>CM042983.1:10627917-11928852 GCA_023678885.1 Pogostemon cablin
CGATATTTCGCGTGGTGAAAGACGAGGATATGCGCTTGATGAGAGTGAAAATAAGCATGTTTGAGTGTCCAATTTAACACCTTTTTAATGGGAATTATTATCATATATTGGCACAAGTGTCTTATATTATATATATATATATGAGAAAAAGGTGCATTTGGGGTGTTTTATTGTATTTTAGGTGAAAAATAATCAAAAGTGCAAAGTTGGAGAAAAGGTGCAATTTGTGCAGGAATACTGAAAAGCGCACGTCCAACTTGTATAATTTTTCTGTATTCATGTGAAGCTATAAACTAAAAGTGTGATATATGGTTGGAGAGATACAGAAGAGAGGATCGTTTTGGCATAAGGAACAACTCAATCAGGGTCCAAACGAGAAAGCTATGATCAAAATGGTGACGTCGCGCAAGCTGTTTCTAATCAGCACGACTGTTCCACTTTACATGACTTGTTAAATCTTCAAATGTTGGACTATTGATGAGATCTTTATATGGATAGAAATTCAAGGAAAATAGATTCGCGTGAACATAAGAATCACTAAAATTAGAGTTTGGACGAGGAAGTTATGCTCAAAATCATGAAGTCGCGCAGCTGCCAGCGAGAATTTTCGAAAATTTTGAAAATTTCCGAAAATTACCTATTTCTTGGAGCACAATTAATCTCCTTATCACATAATCCTCCATGATTCACCCATATCTTTAATTTTCTTATTTAATTCTCTTCTCACACCTCTATATATTTTACATCATTATTCATTGGAGAGAGGCCGCAACATAATCATCCTATACCAAGGGGGATCACCCCCCAACCATCATCCACATCTTTTTCTCCATCTATTCATCACTTTGAAGATTCGTCTACTGAATCAAGAGGAGAACCAAGAGGAGGATTCAAGATGAAAAAGGACACGACGACGCCCAAATCTAAGGTTTTTATTGTTTCTTAACTTATCTTGTATTTTCCAGACATCCGGGTAAGATCTATCCAACACCCATGATTGTTCTTCGCAACATCATGGGCTAGAGCCTTTTTGGTAGATTTAGGGTTTTGAAGGATTTTATAAATTAATTGAACTTCCGTGTGTATACTCCGTACAACACTACTTGTGGATTTATTTTATTCTCCCTCCGTCCCAGCTTAAGAGGGTCATTTTTCTATTTTGATCGTCACACCCAAAGAGTCTCATTTTATTTTTTACACACATGGGACCCACACACCCCCTCTAATACAATTAAAATATGGGACCCACACTCCCACTAATACAACTATCCACTACACATTAAATAATAATACTCCTTAATCTACGTGCAAAAAAGCAAATGACCCTCTTACGCCGGGAGGAAAAGAGTATATGACTATGCATTTTTAATCCATATTCAAAGTCGTTTTGTGCATCTTCAACTGTTATATAAAGTCTGAATATATATCTTGGTTGTTGATTGAGCGCGTTCACTGCTGAACAGGATTCCATGTTATGATTCTAAGTGAGGGGACTCCTAAGCTTCATTAGAACTGTCATATATGAATTTTTATTAATTGAATCAAATTCGGGTTAATAAGCAGGATAAAGAGGTTAATTTTATAGTACCTATAAAGGGAGATCATATCAGGTTAGAGTACCAATCCTAGGGGGAAATAATTGATGTTGATAGTACCTAGAAAGGGGGTGAAATTGCATCTCTTGCTCTAAGGTTATTCACACGTGTTATACGCATATTTACTTGTGTCTATAGAGTAGATTTGCATGGCTTAGTGATGCGTCCTTATTCCATAAGGTAGAGTCGGACATTGATACACGAAAGAGAAATTAATGAGTAAAACCGGATTACCCTAGAGCTACCTATTCTCCTACTTGATTTACTTTCGTATTCTTCTAGTGCTTAATTTATTTAATTATTATTTAATTAAATTGCTTAGTAGTTTAATAATTCAATCCTCAAATGTATTTGCCTTTTGTCTTAATTAATATAGTTAATAATTAAATTAATAATACGCCATCCTTTGGGTTCGATATTTAACTTGGTCGCTTGCTTAAGCTGCAACTGATATCCTTAATACTTGGAAATTAATTTTGCATGCAAAGAAAACGCGCATCAAGTTTTTGGCGCCGTTTCCGGGGATGGCTGTTATTATTAATTTATTATTTCTTGTTAATTAAGACTTTTACCATCGTGACACTCCGACATTAAATATGAGCGCCTGTTGGGGATTGTCCCTTCTATTTTATTGCTTTATTTCTTTCGTGTGAGTGAGGATTTATTATATTTGAGGTGCTCATACTTCGAAAATTACATCTCTTTTCAAACTTAGTTTCGACTTACGTTTTTACTAAGTTTGGGGGTGTGATGTACTTACCTCATCTTATGAGCAGCGAGGGTATAATTTTTCTTTTCGTCTTGTTGTTTGTTTGTTAGGAGATTGATTTTTTGTAGCATATTAATATTTTAACCGGTGTTGATATGTCGATTTTTTGCAACTTACCTAATGTTTAGTGTGTTGTGTTGGTGTGTCTAGTGTGTGGAGTTAATTAGATAGTCAATTGAGTCTTTCTTATAGTTCTCTTATTTTATTATTGATAAATCTGTGATGATGAGGTGTGCTTAAGCTTTGATGATCGAAACAAGTAAAACTGAGACTTTGACCAGATCGAGTTGAACAACTCGAGGAGCTCGTACATATGTTAAAGAAAAATCAGGTGCCCTCATTTCCTTATTCTAATTTTTATGTGTGTTTTTAATTCATGAGAGTGGAAGGATTGAGATCTTGATTTTGGTGATACATATGAGCTTATTTTTAAATTATGCCTGAAATTCATATGCTCTTGAAATTGATGAAGGAAGTGTACTTGAGTTATGTTGTGGTATGAAATTCTATGTGTACTTTTGGGATATTACGTACCATGAAAAATGCTCTATTACTTGTTAAAAACCCAAGTGAGATTTTGAGCCTTGTTGATCATGTTACATAATCACATGATATATCTTTTCTGGTGAATATCGTTCTTGTGCGTGTATTCTAGAACTTGCCTCTTGTCTTACTTGAAACTATATGTGTGTTAGATGATGGGAGATGATTTTAGGCCATCCTTGAATTTATAAGTCACTTAGCCAAATAATTCCCTACCGAATGATGTTATCTGTAGTTAGCCCCGTTGAACCTAAAAACATCATTCTTTGGCAACCTACGAGAAGTAACCACTTTGAGCATTTGAATATTTTTAGCCTTGATTGTCCTTCTAGAAGAGAATTAATGGCTTTTCAAAGTGTGTTGATGGAGTTTGATAACAGTTTGGGAAGGAATGAAATTGGTGTTGAAATAGTGATTGAGCTTGAAATTGCATCTAAGGAGAATCATGGAGTAGTGCTTAAATCTAGTACTCTATGGTATCAAACACCCTAAGGTAGTGCTTAAATCTAGTACCCTATAGAGGATGCGCGAGGTAGTGCCCGAAACTGGTACCTCGAGTGGAAAAAAAGAGAGAAAAAAAATAAGAAAAGAAAGAAAAAAATATTGTGCTTGAAGGTGAAGAAGGAATGAAAATCGTCTACATTGAAAAGAAAGAGAGGATGAAAGTTGAAGTGATCAATCTGCTGTAGTTCTCCACTATTTGAGTCACATTTTCTATATATTCCTACCTTAACCAAAGAGCCAACATTACATCCAAAAGAAAAGTCTTTTTTGATCTCATTGTCGAATCATATCTTTAGTGGGGGAGAGTTTGAGATATTTGGCAAGCTTATGGTTACGCATACACTTGAATTGAATCTGAGCGTAAACACCTTAACCCATAAGTGTACATCTTTTACACTTGAGTGAGAGTGATATATACTTACCGTGAGAACATGTCAATGGAGCATTTGAATTGGTGGTGATTGTCTTATCTTGTATGCTATGAATTGATTATTATATGTAATGAGAGTTGCATGACCTAAATTAAGGACAATTGTATTTTGAAGGGGGTATTGGTCATAGTCCTTATTTCCCTGCTAATTTTCTTACTCTCTTTCTCTTTATTTTTTTGTTGCCTTGGGACGAGCAACGGGTAAGTTTGGGGGATTCATGAGAGTGAAAATAAGCATATTTGAGTGTCTGATTTAACACTTTTTTGATGGAAATTATTGTCAAATATTAGCACAAATGTCTTATATTTTATATATGTGAGAAAAAGGTGTGTTTGAGGTGTTTTATTGTATTTTAGGTGAAAAAATGATAAAAAGTGCAAAGTTGGAGAAAATGTGCAATTTGTGCAGGAATGCTGAAAAGCGCACGTCTAACTTGTGTAATTTTTATGTATTCATGTGGAGCTTTAAACTAAAAGTGTGATACATGGTTAGAGAGCTACAGAAGAGAGGATCGTTTTGGCATAAGGAACACCTCAATCAAAGTCCAAACGAGAAAGTTATGATCGAAATGGTGACGTCGCACAAGCTGTTTCTACTCAGCATGACTGTTCCACTTTACATGACTTGTTAAATTTTCAAATGTTGGACTATTGGTGATATCTTTATATGGATAGAAATTCAAGGAAAATAGAATTGCGTGAGTGTAAGAATTACTAAAATCGGAGTTTGGACGAGGAAGTTATGCTCAAAATCATGAAGTCGCGCAGCTGCCAGCGAGAATTTCCGAAAATTTTCGAAAATTACCTATTTCTTGGAGCACAATTAATCTCCTTATCACATAATCCTCCATGATTCACCCATATCTTTTATTTCCTTATTTAATTCCCTTCTCACACCTATATATATTTTATATCATTATTCATTGGAGAGAGGCCGCAACACAATCATCCTACACCCCACAAGGGGGATCACCCCCAACCATCATCCACATCTTTTCCTCCATCCATTCATCACTTTGAAGATTCATCTGCTGAATCAAGAGGAGAACCAAAAGGAGGATTCAAGACAAAGAAGGACGCGATGATGCCCAAATCTAGGATTTTTATCGTTTCATAATTTATCTTGTATTTTCCAGACATCCGGGTAAGATCTATCCAACACCCATGATTGTTCTTCGCAACATCATGGGAGCCTTTTCGGTAGATCTAGGGTTTTGAAAGATTTTATGAATTAATTGAACT
This sequence comes from Pogostemon cablin, assembly GCA_023678885.1. Taxonomy (NCBI): domain Eukaryota; kingdom Viridiplantae; phylum Streptophyta; class Magnoliopsida; order Lamiales; family Lamiaceae; genus Pogostemon; species Pogostemon cablin. Next base: position 10,633,001 of record CM042983.1, read on the forward strand.
TCCGTGTGTATACTCTGTACAACACTACTTGTGGATTTATTTTATATATGACTATGCGTTTTAATCCATATACAAAGTCATTTTGTGCATCTTCAATTATTATATAAGGTCTGAATATATATATCTTGGTTGTTGATTGAGCGCGTTCACTGCGGAACAGGATTCCAAGTTATGATTCTAAGTAAGGGAACTCTGAAGATTCATTAGAACTGTTATATATGAATGTTTATTAATTGAATCAAATTCGGGTTAATAAGCAGGATAAAGAGGTTAATTTTTTAGTACCTATTAAGGGAGATCATATCGGGTTAGAGTATCAATCCTAGGGGAAAATAGTTGATGCTGATAGTACCTAGAAATGGGGTGAAATTACATCTCTTGCTTCAAGGTTATTCACACGTGTTACACGCATATTTACTTGTGTCTATAGAGTAGATTTGCATGGCTTAGTGATGCGTCCATATTCCATGAGGCAGAGTTGGACATTGATACACAAAAGGAAAATTAATGACTGAAACCGGATTACTCTAGAGCTACCTATTCTCCTACTTGATTCACTTTCGTATTCTTCTAGTACTTAATTTATTTAATTGTTATTTAATTAATTTGCTTAGTAGTTTAATAATTCAATCCTCAAATGTATTTTCCTTTCGTCTTAACTAATTTAGTTAGTAATTAAATTGATAATACGCAGTCCTTTGGGTTCGATATTTAACTTGGTCGATTGCTTAAGCTGCAACTGATATCCTTAATACTTGGGGATTAATTTTGCGTGCAAAGAAAATACGCATCAGCGCTCGAAAGGAGATGAGCTGGCCTCTTGGTGGCAAGACTGTTGGGGTGTGTTCAGGTGAGCACGCTACATGGTGTCACTCACGGTAGCGTGTGAGTGACGCTCGATTCGTGAAGGGCACCTGATGGGCAACATGGTGTGAGAAGAATCGGGGCACAGAAGCTTGCAGAGATTTCGGGCGCATCTGACGGAGGTTCTGGGCGAGTCAAGGCAAGGGTCAGGGCTGGTCAACATGATGGCTGGTCGAGTCTGCGAGGCTGAGGCATGGCACCGTACGGAAAGCCGTGTGATGGCACTGTACGCTGTCAGGCGCACGGAGGATTGTTGGACGCGCACAGTATCGTGCGATTAGCATATGAAGTGAGCAGACTGGCGAGCGAACAAGAGGGCCGCCAAGTAACATGATGGGCACCATGCCGGCGTGCTGGAGACAAGACGGACGTGCTTCCAGGTGGCTGGAAAGCTGGCACGCACACTGCCGGGCCTGCATTCGTATTGTGTGACTCAGAGACAAGGTATGTGAGCTAATGGATAGGTTGCCGTGTGAAGTGGCAGGTGGGCCGAACGAGTCACCTGATGGACAGGCTAGTCAGGTGCATTCTGGGATGAGTCGACCAGTGTTCAAGGTCGAGTCCTCATGGCGTTCAGGTCGGGTCTGGCTGATCGAGTCTGTGGATACGTGTGGCACTCGTTGGCAGCGTGGAATCAGGTTTGTGACACGACAAGAGCGGCAAGCTGGCATGCTGGGCACATGAAGCCTCACACGATGACAAGTAGCCGCGCTAGTTGGCGTGCTGGCCGCGCACGGCTGGGCCCTATGCTGCGTACGGTTGCAGGTTGCTGGGCATCTGCAGTTAGCGTGATGCTCAGCAGACGTGTTGCTGGCAGGTGCAAGGCTTGCTGGGCGTCTGATGGCATATTTTGTCGGGCGATGGGCATACAGAATTGTACTGCCTGCTGGGCATGGGTGCTTCTTGACATGCGTGATACTGCACCTTGGCGTGCTGAGTGCATGGATGGCCAGCAAGGCCGCCCAGTAGTGTTAACGTTTGGTGGGCATGGATGCACGGTTTTGGGTTGATGAGCAGGCACAATGCACGATTGCAGATGTCGAGCACTTGTGTGGTACACAGTGAATGTCGAGCAGGGTGCCGGAGTAGTGGAGCAGGTTGGCAGACAAGGAATTGGAGGTCGATCTCCATCTGCGTTGCCCACATTCATGATTGGTGGCGAACAATAGAATTTGCCGATATATAACTATTTATAATTGATTTAATTATCTGATTATTGTTATATATGTATGCGTATTCTCTGTGATTTACTGCGTTATTTACCGTAATAGGAGTATGCTAAGTTGCGTATTTTATTTTTGAATATTATATGCATGTAAAAACCCTCGGTATTAAATTACTAAGTGGGAGAGGGGATTGGTAAATAATTCCCGCGGCCTCCATTATTGGTTTGTAAGTGATGTGAGTAAACTTGCGTGTTGGCAATAGGCCTTCCTCCACAACGGATGAGTTTATTCACGGATTACTGGTACAGACTTCATTGAATAATTATTGTTTGTAATGTGATGCACATGAACTGCGTGTTGGCATAGACCTTCCTCCCTAACGGATGAGTTTATATGCGATTCACTGGTACAAACTTATAATTGATGATTATAGGAAGTTATCCGAGTGAGTGTGTACTTCTCTAACTGTAAGGCAGACAAGCTTGCACAATGGACTTGGGATGAGTTTATATGCGATTCACTGGTACAAACTTATTTTGTCATGAGGTTAGGTTGACGAATGAAATTAATTGGTAGAACCTTCTCTTGTAAATGTTCGAGTTTGTATACATCCACACTAACATGACATGCAGACTCACGGTACTTGAGATGTCAGTGGATTTTATTTTATATTGTTTTGAGGGAATCAATATAAAAGGATAAATTCGAAGATTTGATCGGTGTATTTATTTATGATTCTCTGAATTTTCAAAATGGTTTTATCTCGCTTATTGTTTACTAAAATAAAACAATTTACTGGTCCAAAATTAGATGATTAGAAAAGAATCTTGGTTTTGAATTTTACTGCTTAGGAAAATATATATGTGTTCTCACGAATGATACCCTATGATGCCTATTAAAGTCTTTAGTGAAGAGGTGAGAGGTTCATAAAAATATGATGTTCTCATGCAACTCTTTAGATACTTGAGTAATTTAGAAAGGCAAGAGATCATGGATAGCTTGATGATTGGAAATGCTTGGAGTAGAAATTGAAGGGGAAACCTAGATCAATTTATTCTTCATAATTTGTCTGGATGTTTTGAGCAGGTTCTACCTGAAATACGAGAGGTTGTATATGGTGGGGAACTTCTGACAAAACATGTGGCGAATGAAATCAATTTTCATCAAGATGTGAACAAGGTTAGTATTTCATTCACTAGTCGTTGAAGCATGATTAGTGATGGCATCTACTGACACATTGTGTGTAGATACCAGAATCACTAAAAGCCTGCAATTAAGTGATGATGAGATTATTGAGTACATGGGTAAGCTACGAAAGTAGTGGTTGTTGGACTGGGAGTTGTTTATTTATCTTACGATATGAATAAATATTTGGTTTTGAGAAATTATCTTTACGTACGTTTTCATAGAAAGAATTTCATTTCATTTTCTATGCATTTACGGATTGATACTCCATTTTATTTAAATGACATGGTCATAATAATAAAGGATGGAGCTATAGTCTATTATGGTACGTTGGTGACAATTTGTACACTCATAAATCTTCTTTATCCCACGGATGCAACAAATAGTAATCAATAGCACGACTTCTAATCCTAATAAGAGAAAGACTCTTATGAAAATGATTAGTTAGATGATGAATTATTTGAAATTACTAAATTCAGATACAAGATAATCATCCATCTGAGAACATACAATTCAAATCAACTATTTCACTCATTCGGAATGCTCATCCACCCATTCTCACGGGTAGTGTTTACGGTCAACGCTCAAGTGCGAGATATACACTTTAGGGTAAGGTTTTTACACTCAAAGTCAATTCAAATACACGTGTAACCATAAGTTTGACAATCATCTCCCCGGCAACGGCGTCATAAACTTGTTAGGCTTTTTCTGCGCACTATAATTTAATCCTCAAGTGTAAGGATATCAATATTGTAGCGAGTTCCCAAGTTAAATTATCGATCCCACTAAGACAGTTAATTATTTATTTATTCTAGATTACTATTTAAGAAGAATTGAGTAACCAATTTTCAGAGTGTTGTTGTGAATTAATTAACTAAAATACTGGAATAATAAATTACTGAATAATTAAAAGCAATAAAAATAAAGCAAGTTTCTAACCAAGAGATGACGAACAGTTCTAAGGTATCAGGTAGAGACTAATTAATTCGGGTTACTAGACCTTCAATTGTTCATTCATGCAGTTTTACTGAAAATACACCACCTAACCCTGTTAACCCACCAGATATGATCCGATTTTAAGCTAACAGTATATTCTGGTTTAAATCCTAAGGTGCGCGAATATTACCAAACCTTATTCCTATATACTAATCCAGCGAACAACAATACTTCCGGATGAAAAGTTCGACTAACAAGATATTTTTTGGAATTACTATAAGGTTCTAGTCACTTCCTACTTGATTGTCTAATTGCATTGTTCCACTAAACAAATCAAGTATTTGATTTACCAGTTCATGGAATTAAAGTGTTTATAGCGGAACTACTTCAATTCCTAATAGATAGACAATACTAATCATGAACGTACACAAGCTAATACAATAATCCAAGCATTATAGCGGATGTCATGAATATATTATGAAGACGTTACAAAGCAGATAAGCAAGTTTGAATAAATTAAGTAAAATCAGAAGTACAACTACATAAAATCCAAATTTATGGTCTAGGTTCCCAAATCAATCCATCAAACCCTAGAACTGTATAAGAAATTAGCCCATGAGGTCACAAGTAACACTCATGGCTAAGCAATTCATACCAAAAATCAAGATAAAAGTAAGAGAAAGATAAGAATAATAAAACCCTAGCGTAAGCGTAGCCTCACGTTCCTTCTTCGTCTCTCTGATCGTTTGATTCTCTTTCAATTAGTACTTGGAACCCTCTTGAAGGTGGATGGATGGTGAAATCAGGTTTGAATCTGATAAGGAGATGTTGGAGGTGTGAATTGATGATGGGTTATGGATGGGTTCTCTCAAATTTATGTAATAATCTTTCCAAATCTTTCTTGGACTGTTGCAGGGCTGTTTTTCGATGATTCTGCTTCAAAATGCGATCTGGAGGGTATAAATACAGTGCAGAATCAAACAGACCACATTTGGGCTCGAATCTGAGCTGCTCGACACCTAGCTCGACTCGAGCTGGGCCTTGAACCGGCCGAGTGGCATCTGAGTCACATCGGGCTGGCTTGCCACGTCATCGGGACTCTCCTGGACTCCACTCGGCACCTAGCTCGAGTCGAGCTGTGCTTGGAAGGAGCCGAGCTGCATATGGGTGAAATGAGGACGTCGTGTAGGCTCCGTGGAACCCCAACTCGGCCAAAACATTGACCACGGTGGGTCTAGCTCGAGCCAAGCGGCTTCCCGAGCTGCAGAGACTGCACTGTGCAATCTCACCGTTTCGAGCTTAACTTCCTCATACGGACTCTGATTTGAGTGATTTTTACACAAAACGATCCTCTCTTCCGTGGCTTTCCAACCATATATCACATGATCAATTTTAATTTCTACACGAATACATAAATACTATGCAATGTGGACATGTGTTTTTCAGTATTCCTTCACGCTTTCACCTTCATTCCAACTTTGAACTTTTGATCATGTTTTACCCGTCAAAACTCAACAAAACACCTTAGTAGCATCTTAATTATGCAATATATGAAAACCATGTCATTCTACACAGAACCAAGGCCACATTCTATAAAAAAATGATGTAATGTGAGACCTAAAATACATGAAATTCCACTCTCAACAAATTCCCAAACTTACCTATTGCTCGTCCCGAGGCAACAACATAGAAAACCAATAGATTAATGAGAGGAAATTTCACAGCAGAAGACATCTAAGACAATATAAAAATTCAAAAATCATACTTCAGATACAAGATAACCATCAATCTGAGAACATACAATTCAAATCAACTATTTCACTCATTCGGAATGCTCATCCACCCATTCTCATGGGTAGTGTTTACGCTCAACGCTCAAGTGCGAGATATACAATTTAGGGTAAGGTGCTTATACTCAAAGTCAATTTAAACACACGCGTAATTATAAGCTTGGCAATCATCTCCCCGGCAACGGCGCCATAAACTTGTTAGGCTTTTTCTGCGCACTATAATTTAATCCTCAAGTGTAAGGATATCAATTGTAGTAGTAAGTTCCCAAGTTAAATTATCGATCCCACTGAGACAGTTAATTATTTATTTATTCTAGATTACTATTTAAGAAGAATTGAGTAACCGATTTTCAGAGTGTTGTTGTGAATTAATTAACTAAAATACTAGAATAATAAATTACTGAATAATTAAAAGAAATAAAAATAAAGCAAGTTTCTAACCAAGAGATGACGAACAGTTCTAAGGTATCAGGTAGAGACTAATTAATTCGGGTTACTAGGTCTTCAATTGTTCATTCATGCAGTTTTACTGAAAATACACCACCTAACCCTGTTAACCCATCAGATATGATCCGATTTTAAGCTAACAATATATTCTGGTTTAAATCCTAAGGTGCACGAATATTACCAAGCCTTATTCCTAGATACTAATCCAGCGAACAACAATACCTACGGATGGTGATTAGTCATATTATAGTGTGCATGACCAATTAAAGAAATTATCGAACCACAGGGAGGAAGGTACTAGGGTCTAAGCGATCTCGTGTTTGTCATAGTATTATAGAGATGAACGAGAAGGGGAGATAATCAAGAAATGACAATAAAATAAAAGGATAGATGAATGGAAGATGGATGAATGAGCCAAGTAGATAGAGATGAGATTAACAATACTTAAAGTATGGAAAATCTAGGTATCATGCAATGAATTCATATGTGTCATGGGTAAAAGGCTAAGGGCCAACACTAAGATCACCTAAACTCCCTCTCGGAATGAATAGGATATGGAATGACATTCATTGGATTGGTTCTCACTCAAACAATTCCAACTAGGTACTAAGCTTGAAATGAGAGTCCCTTCACATAATCTATTAACTTCTCAATCTAATAAATGATATGTTCTATCAAAGGGTTCTAAACTATGAAGGACTTCTCAATCTCTTCACAATCTATAATGCACATGAAGTGTTTGATGAAATGATTCACTTAATTATCCTAAATATGCAATTGACTTCTCAATCTAATCACATGCTTAAAACAATTAAACACACAAATCATCATAAACCTCAAGATCTAAAGCATCAATGATAGAAAATCAATTAACCCAATCAACATAATCATTCAATTGCAAAATACCCAAAATTATCCAACACAATTCATATTACTAATCTCACAAGGGAGATTAGCCTCTCATATCCATAAGAAAATTAACATAGACATTAAATTCCTTACAAAACATGATAAACAATAGGTTTCAATACAAAGTTTGGATGAAAACTCCCTTGGATGTCTCCAATGGTGATCTTCTTCTTCCCCTTGCAATTCACCTCTCTTCCTTGCTTCTCTAGCTACTTGGATGAAGGATTTGATGGTTGGATCAAGGTAGATCCAAAGGATGAAGAATGGATGAAGGTGAATGGGATGAAGGGTAGATGGAATGGAGAGGAAAGTGTGTGAAAAATAGTGTGAATTGGGTGTGTGGATCTGATCCCTCTGATATTTACACTCCAAAATGGGTGTTTTTACCCCTTAGAACCTTCTAGAACACATTATAATCATAAAAATGACTTTGGGCCGAGCATGGGTCGAATTCGGGTCAAGTTCGGATCGGTGCAGCGCAGTCTCACCGTTTCGCGCATAACTTCCACATCCGATCTCCAATTTGAGTAATTCTTACGCTCACGCGATCCTCTTTTCATTGGCTTTCTATCCATATAAAGATATGACAAAACATCCAACATTTGAAGGTGTAACAAGTCATACAAAGTAGCACAACCGTGCTGAGTAGAAACAGCCTGCGCGACATCACCATTTTAATCATAACTTTCTCGTTTGGGCTCGGATTGAAATGTTTCTTATACCAAAACGATCCTCTTTTATGTGGCTTTCCAACCATGTATCACACTTCTTGTTTTGAGCTCCAAAAGAGTACAGAAAAATTACACAAGTTGGACGTGCGTTTTTCAGCATTTTGCTTAATTTGACTCATTTTCCCTCGTTTCAACTCCGAATTAAGCTTCGTTTTTTCCCAAATCTTCCTTCTCGTGTCTAGAATTCATTTTTACCTGGAAATCATATATTTAAGCTCATTCTCACATATTTCCATAAAAACATAAAACACAACCAAATAGAACACAAATACGGATAAAATAACACGAAAACATATATAAAAAGACACTAAAATCTAGGTGAAAATATCACTCATCACACCCCCAAACTTAAAGTATTGTGCGTCCCCGAACAACAAAAATGATAAACCAAGGGGAGAGATTTTCACCTAGGAAAAGACTAAACGAACATAAGTAATAACACATCGATAGCAATAAGAATTACAATTTATGCTAAGTCATCCTACATCATTAAACTCATGACATGAAAAAATTAACAAGTTCAATCTAAAGAGAATAAAAGTGTAATATAGTCCCTTTTTAGTCCAAGTCTCACATAGGTTATAAATGTCACTCAACACTCTTTAAAGTAGGGTAAATCATCACTCATTAACCGATTGGCTCGACTCGCCATAAGCTTGCTCGTGGACTACATTCACAAACCACTAAAGTTTCAATTAGTGATCAAAAAGGTCTTTAATTCGGATGTAATGATAGGCTCTTTGGTAGGGTAGGAAAGATATGGATAATAGTGACTCAACAAGTGTAAGTAATCAAAGAGATGATCAACTTCCTCAACTTCTCCACTTTTCTTTCTTTCTTTCTTTCTTTCTCAACTTTGGTAATCACAAGCACTAATCATCAACTTTCCTTAGATTTTGAGCTTCTTTTAATGCATGCTTCCTTCTTTGAACTTTTAAGTACTTGAGCATATTGTTATTGCTTTGCTCATTTTCTTATTTTGAGGTTGCATGTCCATTCTTTCTTGTGCTCTTTTTCATCCTTTTTCTTGCTTGTTTACCATTTCTTTTTTTCTTTTCTTGCACAATTCTCATCAAACCTTTCTAAACCACATCTCCTCAATCACTCACACAAAAGGTATGCATGTAAGGCTCAAGTGGGTAATTAAGGCTTGTAGTGTGCTAAATTCACAATAAAATGGCTTAAAGGCTCAAAATGGTTAACTAGGGATGATGTACATGGTAGGAAAATATATGGCAATGACTATGAATAACAAGGATGGCCTAAGATCATTTCACTAATCTCCACAAATCGGGCTCGTTCCTATAGTCCTTGAGCAAATTCTAGCTTATCAAACACAACCAATCCACTCATGAAGAAAAATACCATGTATGCACGGTTGAGGTTCAAATACTCACAAGCTTATGCATTGGACCTTAAGAAACTTATTACACCACATTCATCTCAAAATTGAACAAGTTAAATAAAACATGTCACAATTCGAAAGTGTAGAGATTCTTAATCATAACTTGTCATCACTTATCACAACAACATGTCATCACTCATGTTCAAAAATGACTCACAACATCCCAAAAAAAACCACCAAACATACCAAGACAAAAATAAGAAAACACACAAAACATAAAATAAAGACTCAACAAACAAGAAACAAAACAAAAACACATAACATGCAAAAACAAAAATCACCATCATTGAAAAATGAAACACACATTCAAATCATCCATAACAATGTAAGCTCACAATCATCCCAACCTTTGATTGAAAAGTAAACCTCCCAAAAACATAACACATAAAGTAGCATGCTAATCACATCAATACAAATCAAATCAAATTATGCTAAGCACATAAAAGTGGTAGGGTGTAGAATGAACTCCCTCAATAAGCATTTGATAGTGGAAGTTGTTAGCTCCGAGCTCAATTCGTGCTTCCAATACCCTTCATACATGCTCAACAAAACCATTAGCTCAACAATTTCATTAAAAATATGGACTATCATGCACTTCAACACGACCAATCATACCAAAATCAAACCAATGCTCATGAGAAAAATTCAAAATTAGCCCAAAAATACGAAAAGTATATGCTTTCAAGACAAAGTATGTCACACCACGCCATATCCCCCCAAACTTAAATTGAAACAAGAGTTTCGAGGTAAGTTTGCAAAAAGTGGTGTGACTTACTTTCACACTTCAAATCAAGCACTTATCGTTTGTCCAATACGCATTCTCCTCACAAGCACAATCAACATACATACCAAAAATGCAAAACAAGCAAATCCACCATCCTTATTGAAAGCAATAAATAAAGCAATAAAGATAATGATGGGTTGCCTCCCATCTAGCGCTAAGTTTAACGTCTTCAAGCCAGACGGGATATGGAGAACTCATCGAAATGGCCACGGATATCTTTCGTCCTTGCCATCAAATTTTAAACGTTGTGCTTCTTCCTCTATTAGGCATTTGTGGCAAGTGACGACCTCAGTTACATCCTTCGAGCATGGCTTCAAAAATTCGACTCTCTTGAGCTTACACTCCATTGCCCTCTCCATTCTTGAAAACCACTTATTCCTCCTTACCAAATAGACCTCCAACATCTCTTCGAGTTCTCTTTTGTTTCTAAGGATATGAGAAAAATCAATGGGTAAGACAAAATCAATGTAAACAATATTATCAAATTCAAAGCAACTTAAAGAGTTTAAAGGTTTAGAAATGCTCATTTCACTCTTCAAGTCATCATCATTTGCTTCTTGACTTTGTCCCTTCTCTTCAACATCATTTGCCTCAATATGCTCTTCAAACACCTCATTTGATTCTTCATCTCCCAAATTCTTTTCTTTCTCAAACTCTTCTTCAAATTTACTCTCCTCTTCAAGCTCTTCAACTTGTTGAAAATTGGTCAAAGCACTTACAATTTGGCTCACTTGATGCTCCAAAGCTTTGAATCTTCTATCATTAGCTTCTTCAATAGCTTTGAATCTTCTATCATTAGCTTCCTCAATAGCTTTGAATCTTCTTTCATTAGCTTCATCAATCTTTCTCCTTGTTTCAATCAACTTCTCAATCAATGCTTCTAAAGATGATTTTTCTTCTTCGACTTGTTGAAATTCTCCTCCCTCTTGGTTGTCACAATTCCATCCTTGAATTGGTGGATAATTCTCATGAAAACTTCCTTCATAGTTATATTGAAAATTTCCTTGGAAATCATCCACTCCCATGAAAGAAACATCTCCTACTTGATGCGTAGGCATCCTCCACTCTTCTTGCTCCGTAGGACTAGAAATTGACACACCTTGCACATTTTGAGCACCCCCCAAACTTGAATTAGACAAGACTTGACCATAAGCACCTTGATTCATCATCCTTATTTGTCTTGTCACTTCCAAAGTAACTTGGGTAATTATCTCGGAGGATTCATTTTGAAGAAAACTTGATTGAGGATCTTGACCTTCATCACTTCCTTGAGCACTTCTTCTATATAATTCAAGTAAGGCGTAGTTTTGGAACGGAGAAGAAGTGTTGGTGTTGGGATTTGGTGGAGAATAAGTGTATGCTTGATATGGATGGAATGTATTTGCATTGTAAGCTTGTTGACATTCTCCATTTCTTCCTTGATTGTAGTATTGAGAGCTATCTTGATTCATTTGGAAGTTGTACCCATAGTTGCTCTCATTCATGTAGCCTCTTGATTGTGGAGGTGGAACCCTTGCAAATTGATCCCCAAAGACATTTGTGAATTGGTTCCAACCATCCATTTAAATGCTCTTCTCAAGGCTTACTACAATTCTTCTTCAAACTTACTATTTTTGGCTTTGATCCCCCTTCCTCTTCTCTCAAGGTAGTTTCACGTACCTATCAAAACGAAAAAGTGAGATCAAAAATTTTCCAAAACAAATAATAAAAAGGAATAAAAATATCTCTATTAATACCAATCGAAACACTCCTTCGTTAAACCACTAGCAACCGTTACCTCCCCGGCAACGGCGCCATTTGATTAGTCATATTATAGTGTGCATGACCAATTAAAGAAATTATCGAACCACAGGGAGGAAGGTACTAGGGTCTAAGCGATCTCGTGTTTGTCATAGTATTATAGAGATGAACGAGAAGGGGAGATAATCAAGAAATGACAATAAAATAAAAGGATAGATGAATGGAAGATGGATGAATGAGCCAAGTAGATAGAGATGAGATTAACAATACTTAAAGTATGGAAAATCTATGTATCATGCAATGAATTCATATGTGTCATGGGTAAAAGGCTAAGGGCCAACACTAAGATCACCTAAACTCCCTCTCGGAATGAATAGAATATGGAATGACATTCATTGGATTGGTTCTCACTCAAACAATTCCAACTAGGTACTAAGCTTGAAATGAGAGTCCCTTCACATAATCTATTGACTTCTCAATCTAATAAATGATATGTTCTATCAAAGGGTTCTAAACTATGAAGGACTTCTCAATCTCTTCACAATCTATAATGCACATGAAGTGTTTGATGAAATGATTCACTTAATTATCCTAAATATGCAATTGACTTCTCAATCTAATCACATGCTTAAAACAATTAAACACACAAATCATCATAAACCTCAAGATCTAAAGCATCAATGATAGAAAATCAATTAACCCAATCAACATAATCATTCAATTGCAAAATACCCAAAATTATCCAACACAATTCATATTACTAATCTCACAAGGGAGATTAGCCTCTCATATCCATAAGAAAATTAACATAGACATTAAATTCCTTACAAAACATGATAAACAATAGGTTTCAATACAAAGTTTGGATGAAAACTCCCTTGGATGTCTCCAATGGTGATCTTCTTCTTCCCCTTGCAATTCACCTCTCTTCCTTGCTTCTCTAGCTACTTGGATGAAGGATTTGATGGTTGGATCAAGGTAGATCCAAAGGATGAAGAATGGATGAAGGTGAATGGGATGAAGGGTAGATGGAATGGAGAGGAAAGTGTGTGAAAAATAGTGTGAATTGGGTGTGTGGATCTGATCCCTCTGATATTTACACTCCAAAATGGGTGTTTTTACCCCTTAGAACCTTTTAGAACACATTATAATCATAAAAATGACTTTGGGCCGAGCATGGGTCGAATTCGGGTCAAGTTCGGATCGGTGCAGCGCAGTCTCACCGTTTCGCGCATAACTTCCACATCCGATCTCCAATTTGAGTAATTCTTACGCTCACGCGATCCTCTTTTCATTGGCTTTCTATCCATATAAAGATATGACAAAACATCCAACATTTGAAGGTGTAACAAGTCATACAAAGTAGCACAACCGTGCTGAGTAGAAACAGCCTGCGCGACGTCACCATTTTAATCATAACTTTCTCGTTTGGGCTCGGATTGAAATGTTTCTTATACCAAAACGATCCTCTTTTATGTGGCTTTCCAACCATGTATCACACTTCTTGTTTTGAGCTCCAAAAGAGTACAGAAAAATTACACAAGTTGGACGTGCGTTTTTCAGCATTTTGCTTAATTTGACTCATTTTCCCTCGTTTCAACTCCGAATTAAGCTTCGTTTTTTCCCAAATCTTCCTTCTCGTGTCTAGAATTCATTTTTACCTGGAAATCATATATTTAAGCTCATTCTCACATATTTCCATAAAAACATAAAACACAACCAAATAGAACACAAATACGGATAAAATAATACGAAAACATATATAAAAAGACACTAAAATCTAGGTGAAAATATCACTCATCAGATGGCAAGTTCGACTAACAAGATATTTTCTGGAATTACTACATGGTTCTAGTCACTTCCTATTTGATTGTCTAATTGCATTGTTCCACTAAAAAAATCAAGTATTTGATTTACCAGTTCATGGAATTAAAGTATTTATAGCGGAACTACTTCAATTCCTAACAGATAGACAATACTAATCATGAACGCACACAAGCTAACACAATAATCCAAGCATTATAGCGGATGTCATGAATATATTATGAAGACGTTACAAAGCAGATAAGCAAGTTAGAATAAATTAAGTAAAATGAAAAGTTCAACTACATAAAATCCAAATTTATGGTCTAGGTTCCCAAATCAATCAAATCAATCTATCAAACCCTAGAACTGTATAAGAAATTAGCCCATGAGGTTACAAGAAACACTCATGGCTAAGCAATTCATACCAAAAATCAAGATAAAAGTAAGAGAAAGATAAGAATAATGAAACCCTAGCGTAAGCGTAGCCTCACGTTCCTTCTCCGTCTCTCCGATCGTCTGATTCTCTCTAAATTAGCACTTGGAAACCTCTTGAAGGTGGATGGATGGTGAAATCAGGTTTGAATCTGATATGGAGGTGTGAATTGATGATGGGTTATGGATGGGTTCTCTCCAATTTATGTAATGATCTCCCCTAATCTTTCTTGGACTGTTGCAGGGCTGTTTTTCGATGATTCTGCTTCAAAACACGATCTGAAGGGTATAAATACAGTGAAGAATCGAACAGACTGCATCTAGGCTGCTCGGCACTGAGATCGGCTCGAGCTGGGACTTGAACCGGCCGAGTGGCATCTGAGCCGCATTGGGCTGGCTTGCCACGTCATCGGGACCCTCCTAGACTCCACTCGGCACCTAGCTCGAGCCGAGCTGTGCCTGGAAGGAGTTGAGCTGCATATGGATGAAATGAGAATGTCGTGTAGGCTCCATGGGACCCCAACTCAGCCAAAACGTTGACCATGGTGGGTCCAGCTCGAGCCGAGCGGCTTCCCGAGCTGCAGAAACTGCACTGCGCAATCTCACAGTTTCAAGCATAACTTCCTCATACGGACTCTGATTTGAGTGATTTTTTTGCCAAAATGATCCTCCCTTCCGTGGCTTTCCAACCATATATCAAATAATCAATTTTAATTTATACTTGAATACAAAAATATTGTGCAATGTGGACGTGTGTTTTTAGCATTCCTTCACGCTTTCACCCTTCATTCCAACTTTAAACTTTTGATCATGTTTTACCCTTCAAAACTCAACAAAACGCCTTAGTAGTATCTTAATTATGCAAACTATGCCATTCTACATAAAACCATGGCCACATTCTATAAAAACGGTGTAATGTGAGACCTAAAATACGTGAAATTCCACTCTCTACAATTGTAGAGGGAATTCGTGTCCGATATAGGTTGATGATATCCCCTTGAGAAGCTCATAAGGATTATCATGTAAACCCTGCAGGTGGATTTATTCTGATATGATAATAAGATTGAGTGGTACTACTCTTGGATGAGATATTAATTAATGGAGTTGTCAGTAACTTAATTAATTAATGGGCATTGTATATCTTAAACATGGGGAGACTAACGGGCTCATAATAAGAAGGAGTCCATAACGTAATTATGAGATTAGAACAGTAGTGCAGTAAAAATATTTTAGTGGTATATATTATTATTATTGGACTTAAGTATAAGCTTTGGGCTAAGCTTGCATACTTAATCCCAATGGAGGCCCAACTCTAATTTCTCCTCCTGGTCCCTGCTGTAGCCCCATATATAAGTCAGCTCAGCTGTTCAGAAACCCTAACTGAAAAGTAATTTACGCCTAACACTATGATGAGGGTGAGGAAACACCAGATTGAGAAGATCTCAAAGATCGTCCCCCACACGACGTCAAGATTGGACTTGGGAATACAGCAGAAGATCGGAAGGTTGTTTGTTGCTGATGTTCGTCAACTTCCATGATTTTTCTAAAATCGTGTGAAACTCTAAACTTCACGAGTGATACACAGTTTGAAAGCCATGGTAGACACTCAAATCAAAGATCAGATGAGAGAGTTATGCCCAAAACAGTGAGACTGCGCAGGGTGCCGGTGAGAATTCATCATCTTCAATATATCCTGGTAAAAGGTAATACGTTTCTATGTTTTCTTGCTTCTGCTGATTATAAAATCCTATGGAACCCTAACGATTCACGTTAACCAAATGATCCAACGCCAACTGATCGGTGTCGTTTTCACCTAAATTTTAGTGTCTTTTATTATATGTTTTTATGTGTTTTTATTTATTTTGTATATTATTTGGTTGTGTTATATGAAGATTGGGGGTTTGTTGAGAGTGGAATTTCACGTATTTTAGGTCTCACATTACACCGTTTTTGATAGAATGTGGCCATGATTTTGTATAAAATGACATGGTTTTCATATCTTGCATAATTAAGATGCTACTAAGGTGTTTTGTTGAGTTTTGAAGGGTAAAACATGATCAAAAGTTCAAAGTTGGAATGAGGAGTGAAAGTGAGAAGGAATGCTGAAAAATACAGTCCATGTTGCACAAATTTCTGTATTCTTATAGAAGTCCAAATTGATCATATGATATATGGTTGGAAAGCCACAGAAGAGAGGATCGTTTTGACGTAAAGAACACAATTGGATTCCAAACGAGAAAGTTATGATCAAAGTGCTAACGTCGCACATGCTGTATCGAGCAGCCACTTTGCATGACTTTTTACATATTCAAATGTTGGAGTTTCTGAGAGTTCTTTATATAGATAGAAAGCCAAGGAAAAGAGGAACGCGTGAGCGCAAAAATCATTCAAATTTGAGTCCGTATGAAGAAGTTATGCTCAAAACGGTGAAGTCGCGCAGTGCAGTCTCCGCAGCTCGGGAGGCCGCTCGGCTCGAGCGGGACCAACTTTGTGCGAATTTCCAGCCGAGTTGGGTTGCTTCAGAACTTACATGACGGCCCCATTCCAATCATATGCTGCTCGGCTGGTTTGGGGGCCGCTCGGCCATATGCTCGGCCCGAGCAAGATGCCGAGCGGCCCAAAATTGGGCCCAGACGAGACCTGTTCGATGCAGCAGCGTATATATACCCTCAAATCGCGATTCTGAAGCAGTTTAGATCGCGAAAAAGCCCTGCATCAGTCCAAGAAACAATTAGGGAGATCAAGACACAAATTGGAGAGAACCCATCCATAACTCATCATCAATTCACACCTCCAACACCTCCATATCAGATTAACAACCTGATTTCATCATCCATCCACTCCCAAGAGGGTTCCAAGTGCTAATCAAGGGAGAATCGAGCAATTGGAGAGACGGAGAAGGAACGAAAGACTACGTCTACACTAGGGTTTCATAATTCCTATCTTTCTCTTTCTTTTACTTTGATTTTTGGTATGAATTGCTTAGCCATGAGTGTTGCTTGTGACCTCATGGGCTAATTTTATATACAGTTCTAGGTTTGATGGATTGATTTGATTGATTTGGGGATTTAGACCAAAGATTGGGATTTTATGTAGTTGAGCTTTTGATTTTACTTATTTTACTAAGACTTGTTAATCTGCTTCGTAACGTCTTCATAATATATTCATGACATCCGCTATAATGCTTGGATTATTGTGTTAGCTTGTGTGCGTTCATGATTGGTATTGTCTATCTGTTAGAGATTAGAGTAGCTCCGCTATAAGCACTTTAATTTCATGAACTGGTGAATCAAATACTTGATTAGTTTAGTGGAACAATGCAATTAGACAATCAAGTAGGAAGTGAATAGAACCTTGTAGTAATTTCAGAAAATATCTTGTTAGTCGAACTTACCATCCGGAGGTATTGTTGTTCGCTGGATTAGTATCTAGGAATAAGGCTTGGTAATATTTGCGCACCTTAGGATTTAAACCAGATTATACTGTTAGCTTAGAATCGAATCATATTCGGTGGGATAATAGGAATATGTGGTGTATTTTCAGTGAAACTGCATGAATGAACAATCGTAAGTTTAATAACCCAAATTGATTGGTCTCTACCTGATACCTTAGAACTGTTTGTCATCTCTTGATTAGAAAACTTGCTTTTATTTTTCCTTGCTTTTAATTAACTTAGCTATTTATATTTTCAGTAATTTAGATAATTAATTCACTACAATACTCTGAATATTGGTTACTCAATTCTGATTAATTAGTAATTAATGGTAAAATAAATAATTAGCTGTCTCAGTGGGATCGATAATTTAACTTGGGTGCTTTCTGCTACAATTGATATCCTTACACTTGAGGATTTAATTATAGTGCGAAGAAAAAGCCTATCAAGTTTATGGCGCCGCTGCCGGGGACAGTTTTAATTATTTATTTTCTTTTATTACTTAGTTAATTAGAATATTTTCTTTGGGATTTAATTGTTTTACTTTGGATTTTTCTTGAAGTTGCATGCAAACTAGGTCAAAGACGAGAGCACAAGATCTTGAATTTGATCCGGAAATTGAAGCTTCTGCGAGGAAAAGAAGAGTAAAATCAAAGAATACCAAAGCACCTCCTAAAGCAATTTTAGAGGAGGAAGAAGTGCAGATTGAGAATCAGGCTATCCTAGAGGAGGCTGAATCGGAGTTTGAATCAGAATCTGAGACAGAACCTGAAACGGCATCAATGGGAGAAAGAGTCGATGAGGATGACATCGTCATCCGAGAGACATTCAAGTCCACCAATCTAGGAGGATCAGGCGTAGTTGGAGCCGTTCGAGCTAATGAAGCGAACGACATAAGGCCAGCCCTGATCAATATGGTGGAGAGAAACCCCTTTGCCGGAGGCGTTTTTGATGAGCCCTATGGCCATCTTAAGCGTTTCAACAGCTACATGGATACAGTGAAAGCTGCTAATGCTACTAATGATAGATGGAAGATGAGGCTTTTTCAGTTTTCATTGGTTGATAAGGCAAGGGAGTGGTATGATAAGCTAAAGGGAGACAGTTGCTCAAACTGGACTGAGTTGCAGCAGTTGTTCGTGGATCGATTTATGCCACCAGGAAAGGTTCTTTTATTGAAATAGGAGATCAATCAATTTAAGCAGAGGAGAGATGAGTCGTTTGGAGATGCCTGGGAAAGGTTTACTGATGCGTTGAGAAGATGCCCTCAGCATGGATTCAAAAAGTCTCAACTCATCAGTGTCTTCTATAATGGCCTTGACAACAAATCGAGAGTGTTGGTTGATGCTTCTGCTGGAGGAACAATCTTTGGCAAGACATCCAATGCAGTAGAGAAATTATTTGATGATATCTCTTTGAACTCAAGGGATTGGCCATCTGAGAGGATCCGAGGGACTTATATACTTGGTAAAGTTGCAAAGGTTGAAGAGAAATTTTCTGAAGCTGATAAGAATGATAAGGTTGTCGCTCAATTGGAACAGATGAATAAGAACCTGATTACTCTGATATCAGGTAATAATGGGGGAGGCAACCGAGGGTCTGCAAGTGATGATGTGGTGATGAACCTTCAAGAGGTCGAGGATGCTAATTGGGCTATGGGGCAGAGTCTTCAGGGTTCGAGAGCTCCTCAAAATTGGCAAGGAAATAGGTACCCTCAAGGTAATTCGAACCAGAGGAATATCCAAGGGGGAGGTCCTAATAATCAAGGAGGCAATTGGCAGAATCAGAGGCATGAGAACTTCTCTTATTCAAATCCGAATAATGCAGTTCCATATCCTCCTAATTTTGATCATGGCGCTAAAACTGAAGAAGGAAAGTCTAGTATTGATGATGTGTTGGCCAGGTATATGAAGAAGACTGATGGAGATATTGACAAGATTAATAATTGCATTGTTCTCATGGATTCAAATATGACAAAGCAGCATGAAGAAGTGAACAAGCAGTTGAAGAGTTTATCATATAACATAGGGCAGATCTCCACTACAGTAAATCAGCAGCAAGTGCAGTTCAGAAAGGGAAGTTTCCATCGGATACGGAAATCAACCCGAAGGAGTGCCATGCGATCACTTTGAGATCTGCAAAGCAGTGTAAAGGTACGAAACTAATGCAGGACATCACAGAACTGATGCAGAATAATACAGAACAGAAGCAGGACGAAATAGGGATGGAGCAGAACAAAGATGGTGCCGCTCGGCCACCCACTCGCGGCAAGCTAGATGCCGAGCGGGCTCAATTGCCACCGAGTGGCCCGCCAGCCGGTTCAGAAAGGCCCTCCGATTCAGCTGGAACCCAGCTCGGCTCAGTTGCCCCTCAGCTCGAGCTAAGCGAGCCGGCGAGCCATCCTCCGGGATTTCCTGCACGTCCGACTTCCGTACAGAACCAATCTGATCAGGCAATTGCTGATAAAAAGTGGCAGAGAGCTAAGAAACTGAGAGAAGCAGAAGTGGTATTCGAGAGAGATAGTTTGGAACTTCCGACAACAAAGGTACCAATTCATTTCCCTTAGAGATTCTTGTCGAAGAGCCTTGATGAGAAGTTTCGTAAGTTCGCTGATGTTATGAGGGATGTCCAAGTCACTATTCCTTTCTCGGAAGCATTGGAAGAGATGCCACATTATTCAAGGTTCATCAAGGAACTTATCTCCAGAAAGAGGAAGCTTAACAATGTGGAGACAGTGAATTTGACGGAGAACTGCAGCTCTATTATTCAGAAAAAGCTTCCAGAAAAATTGAAGGATCCAGGGAGCTTCATCATTCCCTGTGAGATTGGAAAAGGACCATCTAGGAGAGCACTGTGTGATTTAGGAGCCAGTATAAATTTAATGTCTTTATCAGTGTTCAAGAAGCTTAGTTTGGGGGAGTTGAAACCTGCATCTGTTGCCCTACAGTTAGCAGATCGGTCGTTGACATACCCCGAGGGAGTGATTGAAGATGTGCTAGTGAAGGTGTCGAATTTGACTTTTCCTGTGGATTTTCTTGTACTTAACATGGAGGATGAAAAGGATGGTGCGCCTCTGATCTTGGGCGTCCATTCCTTGCAACTGGGAGAGCTCTAATAGATGTGTTCAAATGAGAGTTGAGGCTGAGGGCTAATGATAAGGAGATCGTCTTTTCTTTGAATAAGGAGATGCAGTGGCATACAGATCAGCAGCACTGCAAGTCTGTGGAAGTAGTAGAGGACTTCACCCTGCCTGATGCAGAGTTTGAGAGTTTGTCCAATGATGCATGTATTGACTATCTTGAGAAGTTACTTGCATTAGGTGATGCAAGGGATGAACAGATAAGAAAGACCACTGTTGACATAGTGAATCAGAATAAGAAGTCCACTGTTAAAGAGGAGATGCAGCCTGCTGCTAAGGACGAGAAGCAAAAGAGCCAAAGCATTGAAGTGGTAGAGGAGATCGCAGGACCAGGCGTATCTCTTACTTTTCCTACTACTAACTCTAATATGATATTTGATAATCTTTTGGTTGCAGTAAAGATGGATGATCCATATTTGAAGCCTCCAAAATTACCTCCTGATTTTTATTCTCATATTGTTGAAAATTCTAACTTGTTTGATCCTTATTTTGCTACGCATGTTGAGCCTACAATTGAATGGAAGATTGACAAGAAGGAATCAAGCCAGTCATGGGAGGAAAAGAATTCAAAGGATCATGTTGGAGTAACAAAGAAGGGTGAGATGATTGGTGAAGTAAATAAGAGAGGAAAGAAGTACCTTAAGGTACGAATGCGAGAGAGTTGTCCTCCAATCCCGTAGGCAAAAAGAGGTATCCCGTCGTGACTCTCCGACGTTAAACATGAGCGCTTGTTGGGGGCTGTCCCTCCCGTTTTAGTTGCTTTTATATGTTTGTGTTGGTGTAGAAATTTTGTTAGATGATGCTTGACTGCGGTATATACTTCTTTGCAAACTTAGTGTCTCACTTTGTTTGATCTAAGTTTGGGGGGAGGTT
Organism: Pogostemon cablin; assembly: GCA_023678885.1. Lineage (NCBI taxonomy): Eukaryota > Viridiplantae > Streptophyta > Magnoliopsida > Lamiales > Lamiaceae > Pogostemon > Pogostemon cablin. The sequence goes on from CM042983.1 coordinate 10,654,638, forward strand.
ACGTACATACCTTGTCTTGCAGGATCGAAATGGAATTTTTGCATTGTTGTTGCTTGGAGGGTCGATTTTTTGCGGATTCTTAGTATTTTTGATTTATTTGGGAATGTTGAGGGTTCGATTTTTTTGCGATTTTTCAGGTTTCGTGTTTTGTGGTGTTTATTGTTTGTTTTGTGTTAATCCTAGTGTCGGTGTAGTCGATTTATGATTCTCTAGGATGATTTTCTGATTTTTCATGGCACTTGATTATATGTGTGATTGTGTTTGAGAAGCAGTTTGAGATTGTGCTTGGATATTGAGATACTTGAAATTTGATTATGTGCAAGGATGATTAGCTATGTAGCTTGATTAGGTTTGCTCATTCATTCCCACAGCCATGTGAGATTTTGAGCCTTTTGAAATCATAACAAATTGCATGATTCAGTTTATTCTTGTGAGTATCGTTCATACACACGTATTCTAGAATTTGGCTTTATATCTTGCTTGAAGCTACGTGTTTAATTAGATGATAGGAAATGATCTTAGGCCATCTTTGTTATTTATTAGTCACTAGCCAAATTATTATCCTACCTAATGAAATATCCGTAGTCAACCCTTTTGAGCCTAAAAGCCTTATTTGTTCGAAGCCTACGTGATTAGTCAATTTATCCCTTTTGCTAGCCTTTAAAAAATTCCTACCTAGTAGAGAGTTGAAGGAGTCAATTTGGTGTCTTGTGAAGAAACATAAAAGGAGAATAAGTTGGAAGTGATGAAAATTGTTGAAAAGAGTGGTTAAATTATTGCATAAAGGGGTAGTGCCCGAAACTGGTACCCCATGAAAAGGGTAGTGCCTGAAACTGGTACCCTTATTTGAAAAAAAAAGAAAAGAAAAGAGGGAAGAAGAAAAAAAATTTCAAGTAAGGATGTGGTGTTCAAAAGTGAAGGAGGAATCAAATTGCAAGAAGCATTGAAGAGCGATGAAGAAGAAAGAAGAAAGTAAAGCTGTTTGTTGAAAAGCTGTAAGTCTTCTTTGATTCTCTACTAGTGATTGAGTCACCTTATCCATATACTCCCTACCTTTACCAAAGAGCCAACATTACAACCTAATGCAAGACCTTTGTGATCCTATTGTTGAAATTATCCCTTTAGTCGAGAGTTGAGATGATTGTCAAGCTTATGGTTACGCGTGTGTTTGAATTGACTTTGAGTGTAAACACCTTACCCTGAAGTGTATATCTCACACTTGAGCAATGAGCGTAAATACTACCCGTGAGAATGGTGGATGAGCATTCCGAAAAAGTGAAGTAGTTGATTTGAATTGTATGTTCTTAGATGGATGGTTATCTTAGTATTTGAAGTATGATTTTTGAATTGTTATATTTTTTTGGATGTGAAGTTGTGAAATTTTCTCTCAATTACTCTATTGGTTTTATATGTCGTTGCCTCGGGACGAGCAACAGGTAAGTTTGGGGGTTTGTTGAGAGTGGAATTTCACGTATTTTAGGTCTCACATTACACCGTTTTTGATAGAATGTGGCCATGATTTTGTATAAAATGACATGGTTTTCATATCTTGCATAATTAAGATGCTACTAAGGTGTTTTGTTGAGTTTTGAAGGGTAAAACATGATCAAAAGTTCAAAGTTGGAATGAGGAGTGAAAGTGAGAAGGAATGCTGAAAAATACAGTCCATGTTGCACAAATTTCTGTATTCTTATAGAAGTCCAAATTGATCATATGATATATGGTTGGAAAGCCACAGAAGAGAGGATCGTTTTGACGTAAAGAACACAATTGGATTCCAAACGAGAAAGTTATGATCAAAGTGCTAACGTCGCACATGCTGTATCGAGCAGCCACTTTGCATGACTTTTTACATATTCAAATGTTGGAGTTTCTGAGAGTTCTTTATATAGATAGAAAGCCAAGGAAAAGAGGAACGCGTGAGCGCAAAAATCATTCAAATTGGAGTCCGTATGAAGAAGTTATGCTCAAAACGGTGAAGTCGCGCAGTGCAGTCTCCGCAGCTCGGGAGGCCGCTCGGCTCGAGCGGTACCAACTTTGTGCGAATTTCCAGCCGAGTTGGGTTGCTTCAGAACTTACATGACGGCCCCATTCCAACCATATGCTGCTCGGCTGGTTTGGGGGCCGCTCGGCCATGAGCTCGGCCCGAGCAAGGTGCCGAGCGGCCCAAAATTGGGCCCAGACGAGACCTGTTCGATGCAGCAGCGTATATATACCCTCAAATCGCGATTCTGAAGCAGTTTAGATCGCGAAAAAGCCCTGCATCAGTCCAAGAAACAATTAGGGAGATCAAGACACAAATTGGAGAGAACCCATCCATAACTCATCATCAATTCACACCTCCAACACCTCCATATCAGATTAACAACCTGATTTCATCATCCATCCACTCCCAAGAGGGTTCCAAGTGCTAATCAAGGGAGAATCGAGCAATTGGAGAGTCGGAGAAGGAACGAAAGACTACGTCTACACTAGGGTTTCATAATTCCTATCTTTCTCTTTCTTTTACTTTGATTTTTGGTATGAATTGCTTAGCCATGAGTGTTGCTTGTGACCTCATGGGCTAATTTTATATACAGTTCTAGGTTTGATGGATTGATTTGATTGATTTGGGGATTTAGACCAAAGATTGGGATTTTATGTAGTTGAGCTTTTGATTTTACTTATTTTACTAAGACATGTTAATCTGCTTCGTAACGTCTTCATAATATATTCATGACATCCGCTATAATGCTTGGATTATTGTTTTAGCTTGTGTGCGTTCATGATTGGTATTGTCTATCTGTTAGAGATTAGAGTAGCTCCGCTATAAGCACTTTAATTTCATGAACTGGTGAATCAAATACTTGATTAGTTTAGTGGAACAATGCAATTAGACAATCAAGTAGGAAGTGAATAGAACCTTGTAGTAATTCCAGAAAATATCTTGTTAGTCGAACTTACCATCCGGAGGTATTGTTGTTCGCTGGATTAGTATCTAGGAATAAGGCTTGGTAATATTTGCACACCTTAGGATTTAAACCAGATTATACTGTTAGCTTAGAATCGAATCATATTCGGTGGGATAACAGGAATATGTGGTGTATTTTCAGTGAAACTGCATGAATGAACAATCGTAAGTTTAATAACCCAAATTGATTGGTCTCTACCTGATACCTTAGAACTGTTTGTCATCTCTTGATTAGAAAACTTGCTTTTATTTTTCCTTGCTTTTAATTAATTTAGTTATTTATATTTTCAGTAATTTAGATAATTAATTCACTACAATACTCTGAATATTGGTTACTCAATTCTGATTAATTAGTAATTAATGGTAAAATAAATAATTAGTTGTCTCAGTGGGATCGATAATTTAACTTGGGTGCTTTCTGCTACAATTGATATCCTTACACTTGAGGATTTAATTATAGTGTGAAGAAAAAGCCTATCAGAGAGTAAGAACAATCCTAGGAGATTTAAACTTGTAAAAGAGTTGAGAACCTAATTGCCTTGGCCATAGGGGTTAGGGGTACAATCGTGATTGCCCTTAATATCATAACATGAAGACCGTCAATGCATGTGTGTGTGAGTCTATATATACCTTATCGATGAATGTTGCTTGCCTTACATATTTCTTAGATTGTTCACCTTCACCCATCATCCATCTCATTTGTACATGTTCTATCTTTAATTGCTTTCTTAGTTGTTATTTTGTAGTATAATCATCCCTCCTTATTTGATTGGTCCTACTAGAGTGAAACACTTCTCAAACACGGCTACCCACTTTCGCCATTGGGTTCGTTATCTTATAAATTTTGCACTTGGTCGCTTACGTGCTACACACGATAGAGTACACTTGCTCTAAATTAATTTAACCAAAATTGAGACCAAGTTCACCAACACCTCCTTCAAATCCACTTCCAAAATAGGCGAAGGCGTTAGGTCCAGCTCCTGCCTCTGCTTCACAGTGGCGCTCCCACAGTGCTTATGTTGTTTCTGTGGTGGTGGTTATTCTGGTTAACAGAAGGGTCATTCTGCTACACGGAATTCCAGAAAAGGGGATCGACCAAAGTTTGTCGAGGGTTCGAGGGGGATCTGTATCTACAGACATAAACTTATCATTTTCAACTCAAGAATACATTATTTGTTGTTCACCAACCATTAATTCGTATTAGGCTCTTCACTGTCAGAAAGGTAAGATCTTGATCTTAATATAGTTACAATATATTATTCTAAATTTTTACTAATATGAATCACTGTAGTAAAGAGATGACATTTATGATTTCATAGTACATACTTAATTTCAGTATGTTAAGTTCCAACCACCCTGATAAACATTTTATGTGTACAGGAAAAATGTTGGTGCAAAGTTATACAGGGCTTAGATAATTGGTAGTAAACAAAAGTTGGGATTATATAGTATGGAAGTTGAGCAATGACAACAGGTGATTGCTCATTATTTCATTGTTTATTATTATTTTTAAAAATAGTGGTGGATTTTTTAAAAATAAACTTTTTTTCTGATTAGCTTATCTAGAGATGCATAGAGTGAATGGATTGTTGTTGTACTGAAAGTGATACTTGATGATTTAGATTATTTATTTTCAAGCATATTTTTCTACTACTCTTCCTTATAGAGATGTTACATTTTGACATCCAAGGATCGAATCTCATGATTTATTAAACCTGCTTCCTTCTTTCATTGTATTGGATTCAGGGTACGCCCTTCTCCATAGCTTTGTTTTTCGCTGTGGTATTTGCATACTTGAAGATTCTGAAGAGGGAGGCGTGGTCTGACTTACTTGACTTTGGAACCCGTTGTTGCTGGAGTTACCATTGCAAGTGAGGTATGCCGTATGCGTCCTTCTTTTGCATGAAAAATGATTTAATTGAATTGCTTCTTAATTAGTATATCATTATAAAATTAGCATCAATTTTGTTCACTTTTCAGAATTACGAACAGAATTGTTAATATGAGATTGAGCAAGCTATCTAAGCTCATTTTAATTTTGTTTTGGTATACAACAAATATATGGCCTTAATAATATTTACTTCTATTTTTAGTTCATTACGACGAAGAATCAGAATGGTATGGTTAATATTGTACGAGGAGATTAGATAACAATTGGAAAAATCACTTTCACATATGATGGAAGAGATAGATTTTGAAGGCTTCCTCATGGTAGGTTTTTCTCTATACTCTGCTTTCATTTTTTAATTTTATCTTTGAAAAGTTTAAACTTGGTGTTATGATCAATTCTAAACCAAGTCTTTGTAGTTGCTTTGATGAAGATAGACGGAGTGGACGGTCAGGAGATTAATAAACAATTATTTAGCTTTGTTATTTTTTTTATCTTTTCTATATATGATTAATATCTATTTAGTCTATTTACTGTCGGTTATTTTATTGATAAACTCGAATCCTTGAAATTAACTCTATTAATATCTCATTCTCTAGCCTTTTATGTTGAGAACTGGTGGGGATCATCTGCAATAATTGGATTGCGATTGCGACTACAGATTGGTTTGACGGATACTGATTAGCCATAACTTGTAGTTGGGTTGACCAATTCAAGAATTTATCGAACCACAGGGAGGTAGGTACTAGTATTTAAGCGATCTCATGTTTGTTGTAATTTTATAGAGACGAATCATCAACAGAGTGATTGTTCAAACAAGTAAATAGAAGTAATCAAAGCAATGCAAGCAATGATCAAACGAATCAAGATAAGTGGATGAAATGTGATTTACCAAATTAAGCAAAAGTGGGATTAACAATAATTAAGTAATGGAAAATCTTAGGATACATGCATTAAACTCATATGAATCAAGGGTATTAATTAAGGGCCAACTCTAAATTTACCTAAGCTCCTTCTCAAGATGAATAGGATATTAATTTCAATTAGCACAAAGGTTGGTTCTCATTCAAACAATTCCAACTAGGTACTAAGCTTGAAATAAGAATCCCCTAACACAATTAATCAATCTCTCGATCAAACCAACCGTATGTCTTATCAAAGGGTTCTAAACTCTAAAAGATTTCTCAATCTCTTCACAATTTATAATGCACATGAAGTGTTTGATGAAATGATTCACTCAAATGTCCTAATCACATAATTGATTTCTCAATCTAATCATATATTTAGAGCATCTAAACACACAAGTCATCAAAAACATCAAGATCTAAAGCATCAATGATAGGAAATCAATTAACTCAATCAACATATGAATTTAAATACATAGATCCCAAATTTTAACCACAAACTTTCATGTTGCTAATCCCACAAGGGAGATTAGCCTACAATCTTCATAAAATCCTTAACATAGACATTAAAAACCTTACAAATCATGGTAAACTAGAGGATTAACACAAAATTGGGATAAAAACTCCCTTGGATTGGCTCCAATTGAATCTCCTTCCTTCCTTTGGTGATTACCCACTCTTGTTTCTTCACTTGATTTGGATAGTAGAATTTATGGAGAGATGATGTAGGATCAAAGTATGGATGAATGAGATGAAGAATATGGTGCAAAATCAAAGGAATGGTGTGTGAGGTGTGTGAGCAGCCAATAATTCGATTCTCGGATGATCAAATATTGAATGGAGTGGTATTTATACCCTTAGAGATCTTCTAGAAGGTTTCTGAAATTTTTTGAATTTTTGCACCTATACGGCTCGAGCCCAGTACACGGCCCGAGTCATGTCTAGGGTTTCTGATCAACGGTGAGCTTCAGGCAGCGCACGGCTCGTGCGCGGTACACGGCCACAGGGGTGGCCGTGTTGTGTTTTCTGACGACCGCGCACGGTCAACTCTTACAGGCCCGTGCGCGGTACACGGATCGTGCGCACTACACGTCCCGTGTACCAAACGCGGCTGGGCGTGTTTATGCAGTTTTGCTTCCTTCTTTCTCCCGACTCCGTTTTTGCTCTATTTTTCACCTGTTTTAACATTTAAAGTTCATTCACACACAATTCTACAAAAATACATAACACCACCAAAATACACATAAATACAGATGAAACAATACGAAAAATACACACAAAAAAACACTAAAATGTAGGTGAAAATAACGACAATCATACCCCCAAACTTAAAGTGTTGTTCGTCCCCTAACAACGAAAATGATAAACCGAGGGAGATATTTTTTACCTAGGAAGAAAAAAAAAACATATTAGTTGAATACCTTACAGTTATTATTGAGTATCCACTCCTCCCCAAGCTCCATTTCCATCATCTGCACAACTTTCTGAACCTGCATTGTCACTAGGTAAACTATTAAAAATCCCCAAAAATATACTTCTATGTTAACATAAAGCTGGCTATCATTTAAAACCTTTTTTGACGAGGAGGATCACCATCTTCCACCAGTGTAACGCGTCCCCTCTCTACTATATCAATAACTTTTTCGTTGCGCCAACCCTTATCATTTTTAAACCAATACATTCAAATCAGAATATAATGATAATTTAATTGACAAATCACATATGCAAACACAATAATATGTTATTTGATTAATACCTTAAAAGGTATTCCATGGGTGTATTTCTTTTGTGGACCTCTTCATCATATTTGTCCCCAGTGGCATACTTTAATCCACATATTTTACAAGTATGCAATAGAAAATCCGACTGACCAACCTCCAAGTATAATTGAGAATATTTTCTCTTCTTGTTAAGAACCCTGCTACACTTGTTTTCCTCCAATTTAATAAATTTGTTCTCAAGATCATCCGTATCTAATGATTTGCACTTCGATTTAGTTTCATTCTCACTATAAGAAATCAAAACATTGTTTCAGCATGATTTACTAAGTCCATAAAGCTGACAGCAAGAAAGTTACTATATAGCAAAGCTCAATCATAAGTAATTAAATCCGAATATATCAGGAAAGTCTAGAATTAATAATAATTGTTGCCAAAAAAAGTGCAAATTGAAGAATTCATACATGTAATTGAAAGAAGATATCCGCATTCTAACTAAACAATCCAACCAACTCACCCAGGGGCAAGAAATCATGTACACCCCTAACCCTAGCCCCCCTCGCGCAAAGAATATAAGTAAGAAATTAACAACTTCAGGATAATGAAACTCGAAGGACCCAAAAATTAAGTACACTAAGAATAATCCAGTTCAAAAAATTCCCTATCGAAGATCGAAATAATCCATGAAACTGTATTCTAAATAATTAATTCCAAAATATAAAACCAAATTATTTACCCTTCTGGTTTAGATCACCTGCGACTGTAGGTGACGGTGATTTCTGGTTCCTCATAAACAGTATCAAACAAAAACTGAGATAGCCCCGGAGATTCCAAACTCGGAGTAGTAGATTGCATCTTCTTCAACAGAGTCTTGCCATTTCGATTTGCTTTCGTTTCTAAATTATATGTTTGCAGCTTTTGGAGGGAAGAGCTAAATTTTTCATTTTCCGCAAAAAATTTTGCAAAAATTTCAGGCGATCTTTCAGTTTTCCGATGACCTTGAGAGGCCCATTAGGCCCAATTAATTTATTGAGATCCACACTTAATAGTGGAGTTAAAATCATTTTTGGTCTCGTAACTATATTGAATTTTTTATTTTGTTCCAAAAAAGATAAGATTATAAATTTCGTCTCGTAACTCTTGAAATTGGCCAATTTTGGTCACAAAGTCACTGGAAACCCATTTTCAGGCCCGGAATTGCACATGCACCGGCAATTGAGTCCTATGTGGCAATTCAGACTAACATGGACCAATCAAAAATACACATCACCCTCTACTACAAAAATTAATTCTATTTTCCATTTTCACATCATATATATATAAAATTTAAATTAAATGGATAATTAATGAAAACAAATAAATAATAATACTGAAACATTTAATATATCATTTGAATCAATTACTGAACACAAAATACAAATTAAAAATAAGAAAAAGAAATGTTGACCCCAAATTTTCCCCATTGAAGAACCCTAGTTCTTATTCCCGACCATAATCAATCGACGATAGAAAACGGGCTTGAATAATTCATTAGACTAGTTCTTATTCTTTTGCTTCCTCCCCCAATAATTTAACCCCACTTCACTCCTTCAATCCATTCTTCATCTCTCTCTCTCTCGCATTCATGGACTGCTCCAGCAGTGATTCCTTCGCACTGGATTCCGATGAAATGACGACGAATCAGAAGAAGCCGTCCGAATCGAGCCACATCAATGCGGGTCAGGCCGCCGATTTTTGCATCATAGGGCGGAGCAGGAGCCGAAGGAGGCGAACGCGCGCGAGGAAGATCTCCAAGGACGGCGGCGCCGATGAAGAATTGGCGAATAAGAGAGGCGAGGTGGAGAAGAGGATATCGTCTCTCCAGAAGATCGTTCCCGACGGCGAAAGGCTGCCGGTGGAGGACTTGTTCGAAGAGACGGCGGAGTACATATTGGAACTCGAGTGCCAGGTGAAAGCGGTGAAAGGGTCCTTCAATGGGGAAAATTTGGGGTCTTTAGCGCATCTCGTTTTTTCCTTAGTTTTAATTTTTAATTTGTGTTCAGTAATTGATTGTTTCTAATGATATATTAAATGTTTCAGTATTATTATTTATTTGTTTTATTAATTATCCATTTAATTTAAAATTTTATATATGATGTGGAAATGGAAAATAGAATTAATTTTGTGATAAAGGGTGATGTGTATTTTTGATTGGCTCATATTAATCTGAATTGCTACATAGGACTCAGCTACCGGTGCACGTGCGAATTCCGGGCCTGAAAATGAGCTTCCGACGATTTTGGGATCAAAATTGGTCAATTTTAAGAATTACGGGACGAAATTTGAAATCTTATCTTTTTTGGGACAGAATCAAAAATTCAATATAGTTACGGGACCAAAAATGATTTTAACTCCTTAATAGTGACCTTGTTAAGATATTACATTAATCATCCTTACAAGCTATTGGCTTATTTATTTATTTTTTTAAGAATGACGTTTTGTGATAAATATAAATTATTTTAATTCAAGTTACTAAAAAATCAAATAGAAATTACAGCAAATAAAAATTTCGGTTAGATTTTACGTGAAAGATTTTCTGTATCTGTTGTCTATATTGGGGCCCAATGGGCCTAACTATGATGCAATCAGTGTAAATCTAATCAAGCCCAAAATTAATTAATGTTCTTGACTCAAGCCCATCATAATCAAAGGGATTATAATAATGTTGGTTTTGAAGTGTATAATGTAATTGTTCTTTAATTACTTGCGTGACTCTATGACCCAAAATTTTTACTGGATATTAAAGGTACTTAACTCTATTTCAAATCTCCTTATTAGCCACGTCATCCAAAACCGTTATTTATTCCACCACAATTATATTCTATTTATTTAGTTTTATAATAGTTACCCTCAAATATTCATATTTTTTTTCAAATATTATTAACAGTTTTTTTAATTATTTTATATAATCTTTTTAATATTTCATTATTTAAGAAATAAATAGAGTTAATATCTTGTTCACTCAGGTGTACGCGTGTATATATATATAAATCCGCGTACAACGCGGGATCATTTAATTATTATTCTTATTTTTTATAATTAAATAATCTGTATTATATAACTTAACAACATTATTTACGGAGATTTTTATTTTATAGCAAGATAATTTATTTCATCAATGTAAAGAATTTACAACAAATTATGACATTTGCTTTTTATAATGTGATGTATAACTAAACCATGTAAAAAGGTAATATGTACATATATTCTAATTATTTGAAAGAATCTTGACTTGTATATTTTTTTTTAAATGTTACTTTATAACATAATATAATTGAAAACTATTTATTACTCTCCCTGTCTCTCTAAAAAAAGTGCAATCACATATGGGTAATTTTGTCAGGTAAATATCAAAATTGGTCCTGTAAGTATGGAATTTTCTAACTTTAGTTCTTTATCATTTGTCATTCTCAATTTTAGTTCTTTTTTGTCCACTTTTAGTCCTTTTTATTCAAATTTAGTCCTTTTGGTCCAAATTTAGTCTTTTAACATCCGAAAGTGTATACATTTAGGACCAAAAGTGAACAAAAAAATGACCAAAACTGGATCAAAATGACTAAAACTGGACAAAAAAGGACCAAAATTGAGAATTACAAATGATAAAGGACTAAAGTTGGAAAATGACATACTTACAGGACTAATTTTTATATTTACCCTAATTTTGACTCTTTGCTGTATATTTATATAGTTGTTAGTATTTCATTTTTTTCATTGTATTTAAGTGAAATTATGATCAAAGTATGTAACTTTTAAATAATAAATCCTTAATTTTATTGTTTGTCTAAAATGAATATAAATTATATATATAAAAAAAATATCAATTTTTTTTCTATACATGATTTTGATACATGAATTAGTTTTTCAACCTCTTATTCTCTAGAGGTAAATCGATTCAAGAGTACTTGAATCGTTGATCATCTTTCACTTGAAGAATACATGAATCAATACTTTAAAGGTAAATTTTAAAGAATACTTGAATCGATTTTTTCCTTTGAAGAATTAATTCTAAAGATGTAGATCGATTCAAGAACACTTGAATCGATCCTCTTACTCTTGAAAAATTGATTTTTAAGATATAAATCTATTCAAGAATACTTAAATCGATTCTATTCCTCTTGAAAAATTGATTCTTTCGAGGTAAATCGATTCAAGAATACCTGAATCAGTTATCTTCCTCTAGTAGAATACTTGAATCGATTTTTTATAAGTAGATCGAATTTCTACTTGATTCGCTCTATCGAAAGAAATTCTTATACTTTCATAAATCAATTCTTTAGGGAAACTTGAAGAAAGCTCATATTCCTCTTGGATGAATCGAATGTTTGTATTTAGAATGAATAACCAAAAAGTCTTATTTATAGGTGGGGTGGGAGAGAATATTATATTGAATATTCTTTTTCTCTTTATATATATAATAATTTAATTTGATATTAATTTATTTATTTATTACAATAAAAGATTTTGTAATTAATTAATGATACTCAAATAAATAAATAAAATATTAAAAATTTATTTTCCTTGAAGAATCGATAATGTAGATCGATTTAAAAATACTTGAATCGATCCTCTTACTCTTGAAAATTTGATTTTTTAAGATGTAAATCTATTCAAAAATACTTGAATTGATTATCTTCCTCTTGAAGAATCAATTCTTAAGAGGTAAATCAATTCAAGAATACTTGAATCAGTTCTCTTCCACTTGAAGAAAATACTTGAATCGATTTTTTAGAAGTAGATCGAATCTCTACTTGATTCGCTTTATTGAAATAATTTTTTTTTTACTTTCACAAATCAATTCTTTAGAGAAAATTGAAGAAAGCTCATATTCCTCTTGGAGAATCGAATATTTGTATTTTGAATGAATAACCAAAAAGTCTTATTTATAGGTGGGGTGAGAGAGAATATTGTATGAAATATTCTTTTTTTCTTTTATATATATGATTTAATTGGATATTGATATTTTTAATCATTATTAAAAATAAGAAACACATTATTTAAAAAAATATTAAATAAGAAAGTTAATTAAAAGTAAATAAGGAAAATATTAAAAAAAGTAAATCCAAAAAAAATATTAAAAAAAGTATTAAAAATTCAAAAAATTGAAAAAATTACACGTCACATTGGAGCGCTCTGAAGACGACACGTCAGCAAGAAAAGTTTCTGCTATAGTATACTTAAGATATATATATATATATATATATATATATATATATATATATATCTTTAATATACTAAAAGAGAGTTTAATTTTGATGAAGTGTCGCCACCAGAATTAATCTCAATTATTTTAATTTTTAATTAAAATTAAAAATCTCAATTATTTTAATTATTAATTAAATTTTAGTGTAGATAAATATTGTCATGGCCCATTTTTTTTTAAATCAATAAATAAAAATAAATAACCTTTCCTTTCATTTTTTTATACAATACAATTTTTACAAAGCAGCTCATCATCCCGGCCCAATAGGTCGTCATCCATGTATACAACTCTCAGGATCTGACGGCACCCCAAACACCAGCATCATATACAATTTACCTACAATGCATAAACTAGTGAGATAAAATCTCAGTAAGTAGAAATCATGCATGACAGTGCATGAAAATGCTTTTCTCAAGGCCATCGCCCTTTTCTTAATTTTTCTAGTTGGTCTCTTTTACTTTTAAAACTGTTCACGTTGCGGGATCCCCACAACACACTTATGATATGCACCCCAAATAAGCTCAATAGACACACTTAATGTCGGATCAATTTTTTCGATCCCTGAATAAAGTATTGGGGACAATTATTCTGAATTCCAAATTAAGATGAGCCGATAAATGACACGTTGAGTCAACACATGACTTGGATCACCCCGTGATCCATGAATAAAAGTGAGCCGACAAGAGACTCGTTGAGTCAACACATGACTCGGATCGTCCTGCGATCCCTGTATAAGGTGAGTCAACACATGACTCGGACCGACTTTCGATGGTTCCTGAAAGAGTGCATATATAGTGGCCGCACACACCATTAGTATCTTATTAATTTGGAAAAAACGCTTTTCATGATTATGCATGATATGCAACCAGGACAATTGAATGTGCATCATAAACCATTTACGATATCAATATCAACATTTAATCACAATAAAGTAACAACTTAATTTCAATTCACACAGATCCACTCCTGGAATAACAACTTCACCTCGATCAGATAGATTCATTTATAGAATAACCACTTCACCTTGAATCACACGGATCCCTTTTTGAAATAACAACTTCATCTCCGATCACACAGATCCTTATAACCAATATCTTCTTAAATCATACAGATATATATTCAACAGTTTTCTATCACACAGATCTATATAGGACAATGATATTATTTCAAATCACATAGATTCACAACTTGTATTGCAAATTTATACAAATAATTTACAAATAATATTATTGAATATGAAACCTACTTTCCTCAAATCACATAAATCCACAACTTGTATCACAAATTAATCCTAAATAATTCATAACGTAATGAAACTAGTCACAAATAATCCATAACATAATTATCATATTTTAATCACAAATAATTTCACAAACAGCATGTTTATGCATTGTAGTTGGATTTCTACTTATCTGGACACCTAATAGTGATAATAGTATAGATCTCGTGAAAAACTACAACTAATCCCTTCCGTTCTCGCGCACACGTACCTCTTCTCTTTTTTCCTTCCCCTCTCTGTCTTCTTTTCTTTCTTTCTTTCTTTTTTTTTTTAACGGCTAATGACATTTTCTCCTTTTTCTCCATTTTAATGAACACTACACCCAAATGAGTTGATTAATATATTTATAGGGTGGTAAGGCGGTTTAGTCATTGGGTAGGGTTGAAGCAACGTAAATTATTATCAACCACTAGTTCTACTGACATGTATTACGCCACGTAGCTGCTACTAGGTTTATTATTATTATTATTATTATTATTATTATTATTTTTCATTACAAATATACGTGCAATACTTAATAACTAAGATATAATACATTTATGAATTAAAATACATACATGTACATTTTCTTACCACTATTATTATTATAAGAACACGTGTGATACTTAATAATTAAGAAATAATATATTTATACACATAAGATAATTTAATTATATATCCAAATTAATGCAATTAAATATTTATGTACTTATATACATTCACAAATTGTCACTATTTTTATCGTAAATGTATCAAATAAAAATGTAAAGACAAATAAAATGTAGAAACAATTACCACATAATTATCAAATAATTATAAAAATGCGTAAAATACCAATTATATTATCACATAAATAGGAAAAATCTCAGGTATTACAAATATATTATTTTAAGTTGAATATGATATTATTGTTGGATTGTATACTAAAAGTCTAGCTTTTTGTATGAACAATGTTATAACAATTTATTTGAAATGAGAATCATATGATCAAATGATTGCGTCTTATAATTTATTTATATATGTGATGTAATAGTCCACTAACTTTATACTGTAGATAATATGTTGTGCGAAAACACGCGGAAGATCATATTATTGGTTTCCTTATAAAGTATAAAGAGATGCTCACAACCGAGATAGACGGGGACTCTCTATCGGGATGGTTGTAGTGTGATTTGGTATTAGTTTGTCTTAACTATAGAATCACATTAGTGCACTTTGTGTGTATAGAGCAGGACCACTTGAGATCGTTCGACTTGTACCATCTATATAGAAGAACTTGATCTCAGTTATTATGGATGTTCGTGCTCTTAATCCCTATACAATAACCTCGACACGTAGGACAGTACGTATCTATTTGATTCATCAATGGGTGAGATTTACATATAAATAAATCAACAAACTCGGTGAGTTGGGAAATAGTGCTGTCTTTATGGTGTGTTGTTGATTGTAGAAGGAATCCGTGTCCGTCATAGGTTGATGATGTCCCCTTGAGGAGCTCATAAGGATTATCATGTAAACCCTGTAGGTGAATTTATTCCGACATGATAATGAGGTTGAGTGATACTACTCTCGGATGAGATATTAATTAATGGAGTTGTCAATAACTTAATTAATTAATGAACATTGAATATCTTAACCATAGGGAGACTAACGGGCTCATAATAAGAATGAGCCCATAACGTAATTATGGGATTAGAATGGTAGTGCAGTAATAATATTTTGGTGATATATATTATTATTATTGGATTTAAGTATAAGCTTTGGGCTAAGCTTGGATACTTAAGCCCAATGGAGGTCCAACTCTAATTTCTCCTCCTAGTCCCTAATGTAGCCCATATATAAGTCATCTCAACTATTCTAACCCTAAGAGAGATGCGCCTAACATGTAAAGAGGGTAGACGGAATAGCAGATTGAGAAGATCTCGAAGATCGTCGCCCACACGACGTCGAGATTGGACTTGGGAATACAGCAGAAGACCGGAAGGTTGTTTGCTGCTGCTGACCGCCAACTTGTGTGATTTTTATAAAATCGTACAGACCTCAGAACTGGACATGTGATATACTGACGGAAATTCACGGAAGAGATAATCATTTTGGCGCATAGATCACTCAATTCTGAAATCGGATGAGAGAGTTATGCCCAAAACGGTGAGGCTGCGCAGGCTACCGGCGAGAATTTATCTTCTCCAACATACCCTGGTGAAAGGTAATACATTTCTTGTTTTCTTGACTCCGCTGACTGGTAGAAACATATGGAACCCTAACGGTTCACGTTAACCAAATGATCGAACGCCAACAATTATCAAATCAAATTTAATTAAAAATTAGATAAATACATATATTTACTTTAAAATTTAGAGAATTTATCCATTGTCCACCTAAATAAGACTCTTTATTCATTCATTCTACACACATAATTTATTCATCACGACGAATAAAAGCTTTTTTCAAATTTTAAAGAAAGGTATCAGTTATTAATTATTATTATTCTTATTGATTATTTTTTGTTGTTCTTTTATATTTTTTAAATAATTTTTGTATTTATTGGTTTTAGTTTTTCTTTAATTGTTAGTATGTAATTTTATAATCTTTTGATTTATTTTACGTAATTAACTTTTTTTTCATGGTTAATTGTATGATTTTATTTTTGTACATTTTTCTTACTGTTTCTTAATTCTATATTTTTTTATATATTCTCTTTTGATTATTTTATTCATCATGAAGAGCGGAAGCTTTCTTTAAATTCTAAAAGAGTATCCATTTTTAATTATTATTATTATTATTATTAATTAATTTTTGTTGTTCTTTTATAATTTTTAAATTATTTATTTATTTATTGGTTTAGTGTTTTTTTTAATTGTAAGTATGTAATTTTATAATCTTTTGATTTTTTTACGTAATTAACCTTTTTTTCATTCAATTTTACAATTTTCTTTAATTTATTTTTTTATGATTTCACTTTTAATTATATTTTTCTTACGATCTCTTTTATATTTTTTATATTCTCTTTAAATTATTTTTTGTTTTTATTTATTTTTTTTGTTTTAATTCTATTTTTTTAATGGTTAGTACATAATCTTTGGATTATTTTTTGTTTTTATTTATTTATTTTGTTTTAGTTCTGGTGTTTTTTTGTTAGTACGTAATTTTTTTATCTTTTCATTTTTTACATAATTAACTTTTGTTTCATGGTTAATTTTACAACTTTTTTAATTAATTTTGTTATATTTTCACGTTTGATTTATTCTTTTATTTATTTTTTTTTAATTCTATTTTTTTAATTATTAGTATGTAATTCTTTAATTTGTTTTTACGTTATTAATTTATATTTATGATTTTAAAATTTATTTAATTAATTTTTTATTACTTCTTTTCTTTTCTTATTTCTTTGAATTTATTTAAAATATATATATTTATTTTTTAATAATATATATTAATTTTATTATAATTTTCCTTTTATATTTTTTAATTTTTTTTAAAAAGATCGTTATGTTTCATTTATTTTTATTTTTTTTAATATTTTTTGATATATTTTCACCAACATTAAAATTTAGTGATACATAAATAAATTTTTTTAAGATCGAATAAGAATGCGATTTTTTATATAATTTTTGCTCTTTCTTATATATTTTTAATTATCTTTTTATTAACTTTTATTTTTATTATTATTTTTTTAATTCTGTTATTTTATTTTTCATTTTTAAGTAGTTTGTAATTTTTTTAATCTTTTGTTTTTTTTATATTAATAATTTTTTTCATTGTTACTTTTTTTTATGATTTCTCTTTAGATTATTTTTTCTGTTTATTTAATTCTTTTTGGTTTTATTTTTTTATTTTTTATTAGTATTTTTTAATCTTTTAATTTTTTACGTTATTAAATGTTTTACATGGTTAAATTTACTAAAAATATTAAAGGTGAGTCTCATGTAAATCGGGTTTACATTAAAATCTTGTTTTTTAAATTGCTTTTTAGTTTATAAAAGATTACTCTTTGAAGAATAATAATAATTTTTATATAGAAGAGTAATAATTTATATCTCTAAAAAGTAATTTTTCATGTACTAAGAATGATCGAAAAATCAGGGTTTATAAGAATTTGAATGTTAATTTTTTAATTTAGAAAACTAACAATTTATGTGTTTAAAGAGTAATTTTTCATATACTAAAGAGCAACAGAGTTTACATATAAATGTATGTAAACTTGGTTTACACAAGTGTTTGATTAAATTAACATATTTTAATTTTTTTATTGATTTAATTTTGGAACAACAACCATAACAAAATATGAAATACCAATTAAATATATTTTTTTTAGTAAATTAATTTAACAACTAAACTAAGCTTTTACGAACAAAAGTAAATTCACATTTAAGT
Source organism: Pogostemon cablin (assembly GCA_023678885.1). Lineage (NCBI taxonomy): Eukaryota > Viridiplantae > Streptophyta > Magnoliopsida > Lamiales > Lamiaceae > Pogostemon > Pogostemon cablin. The sequence continues at coordinate 10,672,970 of CM042983.1, forward strand.
ATGTATAAATTGAATTTTACTCATCAATATAAACTTATATTAGATTATAATTGAATAAATAGTTATATTAAACTTAAATTATATTTTTTAAAACCTTTGAATAAATAATTATATTAAAATTGAATTATATTTTTTTAAATTGTAAATTTATATCCCGTGTAATACACGGGATTCATACTAATATATAAATATACATATATATATATATACATATATATATATAATTAATAGAGTATATATATATTTTTTAATTGTATAATTTTTTTACTTTCAATTTTAAATTAAAAAAATTAAAGAATATTCGCTAACAAAGTAGTATACATTTTTATGTGTGTGAAATGGGACACTTGTCCCCCATCCCACCCCATGTAACATGAGATGTAATATGGGGTGGAACAGGGGATCCCACTTAGGGAGAAAGGGTGTGGAGAGAGAGAGATGAAAAAGAGGAGGAAGTGAGAGACAGATGACGTGGAAAGAGAGGACACGTGCCGACCCATTTAATTTTTCTTTACCCATTTCTAATAAAAAGATACGATACTACAAATTTGAAAAAAAAGTCTGGCCTACCCTAGTCAGGGATGGCAGTTTCGCGGGTTTTTCTGGGTACCCGACCCGACCAAACCCTAATGGGACGGGTTCGGGTACCTATAATGGGTTTGGGAAAAAATAAAAATTCCCATTAGGGTTCGGGTAGGGTTCGGGTAGACCCCCCTTGGGTACCCGCTACCCGAACCCGTATAAAGAAGCGGATAAGGGTAGCGGGTACCCGCATATATCCGTCCGGTTTACTTGTATGTATGTATTTTTTAGAGGATTCGAACACTCAACCTCATTAAAAAAAATATTCGTTCATCGTTTAGACACAAGTATCTTGTTATATGTTTCAATATTTAAATAAATTTACAAATCATTAATCTAACCTATCATTTTATTTTATTTGTATGTTATTTAAAGTTTGAATTGAAGATCTTTAAACTTGTGTGGTGATTTTATGTCATGTTTTAATTATTATTGTTTAATGTTGTAGACACATTTATTTAAATGTTTGAGATTTGAAATTTATATTTTAAGTTTTATAAAAAAGTTTGACGGGTTCGGGTACCCGCGGATAGAAACAATCGGGTTCGAAACGGATACGGATATTTCAATAATATTTTAAACGGGTAATGGGACGGATACGGGTAGTGGTATTCTTAACGGATACGGGTTCGGGTACCCCAAAAAAATGCGGGTACCCTACCCGCTGCCATCCCTAACCCTAGTCTTTGTATTTATTTATATTATAAATAAAAATAAAAAGAAATTATCACTTTTTATTCGTCTCACGTAAGTTTATGTAAGACAAACTCACACAAGTTTTTGCCAAAACATCTTAATTTACTTTAGTTCTAAAAGAATTTACTTAATTGTGGACACCCTCGTAATATATTTTCATTTACTTTAGATCTAAAAGAATTTACTTAATTTTGGACACCCCATAATATATTTTCAATTATTGTTCCATTATAACATGTGGAGTACGTAGTTAAGATTTCCACTTTATTTCCATTAGAGGAATCATACAATCAAGCAACGCCAACACTTTTAATGTTGAATTATGATACGATATTTCGCGTACGGTATACATATCTCCTCATTGTATTTTCACTCTTTATATTAAATAAATCGGTGAAATAATCAGACATAGAAGATAAATGGCAACATTTATTTTTCTAACATTAAAAACAGAAATAAGTGAGATTTCAACATTGAAAAGAGATCGAGAAGAGAGGAATGAGAGAAGAGTAGCCAAGAAAAAAGAAAAAAATACACTTTCCTATATAAGCATTTTTTTTCCAATTTATATAGTGAATTATTCAACATAATTATTTAACAGACAGCGATAGAATTTTGAGTAATTTGAAGATTCTCCTTGTTGGTCCAGCAACAAGTTCCAACATTTTCAAATTAATGCTTTAAAAATGCAATAAACGTAATGATAGAAAATGCATTGTAATTTCGGTGAGTGTATTTTATTTTATACCTAATATAGACTAAATATTTCAAAATGTGCTTTGTAGTTAAAAAAAAAAAAAAACTCTAAAATTCTGTACTCACACAGTCACACTATTATTCAAAATAATAATAATAAAATGTTATAATTCGGTTAGCACTTAGCACAGATTAATATTTGTTATTTTTCATGGACCACGCGTACGCATGAAATGTGGAGTATTTGAAATTGAATAACCAAATAATTACAAACTAAGTTTTAGATTAATTGGATCACTTAAAGGCAGGCCAGTTGGGCCTAATGGATTGTTAAAACTATGATAAGACTGTTAGTTTAAAGCCTTTAAAATTAAGTAACACCAACCCATTATCTTGTGAGGTCAGCCCAAATTAATTAAACGTGTGGAAAGAGTTGGTGGACGGTATATTGCATCTAATCATCTGTTTAATTCAATGTTTGTTTCTATTTTTGTTATAGTTATGTAATTTTATTAGACTGATGACGAGTGTTCTAATAATAACACTTTCTTTAAACCGTTGCACAATTTATTCTCCCCCCCCCCACCCCACCCCACCATGATCACTTTTTATTTAAGATCTTTTATTAAAAATATTATCACTTTCATGAAATAGTTTATTTGAACAATTAGTTTATGGCACCGAATGTTCAGTGACATTTTTGTTGGGATAAACACACGAATAATTAAATAATAAACTATTCGTCTACGAAGTAGAATGATCAATTATCCCTCTCTTGTGTGAATCTAGCAAGAAACAATCCTAATAATATGATACACGATAAAGCAAGTAATCAATAAAGCACAACACCATCAATTTAACGTGAAAATCTCCTCAATGTGAGAAGGTAAAAAATCACGGGACCGAAGCCCACCAAAACTTCACTATGAGATGAAAAATCCAAGAGTTACAATCTGCCACCACAGACGTACTATCACAAACGTATCAAGACACTCAATACTTGATAACAAACAACAAGATTAGAAAGACCTCACCAAACTACAACAATTGTTGTTCATTGTTTGCAACTGTATGAACCTCAGAACCCGATCTCCACCGTCCAGAATTAACTTCTATGAGTTCTAAACGTGCTGTCCAAATTGAAGCTCGATCCAACGGTTAGTTTATGAGAAATTGCTCTTTCCCCTCGACTGCGTAGAATAAAATCGCCCAAAAACCTGCTTCTGTTTTCGGCATATTCCCGTCAACACAAAGCTCCAAACAATATCTCTACCGTTCAAAATGTACTTCCATAGTTCCAAATGTGCTAAACAAATTTCAGCTTGATCTGATGGTTGAAACTTCGGTTATTGCCTCTGCAATATCACTACGCTGGATTCACTCTCAAAAACGTGAATTTTGTTGTTGCCCTCTTTTTCTTCTCTCTTCCGTCAATGACTTACGGGACAAGATAACACCAAGTATCGGGCCTACTTGAGCTTTACTAACCTTGTTGACTATTGGACTCTTGATAGGGGTTTTCTCAACACACAAATTAATCCTCAAGTATAAGGATATCAATTGTAGTCGCGAAGATGACCAAGTTACAATATCGAACCCACGGGACGGATAAATATCAATTTTGTGATATTCTAGTATATTTTAGACTATGTTGGTAATTGTAAAGGTTTAATGGATAGTAACTTCTAATCGAAATAACAAAAGAAATAGCAAGAGTAGAGAGAAGTGAGTTGTGATCAATAAGAATGATAGGTAGTTCGTTGGGTCATCCAGTTTCACTAGCAATTCGTATTTTCGTGTGATGGTGTCCGACTCTGCCCTGTGGTTTGTGGACGCATCACTAGACCATGCAAGTTTACTCTATAGACACAAGTAAATATGCGCTTGACACGTGTGAATAACATCGGAGCAAGAGATATGCTTCACCCCCCTTTCTAGGTACTATCATAATCAATTATCTTCTACGTCTAGAATCTAACCCGATTTAATCTCCCTTTTTAGGTACTATAAAGTTATACTCTTCATCCTATTCATCAACCCGAATTCAATTCAATTCATGAATATTCATATAAGACAGTTCTAATAATACTTCGGAATCCCTTCACTTATAATTATAACGATAAACCCTGCTCAGTAGTGAACGCACTCAATCAATAACCATGTCATGTATTCAGACTCTACACAACGATCATTGATGCACAAAACAACTATGAGTATGGATTAAATATGCAATCTTATATAAAACAAACCACAGGTAGTGTTGTACGGAGTTTTACACACGAAACACGAATTACATCATGAAACTTTCATAACCCTAGAACTACCAAGGTGGTTCTAGCCCATGATTGATCTAGGAACAATCATGGTTAGATTAATCATTCTTACTTGAACCTTCAGCGAACCTCTGTCACAGCCCTCCGGATGGATCACCACCTCTCCTCTTGTCTCTCCTACGATTGACGATCAAAAGCTCTCCTTATTCTCTGTATGAGCCTCCTTTTATACTTGTAATCACGTCTCTAGGGCTTGGAATGGGCTTTCTAAGTGATCTCACGCGTTTCGGCCTCGAAAATTCGGATAAGGTAAGTTCTCGCACACAGGTTCGACCACGTCAAGCAGGTCGAACCCCGAGCCACAGGTCGAACCCCAGGTCGAACCCTACTACTGGAAGAATTCTGCACAGGTTCGACCTTCTGGACAGGTCGAACCACTTAGGCCTTGGTCGAACCCCAGGTCGAACCTCAGCACTGGACAACTCTTGCTCCCGATTTGACCAACTGGCAAGTCGAACCCCAATGTCGTGGTCGAATCCTCCTTCTTGCAAACTGGTTCGACCATGGTTCGACCTGATGGCCAGGTCAAACCAACTGAGTCGTGGTCGAACCCATCTCTGCATGTTCAGCAACGTTGGTTCGACCTGCTGGAGAAGTCGAACCCTCCTCCAGCCAGGTCGAACCCACCTACTTCTTGGGCGGTTCGCGTGGCTTCGACTCCGTCTCTTTGATTCTTGGCTCTTTCACTCCGTTTTTGCTAAGAAAACACTCAAATAGCTCCACTAACACCTGATTCATGCTATTTCACAATATATATAGGTTTTCCACCTATTTCCACATCAAAACTCTCCAAAACTAGCACAAAACATAGCGCCAAACTTGTGAATTTACACACTCATCAACTCTTCAAATATTTAGAAACTTAACCCAACAAATCTCCCCCTTTCTGATTATGTGGAGAGACTAGCCATTCCGGCTATCACACGACATACCTCGAGCTATTCTCTAGGCAATGCCTTTGTCATCATGCCCGCACCATTATCATTTGTATGAATCTTTTCAAGCTCAAGCAACTTATCATTGATGACATCCCTCATCCAATGATATCTCACATGAATATGCTTCGATCTTGAATGAAATGCAGCATTCTTGCTGAGATGGATAGCACTCTGACTATCACAAAATACTACATACCTCTCTTGCTTCAGTCCAATCTCCTCCATAAACCTTTTGAACCATGACACCTCTTTGCATGCTTCCGTTGCAGCGATGTACTCTGATTCTGTTATGGAGAGTGCAATACATTTTTGTAATCTTGATTGCCATGACACAGCGCCACCTGCGAATGTCACTAGGTAAGCAGAAAATGAGTGGCAAGAGGAGAACTAACCACTTTAGCTTTGCTCATATTAAATTTTTCAAGCACTTTCTTAATATACTTCTCCTGTGATAAGTACAACTTCTTGTTTGCTCTATCTCGGGTGATGTTAATACCAAGAATTTTCTTTGCTGGCCCCAAATCCTTCATGGCAAATTATTTGCTCATCTATTTCTTCAACCTATCAATTCTTGAAACATTCCTGCTAACAATCAATATATCATCAACATATAGCAATAATATAATAAAATCATCATTCGAGAACTTCTGAACAAACACACAATGATAAAAAATAGTCTTCTCGTAGCCTTGCTCCCCCATAACTGACTCAAATTTCTGATACCACAATCTAGGTGCTTGCTTCAAACCGTAGAGACTCTTCTTCAATTTGCATACATGGTCCTCTTTTCCCTTCACCTTGAAACCTTCAGGTTACACCATGTAAATCTCTTTATCTAGCTCACCATGAAGAAAAGCAGTTTTGACATCCATTTGCTCAATCTCCAAGTCAAGACTAGCTGCCAAACCAAGCACAAAACGGATGGAAGACATTTTAACAACTGGAGAGAAAATTTCTTCAAAATCAACTCCCTCTTTCTGACTGAAACCTTTAACAGCCAATCTAGCTTTGAATCAAGGCTTTGTGGTGTGCTCATTTTGTTTTATCCTGTACACCCACTTGTTCTTCAAAGCATTCTTCCCCTTTGGTAGTTTCACCAGATCAAATGTGTCATTTTCATGCAAGGACTTCATCTCATCTTGCATTCCTTCCAACCATTCATTCATGTGTTCTCCATGAACTGCTTATCCATAGCATTCAGGCTCTCCCCCATCGGTCAAGAGCACATACTGATCAGGAGGATACATCCTAGAAGGTACACGAGCTCTACTGCTTCATCTAGGTGGTTCTTGAACCTCCTGTTCTGGAACATCATGTGGTTGCGGCTGATCGATACCCTCTTCATCATGCAAAGGATGATCGACATGCTCATCATTACCAAAATCAGGCTGATCCTGATTCTCCTCTTCAGCTTATACTTAACCTTGACCGTGAGGAACAATTTTCGAGTCAATCAAGTCATCACCAGGTGCAGAAACTAAGCTATTCGTCTTCTCAATATCTCTTATGGTTTGATCCTCAACAAACACAATATCCCGACTTCTGACAAGCTTCTTCTCTACGGGATCATATAGTCTGTAACCAAACTCATCTTGGTCATAACCAAGAAACACACAATGTCGAGTCTTCATATCCAACTTGGACCTCTCATATTTGGGAATATGCTCAAATGCCTTACATCCAAAGACCTGCAAATGATTATAGAAAATATCTTTTCCCAACCAAACTCTATCTGGAACATCAAAGTCTAAAGGAACATATGGAGTAAGATTTAAAACATGTACAACAGTACTCAGAGCCTCATCCCAGAATGATGAAGACAATCCTGCTTCTGATAGCAGATATCTTACTCTCTCGACCAATGTTCTGTTTATCCTTTCTGCAAGCCCATTCAACTGAGGAGTCTTTGGAGGAGTCTTTTGATGTCGGATACCTTGCTCTCTATAATACTCATCAAAATGACCAATGTATTCCCCTCCATTATCCGATTTGATGCATTTCAACTTCTTCCCAGTCTGTCTCTCAGCTAAGGCATGAAACTGCTTGAATGCATTGAGCACCTGATCTTTCATATTCAACGTGTAGATCCAGGTCTTTCTTGAGTGATCATCTATAAAAGTAACAAAATATAAAGCACCACCAAGAGTTCTTGTTTTCATAAGACCACAAACATCAGAATATATTAAATCGAGTATACCTGATGCTCTGGTAGAAGTTGGGTCTTGAAAGCAACTCGAGTTTGCTTTCCCGCCAAACAGTGAGAGCACTTCTTTAAAGATGCATTCTTCAAGTTTGGAATGAGATTTCTCTTCTCTAAAATCTTCAATCCCTTTTCACTGATATGACTGAGTCTGTTATGCCACAACTCAACTATTCCCTCATTCTTAACTGCATTAATAGAGTCATCAAGTAACTTTGCTTGCATCAACTACAACGAGGAATATTTTTTTACCTCTAGCAATAACTAAAGAACCTATTGTAAGCTTCCACTGACCATCGAAGAACACACTACAGAAACCTTCATCATCAAGTCTCCCAACAGATATCAAGTTCAACTGAAGATTAGGCACGTGCTTCATATTTTTCAAAACTAGTGTAGCACCATTACTAGTCCGCAAACATACATCTCCAACGCCAATGGCTTTAGCTAAGCAATCATCACCCATCCTAACATTTCCATAGTCACCTGACATGTAGGATGTGAATATCTCTCTACGAGATGTTGCATGTATGGATGCACCACTATCAACCACCCAGCTACTCTCACAACATGCAAGATTAACAACTTCATAATCACGAAAGATAAGAAAATCACCTGTTGCAGCAGACACTCGATCATTATCTTTCATTTTTTCATTCTTTCTTTCTTTTCCGTTTTCTTTCTTGTCATCTTGCTTGGGTTTTCTGCAATACCTTGCTATGTGTCCTAGAGTTTTATAATTCCAATACTCAACCTTGCTGTGTCTGTTGATTTACTCCTCCTATCTTTTTGTTTGCCTGTTGAACCTCTACTATTACTTCTCCCCCTCTTATCTGTAACCAAAACCTCTGATTGTTGTAAAGGGCCCTGCGATTTTCTCCTCGTTTCCTCATTCAAAATGCTACCCTTAACCAAATCCATTGTAATTGTACCATTGGGGGTTGAATTAGACAAAGATGTCCTGAATGTCTCCCATGAATCCGGCAATGTACCAAGAAGCCATAAGCCCTGTACTTCATCCTCAAACTTGATATTCATTTCTGACAATTGATTAATAATGTCTTGAAATGAATTCAAGTGATCAGTCATAGGAGTGCTATCTTTGAATTTCAGATTCATCAACTGCTTGATTAGAAATAACTTGTTGTTCCCAGTTTTTCTTGCATACAGTTTCTCCAACTTTTTCCACAATGTTCGTGCATGTGTTTCTCCACTAACATGGTTCAATACATTATCATCCACCCTCTGCCTAATGTAACCACATACTTGACAATGCAATATATTCCATTGATCATCTGTTTTATTATCAGGTTTTTTAGTTTCAAATACAGGCAAATAATAATCTTTCACATAGAGAAGATCCTCCATCTTGCCTTTCCACACATGATAATTAAAACCATTGAGATTCACCATTCTATTAATATTGGTTTTCATATTCACCACAAAGCACAGAGCAGCAACCCGCTCTGATACCACTTTGTTGGGACAAACACACGAATAATTAAATAATAAACTATTCATCTACGCAGCGGAATGATCAATTATCCCTCTCTTGTGTTCATCTAGCATGAAACAATCCTAATAATATGATGTACGATAAAGCAAGTAATCAATAAAGCACAACACCAGCAATTTAACGTGGAAAACCTCCTCAATGCGAGAAGGTAAAAAACCACGGGACCGAAGCCCACCAAAAATTCACTATGAGATGAAAAATCCAAGAGTTACAATCTGCCACCACAGACGTACTATCACAAATGTATCAAGACACTCAATACTTGATAACAAACAACGAGATTAGAAAGACCTCACCAAACTACACCAACTTCTGTTCAATGTTCGCAACTGTATGAACCTCAGAACCTGATCTTCACCGTCCAGAATCAATCACTACGAGTCCCAAACGTGCTGTCCAAATTACATCTCGATCCAATGGTTAGTTTGTGAGAAACGGCTCTTTCTCCTCGACTGTGCAGAACAGAATTGTCCAAAAATATACTTCTGTTTTCGGCCTATTACCGTCAATATAAAGCTCTAAACACGATCTCCACCGTTCAGAATGTACATCCACTAGTGCCAAACGTGCTGACCAAAATTTAGCTCGATCTGACGGTTGAAACTCCGGTTATTGCCTCTCTAATATCACCATGCTGGATTCTCTCTAAAAAACGTGAATTTTATTTTTGCCCTCTTTTTCTTCTCTCTTCCGTCAATGACTTACGGGACAAGATAACACCAAGTATTGGGTCTACTTGGGCTTTACTAACCTTGTTGGCTATTGGGCTCTTCACATATTTGGAAACTCAACCCAACAATTTTGATGTGACATCTCTTGTGATGCTCCTTATAGAATGACATGTGTCGGGATATAAAAATTCAATCCCTCGCTCCTAAGGTTTACTGGTTGACTTAGGGTATAGTTATCATTTTCTCTCCTACGTGTCACTCATAATATCATAGGAGATGTCACACCAAAGTGACACAAAAGATTCAGACCGTACTTTTATCTTTGCCTCTCGGAATGGATAAGAAGTAATAATATTATTTTTAATTAAAATGATACTTGAGTTACTGAATACTATCCCATTAAACTATTTCACAACCACCCTTAAAGATAGATGAAAAGTAATAATTGTAACAATAAATTTTGTATTTATGATAAAATAAATACAAATTGGAGTAAAAAGATAATTTTAGATGAATTTGATTTGGTAGATATGTAAATGAGTTACAATCTCAATCAATCCGCCTTGACTTTGACTTGTTGACTTGAATTTAATTATTTTAGTTTTTTTTATTTTTAACCACCATTAAATACATCCACAAAGTATATTAAAACTATATTAATATATACTCTTTTACGTGTATCATATTCACAATATTAAAACTATATTAATATATACTCTTTTACGTGTATCATTATTCACAGCATATTTCTTATATTTTAATAGTTCACTACAGCATAAATGGCTTTACGTAATACATAAAAAATATTATCTAATGGGTTAAATATGTTATTATAGACGATAGATAACACTTTTAGGGGTGTCGCTGTTGCCCCTATTACCTATTGTCTTATGTAACACATTTTCTTAATATAGTAACACTTAAAAAAAATGTTACATTTACTTTAGTAACACTTTATAAATGTTACAACAAAAAGTTTATGTAACACTTTATAAAATAAAAAATAAAATTGTAATTGTGTGGATTTGATCTCATGACCTATGTGTCACAATAAATTTCCTTGACCAACTTTGCTAGTCCATCAATCTTCACATGTATTTGATATTTATTTTATTATATATTTCTAGTATTTTTTTCCTTTTTAAATAAAATTTTTGCAGTTTAATATTTTAACCATTAACATAAAAGGTAAGTAAATATATTTTAAAATATTCTTTCATGAATAATAGTATTCTTTTTAATTTTATAATTCAATTTTAAATAATTATATTAAAATAAAATATATTTTATGTAACGAACTATATATATTTGTATTATATAATTATATTAAACTAATTTTTTTTAAATATATATATATATATATATATATATATATATATATATATATATAGTGTGTGTGTGTGTGTGTAACGTTTCAATTAATATTCATCTTATAAATATGAAGTATTAAAAATATCACTTCATTTTAAATGTTGTGTAAATAATTCATATATATAGAAGTGTTACTTAAAAATATTTCTTAAGTATAAGTGTTAAATTATAGTGTTACCTTTATAAAAATATTATATAAAATGTGTTATATATATAAAAGTGTTATATGCATGTGTTACATATTAGAAAAGTGTTACATGTATGTGTTACTTATATAGAAAGTGTTAAAAAAATGTTACATATCATAATAATTTTAAAAGTGTTACCATTTTGTGTTAAATAAATTTAAAGTGCTACTATGATATGTTATTTAATGATACTTATGTTGTAGTGCCCCCTCTCTTTCTTACATGTCATTTATAGTGTCATAGGAGATGTCACATCAAAGTGACACAGAATATTCAGACCATACTTTTATCTTTGCCTCTCGGAATGAAATCCATGAAACGAATACACAAAAGTTTTTGCCAAAATATAAATTATTGAAATACATATTACATTCATCCGTTTCCATTACACTCTTCACATTTTCTCATTTATTTATCTCATTAGGCTCTTTAAAAAAAAAGAATATAAACAAAAACATTTTAATACTACACTCATCTAATACATATAACTTATTTTATCGTTAATATCGCTAAAATTATTATATTAACTATCCTCAAAAGTCAATATGCTCCCTCTCTCCCAACTATTCATTTTGCTATTTTAATGCATATAATTACATATCAATTTTTTTAATGAGACAAATAACTACACTATATATTAAAATATTATATCCTTCAACCCACGGTACATGTTAAATTATTAACTCCTTAATTCACGTTCGAAAATTAAATAAATTTATTCAATCAGATGAAGGGAATAGTTATATATGTTAAATGGTTGGCCCTAGCCCTATAGGGCCATGGTCTAAACAAGTTAAACAAACCTCTATTTATGAGTACGTAACCTTAGTTGTAACTTGTAACGACTCGGGATAAACAAGTCATTATCGATTGAATATCACTTTTTATTAATAATATTTTTTTTATCTATTTTACGTAAAAATTTACGTGAGACAGCCTCATACAAGTCTTTGCCTAAAAAATAGTACTCCCTCTGTCCCATACTTATCTTCACACTTTCCGTTTTCGTCCGTCCCACACTTATGTTCACCACCCAAAAAAGGAAACTTTACATTAACTAACAACCTCAAAAGTTATCTTAATTTCAAAAATACCACTATCACCTAACACACATAACATACTTTATAATTTATTTATTACCTAAAAATACCACAATACCCCTCAAAAGTCAATAAAGTTGGTCAAAAAGCAACTTTTCTTAAACTCCGTATCTACAGTGTCGGTGAACTTAACTCCGGGACGGAGGGAGTATTTGTTATCACATAATGAATTATTATTATTAAATTAATAATTTAATATATTGTTAATTAATTATTTATAATTAAAAAATTAATCGGGCTATTATGAGTTACGACTGCCTTTTTAATTTACGGGCAAGCTCTATAGGATCAGGATTAATAGGTACGGGTAAAATATAATTTTATTTAAATGGACCCTACTTTGACAAATCTAACACTATATTATGGGCTATAAGCTTGACCTTATTAAGATTTCTTGAGTAGTAGTTAGTAAAAACACAACAATTTTCCTACATACGGTAGAGATGAAGAGTTTAGGGACCAAGAATTACAATTTTAAATTTAGAGATTATATTATTTCTTAAAAATATATTTCCTATTTAGTTATATTCAAATAATGAAATATAAAGAGGATAATGAAAGAAAAGTTTAAATCAAATTGAAGATCTCTTCCCATTAAAATTCACAATATACATGCATATTCGGCTACTTTCAGTCTTTCACAAAGTGCCCTCTCTCTCTCTCTCTCTTTCTCTCACACACACAAAACACACACTGAATTGGAAGCTTGGACGCTCTTGCCTTCACATTTGACAACAAAATAAATTAATTAATAACCCTTAATTTCATACATATTAAATCTATAGCAAGTGGATGCATGGTCCATCTCATCTCAAGCTACCAAAAATGGTAAAAATGGAAGCTTGCAAACAAACAAACAAACCTAGCACTCTGGCGTGAGCCTATGGTCACGTGTTGGATCACTGCAATAATCATAGACTTTGTAGTATTTCTGGACCCAAAACATGGAGGCGTACTGCTGGCGGCTGAGCCCGGGGCCGCCGGACGGAGAAGCGGAAGCGGGGCGGCAGGGGGTAGCGGAGCAAGCAGCAATCTTGAAATTGTTGTACCTTCCGACAAAGGGTTGGTAAGAGTAGTCAGCTTTGTATTTGCCGTTCTCAGTGGCCCATGAAGAGGCATCCCAGATGGATCCGTACACGTACATCGGCCTTAACGGAAACGTGCCATCACTTTTCCGAGGGTACCTTCTAATTGGCACATCATCCACTAAAAATCTGCAATTTCACATCATATTTATTATGGTCTCGTTCAATCGAAATGTTAATGAGTATGGAGGTTAATCACGATGAAATTAAAAGTAATTTAAGAGTGGAGAATAATTATTGAATTAATAAGAATGATTGTAGATTTTTTATTTTCATTAAATCAAACAAGTATTAACAATAAAAATCAATATACCTACATTTTAAATTAAAACTATGAACATAATAATGGGATAAAGGGAATATTATTAAGAGAATGACTATAATACAATCGTTTGTATCACATAACTATTTCAGTTATTTTTAAAGTTTTCTTTTTCTCAAAAAAAATATAGTGCAACAATATATGGAATCAGTGCCAACTTTTAAAGTTTAGTATCAAAATTTAGTGAACATAAAAAAATTAATAATAAAAATTGAGAATTTTAGCAAGATTTAAAATTTTCCAACCAAAAATTAGGACTAAAATTCAATAAAAATAACCAAATTGAAAAAAAAAATCAAAATTAAGGATTTAAACTAAACTGACTATATAAAAATCTACGTATGCTTATAGGAGGATTATTTTGATACCCTTGTAATAATATTAATTAATTGAAATAGTAATCAACGAATATATGATTTTTTTTGCATCCATCTCTACAATTATTTATTTTATATATCTTTTTGAGATCTCTCATTATTATGACATTTTGCATGTAATATTTTCACGTGACGTTCATATTTCGTTGTCCCGTATTCATGACGCGACCTAAATTAGCAATCACTTCAAGATTGTATTTTTCTTTTTTAAATTGCAAAATTAATTTCTTTGAAAGGCAACTACTTTTCCTCCCTTTCAACAGCACCGACATGAGAGAGAAAGAGAGGAGAGAGAGACTTACATGATCTCGTTAGAATTCCAAAGAATGGCATAATGGTGAAAACTTGTAGTGGGATCGAACCAAAGATGAGTTTTCATCTCACGACCAATGATATTCCCATCTCCACTCCCTCTTACATAAACATTGGTCTGAAGAACATATGGCTTCCCAAATGTCGTCCCAAGAAATTCTATGTCTATCTCGTCGTGGTTCCCCGGATGCTCCTCACTGTTCGAAAGCTGCCATTTACATTTTTTTCTTTTCATTAATTAATTCTTGAAAAAAAAATTATAATAATTGTTGGATTAATTATTTCTTACGTAGAATGATGTAATAACTCCGGCAGTATATCCAGGTTGCAGCTTGATAGCAGCACCAAAATAACCAGACGAATAAGAATTCAGCGATTTAAATCCGCTCCCTGCAAAATTAATTATAATAATAATAAATTTTAAAAAATAATATGTTTATAAAGTTAGACTCACAAAGAATATTATGATCAGTACTGTATATGATGTCACTCTCTCTATTATTGATAATTATTTTATCTAAAAGTTTAATTAGTTGGAAATTGGACATTGAAATTAAGAGGGTGTTTGCAATTATTGTGAAATTATAATAACTAGCATTAAATTGAATTTAACATAGGAGAATATTTAATGTGGGTAGTGTTTTCAGAATTAATATGTATAATATTTTCCAATTTTAGAAATTAAAATATGTACCCTAATTAATATTGTTCAATTGATAAAGAAAATAGTAGAAATTATTTTAATTTGAATGAGATTTAAAATATTAAAAAAAAGTTTGTAAAATGATTTCATGAAAGACCGGTTCATAAAAAAACTATTAGTCTTCGATATTATGCAAACAAGAAAAATAATACTGGTCATTTTAAATAATAACTATCGATATATGTATTTAAATAGTAATAATAAAAATACTTGCCAATTTGTACTATTTGAAAAATATTTTGATAATTAATGCAATATGTAGGCCATGTTATTAATTGAATATATATTGCAGACGAAGAAAATCTCTATAAAACTCCAAAATCTACTAAAGAAAAAGTGATTCTATCCCCTAACAAAGATACAGATGAGGCAGTTGCGAATATTAATTATATAAGGGTGTTTGCATTTGATTGTAATTTCTTAAAGAGTAATTTGATTTTTGTAATGAAATCATAAAGTAGGTGTTGTTTGAAATTTTTTTTTTTTAATTCTTATAACATATGCATAGTACTGTTTACATATATTAATAGTAAGTTGTTAAAATTAATTAAAAAGTGCAAGAAGTAGCAGTACTATTCATAGTCATAAGGTGGTCCAAGGCAAATTTTTCATAATCAGTTCAAATACTATTTTTATTTAAACTGATTATTATTCTAAAAAAGAATTAAGTTAAGAATTGTCTCTTGTATCCCTGAATCCCCGAATGCTATAATAGTATAACATTTTATTTTAAATAGTACTCCATTTAAATTAATATTAAAGAGTACAACTTTCGAAAAATGTAAGATTTGGGGACACAGTGCCCTCGGAAACACGAAAGTTTTAGCCTTAAGTTAATACCTGAGGTCCGATCGAGCCAAATAGTGAGGGTACCCTGGTCGAGACGCTGATGCTGAGAGCCCCAAAGATTTCTGTAGGCCTGGTTGAACCCTACTGACCCTATTCTTGAACTGGGGTAGTAACCTGGTGCAGGTGGACCACCTTGGGCATTATTTATCCAAGGGAACATCAATAAAAACACAAAACACAGAAGAAGATGAGCCATTTATGATCAAATAGCTAGGGATATTGGATACACTGCTATATATCTATCTGTATAGATGAGTGGATGTCTAGTTATAGTGTATGGAAATGTGAGCAGTGTAGCATGGTATAAATAAGAAGATTATGGGGTCCCACTTGACAAAGTTGTAGTGAATGCATGGGCAAAGAAACGTAGGCGTTGGGATCATGTTCTTGGCAGTTTGCTTTCTAATTATGGTTATCATATTCTAATTACTTTTTTAATCTTAATTAGTTTGGAGCTTTATGACGAAATGGTAGGTTGTTAGTTAGGGTTGCTTGCTTGTAATCTTTACTGGGATTTTTAACATGTACTCCCCCGTCGCCCTTTAAGTGTGTCATTTGCTTTTTGTACGTGAATTAAGGAGTATTATTATTTAATGTGTAGTGGGTAGTTGTATTAGTGTGAGTCCTATTTTTTAGTTGTATTAGTGGGTGTGTGTGGGTTCCATATATATAAAAAAGAAAATGAGATCATTGGGGACGGATGCCAAAAATGAAAAAATGATACCCTTGAAAGCGGACGGAGGGAGTACTGCCTATCTTACCCATTATATTATGAATTTTATTTATATTTCTTCTTTTTTTTTTAGATTAATTTTATTGGAATATAGTTATAATAACTATATGTAAATTACCCTTTAAGATGTGTATATTGTCCTCATAAAAATCAAACGTAATTTATGCATGTAATAATATAATTTGAATTAAAGCCTTATTGCGACACTAGTTAAAACAAGATGGGTAAACACTTAAAAAGACTTAGTACTCCATTTTTCATTGACGGAGTATTTTATTGATAAAAAAAATTCATTTCATTGCTAAATTAATTTGCAACTTATTAACAACAAAATTTCTTTTAGTAGAGGGGATAAATTTTTATTAAGAAAAATTCAATTTTATTGATAAATGTTTTTATTGGTAGCCCATTATTAATAATTCTATAGACAAACTATATAATAATTTCGTTGGTAAATAACAACGGATGTTATTTTATTGATAAAAAATATTATAAATTCGTTAGATAAAATATCTCAAAGACATTATGAATTCCAAAGTATCATAGAAATAAATAAATTATAAATTAAAATTTTTAAATCGTGTTAGAATCTAATTGTATAGATACTAAATTCATGTAATTCTTTCACATAATTAGTCAATCTGATTCTGTCAAAGAATCTATAGTATGAGATTTTGTAAAAGATATCTGTAGTTTGAGATTAAGTTGACTTATGTAACCAACGAAAATGAAATCATGTCAAATACTTGTTTGTATAAATTGGATTTACGAATACACCCTATTTACCTTTCTTTTTTTTTTTTTTTAAGTAACTAAAAATAGAAATTACTCCTAGGTAAACATTTTATACCCTAAATTATTAGGAGATATAATGAGTTCAAAAAATTACTCTCATATACATAATAGTATTAAAATAAAATATCAAATATAACCTTAATTCATTATAATTTCATACACTTTTAAACCACAAACACTAAACCCCTCACCCACTGCTGGACCGCCGCCCCGGACCACCGCCGAACTACCGGACCACCGTCGGTGCCGCCATCGGAGAGTAGGAGTATATAATTTTTTGTTGCACATGACACTTACGATTCACATTTTTTTGCTGCACACACTTTTTTTACTGCACATAACTTTTGCTGCACACACTTTTTTTACTTCACATAACTTTTGTTGTACACGAACTTTTTGCTGCACACAAACATTTATGTGCAGTACATTGTAAGGGTAATATTGGAATATCACTATATATTTATGTAATTAGTAGTAATATATTTTTGTATGTTTGTATTTCATAACAATAAAAGAGTTTTTAATGTACCTTATAGTAAGTATTCCAAATAAAAAATTTCTTTTTATTTAAAAGAGTAATAATTTATCTTTTTAAAAGTAATTTTTCATATATTAAAGAATAATTTTTAAAATTATGGTGTATAGTGAACTGGATTCAAACCAGACTCTCTCAAATAAAATTGATCTTCGATTTTATTTAATTAAAAAAAATTGTTTACAAGTATTTTTTTAAAATATAAAAATATTAGTACATGGTTATTGCTGTTAAACGAACGGAGCGAGTCCAACTAGGACATACTCAAGTTCGGCTTAGAGTACTCGACTCGATTAGTTAATGAGTCTAAAGTCTAGCTCAATTCGGCTCATTAAGCAAATCGAATTAAATTTTCAAGCTTTATCAATTATAATTTATATTGGTATTTATTATTAATTTAGAAATTATTATATATATACATAATAATATAATTAAATACTAATATTTATTATTAATAATAATATTACTAATTATAATTATTATAATCAATCAATCTAACTCAATGCTTAATGAGTAGAGCCTAGTTATGTTTTATTTAAAACCCCAATACACGGTAACAAAAGTAATGTTCATCGCGATAAGGTTCAAGAGAAAGACATGGGGCGACACTAGGTCCAGTAGCAACCAGTAGTTTAATTGTATATATTATATAATAATATTTTGGTACTTTTAAATTATAGTTATTCATTTTCTTATTGATTTGAAATCAGTCGATCAATTAACTTTTTCGATTATTGAATCCACCGTCCGTAGTTAAAACTTAAAATAAAATAAAAATATGTAGTCATCAAAATTTTCGCTCGACATTAATGCGCAGCTTTCTTTCCTTAATTTATTTTTTATTTTTTTTTATTTTTTTAATTATATTTTATATACATATTATTCTATTTTGTATACATGTTTTGTAATAATTGTATATTTTTTTCACACTAAGTTTTTCATTAAAAAAACTGGCATTCATATGTGCATAACTTTTTATTCAATAGTGTATACATGTTTTTTTAATAATTGTATATTTTTTACACTCAATTTTTTATTAAAAAAACTAACAATTAAATTGTAATATACATTATTGCTTATAATTGTATATATTTTTTTGTTATATTTGTATATAGGTGCACCCTATCTTGGGTGCACCAGGATGCACACTAAAATTAGCCTTGATTATTTAATGTTATTTTCAATATATCCACAGGCACCTAAAAAAAACCATAAAGTCCACAAAATTTTGTAGTGGTGGAATTCTTGTCTGTATGCAAACATTGAAATTAAAATAATTTTGAAACTTCTTAATTTCTTCGAGTATTAATTAACTCTTTGACTATTTTCGGGCAATAGAAAGCGAATTTTGAAAGGTTATATCAATTCGTGGTTATTTCTTGCATATGTCTAGTAATAACTATATCAGTTGAAGCAATAAAATTACCTATGAAGGAAATTAGAGGCAATTTGCCATTTTTGTAATTTAATAAAGCTTACACGAATCATTTTGTTAACTTGGCTAGGTTAATCTTGAGTATACTAATTACATATACATAATCATGTGTGTATATTTAAAGATACGTGGAGATTTGCGTGAGATGTGTGAGATTATTTTACGCTTTTGTAATTAATTATAATTTTTTATTAAAGATGTTATAACTTTTTTATTAAAATATTATTATTTTTTATTTATATTAAATTGTTTATGAAATAATTTACAGCCTTTTCATTAATTATATAAACTTTTTAATTATAAAGATTATTACTTCTTATCCGTCTCATCAAAATTACTTGATATGAAGAATTGACGATTTTACTCCAGCCTTTGTTATATATTACTCCTATCATTTTCTGAAATGAGTTATATTTGTGAGGTTAAAGGTGATCGGCACCTGGACGGGGAGGGTGGTAAAGGAGTATAACTATTAGGGATGTAAACGAACCAAGCCGCTCGTAAACTATTCAAGACTCGATTCGAAAAAAATTCGTTCGAGTTCGTTCGTGGAAAAAAACGAGCCGAGCCGAGCTCGATTTTCGAGCTCGATTATTTTTTCGAGCCGAACTCGAGCCCGAGGGTGTTTGGCTCGAAAGCTCGCGAACGTGTTCGTTTACAGGCTCACGAACATGTTCGTTTATTAAGCTCGCGAACGTGTTCGCTTATTAAGCTCGCGAACGTGTTCGTTTATAGGCTCGTGAACGTGTTCGATAATAGGCTCGAATAGTGGTCAATATGCTCATTCTTCATATCATTACTCCATTATTATTATTATTATTATTATTATTATTATTATTGTTATTATTTATTATAACATATTAATATGGTAATTTTAGAGTTTAAAATTTTTTACATAAATAAATAAACTTTTATATATATATATATATATATATATATATATATATATATATATATATATATATATATATATATATATATATATATATATACTTTTATCAATATAATTTATAAGGAATATAAATTTATAATTTTAAAAATATAGTATACTTTAAATTAAAGAAAATTTTTAAAGTATGACAATGAAAATAATGAAATCATTAAAACGTAATTAATAAAATTAAAATTAAAAAGAGAGTACATGTTATTAATTCTAAATAATGAATTGAAAGTCATATTTATAATGGGTTTAAAGATCTAAATTTTTTATTTCTATATAAGATTTAGTTTTGATTTATTTATACTTAAATTTGAATAAATATATGTATTTATATACATTAAATTTTTACTAATACTCCCTCTGTTCCGGAAAACTTTTTACCTTTACTGTTCCACGTTGTTTAAGAAAAGTTATACTTTTTGACCAACTTTATTGACTTTGGAGGGTATTGTAGTATTTTTAGGTAATAAAAAAGTATAAAGTAATGATATGTGTGTGAAAAAAAAGTAGCAAATTTGAAATTAAAGTAATTTTTGAGGTTGTTGGATAAAGTGATATTTTCTTTGTTATGGGGTGAAAGGTTTTGTTGGGCAAACAAATGAGGAAAGTGAGAAAAGTATTATGGGATGGAAGGAGTAGTAATTAATAAAATTATAAGTATTTTAAAGTCGACACCTCATTAATACATATATATATGTATATATATATATGTATATATATGTATATATATATAAAAATAAATTAATTTAATATAATTATTTATTTACATTTTAATAATATAATTTTATTTGAAGGAGAAATTTCGAATTTATATACACCCGTATTTGCCTTTTAATATTATTATTTTTATTATTATTATTATTATAGTTAATGGGATAACATAAGGATACATTCAAATTTTAGGCAAATACTTGTGTGACACCGTCTTACATAAGGTCTTACGTGAGACGAATAAAAAGTTTATAAAATGTTAGCACTTTCGCTATATTCCATATAAAATGTTAGTTTTGTTTATATTATAAATTGTTCATAAAATAGTTCACTACACTATTATTACTTTTTATCGATTGAATATCACTTATTATTCGTCTCATGTAAATATTTACGTGAGACGGTTTCACACAAGACCTTCTCCAAAATTTAAATTAAATACATACTCCATATACTTATAAATGTTAATTAAAAAAATCTTTTGTTATATTATTAATATATATTTTAATTAATAATTAATACTTCTAATAATTAATAAAAATTTATAATAGCTCTAGATTCCACTTTTTATAAAAAAAATTATTAATAAAATTTTATTATTCATGAGACCTCACTCAAACCTTTATACATTAAAAAACTAAAAAATAAATTATTTTCAGCTTAACGAGCCGAACGAGCCCGAGATCGAACAAAGGACTAGTTTTTATCGAGCCGAATTCGAGCTCGAGTTTATTTATTTTTTATTCAGTAAAAATATTTCGAGCCGAGCTCGCGAACTGTTCGCGAGCTCTATATTTTACACACGAGCCGAACTCGAGCTTAAAAAATAAAATTCGAATCGAGCTCGAGCCGAGCTCGAGCCCTTTAAAAAAAATTCGAACCGAGCTTCGAGCCCGGAGATATTCGGCTCGACTCGGCTCGATTACATCCCTAATAACTATACCAAAACTTTAAAAAATAAAAATAAGAATATTATGTACTTTGTACTCCAAATTATTAATTTCAACACAAATTTACTCTCACTAATTCATTACTAATTTTATGAATTTATACTATAGTTTTTTTTTAAAAAGGAAATTTCATTTATTTGGGTATGAGAATTTATACTATAGTTATTAATTTTTGGCAAAAACTTGTATGTGCCCGGACGCACGGGAGCACTTTCCGTGCGCCTTTAGAATTTTGTGTTAAATTGTATACCCTTTAGTATAAAGATGTGTACCCTTTATTTTATGAAGAAAAATAAAAAAATATTAATGAAAAGTGTATACCTTTAGAACAAAATGGTGTACCCTTATTAATTAAAGTGTATACCCTTTAGAACAAAATAATGTACCCTTATCTATAATACTAAATTCTAAAGGAGCATGGTGTGCACCCGGGCACGCAAGCCTCACTCTTAATTTCAATACAAATTTACTCACTAATTCATTACTAATTTTATGAATTTATACTATAGTTACATGATAATAATGTTTTAAATTAATTTTTACAAATAAAAATTAGATAGTGTCAATAATAATTATATTTTTTTAATTTTAATTATTTATTATACGATTTTTAATATTAAATAATATTTTTATAATTGTAGTATCCCCAATGTTCGTTTACGGTTTTCAAATCTAGGTTTTGGTTTTCAAAATCTACATCCAAATTTTAAAAATCACCCCTATATATACCTACTACATTCCCTCGCATCAAT
This sequence comes from Pogostemon cablin, assembly GCA_023678885.1. Classification (NCBI taxonomy): domain Eukaryota; kingdom Viridiplantae; phylum Streptophyta; class Magnoliopsida; order Lamiales; family Lamiaceae; genus Pogostemon; species Pogostemon cablin. The sequence goes on from CM042983.1 coordinate 10,695,760, forward strand.
TAATACATTTTCTCTCTTTATCTCTCATCTCTCACTTAACTTTTTAAATAAATTAATACATTAATTTGACATAAAATTAAAATCTACCTTACTCAAAACCTTAAACAAATACTATAGAACACACTATTCATGGTTTTCAAAACTCTCATAACCCCAAACCAAACATCACTTAAAAGAAGTCTCTGAATATGCCCCTTAGCTTAAATGACCAACTATGAGACAGTGAGAGACCTAGCTTGGCCGAATATAGATTATCATTTTTCATGGATTTTAAACTCGAAATAAACGTCAAGCAAGGAGATAAACGTTAAACAAGGGTTCAGTAAATTTATAATTTTATTATTGTGCTTCTCGTACTTTATCATTGTATTTTATATGATTCATGATAAATTTAATAATATATATATAATTATATTCTTATATATATAACTTATTATCAAATTTTGTAATTATAAAGATACATTTTACTTTTTAAAATGATAAGTTTAATTGGCTTAACAAAAAAAAAAATGGATAAAAATAGGACTCACTTTTCAAAAAGGCATTCTAACATCCATGCACGTGCATGTTGACGAAACAATTATGTACCTGAACTAACAAACTTGTGGAGTATATATACCAATATATTTTATTCTTCCTCCACCCCTCTAAAATTATTATTTACTTTTTTTTTCATATAATTGAAAAATATTATTATTTTATATACTAATTAGTTGTATTAGGTGTATCATTGTATATCTGCCCACTCTTTCTTAAAAAGAGAGAATGTATCGCCCAAAATGGATAAGAAGAGAGAAGTATTTTTTTAGGATAGTGAAATTAGAACATAAACGAATATTATTTTTGTACATTGGTAAATAGTAGATGCAAAGACTTCGTCATAAAATAAGTAGTTATATCACAAAAACTAGGCCTTAATTATGCAAGGTTTTTTGCCTTAAAACTTGCAATTGTAGTTAAATGTCAACCAATTTTAAGTGGTATTTTCTTCTTAATTTATTCAAATTTGTTATAATTTTGAAAATGGGGAACCAATTAATTAATCTATAATCAGGAACGTTGACATCCTTAATTTTCTATTCCAGAATTTGCAGCAGGCTCTATGACTTAATCAACAAACCCTTTTGTGAAACGGTTGACGACACATGCACGATAATGTACAAATTACACTTTAGTACATAAAATCAATAATTCAATAATTTAGAGGGATGAACCATTATGTTTTTAATGAAAAATATTACTTCTTAAATTTTTGTTTTATAATTTGCTGATTACTTTTTAGTATATGTAAATTTACCTTTTAGAGAGATGGACTATATTATTCTTTTGAATGAAAAACTTCAAATTCAATTGTGATTTTTTATATTCTTATAAGATGAGTAATATTTTTTATTAAAAAAATATTAATTCATTTTTATAAAGAATAATTAGTAATTTTGCAAAATAAGTTGCATTTGTGAACTACCGCGTCACATGATACTCCTTCCCATAATTAATACTCCAAAAGGTTTTTCGAAAAAAATAAGCATAGATTTATTAAAAAATACAACATATTCATTACCCATAAAATAAACTCTCTCTACGTACGCGTTTTGTCATTTTCTATCTACTTAGATTTATTTCTCTTTTTAATAGATATAAGAACCACACAATACTACACAACTCTAATACAACTACACACTTTACATTAAAATATTATATTCTTCAACTCACTACCTCGTACACATTAAAATATTAATCTAAGTACAAAAAGTAAATGTCTATCTAATATTAATCTAATAACAAAAAGTAAATGTCTATCACTCCAAAATTAGATAACTATATTTTACCAATGAGATTTATCAATAGAATGCATGTCATTAGTAATTATCGACGGATTACCAATAAATATTACATTTGTCTTTTAGCAATAGAATACCAATGAATTTATAATATTTTTACAAACAGATTACCAACAAAATCATTACTTCATATAAATTGTCAACTAATTTATTAGCAACATAACAACAAATTAAATTATTTATCAACGGAGTTGAATCTTCGTTGGTAAAAAATTACCAACCACCATTTTACTAATAGAAAATTATTAATAAATTTAACAATAAAATTAAGACTTTTAACAACAAAATATATAGTTGGTGAAAAAAAAATTATTTTAAGAGTATATTGCAAGGAGGGAGTAATATCCCATGAATAACTGTGGTTGACGGGGGTGGGTATAGTAAACCTAGAGGTAATGATTTGGTGTATGGAGTATATCTTTTTAATAAAAAAAATTAACAAAATGCAATGTGGTTTAAGGAAACATGTCATGCAAAACTCTAAATTAGAGTTAAAATAGTCATCTAAAACGTAACGTCTCTAAACCGTCATCAACGAAATGTTACGGCTCCAGTATTTAGGAAATGGAAATCGAAATGTGGGTTTCTTTTGTTTTGGTTTATTTTATTTGCAATTTTTAAGTTTAAAAGTAAATATAGAAATTTATAAGTTTAAATTTGGGGTGATTCTGCGGTACACCTGCGGTGGTTAGTAGGTTAAAAATGCACCTGCGGTGCTTAGTAGGTTAAAAATAGGGAAGTTGCAGTTTTTTTTAAAAAAAATTAATTACTCTCTCCGTTCGTTTCTAAGGTGTCAATTTTACTATTTTTGGCGTCCGGTTCAAAGGTATCAATTTCCCATATTTAGTAAAAAAGTACACAATATAGCACACCACTTCCCTCTAATACAACTACCCACTTTACATATAATAATAATACTCCTTAATCCACGTGCAAAAAACAAGCGGACACCTTAGAACCGGATGGAAAGAGTATTTATTTTATTTGACGGTAGAGATCGAATTAAAATATAATCTAATGGTTAAAATCGTCCAGGTACACCAGATGCACTGCAGTCGGACTTAAATTTGTGGAAATATTGTAATTTTTAGTTTTTACATTTTAGATCTGCATTAATTTTTTATTGTTTTTTGTTAGTAAGAAAATTTTAATTATTGTAAATGCAAGAATTTGTTAATTTGTAATGAAAAGGTGGTTATTATTATTATTAGAGTGTGATGTAAAATAAACTTAATGAAGGTGAATAAACTCTTGATTTCTCTCGGGTTGTAAGAAATAATAATAATATGTACTGTAGATAAGTAAACTAAATGTAGAGAATATGTTGTACGGATGCATAATTGTGAATAATGGGGAGAAATAATTGAAATGATTGGTTTGGTGTGCAATGACTTTCAAAATGATGGTATTCTTGGTTTCACAAGCAACATCGATATGGTGACATGATACTAATGAAATTAGCGACAAAATGAGGTTTTCTAATAACGTTGGCTTAATGTGCCCTACGTCACCTAATATCAACCCAACTCTGCCGACACTATTGCCCTATTCTTTTACACATTGTCGGTACATTTTATTAGGGGTGGGAATTCCATGTGTTGTGTCGTATTTAATTTTTGATACGATAAGGGTAAATTTGAATACGAAACGATAAAATTTATTCTGACACGATACAATAACAATACGATAAAAAAAATTATTTGATTAATCGTTAACTGATTAATCAATACGTTGATGGTTTGTTAATATTGATCGATAATATCAAATGTTAATCCACAATTATCGTGACGTGCTTGTGTCATGCTATGATATCTTTGTTCTTATGCATGAGTGTGATGACATGATTGCATTTGCATGAGATCAAGCCTAGTTTTCGCTCATATATTTACTTACATCCATCTCTCTATCCGTCATTTTGTAATTTCCTCTTTATAATTGCTCTAAGTTAAGTAGCTTTATTTGCTTCAGAAGAATTTTTTATTTTTCACTATATATAAATGAAAAAATTAGCTTACTTGTTGAAATCACGGGTAGAGGGATGAGGGTACACTTGTACCAAATTAAAAAAAAAAAAAACTTTTATATATTGTGGAGTAAAAAAAAAATTAGGCAAACACTTAGATATCGTCTTATGGAAGTCTAAACAGATAAAAAAAATGATAATCTTTATAATGAAATGTGATACTCAATTGATGGAAAGTAATAACAATGTTGTGAACTATTTCTTTTATAGTGTAAAAAAAATGATAATATTTTCTTAAAAAAATTAATTACAAAAGTGTAAAATGATTTCATCGTAAGATGACCATACGCAAGTTTGCCCTATACAAATATACTCACACTCACTTCACACTACTAAAAATCTACTTTTTTTTTTCCATTAATAAAAATCTTAACTTAATTGTTAAATTGGTTTTTCAACGAATTAACAACAAAATTTATTGGTAATTTTTCGTTGGTAAATATTTCTGTTAGCATTCGTTGCTAATAATTCTATTTGTAATTTATATAATAATGTTGTTAAGAATCATTAGTAAATAACAACGGTAACGTTGACAAAGATAATATATTTTTATTGGCATTCCGTTATTAAAAGACAAATGTAATTTTAGTTGACTATCCGTTGGTAATTATCATCCGATTAAATTTCGTTGGTAAAATTTATTGCTCAAAATAAGTTTTTTTAGTGTTTATTGTAATTTTTTAAAAAGAATTTTATTATCAAGTCATTATAAAATTAATCTTGTTAGCATAAAAATTTGCAAACACCTTTTGTGAATTGGATTCACATGTGCACCGACCCGTAGTTAATTTATCGATTATTCTTTAGTTTGTTGAAAAGTTACTCTTTAAAAAGATAAACTATTATTCTTTTTAATGAAAATATTACTCTTCAAATTTTTACACGCTTATTTATCGGTTACTCTTTAATACATGAAAAATTACTCTTTAAAAGGATAAACTCTTTAAAAGGATAAACTATTATTCTTTTTAATAAAAAAAATTACTTTTCAAATTTTTACACCATTATTTACCGTTTACTTTTTAATATATGAAAAATTACTTTCTAGATAGATTAACTATTTTATATGTTGTCATTTTTTATATTACTCTTCAAATTTTATATGCTGTGATTTTTTATATTGTTATTGAGCAAGATTTTGGGTAACACTACCAAAAAAAACTATTTTTTATCAACGGAATATTTTATTGGTAAAAACCTTAATTCTATTGTTAAATTGGCTTACCAACGGATTAGCAACGGAATCCGTTAGTAAAGTTCAATTGGTAAAGTGGTGATTGGTAAATTTTTAGCAATGAAAATTAATTTCGGTGGTAAATAATTTCGTTAATAATCCGTTGGTAATTTATATAATAATTCCCTTAGTAATCCGTTGGTAATTATCAACGGATTGAATTCCGTTACTAAAATAGAGAATAAATCCGTTAGCATTCCATTGTTAAAACAAAAATGTCATTTTTGTTGCTTATCCATTGGTAATTACCAATGGATTGAATTCGGTTGGTAAATTCAGTTGTTAAAAAATATTTTTTTATAGTATAATATTTTTCAATAATCTTAAAAGTTATTTTAATTTCAAATTTCACTCATTTTTCACACTCAGAACATTACTTTATAATTTAATTATTATCTAAAAATACTAAAATATCCCAAAAATTAATAAAACTAGTCAAAAAATAATTTTTTTAATAATAACAACATTACTTTGTAATTTAATTATTATCTAAAATTACTAAAATATCCCAAAAATTAATAAAATTAGTGAAAAATTAATTTTTGGGTCAATAAATAGTAGGTACAAAACGTATTAAAAAATTACTAAGCGACGCTTCAGAAAATTATCGAGAAATACAAAATTATATTTTGTTTTTTTCCAAAATACCTATACATATCTGTACATTACTGTGCATTGTTAAATTGAAGAACCCTACTAAATGTATATTAGTGTGCATTCTTGAGAGAGAAAAAATACATGATTAAACTGTAAAACCTTACGAATGTATATTAGTGTGCATTCTTGAGAGAGAAAAAATACATGATTAAACTGTAAAACCTTACGAATGTACATCAGTGTGCATCTTTGAGAGAGAAACAGAAAATACACGATTGAAACTATTGTTAAATACATTAGTGTGCATTCTTAGAGAGAAACAGAAAATACGCAATTAAATTGAAGAACACTACGAATGTACATTAGTGTGCATCTTTTAGAAAGAATCAGAAAATACGTGATTAATTAAATTGAAAATATGGTTGTTATAATTATTCTTAAATCTCTCACCCATATTTTTTATTTGATTTAGTGTACATTAATGTTCAATTAAACCAGTGTTAATAAAAACGTTGAAATATTCAGCATTGTAAATAAGGGTAAAGTTGGAAAAAGAAATAGACGTTTAGATCAATGTATTTATTAGTAATTAGATTATATATACACGCGTCTCATAATTTTTCTAGCATGAAACAGGAATTAAAGTTGAAAAATATTCCGGGACGGGGAAGTAAAAAGAAAATAAAATAAATTTTATATAAAAGAGTAATAACGAAATATCATGAGCATGGGATACGAACGTGTTTACATTCCATTTATTATCTTAAAAAAGAAAAATCACCTTAATTTAATTGTCTCTGAAATATTACCCCACATAATTTCCCCCGGCATCGATCCCACGAAAGATTCTTATTTGATCTGTCCATATGGACAAATATAAATTTTATTATCATTAACAATCCCAACTTCTTAATTTTAATAATGATTAAATTGTTTAATGAATGGATTGGCCCATTATGATAAGTGATAGATTGTAATTATTTTGAAATTATCAAAAGATTAGACAGAAGATCTATACTTCCACGACGGCAATCGAATATTATTTAAAAAAAAAATAAGTTACATTATTCAAATAATTTTACTTAAATTGCAATTATGGAGGGATAAACCAGATTACCAGATCAGTGGAGAGGCCGGGCCGAGACAATCTCAGCTCTTCTTTTATAATTAAGCTCGGCTTAATTTATCATCATTAATCTTAATCTTTAACTTTATAGAGTTTAGAATTAATTTATAATACAATTGTTTATCACCCTTATAATTCATACTACTTTAATTTGTCCATAAAGTTGAATTTTTATAATTAAAACTTAATATTAATTTAACGGGTCATTATGTTTTATTTAAGGCAAAAATATGTATAACATCGCCTCACAGAATTAAATTTATGAGACAAGTAAGATGTTATAACAGTTTTAATAAAAACTAATATATAAGTGATAGAAATTGATAATCATTCTGATAACATTTTCCGATTAAAAAAAATGATAATCATTCTGTTATGAACTATTTTATTAACAATTTATAATATAAATAAAAAGTGATAGCATCTCTAGTATTTCTACTAGAAATGATAATTAATTGTTAAAAAAAATGGTGTCACATAAATCTTCCCTTTCTTCAATCATGATCCGATTTTTCGTGGAATTAATCTATTGTACATAATATTTTCTCTAAATTCTTATGTATTATTATAATCTACAAATTAATAAGAAATTTAATATCCAAATAATATTAAAATTACTATGTTTTTTTAAAGAAAAAAAATACATAGTATATATCACAAAATATCTTTGACAATTTTCTTATAAGATCGTTAAGTAAAAAAATATTTAATTGAAATTGAATTTTTAAAATACAACGCGACACTTTTTGTTTAGAGTCTTTGAATATGTAATTGACAACCACTTGTTAGACTATTTTGTGAGAAGACTTCTATATATAAGGTGGATAAATAACATTTTAGTAAATAATAATAATACTCGGCTTAGTGAAAAATAAGTGTTATAATGAATTAATTCACAAATAATTCGTATTAATAAAAATAAAATGTAACAACATTAATTAAATACAAGAAAAATGTGGATTAATTACTAATAGATACACACTTTGTACCCCTAATTACTACTAGATACATTGATTTAAAATAATTATTATTTAATACAAAATATTAAAGTAAAATATCAATTATAACACTAAACCTATATATTTTTAAACCACAAACACTAACCCCCCACCCACCGCTGGACCACCACCGCCTCCGCCGGAGGCAGTTTTCCAGCGACCGGCCGCCAGAAAATTCCGTACCGCCGGCAGCCGATCGCCGGAAAATTTCGTACTGCCGGCGGACGGTCACCGGAAAATTCCGTACCTCCGTCGGAGCTTCGCCGGACCACCACACTTTTTTGCTGCACACACTTTTTTTTGCTGCACACACTTTTATTACTGCACACACTTTGATGCACACGAACTCTTGCTGCACACAATATTTATGTGCAGCATAGGAGTAATATTGGAATATCACTATATATTTTGTAGTTAGTAGTAATAGTTTGTATGTTTGTATCTCATAGTAATTAAGGGTTTTTTTGTGTATCTAATAGTAATCCTCCCGAAAATATCAAATAATAACGAAGATCTGTCATTATTATTTTCATAGTTAAAAGATCTTTAATGATAAGCATATGTCAATATTGATGAAAAATGATAATGTGTTTGATAAAATGTGTAATTATTTAAGAATACGCAAGTGTTACCCCGAGTATTAAATGATCGATATACGATCACCACAAGAAATTTAATTTATAATGATAGAGGTTTCGTTGAAATTGTTTTCGAAGGTAAAGATCATATAATAGAAATGCAATCTTATCATTATTTTCTTTCCATTCCAGTTATAAAAGATTTTTATTTAGGGAAGTTATTAAAGAAGAATTTAAATCATTATAGATCAAAATTCTTATAATAATCTCTATTATCTTATGCTTTTAAACTAGATAATCTTTTTTAAATATATCAGTGTCATCACCCTCCATCATTAATATAGTAACATGCCATCACCCTCCACCCATGTAATAAAAATCTTACATGTAACCCTAAGCAAATTAACCCACCTCCATCTAAAGAAGTATCAAGCATGTTAGAGTATAACATTAAGAACTAAATGATCCACATCATTAAAACCTTATTAATTCGTCTGCACATAAGGGAAGTTATAATTTATGAGAATATGATTAAGTATTAAATGATACACATTTTAAACTTAAGCATTTGAGTAGATGTGTTAGAGCCTTTGATTAAGTATTGAAGTAATACATGTCACAGTAATTTGATTAATTATTAAATTATACTATTTTTATTTACTTAAATTTTTAGACGAAATCGTCATTTAATTTGGTATCAAAACCATAGTCTAAGAAAGGTTTAGGATTCAACATCACCGTCATCAATTTATAAATAAAATCTACATGTTTACGACTTGAAGCAAAATAACTCGCATGCGCATAAGGAACGTGCTAAAATGATTTAATTAAGTATTAGACGATAAGATGGTCATTTAATAATAGGTTCACATCTCTACAAGTTTGATGAATGCATAGAGAGGACATGTTAGTCTTTGATTAACTGTTAATTGGTACACATTTACAAAAGTTTAATAGAGACGTGTTAGAGATTTTTAACATGAAAATATAAATTGTGAAGTACTAATTATCCAAAATATAATTAATCATTTAATTACCACACCCAACTACTTGAGCGATCAATATATCACTTAAAAAATTCTCAATTTCGAAAAAAATATATATCACTGAATTCAAGTTGTACCAACTTGTATAATTGCAATCCTTAATAATCATCTTTTTAAATTCATTATTCTTCATTAATATTGCCATCATGAAGTACAATAGTCGTTGAATATATATATATAAATAAACCGTGGGGGAGGGGGTGGGGGTGGGGGGGGGGGTGTTGGCTTAATTTAGGACCACATGTTGAGATGAAAATTAATAGGAAAAATGGCCTACCGACAGTAGAAGAGTCTGATTAATAAATACTCCTATATAGGATGAATTCCAATCTTAGCTACAAGTCCAAAAGGGTTCCCAATTTAGTATTTAAATAAATGTGCATTATTAATCAAGCACTCAGATCTTCATTAGATACCCATAAATCATAAATATTCATATTATCTAACCTATTACTAAGAAGAAAAAAAAATTCAAGATTAATAAAATACTACTCATCATATTCATTATAATTAATTAATATTGTTGGTTAAAGACAAGATTTCTGATGTCACTTGCATTATGCATGCATTTACTCTTAATTATTAATTACCCACATATATAGGCTCAATTAGTCCAAGCAAAGTAGCTAAATACACCAGCTACCCTATACTGCATGCTTAGGGGTGGACGGTACGGTATACCGAAAAATTTTATGCATACCGTATACCGTACCGAAATTTTCGGTATCAAAAAATATATATCGATACCGTACCGAAAATTTCGGTATACCGAAACTCGGTATACCGAAATTTCGGTATGCTAATTGACGATACCAAAATTTACCGAAATACCGAAACCTTGTTTAATACCAAAATACCGAACATACCGAAAATATACCGATATATACCGGTATACCGATATATGTATTCATTTTATAATTATTTAATTTATATATAATTATTTATAATTAATATTAATATTTATTTAATTAAAATTTCGGTATACCGATATATACCGGTATATACCGAAATACCGATATTTTTTCGGTATTTCGGTATATACCGAAATACCGAATTTTAACAATTCTCTTACCGATACCGAACCGAAAAAATCGGTACGGTATCATACCGTACCGAAATTTTCGGTATGCTGAAATTTTCGATATGTGCGTTATTTTGCGGTACGATAACTGCGGTATACCGATTTTTCGGTAATTTCGTCCACCCCTATGCATGCTGCAAAGTGGGTCGACTTGGAGAGTAGACACACTCTAAATAAGAGTTGGTCTCTTATAAATTGGGTTTATATCATAATTTCCTTTTAAATTATGTGGTCTCCTTAATTTAAATATCCTATCAATACATTAGATATATAGAATTGGAAGGGGGACCGCAGGATTTATACCGTGAATTCTCCGAGTATTTGTGCTAACTAAAAGACCTAGTATTTTTTTACCACTTGAATATTACTCCTTTCATTTTGGAGAAGTAGACGCTTTATTATTATTATTTTTTACACGTAAAATTATGTAATATAATAATTTAATATGTAATGAATTGAAAATATAATATTTTATTATATAGTGAGTAATTGTAATAATAGTGTGTGTGAGCTTCATAGTAATATACTCCATAGGGTATTATTTTGTATGGATTACATATGTATTTAAAAAGGAAATATGTTAACTATTGTGAAACCGAATATCACCTAGTTAGTAGTAGTTTATATCCTATTTTTAGAATTTAATAATAATAGTTATTGTAACTTCACAGTTGTATTTTATTAAGATATAGGGGTAAAATGGTTCATTTTCAATTAAATCCACACAAAGATAATACTTTTCTTATCTATTGTGATATTGCTTGCATGAAATTAGATTAGTTGTGACTTATTTGCAATGTCTTTAAAATTGGATTTTATTGGTCGGTTCCATCGATTGGCAACTAAAGTCGAAACCGATTCGAAAATCCAAAAAATTAATTTTTAAGGACGTTGAATTGGAAAAATTGGTTGAAAAGGTCCAACCAATTATGTATTTTTTTTTCAATTTTTATAATTTTTTTTTATAAATTTTATTTTTATTTCAAGAGATTTCGTTTTTACTTTTATTTATTTTATAATATTATATTTAAATTTTGAATTAAATTATGAATTATGACTTATAAATATTTTTATTTTATTATATTTTATTTAAATTGAACTTTTAACCTCATAAAATAATTTTGATGAATATATAGTAATTCTATAAAATATAATTAAAAATATGTAAAATATAATTAAAACTCGAATTACTGTCTCCACCAATTCGATGTCCAGTCCGTTTATAACTGCTAATTTGCACATAACTATAAATAAATATAAAATTGTGGCAACCCTTAATACCCACAGAAAAAAGGATTATCATACTTCTGTAACTTCTCCAAAAAGAAATTAATTTATAATTCTAAGATCCAACTATTTAGTTCTCGGACATATTCTAGAACCATTATTTGGTCCAATTACCGAATTGGGCCCATAGGACCTCGCTATTCGATACCAAGCCCATGTGTAGTTTGGGCTAACTAATTAAAAACCTATTTTTCATGGGCGGCACTATTGCCACTCGAGTTTATACTTAAGGCATCCATATTAGAGACAAAAAAATATGTAAAATATCAATTATATCTTTATTTTATTTTAAAAACTCAAACCCCTAAATTAAAAAAAAAATTATTATTTACTTTATACACATAAAACACACACTAATGAACACGCACATTGTCTTCCCCAGGACACGTCGGTAGTCGCCACTACCGCCGCCTCATTTACCTCCGGATGACTATACTATACAGTACTTCCCCCCACCTCCACGCTACTCACATTCTCTCCGCTGCAGATTTTTATAACATTGGATCGATCATTCACCTTCAAGTACCCATCGGGATGCACCACTCCCCATGTCGCCGGTGTAAAACTGCCCGTCTCCTCTCATGTTCTTCGATGTTGCCTTCGGATCTTTCAGATATCCGAGCATCACGCTGCCGCCTCTCAGCAAGATTTCCCCTATCGTCGACCCGCTTCTTGTCGGAATCTGGATCCACCACTTCGGCCTCTGCGAATTCGATGTTCCTCACTCCCTGAGAATTCGACGACTCAGACAGGCTCTCCCATTCTTTCTCAAAACACGCACGACACCATTCTCCCATTCTCCATTCTTAATTTCCCCATTCTCCAATTCTTGATTTCCCAGCATGTTGAGCACAAATTGGAGCCCTGCATATGTGTTACTTTATGCTTACTTATTGTGATGGTATTTAGGATATGGGATATGGGTTGGTAGTGTTTAGGATGGAAGATTTATATGTAAGTGGTTAGTGATTTAGGCTAGAGGTTTGGATTAGTGAATGTAGGAAAAGATGTTTAATAGGGGAGTTGAAAGGCTTTGGAGATTTAGAAGAATGTTTGTTGTTTTTCCATTCACCAAATGCCATACATCACAACCTATTTATACTAGGTATTAGTAGGTTCTAGATTGCTCATGACTTTTCTTTCCTAAACTAATCTAGACAAATCTATATTCTAGATTATGTATTAATTTTCTAGACTATTCTTTAATCACATGACTATTACATTATTTAATTATTAACTATCATTTCTTATTTTAGCTAGATTTTTCTAGAATGCTTAACAAGAAATGTGCAACACATTATTTAATACTCCTCCTTGGTGCATATTTCTTGCACTCCGATAAGCTCTCGTAATGTCTCGAACGTTCCTCGTGGTAGTGCTTTCGTGAATATATCTGCTAGCTGCTCTTCTGTCTTGCAATGCTTCAACTCGATTTCTTTGTTGACTTCTGCTTCTCTGATGAAGTGATACTTTATCTTGATGTGCTTGGTTCTGTTGTGGAATACTGGATTTTTCGCCATAGCAATTGCGAATAAACTGTCGCAGTAAATGTTTGTGGCTTCTTCTTGTGGCTCTCCTATATCTTCAAGTATTCGCTTCAACCATATTGCTTGGCTTTTAGTCATTGCCACTGCTATGTACTCTGCTTCGGCTGATGATTGTGCAACTGTAGCTTGCTTCTTAGATGCCCAGGAAAATATTCCTGAACCCATTGTGAATGCATAGCCAGATGTGCTTCGCATGTCATCAACTGAACCTGCCCAATCACTGTCTGTATAACCTGTTAGTTTAGAGTCAGGAGTTGATGCATACCAGATGCCGAAGTTTTTCGTTCCTTGAAGATATCGGAGTATTCTCTTTGCTGCTCCGTAGTGAGTCTGACTTGGATCCTGCATGAATCTTGATAGAAAGCTTGTTGCGTACATTATGTCTGGTCGAGTCGCCGTCAAGTATAGTAGACTTCCAATGAGGCTTCGAAACTTTGAGTTGTCTGCTTTAGGTGAGCCATCTTCTTTCTGTAGAGCTTTATTATTATCGAGTGGAGTTGCCACAGTTTTGCATCCCTCCATCTTGAACTTCTTCAGCATATTTTCTGCATACTTTTTTTGAGAGATGAAGATACCATCTTTTCTTTGATTTATCTCAATGCCGAGAAAATATTGCATCAAGCCCAAATCCGTCATCTCGAACTTTTTCATAATGTCTTTTTTGAACTCCTTGATCATTGTCTCGTTGTTTCCTGTGTATATTAGATCATCAACATATAGAGAGACAATGAGTGTGTCTTCCGTACCTTGGGTCTTGATGTATAGTGTTGGCTCACTCATGCTCCTCCTGAATCCAAGTTCAGTGAAGTAATCATCAATTCTGCTGTACCAGGCTCGTGGGGATTGCTTTAATCCGTACAGAGCTTTCTTTAGTTTGAAGACTTTGTCTTCGCGCCCTTGTATCACGAACCCTTGAGGTTGCTCCACATAGATCTTTTCATTAAGATATCCATTGAGGAATGCTGATTTGACATCGAGCTGATAGATTTTCCACTTCTTTTGTGCTGCTAGTGCAATCAATGCTCGTACTGTGTCAAGTCTTGCAACTGGAGCGAATGTCTCATTGTAGTCGACTCCATATTATTGTGCGTATCCTTTAGCGACAAGCCTTGCCTTATGTTTTTGTATTGAACCATCAGAGTTAAGTTTTGTTTTGTAGACCCACTTAACTCCTATGGCTTCTTTATCTTTGGGAAGGTCTGTGAGCTCCCATGTCTCGTTCTTCTCGATCATGTGTATCTTCTCCTCCATTGCTTTTCTCCAAATGTCTTCTCTAGAAGCTTCTTCATAGGTATTTGGCTCCACGGTTGTAAAACTGCATCTTTCATATATCTCTGTCAACGATCGATACTTTCTTGGAATGGATTCTGGAGATGCGGCTGCGTCTTCAGTTGTGGCTTGTCTCGGCACATCCTGTGGGTCGGCTTCATCTTCTTGTTGTTGGGCTGGCGCTGGTAAGTAGATGCTTTTTCTCTCAATTTGATCTGTCTCCCAGTTGTAAGCTGCGTCTTCATCGAACATACGTCCCGACTGGTGATTAGCTTTTTATTTTCCAAGCTATGGACTCGATAACCTTTTGATTGAGTGCTATAGTCCAAAAAAATTCCTTTTTCCATCTTCTTGTCGAGCTTGCTCCTTTTCTCCTTAGGGATGTGGACATAGCAAATGCACCCGAAGACTCTTAGATGCTTCGCCAATGGTTTCCGTCCACTCCATGCTTCAACTGGTGTCTTGTGTTGTACTGCCATAGTTGGACATCTGTTGAGGAGATAGACAGCAGTACTCACAGCCTCTGCCCAGTACGTCTTTGGAAGACCCTTCTCCATTAGCATAGATCTTGCCATCTCCATCACGGTCCTATTCTTCCTTTTAGATACTCCATTTTGTTTTGGAGTGTATCCGACTGTGAGTTGGTGCTCCATGCCTTCATCTTCACAGAACTTTGTGAACTGGTTGGAAGTATACTCCTTTCCACGATCACTTCGAATAGTCTTGATCTTATAGCCACTTTGTTTTTTGATAAAGGTCCTGAATTTTTTGAAAATATAAAAAATTTGCGATTTTTCGCGTAGAAAGTAGACCCATGTCATTCTTGTATAATCATCAATAAATAGGATGAAGTACCTATTTTTATCGTGTGATACAGTGCGCATCGGACCATATATGTCGGTGTGCACGAGCTCCAATGGCTTCTTCGCTCTCCAAGATTTTCCAGATGGGAATGGTAGTCGATGTTGTTTCCCGAGCATGCACCCTTCACAGACTCCGTTGAGCTCTTTAATTGATGGCAAGTCCCGCATCATATTCTTTAGGTTTAGAAACTTCAATCCTTGTAGATTGAAATGCCCGAACCTTCTATGCCATAGCCAGGTGTCGTCCACTTGAGCTTTCATTGCAATGTTGTTTGCATATCTCCATTGGATAGGAAAACATCTATTGTCGCTCATTTGAACTTTAGTGATTACGAGGGATTTATCCTTCTTATCGTAGATTGTGCAAGTATTTCCCTCAAAGTGTAAGGAGTAGCCTTTCTCGATCATTTGTCCCACACTTAGTAGGTTTTGATCTATTGTTGGGACTAGGAGGACTTCACTTATGTATCTTTTCCCTTTATTTGTGTCTATGGCAATGGTTCCCTTACCAGTTGCCTCCATAAAAGCACCATTTCCTAGTTTTACTTTTGTGTTAACTTTTTCAAGTTCACAAAAGATATCCTTATTTTTAGTCATGTGGTTGCTACAACCACTATCCAAATACCAAGTATCTTTTTCTTCTTTAGATACAGCTTGGCAGACATAAAACATATAATCTCTATTTTCTGAACTTTCAAAAAAATTAGCTTGGTGCCTACGATTAAATCGATTGATCTTTCCTCCATGTCCAAATTTCTTTTGAGTTTGGGGTTTGTCCTTAAACCAACAATCTTTTTCTAAATGATTTCTTCTTTTACAAATACGACATGGTGGGAACTTATTATTGTCCTCCTTAATATTTTCTTCATTCTTCTTATTATTCTGAGACTGCAAATTTACTTTAGATTGAAAGGCATTATCAATGTCCTTTTCATAACGCCTTTCTAATCGTTTTTCATGAGCTTCTAAAGATCCCATTAATTCTGTGGCTGTTAATTTTGTTATGTCCTTAGACTCTTCAATAGCTGCTATTATGGGATCATATTTTTCTGTGCAAGTTATTAAAATTTTAGCAACTATTTTGTTGTCAGGAAAATCTTCTCCATAGGACCGTAGTTGAGTAACTACCTCATTTACTCTAGCATAATAATCCTTAGCAGTCTCAGAATCTAACATCTTCAAATTTTCAAACTTTCTTCTTAAAGTTTGAAGTTTAGTAGTGTGTACCTTTTCGTTGCCTTGGAACTCCTCCTTCAACTTATCCCACGCTTCTTTGGATGTTTTTGCTCCCATAATCCTCGGAAAATATTCGTCTGCCAAGCTCATCTGTAGAGCTAGAAGTGCTTGAGAATCCCTCTTTTGATTCTCCTTAACTTCCTTTCTTTGTAACTCATTCAATGTGGAGATATCTGTTGGTGTTGTATATCCAACATTAACAATATCCCACAAATCTTGAGCACAAAGATAGGTCTTCATTTTTATCTCCCAAAAATCGTAGTTGTCACCACGAAAGATTAGAATTGGAATACTGCGGAATGTGTCGGCCATAGTGATGCCCGATTGTATCGAACGAGGCTCTGATGCCACTGATGGTATTTAGGATATGGGATATGGGTTGGTAGTGTTTAGGATGGAAGGTTTATATGTAAGTGGTTAGTGATTTAGGCTAGAGGTTTGGATTAGTGAATGTAGGAAAAGATGTTTAATAGGGGAGTTGAAAGGCTTTGGAGATTTAGAAGAATGTTTGTTGTTTTTCCATTCACCAAATGTCATACATAACAACTTATTTATACTAGGTATTAGTAGGTTCTAGATTGCTCATGACTTTTCTTTCCTAAACTAATCTAGACAAATCTATATTCTAGATTATGTATTAATTTTCTAGACTATTCTTTAATCACATGACTATTACATTATTTAATTATTAACTATCATTTCTTATTTTAGCTAGATTTTTCTAGAATGCTTAGCAAGAAATGTGAAACACATTATTTAATATATTGCTTGGTAGATGGATGGCGGACACAGCGGAGGCACAAATTAGAACAACCCATCACCGCCGTAGATGGATGGCAGAGGCACACTTTAGAACAACCCATCACCGCCGTATCCCAGGTGAAGCTCCACCCATTAATATGGAAGATGGGCAGCGTCCAGTCAATCAAGGAATCCATGGGTGTTTGTTTTGGATGAGTGTATAATAGTGTGTGTGATTTAGGTGTTTGGTGTACAAAGTAAATTTTTTTTTAAAATGGGTTAGGATTTTTAAAATGGGGTAAGGATATAATTAACATTTTATCTATTTTTAATCTTCAATACGGTGCCTTAAAGTAAGTTTCGGGTGTATAGTGCCGCCTATTTTTTATACCATATATTGTAGGCTGGGTTATTATATTTATAATTTTATACCCCAAAGTAGAATGGATATCTTGAAAAAAAAATAGATTTCGGCCCATTGGGACATTTCGGCCCATTGGGACATTGTCCCCATTCTAGGCCCAAATAAGAAGTATACCTCGTTTGAAATTGAATGAGAATTGTAAAATCTAGCCTTTTGTTTGTTTGGAATTTTAAGATCAAGGGACGAGTATACGAGAGACGGTGGACCAAAAATTATGTTTATTATATAGGTATATTACTGAATATTTATTAGTAGTTAAAGCATGTTTATAATAAATTATTTATAACAATTTAAAATTATATTTTAATGTATTACTTATTGAGTAGGTTTTAGGTGAGACCGTCTCACGGATCTCATATTGTGAGACGGATCCAATTTACCCATTATAAAAAATTCAAATACATAGTTCGGCCCGGCCGAAAGGCTAGTTAGCGAAAATTCAATATTAATTTAAATTACATAACTGCCCTCACTCCAATCGCGCGTGAAAGTAGCTTTTTTAATTGACATTATTTCATTGTCATTCTTTTATAAAAAACTATAAGCAGAATTATATTTTAATTGATAATTTTGGAATATATATATATATATATATATATATATATATATATATATATATATATATATATATATATATATTTATATATATTAAATTATAAATTAATAAAATTATTAATAAAAAGTTATAATTATAAAAGAAAAAAGTGATGTTCATCTAATTAAATTATTTTATAAATTATGATGAATAAAAAAATGATAATATTATTAATAAAAGTGTAATACTATCTTATTAAAAAAAGTGATAATTATCTGATTAAACTATTTATAAACAATTCATAGGAATAATTAAAAGTGATAATATTTCTAATAAAAAATGATACATGATCAAACAAAAAGTGATAACGTCCAATTGAATTATTTTAAAATTTGTAGAACGAATAAAAAGTGATAACAATTTTAATAAAAAGTAATATATGATTAAAGAAAAGTGATAAACATCCAATTAAAATAATACTCTATTTTATAAGTACATATAAAAGTGATAATATTTCTAATAAAAATTGATAATATTTTTAATAAAAGTGTTATTTGATCAAAGAAAAATTATATCTTTTTAGTTGAATTATTTAAAAAACATAGAATAAATAAAAAGTGAAATATTTTTAATAAAAAGTTATATTCGACAAAAGGGAAGCGATAACCATTCACCAGCTAAACTATTTCATATATATATGTGAATAATAATTAATTGTACAAATAAAAAGTATATATATATTTAATAAAAAGTGATGGGTAGATTTTGCGTAAGACCATTTTACACTTTTTAAAATAGTTATCACTTTCGATATAAAATATTATTACTTTTCATTTATACTATAAATTGTTCATGAAATAACATTATCACTTTTTATTAATTTAGTATCACTTCTCAATATAAAAGTTATCACTTTCTAACCTTATCACATTAGCTCTTACGTGAGAACGGATTGAATTGTTACATTAAGAGAAATATATTAAATTAATTTGTTTAATTTTAATTTTTAATGAATATTTATTTTATCTTTTAATTATAATATTTAATAAAAAAAGTCAATTACGCAATCAGTGTAATAAAAATAAAAATAAAATAAAAAATAATTCTTAAGGAAACAGGAATAGAGGGGGGAATTGAGCAAGTCGGATCCCCTGTTACATAATTATGTTTCATCTACTGTTTCACTCCTTGGATGAATGCCACTTGTACATTTTACCAAATAGAGAAATGAGAGGTTAACTGCTATCTTAACGTTACTTTAAATCACCCTTCAACACATAAGGAAATATTAATCCCAATTAATCACACAAAAAAAGGAAATAGGATTCTAAGTATATTGAGTTTGCAATAAAAAAACGTAAAAAATAAAGTAAATTACGTATTATCATTTTTTTTAATATAATGAATATATAAATTGTTTTTCGATATTTTACAAAGATGAAAAATATAATGAGAATCATTTTTTATAATATAATGAATATATAAATTGTATTTCGATATTAATTTACAAAGGTGAAAAAAGTAATGACATTTAAATAAAAAGGTTGGTCTTTTGTGTTTCCAGGTGCACAAAGTGTGTAAGAGTATACCATTTTGTTCTAAATAGTATACATTTTAATTAATAAGGGTACAATATTTTGTTCTAAAGGTTATACACTTTTCATTAATGTTTTTTATTTTTTTTCAAAAAATAAAGGATAAATGTCTTTATACTAAAATGTATACAATTTAATACTAAAGTATGAGCTCATGGTGTGGCCGCCGACACACAAGTTTTAGGCATTAAAAAAATGAAAAAGAGAAAAAAAATGTAATGGCATGCAAATCTCATGTGAGGTTGAATAACACAAAAATTTAAAGAAGATTGTCAAATGTAATAATTAAAAGGTAATAATTTTAAAATTTAAAACAATAATTTTGAAAATAATATACGTAGTAGTTATAACATATTTACATTTATATTGAGATAATATAAAGATGCTCTTTTTATCTTTATTATTTTTTCTAAAAGAATTTGAAGAGAAGAAAATTTTATCACTAATAGTGTATTGGTGATTTTTATTGAATATGATTTTTTATTGTAAACTCAATATACTTAAAATCCTATTTCCTTTTTTGTGTGATTTATTGAGATTGATATTTCCTTATTTGTTGAAGGGTGGTTTAAACTAACCTTAAGATAGCAGTTAATCTTTCATTTCTTTATTTGGTAAGATGTACAAGTGGTATTCATCCAATGAGTGAAACAGTAGATGAAACACAATTCTGTAACAGGGGATCTGACTTGGGAATTGAAACGGAAACAGGTATAGAGGGGAATTGATAGAATTACAGCTAATTTTGATGAAGGGTGGTAAAGTAATATACAATTGTAAGATTACCGCATTTTTTATTTTAAATAATGTTGTGGGTAGGGTATTATCAATCTCACGGGATGGGATCCGTGAGACCGTCTCGCACAAGTCTTTACCTTATTTATTATTATACTTTAAAAAAATGTTTATATTACTCTTATAATAATCATAATATCATCATTAATTAATTTATTTTAATAAATTTACTTTAAATACAACAAATTTTAAATTTGATAATATTAATATTATAAGGATAAAAAAATGTATTATCACTCTATAGTATAGTCAAGCTCAACTCGATTAGGGAACGAGTTCAACTCGACTCGATTCAACTAAAAAATTACTTTTTTGAGTTCGAGCTTGAGCTCGGTTCTATTCATTAAGCGAAACAAGTCGAGTTTTTTGAGCTTTATTGAACTTATCGAGCCTTGCCTTCTCGAGCTTTAAAATTTATTTAAGTACCCTCCATTCGCTTTCAAGGATTTCATTTTACCATTTGCAATGTCCGTACCCAAGGGTTTCATTTTCATTTATGTACAATGAGGAACCCACTAATAATACTCCTACTAACCCTAAATATATTTACAAATTACCCATTTGCCCCTCCTCATATTAATAAAAAGGTAAACTTACACATTACCTACCCATTACACATTAAATAACAATACTCCTTAATCTCCGTGCCCAAAAGCAAATGATACCCTTGAAAGCGAATGGAGGGAGTATTTATTTCTCCTTCCATCTTATAACAAGCTACACCTTTACTGTTCCACGTTATTTAAAATATATTACTCCCTCCGTCCCGCCCAAAGGGTTATTTTTTTTTCCACGTGGATTAAGGAGTATTATTATTTAATGTGTAGTGAGTAATTATATTAGTGGGAGTGTTGGCTCCATATTTTAATTGTATTAGAGAGGGTGTGTGGGTCTCATGTGTGTAAAAAAGGAAAGGAGATTCTTTGGGTGGGACGATTAAAATGACAAAAAAGAACTCTTTGGATGAGACGGAGAAAATATTTTTTTACTAACTTTATTAAATTTTGGGATATTCTTGTATTTTTAAATAATAAATAAAGCGTAAATAATGATATGAGTATGAAAAGAAAGTGACTCACGAACCGAGCTCCGAGTCAAATTGAGTCGTGTCGAGTCTCGTATATTTTAATATTTCTACTCCCGTCACTACCCGGGTCCCGGGAAACTATATGTAAAATATGAAAATTCCATACGTGTAACTGAAAAAACGGAAGGTTTCCAAAAGAGCCCCCAAACTTTACGCGGCTTTCCTCCAAGTCCTCGTCTTCTAGTCAAAATCCCGTTTACAAAACCTGCGTTGAATTTTCCATATTAACCATTCTGCTTTTTATCTCTTCTTTTTTTTCTACCTTCAACCAATTTGATTCTTCTTCTTTTAAAAAAAAAAAAAAAAAAAAGAATAAAATAAAATCGGATCATAGGTCCCAAATCGGCATACTTTGCAGAAACCTAACGCGACCCCAAAAGAGAGACTGAATCTCAGTTCTTCTTCCACGAATTCCTTAATTGACATCAAAATCCTGAATAGATGGAAAAAATGAAGAATATTTTGAAGCCGAAGCCTAATCCACAGGAATTACTCAGAGATTGGCAGCGTCGCCTCCGACAAGAGTGCCGAAATATTGAACGCCAAATCCGAGGTCGTTATTTATAAATTTTTTTAATTTTTTATTTTTTTAAATTTTAGAATTAACGGAAGTATTGATGAAAATTTGTTGTTGACTTTTATTAGATATACAGAGAGAGGAGAAGAATGTGCAGAAAGCGATCAAAGAGGCTGCAAAAAGAAATGACATGGGTTCTGCTAAGGCACTGTAATTATAATTCAGTTTAATTTCATAATTTTATGTGCTTGTTTACTTCTGGTATTCTAAAATTTTTATAGGTTAGAATAGAGGAATGATTAGCTCTTGGTCTTTGGGAGATCCATTGAAGTTCTTTGTTGAACTTGTTCGTTTGTTTTCTTCTGACTGAAAGTGGATTCAGATGCAAAAGCTTTTATCTTGTTTTCGCGTATAATGTTACTCTTTCTCCCTCTAAAATTTTAACCAATTGTAGATTGTCTAGAAAATTGGCCTTAGATATTTGAAGTGGATCACATATTGTGGGAACACATTTAGAATAATAAGAACTTTAGTTCACTTGTAGAGTCATGCCTCCAGTGTTGATTATTCTGGTTCAAGATCCTTGCCATGTTCAAGATGTTGATAATCCACGGTCCCAAGAATACATCTTTTTTCAAAAATCTTTGAACTTAATTGACTGTAAGGTGTCAGATACAACTCTAGTCAGCAGGTGGGTGGATTACAGACCTATGATCACTTTAATTTTTGTATCATAAAGTACGGTGGGGATATAGTTTCTCAATAGAAAGCTAGAGTTTTTCCTATAAGTTTTTCTATACTAATAGTTACGCTTCCCATGTTATCAAATCAAAATAATTAGTCTTATGACTGCACTTTGTGCCAATGGAATGGCCGAATTAGCATATTACATAATGGTGATGTCACCAGTGTGTTTCATTATTTCGGATAAACCCCAAAGTGATGATCTTTGATTTGGGGAGTCTTTATTCATACCGTGTAAAAGCTTAAAAGGTTTATCTGTGGGAAAAATTGAAGACAACTCATTGAACCCAGGTAAGGTATATAACTCATGGCTAGAGTTACACTAAAGAGAAGAATTACACTAAAGAGAGCTTGAATTGTTATTCTTCTGTTGTATGAATTAATTTTCTTTTGCATTTTTCATCTTGTTCATTTAGAAACAACACAAGCTGTTTATCTTTCTTACTTGCTAATTCCTCTTTCTAGTTTCTTTGTGTAAGTGAATGTATCTGAAGTCAACTAGAATTTGCAGAAAGAGTTTCCAGTTGCCTCTTTTCGTCTGATGTTTGGTTAATCTGGTGGAGCCAAAACATGTTGATTAAGTATTATATTGAGGTTTTGAAAGGGAAAAAAAAACTATGTTCAATATGTTAGTTCAAGTAAGTCTGGCCTTTATGTTTTTTGCTGGTCTTGGTTTAGGCCATTCTGAGATGTTTATAACTCAATTAAAAGGAATGTGTTTAGTTTAGATTTCATGACTTCTTGCCACATTTGAGCTGTTTAGATTTGACTGGAATTTAATGTCTCCTTGCCACATTTGTAATATCCATTTGTATGTATTTCCAGTTTCAGGTGGACTCATCTCATGTGTTCTCTGTGTCATAAAGCTCAGAATAAAAAAGTAATTTATATATCTGATTTTTTGCTTTAATAATTTGTCTTGACAGTCACTGGCCAAAGAACTGGTGCGATCTAGGAGAACGGTGAACCGCCTCTACGAAAACAAGGCACAGTTGAATTCAATATCTATGCATCTCGGAGAAAGTGTTGGTATGATCTGGTTCAATTTACTTTAAAGTTTTGGAATGATCTGGTTCAATTTACTTTTCTTTTCTGTCTTGCATGTATATTTCTTATGTAGATATTAAATTCTGGGCGTCACATTGACTGACATTGTAGTCTTCCTGACTATTTGAGTTAATTTTGGGGATTTTGAATCACTGCAAATCACTGAAGTTATTGCTCGAGCCTTGGGAGTTTTGAGTATTAACTCACTGTATCAGGATGATGTTATAAAACGTAAATGAGGTTCAATGATATTATGTTCAGAATATCATCATGCTGTGGTTTAATTGTTCACACATTTTTACCACAAATCTAAGCATAACATGTTATATCGCTCCGCTTTCATACCAAGTAGGCCTGATCTGCCAAGTAATTTGGTTTGTACTTTAATTGCGTAACCTTTTTTGAGTTGCGCCTGATAGTTGCTTTGTTTTGGTTTATTCTTCTTATATATATATATATATATATATATATATATATATATATATATATATTTGCTTCTCTTATTTTGCAGCTGTTGCACGGACAGTGGGGCATTTACAAAAAAGTTCCGAAGTGATGAAGCTTGTCAATAATCTTATGAAGGCTCCAGAAGTAGCAATCACCATGCAAGAATTTAGTAAAGAAATGACGAAGGTGTGTTTGTTTGCCTCAAGGACATTTACTGTTATGTCTTTGGGAGACTTCCTATAATATTGATTATTGGACCTTATCAATACCTGTGGCTCCTTTACATCTCCTGTTTCCAAACTCTCACCTGATGGTTGATAATCACACGTGAGCATTCATGGGTTCTGTCTTTATGATCTTTCTTGGTGGCATCTACTCCCGTGATTTAAAAGAAATTCCATTTTCAATTATGATTTAAAGTAATGTTCATGATACTGATATTGAATTGAGCAATGGCAGGCTGGTGTGATTGAAGAGATGATGAGTGATGCATTAGACAATGCATTGGACTCAGAAGACATAGAGGAGGAGACTGAAGAAGTGATCGATAAGGTGTTATCAGCAATCGCAGGGGAGACTGCTGCTCAGCTACCCCAGGCTATCAGGAAAGAGAAACTCAAGCAACCTGAAACGAGCGAAGATGCTGAGGTATGTTCGCCTTGTATTTCATTAGTTTGATTGTTTTAAATGGCAAGTAGCAGAATATAAAAACGTTGAAATGCATGAGGTGGCTGTTGAAATAGAAGATGAAACACATGGTACAGTCTTAAAGCATGCTGAGTATTTTCGCGTGAGTTGCAGGAGAATGTGGACGACGAGGAAGAGCTCGAAGAAATAAGGGCTCGTCTGGCAAGAGTTCGATCATAATTTGATCTGCACGACGGTGGATTGTAATTGACAAACTCACACTAATGTTAATGTAAACCAGAAGCTTATGGTTGTATTATATGAGCTTTCTTTATCTTCATTTTACGTGGGAGATTACAATTTCTACTATAATCATCAGTATTGCATGCTGCTCTGTGGTTGCTTGTTATTTCAAAGCTAATTTTTATATTTAAATAAATAATAATAATAATGACAAATAATACTGTTGAAGACAGCAGCAGATTCAAATAAAAAGGCAAATTCATTATCTTGGACTATCCACAACACATTTTTGATTTATTATGTGCCAAAAATCACAAGATTATATACAACAAGTATAAATATAAGTATGTTATAGAGAGTTCGAGATTATGAAATGACATTTTGGAATCAAAATTTAATCCCAATTGTTTATTTAATTTTTTTTGTCAAGATACAGGAGTATAAAAAGTTAATTAAACAAGTGTAATTTTAGGGGTATTATAAATTATTCCTATTTTTTTAAATAATAAAGTATACTATTAGGTGTGTTATGTAGAGTAGTTTTTTTTTTTTTTTTAAGAGTACGAGGAAATTAATTATTTTGGCTTTTTACCATTTTAAGGAGTAAAAACTTTTGTAAAACGAATAGAATAGGTGACAATCAAATTAACTCGATTGTAAATGCACAACTAGTTAGTTGTATAGAAAACTAACTCAGTTATTAGAACATGGTAGCAAATAGGTAGTGATTCTCTGATTAATAGTGTTGTGTAAATAGAGTGCTTCAAGAACACATCATTTTCGGAATAGCATTTTAGGTTAAAACTTAAAATAACTTTTCTGTCATTTTTATATCACTCACAGATCAACAAAATTGTTGCTATTGTTTTGATATCGATATATGACTAGAATCCAAACAATTCTCATGCTTGAAAAGAGTAGTGAGAATTCAAAATCTTCAATCATTCTCATTGATTCAATATATATACTTCCACCCCTTCAGTCAATTTCATTCTCATTATCATTACCATCATTAATAATTCACATTAGCATTACCATTCCAAAATTTGAACTAAGTCGCTCCTAATATATGATGCTCCGTCTGAATGCCAATATACATATTTTATAAGTGTATTGCAAATGTCTTAAGAGAGTTGTATGATCAATTAATTAGCATAATTGCTAATACATCTTCTATTATCTACACCTTCAAGAAGATTAACAAAGCATTAAT
The DNA here is from genome assembly GCA_023678885.1 of Pogostemon cablin. Classification (NCBI taxonomy): domain Eukaryota; kingdom Viridiplantae; phylum Streptophyta; class Magnoliopsida; order Lamiales; family Lamiaceae; genus Pogostemon; species Pogostemon cablin. The sequence goes on from CM042983.1 coordinate 10,722,501, forward strand.
GCAGGATACATTATATATTCAAACCAGCAGTGCAAAACCAATATCTTCACAGAACCTATGGCAATAATAATGAAACCAGCATCCTCTCATGCCTTTCTCTCTCTACTTCTTGTTTTATCATTTCCAACTCTTTCAATTGCAGAAAAATCTAAAGTTGGCAATCTCTCTCCATCACTAACAGCAGAGTATCCCACAACACAAGTAGAAAAGATGATCAGAGAGCTTAACTTATTTCCCGAGCTTGATGTGAACATCGAGGAAGATGAACCTGCAGACATTGAACCAAAACTCGTTGAGAAGCGTATTCAATTTCCCCATCTTAACGATGGCGGAACCAATATTGAGAACTTGGGGCAACACGCTGGATTTTTTAGACTTCCTCATAGCAGAAAAGCGAGGTATAGCCCATACCATGAAGGTTATCAGACGACAACTTTCTTAAAAAAAAAAATGCATGATGAATAAATCCTCTGCTTGGCATACAACATGCTTCTTTCTTGATATGACAGTGCTATTTCTTATAGTTCTTTCAGAGGATAACCAAGGTGTATCATCTTCAATGTGGTTTTATGGGGTTAGGTAACAAAAATTCTAAGTGGAAATTTTATCCTTGTGACACTGACAACAATGATATGCAGGATGTTCTACTTCTTCTTTGAATCGAGGAGCGGCAGGAAAACCGACCCTGTTGTTGTGTGGTTAAGTGGGGGACCAGGATGCAGCAGCTCATTAGCTTTGTTCTATGAAAACGGCCCTTTCCAAATCACAAGCAACTTGTCGCTTATATGGAACGATTTTGGCTGGGATAAGGTGCTAATTTTTTAATTTCTCGAAAAATGAGTTCAATGTCAATGCTAATTCTATTGTTGAGCCAACACCTTCTACAACTTAAATTTCTAAATGATACACATTTCGTAAAGGTTTGAAATGTTATTATTGCACAATATATACAAGACTTTTTGGCTGCATTAAAGATGGCTAAAGTCAACCATGATCACCATTCATGCAGGATAATACGAAATTGAGATAAACAGCAGAATATAAACAGAAAGCTGTAAAGTTAAAAAGAAAAAAGAAGAGAGTAGTGTCTAGAGCCTAGTAATCATGTAAAACTGATTTCAAGAGAAGGGTGACCCTAGGAATCAATAAATAAATAAATATTAAAACAGAAAATGAATCGATATCCGATATATGTATTAATAAACTATCAAATTGTAGGTTTCAAACCTCATATACGTGGACCAGCCAATTGGAACAGGATTTAGTTCTACTTCCGACATATCAGACATTCGTCACAGCACAGAGGAGGCAAGCGTGGATTTTTATGACTTCCTACAGGTCTGTTACGATTTGAGGAAGTTAACTTATGAAAATCAGGCGGAATATAAGAACAACATTCTTAAACAGAATACAGTGGCATGTGGTATACTCAAAATCATGTGATGCAGGCATTTTTCCAAAAGCACAGTAAATATGCAAGGAATGACTTTTATATCACAGGAGAATCATATGCCGGACACTATATTCCAGCCTTTTCAAAACGAATTCATCAGGCTAACAAAAGCAAGAGATCAACTTACATAAATATTAAAGTAAGCCGCAGTTGCTGTTTTCGTCTGTAACTTTAAATTTAAACTAGTTAATGTTCAACTCATACGTTTCAGTTTTGATAAGCAGGGATTGGCTATTGGAAATGGACTGACAAATCCAGGGATACAGTATAAAGCATATCCTGATTATTCATTCGACATGAAATTGATCAACCAATCTTATTATAACCGCCTGATCAAGTCATTGCCTCTCTGTGAAAATAAAATAAAACGTTGCGGTAATTTACAAGTTGCATTTGGATTGATGAATATGGATACAGATATATTCAAATCCTCAGTAATAAACTTACTTAAGTTTGTTCATACAATTTTAAATTATGGATTTTTTATCCATAAACTTCATTTCAGCTTTTAGAATTTTGTTGCAGGTCTATTCGAAAGTCATTAAAATCATTCCCTATATCCATGCCCTGCCTCAAATCTATATTCTTCAGACCAAATGCAACCTAAAGCTCATTCACTTTGTTTATCCAACACCACCCATAAAATAAACTCTAATCTCTTCAAGCAAACAAATTATTGGCAGGCAACAATGGTTCACTCTCTTGTATCATGGCATTGAAGGTTTGCAATGGTATTTTTAATGGCATACGTAGAGAAATTGGTGATAAAAATGTAATACAACACAGCTTGGTAATCATATCACACACAGCATGCTCAAACTAACCGAAATTTCTATCCATCTTCCAGTACTATGATATTCGAAAAAGATGTGAAGGACCTCTATGCTATGACTTCTCAAATGTGGAGAAATTCCTAAACCAACTACACATAAAAAAAGCACTGGGTGCAGGAGGCACAAAATTTGTGTCATGTAGTTTAGAAGTGCATATTGCAATGATTAAAGACAAGATGAAGAATTTTGCAGTTGGTATTCCTGCATTACTAGAGGATGGAATCAAAGTTCTTATATATGCAGGGGAATATGATCTTATTTGTTACTGGCTTGGTAAGTGCTTTTCATTCTTGAGCTTCGATGATGCTAAGACACTAACGTATACAATCTGACATCATCAGGAAACTCGAGATGGGTTACTTCCTTGGAGTGGCCTGGTCAGAAGAAGTATCAAAAAGCTTTGTCAACTCCGTTTAAGGTGGATGGCATGATCGCTGGAGTAAAGAAAAGTTATGGTCCTCTTACTTTCATTAAAGTCCATAATGCTGGTCACATGGTTCCAATGGATCAGCCAAAAGCATCACTGGAGATGCTAAGAAGGTGGATGCATGGCCAGAAACTATGAGAAATTCAATAGTTATAAAAACTAAGCAGCTAAATAACATTAGATCTCGTATTCTATATCTAGAGAATTCAACAAGCAAACATGCCTAAAAAAATGATCATGTGCAGTCACCAATACATAACATTAAACAGAAGAGAATAGGTAGAGACCTGATTTCAAAATAAAATTACTTGTGTGGATTCTGTGGAAGACTAATTGATAAGGAGAGTCCATAATTTGGTTCTAACTTCTAAGACAGACTCTTTAATGGAATACTACATTTGAAAAATAGCACAAGCTTTATGAAAAACATCTGAGTTGTATTACTAGCTTAGATATTATTTTCTCAACTCTTAACATATAATTTAGAGCTGTAAAGACTGGTCACAAATTAGTTCCTGAATCTTTTCTACTGAGGACACATTTCCATGAAGTAATTGATCAATGCAGACCTTCATCCCTGTGTACAATGGTTAATCCAACTGAATTAATCATCATGTATCAGAATTAGAAAGCATTCGAGGTAATGAGTAAATATTATTGCAATCCTTGGATGCCTTTTGGAAGTTACGGAGAAGAGTTTAAAAGTGTCCAGAAAAAGATGAAGTATTCAAAAGAAAAATGTGCACAACAGAGATCATCTAAGACTTTTCTATGCAGTTGGCAATTTAGCATGACAGAGTTTGTTATGAAACTTCTCTTACTCGGCAAGATGCCCTCAAGGTTTCAATAACAGGCTGAAAACCAGTTTGCATGGGCACAACTGATACTACTCGGAGATGCTGAGCAGTACCATTCTTTGGCTTTGACAATGTCACAGTTAACATCTCTCCCTCCAGTACCCTACCAGCTGCCTCAGCTGCAAAAGAAATAAATATTATAATATATTACAGAGAAAAACGACACAAACTACCAAGTAGAAACCCAATTATGAAGCTTAGATTAGGAAGTGGATTGGGGAAACATTAGAAAGAAGATGAAGCCACAAGATCACTCAGAAAGAAAAGTATAAAACCAACGTTCCGACAGTTATCAGTCACCGCATTCAACACTTAAGCCATAAAAATGGATATTCAACACTAACAAAAAACAACAAAAACATACATTTTATCTTCATCTTCACGAGAATTTATCCCCAAGAAACTCATTATGCGAAGGTATATTTCATTGTATCAAAGCAATCTTATTTTACCACAGACAGTAAGAGATACTATTCCAAAGCTACAACCTAAAGCAAAGTGTTTCAGTCTATAGCTTAGAGTGATCTAGAATTAATTTCTAGTTTACTTGCACAATTCCAATAGTCAAAAGTAATCTGCTTAGATACAACAACAATAATGTACTAAGCAAAATTCATGATAAGGTTGTAGAGAAATGTCTACACAATCAAGAATACCCGCATCAGGATTCGTCTTGGCAAAGTCAAAGAACTCATCAGCTGAGCAACCAAACAACACTCTTGCAGCTCTATCAAACATTATCACCACAAAAACCTTTGTATCCGTGGCTATAGACATCTGCAAACACAACACATATCCTACATTATATCATGTACCAAGAAAAAAAAAAAAAGATTTTTAAAATTCTTTGCTGCGTAAGAACACAACTCAATTCACATAATAATTTATACCAAAAAAACCCATGTGTAATTTCGCGAAAATAAAGTCATTTTCGTAGAATTATTGGCGAAAAATTCCTGATAAAAAGAGAATACTTACAAGGACACGAAAGAGCCTCGTGGAAGCAGAAGAATTGGCGTTGAAATTGTTGGTGAAATTGCAGTATGTGCAAGCAGTAGCGGGATTTTCCGGCAGAGTTCTATCACAGACGGAACAAACTCTGTAAAAGAGAGCAGTGTGATTAATTGCAACCACAGCGCAAAGTATCGTCGTCGGTTTATCTATTTCCATAAACGGCCTCTTTCTGCTTTCACCGGAATTCATATTCTCAATCGCCATGTCAACCCACACAGATTCTACACTTGTGCTAATCCTAATCGATCCCAAAAGCCCTAATCCTACAGATTTAGGGGTTAGCGCGGTATTGTGCGTGTTTTGAAAATACACGTACTGAAATTTCGAATTTTTCTTATTTTAAATTGGGTTAATTGCAAAATAAACCACGAACTTTACTGTTATTGTAAATTAATCATCATTTTGAGAAATTGCAAAAACAACCACCACCTTTAAGTATTGTTGCAAAATAAACAAAAAAAATAGTACTACTTTTAGTCACAAAATGTGTTCATTTTGCAACAATACTTAAATGTGGTGATTTTTTTTTTTTTGTAATTCCTCAAAAGTGATGATTAATTTGCAATTGGTATAAAGTTCATGATTTTTTTTTGCAATTAACCCTTTTAAATTTGCAATGATGAATCTAAGATTAATTTGACACACACGAAGTCTCGAGATTTTCACATGCGGATCTATATCAATTTTCATCCATGGGGAATTCAAACTTTAATTTGGGAACAGTAATTTATCGGGCTACTGAGCTTTTATCGGGCCCCCATTTATTCACTACGTGTTATCAAACTCCATAAAAGACATCATATTACCTGTTAATAGACCTTATTAATAGCTACCAAAAGAGCCCTTAGTATAAATAATGGGATAATTTTTTTTTGCCCCATAAGTTTGGTCATGTTTAATTTTTGCCCCAAAAAAGATAACATTTGGGCATTTGTCCCATTATCTTCATAATTGCACCAATGTTGCCCCATTTTCGCCAGAATTTGACATTTTCGCCGGAATCGATCACGTGCATGTCACGTGATATCGGATTTAGCATTTCACGGCGGGAATTTTTTTTTGCCCCGTAAGTTTGGTCATGTACACTTTTTGTCCCAAAAAAAATAGAATTTGGGCATTTGTCCCAATATCTTTTATAGTTGTGCCAATGTTGCCCCATTTTTCCCGAAATTTGACATTTTCACTAGAATCGATCACATGCGTGATGCGTCACGTGATTATCGGATTTGGCATTTCCCGATGAATTTCCTGACCTAGCGACACACTTATTAATAATAATAATATTTTATTGGTAATTTAATTTTAAAAAATACCCTCAATATCGATGAACTCATTTCTCACGTGTTCTCCATGTGTTTTCACTATCTACGCAAACTCACTCTTTTTGTCAATCAGGGATCCCCTGTGTACCCTCTTACCACCATGGGCGACAACTGTCGGATCTTCTCCTCCAAGGGCCTACCATCAACGAACGGATCACAGTATACACGGCCTCGATCTGAACCCTCCGACAGTGCGAGCAACCACATGATATCGGAGCCATGCAGAGGAGGATGGTCATTGGCATTCTTTTAGCTCCGATTCAGTCCTTCGCACCCCACTGAAGTACGGATGGTTCATTATCAGTCTCGCGACTCTAATTTGTGATTTGGAGATCAATATCAAGTGCACGCATCCCACGTGGTAGACCATGTTGCCGGCGACGCTGCTTTCCATTAGGAAAACCCTAGAGAATTCAACGAATTCTTTGATCGAAGGGTTGGCGTCACGACCGGCGAGTGCTTAGGTTTTAGCCCACTGTACTTCATCCATGAGGTCGTCGTATGCCTCCAGAGGATGACTCTCCAATGCTAGGTATTATTCGACGAAAGCGATGAGGGAAGGAACGTGAGCAACCATACGGTTGCATGACTCGTGGAAGAATATGGAGTGGTAACGCTCAATATTACGAATTCTCCGCCATGGAAGTAAATGATGATGGGGAGCTTGGTGACGTGAGTAGGGTGGCGTGAGCGGAAGATCCAATAGTTGCCGCCCATGGTGGTGAGAGGGTACACGAGAGATCCTCTAATTGATAAAAAGAAGGAGTTTACGAAAATGGTGGAAGTACAAGGAGGGCACGTGAGAATTGAGTGCATTGATGGAGGGTATTTTTAATTAAATTTTTAATAAAATATTATTATTGTTGTTATTGATGTGGATACCATTGTGTCGCCAGGTCAGTAAATTTGCCAGAAAATGCCAAATCCGATAATCACGTGTCGCATGTGATCGATTCTAGTGAAAATGATAAATTTTGGAAAAAATGAGGCAACATTGGCGCAGCTATAAAGATTTTGGGACAAATGCCCAAAGCTTATCTTTTTTGGGGCAAAAAGTGTATATGACCAAACTTACAGGGCAAAAAAAAAATCCCCACCGTGAAATGCCAAATCCGATGTTACGTGATATGCACGTGATCGATTCCGGCAAAAATGTCAAATTCCGTTGAAAATGGGACAACATTGGTGCAATTATGAAGATAGTGGGACAAATGCCCAAATGTTATCTTTTTGGGGCAAAAATTGTACATGGCAAAACTTATGGGGAATTTTTTTTTATCCCTATAAATGATCATCAAACTCTCAAATATCAGGATATCTGAATTATATTAGCGACTCAATTTTCGGATTCATTATTCTAGTAATAATTTCTACCACTTTCAAGAGTACTTTTTTTTTAAGATGCCACTCACCATAATTTTTTTTTTGAAATAAGACACTTTTTAATTTTTTTTTTACTAAATACCCTTCACTCATTAAACTTCATTCTCTCTTCTCTATTGTTTATTTTGCCCCATTCTCTCTTTTCACTCTATCATTCATTCTTCAAGGATTTTAAAGATTAGAGAAGACAACCACACGAGGGAAGCGACAACGGCATAACGCAACCCAATATGAATATAAGTTAATAAATACTCCTATTACAATTTGTTTTTCATAAACAAAATTTAGGGTTTTGTGAATATTCACATGTGAGTGATGTTGGGATGATGTTATTTTGGTATTTGATTAGATTAAAAAGAGTTTATACATCACCTGACATGTTTAGAATATTGATTAACAAATATATTGTAAATATTTTGGTAAAAATCTAAACTTTGAGGTATAGAAATTACAATTTGCTCAGAGTTGCGTGAGGTTGCGTGTAAGGTCATACGAATGGTTGTGTGAGTAGTTGCGTAGTTAGTCGCGTGTATGGTCACATGAATAGTTGCATGCATGGTTACTTGATTAGTCGTGTGAGTAATTGCACACGTGCATAGTCACTTAGTTAGTCGCATGGTTAGTCGTGTGCATGGTCGCATGAGTAGTCGCACGCGTGCATGGTCACTTGGTTAGTCACATTCATCGTTGCATATATAGTAGTGTGCATAGTCGCTTGGTTATTCACATGAGTAGTCGCACGCATGCATGATTGCAAATATTTGCATTTTTGTTGAGTTGTGTACTCAAATCAATGTAAATTTTAGGTATTTTTATTTGGACTATTAACTTTCTATGCATTCGAAGTTCCTTTTATAATTGTTTTTCAAGCTTTTAGATTGAGGATTGTAATATTTGTTATTGTACTAGATGTTTCAACTATGTGATTATGGGCTTCTATTATAAGCAATTTAGTCGCATTTTTTGTTACACATGTAGTTGCATGAACAATCATGCAAATGCTTACGAGACCATACACAACCCTGCATGCAACTACATAAGAGTCCCTACATGTGACTGTTTGTGCGACCTATTATGTGACTATACGCTTCAAGTATAAGCAATTTCTTGTGAAACCAATTATGCAACAACTATTTAATTACGAGACAACACATGAGACCATCAATGCTACCTTATGTGCAACCTTACATGCGACCTCTTATGCGATCATGTATGCGACACTTATATGATTATAGATAGAAATATATAGTCTCATAATTGGTCACATAAACAGTAACAAGAAAAGTCGCACAATACCATACGACCCTGTACGCGACCTTTTGTGTGGCCCTGTACGCGACCTTTTGTGCGACTCTATACGCGATCTTTTGTACGACCCTGTACATGACCTTTTGTGCGACTTAGTGTGCAACCCTATATGCGATCTTTGTGCAACCAACTGTGTGATCTATTATGCGACTAACCTAAATTCATATTGGATTGCGTTGTGCAGTTGTCGCTTCCCTGGTGTGGTTTCCTTCTCAAATCTTTAAAATCTTTGAAGAATGAATGATGGAGTGAGAAGAAAGAATGAGGCAAAATGAATAATAGAGAGAGAAGAGAGAAAGGATTTAATGAGTGAATGGGTATTTGGGTCCAAAAAAATTAAAAAAGTGGCAATTTTAAAAAAAAATCGTGGATGGAATTTAAAAAAAATGTATTGAAAGTGGCATTCTTGAAAATTTCCTTAATCTCTTTGAAACTTTGTTTTAAGATTATGTTCATATTTTCTATTTTTATTCGTATTGTAATAACTTACTATACCATAATAGAAATATCACTTTAATATTATGGGAGAATATAAATAATTAACAAAATTTAATATTCAATATTAATACCAAAATTTTTCCAATATTTTTTCTAAATTTTTGTACTTTTTTGGACATTTTTGCCTTTACCATTCAAATCCTAATACTCAATGTGTTTTTGTGTCGGTTTGGTGTAGGTAATCGATACGGGTCCATACCAACATCGATTCTAGTGTAAGTTCAAATATCGGTACGGACCCGTGTCAGTTTCGATATCGATATGAATGTCGGTTCAAACTTATGTTGGTTACCTTATTGGTGTGGCGATTTACGACGGTGATGTGGCATCGACTGGTGACATCAGGGTGGCAACGGCGGTCGAAGGCCGTGGCATGCGGCTGATTGGTTGATATGAGTAATAAAAATTATTTTAATTTTGGGATAGTTAATTGTTAGGCTTTTTCTGCGCACTATAACTTAATCCTCAAGTATAAGGATATCAATTGTAGCAGTAAGTTCCCAAGTTTAATTATCGATCCCACTGAGACAATTAATTATTTATTTATTCTATGAATTACTAATTAATCAGAATTGAGTAACCGATTTTCAGAGTATTGTTGATGAATTAATTAACTAAAATAATAAATTACTGAATTATTAAATGCAATGAAAATAAAAGTAAGTTTTAATCAAGAGATGACGAACAATTCTAAGGTATCAGGTGATGACTAATTAATTCGGGTTATTACACTTACGATTATTCATTCATGCAGTTTCACTGAAATTACACCATATATCCCTGTTATCCCACCGAATATGATTCGATTCAAAGCTTACGTCTAATCTGGTTTAAATTCTAAAGTGCGCAAATATTACCAAGCCTTATTCCTAGATACTAATCCAGCGAACAACAATACCTACGGATGGCAAGTTCGACTAACAAGATATTTTCTGGAATTACTACAAGGTTCTATTCACTTCCTACTTGATTATCTAATTGCATTGTTCCACTAAACTAATCAAGTATTTGACTTACCAGTTCATGAAATTAAAGTGCTTATAGCGGAGCTACTCTAATCCCTAACAAGTAGACAATACCAATCATGAACGCACACAAGCTAACATAATAAATCAAGCATTATAGCGGATATCATGAAATATTATGAAGACGTTACGAAGCAGATAAGCAAGTCTGAATAAATTAAGTAAAAATCAAAAGCTCAACTGCATAAAATCCCAATCTTTGGTCTAAATCCCCAAATCAATTAAATAAATCCATCAAACCCTAGAACTGTATAAGGAATTAGCCCATGAGGTCACAAGTAACACTCATGGCTAAGTAATTCATACCAAAAATCAAAGTAAAGGAAAGGGAAAGATAAGAATTATGAAACCCTAGCATAAGCGTAGTCTAACGTTCCTTCTCCGTCTCTCCAATTGCTCGATTCTCCCTCAATTAGCACTTGGAACCCTCTTGGAAGTGGTTGGAAGATGAAATCAGATTTGAATCTGATATGGAGGTGTTTGAGGTGTGAATTGATGATGGGTTATGGATGGGTTCTCTCCAATTTGTGTATCGATCTCCCTTGATCTCTCTCGGACTGTTGCAGGGCATTTTGAGTCGATTTCAACTGCTTCAGAAATACGATCTGGTAGTATATATACGCTGTTGGATCGAACAGGCCCCGACTGGGCTCAAAACTGGGCCGCTCGGCACCCAGCTCGGCTCGAGCTGGGCCTGGACCCAGCCGAGCGGCCTTTCCCTGTATTTGCCACGTCACTGGGGTCCCACCTGAACCCCACTCGGCAGCTTTGGGCACCGCTCGGCACCCAGCTCGGCTCGAGTGGCTCGCCGAGCTGGGCCATTTCGGTTCTGTTTCGCTCCTCTTCCGATCCTGCTCTATTTTTTCCTGTTTCCTGCCTTCAAAACTCACAAAAACACCTTAATAGCCCCAAAATCGTGTAAATACTTAAACGTACCCAATTCCTTGCAAAAATAATAACTTTCCTAAGCAAAATAATGTAATGTGCACACATAAAATGCGTGAAATTCCACTCTCAACAAACCCCCAAACTTACCTGTTACTCGTCCTGAGGCAACAATATTAAAAACCAATGGATTAATTGAGAGGGAATTTCACAGCAGAAAACATCCAAGACAATATAACAATTTAAATATCATACTTCAGATACAAGATAACCATCTATCTAAAAACATACAATTCAAATCAACTACTTCACTTTTTCGGAATGCTCATCCACCCATTCTCACGGGTAGTATTTACGCTCATCGTTCAAGTGTGAGATATACACTTTAGGGTAAGGTGTTTACACTCATAATCAATCCAAACACACGCGTACCCATAAGCTTGGCAATCATCTCAACTCTCGACTAAAGGAATAATTTCAACAATAGGATCACAAAGGTCTTGCAATAAGTTGTAATGTTGGTTCTTTGGTAAAGGTAGGGAATATATGGGTAAAGTGACTCAATCACTAGTAGAGAATCAAAGAAAACTTACAACTTTTCAACAAACAACTTCACTTTCATATTTCTTCTTCAATGCTCTTTAATTCTTCATGCAACTTGATTCCTCCTTCACTTTTGAACACAACATCCTTACTTGAATTTATTTTTTTCTTTTTCCTTTTTTTTCTTCTCTTGCTTTCTTCTTTTTCAAATAAGGGTACCAATGTCGGGCACTACCCTTTTCATGGGGTACCAATTTTGGGTATTACCCCCTTCATGCAATAATTTAACCACTTTTTTTTCAGCAAATTTCCATCACTTCCTAATTACTCTCCTTTTATTCTTCATCACAGGACACCAACTTGACTCCTTCAACTCTCTACTAGGTAGAGAATTTTTAAGGCTAACAAAGGGATTAATTGGCTAAACACGTAGGCTTCCAACAAATAAGGCTTTTAGGCTCAAAAGGGTTGACTACGGATAATTTCATTAGGTAGGATAATAATTTGGCCAATGACTAATAAATAACAAAGATGACCTATGATCATTTCCTATTGTTTAGTCAAACACGTAGCTTCAAGCAAGATATAAATCTAAGTTCTACAATACGTGTGTATGAACGACACTCAATAAAATAAGCTGAATCATGCAACGAGTCATGATTTCAAAAGGTTCAAATCTCACATGGCTATAGGAATGAACGAGCAAACCTAAAAAAGTTACATAGCTAATTATCCATGCATATAATTAAACTTTAAGCATCTCAATATCAAAGCACAATATCCAATCGCTTCTCAACAATCACACAGCACAAATCAATTACAAATAACTCCCTGAATAAATAACGAACCCCTAATCAATAATCATACATAATCCATCAAATAATCAGTACAAATAGCAACAGAATAATTATATCATACATGCCTAAATAAAAAGAAAAAGAAACCTAGCACAGACTATCAAATGACTCAAAAAGTGAAAAATCAGAAAGGTGGGAGTAGAGAGACACAAACACTATCAGATAACCCCGCTCAAATCAGATCATCAGGATCAATGTGCCATGCGTTGAATTCCTCCCGAATGTCCTCCAGTGTCCTCACTCTATCTGACACCTGGGTAAGCGTGTTGTTCAGCGCTCCAATCGAGTATTGGTCGCTTGCTAAGTCGCATTGATCTGCGCCAGCTGGCGATGGATAGCAGCGTTCTCTCCTCTTCTCCTACTGTTTTCAACTGTCAAGTTAGATAAATGAGCATGCATACCTTGTGCCTGCTGGCCATACCATGAGACCATCGGCTGCCATGCCTCAAAACCAGGAGGCAATGGTGGTGGTGGCATCCCGTACAAGGGAAATTGGTCTACTCTGGGGAACAAAGGTGCTCCCCCAAACTGCGCTCCTCTTGGAGCTCCTCTATACTGCTCATATGCCCCACCTCAAAAATCCTGGTGTGGCATCTCATCATCTGCTCTACCTCCATAGTCTTGGTGTGGCATCTCAAAACCCTGGTCATCTCCAAACTCTCCTCCATCATAAGCCTCATCGACAAGGTCCCCCATAGCCATTGGTTGATCGATGGCAAGCGCCTCTTGTGCGGCTCTCCTCCAGTATTTCTCTTTCTGTATCGCCTCAATGATTAACTGATGACCCAGTGTGTTCATCCCAATATTCCTCTCATTTCTGATTGTAATGAAGTGAGTCAGCTCTATAGGGAAAGAAAAGGCATTAGGTGCACTGGCATAGAGAAACTCCAAAACTCCTCTCTTTGTCACCTTAAACACCTTGCTTGAGTGCAACGAGTCAAGATCTATGTCTAGCTTATTCCTAAATACCGGCATCTCACTCGTGTCAATCCCGTGATGGTGAGCGATATGAGTAATCAACCCTCCTATGTTCACTAACTGTCTGACGTGTGTAGTGAACTGATACATCTGGTGAATCACATATGCACCTACATTAAACTGCACTCCATTCAACATGCACCACATCACATATAGCTCTCCTCGGGGAATCACACCACTCTCGGATCTACAGAAGATAGTACTTGCAAGGATCCGATTCATATATCTCAATACGGGATTGCGAATGCTGGTGGCTCGAGCACGACTTGAACAATATACCTCATTTCACCCCGTAATCAATCTCCAAAAGTCATTTTGCTTGAACATCTCATCCTCCTTAAAAGCAGGAATCCCCTCAGGACACCCAAATATCTTGTTGATCGAGTCTGGGGTCTCTTTCTTAGTCTCGCCCCCTCCAAGTACAAACTCGCATGCATATGGAACCTCCCCATCATATAAAACTTTCAGTGTGCAAATAAACTCCACAGTGAGTTTGAAGTAACTGGGTGGCCTGAGCTCCATGAAATTCCGGATACCAACCTGATCGAACATCCACAATATATCATTAGTGAAATGAAGTGTATCCATCGTCTGATCATGCTGGTAGCGAGTGTTGATGATCTTATCAGCTATCCTCCCGTAGAGAACAACAATATTATCCCAGTTAGCAAACTCGATGCCAAAATCCCCTGGTAGCATAATTTTTCTCCTCAGCCTCTCATAAATCTGTGTTGCAGTCTCATCCTCAGAATCAGCATCATCGAACTCATATGAAGGACCCTCATCGGTACTCTTCTTCTTCTTAGTTCTTCCTGTTGCAATTTATATAAGCAAAGCACACTCTTCCATCAAATAATTAAATAAATAGGACCTATGCAAATCAACTCCAAGTCCAAAGCTATCATATTCAAAACATAGTCATGAATCAAACTTTTAACTCTTAATTAAATATGCATAATAGTAAACATCCTATATCAACCTTCAACTTCAACAATCCCAACATAAACATGTTTCAAAAATTCAAAAACAATCATGCTTTGTCACATTCAACTCATAGAAACCAATATTCAAGCATTCATGCACCTCTTCAATTAAAAAACATAGCATATTCATGTATATTTCAAACCAACTCTCAATTTCTAAACTTACTTTCACTTTTAAGCACAAATCCACACTTCCACATGTTCAATAATCAACAACAAACCAAATAATTGAGAACAAAGGCAACAAGCAATCAAGGTATTCAACAATTTAGCACAATTCCAAATGCACACCAAGTGTTTGTCAAAATGCCTAAATCAAATTCAAACTTGAACATGTAAATTAACACAAATCACACCTACCCATTCCAAATTCACATCACCATTAACATTCTAGGAGTTAAAGGGCCAAGAAAAACGTACCTCTTGTGTTATACATGACGAATTTTTGACTTGATACTCAACACCTAAAATCCCCAAATTCACACACTAAAATGCCATAATCTAATGAAATAATGATAGAATGATGGAGTAGTGATGTGTTTTAGTGGAAGGAATTGAGAAAAACTAGCCGGAATTGAGATGAAATTGAGTGGAACAGCGGCGGCAGGGGGCTGGAATGGCTGGAAATGCCATTCGAAAAGGTCTGGCCCATTTTTTAAACACTGCATGCTGCCTGCACTGCCCGCTCGGGCCGAGCTAACCGCCGAGCGGACCCAAAACCTGCCGAGCGGGCCTCCAAGCCCGCTGTCCACGTGTGCTGCACCCAATGGCACCCCACTTGGCTACTTTTGACGAGGTGTCACCGCCGCTCGCTTCGAGCAAGGTGGCGAGCCGTGGCCGATCTGCCCGGTTCTACTTCTGTCGTCGATCCCCTGCTTTTTTTGTACTGTACCCTACTTCAGAACTCAATTCAAAGTGAAATCATGCAGTATAATACCATCAAGTGCTCAGAAAAATCGAAAAATTATCACAGAGAACTATAAACGACTAAACTAACACTAGGATCAACAAAAAGCAAACAATAAACACCATAAAACAAGACACGAAACCTGGAAAATCGCAAAAAATCGAGCCCTCAACATCCTCAAATAAATCAAATATATTAAGAATCCGCAAAAAATCGACCCTCCAAGCAACAACACAATGCAAAAATTTTATTTCGCCGCACAAGACAAGGTATGTACGTTACCCCCCCAAACTTAAATTAAACGAAGTGAGAAGCTAAGTTTGCAAAGAAGTATATACCGCAGTCAAGAAACCCCTAATAAAATTCTTACACCAAACAGACACATAAAAGTAATTAAAACGGGAGGGACAGCCCCCAATAGGCGCTCATGTTTAATGTCGGAGAGTCACGACGGAATTCAAACCTCAACTCAAGTACTCAAGAGAGAGTACTTGTATATCCTTTGGTGACCTGTAATGATTCCATCTTTGGCCATTTGCTACCAAAAGATCACCACTCTTACTTTTCAACTCAAAACTCCCCCTCCACAGGCTCTATGTATGACAAACGGTCCACTCCAACGGGACTTCAGCTTACCTGCAAAAAGTTTAAGACGAGAGTTGAAAAGAAGTACCTCATTACCAACATTGAATTCTTTGAACCGGATCTTCTCATAAGCTTTCTCTCGGAATTCGTCCAACTCATTGATTTGAGTTGTTTGAAAATCCTTAGAATCCTCCATGCTCAAATTCACACGCTTTACAGCCCAATAAGCTTTATGTTCAATCTCCACAGGAAGGTGGCAAGATTTTCCATATACAATCTGATAAGGCGACATCCTCAAGACAATCTTAAAAGTTGTTCTGAATCCCCACAAAGCATCATTAAGCTTCGTAGACCAATATTTCCTTGTGCTTCCAACTGTCTTCTCCAACACTTGCTTTATCTGTCGATTTGAAACTTCGGCTTGCCCATTTGCTTGCGGATGATAAGGTGTAGTTACCCTATGCTTTACTCCATAATCCCGAAGAACCTTCTCCAACATCTTATTGACAAAGTGGGTTCCTCCATCGCTTATGAGCGCCTTAGGTACTGCAAAATGGCTGAAAATATTTTTCTTGATAAATTCTTGAACCACTCTAGCATCATTCGTCATGGTTGGAATTGCTTCCACCCATTTCGAAACGTAGTCCACTGCAAGTAGGATGTAGAGAAATCTATTAGATGGGGAAAATGGCCCCATAAAATCGATTCCCCAAACATCAAAAACCTCCACTACGATGCTAGGCTGCAAAGGCATCTCATCTCTCTTTGAAATATTCCCCATCCGCTGGCATCTATCATATGTATCCACATACTCTTGACAGCTTTTGAACAGGGTATGCCAATACAAACTAGACTGAAGCACCTTTTGAGCAGTCTTTAGGGCGCCAAAATAACCCCCATTCGGCTGCGAGTGACAGAAATCAAGTACAAGTACACTTTTCCATTCATCCTCAGGAACGCACCTACGGATTATAGAATCCGTGCAGATTTTGTAGACCCATGGCTCCTCCCATAAGATAAATTGAACATCATGCAGAAACTTCACCATCTAATGTCTACTCAACCCATAAGGTTTCACTCCCGTGACAATGTAATTAACAAAATCAGCATACCACGGAGCATCCTTGCTACCCTTCACTGGGTAAGTCTTTAAGACTGCGTAAACCTTTTCAATATCCACCATTAATATCCTTTCATCAGGAAAATAATCCTTGATGACTTTTGCAGTATTATCACAGTGCTCCTTCGTCTCTAGACGCGACAAATGGTCAGCTAAGATGTTCTCACTCCCTTTTTTGTCATGAATTTCCATGTCAAACTCCTGAAGCAAGAGAATCCATCTGATTATCCTCGGTTTTGCATCCTTTTTATCCATCAAATATCTGATAGCTGAGTGATCAGTGTAAACCACAGTCTTCATGCCCACCAAGTAAGGTCGAAACTTATCAAAGGCATACACCACCGCCAAGAATTCCTTCTCGGTGACTGTGTAATTCCTTTGAGCCGAATCGAACGTCTTACTTGCATAGTTATGGCATGAAACTTCTTTTCTCTCATCTGTCCCAACACAACTCCCAAAACTGTCTCACTAGCATCACACTCCAGCACAAAGGGCTGAGTCCAATCCGGAGTAACAAGAATCAGAGCAGTTGTTAATGCTTCTTTAAGAACCTGAAAAGAATATAAGCATGTTTCATCAAAATCAAATTTCACATCTTTTTCAAGTAACCTGGACAGCGGTTTTGAATATTTGGAGAAATCTTTAATGAATCTCATATAGAACCCCGCGTGCCCCAAGAATGACCGGACTCCTCTTTCATTAGTGGGCGGTGGAAGCTTCTCAATCACCACTACCTTTGCACGATCAACTTGTAGACCTGCAGCAGAAACATGATGTCCCAAAACTATCCCGTCTCTCACCATGAAGTGGCATTTCTCCTAGTTTAAGACGAGATTAGTCTCTTCACATCTCTCCAAGACCAAAGATAAGTTAGACAGACAAGAGTCAAAAGAAGAACCAAAAACAGAAAAATCATCCATAAAAACTTCCATGACTCTTTCAATCAGACCCTCAAAAATAGCCATCATACACCTTTGAAAAGTCGCAGGTGCATTACATAAACCAAAGGGTAACTTCCTAAAGGCAAAAGTGCCATAGGGGTAGGTGAATGTAGTCTTTTCCTGATCCCTCGGTGCAATCATTATCTGATTGTAACCAGAGTACCCATCCAAGAAACAATAAAAATCATAACCTGCAAGTCTATCCAACATCTGATCCATAAAGGGTAAAGGAAAATGATCCTTATGGGTGTTCTCATTTAATTTTCTATAATCAACACAAACACGCCAACCCATAGGTACCCTAGTAGCAAGCACTTCACCATCATTAGATTTAATAACAGTCATTCCCCACTTCTTAGCTACCACATGCAAAGGACTCACATAGGTACTATCACTAATAGGAAAGATAATTACTGCATCTAACCATGTAAGCACTTGTTTCCTAACAACCTCTTGCATAGCAGGGTTCAACCTCCGCTGATTGCTTGTTCACCTTTTTGCGTGTCCCCAAGTGTAGGGAATCAGTTACAGATAAGCGTGTGACCAAGTCTATTATCGAACCCAAGGGATTAGAGTTAAATAAGATACACACTAACTAACTGTCACCACTAATAATTAAGACATAAAAACCTTTTGTGAATTGAAATTAATAACTAATATCGTAGAAAATAAATACTAAATAAAATAAATAAACAGAAGCCACACTCAATCACAGGTGTTTCAAGAGACAAGAACAAGATAGTTTTAGAAAAATCCAATTTATCATGCAAAATAAGACAAATAGACAAGTGAATCAAATCATGCAGAATTTTATAGGAATGATCACTTAAGCATGCTAAACCACTCATAGACAAGTGAGATTTGACAATTTTAAAGAATATAAATTCCTAGGACCAAATTAATAAGATAATTCCCTATTCCCTTTAGGTACTAAGAAAATTAAATACCCACAACCCTTTATTCGCTTTCTAGGCGATTCACATGCAAAATTCCATATAGGCTAGTGCAAGAGATCTATCTTGTATAGGTACTAAAGGAATTGGATTAGGGTTTCCTTACCATATTTCTCTTTAACAATGGTCATGCAAAGATAATAAGATATCCTATATTGATGGTCAAACAATCAAAGGCTATATATTGGTCAATCCCCTTAAATTGTCACGAAATAACAAATATAATCATGGAACATATTCAAACTCAATCATACATCAATCAATGATAGTATCATAAGAATTAAGAAACATGATTATATAAGTCTAAAATAAAATGTCAATAAGGAATAAATATTTTGCAAAAATTATCATCATAGATGTCTAAAATCTCAAATCAACATGATAAACTATCAAGAGAAAATAAATCAACAATAAGAAATTAAGAAGGAAGAAAAATCCTTGGTTGGAATAATTCTCCGTCTCCTTTTTTCATCTTGATGATCCTCCTCTGTTTCCTTCTCAAGTAGCAAACACCGTGATCGAGTGTGTGGGATGAGAGATGAAAGACAGATGAAGGCTAGAAGATGAAAGACGGATATGGTGGATTAGGGTTAAAAACCCTGGGTGATATGGTAGTGGTAGATTATGCGGTTTCTCCACACTTTATGTGGTGATGAGAATGGGTATATATAGGTGCAAGAATTGAATAAAATAAGGAGTAAAAGGATGTGAGATCTTAAAAAATCAGGAAAAAATCTAATTATGGAAGATATGGTGGGATATTAAATTAGGAAATAACTTGGCCACTAAGAAAATAGGAAATAGAGGGTAATTTTCGTGAATTTTCGGAATTCTCGCCGGCAGCTGCGCGACCTCACGGTTTTGAGCATAACTTCTTCATCCGAGCTCCGATTGAAGTAATTTTTATGCTCACGCGACCCTCTCTTCCTTGGCTTTCTATCTATATAAAGAAATCATAAAAAGTCCAACATTTGAATGGCACGAGTCGTACAAAAGTGGCACCAGTCGTGCAGGTTCGGCACAGCTTGCGCGTCTTCACCGTTTTGATCATAACTCCCTCATCTGGCCTCCAATTGAGGTGTTTCTTGAGCCAAAATGACCTTCTCTTATGTGTCTTTACAACCGTATATCACATGCTCAATTTGGATCTCTACATCAATACAGAAAAATTATACAAAGAGGACATGCGTTTTTCAGCATTCTTTCACGATTTCAATCTTCATTCCAACTTTGCACTTTTAATCTGTTTTACACCTTAAAACACGAAATAACACCTCAAATGTACCAATATCTTAAATATACAAAAATTAACCATTTAGTGCTAAAATACGAACATAAGTTCCACAAAACGGTGCTAAATCGGACCCTAAAAATGCAGATCTTCACACTAAACACTGATGCTGCACAGAACATTTATTTTCATCTTCAAGTCTTATCTTACGCATGCAAAAAGCAGGGTTAATTCCTTTCAAATACCTATTGTCCACCCTATTGCAGTCTATGCTTCCTCAAAACAGCTAACAGCTTATCAAGTTCACTTATAGATAGAGAAGAAGATACAATTACCGGAAAAGTTTCATTCTCCCCCAAATAAGCATACTTGAGATGTTCTGGAAGTGGCTTGAGCTCGGTCTTCTTCTCTTCCTTGCTGCTATGTCCTTCAACATGTAGAGGCAAATATTGCTTTGTCTACAGAACTTCCTTCACTGATGAGTCTTCTTGCTTGTACCTGCTCTCATCAAGATTAAGTAAGGTTTCAAGAAAATCAATAACAAGATCATTAGACAATTCATCAAGTATAATAACATTAGTAGGAGGCAAAGTAAGAGATTCGCGGATGCATGTTTCAACAGGATCCTTAGACAGGATCAAAGGCAAGTCATCTTCCACTATCTCCTCTACTACTTCCACAAAATTGCACTGCTGCTCTTCTACTGGCCACTGCATCCCCTTGTTCAAAGAGAAGACAATTTCTTTTTCATTGACCTTAGCCTCAACTCTCCTTTGAACACATCGATCAGAGCTCTTCCAGTTGCGAGGAATGGATGTCCCAAGATCAGGGGCATTCCATCCTTTTCATCCTCCATATCCAGCACTAGAAAATCCATCGAAAATGCCAAATTCGATACCTTCACTAGCACATCCTCAATAACTCCCTCGGGGTATGTCAATGATCGATCAGCTAATTGTAATGCCACTGATGTAGGTTTTAACTCCCCTAAACTAAGAGTCTTGAATACTGAGAAGGGCATCAAATTAATACTAGCTCCAAGATCACACAATGCTTTCCTCGTTGGTCCTTTTCCAATCTCACAAGGAATGATAAAGCTGCCAGGATCCTTCAATTTTTCGGGCAACTTCCTCTGTATCACTGAGCTGCAGTTTTCTATCAAGTTCACTGTTTCTAGACTGTTCAAGCTCCTCTTTCTGGAGATGAGTTCCTTGATGAATCTTGCATAATAAGGCATCGACTCCAAAGCCTCAGAAAAAGGAAACTGATCTGGATGTTCCTCATGACATTAGCAAACTTTCTAAACTTCTCATCAAAGCTCTTCGACATGAATTTTTGAGGGAAAGGAATTGGTACTTTTGTGATCGGTAATCCCAAACTGTCTTTCTTGAATACCACTTCTGTTTCTCTCAATTTCTTAGCTTTCTGCCATTTTTTATCAGTGATTTCCAGTTCTGACTGACTCTGAATAGAATTCAGACGCGCTGGAAAACCCAGGGGGCAGCTCGCCGGCTCACTCGGCTCGAGCTGTGGGCAAACTTGGCCGAGTGGGGCATGGGACGAACTAGAGGACTCGTCTAGACCGGAGGGCACCCCGCTCGGCTGCGACTCATCACTGCCAGGAACTAGCTCGGCCCGAGCTGGTGGCCGAGTGGCTTTCGATTGGTCCTGCTCTGCCCCTGTTTCGTCCTGCTTCTGTTCTGCTTCATACTGCATCAGTTCTGTATTATTCTGCACCAGTTCTGGACCTTTATAATTCTTCCCGTACCTCAAAGTGATCGCATTCGCACTCTCCTTTGGATTGATTTCTGTATCCGAAGGAAACTTCCCTTTCTGAAATTGTACCTGTTGATTAACTATAGTGGAGAGTTGTCCCACGGTATATGACAAATTCTGCAACTGTTTGTTAACTTCTTCATTCTGCTTTGTCATATTCGAGTCCATGTGAACTATACAGTTATTGATCTTGTTTATACTAACATCATTCTTCTTCATGTATCTTGCTAACACCTCATCAATACCTGTCTTCCCTCTTTCAATCTTGGCACCATGGTCAAAATTAGAAGAATATGGAACTGCATTCTTCGGATTTGAATAAGAGAAGTTCTCATGCCTCTGATTCTGCCAATTGCCTCCTTGATTACTAGGCCCTCCCCCTTGGTTATTCCTTTGATTTGAATTACCTTGAGGATACCTATTTCCTTGCAAATTCTGAGGAGCTCTTGAGCCTTGAAGACTTTGCCCCATAGCCCAATTAGCATCCTCGACCTCTTGAAGGTTCATTACCACATCATCTCCTACAGGCCCTCGGTTGCCTCCCCCATTATTACTTGATATCAGAGTAACCAGGTATTTGTTCATCTGTTCTAATTGAGAGTCAACTTTATCATTCTTATCAGCTTCAGAAAATTTCTGTTCAACTTGAGCAACTTTACCAAGTATATATGTCCCTCGGACCCTCTCAGATGGCCAATCTCTAGAGTTCATAGAGATTTCATCAAACAGTTTTTCCACAACATTGGATGTTTTGCCAAAGATTTTTCCTCCAGCAGAAGCATCAACCAACACTCTAAATTCATTGTCAAGGCCATTATAGAAGACACTGATAAGCTCAGACTTCTTGAATCCATGCTGTGGGCATCTCCTCAATGTATCATTAAATCTTTCCCAAGCCTCTCCAAAGGACTCATCTCTTCTCTGCTTGCATTGATTGATCTCCTGTTTTAGTAAAAGAACCTTACCTGGTGGCATAATCGATCCACAAACAACTGCTGCAACTCAATCAAGTTTGAGCAACTGTCTCCTTCATCTTATCATACCACTCCCTTGCCTTATCAACCAATGAAAACTGAAAAAGCCTCATCTTCCATCTATCATTAGTAGCATCTGCAGCTTTCACTGTATCCATATAGCTGTTGAAAAGTTTAAGATGACTGTAGGGCTCATCAAAAATACCTCCGGCGAAGGGGTTTTTCTCCACCATATTGATCAGAGCTGGCATTATGTCGTTCATTTCATTAGCTTGAATGGCTCCAACTATGCCTGATCCTCCCAAATTGGTGGACTTAAATGTCTCTTGGATGACGATGTCATCCTCATTAGTTCTATCTTCCATAGTTGCTGATTCGGAATCTGACTCTGACTCTGAATCTGATTCTGATTCAGCCTCTTCTAGGATAACCTGATTTTATATCTACTCTTCTCCTCCTCTACACCTGCTTTAGGACCCGTTTTCTTCTTCGAAAGTGATACCTCAGAAGCTGTGGAAGGTGCTTTGAGATTCTTAACTGCTCCTCTCATTTTCCTTGCAGACGCTTCAACTTTCGGATCAAATTTGAGATTTTGCGTTCTCTTCTTTGACCTAGTGAGCATGCAATCTTCAAGAAAAATTAATGTCAAACACAATTAAATCTCTATAAAAATATTCTAATTAAATAAGTAATAAAAGATAAATAAACAATTTAAACTGTCCCCGGCACAACGACGCCAAAAACTTGTTAGGCTTTTTATGCGCACTATAACTTAATCCTCAAGTATAAGGATATCAATTGTAGCAGCAAGTTCCCAAGTTTAATTATCGATCCCACTAAGACAATTAATTATTTATTTATTCTATGAATTGCTAATTAATCAGAATTGAGTAACCGATTTTCAGAGTATTGTTGATGAATTAATTAACTAAAATACTAAAATAATAAATTACTGAATTATTAAATGCAATGAAAATAAAAGCAAGTTTTATTCAAGAGATGATGAACAGTTCTAAGGTATCAGGTGATGACTAATTAATTCGGGTTATTAGACTTACGATTATTCATTCATGCAGTTTCACTAAAATTACACCACATATCCCTGTTATCCCACCGAATATGATTCGATTCAAAGCTAACAGTCTAATCTGGTTTAAATCCTAAGGTGTGCAAATATTACCAAGCCTTATTCCTAGATACTAATCCAGCGAGCAATAATACCTCCGGATGGCAAGTTCGACTAACAAGATATTTTCTGAAATTACTACAAGGTTCTATTCACTTCCTACTTGATTGTCTAATTGCATTGTTCCACTAAACTAATCAAGTATTTGACTTACCAATTTATGAAATTAAAGTGCTTATAGCGGAGCTACTCTAATCCATAACAAATAGACAATACCAATCATGAACGCACACAAGCTAACATAATAAATCAAGCATTATAGCGGATGTCATGAAATTATTATGAAGACGTTACAATACAGATAAGCAAGTCTGAATAAATTAAGTAAAACCAAAAGCTCAACTGCATAAAATCCTAATCTTTGGTCTAAATCCCCAAATCAATTAAATCAATCCATCAAACCCTAGAACTGTATAAGGAATTAGCCCATGAGGTCACAAGCAACACTCATGGCTAAGCAATTCATACCAAAAATCAAAGTAAAGGAAAGGGAAAGATAAGAATTATGAATCCCTAGCGTAAGCGTAGTCTCACGTTCCTTCTTCGTCTCTCCAATTGCTCGATTATTCCTCAATTAGCACTTGGAACCCTCTTGGAAGTGGATGGAAGATTAAATCAGATTTGAATCTGATATGGAAGTGTTTGAGGTGTGAATTGATGATGGTTATGGATGGGTTCTCTCCAATTTGTGTATCGATCTCCCTTGATCTCTCTCGGACTGTTGCAGGGCTGTTTTGCGTCGATTTCAACTGCTTCAGAAACACGATCTGGTGGTATATATATGATGCTGTATCGAACAGGCCCTGACTGGACTCGAAACTGGGCCGCTTGGTACCCAGCTCGGCTCGAGCTGGGCCTGGACCCAGCCGAGTGGCCTTTCCCTGTATTGGCCACGTCACTGGGTCCCATCTGGACCCCACTCGGAAGCTTTGGGCACCGCTCGGCACCCAGCTCGGCTTGAGCTGCTCCCGAGCTGGGCCGTTCCTGTTCTGTTTCGCTTCTCTTCCGATCCTGCTCTGTTTTCCCCTGTTTCCTGCCTTCAAAACTCAGAAAAACACCTTAATAGCCACAAAATTATATAAATACTTAAATGTACACAATTCCTTGCAAAAACAATAACTTTCCTAAGCAAAACGGTGTGATATGCAAACATAAAATGCGTGAAATTCCACACTCAACAGTAATTGGTTGAAATAAATTATTATATGAGTTGGTCTTGGGGGCACCCAGAGACACATCGTGCGCCTTTAGAATTTAGTATTATGGGAAAGAGTATATTGTTTTGTTATAAAGGGTAATCAATTTAATTAATAAGGGTGTACCATTTTATTCTAAAGGGTATACACTTTTCATTAATATTTTTTATTTTTCATCAAAAAATAAAGGGTACATATCTTTATACTAAAGGTATTTAACACAAAAAATTCTAAAGGCGCACGGAGTGTGCCCGTGCGCCTGGGTGCACACAAGCTTTTGTCTTATTATAATATACTCTTCAACTTCATTTTATTTTCAATAATACTAGCGTTTACCCGGACGCGCGTTGCGCGGACATGGAAATTTCTAAATTATTTTTATATATATAAATTTTCTTTTCTTATAAGGTAAATAAAATTTTCTTGGAATGCGAGGAGTATTTTTTTATACTCGACCATGCTTATATATATATATATATTTGTATGTTATATAATTTTTTGAGAATCATTCAACATATGTTTCTTTTTACGACTTCTATTCTTTTCTCTTGGTTTTTTTTGTTACAATTAAATATTAGAAAACTTGATTTTTTCTTTTTAGGATTAATTGTGAGTATTTTGCAATTTTGGATTCCATGCAGGATAACATTGGTCATGGAAAGCATCAACATAAATGGTGAAAAAAATAAAAAGTAAGGATAGGTTCATACGCTTGTCTCCACAATTTAATTAATATTCTACATGCCGAATTTCCAGATCATCAATTACCATGATTATATTTGAATTAAAATAATTCGAATTGCAACATTAAATAATTAGAACAATTCGAAATAAAATAACTGTATCTGACAGACATTAAATATGTCATGTATGCTTATGCAAAGTGACTTGCAACATTTGCTAATTCCATACAATGATAATTATGATGCAGATTCAACACAAATTAAACAAAATAATCCATTTTAAAGAATATAATCAACATCTTATAGAATGTTTGTATGGATTATTCTCCTTTCTATTTAGCAATTGTTGATAAGAGCATGGAAAAGGAATTGAACATGCAACCAAGTATCCTGAAAAATCTGTCAATGCACTGTTACATTAGATAAACTTTTACATTAGATAATCTATTCACCTAAAAAAACAAAGGTTCAAATGAGCATACCCACTATATTAGTTGTTGTTAAAATTGAACATAAATAAAAATATTCATCCGCTTATTTTGGATATCCATATTATATTAAAAAATAACTACATGTACCCGTACCCATACCTGTCCCATTTTAAAAATTTATTATGGTACCCGTACATGTCCCATATCCATATCAGTGCCATTTATTATTTATTTATTTAGTGATTAAGTTAATATTTAAATTTTAAAACATCATATAATAATTTACTAAATATAAATTTATTTTTTTTATATATTTATATTTTTAGTGATTATATTAATATATTAAATAAAATTATAAAATACTAATTAAATTTTCAATAAAATAATATAATCATATTAAATAAATATGATTAAAAAAAGAGTAACTTGGGTGAAAACTGTGGTCTCCACCATTGTTACTTTATTTTCCCTCATTCATTAATGTTATTTTTTATTTATGTTTTTGTTTTTTTTTTTTAAATGTACTATACTTAAAAGACCATTATACCCTAAACCAAGGGATAAAAAATACCCTAAACCACAAGGATGAAATTACAATTATATCTCATCTCTTAAACTTTAGGAGTGAAATATACCCTAAGCCATATGGTGAAATTACAATTATACACTAAATCCTAAGGGTGAAGTTACAGTTATATATACCATAAATTCTAAACTCTAAGGGTGAAATATACTCTATACCACAAAGTGAAGTTACAGTTATATATACACATCCCAATATAATACTTATTTTTTTACATCTTCCAACAACTTTACACACCTTTTTCATTAAATCAACTAAAATATATATTCTCTTTCTTACTTTATACATTAAAATATAAAATTAATTTATTAAAATTCGCACACACCAATACGTGAAATACTTCCCGTAATGGAGCGAGTACATATTACTACATGTGTGAAAGGATACCCATAAACATCCAAGGCATATACCTGTATCTTTCCCAAATCTTAAGTGAATAAATTTGTAAATATTTGTATTTGTCTTAAACTCATTTAGAACAACTCATACCATTTGTAAATATTTATATATATTAGAGATAATCAATATTGGTTGTAGGGGAAAAATAATTTATATCAATTTAAATTTTCAACACCTATACTTATGTGCTATAAATCATCATCCCAATTAATTCAACACCCATCCCCATTATGTTATTAAAAGTTCTAAATAAAAAAACAACCACTCTTAGTGTCAGCAGACTCACAGTTTTCATATGCCCTGGATCTTGAAATGAAAAATCTGATAAACATCCAATGCAAAGGTACTGGCTTATGTTGAAAAAACAACAAGACAACATTAAAAGAGTATAAATTGCTTCAAAGAAATTCAAACAAACTCTTGTTAAATATACAATACATAATTTCACTGATAGCATTGAAACAATGTATTTAGGCCTTAAAGAATAATGGTTATGACCAAGGATTGGTAAGAATAATTTAACTTGTAATGAATATGACCAAATAATTAAATTTATTATTAACTTAACTAACTTGCATTAAAAAAATACTTTAAATATAAGATACTATGAAGCACTCCATATTTTCACATAAGACATTTCTCACCCTTTCTATATACAGTTTTGATTCAATGTGCATTAAAACTTCAAAGAAATTAAATACATGTCACCAAACAACAATCGATAGCCGATAATCAAACCACTCTTCAAAATTCTTGCAATCAGATGCTCCTCAAACTCATTTTAAACCTAATTTGATGAAGACATTAACAATTTAATTAGGAAAAAGAACTCATTCTATGATACTCTGTCCAAATAACAAATAATTAAGTGTTCAATAAGCCCTCCCTTATGAGTGTATCTAACGATCTACATTCATCAACTAATTAATAAACAAATAAATAAAAACTCAATGAAGTATAACCAATTCAAATTACAAACTAAAGCTCATAAATCCGAAGAAAATATTTTTCATTATTATACGCAATGATAGCATAATAAAATCGAACTACTCACACAAATGGAGAATGCTAAAAAGATACAACAATTCACTTCAGTTTAGAAATCATCTCTGAATCAAGTAAAAGAGAAGTCTTCTCCTCGTCTTCTTCTTCATCGTTATACTCTCTTAGTCATTTTACTAATCTCTCTAGAAGATTTAACTTTCATGATTCTCAACTTTTTAATTCTGCAGCTATTAAACTTTAAAGATTCAACCTTTACATTAATATCAACCCGAATCCAAACAACTTGTTCTACAAACCAAAGAGTGATTAAGATGATGGTCAATATCAATATTATTCCTTTCAAAATCTAAACGTAGAATAGATAAACATTAAATATATATTTTGTTCAAGTGCAAATTATTTTTCAATAAGGAATGATTTATTTCACAATTTAAATTAACTTTCTTGATGAGATATATTCTAAATAATTAAGTAATCTGGATCTATAATTGTTTTGGAATTTGGAACGACCCGAAAAGCCTTGAGAGTATATTTTTAGTTGATTTGTCTAATATATTGATGGAATAATTGTTATTACTTTGTTAAAAGTGTAAATCCATTAAATTTATGTTTCTTATGGTTTCAAGTATGGTTGTTAATATTCTTATTTGGAGTTGTTATATATTATCCAATGATACTCACCGTATATGTTTTGTGAAAATTACATGTAGTTAATGCAAAAATATAGTAATTAGTACTACCTCCGTCTAGTGCAAAGGTAACCATTTCACTATTCCTGGCGTCCGCTTCAAAGGTATCAATTTTCTCTATTTAGTAAAAAAAGTACACAATATGACCCACCACTTCCCTCTAATATAACTATCCACTTTACCTATAATAATAATACTCCTTAATCCACATGTAAAAAATAAATAAAGACCTTAGAATTGTCCATGTGCAAACAACAAACGGTTATCTTTGCACTGGATGGAGGGAGTAGATTTTAAATATTTAAGTTGATTTTAGGATATTTGTGCCTTGCATAAAATAAAATATAATTGATGAGAGACCAAAATGATTGTTCACTGGAAGAGGTGATGGATAGTTGCTATTTATGGTTTAATTAGGATAGTTTTTTATTTTTTAAATTTGTTTATAGTTGGTTTTTATGTGAAATATGAAATGGTTTAATCTGCAATGTTGGTGGGCTGTCATGCTCGAATTATTTTTTTGGTCTTGCCTCATTTAAGTGTCCAATTCAGTTATAATTGACTTTCATGTGTAGTCTAATTTTGAAAAAATAGATTCTTTATAAAATTCTGATTAAACCGACCATATGAGTTCATGTGGTTGTGGAATATATATATATATATATATATATATATATATATATATATATATAAAAGATTTATTTTTTCAATCATCACCAAACTCAAAAAATAGATGAAAGATTATATATATATATATATAGATATATATATATATATATATATATAATCTTTCATCTATTTTTTGAGTTTGGTGATGATTGAAAAAATAATATAATCTTTCATCTATTTTTTGAGTTTGGTGATGATTGAAAAAATAAATCTTTTATATATATATATATATATATATATATATATATATATATATATATATATATATATAATAACACAAAATGAGGACACTTATCTTCCCGCTCAAAATTTAAGGGCAATTTGTTGTCCTTAATAAGTGATTATTATCCCATATCCATATTAATGTATACATAACTTACTATAAGTTAACTTCTTAATTATAGTATCTACTATATATATAATATGAGTACATTTATTAACATATAATTATTTTGTTTAATTTTAAAATTATGGATTAAAATTTTATAATTTTGTATAATATTTTTTAATGTACGTGTAAATAATAAATGCAACAACATTCGTAGGATGAGTGAAGTACTTCGTATCACACCTTCTAAAATCCAAATACTAACAACGTAAAATTCAAATTATATTAAAAAATATTGGCTAATTATAGTTATATAACACATAATATAATTTGAATAAAATTTTAAATAAGAATAAAAAATAAACAATATTGTTATAATCTATTCCTGTGCAACGCATGGGTAAAAAGCTAGTTCCATTAATAGTACTCCCTCCGTCCACTTGAAAGGTAATCATTTGCTGTTTACACATGGACAATTCTAAGGTCTTTATTTACTTTTTGCACGTGGATTAAGGAGTATTATTATTATAGGTAAAGTGGGTAGTTGTATTAGAGTGAAGTGGTGTGTCATATTGTGTACTATCTTTACTAAATAGAGGAAATTGATACCTTTGAAGCGGATGCTAGGAATAGTGAAATGGATACCTTGTAAGTGACCGGATGGAGTACTACTTATAAATTTTGAGTGATTAATTTTGGAGTTTGTGAAAATTTTATAAAATTAATTTTGAGTCTCGAATTGATGTTTTCTTAGAATATATATATATATATATATATATCTTCAAATTATTGATTAAACATTTCAGTTAATGTTTATATATATTTTTTAGTAGAATGGATGCTACTACATGTTATTGCTCATACGAAATAGTATAATTGCCTTGATCATTCCAGCAATTAGTGCTATGTCATTGGGCTTGTGATAGATTATTTTATCAATTTTTGTACTATGTCGTCCTTGTAAATTATCTCATGAGTGGGTAGTATGCCTAAACAGAATGGAAGATAATAAATTCATAATCCTTGTGAAGGATATATGCAGTATAAGTGAAAATTATTTTCCCATGGCATATGTCATCACAATTCACATACACATTTTTAAATGATTTTTATTCTTCTTTTTTTAATTATCACGTAATTAGACTAGGATGTATTAATTTTTTACTCCAGTATAAAATGTCTTTTAATAAAAGGTTAGTACATATTTAAAAATTAAGAACTTTTCTATAAAAGAGATGTTTATGTGATAGCTCAAATAAAGGTACTATATAATATGTACAGAAGAATTTGAGATTTTGAACAAAAATGCTAGTTACTATTGTTTCTTATTGTTGATGTGAAGTGTTGAGACCAGTGTCATCACATCTGGAATCACACATTTCCTCCACCAGTTGTTTTATTAACCACTAACGTTGTTTTGTTGTTTCGATTGGTGTTGTGCTTAATGTTGATTTCAGGGTTGTTGCGGTTGAAGTGCTGAACGTGTTGGATGCAAAGACCAAGTCAAACGTAGACCTTGAAGACTCTGGAGCAAACTGGAAAGATCCGGAAGCTCTAGAAGGATCTAGAAGGTGAAAATAACTACCTCTCTTAGTGGGCAGTTATATGAGCCTGCATGGGTGGTTTCTACATCTTTTACGTGGGCCACTCATCATTTGGAGCCGACAGTCATCTATAAATGGAAGTTACTAGTTGCCAAGTGATTGACGCTATTTTCACCTAGATTTTAGTGTCTTTTTGTATATCTTTTCATATTATTTTATCCGTATTTTGTATGTTATTTGGTTGTGTTATGTATTTTATTGGAAATGAGTGTGAATGAGCTTAAACTTATGTAAAACAGGTGAAAAAAGAGCAAAATAGAGTCGGGAGCTGAAACGAGCAAGAAATGAGCTGCCGGAACCCAACTCGAGTTGTCAGGTGCAACTCGAGTTGACAACACGAGTTGAGCAGGGTAGCTCGAGTTGCATTACATGCAGCTCGAGTCGAGCTGCCTACTCGAGTTGGGAAGGACAACTCGAGTAAGGTCATTTTTGGGCCAAAATTCGGATTTTCACCTGCCAATATGTGTAAGTGTGTGCAAAAAGTCCATTTGATATTAAAATTCGTGGCCCAATTTGGGAAGAGTATAAATAGCTCCAAGTTCAACATTCAAAAGGGAGAGGAGAGAGATTGGAGATTCCACACAAGGGTTTGCACCCAAAACACATAGATCACACACCATTTCTTCCATTTTCCACCATCATCTTCATCCATCTTCATCCATTCTTCATACCTTCCATTTGGGTGTTGAAGATCTCAAGAAATCAAGAGCTAGAGTTGGAGATCAATGAGTATTGAAGATTCTCTACAAGAAATTGTTAGGGATGTTTCACATCTCTTTTGATTTTCTTTTGGATCTAAGACTATGGATATTTGTAATGAATCATTTATGTGCTTTGTTACTTTTATCATGTTAGGCTAATCCCTCTAGTGGGATTAGAGACATGAAGAGCATATTAGATTTATATTATCATGTGGATTAAATTGGTTTTTGATTTAATTGATGTTGATTTCTATTCATGGGTTTTAATTGATTTGATGTTGTGATAGCATGGTTTGTTATTCATGAATGATTATTGGTTTAATGGATTGTTGATCAATGGATGATTTATGATAATTAAGTGCTATTATAATGTTCATGTATGTATTGCTTGGAGTGAGACAGAAACGACCCTCTAAAGTATTAGGAAGGCATGAATAGACATTGAGTTTGGGTTTGACCGAAAGGATATTTGAATTCGATGAGGGGAACCAATCCATTCGTTGGCCTTAGTACACAAAAAGGGAGAGTTTAATCTAACTAGTACCTAGATGGAAGGGGTTAATGTTGGCTTTGATCTTAGGTACTTTTGGGAGTCTAAAATGGATCAACAACCTTTGTAACCCGAAAGGAAGCTTAGGATACAATCGTGATCACCCTTAATCTACATCAATTGAGTTGAATTCCTTTTGCATGATAGTATGAATTGAGTATGCTTGGATGTTTCTAATCCCATGTTTTTCAATCCTTGAACTTTAACACCTATTCTTTCTTTTATTTTCATTCATCTTCACTTGTCATTATCTTAGTTGCTATTTTATTTACTTGCTTCTTGCTTTAATTGTTAATCAATCTCACAACCCCATATCATCTTTACAAAAACGACATGAACATGAGCTCACGTATTTTGCTAGTCCGAACATAACTCCTTTGAGGATTGATAATTTTTTCTTGGGATATACTACTACAACGATCGAGTATTCTTGCTCGTGAGTGCTACAAAATAGGCAAACAAGAAAATGGCGCCGTTGCCAAAGGGGAGTTTGACGAACTAGTCGAGTACTGTGTTATTGTTTTAGTTGTTCTTGATAAGGATTTATTTTATTTTATTTTATTTACTATTTGTGTTTGTGGTCTCACTCTTTGCCTTTTCGTAGGTGTTTTATGATCACAAGATCAAAGAGAAATCAATCGATCATTCCTTTGAATTTGAAGATAGAAAAGACCGCACGACAAAGGAAGCGAGAGAGACGTAGAGCTAAAAAATGAACAAATATGGAGAATCAATGTGGAGAGAATGCTAATTATAACCCACCCCAAGATCCATTACAAGATCAAAGGAGGGTACAAGAAGGAGTGCAAGAGAATCAAGCGGAGATAATGAGGAATTTCTTTGCTCAAAATCAAGAGTATATACAATTGCTTGCCAATAAAGAAGCTCAAAGGATACTTCAACAACAAGAGTTGCCAAGGCCTAGAGCAATTCGGGATTACTTCCAACCGAGAGCCGTGCACAATATGGTTCCTCCGGTTCAAGCCAACGATTATGAAATTAAGACCGGATTGATCAACATGGTCAAAGCAAATCAGTTTGGAGGAGGACCTCTTGAAGACCCGAACACTCATCTAGCTACTTTCTTGGAGGTTGCGAATACCGTCAAGATGAAGGGAGTGTCGGAAGATGCTATTAGAATGAGGTTGTTCTCTTTTTCTTTAAGAGACAAGGCTAAAGCATGGTACAATACAATTCCATTGGGAAGTTGTAATACATGGGAAGATCTTGAGCAAAGGTTCCTAAATAAGTACTTTCCTCCTTCAAAGACTTTCCAATTGAAAAGCCTTATCACTCAATTTAGGCAACTTCCGGATGAAAGTTTTTATGAAGCATGGGAACGCTACAAGGAGATGCTACGAAAGTGACCTCAACATGATTTTCATGAGAATCAACAAGTGGCTTTCTTCTATCAAGGGTTGAGTGGACAACATCGGATGCATGTAGATGCCTCATCCGGAGGGTCTATATTTGGAGTGGATGCTATGAAAGCCATGGATATTTTTGAAGACATTGCAATGAATGCTTATCAATGGCCTTCCGAGCGAGTAATGAGAGGTTATGCATTTGGAAAGGTGGCTCAAGTGGAGAGTGTGAACAAAGTGAAGAGTGATGTGTTTCAAAATGAAGGAATGAAAGAATTCAATGAGAGCATTCAAGCTTTAACAAAGCAATTGAATTTGATCACTCAAGGAGTAAGTCAAGAGGGAAGCACAAGTGCTATTGTGAATGATGAGAGCCATGTTATGCAAAGTATAGAGGATGTTGCCTACTTAGATAGGAGAAATTACCAAGGTAATTATCCTTCTAACCAAGGTAACTTTCAAGGAGGATATCAAGGACAAGCTCGGGGAAGCAATTTCTATCAATCAAGTGGAAATTATCAAGCTCCGAAGAAGCATGAAAATCTTTCTTACTCTAATCCTCAAGTCGCCGTGTCATTTCCTCCGGGATTCGATCCAAGTACCAAACCATTGAATGGAAAAGGTAAGTCATCATTGGAAGATACATTGCTAGCATTCATGAAAGATACAAGGGCTTATATGGAAAAGAGAGATGCTAAGCTTGAATCTCAAATGGAAAAGAGGGAGGCAAAGCTTGAGGCTAGAATGGAGGAAAATGAGAAGAAATCCGACAATAGGATGAGAGCATTTGAGCATCAAATGGGGCAAATTGCTTCTTCCGTTGGATCTCAACACCAACAAGGAAAATTCCCATCTACCACGATAACAAATCCTAAGGAGCAATGTTTGTATGTTACCGTGTGCAACATGGAAAGTAAGGTGGAGAAAGGGTTGGTGGAAACAACAAACATTGGTTCCAAGGTTGAAGAAGTAGTATGTGATGAAATTGTGTCAAACATGGAGGAGGACATTGGCATTGATGAAGATTGGTCTTTGGATGATGAGATGATAATTGGTGAATTTTTGTCTTTGTTGGATGAGGAAAGTAAGTGTGATGAAGAGATGATGTTGAAACAAGATCATGATATTGTTGAAGTTGATGCTTCATTAAAGGTGGAAGACCCCGGTAAATTCGTTCTTACTTGTAAAATTGGAAATGGGGAATACTTTAAGGCTATATGTGATCTTGGTTCAAGCATTAACGTGATGCCTTTGGGAATTTTTGAAAAACTTGGCATTGGGAGGCTAAATGAAACGGATGTGAAAATTGGAATAATGGATGGTTCAATGATGAAGCCTGATGAGCATTTTCTCAACACACAATTAATCCCCAAGTATGAAGGATATCAATTATAGTTTCGAAAGGTGACCAAGTGATTATCGAACCCAAGGGACGGCGTATTATCAATTTAATTATTATCTAAATTAATTAAGACAAGGCAATTACGTTTGAATGGTTATCTAACAACTAATATGCTGGAAATTAAATAATAAATAAAATAAAGTATCACTTGAAGAATACGAAAGTGGATCAAGTAGGAGAATAGGTAGCTCTAGGATAATCCAGTTTCACTAATTAACTTCCCTTCCATGTGTCAATGTCCGACTCTGCCTTGTGGAATATGGACGCATCACTAAATCATGCATATCTACTCTATAGACACAAGTAAACATGTGTGTAACACGTGTGAATAACCTCGGAGCAAGAGATATAATTTCACCCCCTTTCTAGGTACTATCAGTATCAATTATTTCCCCCTAGGATTGATACTCTAACCCGATATGATCTCCCTTTATAGGTACTATAAAATTATCCTCTTTATCCTACTTATTAACCCGAATTCAATTCAATTAATAAGTATTCATATAAGATAGTTCTAATAAGACTTCGGAATCCCTTCACTTAGAATTATAACTTAAAACCCTGCTCAACAGTGAACGCACTCAACCAATAACCATGTTATGTATTCAGACTCTACACAACGATTATTGATGCACAAAACGACTATGAGTATGAATTAAAAAGACACAATCTTATATAAAATAAACCACAAGTAGTGTTGTACAGAGTATACACATAGAAGTTCAATTAACTAGATAAAACCTTCACAACCCTAGTTCTACCAAAAAGGCTCTAGCCCATGGTGTTGCGAAGAGCAATCATGGGTGTTGGATAGATCTTACCCGGATGTCCGGAAAATACAAGATAAATTAGAAAATAAATAAAATCCTAGATATGGACATCGTCGCGTCCTTCTCCATCTTGAATTCTCCTCTTGGTTCTCCTCTTGATTCCACAAACGAACCTTCAAAGTGATGGATGGATGGAGGAAAGGAAGTGGATGATGGTTGGGGGGTGATCCCCCCTTGTGGGGTGTAATATGGTTGTGGCCTCTCTTCTCCTCTTTTGTATTATGTTGTGTTCCTCCCCTCTTGTTCGGGGCTGTATAGACCTCCTTTTATACTTGTAATCACGTCTCCTAGGCTTGGAATGGGCTTTTCAAGTGATCACACGCGTTTAGGCCTCGAAAATACGAATTTGGTAAGTTCCCGAAGCGCGGTTCGACCTCCCAAACAGGTCGAACCAAACCCCTACAGGTCGAACCATGCATGTCATGGTCGAACCAGCATTTTTCCGTTGGGTTCGACCTCGGTTCGACCTGATGCTCAGGTCGAACCCACCTGTCGTGGTCGAACCGATCGGAATCAGCTTGCGCAGTCTCACCGTTTCGCGTATAACTTTCATATCCAAACTCCGAATTGAGTGATGTTTGCACTCATGCGATCCTCTCTTCCTTAGCTTTCTATCCATATAAAGAAATCATAAAAACTCCAAGAATTGAATATGTAACAGGCCATGGAAATTAGCACTGCAATTCTGTTCAGCACAGCTCGCGCAGCGTCACCACTTTGCTCATAACTTCCTCGTTCGGACTTCAATGATGGTGTTCTTTATGCCAAAACAACTCTCTCTTCAGTAGCTTTCCAACCATTTATCACACCAACAGTTTCGAGCTCCACAACAATACAGAATAATTATGAAAGTTGGATGTGCGTTTTCAGCATTCTTGCACAAATTGCACCTTTTCTCCAACTTGGCTCTTTTGATCCTTTTACCACCTAAAACACAACAAAACACCCCAAGTGCACCTTTTTCTCACATATAATAAATATAAGACCATTGTGCTAATATAAGACTACAATATCAATCAAAAAGGTGTTAAATTGGATATTAAAACACGCTTATTTTCACTCTCATCAAAGCCCCATGGAGTTGTGGAGGATATGCTAGTGAAAATAGAGGATTTTGTATTTCCGGTGGATTTTATGATAGTTGAGAAGCAAGCGGATTCTTTGATTCCATTAATTTTTGGAAGGCCATTTTTGGCAACCGCAAAAGCAAAATTTGACATGGATAGGAAGGAACTCACACTCCGATCAAATGAAAGAGAATTGGTGTTATCAAGCAAGAATAAAAAAGGGGGAAATCTTCATTTGAAACCACCCATTAAGCCTCCGGATGTTCGAGAGGAAGTGGTAAGTGAGATTTTAAAAGATGAAGAATTAATTAACTTTTTACTTGAATGTGGAGGAAATTTTTCTTCAAAGAGAAATGAGCTTTGGGAAAATCCACATGTTGATTTGAAAATTGATAAAGGGCCTATGGGAATTAAAAATGTGAGGAAAAGAGGAAACGAAGTGAGCTCAAGTGTTAAAGGAGCACGAAGTGTGGATAAAAAGGTTGTTAAAGAGATGTTTAAAGTGAAGATGAGGCCCGATGGGGTCTTGGATTTTTCCGACTGTTAAGAGCTTAAATCTGTTCGGCTTGAAGACGTTAAACTTAGCTCTAAATGGGAGGCAACCCATTCTTTTTATCTTTTGATGCTTGTTTATTTTGGCTTTGTAGGTTGATTATGCTCATGGAGAAAAATGCACATTGAAGAAAAGAGAAATACTTCATGGATTCAAGTTGACATGTTCCACCACTTGTTGCAAACTTAATTCGTGACTCTTGTCTCGAGTTAAGTTTGGGGGGTGCTAATGCGTGGTGGACATAGCTTGAGTCGTGTGGATGCGGTTACTTCTCAACAAGAAGATTTTCAATGGAAACTACAAGGGTAAGTATCACCACTTTTTGCAAACTTAAATCTCAACTCTTATTTCGATTTAAGTTTGGGGGGAGAGTGTGTAGTGTGACTCACCACTTGAGTATGATTCTTGTAAAATTGGGCAAATTTTAAAAATTTTCTCATGAGTATTGGTTTGATTTTAGGCATGATTGGTGGTGTTGAAGTGCATGATAGTCCATATTTTTAATAAAATTATCGAACTAATGGTGTTTGTTGAGTGTTTGAGCATGAATGAGAGGTATTGGAAGCATGATGGAGCTTGGAGCTAACGCTTTCCTTACCAAATGCCTATCGAGGGAGTACTCTACACTTATTATTTTACTACTTGAAATGAATTGAGTTTGATTTGGATTGTTGTGACTAGCATGATACTTCATTTGTTATGTTTGTGGGAGGTTTACTTTCATAACCTAGGATTTCCTTTTCAATAAAGAATGGGATGTTTGTGAGCTTAATTGTCTTGGGATGATATGAATGTGTGCTTAATTTTCGTATGGATGATGGTATTTTTGTGTTTTGCTTGTTTTGTGTTTTTGTTGTGTCTTGTTTGTTGAGTCCTTCTTTTATGTTTTGTGTGTAGTTTCATTCTTGTCTTGGGATGTTTGGTGGTTTGTTTAGGGATGTCGTGAGTCATTTTTGAACGTGAGTGATGATATGTTGTGGTGATAAGTGATGACAAAGTATGATTAAGAATCTCTACACTTTCAAATTTTGACATGTTTTATTTAACTTGTTCAATTGTGAGATGGATGTGGTGTAATAAGTCCTTAAGGTCTAAGCATAAGCTTGTGAGCATTTGAGCCTCAACCATGCATACATGATATTTCTTCATGAGTGGATCGGTTGTGTTTGATAAGTTAGAACTTGCTCAAGGACTATAGGAATGAACCCGATTAGTAGAGATTAATGATATGATCTAAGGCCATCCTTGTTATGTATAGTCATTGCCAAATATTTCCATGCCTTGAACATCATCCCTAGTCAACCACCTTGAGCCTATAAGCCTATTCTTGTGGATTTAACACATTACAAGCCTTGATTTCCCACATGAGCCTTATATATATACCTTTTGTGTGAGTGATTGAGGAGGTGGTAGCTAGAAAGGATATATTGAATAACAAGAGAAGAAAAGGAAATGGTACCAAAGCAAGAAATAGGATGAAAAGAGCACAAGCAAAGAAAGGACACGCAACCATAAAATAAGAAAAAGAGCAAAGTACCAACAATATGCTTAAGTGCTTAAAAATCAAAAGAAGGAAGCATGAATCAAAAGAAGCTCAATCCAATGAAAGTCAATGAATAGTGCTTGAGATTTGTAAAGATAAGAAAGGAAGAAAGGAAAGTGAAGAAGTTGAGGAAATTGGCCATCTCTTTTATTACTTACACATGATTAGTCACTCTTATCCATATACTTCCTACCTTACCAAAGAGCCTATCATTACATCCTAAGTTAAGACCTTTTTGATCATTAAATGAAACTTTGGTGGTTTGTGAATATAGTCCGCGAGCAAGATTATAGCGAGTAGAGCCAATTGGTTAATGAGTGTTGATTTACCTTACTTTAAAGAGTGTTGAGTGAAATTGATATTCCATTGTGAGGCTTGGATTAAAAGGGACTATATTACACTTTATTCTATTGAGATTGAATGTGTTAATTCCTCATGTTATGATTTTAATATTGTAGGATGATTTAGCATAGTTTGTAGTTGTTATTGCTAACAATGTGTTATTGCTTATGTTTGTTTAGTCTTTTTCTAGGTGAAAATTTCTCCTTTTGATTTGTCATTTTCGTTGCTCGGGGACAAGCAACACCTTAAGTTTGGGGGGTTTGATTGGCGCTATTTTCACCTAAATTTTAGTGTCTTTTTGTATGTCTTTTCGTATTATTTTATCCGTATTTTGTATGTTATTTGGTTGTGTTATGTATTTTATTGGAAATGAGTGTGAATGAGCTTAAACGTATGTAAAACAGGTGAAAAAGGAGCAAAATAGAGTCAGGAGCTGAAACGAGCTGCCGGGACCCAACTCGAGTTGTCAGGTGCAACTCGAGTTGACAACACTAGTTGAGATCAAGTCGAGCTGGGGTCCAAAATTGTCCAGAGAGCTTACTCGAGTTGCAAGGTCCAACTCGACTTGCAACTCGAGTCGAGCTAGGTCGAGCTGAGGTCCAGATTTGTCCAGTGAGTCAACTCGAGTTGCAAGGTCCAACTCGACTTGCAACTCGAGTCGAGCTAGGAGCAGGGGAGCAACCAAAAATCATACAGTGAGCTAACTCGACTTGTAAGCTGCAACACGAGTTGCTAGCTCGAGTCGAGCTAGGTGCCGTAGGTGTTCCAAGTTTCAGAGCCTCGCAACACGACCGAACAGGCAAATGCACGAGTTGCCGACATGAGTCGAGCAGGGTAGCTCGAGTTGCATTACATGCAGCTCGAGTCGAGCTGCCTACTCGAGTTGGGAAGGACAACTCGAGTAAGGTCATTTTTGGGCCAAAATTCGGATTTTCACCTGCCAATATGTGTAAGTGTATGCAAAAAGCCCATTTGATATTAAAATTCGTGGCCCAATTTGGGAAGAGTATAAATAGCTCCAAGTTCAACATTCAAAAGGGAGAGGAGAGAGATTGGAGATTCCACACAAGGGTTTGCACCCAAAACACATAGATCACACACCATTTCTTCCATTTTCCACCATCATCTTCATCCATCTTCATCCATTCTTCATACCTTCCATTTGGGTGTTGAAGATCTCAAGAAATCAAGAGCTAGAGTTGGAGATCAATGAGTATTGAAGATTCTCTACAAGAAATTGTTAAGGAAGTTTCACATCTCTTTTGATTTTCTTTTGGATCTAAGACTATGGATATTTGTAATGAATCATTTAAGTGCTTTGTTACTTTTATCATGTTAGGCTAATCCCTCTAGTGGGATTCGGGACATGAAGAGCATATTAGATTTATATTATCATGTGAATTAAATTAGTTTTTGATTTAATTGATGTTGATTTCTATTCATGGGTTTTAATTGATTTGATGTTGTGATAGCATGGTTTGTTATTCATGAATGATTATTGGTTTAATGGATTGTTGATCAATAGATGATTTATGATAATTAAGTGCTATTATAATGTTCATGTATGATTGCTTGGAGTGAGACGGAAACGACCCTCTAAAGTATTAGGAAGGCATGAATAGACATTGAGTTTGGGTTTGACCGAAAGGATATTTGAATTCGATTAGGGGAACCAATCCATTCGTTGGCCTTAGTACACAAAAAGGGAGAGTTTAATCTAACTAGTACCTAGATGGAAGGGGTTAATGTTGGGCTTTGATCTTAGGTGCTTTTGGGAGTCTAAAATGGATCAACAACCTTTGTAACCCGAAAGGGAGCTTAGGATACAATCGTGATCACCCTTAATCTACATCAATTGAGTTGAATTCCTTTTGCATGATAGTATGAATTGAGTATGCTTGGATGTTTCTAATCCCATGTTTTCAATCCTTGAACTTTAACACCTATTCTTTCTTTTATTTTCATTCATCTTCACTTGTCATTATCTTAGTTGCTATTTTATTTACTTGCTTCTTGCTTTAGTTGTTAATCAATCTCACAACCCCCATATCATCTTTACAAAAATGACATGAACATGAGCTCACGTATTTTGCTAGTCCGAACATAACTCCTTTGAGGATTGATAATTTTTTCTTGGGATATACTACTACAACGATCGAGTATTCTTGCTCGTGAGTGCTACAAAATAGGCAAACACCAAGTCAAGTGATCGAAAAGGCAATCCCACTATACAGTGTAAAAGATCCTAGTTAGGTTTCTATCATAGTGTTTGTACTGGTGTTGTAACACTTGGTTCAACATCAGTTGCCTACTGTTATTCCCGTACATTCTGTGTGCGTTGTTCACAAGCAGTGGAAGCCCAAATGTAAAGTAGGCTTAAATTCTAACAAGTCTAGTTTCTGCCATTTGGGAACGTGATTTTGTATTCGAAGGGTGGAAGAATTGTTTCCATACCTAAGAGTCTATTTTTGTAATGACAATTTCCAATAGTGATATTTGTGCCATGAGGCCGCCACAAACTTTGAGTAATCCGTGTGTTAAGTCTTTCGTTGATTTACAAGTTGTTCTATACTTAGTCAAGTTACATTCTGATACATACAGTGTTGTTCAAAGTGTCATCATCACACTTAGGACAACATCATACCAAAACACACTTTGCACCATTGGGCACCCGACAAGTGGTATCAGAGCCAACACTTGACAATACTATGTGTTGATTCTTGGTGTTAAGTGTTGAGTTATTATAAATTACTCTGAATCCGTCACCCGTCCTTCAATTCTTGATGGAATAAATTATGCCTTGTGGAAAAGTCGGATGAGGTCATACATCAAAGTATGTGACGATAGAGCTTGGAAAATCATTTTGTCTGGATGGACGCCTCCCACTGAAGAAGACAAAAATGGAGATCAGATTTTCAAGGATGAACTCAAATGGACTACCGAGGAGAGCAATCTATCTGCACACAACTCCAAAGCCCTCAACGCAATCAGCTCTTTGGTTGATCCAGTGATGTTCAACTTGATTCAGAACTGCATATCTGCTAAAGATGCATGGGAAAGACTACAAGAACACTATGAAGGTTCTGGTAGTGTCAAAAGAGCAAAGACAAGGCTGCTGAGCACGAAGTTTGAAAGCTTGAGGATGAGAGAAGATGAGACCATCAACTCTTATAATGAAAGGCTGTATGAAGTCGTGAACGAGCTGCAATCACTTGGTGACCCAATTTCTAATTCCAGGTACATCTGAAGAGCAATTGAAAAGGAAAATTGCTGAACTTTTGAAAGAACTTCAAAAGGTCAACCAAGAGAATGATGATTTGATTGAGACTATCACAAGACTTGAGGTAAATCTTACTAAAAAGGATGCTGAAATTTCAAAACTCCAAGAACAATTGACTGCTTCTACACTAAGTTTAAAAAATACTTTAAGAGTACATCTGTCATGAATGAAGCTTTGTGTGTTGGTAAATCTGATATGAGTGGTCTTGGATTTTCTGAAAATTCTAATCTTTTTAGTTTTGAAAACCCTGTAAATTTTGTGAAACCTGGATCAAAAAGTTTTTCTAAATATTTTTCAAAATAGAGAGGCAAGAGAACTTTTATCTGTCATTACTGTTCAGTTCCTGGTTACATTCGTCCATTTTTTTTAAACTGAAAGATGACTTGTTCTCTGGGAAGTGTTGCATGAAATATTACTACACAAGTATTCACACACACCAAAACCTGCTTGGGTCAGAAAATCAAAAGTGCTATCTAATGTTGCTTATACTTCTTTACAAGCATGTGTACCTAGTTTATGGTATTTTGATAGTCGTTGTTCTAGACATATGACTGGAAATGTTGAATATTTGAAAGATTATGAAGCTTTTGATGGTGGTAAGGTTACTTATGGTAGTGGCTCTAAGGGTAACATTGTTGGTAAAGGAACTTTAAATGTTAAAGGTTTTCCAAATTTGAAGAATGTGCTGCATGTTGAAGGTTGCGTGCTAATTTGATAAGCATAAGTCAATTATGTGATGATAATCTGCATGTGAAATTTGACAAAAGTTCATGTTTTGTGTTGAATGAAAATGATGAGTGTGTGATGGTTGGTAATCGGTCTGTTGATAACTGTTATCTGATTGGTAACAACACTTACTGCAACTTCTCATAACATGATGAAAGTGTACTTTGGCATAAAAAACTTGGCCATGTAAATTACAGAAATTTACAAAAATTGGTTAAGTTGGAAGCTGTTAAAGGATTACCTAAACTCAGTTTCAAAGACCCTCCCATTTGTGGTTCATGCAAAAAAGGTAAGCAGGTAAGGTCTTCACACAAAATCACCACTATGTGCAGAAAAATGATGATATTAAAAATTTTGCCGATTGGGTGGCAGATACTGGTGATGGAAAAGTTGGATGCAGCAC
Source organism: Pogostemon cablin (assembly GCA_023678885.1). Taxonomy (NCBI): domain Eukaryota; kingdom Viridiplantae; phylum Streptophyta; class Magnoliopsida; order Lamiales; family Lamiaceae; genus Pogostemon; species Pogostemon cablin. Next base: position 10,766,888 of record CM042983.1, read on the forward strand.
TAATTATGGAACTGGTGTGGAGATTCCAAATGACATTTTGCTAAAGTATGATGAAGATGCAATTGGAGCCATAGTAAATAGCATATATCCAAATTTTGTTGATGTCATGGATGATCCTTCATACTTGCAGAACAGGGCCATTCTTGTTCCCACTCTCGATGTTGCCGACCTTATTAATGACTACATGATTGAATTGAACTCAAATTCACTGAAAACATATTTGAGCTCAGATTCAGCGTGTAAGTCAGATGCTAATGTCGATATAATCACTGACGTCCACACACCTGAGTTCTTAAATTCACTTAATTGTTTTGGAGTTCCAAATCACAAGCTCAAGCTAAAGGTTGGTACACCGGTGATACTACTTCGCAATATCGACCACTCTAGAGGTCTCTGTAATGGAACAAGGATGGTGATAACAGATTTGGGACGGTATTTCCTCAAGGCAAGATTCCTCACCGGCAATAATTCTGGTGATATCGTGTTGATACCAAGGCTTACTCTGACTCCCACGGATACTAGGTTGCCATTCAGATTCCAATGAAGACAATTCTCTCTCATTGTTTCTTACGCAATGACTATCAACAAGAGTCAGGGACAATCATTGTTAAATGTTGGGTTGTATTTAAAAAGACAAGTATTCAGTCATGGACATCTGTACGTGGCTATATCGAGGTCAACAAGCAAATCAGGGCTTAAGGTTCTCTTGGAAAAAATTGAGGGTAAGGATGCAGGTGTTTGCAAGAATTACGTATTCAGAGAGGTATTTCGCAATGTTTAATCCTTAATTTTGAGATAGTTTCATTACTTCTTATTATGATGTGTTTCTATATGTTCAATATAGTTTTGGTTGTTATAAGCTCAATAAATTGATTTATCCTTTTAGAATCATATATTTATTAGAATGTATTTTTTTTTTCGGAATAATTTGAAGTGCACCATCTAATAGGAATATTATGTGTCGCATGTTTTTATATTGTGAAAGCAGTATGATTGAATTATACAACCTTTTTTTTAATATATATTTTGTATATGTTCTGACCATAGGTAAAAAAGTAATTGTTTATAATATATGATTAAGAAACTGAATATAAATATAAATGGAAAACAATAATTGTATGTTAAATCATCCAGATTGCTATACAATATTTTATTAATTTGACCTATTATAAGCGTTCCTCAGAAAATATATATTTGTATTACGTACATGACAAATCAACAAAAGTCATATAATAATTATTCCTTAAAAATTCATGTATACATTATATATATATATATATATATATATATATATATATATATATATATATATATATATATATATATATATATATATATATATATATATATTAAAAAAATCATAAAATTCAATTTTTTTATAAACCATTCCCCGTGCACCGCACGAGTTAAGTTTCTAGTGTCGCAAATATGCTCTTTATGGTTTAATTTTTTATTATGTTATTTTATTAGCGATGAAAGTTTTAAATTAATCGCTAAAATGTAGCGATGAAAGTTATAATATGTCGCAAATAGGCTCTTTATGGTGCAATATTTTTTATGTTATTTTCTTAGCGATGAAATATCAAAACTCCTTGCAAATATTAACGATGTTATTTTTTTTTATCGCGAAGGTTCATCTTTGCAATGAATATTATTATATTCGTCGCGAATTTAGCGATGAATTATTAATGTTCATCGCTAAAAAGACTATTAATTTAATTTTAAAATATTTGTCAACTTAGCAGGTAAATAATTAAATGGGTCACTTACTAGGAGGTACACAAAAAAATGCATAATTACTATAAACTACATGACTTAAAACACTATTACTCATAACTACACAATTATGATTGTGATACCATAAATACCCCTATGTATTTGCACAATTATTCTGCACAATTTGATTCTGCACAATTTGGTTCTGCACAATTTCGTTCTGCACAATTGTTCTGCACAATTTTATTTTTTTCATTTTGTTTGCACATTTTAAATTCCGGCAGCAGGCGACGGCGGTCAGCGGCGGTCGACATCGGTCAACGGTCGGAAAACATCGATCAACGGTCGGTCAATGGCCGGTTAACGCCCGATCAATGTCGGTCAACGGCTGATCAACGTCGGTCAACTCCGGTGGGTGGGTGTGGGGTAGGGTTGTTGGTTTAAAAGTGTATTGAGTATAAGGTTATATTTGGTATTTTACTTTAATATTTTGTAGTCGAGAGTAATTATTTAAATTTCATGTATCTAATAGTAATTTAGATTAAAAGTGTGTACATATTAGTACTTTTTTCCTAATTAAATTCATCGCAAATTATTTGAATTTAGCGACGTAATTGAATTCATCGCTAAATATTCATCACTATTCTTCCGCTTTCTTGTAGTGGAAGGGACTCCAATCTGGGGGAACCATCAAGAGGCGACATATTCAGCACACCACCCGCTTGAGGATCTGACTGGTCGCAGGGCGACAAGTGCAGAGGCGAGAGTCGATGGTGAACAGGAGGCGCAGGGAAACCATCGATCTGCGGCATAGAGTCCAGCGGACCCACATAATGCAGCCAACGCGAACCACCTGGTCAAAGGACGACGAGAGAGAACCTAAGCCAAAGACATTAACCAAACAGGGAGCGCCAATGGGAACCATCGGTGGTAGGTCGCCGGAGGTGCCGAATTGAAAGCATTCAGTGTGGGTTGAGGATTCACACAAGGCGAGGGCTACGACAGAGGCGGCCGGGCAGCCTAAATAAGTAGCGGCGGCCATGAGGAATCCCATAGCAGCGGCGATCCCGTCTTTAATAGAGGGTACTTCAGGGAGATTAACGTGAATTTATGTATCTGGGAATGGGAGTTATTTTTATTTTTTATTGTATTGGAATGTAATTAACCTCTAAATTGTGTATACCCAATTAATAAACCCTATAATAAACTTGTTTGTTGATTTCATTTATATATATATATAAATTAGTACAGTGCCCGCATGCTACGCGGGTTATCATGCTTGTTATTAATTTATTATTTTTAAATGGAAATTAATTATATCATTTTAGGATAATTAAAAATAAAATTTATTGTTTGTCCAAAAAATATCTTAAGATATATAAATTAAATTGAGTAAAAAACATGCATTCTTAATTTATTTCGCATTAATAGTAAAACCTTGTTAGCACTCAGCATCATCAAAAGATATCAAAATAAGATTGTTGATTGATGTTTCAATATAATTTTTAATTTTTAATTAAACTTTTACTCCAACTCAATTTAAAATTTCCATTTAAAAGTGAATTTTTTTAAAAAATAATGCGTTGCTGAGGTTTGAACCTAAAGCCTCCTAAGAATCAAATAAATAATTAACGTTGTCACATCGCAAATTAAGAGGAATTATAAATGTCAAACACACCAAAACATAACAATTTCATATACTTTAATTTTACTTTAAGAAACTTATTTTACTTATAAAAAATAATAAAAATTTCAAACCAATAATAAGAAGTCATTTCACATTTTCAAAATGTCATTAATATATAATAAACCTAAGCTAGTTCAGATCCTGAGTACGACGCGATTAATCTAAACATTTCATATATATCTTAAAAGTATTAATTATAATCATTCAGATATTTTTTTATTATATTTTTATTCCATCAATACTTGAGTACAATTTTTTTTATTTAATCAAACAAAATACTCCATCTACGATATTATTTTTTACACATGAATTAGAAATATTATTATTTTATATAAAGAGAGTAGTTGTAGTAGTGGTGAATTGTGAATCTTTTTATAAAAATAAAAAAATTAATATTTTTAGAGTAGACAATCAAAATGGATAAATTAATTATTACGTAGGAAGCCAATCATGAATCTTTGAAGGCTTATTCAAGATGTTCGTTTGATAAATTTTATATTTGGATTAACTTGATATTTCAAGTAAGAATATGATCACATTATAATTAACTTTTGCATTCCAAATAGTAAATTAAATCTCAATATATATATTCCATTACCCAATCAAAATAAAAGTTTATGGTGATTAATAATATTAAATCAAATAAATTAAATAAACCAAATAACGAATTAAATAAGTCTAAAAAGCTTAATATGTATTTGAAAATAAATAAAATAATGTATCCATGAATATTCGAACCCACGAACTCAGTAAAAATATCTCATCCAATCAATATTTGATTATAGATTTTTATAATCAAACAAAATATGATTATGAGCCTCTTATAGTTAATTGATATAATATATAAATTGGGATTATCATTTTGATAGATTTTTATATGTGGATTAACATCATATTCAAATTAATTAAAAACACGATCATATTATTATAATAATTACTACAATTTAGTCATCTTTTTTAAATTTTAGTATGAAATCGACGTGTTATGCTTAATTACGAAATTTTTATTTTTAAATTTAAACATTAATTTATATAACTATTGAATTTAATTAAAAAAATCTCTTTAAATCAATAAATAAAATTCAATCTATTAATTTGTTATTAGCAAAAAATAAACTTTTAACCTACATAACTATTACTTTTATAAAACTTACTATTAAAAATATTATTAAAAATGTTGATTAACTTGAGAATGATATGTGTAAACGTATAGAGTTAATCATAATTTAACAAATTATAATATAAAATATATTCGATATTTGATGGTTCAAACACATCATGAATATGCACCATTAAATTTGGGTTAATGCAAAAATTAAATTTATATATTGACATTTAAAAAAAAGGTACATGCATCATTTTCTTATTATCATTTTAGAGAATATATATAAATAAAGAATTTAAAATAAATGTAGTAATTGAGGTTCAAACTTGCAACCTCCTTAAAAATTTTAAACAAATCACACAACGTCACCTCACAAATTTATAATAATCATAAATGATGAACTCACCATATTTTGACACCTCACACTTTACAAATTCTAAATTGAGAAATTTATTTTCTTTTAATATATGAGAAGATATTAAAAATAAAATTTAGGGTTTGGGTTTTAGCCTAGCCTCAGTCATCACTCGTAAATATTCAATAAGATGATTTGCTCAAAGATCAGCGTGAAAAATCTCTCTAGATGGGAGGATCAAAATCTCAACAACGTGGACAATAATTATGAAGCGTATTATGAGACAGAGTACTTTATTTTATTTAATATTGAGTATTAAGATTTTCTTAAATACCCGTGAATTTAACATATTATAACTTTTTTAACCGTTAGGGTTCCATGCGCGCAGTCATTTCTCATGTCCTTGATGTTGGCATTCGATTGTTTGGTAACTTGAACCGTTAGGATTCTATGCATTTCTAAATCAGTGGAAGTAAGAACATTAGAAATGTATTACCTTTCACCATAGTATGTTGACAAAGAACAACTGCGGATAACAACCTCTTGATCTTCTGCTGTATTCCCAATACAAGTTCAATCTTGACGTCGTGTGGGTGACGATCTTCAAGATCCTTTCAATCTGCTGTTCTCTTTCCCTTCTCATAGTTAGGTGCGATCAGTTAGAGTTACCGGACAACCGAGATTACTTATTTAGCCTACAGTAGGGACCAGGAGGAGAAATTAGAGTCGCGCCTCCATTGGGCTTAAGTATCCAAGTTTAGTCCAAAATTTATAATTAAATCCAATAATAATAATATATACCACTAAAATATTATTATTGCACTGCCGCTCCAATCCCAAATTATGTTATGGGCTCCTTCTTATTATGAGCTCATTAGTCTCCCCATGTTTAAGATATACAATGCACATTAATTAATTAAGTTACTAACAACTCCATTAATTAATATCTCATCCGAGAGTAGTACCACTCAACCTCATTATCATGCCGGAATTAATCCACTTGCAAGATATACATGATAATCCTTATAAGCTCCTCAATAGGACATCATCAACCTATTTAATAAGACACGGATTCCTTCTACAATCAACAACACACTATAGAGACAACACTTCTTCTCAACTCACTGAATTTATTAATTTAATTATAAAATAACACTTCTTCCCAACTCATCAAATTTATTGATTTAATTATAAATCTCACTTATTGATAAATCAAAGAAATACATATTGCCTTACGTGTCGAGGTTATTGTATAGGGCTTAAGGGCACGAACATCCATAATAACTGAGATCAAGTTCTCCTATATAGTCAATATAAGTTCAATGATCTCAAGCGGTCCTACTCAATACACACAAAGTGCACTAATGTGATTCTATAGTTAAGACAAACTAATACCAAATTAAATTACAACCATCCGGATAGAGAGTTCCTGTCTATCTCGCGATGTAACTTCTTTTTATCAGAAAGTTATAAAATCTTGCTAGCAAGTTCATCATAAGTGCATATCAGACCTGATACAATTATGAGAAAACATGTGCTTTAAAAGCATTGAATTGAGGGACTTCTAGCCCAAAATATCCTCATTATATACTTCAAGTATATTGACATTAGTTTTCCTTTAAGGAATAAAAGTGACAATTTGACATACAACCTGAAAAGATATATCGAAAGTTCATCTGAAATAATCATCAAATAAATTAACTGGTATTTAAATTTTAAAATATTCTCAACTGCAGGTTGAGACAACTCTTTGAATTTATCAAAGTTCTTTCATTTCGAAAAATCCGTCATTTTAACATGAGTTAACTTGTATAAATTTCTTATACATTTCAATCTTAAACCATTCATTCATATAAACACAATTTTTATTCTTCTTCAGGAAGACATAAAAACTCAAATGTAGCATATATATCCATATTAATTATTTCAAGGTCTTGCAATGACCAATACTCTAGTTATATGTTGTGATATTTTATTCTCGTCCAAATTGAGAAGATTTAAACCCTTCGTGGATTTTCATGTAAATCATATAATGATGTATATTTATTGCATATCTAAATATATTGAAATTGTCATATAAATTAAGTAGTGAAACGTAATGTATAATTGGAGAGTATGTATCATTTATATATTAGGCATCTGCAAGAACCCTTTGAGCTTTAACTGATCACCACTTTATCATTCATATGTCCTTCTGGGACAAATATTTATATCACATCAGAAAATATTTAAATAAATATTTAACAAGTTAAAGCTTAATCTCAATGTTTTGTTCTGTCTTACAAAATATTCGTGCTTCTGGCACTTTGATATCAAATATATAGATTTTGTATCCAGATTATTATTTAAGACAGTAAAAGCAATTAAAGAGGCAATGTGTTGTCGACAACTTTCTATTTCAATTCACATTCTTCTCCCAACTTTTATAGTGATTTCTATATATCTATATTTATAAAACTAGATCCTCGTCATTTCCCAATACGTTTGGATCTAGCTGTTTCGCATATCCAGTATTTTGATTATTTTGATGTACGTGCGAATTTATTGGGTATTTGTCTTCTGGACAAATCTATTGAAGAAAAATTTTATTATAAAAAAACAACTATTCATATAATTTTGGAAGTGATTATTTATTCATAAAATTAATTTCCGCGGATATTTAATTTTCAAATCATAAAGTCTTTTACGCTTCTAGCGTTGATCCAATAATTGTTTAAAATATTATGTCTCTGGGGAAATCCACTTCCAGTGGTTCATTGATTATAAATATAAGGAACTTTGTCACTTTATCATAATAGTTTGACAGTTTATTTGCTATTGCAAATCAATAATCTTTTGAACTTCTGGTTCAGTCATTCTAGTGTAAAATAATATAATTTCTCGGCATTCACATAAATATTAGGCTTAAATCTCCCCCTAATGCCGGTTCATTAAATGTGCAATTAGCGTACTAGAATATATGTACTGATCCCCTATTTCGGGCTTAATAAAAATTTACAGATAATTATCATTAGAATGCCCATTGAAATACGCTATGGTGGTGATAAATAAATATTAAATTTACAATTTAAAATTTGCAGATGGAAAATGTTTAAGGCTTCTGGCCATGATTGAGCAGTACTAGTTATAAAAGGGGTATAATTATGATATGCAGAGCTAAAATTTGTGTTTAGTTATTCCAAGTTTCTCAAATATTAATTATTGAAATAAAATATTTATGCGCATAAAACATTATGGTGATACACTTCTATTGAACCTTTTATAAAGTACTTTACGTAATATTAATTTTTAAATTAGGACAAATGAAAAAAAAAGTCTGAAATTTAATATGGGGTGAATGAAAGTAGATATAAATTTTTATGGTAATGTTGGTGATTATACGTGTAGATTAACATGCGACATGTATCAATTACATAATGGAGGGGCGGAGCCGCCCAATAGTTTTTCACAAAGAATGAGTTGCATTTAACTAGTCAATAATAATTAATTAAAATCAAGAATAATTAACTAGATAAATTAATTATTTTTGCTATTCTCTCTAAATAGTAACTAAATTGGTATATAAATCTTGCTAATTCACATTGTTGAAGAATACTCCATATGCATGCTTTCCTGGCTGCTAATTGATATACAAAATATCAATTCAAAACTTTATTGTTCAATTATACTATTTGCCCTAATTTATATGTAGAATTTAAAAAAATTCTTTTAATTAATTTTATTAATTTTTTAGGATAACATATTCTTCTAAATACTAAAAGATGTTTTGTGTATGAGGTGTTTGTAAATATTTTCAAAATATTTCACACTTTAAATTATTTTTAACCCTCCATTAAAAATTTATATGTAGAATTTAAAAAATATTCTTTTAATTAATTTTATTAATTTTTAGAATAACATATTCTTCTATATACTAAAAGAAGTTTTGTGTATGAGGTGTTTGTAAATTTTTTCATGTTTCACACTTTAAATTATGTTTTAACCCTCCATTAAATTTAGGGTGATTTTAGGTGGACCCTTAAATTTATAGATTAAATGGTAAGTCTTGCATGGGACCGTCTCACGTAAGATCATTTTTCACTTTTTAAAATAGTTATCACTTTCGCTATAAAATATTGTCACTTTCGCTATAAAATGTTATCACTTTTTATTTATACTATAGATTGCTCATCAAATAGCATTATCACTTTTTATTAATTTATTATCACTTTCCTATATAAAAATTATCACTTTCTGGCCGTCTCACGTAAGCCCTTACGTGAGACGGTCTCACACAAGTCTTTGCCTTAGATTAAATGGGTTGTGGAGTGGTTTTTTAATTTTTTTCAAAATAAATAATTTTATATTATTTAATGGTGCAGATTGATTTAAAAACTAATGTAATGATTAAGATTGTCTAGTAAACCTGATGCACCGAAGCTGGGCTATTAAACTTATCCTTGTATTTGCAACTTTCTGCTGAAAATAAAACAAATAATCCAGTAAAGATAAAAATATTCGCATGAGTTTATATAGAAATATATGATTAAAGAGTTGATATTAGATGTATTGGGTGCAAGGGTGCACTCATATGTGTATAACTTTTTATTTTATTTTATACTCCCTCCGTCCCTCAATTTTATTCATAATTGTATATGTTTTTGTTTATATTTGTATACGTTTATGAAAATGAGTGCACATTATAATTAGTCGGAAAAATATATAATATTTTTATTTTTTGAACAAATCTTAATTTTTTTACACTACGTCAACGACCGAACTCAATATGTCTTTTGGTTGTGATTCAAAATATGTTAATATTATACTCTATTTATAGATAAAAAAAATAAGAATTTTGAGAACTCCCTCTGTCCCAGGAAAGTTTGCACACCATTTTTCGGCACGGAGATTAAGAAAGTGATAACTTTTAGGGGTATTATGGTATTTTTTGGTAATAAATAAATAATAAAGTATTAGGTAGATATGAGTTTTTTGTAAATAAAGTGTATGGGGGAAGGGTGGTTATTTTTTACTTTTTGCTTTTTTTTGGAATGTGCAAACTTTTGTGGGACAGCCCAAAATGGAAAGTGTGCAAACTTTCCTGGGACGGAGGGAGTATTATTTTTTTTAAAAAAAAATTCAAATATTACATATTGAAATTTTAAGTTAAATAAAAAAAATTATTACAATTGTGGGTGGTGAGAAATGACAAACAACCTGCTCATTTTTCAAATTACTAGACCCAATGCTCCTTTTTCTATTTGCTGCACCCCAAGCTAAGAAATGTAGTATGTTAGGGTGATTGCTATTTGCATGATAAGGTACTATAAAGTATGGTACGATACTGCTTCCAGATTTTGATACTGCGTCCAGATTTTACATTAACTCAACCTGCTATACTCAACCACACCTTTCCAGTGGACATGAAAACTATCATCGTCCACCTTCTTCATTATCCTTTTGTCTGAATTGAATGCTTCCACCTTCACAATCTCACATCTCCTTTTAACTCCCTCCATATCCATCTTCAACTCTTTTGCACCTCCAACTTAGTATCACCTAAAACACTGCCTGTAGTGTTGAGACCAACCCCCTGGTGGAGCATCTCTTGCAATCGAGCCTCCCTCGATCTACTCGTTTCCTTCCAACAACTTGGTCACCTGAAACCAATCTTCCAAGGGTTACTTAAGATAATGGGGTTTCTTTTCTTTGTACCTGTTGATGTTGTATTCCTTATAATTAATGGGTTTATTGTTTTGGGTTTTTGGGTAAAAAAAAAAAGGATGAAGATTCTAGTACTAATTGTTTTCTTAAGCTAGATCAAAGTAGTGGGTGCCCTAGCAATTTATCTTGATTTATTTTTCGCTAGCTATTTACTTACCCAAAGTGTTTCAATCTCTATCATTTAGGGGATAAGTTACTCTTATGTTGTTTTGTGTTTGTATCAAATTTTCTGTCTTCTTAATAGTGGTGAGGGTGTAAATGAGGAGGTTCATAATCAATTCCACCACCACCAGGCCCGGCCCCGCACCTTTCCCATCCATACCCGCTCCATCAGACTCTTGTCCCATTTCCTACAACATCCACCCAATTGAATACTGAATAATCAAATTCACAATTTTTCTTAAAGTTAAATTTAAAAAAGAAGTTATATAGAATTTAAAAAATATTCTTTTAATTAATTTTTTAGGATAACATAGTCTTCTAAATAATAAAAGAAGTTTTGTGTATGAAAAGTTTATTTCAACCAACCACAAGTGTCACATTGTGTGGTGAGAAGGCTCCTTTTTCTATTTGCTGCACCCCAAGCAACAAAATGTAGTGTAATGTAGGATGGTAGGATGGGGAACAACAGTTTTACCAGTACTTATAAATATTAGATAGTACAATTAACATGATTTTTGTATATTGGTGCTTGGTTTGAATTGTATGTGGTAGTCACCATTTTGTGCAATATTTAGTTTACATTAATATTTTCTTACTTTTAACTTACATTATGGTGTTATTATTACAAAAGTTAAATAGATAGCACGGGCCTATTATTATATATGGAGAAGAAAGAAAGAATTTACACCAAAAAATGGTAGACTTTGAACTCAATATGTTTTTTGGTTGTAGTTCAAAATATGTTAATATTATACTCTATTTATAGATAAAAAAAATAAGAATTTTGAGTATTATTTTTTTAAAAAATAAAAATTTCAAATATTACATATTGAAATTTTAAGTTAAATAAAAAAAATTATTACAATTGTGGGTGGTGAGAAACATGACAAACAACTGCTCCCTTCTCAAATTACTAGACCCAATGCTCCTTTTTCTAATTGCTGCACCCCAAGCAAAGAAATGTAGTATGATAGGGTGATTGATATTTGCATGATAAGGTACTATAAAGTATGGTACGATACTGCTTCCAGATTTTGATACTGCGTCCAGATTTTATATTAACTCAACCTGCTATACTCAACCACACCTTTCCAGTGGACATAAAAGCTATCATCGTCCACCTTCTTCATTATCTTTTTGTCTGAATTGAATTTTTCCACCTTCACAATCTCACATCTCCTTTTAACTCCCTCCATATCCATCTTCAACTCCTTCACAGCCCCAACTTAGTATCGCCTAAAACACTGCCTGTAGTGTTGAGACCAACCCCCTGGTGGAGCATCTCTTGCAATCGAGCCTCCCTAGATCTACTCGTTTCCTTCCAACAACTTGGTCACCTGAAACCAATCTTCCAAGGGTTGCTCAAGGTAATGGGATTTCTTTTCCTTGTACCTGTTGATGTTGTATTTCTTATAATTAATGGGTTTATTGTTTGGGTTTTTGGGTAAAAAAAAAGGATGAAGATTCTAGTACTAATTGTTTTCTTAAGCTATATCAAAGTAGTGGGTGCCCTAGCAATTTATCTTGATTTATTTTTCGCTGGCTATTTACTTACCCAAAGTGTTTCAATCTCTATCATTTAGGCCTTCTCCAACAAAGCCGCAAAACGTGCTGCAACCACAATTTGCATTCTATTTCTCTCTCCAGCAATGCGGCATAAGTGGCTGGAAAATGAAGAAATGCACTGTAGTATTTGGAAAATCCAAATGCTACAGTGTTTTGCTGCAAACATTTTTCTTTTTTTTTCAATTATTAATTATTGTAAACATTTTTCATTTTCATATTTAAATTATTACTTACTGCAAATATTATCCTTTTTTTATATTTCAATTATTAATTAAAAAATACAGAATATTAATTTAATTGATTAATTTAAATTTTTTTTAAATTTCTTTTACTTATTTATAATAATTAATTTAAATAATTAAAAAGTTATTATGACTTTTAAATTTAATGGTAAATTAATATATATATATATATATATATATATATATATATATATATATATATATATATATATATATATATATATATATATATATATATATATATATATATATATATATATATATTTTGTATATGTGAAAAAAATTCTACATTTTTAAATTAGTTTAAAAAAATATTTACTTAAATAATAAAATATATTGAAAATTAAAATTACATTACATATTTAACATCCTAAACACAAACTTACATTACATTAATATATATTATAAAACATACCCTTAATTGAAATAAGTTGATAAAACAACAATACTAGCATAAGAAAAAATAAAGTACATAAACATAATAAATAAAAACACAAATACTAATAATCAGAGAGACCATCCCCGGACGCTCCTCCAATATCTTGAATAAATTGGCCAAAGAAATCAGAAGCGGTATTCGAATTTTGTTGTTCGTCTAGTCTTCTCTTTTCCATGATTTTTTGTTGCTCACGTCTAATAAAGTCATGTCGTACGGGGTCTAAAATGGTGTCCAAATTCACCATTATGAGTTTGTCTTCTCGCATTAATTCTTTTAATTTATTGTTATGTTTTTTAGCTTCAACCATTTCACGCATTATAGCAGCATCTCGATCTTTTTTTTCAGCAGACATGTGTAACATTTCATGCATTTTTTCACCCTCTTCTTGTAACATGTTTTCTACACTAGATGTTTCTTCACCTTGTTTCCTTTTCAATTTAGCTTTTTTTATCCCCTCCTGTCGCCTCAATGAAGATCCTCCACTATCATCGCTTAAATTGATTGCAAATTCTGACAATGAGGCTTGCGGAGATATAGGAGATGCCGACGTGTTTATTTGAGCACTTGAACTTTCTTCCTCTGCAACTTCTTCTAAGTATTTCTTCATAATAGACCACACATGTGTAAATTTGAAACCATCTGGATATTCTTCATTTTTAGACATCAACTCGTTTGCCTTGTCCCACTACATATATACAAAATATTAAATCAAGTATGAATTATAATAAACTAAGTATGATTTATAATTAAAAGAAAATAAAATATTTCACTTACGATATCTTCATCATTTGCACCACTTGGACGAGAATATCGAACTTGTTGTAGACATGCCCAGAACTTTCTACAATCTTTAAGTATGAATTGGAAACGGTATTGTAAGAATTTTTTAGTACGAGAGACTGATTGCGGTGGTTTTTCAGAATTGAATTTTTCAGTAATACGAAGCCAAAATTTGTCTTTTGTTTGGTTTCTATCAACAATTGGATCTTGTGAAACATCAAGATAACAAGTGCAAAGATTTTTATCATCGGAAGAAGATAAATTTTTATCTCGTTTAGACATTTTAGAGAGAAGAAAATACGAAAATAACAATAAGTTTAGTGTGAGAAGAGAAATTGCAGAGACTTGTGGTATGATAAAGGTTGTGTGCCACTTATTTATAATAAATAATAGACTTCTCACATTTTCCAAAATCACCATCCAACAATTGAGATTTAAAGATGATGTTATACTATCAATGGTTGTGATTTAAAGAGCATGGATTGTGCTTCTTTTCTCTCTACACTTTCATCCAACGGTTGAGATTTAAAGATGATATATTTTAACAATGGTTGAGATTTGAAGTACATGGATTGTGCTTCTTTTCTCTCTACACTTTCATCCAAAGGTTGAGATTTAAAGATGATATATTTTATCAATGGTTGAGATTTGAAGTACATGGATTGTGCTTCTTTTCTCTCTACACTTTCATCCAACGGTTAAAATTTAAAGATGATATATTTTATCAATGGTTGAGATTTTAAGTACATGGATTGTGCTAATTTTCTTTCTGCACTTTCCAAGATCATCATCCAACGGTTGAGATTTAAAGATGATATTTTTTATCAATGGTTGAGATTTTAAGTACATGAATTGTGTGAATTTTGGATTATATAATGAACACATGCTACCACTTACTAGTACTTCAAAATCAAAATTTTTCATCACCCCACTCATACATACAACAATGAATTTTCATGAGATATTTTCTTCTTCATCAAGCTCATCAAGTGATGAGTTTGATGTATTTGCTCAATCAATATTAGAGAGTTACGATACTGAAGAAAAAATGATTGTGCAACATCTACGAAACAACAATGTATTGATGGCTGAATGTCTTAGCCAACAAAATGCAAATCCAAGGCATGGAGGATCAGTGCAAGGTCAGAGAACTATTTTTTGTGATCGAGAAGCTGCTACAGAAAATCTCTACAATGACTACTTAGCTAAAAATCCAACGTATAATGAATATCACTTCCGCCGACGCTTTCGAATGTCTCGTGATTTGTTTCTTAGAATCGTTGATGCTGTAAAAAATCACGATGATTTTTTTATACAACGAAGGAATGCAGCTGGAATGTTTGGTTTGTCAACTTTACAGAAGGTGACGGCCGCAATTCGTATACTCGCATATGCAGTTCCAGCTGATGCAACCGACGAGTATATCAAGATTGGAGAATCTACATCCATCGAATGTGTTAAAAGATTTTGTCGTGCTGTTGTTGAAATTTTTTCAGAGCAATAACTAAGAGCTCCTACTGCCATTGACGTTGCAAGATTACTCCACATAGGGAAGCAACGTGGATTTCCAGGTATGTTAGGAAGTTTGGATTGTATGCACTGGAAGTGGAAAAATTATCCAACGGCTTGGGCTGGACAATATTCTTGTCGTAGTGCATCTCCAACAATTATACTTGAAGCTGTAGCTGACTATGATTTATGGATATGACATGCATATTTTGGGATGCCGGGTTCCAACAATGATATTAATGTGTTAGAGACCTCTCCTATTTTCTCTAACCTTACTAGAGGCATTGCTCCTCCAGCACATTATATCATTCAAGGAAAAGAATTTAATATGGGGTATTATTTGGCCGATGGGATATACCCCAAATGGACAACAATTGTTCAAACTATCCATGAGCCTGTTGGGCCAAAAAAAAAATTTTGTAACAAAACAAGAAGCTTGTAGAAAAGACGTTGAACATGCATTTGGAGTTGTACAAAGTCGATTTGCAATTGTTGCAAACCCAGCACGTTTTTAGAATAAAACTGATTTGAAAATGATTATGCGTGCGTGCATAATAATGCATAACATGATAATTGAAAATGAACGAGATCTTAATGCTCCAATTGAGGAAGCAAGAGAAGTGCCACTTTCGGATGTTGAATTTGCGGATAGTGATCCTGCTCGATTCCAAAACTTTCTTAATCGATATGCACAAATTAGAGATACAGATGCACATTTCAACCTTCGAAATGCTTTAATTGATCATTTATGGATGGAGTATTCCAACTCGGAGGAGTAAAAATAATCTTTTTTAATTTAAGTGTTGTAGTTTTAATTATTGTGTTGTAATTTTAATTTGATGTTTATGTATTATTTAATGTAATTTTAATTTTAATTGTTGTCTTAATTTCATGTTTAAATAAATTATATTGTAATTTTAATGATTATATTATTTTAATTTTAGACATTTTAATATTTTTATTATATTATTTTTGGTATTAAAAAATAAATATAATAATGAAAAATGAATTAAATGTAAAAATTAATAAAAATAGTATTAATAAAATGAATGTGCTGCAAAATGGAGTCAACTGCTGGAGATGATTTACTGAGTTGTCTGCATTTTAGGGGTAAATGTGCTGCAAAATGGGGTGGCCTTAGGGGATAAGTTACTCTTATGTTGTTTTGTGTTTGTATCAAATTTTCTGTCTTCTTAATAGTGGTGAGGGTGTAAATGAGGAGGTTCATAATCAATTCCACCACCACCACGCCCGGCCCCGCACCTTTCCCATCCATACCCGCTCCATCAGACTCTTGGCCCATTTCCTACAACATCCACCCAATTGAATACTGAATAATCAAATTCACAATTTTTCTTAAAGTTAAATTTAAAAAAAGAAGTTATATAGAATTTAAAAAATATTCTTTTAATTAATTTTTTAGGATAACATAGTCTTCTAAATAATAAAAGAAGTTTTGTGTATGAAAAGTTTATTTCAACCAACCACAAGTGTCACATTGTGTGGTAAGAAGGCTCCTTTTTCTATTTGTTGCACCCCAAGCAACGAAATGTAGTGTAATGTAGGATGGTAGGATGGGGAACAATAGTTTTACCAGTACTTATAAATATTAGATAGTACAATTAACATGATTTTTGTATATTGGTGCTTGGTTTGAATTGTATGTGGTAGTCACCATTTTGTGCAATATTTAGTTTACATTAATATTTTCTTACTTTTACCTTACATTATGGTGTTATTATTACAAAAGTTAAATAGATAACACGGGCCTATTATTATATATGGAGAAGAAAGAAAGAATTTACACAAAAAAATGGTAGACTTTGAACTCAATATGTTTTTTGGTTGTAGTTCAAAATATGTTAATATTATACTTTATTTATAGATAAAAAAATAAGAATTTTGAGTATTATTTTTTTAAAATTTAAAAATTTCAAATATTACATATTGAAATTTTAAGTTAAATAAAAAAAAATTATTACAATTGTGGGTGGTGAGAAACATGACAAACAACTGCTCCATTTTCAAATTACTAGACCCAATGCTCCTTTTTCTATTTGCTGCACCCCAAGCAAAGAAATGTAGTATGATAGGGTGATTGATATTTGCATGATAAGGTACTATAAAGTATGGTACGATACTGCTTCCAGATTTTGATACTGCGTCCAGATTTTATATTAACTCAACCTGCTATACTCAACCACACCTTTCCAGTGGACATGAAAGCTATCATCGTCCACCTTCTTCATTATCTTTTTGTCTGAATTGAATGCTTCCACCTTCACAATCTCACATCTCCTTTTAACTCCCTCCATATCCATCTTCAACTCCTTCGCAGCCCCAACTTAGTATCGCCTAAAACACTGCCTGTAGTGTTGAGATCAACCCCCTGGTGGAGCATCTCTTGCAATCGAGCCTCCCTCGATCTACTCGTTTCCTTCCAACAACTTGGTCACCTGAAACCAATCTTCCAAGGGTTGCTCAAGGTAATGGGATTTCTTTTCCTTGTACCTGTTGATGTTGTATTCCTTATAATTAATTGGTTTATTGTTTTGGGTTTTTGGGTAAAAAAAAAAAGGATGAAGATTCTAGTACTAATTGTTTTCTTAAGCTAGATCAAAGTAGTGGGTGCCCTAGCAATTTATCTTGATTTATTTTTCGCTGGCTATTTACTTACCCAAAGTGTTTCAATCTCTATCATTTAGGCCTTCTCCAACAAAGCCGCAAAACGTGCTGCAACCGCAATTTGCATTCCATTTCTCTCTCCAGCAATGCGGCATAAGTGGCTGGAAAATGAAGAAATGCACTGTAGTATTTGGAAAATCCAAATGCTACAGTGTTTTGCTGCAAACATTTTTCTTTTTTTTTCAATTATTAATTATTGTAAACATTTTTCATTTTCATATTTAAATTATTACTTACTGCAAATATTATCCTTTTTTTATATTTCAATTATTAATTTAAAAATACAGAATATTAATTTAATTGATTAATTTAAATTTTTTTTAAATTTCTTTTACTTATTTATAATAATTAATTTAAATAATTAAAAAGTTATTATGACTTTTAAATTTAATGGTAAATTAATATATATATATATATATATATATATATATATATATATATATATATATATATATATATATATATATATATATATATATATATATATATATATATATATATATATATATATATATATATTTTGTATATGTGAAAAAAATTCTACATTTTTAAATTAGTTTAAAAAAATATTTACTTAAATAATAAAATATATTGAAAATTAAAATTACATTACATAATTAACATCCTAAACACAAACTTACATTACATTAATATATATTATAAAACATACCCTTAATTGAAATAAGTTGATAAAACAACAATACTAGCATAAGAAAAAATAAAGTACATAAACATAATAAATAAAAACACAAATACTAATAATCAGAGAGACCATCCCCGGACGCTCCTCCAATATCTCGAATAAATTGGCTAAAGAAATCAGAAGCGGTATTCGAATTTTGTTGTTCGTCTAGTCTTCTCTTTTTCATGATTTTTTGTTGCTCACGTCTAATAAAGTCATGTCGTACGGGGTCTAAAATGGTGTCCAAATTCACCATTATGAGTTTGTCTTCTCGCATTAATTATTTTAATTTATTGTTATGTTTTTTAGCTTCAACCATTTCACGCATTATAGCAGCATCTCGATCTTTTTTTTCAGCAGACATGTGTAACATTTCATGCATTTTTACACCCTCTTCTTGTAACATGTTTTCTACACTAGATGTTTCTTCACCTTGTTTCCTTTTCAATTTAGCTTTTTTTATCCCCTCCTGTCGCCTCTATGAAGATCCTCCACTATCATCGCTTAAATTTATTGCAAATTCTGACAATGAGGCTTGCAGAGATATAGGAGATGCCGACGTGTTTATTTGAGCACTTGAACTTTCTTCCTCTGCAACTTCTTCTACGTATTTCTTCATAATAGACCACACATGTGCAAATTTGAAACCATCTGGATATTCTTCATTTTTAGACATCAACTCATTTGCCTTGTCCCACTACATATATACAAAATATTAAATCAAGTATGAATTATAATAAACTAAGTATGATTTATAATTAAAAGAAAATAAAATATTTCACTTACGATGTCTTCATCATTTGCACCACTTGGACGAGAATATCGAACTTGTTGTAGACATGCCCAGAACTTTCTACAATCTTTAAGTATGAATCGGAAACGGTATTGTAAGAATATTTTAGTACGAGAGACTGATTGCGGTGGTTTTTCAGAATTGAATTTTTCAGTAATACGAAGCCAAAATTTGTCTTTTGTTTGGTTTCTACCAACAATTGGATCTTGTGAAACATCAAGATAACAAGTGCAAAGATTTTTATCATCGGAAGAAGAGAAATTTTTATCTCGTTTAGACATTTTAGAGAGAAGAAAATACGAAAATAACAATAAGTTTAGTGTGAGAAGAGAAATTGCAGAGACTTGTGGTATGATAAGGGTTGTGTGCCACTTATTTATAATAAATAATAGACTTCTCACATTTTCCAAAATCACCATCCAACAATTGAGATTTAAAGATGATGTTATACTATCAATGGTTGTGATTTAAAGAGCATGGATTGTGCTTCTTTTCTCTCTACACTTTCATCAAACGGTTGAGATTTGAAGTACATGGATTGTACTTCTTTTCTCTCTACACTTTCATCCAAAGGTTGAGATTTAAAGATGATATATTTTATCAATGGTTGAGATTTGAAGTACATGGATTGTGCTTCTTTTCTTTCTACACTTTCATCCAACGGTTAAAATTTAAAGATGATATATTTTATCAATGGTTGAGATTTTAAGTACATGGATTGTGCTAATTTTCTTTCTGCACTTTCCAAGATCATCATCCAACAGTTGAGACTTAAAGATGATATTTTTTTATCAATGGTTGAGATTTTAAGTACATGAATTGTGTGAAATTTTGGATTATATAATGAACACATGCTACCACTTACTAGTGCTTCAAAATCAAAATTTTTCATCACCCCACTCATGCATACAACAATGAATTTTCATGAGATATTTTCTTCTTCATCAAGCTCATCAAGTGATGAGTTTGATGTATTTGCTCAATCAATATTAGAGAGTTACGATACTGAAGAAAAAATGATTGTGCAACATCTAAGAAACAACAATGTATTGATGGCTGAATGTCTTAGCCAACAAAATGCAAATCCAAGGCATGGAGGATCGGTGCAAGGTCGGAGAACTATTTTTCGTGATCGAGAAGCTGCTGCAGAAAATCTCTACAATGACTACTTTGTTGAAAATCCAACGTATAATGAAGATCACTTCCGCCGACGCTTTCGAATGTCTCGTGATTTATTTCTTAGAATCGTTGATGCTGTAAAAAATTACGATGATTTTTTTATACAACGAAGGAATGCAGCTGGAATGCTTAGTTTGTCAACTTTACAGAAGGTGACGGCCGCAATTCGTATACTCGCATATGCAGTTCCAGCTGATGCAACCGACGAGTATATCAAGATTGGAGAATCTACATCCATCGAATGTGTTAAAAGATATTGTCGTGCTGTTGTTGAAATTTTTTCAGTGCAATATCTAAGAGCTCCTACTGCCAATGACGTTGCAAGATTACTCCACATAGGGAAGCAACGTGGATTTTCAGGTATGTTAGGAAGTTTGGATTGTATGCACTGGAAGTGGAAAAATTATCCAACGGCTTGGGCTGGACAATATTCTTGTCGTAGGGCATCTCCAACAATTATACTTGAAGCTGTAGCTGACTATGATTTATGGATATGACATGCATATTTTGGGATGACGGGTTCCAACAATGATATTAATGTGTTAGAGACCTCTCCTATTTTCTCGAACCTTACTAGAGGCATTGCTCCTCCAGCACATTATATCATTCAAGGAAAAGAATTTAATATGGGGTATTATTTGGCCGATGGGATATACCCCAAATGGGCAACAATTGTTCAAACTATCGATGAGCCTGTTGGGCCAAAAAAAAATTTTGCAACAAAACAAGAAGCTTGTAGAAAAGACGTTGAACGTGCATTTGGAGTTCTACAAAGTCGATTTGCAATTGTTGCAAACCCAGCACATTTTTGGAATAAAACTGATTTGAAAATGATTTTGCGTGCGTGCATAATAATGCATAACATGATAATTGAAAATGAACGAGATCTTAATGCTCCAATTGAGGAAGCAAGAGAAGTGCCACTTCCGGATGTTGAATTTGCGAATAGTGATCCTGCTCGATTCCAAAACTTTCTTAATCGATATGCACAAATTAGAAATACAGATGCCCATTTCAACTTTCGAAATGCTTTAATTGATCATTTATGGATGGAGTATTCCAACTCGGAGGAGTAGAAATAATCTTTTTTAATTTAAGTATTGTAGTTTTAATTATTGTGTTGTAATTTTAATTTGATGTTTATGTATTATTTAATATAATTTTAATTTTAATTGTTGTCTTAATTTCATGTTTAAATAAATTATATTTTAATTTTAATGATTATATTATTTTAATTTTAGACATTTTAATATTTTTATTATATTATTTTTGGTATTCAAAAACAAATATAATAATGAAAAATGAATTAAATGTAAAAATTAATAAAAATAGTATTAATAAAATGAATGTGCTGCAAAATGGAGTCAACTGCTGGAGATGATTTACTAAGTTGTCTGCATTTTAGGGGTAAATGTGCTGCAAAATGGGGTAAACTGCTGGAGATGGCCTTAGGGGATAAGTTACTCTTATGTTGTTTTGTGTTTGTATCAAATTTTCTGTCTTCTTAATAGTGGTGAGGGTGTAAATGAGGAGGTTCATAATCAATTCCACCACCACCAGGCCCGGCCCCGCACCTTTCCCATCCATACCCGCTCCATCAGACTCTTGGCCCATTTCCTACAACATCCACCCAATTGAATACTGAATAATCAAATTCACAATTTTTCTTAAAGTTAAATTTAAAAAAGAAGTTATATAGAATTTAAAAAATATTCTTTTAATTAATTTTTTAGGATAACATAGTCTTCTAAATAATAAAAGAAGTTTTGTGTATGAAAAGTTTATTTCAACCAACCACAAGTGTCACATTGTGTGGTGAGAAGGCTCCTTTTTCTATTTGCTGCACCCCAAGCAACGAAATGTAGTGTAATGGAGGATGGTAGGATGGGGAACAACAGTTTTACCAGTACTTATAAATATTAGATAGTACAATTAACATGATTTTTGTATATTGGTGCTTGGTTTGAATTGTATGTGGTAGTCACCATTTTGTGCAATATTTAGTTTACATTAATATTTTCTTACCTTTACCTTACATTATGGTGTTATTATTACAAAAGTTAAATAGATAACACTGGCCTATTATTATATATGGAGAAGAAAGAAAGAATTTACACCAAAAAATGGTAGACTTTGAACTCAACATATTTTTTGGTTGTAGTTCAAAATATGTTAATATTATACTCTATTTATAGATAAAAAAAATAAGAATTTTGAGTATTATTTTTTAAAAAAATAAAAATTTCAAATATTACATATTGAAATTTTAAGTTAAATAAAAAAAATTATTACAATTGTGGGTGGTGAGAAACATGACAAACAACTGCTCCCTTTTCAAGTTACTAGACCCAATGCTCCTTTTTCTATTTGCTGCACCCCAAGCAAAGAAATGTAGTATGATACGGTGATTGCTATTTGCATGATAAGGTACTATAAAGTAGGGTACGATACTGCTTTCAGATTTTGATACTGTGTCTAGATTTTATATTAACTCAACCTGCTATACTCAACCACACCTTTCCAGTGGACATGAAAGCTATCATCGTCCACCTTCTTCATTATCTTTTTGTCTGAATTGAATGCTTCCACCTTCACAATCTCACATCTCCTTTTAACTCCCTCCATATCCATCTTCAACTCCTTCGTACCCCCAATTTAGTATCGCCTAAAACACTGCCTGTAGTGTTGAGACTAACCCCCTGGTGGAGCATCTCTTGCAATCGAGCCTCCCTCGATCTACTCGTTTCCTTCCAACAACTTGGTCACCTGAAACCAATCTTCCAAGGGTTGCTCAAGGTAATGGGATTTCTTTTCCTTGTACCTGTTGATGTTGTATTCCTTATAATTATTGGGTTTATTGTTTTGGGTTTTTGGGTAAAAAAAAAGGATGAAGATTCTAGTACTAATTGTTTTCTTAAGCTAGATCAAAGTAGTGGGTGCCCTAGCAATTTATCTTGATTTATTTTTCGCTGGCTATTTACTTACCCAAAGTGTTTCAATCTCTATCATTTAGGCCTTCTCCAACAAAGCCGCAAAACGTGCAGCAACCGCAATTTGCATTCCATTTCTCTCTCCAGCAATGCGGCATAAGTGGCTGGAAAATGAAGAAATGTACTGTAGTATTTGGAAAATCGAAATGCTACAGTGTTTTGCTGCAAACATTTTTCTTTTTTTTTTCAATTATTAATTATTGTAAATATTTTTCTTTTTCATATTTAAATTATTACTTACTGCAAATATTATCCTTTTTTTATATTTCAATTATTAATTAAAAAATACAGAATATTAATTTAATTGATTAATTTAAATTTTTTTTAAATTTCTTTTACTTATTTATAATAATTAATTTAAATAATTAAAAAGTTATTATGACTTTTAAATTTAATGGTAAATTAATATATATATATATATATATATATATATATATATATATATATATATATATATATATATATATATATATATATATATATTGTATATGTGAAAAAAAATTTACATTTTTAAATTAGTTCAAAAAAAATATTTACTTAAATAATAAAATATATTGAAAGTTAAAATTACATTACATATTTAACATCCTAAACACAAACTTACATTACATTAATATATATAATAAAACATACCATTAATTGAAATAAGTTGATAAAACAACAATACTAGCATAAGAAAAAATAAAGTACATAAACATAATAAATAAACACACAAATACTAATAATCAGAGAGACCATCCCCGGACGCTCCTCCAATATCTCGAATAAATTGGCCAAAGAAATCGGAAGCGGTATTCGAATTTTGTTGTTCGTCTAGTCTTCTCTTTTCCATGATTTTTTGTTGCTCACGTCTAATAAAGTCATGTCGTACGGGTCTAAAATGGTGTCCAAATTCACTATTATGAGTTTGTCTTCTCGCATTAATTCTTTTAATTTATTGTTATGTTTTTTAGCTTCAACCATTTCACGCATTATAGCAGCATCTCGATCTTTTTTTTCAGCAGACATGTGTAACATTACACGTATTTTTTCACCCTCTTCTTGTAACATGTTTGCTACACTAGATGTTTCTTCACCTTGTTTCCTTTTCAATTTAGCTTTTTTTATCCCCTCCGGTCGCCTCAATGAAGATCCTCCACTATCATCGTTTAAATTGATTGCAAATTCTGACAATGAGGCTTGCGGAGATATAGGAGATGCCGACGTGTTTATTTGAGCACTTGAACTTTCTTCCTCTGCAACTTCTTCTACGTATTTCTTCATAATAGACCACACATGTGCAAATTTGAAACCATCTGGATATTCTTCATTTTTAGACATCAACTCGTTTGCCTTGTCCCACTACATATATACAAAATATTAAATCAAGTATGAATTATAATAAACTAAGTATGATTTATAATAAAAAGAAAACAAAATATTTCACTTACGATGTCTTCATCATTTGCACCACTTGGACGAGACTATCGAACTTGTTGTAGACATGCCCAGAACTTTCTACAATCTTTAAGTATGAATCAGAAACGGTATTGTAAGAATATTTTAGTACGAGAGACTGATTGCGGTGGTTTTTCAGAATTGAATTTTTCAGTAATACGAAGCCAAAATTTGTCTTTTGTTTGGTTTCTACCAACAATTGGATCTTGTGAAACATCAAGATAACAAGTGCAAAGATTTTTATCATCGGAAGAAGAGAAATTTTTATCTCGTTTAGACATTTTAGAGAGAAGAAAATACGAAAATAACAATAAGTTTAGTGTGAGAAGAGAAATTGCAGAGACTTGTGGTATGATAAGGGTTGTGTGCCACTTATTTATAATAAATAATAGACTTCTCACATTTTCCAAAATCACCATCCAACAATTGAGATTTAAAGATGATGTTATACTATCAATGGTTGTGATTTAAAGAGCATGGATTGTGCTTCTTTTCTCTCTACACTTTCATCAAACGGTTGAGATTTGAAGTACATGGATTGTACTTCTTTTCTCTCTACACTTTCATCCAAAGGTTGAGATTTAAAGATGATATATTTTATCAATGGTTGAGATTTGAAGTACATGGATTGTGCTTCTTTTCTTTCTACACTTTCATCCAACGGTTAAAATTTAAAGATGATATATTTTATCAATGGTTGAGATTTTAAGTACATGGATTGTGCTAATTTTCTTTCTGCACTTTCCAAGATCATCATCCAACAGTTGAGACTTAAAGATGATATTTTTTTATCAATGGTTGAGATTTTAAGTACATGAATTGTGTGAAATTTTGGATTATATAATGAACACATGCTACCACTTACTAGTGCTTCAAAATCAAAATTTTTCATCACCCCACTCATGCATACAACAATGAATTTTCATGAGATATTTTCTTCTTCATCAAGCTCATCAAGTGATGAGTTTGATGTATTTGCTCAATCAATATTAGAGAGTTACGATACTGAAGAAAAAATGATTGTGCAACATCTAAGAAACAACAATGTATTGATGGCTGAATGTCTTAGTGATAGGGGTTTTCTCAACACACAAATTAATCCTCAAGTATAAGGATATCAATTGTAGTCGCGAAGATGACCAAGTTACAATATCGAACCCACGGGACGAGTAAATATCAATTTCGTGATCTTCTAGTATATTTTAGACTATGTTGGTAATTGTAAAGGTTTAATGGATAGTAACTTCTAATCGAATTAACAAAAGAAATAGCAAAAGTAGAGAGAAGTGAGTTGTGATCAATAAGAATGATAGGTAGTTCATTGGGTCATCCAGTTTCACTAGCAATTCGTATTTTCGTATGATGGTGTCCGACTCTGCCCTGTGGTTTGTGGACACATCACTAGACCATGCAAGTTTACTCTATAGACACAAGTAAATATGCGCTTGACACGTGTGAATAACATCGGAGCAAGAGATATGCTTCACCCCCCTTTCTAGGTACTATCATAATCAATTATCTTCTACGTCTAGAATCTAACCCGATTTGATCTCCCTTTTTAGGTACTATAAAGTTATACTCTTCATCCTATTCATCAACCCGAATTCAATTCAATTCATGAATATTCATATAAGACAGTTCTAATAATACTTCGGAATCCCTTCACTTAGAATTATAACAATAAACCCTGCTCAGTAGTGAACGCACTCAATCAATAACCATGTTATGTATTCAGACTCTACACAACGATCATTGATGCACAAAACGACTATGAGTATGGATTAAATATGCAATCTTATATAAAACAAACCACAGGTAGTGTTGTACGGAGTTTTACACACGAAACACGAATTACATCATGAAACTTTCATAACCCTAGAACTACCAAGGTGGTTCTAGCCCATGATTGATCTAGGAACAATCATGGTTAGATTAATCATTCTTACTTGAACCTTCAGTGAACCTCTGTCACAGCCCTCCGAATGGATCACCACCTCTACTCTTGTCTCTCCTACGATTGACGATCAAAAGCTCTCTTTATTCTCTGTATGAGCCTCCTTTTATACTTGTAATCACGTCTCTAGGGCTTGGAATGGGCTTTCTAAGTGATCTCACGCGTTTCGGCCTCGAAAATCCGGATAAGGTAAGTTCTCGCACACAGGTTCGACCACGTCAAGCAGGTCGAACCCCGAGCCACAGGTCGAACCCCAGGTCGAACCCCGCTACTGGAAGAATTCTGCACAGGTTCGACCTTCTGGACAGGTCGAACCACTTAGGTTTTGGTCGAACCCCAGGTCGAACCTCAGCACTGGACAACTCTTGCTCCCGATTCGACCAACGGGCAAGTCGAACCCCAACATCGTGGTCGAATCCTCCTTCTTGCAAACTGGTTCGACCATGGTTCGACCTGATGGCCAGGTCGAACCAACTGAGTCATGGTCGAACCCTTCTCTGTATTGTCCAGCAACGTTGGTTCGACCTGCTGGAGAGGTCGAACCCTCCTCCAGCCAGGTCGAACCCACCTCCTTCTTGGGCGGTTCGCGTGGCTTCGACTCCGTCTCTTCGATTCTTGGCTCTTTCACTCCGTTTTTGCTAAGAAAACACTCAAATAGCTCCACTAACATCTGATTCATGCTATTTCACAATATATATAGGTTTTCCACCTATTTCCACATCAAAACTCTCCAAAACTAGCACAAAACATAGCGCCAAACTTGTGAATTTACACACTCATCAAACCCCCAAACTTACATGTTGCTCGTCCCGAGGCAACCAATTTAAACCACAGGAGTCGTGTATAATTCAACAAGAACAAGTACAACACATATTACACATAGCACATAATCAAAATCAATTCCTCATGAATTCCATATACTTAACAAATTATTCATGCTCTTTCCAAATGAAAATAAACACGTAAACGTATGAATGCACATAATCAACACCCATACAGAGCAATGATACAAGATCAACTATATCAAGTACATTCCACTCACACATGAATCACACCCCAATCTGTAAAAATAAAAAGAAAAATGGGAGATAAGATGAATCGGAGAAACCAAAAGAAAACCTGAAACTACTCCTTAGGAGCATCATCATCCTCATCATCATCGTCATCCTCATCCATTCTATTCTCCACAGCTCGGCACAAACTGGTAATGTGTTTGTCCATCATATCAACTCGACTACTCACTCTACCAACACGCTCATCCAAGGCAGAATACCTTTCGTTCAGCGTGGCGTAGTTGGCGTTAGCGAGCGCGAGTTGCCTGTTCGTCTCTTGTTGTGTAGCTACCACCGCGATCAGCTGCTCATGAATTAAGCGAAGCTGCTCCCGAATACCTGGAACTGCTCGCCGCTGCTGCGGTTCTGGAGCATGCTGAGGCGCATCATGCTGCTCTCCTTCCGGAATCTCCATCTCCGGCTGCTCCTCTACCTGATCCTCCTCTTCAGACTGCTGTGGCTGAGGTGGACGGAACTCTCCTCGATCAACAATCTGCTGTAACTCAGCCATCCTTCCCTCAGCACACATCTGTGCTACCGCTCTCCAATCACCCCCCGACTTCGCTGCCACAGATAAAGCGGTGTGTCCTAGAGAATTCATTAGTCTATTCCTTGCTTCCCGAATAGTTGTCAAGTTGCTCACGTCGAAGGGGAACATAAATTCGAAAGGCTTGACACCTCTCGTGAAAAACCAATCTCCATTTCTAAAATGGGCAAACCCTCCCTTCGCGCACGTGCTCATAATCAAATCGGGTTCTCCTTCTACTGGTGTAATGCCGGTGAGGTCCAAATTGTAATGCTCAGCCAAAATCGTCAATAACCCTCCAATATTCACCTTTTGAAAACCAATGGTCTTGAATCGATTCAGCTGCGCAATAAAATAGGCTCCAACGTTGAACTTCACTCCGTGCAACATACACCACAAGGCATATAACTCTCCTCTAGACACAACACTGCCCTCCGAGCGGGCGAACAACGTGTTGCTCAGGATGCGGTCCATGTACCTCAAGACAGGGTTCTTTATTGCGGAAGCACGAGCCTGTCTAGTCTTGTAATCACGAATCTCCCCCGTGATCTCCCTCCAAAATCGCTTCACACCGAATGCAGCACTTTCTAAACGAGGGATCTCCAAAGGTGTCTCAAACAGCTCGTTGAAATCCTCAGACGTCCATCTCCTACTCACT
The DNA here is from genome assembly GCA_023678885.1 of Pogostemon cablin. Classification (NCBI taxonomy): domain Eukaryota; kingdom Viridiplantae; phylum Streptophyta; class Magnoliopsida; order Lamiales; family Lamiaceae; genus Pogostemon; species Pogostemon cablin. The sequence goes on from CM042983.1 coordinate 10,796,108, forward strand.
CCACCAAGCTGAAACGTACACCGATAAGGGTATCCAAGCGGGTCCTTCTCCATCTCAAACGAACAAACCACTTCCGCTGTAACATGGAAGTACGTCGGCCTCTTCAGCTCCATGAATCTTCGGATCCCTACTTGATCAAACATCCAAAATATATCATCCCCTATTCTCATTATCCTCATCGCTTCATCATCTTGGTATCGAGTGCGAGCTATCTTGTCTGAAACTTCTTCCCACTTCTCTTTAATCTCATCCCAACCTTGCATCCTAATCTTGAAGTTATCAGGCAAACGGTCTTGTAACCTCAGTTTTCTTGTCACTTTGTCCAAGTTTGAAGGCCTGTCATGCCTCTTCTTTGATCTCTCCTCCTCTGCTTTTCCTTTCCCTTTGCTTGATACTTGTCCCTTTCCTGAAAACAAATACTTCAATCCAACTAACAAGACAAGAAAGCAAGTATTGTACTAGCACATCACATACTCTACTCAAGACTTCAAGCATCAATGCATATTCATACAAACTATCATCTCAACACCACTTGCTTATTCATCATTCTCAAAACTTCTTCAATTATACCTTCTTTAATCATCAAAACAGAACCAACAAGCATGCATTAAGCAATTCAAGTAATTCAATCAAAAATTCAACATGCTTTCCTCCATAAACTACTTTAATTCTATCAATTTCAACCAAATCAACATGCTCATTCTATGATATACTCTATATCCTTGATTAATTCACATCAAAATCCAAGTTCTATCAATAATCAATCAACTACAATCCAAGAAACAAGAATTCATATGAAACCAATCAAAATATCAACATTCACCATGAAATTCAACCAAACTCAACATCAATTCTCTATTACACATCAAATTGCTTACCTAAACCTTCAATCCTAGAGTAATTAAGTTGGAAAAAACGTACCTTGTGACTTGCCCATGGTGAAAAACCGATCGAAAACACAAAACACCCAGAAACGCGATTTCAGCCCTAACTTGCGACGAAATCCGCCCAAATCCGCGACCAAATCGATAATTCAAGGTGTAATGTTGTGTAATCGGTGCGAAATCAAGTGTAATTGAAGAATTTGTGCAAGGGTGTAGAGGTTCGAAGAGGGTTCGAGGTTTGATGTTTCGAAAAAGTGATCGAACCCATCTGAAAATTCGAACTTAAAACGCGTACCTGGCTCGGTTCGACCTCGGGTTCGACCACCTGTACTGGTCGAACCATGGATGGCGAGGTCGAACCTCTCTTCTGGACAAACAATCTTCTTGGTTCGACCAGGGGTTCGACTTGCTAAACAGGTCGAACCTTTCATGAATTGGTCGAACCTCTCTTCTGGAAAACAGAGTGCTTCCGACTGACGGGTTCGACCTTAGGTTCGACCCCATGATCAGGTCGAACCACTATAGCTTTGGTCGAACCTCTTCTCTGGACAACTTTCAACGCCAGGTTCGACCATAGGTTCGACGTCAAGGTCAGGTCGAACCACTGCTAGACTTGGTCGAACCTACCTCCTGATTTCCAAAACTGAGTGTTCTTCATTCACTACATACTTCAAACTTCAACACAACCTCATTAGGTATAATCTAGAGCACAACTTCAGAAATTGTTTCACATAATATCATTCATGAGTATCTCCGTATAAGAAAAACACAACCAAAAACCACTGAACATTAGGCAAATTGTAAAAAATCGTCACATCAAAATCGATTAAAATTTCAACATGGCCGCAAAAACCAATTCCCCTAACAAACAATACAAAGAAAAGATTATACTCTTAATGCTTCAATGAGGTAATAACATCACACCCCCCCCAAACTTAGTAAAAACGTAAGGCGAAACTAAGTTTGAAAAGAGATGTAATTGCCTATTGGTAAGCATCTTAAATACAAAAATTTCTTACGCACACGAAAAAAAATAAAGCAATAAAACGGAAGGGCAAGCCCCCAACAGGCGCTCATGTTTAACGTCGTAGAGTCACGACGGTACCAAATCAGAATAAGGTATCATCAAAAATGACACACGCATCATCCGGCGACCTATAATGCTTCAATCGATGCCCATTCGCCGCGATAATGTCACCATCTTTGTCAATAAGCTCATAACTCCCCCCTCCTAAGGCTCGATGAATCATGAACGGTCCCGTCCACTTAGACTTCAACGTGCCTGCAAAGAGCTTTAAACGAGAGTTAAAAAGTAGTACCTCATCTCCGTGCTTGAACTCCTTGTACGAAATTTTAGAATCATGCCACCTCTTCATTCTTTCCTTATAAATCTCTGAATTCTTGAAAGCACGACTCCTAAACTCATCCAATTGATTCATGTGAGTTAGCCTCAACTCCTTCACATCCCTAAGGGTCAAATTCAAGCGACGCAAAGCCCAAAACGCTTTGTGTTGGATTTCTACGGGTAAGTGGCACGGCTTCCCATAGACAATTTGATACGGCGACATATCTAATACCGTCTTGTAAGCGGTCCGGAACCCCCATAACACATCATCAAGCTTCATAGCCCAATCTTTTCGATTAGTTCCTACCACTTTCTCCAGAATTTGCTTTACTTGACGGTTGGAGACCTCCGCCTGCCCATTGGCTTGCGGATGATAGGGTGTAGTAACCCTATGCCTAACACCATAATCCTTAAGCACCTTCTCCAGAAGTTTATTGACGAAGTGGGAACCTCCATCACTAACTAATGCTCTCGGAACTCCATAACGGGCAAAAATATATTTCTTTAGGAAAGATAAAACAACTTTCGAATCATTAACACGAGTAGGAATTGCTTCCACCCACTTCGAAACATAATCCACCGCAAGAAGAATGTAGAGAAACCCATTCGACGGGGGAAAAGGTCCCATAAAATCGATCCCCCATACATCAAATATCTCCACGACTATGCTAGGCTGCAATGGCATCTCATCTCTCCTACCTATACTACCCATGCGCTGGCATCTATCGCAAGACGCCACATAGCTCTCACTATCTCTAAACAAAGTAGGCCAATAAAGAGCGGATTGAAGTACCTTAGCTGCAGTCTTTTGTGCTCCGAAATGCCCCCCATTCGGTTGTGCATGGCAGAACTCCAGCACACTTTCCATTTCTATCTCGGGTACACATCTTCGGATAATAGAATCTGTACAAATCTTATAAACAAACGGATCATACCATATAAATGTCTCAACATCCCTACGAAATTTCGCAAGTTGATATCGGTTGAGATCCCTTGGAATTTCACCAATGACAATGTAATTAACATAATCCGCGTACCATGGATCCATACCTTGCGCTGCAACCACACATGATCGCTCGGCCCCTTCAACAGCCACAGCCATGATCTTCTCATCAGGGAACATCTCTTCAATATACTCGAAAGAATTATCACAATGCTCCCTAGTCTCCAACCTTGACAAGTGATCGGCCAACACATTTTCTGTTCCTTTCTTATCCCGAATCTCCAAGTCAAACTCCTGCAGTAGTAGAATCCATCTTATAATCCTAGGCTTTGTCTCCTTCTTCTCCATCAAATAACGAATCGCTGAGTGATCCGTATACACAATCGTCTTCATGCCAACCAAATACTGACGAAACTTATCGAATGCATACACAACAGCCAAAAACTCCTTTTCAGTTACCGTGTAATTCTTTTGTGCCGCATCGAAAGTCTTACTCGCGTAGTAAATGGCGCAGAACTTCTTCTCCCTTAGCTGCCCAAGCACCACACCCAATGCTACATCACTTGCATCACACATAAGCACAAACGGTTGCGTCCAGTCCGGTGTGATCAAGATAGGGGCAGTAATAAGCGCCTCCTTCAAAACTTGAAAAGCTGTTAAACACTCATCATTAAACACAAAAGGAATATCCTTTTCAAGTAAATGAGATAAGGGCTTAGAGTATTTTGAGAAGTCTTTAATGAATCTCCTGTAAAAACCGGCGTGTCCAAGGAAAGATCGCACTCCTCTTTCATTGGTCGGTGGTGGAAGCTTCTCAATTGCCACCACCTTAGCACGGTCTACCTGTAATCCCTTGGCGGAAACATAATGCCCAAGAACAATCCCATCTTTCACCATGAAATGGCACTTCTCCCAATTCAAGACAAGATTAGTTTCTTGACACCTTTTCAAAACAACAGCAAGGTTAGACAAACACATATCAAAAGAAGAACCAAAAACTGAAAAATCGTCCATGAATACTTCCATGATCTTCTCTATCAAACCATCAAAAATCGCCATCATGCATCTCTGAAAAGTAGCAGGCGCATTACACAATCCAAAAGGCATTTTCCTAAAAGCGAAGGTCCCGTAGGGGCAAGTAAAAGTGGTCTTTTCTTGATCCTCGGGAGCAATCATGATTTGATTATACCCCGAGTATCCATCCAAGAAACAATAGAACTCATACCCTGCAAGACGATCCAACATTTGATCCATAAATGGAAGAGGGAAGTGGTCCTTACACGTGTTCTCATTCAATTTCCTGTAATCCACACATGTACGCCATCCCGTAGGAATTCTCGTGGCTATCGCTTCTCCATCCTCAGCTTTCACTACAGTCATACCCCCCTTCTTAGCAACTACATGCAATGGACTCACATGGGGACTATCACTAATAGGAAATATAATTCCAGCATCCAACCACATAAGAATTTGCTTCCTTATCACCTCTTGAATTGCGGGATTCACCCTACGCTGATTCTGAACACTAGCTTTGGCTTCATCCAACAACCTAATCCGATGCATACAATACGAAGGACTTATACCTTTCAAATCATCAAGTGACCACCCTATTGCAGACTGATACTTCCTCAAAACATCTAATAACTCCTCAAGTTGATCATCATTAAGAGAAGAAGATACAATTACCGGATATTGTTCATCATCACCAAGAAAAGCATACTTCAAGTGAACCGGCAATGGTTTCAACTCCTCTTTTCTTTTCTCCACTGGAGTGTTTTCATTATCCAAAGGCAAGTACTTCCTGGTCCATTTGACTTCTTCCACTTTATTTCTCTCCAATGCAAACCTGTCATCACCCAAAGCAAGTAAGTTTTCAAGAAATTCAATACATACCTCGTTAGAAAGTCCGTCAAGCTCCGTAGTGGGATAAGTAAGAGATTCCATCAAACATGTCTCAAGAGGATCCGTTGACAAGATCAAAGACATATCCTCCTTCACAATCTCCTCCACCACGTCAATACTATAACATTGGGACTCCATTGGCATTTTCATCGCTTTGTCCAAGTTGAAAAGTACTTCTTCTTTGTCCATTCTCAACTTCAGTTCTCCTTTCCGAACATCTATCATAGCTCCAGCCGTAGCAAGGAATGGCCTCCCCAAGATTAAAGGAACATTATCCTTGTCATCATCCATTTCTAATACAAGAAAATCCACAGGAAAAACTAGCTTCTCCACCTTTACTAGAACATCTTCAACTATTCCTTTCGGAAACGTCATTGATCTATCTGCCAATTGGAGAGCAACAATTGTCGGGGTCATCTCCCCCAAACCAAGCTTCTGAAAGATGGACAACGGCATCAAATTGATGCTTGCCCCAAGATCACATAAAGCTTGCCGTGCTGGCCCCTTCCCGATCTCACAAAGAATAGTAAAGCTCCCCGGATCTTTCATCTTTGGTGGCAACTTCTTTTGAATAATTGAGCTACAATTCTCAGATAAGTTTACCGTTTCAACTCCGGTTAAGCTTCGCTTCTTCATCAATATGTCTTTAAGGAACCGAGCATAATATGGCATCTCCATGATTGCCTCTGAAAAAGGGATGTTCAAGCTTATCTTGTTCATTATCTCTGAAAACTTCTTGAACTTCTCTTCCAACCCCTTCTTCACTAGCTTGTAGGGAAACGGTGGAGGTATCTTTGTTTTGGGAATCCCCCATTCATCATGATCAACCTTTTCCGCTTTCTCCTTTTCGGCTCTTAATCGCTTAGCTCTTTCCCATTTTTTCTCAGCTATTATGTCTGTACTTTGCTCATTCCGTACCACTGGAGTTGCATCAACATCAAAAGGAACAACAGGTGCATCAAACAGCACATCTCGGCGAGGTTCGACTGGGGTTCGACCAGGCTGAAAGGTCGAACCAGGACTGTATTGGTCGAACCTCTCTCCTGGAAGACTGATCTCATTCTGCTCCGGAGGTTCGACTTGGGTTCGACCAACATTAGAGGTCGAACCTAAGTGATCGTGGTCGAACCGCTTCACTGTATAATTTCCATCCTTCGGTTCGACCTGGGTTCGACCTGAAGAGTTGGTCGAACCTTCGTGATCGTGGTCGAACCGCTCCACTGTATAGTTTCCGTCCTTCGGTTCGACCTGGGTTCGACCTGAAGAGTTGGTCGAACCTTCGTGATCGTGGTCGAACCGTTTCTGCGTCGAAACAGAGTGCTCTGGCCGATGAGGTTCGACCAGGGTTCGACCTGTAAAGTTGGTCGAACCCTCCGCGTGTTGGTCGAACCGCTCCTGCATCAAAACAGAGTGTTCTGGCCGATGAGGTTCGACCAGGGTTCGACCTGTAAAGTTGGTCGAACCCTCTGCGTGTTGGTCAAACCGCGGCTTAGAAAATTCCAACTTCGATTCCGGCCTCATCGGTCCCTCGTACTGCGTTCCTGACCTCAGTGTGATGGCATTACACGACTTTGGATTCTCTATACTCTGAGACGGAAACTTACCTTTTCCTACAGTTTGAGTCAATGTGTTCACATTCTCTGCAATTGTACCCATCAACAATGTGAGATCTTTCACTTGAGTGGACAAATCTCTGTGGTGATCATCAATCTTTTTCTCAAGCTTTGCCTCAAGGCGATTCACTCTTTCATCATTCTTTACCATGTACCGGTTCACAGTATCCTCGAACCCAGGCTTTCCTTCTTCCACCTTTTCTCCCGGATCAACACCCATCGGAAGTTGCACTGCATTGTTCGTATTGCTCCATGAAAATTCAGGCCTCCTTGGTTGCTGTTGATAACTACCAGATGGACCACGATTATTCAAGTTCCCTCGATAGTTCCCTTGGTAGTTCCCTTGGTAAGTCCGGTTTCCTTGATTTGGGTACCTCGTTCCTTGGATACTTTGACCCATGGCATAATTTGCTTCCTCCAATTCGTCTTGGATGGTTCCATTATTCATCATCTCTTGCTGCAAGATTGGCACTCGTTGGGATATCTCGCTGATCTGCTTCTGTTGAGACTCAAGTAGCTTGTTGATCTTAGACAAGCTCGAAACGATCTCATCTTCTCTCTTAGTCTTCACCATTGCTTGTTCAACCTGAGCTACCTTTCCAAGAACATACGTACCTCTAACTCTATCAGTGGGCCAATCCCTCGAATTCATTGATATGTCTTCAAACAATCTCTCGGCCTCAACGGATGACTTTGTAAGTAATGCTCCATTAGAAGAAGCATCAAGTAGCACTCTTGATTCACAGTCCAATCCGTTATAAAATATACTGATATATTGGGCTTTAGATAACCCATGTTGAGGACACTTCCTGAGCATGTCCTTGAATCTATCCCACGCTTCATGAAATTTCTCTCCCCCACTGATAGCAAATTGGTTAATATCTTGCTTCATCTTAAACACCTTCGAAGGTGGCATATACCTCTCCAAGAATCTTAACTTCAATTGCTCCCACGTGGTGCACTCAGCTGCATTAATAGTATCGTACCAATCCCTCGCCTTTTCAGTAAGCGAGAATTTGAACAAAAGGATCTTCCTAGCATCTTCATGTTCTCCTACGTTTTTTTGAGTACTTGCATAGCCCAAGAACTTGTTCAGATGCTGCTGCGGATCCTCGAAAGACCCTCCTGAAAAGGAGTTCCTTTCTATCATGCTAATAAGAGCGGGATGAAGATCGAACGCTGTGTTAGTTCCCCTTGCTCCTAAAAGCTCATAATTTCCAGCCCCATTATTTCTGAAAACCTCACGGATGGCTAGATTATCCGGATTCGCTGCCATGTTGACTGTTACTACTTCCAAATTAACTTCAGTTGTAGCCTCAATCGCTTGCGAAATCTGCTCGTCAACCTCAACTCCAAAATTCAGAGCTTCAGTTGAGTCTATTGCCTTTGCCTTGCTCTTCTTCTTTTTCTTCTTTCTTGATGATGCTCCAATCTCAGGATTATACGGTTCAAGATTACCTTTCTTTGATCTTGTGAGCATACACCTAAAACGAATAAGAAAGAAAACAACAAAACAAGGTAAATAGTCCTAATAAACTAGAAATAATACAAAAAAGATAGTTTACGCCGTCCCCGGCAACGGCGCCAAGAACTTGATAGGGGTTTTCTCAACACACAAATTAATCCTCAAGTATAAGGATATCAATTGTAGTCGCGAAGATGACCAAGTTACAATATCGAACCCACGGGACGAGTAAATATCAATTTCGTGATCTTCTAGTATATTTTAGACTATGTTGGTAATTGTAAAGGTTTAATGGATAGTAACTTCTAATCGAATTAACAAAAGAAATAGCAAAAGTAGAGAGAAGTGAGTTGTGATCAATAAGAATGATAGGTAGTTCATTGGGTCATCCAGTTTCACTAGCAATTCGTATTTTCGTATGATGGTGTCCGACTCTGCCCTGTGGTTTGTGGACACATCACTAGACCATGCAAGTTTACTCTATAGACACAAGTAAATATGCGCTTGACACGTGTGAATAACATCGGAGCAAGAGATATGCTTCACCCCCCTTTCTAGGTACTATCATAATCAATTATCTTCTACGTCTAGAATCTAACCCGATTTGATCTCCCTTTTTAGGTACTATAAAGTTATACTCTTCATCCTATTCATCAACCCGAATTCAATTCAATTCATGAATATTCATATAAGACAGTTCTAATAATACTTCGGAATCCCTTCACTTAGAATTATAACAATAAACCCTGCTCAGTAGTGAACGCACTCAATCAATAACCATGTTATGTATTCAGACTCTACACAACGATCATTGATGCACAAAACGACTATGAGTATGGATTAAATATGCAATCTTATATAAAACAAACCACAGGTAGTGTTGTATGGAGTTTTACACACGAAACACGAATTACATCATGAAACTTTCATAACCCTAGAACTACCAAGGTGGTTCTAGCCCATGATTGATCTAGGAACAATCATGGTTAGATTAATCATTCTTACTTGAACCTTCAGTGAACCTCTGTCACAGCCCTCCGAATGGATCACCACCTCTACTCTTGTCTCTCCTACGATTGACGATCAAAAGCTCTCTTTATTCTCTGTATGAGCCTCCTTTTATACTTGTAATCACGTCTCTAGGGCTTGGAATGGGCTTTCTAAGTGATCTCACGCGTTTCGGCCTCGAAAATCCGGATAAGGTAAGTTCTCGCACACAGGTTCGACCACGTCAAGCAGGTCGAACCCCGAGCCACAGGTCGAACCCCAGGTCGAACCCCGCTACTGGAAGAATTCTGCACAGGTTCGACCTTCTGGACAGGTCGAACCACTTAGGTTTTGGTCGAACCCCAGGTCGAACCTCAGCACTGGACAACTCTTGCTCCCGATTCGACCAACGGGCAAGTCGAACCCCAACATCGTGGTCGAATCCTCCTTCTTGCAAATTGGTTCGACCATGGTTCGACCTGATGGCCAGGTCGAACCAACTGAGTCATGGTCGAACCCTTCTCTGTATTGTCCAGCAACGTTGGTTCGACCTGCTGGAGAGGTCGAACCCTCCTCCAGCCAGGTCGAACCCACCTCCTTCTTGGGCGGTTCGCGTGGCTTCGACTCCGTCTCTTCGATTCTTGGCTCTTTCACTCCGTTTTTGCTAAGAAAACACTCAAATAGCTCCACTAACATCTGATTCATGCTATTTCACAATATATATAGGTTTTCCACCTATTTCCACATCAAAACTCTCCAAAACTAGCACAAAACATAGCGCCAAACATGTGAATTTACACACTCATCACTTAGCCAACAAAATGCAAATCCAAGGCATGGAGGATCGGTGCAAGGTCGGAGAACTATTTTTCGTGATCGAGAAGCTGCTGCAGAAAATCTCTACAATGACTACTTTGTTGAAAATCCAACGTATAATGAAGATCACTTCCGCCGACGCTTTCGAATGTCTCGTGATTTATTTCTTAGAATCGTTGATGCTGTAAAAAATTAAGATGATTTTTTTATACAACGAAGGAATGCAGCTGGAATGCTTGGTTTGTCAACTTTACAGAAGGTGACGGCCGCAATTCGTATACTCGCATATGCAGTTCCAGCTGATGCAACCGACGAGTATATCAAGATTGGAGAATCTACATCCATCGAATGTGTTAAAAGATTTTGTCGTGCTGTTGTTGAAATTTTTTCAGTGCAATATCTAAGAGCTCCTACTGCCAATGACGTTGCAAGATTACTCCACATAGGGAAGCAACGTGGATTTTCAGGTATGTTAGGAAGTTTGGATTGTATGCACTGGAAGTGGAAAAATTATCCAACGGCTTGGGCTGGACAATATTCTGGTCGTAGTGCATCTCCAACAATTATACTTGAAGCTGTAGCTGACTATGATTTATGGATATGACATGCATATTTTGGGATGACGGGTTCCAACAATGATATTAATGTGTTAGAGACCTCTCCTATTTTCTCGAACCTTACTAGAGGCATTGCTCCTCCAGCACATTATATCATTCAAGGAAAAGAATTTAATATGGGGTATTATTTGGCCGATGGGATATACCCCAAATGGGCAACAATTGTTCAAACTATCCATGAGCCTGTGGGCCAAAAAAAAAATTTTACAACAAAACAAGAAGCTTATAGAAAAGACGTTGAACGTGCATTTGGAGTTCTACAAAGTCGATTTGCAATTGTTGCAAACCCAGCACATTTTTTGAATAAAACTGATTTGAAAATGATTATGCGTGCGTGCATAATAATGCATAACATGATAATTGAAAATGAACGAGATCTTAATGCTCCAATTGAGGAAGCAAGAGAAGTGCCACTTCCGGATGTTGAATTTGCGAATAGTGATCCTGCTCGATTCCAAAACTTTCTTAATTGATATGCACAAATTAGAGATACAGATGACATTTCAACCTTCGAAATGCTTTAATTGATCATTTATGGATGGAGTATTCCAACTCGGAGGAGTAGAAATAATCTTTTTTTAATTTAAGTGTTGTAGTTTTAATTATTGTGTTGTAATTTTAATTTGATGTTTATGTATTATTTAATATAATTTTAATTTTAATTGTTGTCTTAATTTCATGTTTAAATAAATTATATTGTAATTTTAATGATTATATTATTTTAATTTTAGACATTTTAATATTTTTATTATATTATTTTTGGTATTCAAAAATAAATATAATAATGAAAAATGAATTAAATGTAAAAATTAATAAAAATAGTATTAATAAAATGAATGTGCTGCAAAATGGAGTCAACTGCTGGAGATGATTTACTGAGTTGTCTGCATTTTAGGGGTAAATGTGCTGCAAAATGGGGTAAACTGCTGGAGATGGCCTTAGGGGATAAGTTACTCTTATGTTGTTTTGTGTTTGTATCAAATTTTTTGTCTTCTTAATAGTGGTGAGGGTGTAAATGAGGAGGTTCATAATCAATTCCACCACCACCAGGCCCAGCCCCGCACCTTTCCCATCCATACCCGCTCCATCAGACTCTTGGCCCATTTCCTACAACATCCACCCAATTGAATACTGAATAATCAAATTCACAATTTTTCTTAAAGTTAAATTTAAAAAAGAAGTTATATAGAATTTAAAAAATATTCTTTTAATTAATTTTTTTGAATAACATAGTCTTCTAAATAATAAAAGAAGTTTTGTGTATGAAAAGTTTATTTCAACCAACCACAAGTGTCACATTGTGTGGTGAGAAGACTCATTTTTCTATTTGCTGCACCCCAAGCAACGAAATGTAGTGTAATGTAGGATGGTAGGATGGGGAACAACAGTTTTACCAGTACTTATAAATATTAGATAGTACAATTAACATGATTTTTGTATATTGGTGCTTGGTTTGAATTGTATTTGGTAGTCACCATTTTGTGCAATATTTAGTTTACATTAATATTTTCTTACCTTTACCTTACATTATGGTGTTATTATTAAAAAAATAAAATAGATAAAACGGGCCTATTATTATATATGGAGAAAAAAGAAAGAATTTACACCAAAAAATGGTAGACTTTGAATTCAATTCTTCTTCATCAATTGCTAATACGTCGTTTTCAGCTTACCCCTATCACTGGTAAAATGTGTGTTTTGAGCTGTTTCAGTAAGGATTGTGTGCACGCATATCATGTAATTAATGCTAGATTTTGTTCAAGTCTTGTGTTTGTGCAGATAGCTAATTATTCTATTGTTTGTTCATCTGAGTCATCTTAAAACTCAGTGGCTTATTAAACTATATGTCTTTGTAAGTTTTGCAGTTTGAGAATTGAAATTTAATAAGGTCTTAGTCAATTTTATGATTTATATGGGATTATAGCTTCAATTCGATGATAAATTCGACGTTATTATATTGTATTAATTTATAATAATGATAAGAGTTTGAATGTGCAAATTTGGGTGATGATGAGTGGGGGTCTAGGGTTATGTGTTTGAAATTACGACTAATCCAATTATTTATTACTTTTAGAAAATGTCGTCTTGGGATACCTACGGGGAATATACAACAAAATATAAATTCTCCCAACTGACTGGTGGAGAAGGATCTATTCGTGACACATACATAAATATTAAAGTGTATGAGACGGAGGTTGAAAGATTCAGCAGAACTGTTGCCCTATCTATTAGCCATCCAAACTACCTGAATTGCGTTGGGGTCGACCCCCAGGAGAAAAAAAACTGTTTTTTACACTTGCACAAGAGTGGTACTAAGTTTTCACAATTCATGCTATCTCATCCTAAGGGTTCCAAAACTGCCCCAATTCAATTGGAAAAGTGGACAGGCTCCAATCGTTTACCATTTAATAACCTTTATGTTACGAGTGCCTTCCGAATAATAATTAGGGAAATGATTTCATTCCTCAATTATCTCCACAAAATCCATAATGCCTCAATAGTGTATTCTGTCGTCATAGACGACAAAGGCAATCGCTCGTTACAATCTCTCAACCTCAGTAACTTTGTATATCATGATGAAATCATAAAGTACTGCTGCATCAAGTTTATTCCTCGAACAAATAATTCCGTCAGCGATGATTGGAGATTGTTGGCTGAATTTCTGGAAAAGAAAATATTCGAAGGATACTCGGAATTGGAGTTGCCAAGAGACATAAAAGACCTGTTGGCAAGGTTGAAGAATGCAGAGTACGTATGCTTTTCTTTTATTTTTTTATTATTTATTTGGTCTTTATTATACTAACTAATTGTTTTGTTATTTTAGTTATAATCATGAAATTCTTCTATTGAAGCACTTGAGCATTCTTGAAACAAAGGAGAAATTAGATTTTTGTAAAGCAATTTATAAGAATCAACATATATTCCAAAGCACTGAATTGTCGGGGTACGATACAGCAGTTAGGGCAATGCAGATTATGAATTTTCCCGACATCCTCAAAGATGTCAACCTCCCCCAATTGGTAATCGATTGCATCAAAAATGTTGGTGGGAAACAAGGTGAAGTCCCCAAATATAAAAGTACAGTATGGGATTTCTTAAGATGCGTTCGAAATCTTGCCACGCATCTACCCAAGATTAATCAGGTTTATAATAATTTTGTTTTAAAAACTTTATTTATGTTTTTCAACATTTTCTTAGGGACTAATTAATCTTTCCTATTCAGGTTTCTGCCATTCGAACTGAAGTAACTATTAGTTACATGTTCCTAGATCAGTTAATTAGTCTTCAGGAGTGTCTGGCCCAAAATGGAGTGTTACACAAATTTCATATTTAGGTGGTGAGTTCGTTGCATAAACTGTCTTCCTAGTTGTTTTTTAAATTTATATTTGATCTCTCATCATCTTTATTACTGTTAGAATATATGACATATGGATAACAGAATACATGTGTGTCAACATACTTAGGTGAAACAAGTGGGACTAAAAGAAAGAAGCAAGAGGGAGGAGGATTAGAAGATGAAAAGCATTGATATTGTTAAGGAAGTTTGAAATATGTGTAAGAATGTATATGTTCTGTTGTTGGTCATTTTACTTAGTTTCAACTTTCTATGTTGGGCTATTCTTGATTTGTGTGATTCTTAAATGTTTTGTTTTGTGTTCCTCTTGTTATTGTAATCTTGAGAGTTGAGACTCTTTACATTTGATTAGATTTGAATCCTTTGTTAGATGAAAAACAGCTGTACTCCCCCATCCATTTATGGGCCAGCTAACTTTTATTGAATTATATCCACGGGTAGTGAGAGCAAAACTTTTGATGGAATATGTTTTGATGGGTCTATATGGATTTTAATGACATAACCCATTGGTTTCATTCTACAGTTTTAGTTTTAAGTTTTATTTTATTATTTTTATTTTTAATTTTTGTATTGAATGGATAGCTGAGTTGGATGAATATCCCACATTCTTGAAAGGTTAAAATTCAACACTCTGCATAGAATATAATATCATTATTTGTGATTGTATATAGCAGTTGACTTTTAATCTGATAATAGTAACTCCACTAATTGCATATTGTTTATTTTTTTACTTTTGAGGGAAAGTAGCAGATAGATTTGAGCCAACTTCATTCATCTGACCTTACTTGCTCTATATTGCCATTTAAAATCATCATAATTATTTCAAGATCACGGTTATTCACGCACACCGTTTTACTTTATATACCCAATTATATCTACATACAAAAATAATATATACACACACTTAGAAAATAATACATTACCCTTAATGAAACACTTCCATATACACAATCTCTTCCCTCTCACAATTCCATATTTAATCTAAATATTAAATCATACACCCACTCCACCTTGCACGGCCACTTCACGTTTGAAACAAAGAAAAGAAGAAGGAGGAAGAGTTTCAAATACTTGAGTGAAAAAAAAAATCCATAAATCACTCAAATTAGTATTAAATTTCACATATTCTTGTAATGAAACTAACAATGACACTAAATACTTCAGGAAATCATCATTAAATGCACAATTTGTCAGAAATCACCATTTGTTGGAAATCAATATTGTCGGCCCTGGTCTGCCGAAAATTGAACCTTTGTTCGACCAGCCGAAATTTGAGTTGTTCGTCGGCAAGAATTCGTCGACAACTTATGAAGGTGTTCGTTCATTCACAGTCGGTTGAAAGGGGGAATTTTGACCACTTGCCGTCGAACAGAAGCTACTTCAACGTCCATTCACCGTTGAACACACCGCCGGAATATTCGCAGCCACCTTCGGGATGGTGAATCTGGTTGCTCGTTCCTTCAATGGTTTTGCTTCCGATGATGCATCCCGGATATGGCGGTGTGGCAGATTCTTGTAGGTTTGGGGTGTCCTCATACAACATCTCGACATCATAAGGAAGACTCGTATTTCGTTTCCTCATGGCTGCTACAAAAAGATGGATTCAACAAGTGGTACATAAATTACAAACACAGCAATAAGAACATGAGCCTATATTAGACCAATCTGTGCATTTGTGTATATATTCACATCCAGTGGAAGATAAAATGAATATGGAACAATTTTTCTGTACAATATTTCATCAATATTGTGTAAATTACACTAACACATGGACACATATGTTTGCTTTCTCGTCACCAATTTAACTGGATGCTGGAAAAAATTACACAATCATACCTCACTTCAGATACCTGTTACACATTGCAGTTCGTTAACAATGAGGACGAGAGATTAGTATCTATTGAAAAGAAAAGAGAAGATGATTGTTCGTAAATGACCTGGAAAATCTGGACCATGGGGCTGCCTGAACTCTTCTTGTATCTGTATCTTTTGTTCTGGAGAAGAAGATAACTATGGACTAGCATGAAGAAGGAATATTATTTTAGGTGTGTGTATGTTTAAGTGTGGGGCAGCATATCTTGGTGTGTGTTGGTATTTATTATTTTAGAATATTATTGTAATAAGTGTGTATACTAAAGGGATAATTTAGTAATTTAATATATATATTTATTAATTTAAAATTTAAATGAGTGTATGGAAGTAAAACGATGTGTGCGAATTGGCACATACTTATTTCAATTCAATCCTATAGTGATTGTCGAAGAGGATTTTGTCTGGTTAAATGTGAAACTTGTTAAGGTTTCAAATTTTAAATTCGTGAAGTGTCATCAACAATTAAAATCATCAGTTCTTACAAAACATAACTTCTGATTTTAATAGGTATCTCATAGATGGTGAGTTTTGACCTTTATAAATTAATTAATGCATATATGATATACTAATTCATCAAAAAATAATTATTTCCATATACTATTTTATTAGCATTACAATTATAAAATAAAATCGAACTTAGTTCTTTTATATCTTGCTGGGGTGATTAAATAGAACGTATGAAAAATTAGTTTAGTTCAAGAATTTTTTTTTCTTTGATTTTTTTTGGGTTAATTGCGTAAAACCCCACCTTTACGTTAGTTGCAAATTAGTCCCAACTTTAAGAATTTTGCGAAGAAAACCACGACCTTTCAAATGGTTTGTAAATTTAGCCCATGGGCAGCATCTTGCTGCCCGGATGGATTAAATGATTTTTTTAAAGAAGTTGAAATTTACGTTGCCTCTCTCCTTCCTCTTTGCCCCCTCTCTTTCTATTTCTCTGCATATCTTCTCCTCAATTCACGCCTCCTTCCTCTCTATCATCATTCCACCAACAAAGCAAGCAAACTAAATCTATGTGTCCTCTCGTCTCTCTCCCGCTCAGTCTCGTTCCCCGCTCATTTTTTCTCACCACTTGCTATACACTCCGGAACCCACAAACTATTTCGCCTACAAGATGAATTGAAGCGGTAATCGGAGGAGGGATTGAAGGAGTGCTCATCCCCCAAACTTACCCGTTGCTCGTCCCGAGGCAACAAAATAACATAAAAAGAGAGAGAGAGTATGAAAATTAGCGGGGAAACAAGGACCATGACCAATACCCCATTCAAAATACAACTGTCATCAACTTAGGTTATGCAACTCTCATTACATATAATAATCAATTCGTAGCATACAAGTTAAGACAATCACCACCAATTCAAATGCTCCATTGACATGTTCTCACGGGAAGTATATATCACTCGCACTCAAGTGTAAAAGATGTACACTTATGGGATAAGGTGTTTACGCTCAGATTCAATTCAAGTGCATGCGTAACCATAGGCTTGTCAAACGTCTCAAACTCTCCATCACTTAAAAGTATGATTCGACAATGGGATCAAAAAGGACTTTTCTTTTGGATGTAATGTTGGCTCTTTGATAAGGGTAGGAAACATATGGATAAAGTGACTCAATTAGTAGAGAATTAAAACCGGAGATCTTTTGTACTGCAGATTTTTACACTTCAAGGCTATCCAGCTTCATGCTCTTCTAATTTTCTTTTCTCTCATTTTCTTCAAGCTCAACATACTTTTTCTTGTCTCAAGCACATCCTTTTTTTTCCCGAGGTACCAGTTTCGGGCACTACCTCTAACATCTTGGGGTACCAGTTTCGGGCACTACCCCTAAGCAACTTATTTTTAAGCTCATATTTTTGTTTTTGCTCATAATCACTTGTACAGCTCCAAATATTTTATTCCTTCCAAACTCCATGAAAATCAATTCACACACTTTGACAGCATTTAATTCTCCACTAAATATAGGAATTTAAGGCTCAAATAGGATATCAAAGTGGCTATCTTCGTAGGTTGCCAAAGAAATAAGATTTTTAGGCCCAACGGGGTTAACTACGGATATATAATTATTTGGTAAGAAATTATTTGGCTAAGTGACTCATAAATTCAAGGATGGCCTTAGATCATCTCCCATCATCTAACACACATGTAGTTTCAAGTAACACAAGAGGCAAGTTCTAGAATACATACACAAGAACGATACTCACCAGAAAAGAAATATCATGTGATTATGTACATGATCAACGAGGCTCAAAATCTCACATGGGTTTTTAACAAGTAACAGAGCACTTTTCATGGTAAGCAATATCCCACAAGTACACATAGAACTTCATACCACAATATAACTCAAGTACACTTCCTTCATCAATTTCAAGAGCGTATGAATTTCAAAGATAATTTTAACAATATAAGCTCACATGGATCACCACAAATATAAAATCAATCCTTTCACTCCATGAATTAAAAGCACATACAAAAATTAGAATAAGGGAACGAGGGCACCTGATTTTTCTTCAACGTATACATGAGCTCCTCAGCGTAGAACTCAACTTGCTACTCTTTTACCTTTTCTATCATCAAAACTCAAACACACTCATCATCACAAGATTCATCATAATAAAATTGGAGAACTATAAGAAAGAATTAATTTACACTCCACACACTAGAAACTCCACTGAACACTAGGCAAATTGCAAAAAAATCGACACATCAAAACCAATTAAAGTTTCAACATACCACAAAAAATCAACTCCCCTAGCAAACATTACAAAGAAAAGATTATATTCTTGGTGCTTTAATGAGGTAATAACATCACACCCCCCCAAACTTAGTAAAAACGTAAGTCGAAACTAAGTTTGCAAAGATGTAATTGCCGATTAGTAAGCACCTTAAATATAAAAATTTCTTACTCACACGAAAGAAATAAAGCAATAAAACAGAAAGGCAAGCCCCAAACAGGCGCTCATGTTTAACGTCGTAGAGTCACGACGGTAGAGGACGGTCATCTCGCATCCTCACCTTCAAATACTTTCTTTCCCTCTTCTTGTCTACACTCAACACCTCACCTTTTTTGGTCACAAAAATATGATCATTGAAATTTCCTTCCTCCCATGGCTGTCTAGACTCCTCCTTGTCAACCTTCCATTTAAATTCAGAATCACCTGTCTTAGAAAAATCAAGATTAAACAAGTTAGAAACCATATCAATGCTCTTGCACGATTGAGTCTCCATGGGCATCTTCATTACATGATCAAGAGAGAAAACCACATCTTCATTATCCATCTGCAGTCTAAGCTTCTCCGCTCTCAACTTCTTTGCTCTTTCCCACTTTTTCTCCATTGTAAGCTCAGTATTCTGCTTATGTAATGGTACTGGAGTAACATCAACATCATAGAGAGTATTCGGTGTAACATTAAGCATGTTTCGGATAGGTTCGACCTGTGGAATAGGTCAAACCAGGTACGTAATGGTCGAACCGATCGTCTGGAAGGCTGCTCTCACTCTGAAGTTTGGGTTCGACGTGGGTTCGACCTGTTCGATAGGTCGAACCACTGCCACCCAGGTCGAACCAGCCTACTGTACTCTTTCTGCCCTCTGGTTCGACCAGGGTTTGACCTGCTGGCTTGGTCGAACCGACAATGTCGTGGTCGAATCGAGCTTCTGACAAAATAGAGGATAGCGAACAGTCTGGTTCGACATTGGTTCGACCAACAGATTTGGTCGAACCCTCTTGATCCAGGTCGAATCGCTCAGCTGGGACCTCCGGATGTTGTCCAGGTGCCTGGTTCGACCTCCTCTGTTCGGTTCGACCTGATGAGTTGGTCGAACCAGGGTCGAATCGGGCTCCTTTTGCTTCAAATTTTGATTCCAGCTCCGTCGGTCCTTCGTACTGCGTTCCAGACCTTAACGTGATGGCATTATTCTCCAATATTTCTGTCAATTGATGCACATTTGCGGTCATCTACCCCATAATCAAAGTAAGCTCCTTCAACTGCTTAGATAAATCTGCACGATCAACATTCATGGTATCCTCAAGACGATCAATCCTTGCATCATTCTCAGCCATGTATCGATGGAAGGTATCTTCAACACTCTTCACTTCTTGCTGCTTCATACTAGGCCCCCTTAATGTCAACTTTGTAATCTGCGTCTGCTGGGACTCTAGTAGCTTGTTGATGTTAGCTAAACTAGAGACGATCTCATCATCCCTATTCGGCTTCACCACTTGATGTTCAACCTGCGCTACCTCGCCAAGTACATATGATCCTCTATCTCTCACTACAGGCCAGTCACGTGTATTCATAGAGATGTCTTCAAATAACTTTTCCGCTTCAAGTGCTGTCTTAGATAACAACGCTCCTCCTGATGATGCATCAATAAAAACACGCGACTCACAATCCAATCCATAGTAGAAGATGCTTATGTATTCAGCCTTAGACATTCCATGTTGTGGACACCTCCTGAGCATGTCTTTAAACCTATCCCACGCCTCATCAAATTTCTCACCCTGATTCATAACAAATCGGGTGATCTCTTGCCTCATCCTTAAGATCCTTAAGGGTGGCATGTATCTCTCCAAGAACTTCTGCTGCAGTTGGTCCCATGTAGTGCAATCTGTGGCATCAAGACTCTCATACAAAGCTTCCGCCTTATCAATCAAAGAGAACTTGAATAAGGCGATCCGCCTAGCATTATCATTAGCTCCACTGCCCTTTTGAGTGTTTGCATAACCAAGAAATCTTCGGAGATGCTGATATGGATCTTCAAAACAACCTCCAGAAAAGGGATTCTTCTCTACCATGTTAATAAGAGCGGGATGTATCTCAAAATCATCATCTTCCCCCTTTGCTCCTATCAACCCCATATTGACATTCCCAAAGTTCGTGAAAATTTCACGTATGGCAACATTATCCGGATTCTGCCTTGCTCCGGCCATGTTTAGATCAATGTGTTATTTGCTCCTTTCTTTCCTCTCCTTTTTTCAAGCGCACAAGTAACTCGGAAAAATTCAAGGTTAGATAGAAATAAATAATCACAAATAAAAGAAAAGAAAAAAAAAAGAAAAAAAAATCTTAATCAACTAGAAATAATAAAATCAATAATAACAGCCGTCCCCGGCAACGGCGCCAAGAACTTGATGAGCGTTTTTTCAACACACAATTAATCCCCAAGTATGAAGGATATCAATTATAGTTTCGAAAGGTGACCAAGTGAATATCGAACCCAAGGGATGGCGTATTATCAATTAAATTATTATCTAAATTAATTAAGACAAAGCAATAAGAGTTTGATGTTTGATTATAACTAAAATACTAAATTAAATAACAAATAAAATAAACTATCACTCGAAGAATACGTAGGTGGATCAAGTAGGAGAATAGGTAGCTCTAGGATAATCCAGTTTCACTCATTAATCTCCCTTTTATGTGTTGATGTCCGACTCTTCCTTGTGGAATATGGACGCATCACTAAGCCATGCAAATCTACTCTATAGACACAAGTAAATATGCGTGTAACACGTGTGAATAACCTCGGAGCAAGAGATATAATTTCACCCCCCTTTCTAGGTACTATCAGTATCAATTATTTCCCCCTAGGATTGGTACTCTAACCCGATATGATCTCCCTTTATAGGTACTATAAAGTTATCCTCTTTATCCTACTTAATAATCCGAATTCAATTCAATTAATAAGTATTCATATATGATAGTTCTAATGAAGCTTCGGAGTCCCCTCACTTAGAATCATAACATGGAATCCTGTTCAGCGGTGAACGCACTCAATCTACAACCAAGATATATATTCAGACTCTATATACCAATTGAAGATGCACAAAACGACCGTGAATATGGATTAAGAAAGCACAATCATATATAAAATAAATCCACAAGTAGTGTTGTACGGAGTTTACACATAGAAGATCAATTAATTCATAAAACTATCAAAACTCCTAGATCTACCAAAAAGGCTCTAGCCCATGATGTTTCGAAGAACAATCATGGGTGTTGGATAGATCTTACCCGGATGTCTGGAAAATACAAGATAAATTAGGAAACGAATAAACCCTTGATATGGCGTCTTCATGCCCTTCTCCATCTTATCCTCCTCTTGGTTCTCCTCTTGATTCCACAAACGAATCTTCAAAGTGATGGATAGATGAAGGAAAGGAAGTGGATGATGGATGGGGGGTGATCCCCCCTTGTGGGGTGTTGTATGGTTGTGGCCTTTCTTCTCCTCTCTTGTATTGTGTTGTGTTCTTTTGTGGCTTCCTAGACCTCCTTTTATACTTGTAATCACGCCTCCTAGGCTTGGAATGAGCTTTTCAAGTGATCACACGCGTTTAGGCCTCGAAAATACGGATATGGTAAGTTCCCACACATCGGTTCGACCTCAGCAAACAGGTCGAACCACTTAAGCACAGTTCGAACCACAGGTCGAACCACCCTACTGGAAGCCCCAGGTGCTTGGTTCGACCAACCCAACAGGTCGAACCAGAATGTCTCAGGTCGAACCTAGGTCGAACAGATTTGCGTAGTCTCGCCGTTTCGCGTATAACTTTCACATCTGACCTCCGAATTGAGTGATTTTTATGCTCACTTGATCCTCTCTTCCTGGGCTTTCTATCCATATAAAGAACTCATAAAAACACAAAGAATTGAATCTGTAACAAGCCATGGAAAGTAGAATATCTGTTCTGTTTGGCACAGCTCGCGCGGTGTCACCACTTTGCTCATAACTTCCTCGTTCGGCCTCCGAATGGGATGTTCTTTATGCCAACACGACCCTCTCTTCAGTGGATTTCCAACCATATATCACATTACTAGTTTTGAGCTCCACACGAACACAGAATAATTATGAAAGTTGGATGTGCGTTTTCAGCATTCTTGCACAAATTGCACCTTTTCTCCAACTTTGCACTTTTGATCCCTTTTTCCACCTAAAACACAATAAAATACCTCAAGTGCACTTTCATATCACATATAATGAATATAAGACCATTGTGCTAATATATGACAATCTCATCAAAAAGGTGTTAAATTGAATAATAAAACACGCTTATTTTCACTCTCATCAAGTGCTCGGATTTAAAAAAAAACTGAAGAACACAGAGAAAAAAACTTGAGTTCCACCATTAAAACAGTGAAGATGGATTACATCAACACTGCGATTTTGAGGCTGAAGTAAAAAGACGTTCGACACAGATTCGTCGTAGATGTTGCTGGGAGCAAATTTGAGCAATGAGTCTGATATATTATGCATATTATTTTTCTTATTTTTCATGTGAAAGCAACGAGCTGTGGCATAATTTTCTTGTTTACTCATCATGATTATTTGTATTGCCTGCCTATTAAAAAAATATCATTTAATCCATCCGGGCAGCAAGATGCTGCCCATGGGCTGAATTTGAAAACCATTTGAAAGGTCGTGGTTTTCTTAGCAAAATTCTTAAAGTTGGGACTAATTTGCAACTAACATAAAGGTGGGGGTTTTTAACGCAATTAACCCTTTTTTTTATTAAGTTGGATCTATTATTAATCATTTTAGTGAGTGGAATAGGAGTTGACATTTTAACTTTTGGTTATAATTTTTGTGGATGTAATGAAACACACTACTTGTAGGTGTGTCAATTTTACCCGAGTTTGGGTACTCGGCGGGTAATACCCGATCGGGTAAGGGTAGGATAGAGTATAATCAGGTTTCGGGTAGGGTACTACCCGTGTCCATTTAAAATGTTAAGGGTAAGGGTAGGGTATGTTTTTATAAAATATCCGTCTACCCTACCCGATTACCTACCCGTTTACCCGTATACTTTATATATATATATTTCTTTATTTTCTTATATTTATCGATATTTCTTTATTTCTTTATACTTATTATAATAATAGTTATTAAAATATGTCCTTTAATATTTATATATGTATTTTTTATAAGGATGAATCTGTTGCCCATTAAATTTGAGATTATGGAACTATGAAGTTTTTTGTTACATTTGAAGTTATCAAATCTGTGTAAACTTGAAGCCATGCAACAGTTGAAGTTGATTTTATAAATATTGCTTGATTAGTTTGATGAGTTTTTATTGTGCTACTTGGGTTATTTTAATGCTATTAGTATAACTGGAAGCCTTATTTTGTAGTTTGATTCATGATTCTTGTGTAGTTGAGAGTGATGATTTATTTATATGTTGGGCATTTGTATTTATTTGAGGCGAATAAGATAAAGAGAAGTATCAGCATCATAAGGATAAATGATAATAGTGAAGACAACTAGGGTGGCCATTTTAAAATAGGTGGATATCCATTTACCCGCGGATTATTCATTATTCGATGAATAATACCCATACCCTACCCGATAATACATTTGAGGGTAATAGGGTAGGGTATGGGTAAAGGAAATAGATATAGGGTAGGGTATGGATTTGGCGTACCCGTACTATACCCTACCCGTTTACACCCCTAACTACTTGACCCAATCCCCCACTTCGTGGAGAAGCTATTAGCGTGGTATAATACACAATAAAAATAGGATTAATTGCAAATAAAATTCTAACCTTTACTTTGATTGCAAATAAATCTAAGCCTTTGAAAATTTGCAAATAAGTACCCCACTTTAAAATTATTTTGCAAAAAGAACTATCGGGCAGCGAGAAACCTTTGAAAATCTGTTAATAA
The DNA here is from genome assembly GCA_023678885.1 of Pogostemon cablin. Lineage (NCBI taxonomy): Eukaryota > Viridiplantae > Streptophyta > Magnoliopsida > Lamiales > Lamiaceae > Pogostemon > Pogostemon cablin. The sequence continues at coordinate 10,820,572 of CM042983.1, forward strand.
GTACATCACTTTAAAGTTTTTTGCAACAAGAACCACCGGGCAACGGGAGGCTTACGGACAGGTCAGTGACCGGACAAATCTCCCGATGCCCGGTGGTTCTTTTTGCAAAATAATTTAAAGTAAGATACTTATTTGCAAATTTCCAAAAATTTAGACTTATTCGTAATTAAAGTAAAGGTTGGGACTTTATTAGTAATTAACCCATAAAAATGCTAACTTTTATTATGTTAGCAATTTATACAAATTAAAAGGTTGACATTTTAAGAATTTTAAGGCAAGTGGCTCACAAATAGTTAGCAAAAATAAAATTATGCAATCGAATAATAATAAAAATATTATTAATATCCAGTGACCTCAACTATCAGCTATATATAATTCTAGTGTGGTATGAGTAGAGATGTTAATAAGGTCCAGGACCGTAGGTTCGGCCCGTTTAACTCGAAAAAATGTAGATTTAGATTTGTATAAGTAGTGGCCCGTTCAAATCAGGTCCTTTTTGGCCCGGACCAATTAGCCCGCGGCCCTATAGGCTAGTCCGTAGGTTAATAGGGCTAGCCCGACTAGCCCGATTAAAATTTTTATAATAAAAAGTTAATTAATAATATTCGTAAATTATTAAAGTTAATAATAATTTTTTATGTTAACAAATAATTTCTATTGATAAGTATATCTTATAGTAATTTAATACCCTCTAACTTACTACATTTTTTTTGTTTATCATTTTAAAATAAAATAATTTAAGTGTAAAGTACGTGAGACATTTTAAAAAATAATATTGAAAATAAACTATCTTAATTCATAAATAATATTAACATATTGTAATCCTAAATTTTTTTTTTTACATATAACTTATACATTTTATTAATGTTAGAACAATATTTGATGTATTTTTAATGTTTAATTATGTTTCAAATTAAATTAATATTTTTTTATTTTTTTTATTCACAGTGGCCCGTTTAGCCCGAGGCCTGCTAGGGTTAGGGTTAGGTTCGCATAAATGACAAACCGTTTAATATGGACCGCTTAACCTGTAGCCCGTTTAACCCGTAACCCTATAAGTCTTTGTAGGTTCAGGTCCCACCCATTTAACATTATTGGGTATGAGTCACAAAAATCTTTTGCAATTAGAGTTCGAAAAGTTAATTGCCTTTGTTGATGCATTAAGCCAGTTTAGTTAACATAATATGACAATTATAATATACTTATTGATGTGTAGTTCAATTGTTGTTTTTTTATTTTTATTTAATTGTAATTGGTGATATGAAATATTAAAAGGTCCTGTATTTCGATGGATTAATTTAAGGGTGGCAATGACTACTTCAGCAACATTTTCACCTCCTCTCACTGCAACCCTTCTGATCTTCACTGGCTCTGAGCAGACTTCGATGTAGAGCGGATGAGAACATGCGCAATGCCCTTGCCCAGCCATTTACTAGTGACGAGATCAAGAGATCTCTAAAGGATATGCACCCTTTTAAATCTCCCGGTCCCGACGGTATGAGTCCTATCTTCTTTCAAAAATTTTGGCATATTGTTGGTTCTGATGTCACTGCTGCTGTGCTTGATTTCTTGAATAATCTCTTTTTTGATAATAGGCTTAATCATACATTCATAGTTCTCATTCCTAAAATTAAAGATCCTTGATTAGTGAGTCAGTTTCGTCCCATAAGTCTTTGTAACATTGTTTATAAATTGGCTTCAAAAAGTGTGGCAAATAGAGTTAAACTTGTGCTGCCTCGCTTAATCTCTGAATCTCAATCCGCATTCATCCCAGGTCGGCTTATCACTGATAATGTGCTCATTGCCTTTGAGACTCATCACTATATGAAACACTTCCGTAACATCCATCATCCCCTCATGTCTTTGAAGCTAGATATGAGTAAAGCTTTTGATAGAATATAATGGTCTTTTGTCATCCATGTCTTGAAGGCTCTTAATTTCCCAAACAACATCATCCAAATTATCTCCAAATGCATCTCCAGTGTCACTTTCTCCTATATGTTGAATGGTGAAAAATTCAGAAACCTTGCTCCTAAAAGAGGAATCAGACAGGGAGATCCTTTAAGTCCCTACCTCTTTATAATTTGTTCCAAAATTTCTTTTGCATTCTCCAGGATTTGCAATCATGCGGTAAAATTCATGGTATTAAGATTTCAAGACATGCTCCTTGTATCTCTCATCTTTTCTTTGCAGATGATATACTTATTTTCGGAAAGGCCACCCAGGAGGAAGCTCAATATCTGAAATCAGTCATTAACCTTTATGAACGAGTTTCAGGACAGCGCATTAACTTTGATAAATCAAGCATTGTCTTCACTCCAGGCACTCCACAAGAAGAGATTGATTCAATTTCCTCTATACTTGGCATGACAATTGCTACATCTCATGGGAAATACTTGGGGTTTCCATCAGTGATGGGGAAAAACAAGGCTGAAATCTTTTCTTCTATCAAGGATAGAATCTGGAAACGCATTTCTAGTTGGGAAGCAAAATATCTATCAAAAGCAGGAAAAGAGATCTTAATCAAATCTGTTTTACAGGCTATCCCCTCATATGCTATGACTTGCTTCAAGCTGCTAGATAGACTTTTTGGTGAGATCTCTTCTATGTTGTCGGCATTTTGGTGGGGTAAGAATAGCGAAACGAAGCGTAAAATATCTTGGGTGGCATGGAACAAATTTTCTACCAATAAAAATGATGGTGGACTAGGGTTCCGTGACATGAAAGCTTTCAACATGGCACTTCTAAGCAAACAAGGATGGAGACTTCTCACACAACCAAACTCACTCCTCGCTCGACTTATGAAAGCTAAATATTTTCCCAATTGTTCATTTTTAGAAGCATCTGTGGGCAGTTTGCCTTCGTGGGCGTGGCATAGCATTATGGAGGGTAAGAAAATCCTTAATGTTGGTTGCAGACGCATAATCTTCTCGGGGTACACTACTAAAATTCTTCAAGACAGATGGCTTCCTAGAGCTTCCAACTTTTGTGTTCGAAGGGTTCATCTTCCATGCACGGAAAATACCTCTGTAGACACTCTCATTGATCATTCTCCGTACAGGTGGAAATCTGAGTTGGTTAGACAAATGTTTGACCCGAATGAAGCAGATCTTATCCTATCTCTCCCTATCCGCAATATATCCTCTCCAGATTGTTGGGTGTGGCACTTTACGGGAAATGAAAAATTCAATGTCAAGTCAGCGTATCATAAGATCATGGAATCAGGTATCTTAAGCAACTCTAATACTGCTACTATAGCTTCTTCTAGCTCTGGTCCCCATCCAATCTGGAAGCATCTTTGGAAGCTTAAGATTCCTCCACGCATCTTACACTTTCTATGGAGATGCTGCTCTAACACTCTTCCCACCCCAGAAAATCTGCAGCGATATGGTATTTTGGTAGATGCCTCTTGTTCTTTATGCTTAAAAGAACCCTCTAATGCTCACCACATTTTCTTTGGATGCGAGTTTGCAAAAACTGTATGGGATCAATGTGGCATTCTCTTTTTTGTGCTTCAATTTAGTCAACCTTCTGCTTATCTGTGGTTCCGTGAGATCCTCCTTGCTTCTGATAAAAACCTTGCAGAATTATTTACTACTCTTGCATATCTTATCTGGTCTTCTCGAAACAAATTGTTGTTTAAAGGTGCCACTATTGTTCCTCAAGATATCATCTATGCTGCTTGGCGACTTCTCTCTTATTATAGGTTTGCTAATGGATGGCCGGAAAGACCCTCTCCTTGTCTTTCAACTCTCCAACTTCAGCCGCCTAGCAACTCTATTTACATATACTTTGATGGGGCAATCTCAAGACATCCTAAGTGTGCAGGTGTTGGTGTTTTATGTGAAGAATGCAAATGGCTCTTTCTGTTATGGTCTTGCCAAGAAATTTGATGGTATCACTGATCCAGCTGTTGCAGAATTTCTTGCCCTACAAGAAGCTCTTTCTCTTGCAGTGGCGCGTAATTTCCCCAAGTGTTCGATTATTGGAGATGCTCGCAATGTCATTCTTTGTGCTAAAGATGTTGTCGAATATCCATCAGCTGCTTCAGCTATTTTCTGTGACATTCAAGCACTTCTCTCCTCTCCTATTACATTTGATTTATGTTGGGTCAATCGTTCTTATAATGTAATAGCCCACGAGCTTGCTTTCTTTGCTAAGAACCATGTCAGTTTAGAAAGCTCGTGGGAATCCCCCTGATTTCCTCTTGTCAATCAATGCTGGCTGATTCCAGCTTTTTAGCTATGTTGAATGTTTTTCTTTCAAAAAAAAAAAAATTTAAGGGTGGCTATTTACACCCCAATTTATTAAACAAACTCCAAAAAGTATTTTAATTAATCTTTTTAAAATTAATAAGACTAAAATGCCCTTTTACTAAATATACCCCCAATTCATTTTCATTCCAAAAATAAATCATCCCATCCCATCCCATCCCGTTCTCTCTGCTGTATGCCACCGCTTTGTTGTACGCCTTGTTGAATCCCAATCCCAATCGGAGATGCAGTTTTCATGGATCTGATCCCGTTGACGTCGATTCCGACGTGGTTTTTGTCGGGGTCGAAATCTTACTTGAAGGTGTCGAGCTCGATCGCCACCACCTGGTTTACCCTATTACCGTTGGTAGTGTGTTTCGTTGAAACGCCCATTTTCTATCTGCATGAAGGTTTTGAGCTTCCCAGCTTCTCCAATGGCAGAAATGCAGCATAGAAGAACGAACACTACAGCGGCGGCGGCGAATTCTTCCATCCAAGATGAGGTTTGAGAAGAAGAGAGGCGAACAGATTTTCGTATATATTAATTCACCTTTTCTTGATTAATAATCTCATAAAATTATGGAGTATTATAATGTTGGAGGGTTGATTTAGTTTATAATTTTGATTTTGTAGTGGTAATGCACTCCATTTTCTATTTTTCTTTACTGCTGGCATTGCTGGAAACTTTTCTTGCATTTCTTCGATAAAATTAATAAATAAAATTAATTTAGGGGTGTAGAATGGGATGATATTTAGAGGGATATAAATAGTCATTTTAGGTATATTTTTTTAAATAAAAGTATTTTGGTCTTATTAATTTTAAAAAAATTAGTTAAAAATTTTTTGGGGCTGTTCAGTAAAATTGGGTGCAAATAGTCATCCCTCAATTTAATTTTAAATGAATGAACAATAAGAGTTCTCTTAGAATTTTAGATATGAATATTATTCCTTATATTATTAAAATATGAAGTGGGTTTATTTATTATTGTACCATTTCTCTTTTTTATATAGAGTGAAAATATTAGAATTTTATACACTCCAAATTAATATCATTAATATAATCTCTCTTTCTCCAACTTCTCTATATTCTTCTCCTTTCTATGTTTCTCTTATCATTCCTTTCTATATTTCTTTTGGCGTTCTTATCATTTACTTTACAACATAAAGTAATAATATTTCACATTTGTATGTCTAAGTAAGATCAATTAAATTTGAATAATTGATGATAAAAATTTTAATAAAAGAATGTAATAAATACTAAAAAAAACTTTAAAACATAAATAAGATGATTACATGGGTTATTTATTAAAATATAGTAGTTTTAAAAATATTTTAATTAAATATTACATTTTTGATGAGTATAGAAATCTCATGAATTTAGGATCCATTTATAGTATGGTTCCATACAATTATGCTTTGTTTGAGTGTTTAAGTACCCTAAATTGCTCGATATTTGTAAATATTTGGAGAATTTATACTTTGGTTGAGTTTGTATGATTTTCAGGTATAAATGGATTTTAGAAGTGAAGAGGAAGATGTAGGAAAAAGCGGATCTCAATTCGGAATTAAAACGAGGGAGAACGAGCCAAAATAGTGAAGTAGTGCGAAACTGTAAGAAAAACTCGACCGAGGGGAAAAACTCGATCGAATTTTTCTGCATTTTTTAAAAAAACACGAGCAAAAACAGAGTATCGAAGGCTACGCACACTGTAAGAAAAATTCGACCGAAGCACAAAAACTCGGTCGAATTTTCGTGCAAAATTTCCAGCTGTAACCTCCGAAATTAGGGTTTTTCAATGGGGTATAAATACCCAAAACCTTCCAATCCTCCATAGAACATATTAGGGGGGCTGCTTCTTACATATCACACACTCCCATTTCATCCATCCTGCTCTCCATTCATCCATCCATCCTTCATTCCACTCCATTTTCCACAATTTTCACCTTCATCTTCATTCATCCACCATCCTTTCACCCATCCTCTCTATTTTCATCATCTTCTAATCACCAATCTATTGAGGATTGAGCCTTGAGAGTGGGAGCTTGTAAAGTAAAGAAAGATATTCAACCTACATCAAGGATGGAAGATATTTCGCTTCATATTTGTACTCTCTTTAGTTTATTTTGAAACAATGGCTATATGTAATCATTTTGTGAATGTTTTCAGAATGTTTATTGTTGGCTAGACCTCTAGTGAGGCTAGCCATAAGATGGATTAGGGCTTTGTGGATTTGTTGGATTTAAATGGTTATTTGATATGATATTTGGAATTTCCTACATGATTAATGATTTACTTGATTTGTGTTATGATTTGTGTGATTAAATTCTCTATTAATGATATTAGGATGGCCATTCCAATATTGTGTTTTGGAATTTCTCTATTAATGATATTAGGATGGCCATTCTCTATTAATGATATTAGGATGACCTTTGTGATTGCTTCTAGTCCATTTATCATTGATACGTGTCATTTAAATTTAGCAAGTCTATGATGTCCTTAATCTTGATTGTGGTTAGTCTTACTCTTCTTTAGATTGTTACTTCATCCATCTCACCTTCATCCATTATCCATCTCATTTGTACATGTTCTATCTTTAATTGCTTTCTTAGTTAGTTTGTAGTGTAATTAACCCCTCATTTTATTGATTAGTCCTTCTAGAGCGAAATATCTTTCGAATACGAATACATCACTTTTTCCTTTGGGTTCGATATTATAAATTTTGCACTTGGTCACCACGTCTACACACAACGATAGAGTATGCTTACTCTTATCAATTTATACCAAAATTGAGACTAAGTTCAAGTTACACGGAATTTTAACAGAATAAGTGAGGTCGCTATTTGTAGTGGTGTTTGTATTGTTGTCAGAGAAAAAACGTCACTGTAGTTGGCGACTTTTAAGGAACGTCATTGTAATTGGCGCCTCTTGCCTTCAACTTATTAATAGTTTGGTATACCGATATATACCGAAATACCGATAATATATCGGTATTTCGGTATATACCGGTATACCAAACTATTTATTAAATTAATATTAATAATAATTTTATATAAATTAATATATATATATAACTGTGAAAGTGTAATACATTAAATTTACTTCCCCACAATTTACCCCCAACAGAACCCTAGCCTCCTCCACCCTCTTGTCTCGTCCCCGCCTCCAACCCTCACTTCCATTTTCCATCCCCACTCCATCTGGACCATCCCCACCCTGCTGCCACCTCTAGTCTCCCTCTTCTCCATCCGGATCATTCTCTCTCTTTTCCGTCCCTGTCGCCGCCATTGCTTCCCCCGCCGTGCCCCCGCCGTTAGCCCACTCTTCTCCTTTCAAAATCATACATAGTAAAGAGAAGCTCGAAGGTCAAGAACTTGCAATCCAAGGTCGTTCGAAAAATTAAAATTGTAAATTTTCTCTAAATAGTATCGATTTCGGGCTTTGAGTTGTGTTGTTTGATTTTTGAAGGCTATTAATTGTTTAGGAGTTTGTTGGAATGTAATAGCAACTTTATTTATTTATTTGTATGTACCTGTATGAATCTGTATACATGGGTTTAAAGAGATTCGGTATGAATCGATACACATGGGTTTGAAGAAATTTCGGTATTCGATAAAAAGCGGTATTGAGTATTAGCATACCGAATGTTTTGGTATACCGAGATTCGGTATACCGAATTTTCGATATGGTATCGGTATATAAATTTTCATGCCGAAAATTTCGGTACGGTATACGGTATGCTTAATTATTTTCGGTATACCGTACCGTCCACCCCTAACTATAACATCATATTCATAATTCATAGAGGATATTAGATACATGAATGGGGTGTAATTGTGTAATAGAAACCCCATTCGAAAGAAACAAAAAAGAAAAGAAAATGACGTGGCAATGTGGCATACTTTCCCGCGAAATAATGGCGGCCCCACTTTGCGTGGCATCTAAGTGACCTCCACGTAGACTTTTATCCTATTGGGACCCACCACCCTCATTAATCTTAATCATCTTATTTCTTCCTTAATTTCAAATTTCATCATTCTCATTATCTTATGTTAGAAAATTTTATGTGTGAGGATAATGCTAAGGGAGGGGGTTATTAGTGGAATAGAGTTAGTAATTTAAAATTATTTTTGGAAATTGTGATTGAATATATAAAAGGTAAGCACGTTAAGTGGTTTGTCTTACATAAACAAGAATATTGAATCTATATCTATCTATTTATGGCATCCTATATGTAATTACTAATTAATGATTATAATGACGGTTTAGATAAAGCCAAACAGAAATTTAGGAATTGGTATGGATTAGAATTAATTATTAAAGATATGGGATCCTGTGTTGCTCGACCACGCTTCTTCCCTGGAACATCAAATCTCTCATCACAAAATTGTAACTCCTTATTTTAGGATAAAATAAAATGATACACAGAACTGTAATTCCTTACTGTCATTTGTGTGAGTGACACATTATCAAATGTTGGATTAATTATGCACGATGAAGTATTAATACTTCACCCTCTTTCAACAATTATCACCAGCATTGTAAATACTAAATAAGAAAATTTTTTTAATCAATTTTATTGATTTTTTAAAAGTTTTATGATACCTTTAGGTGATAAATATAGTAAGAGTATATTATGTATTAAGTGGAAGTTATATTTTTTAAATTAAGACGTTCTTGATGTTTTTGGTTGATTTAATATTAAATTTTTAAATGGTTAAGATAATTATAAGATAGATGAAATCTAAAAATAAGAAAATAAGTGTGTGACCAGGAGAATATATATAGCAATAACTATCTATGAAAAATTCAAACTTAATTACATATATTGTAATAGGGTTAATTACACTTTCGGTCCAATTGGAGCATCCCGGTTGCAGTTTTGGTGCCGAACCTTTTTTCTGATTCCAAAGTTGCATTTTTGGTCCTATTCATTAGAAATGGATGGAAATCGTTAGCAATTGCACTTTTAGTCCCAAAAGAGTTTTAAAACTGAATTTTCTCGAAAATTTACATCCCTAATTGACTTATATCATATTTATATTGTCAGATTTTCATTTTCTTTCTATTTTTCAAAATAGGCATAGTCCATTACGACCATATCAAGCCCAGCATGCTTCCGTACATTAATTTAACAATCTTAACTCAACATTAACCAACGAAAATCGTAACAGTGCCTTTCTTTGACCGCAAATCCTTCGGGTATCCGGAGAGTTTTACAGTGCTCCTTACAACTAACCACGCGCCCCGCAGTGTGATGGATCAACCGTTCCTTCAAAGGACCCCAGCACAATCCTGGTTCATTTCCTATGCCGGATGTACAGGATACTGCTATTATTTTTGGTCGGAAAATATGGAAGATAAGGTTGCAGAAATAAATGAAAGGTTACAGGCTTCGGGCAGTAGCCCAAGATTATTTATTTATAGAATGGAAATATTATTACACACTCATCCTCACAGAACAAGAGGAGATAACTCCTTTAGCTACCTATTGTAGCTGTACTCAGAACACTCATATAAAGAAAAGAAAGGAATACATTGTTTATTTAGAAGAGAAAACAGAGGGGAATGACTGATGCCTTCTGCTTCCTCATACTTTCTATTTATAGAGGCTTGTGGATTTAAAATTCGGATTCCAAAGCCTCCTAACTTCTTGTGACATCACTGCTTACTTCACATTTATTGGGTGCATTCAGTAGCTTTCTGCCTTGGATGCTCCTTTTAGCTGGCCAGGTCCACTTCTTTTGGTCCCCTTTGCTACAGGGTCACATGTCTTTGTTTTCTTGAGGGGTCACTTGACTCTTATTTTTTTGAAGAGTCATTTGTCTTCTTTGGTGCCTGAAGATTCTCCTGGCTCTTGGGTATTCTGAAGAGGTTTTACCCTCTTCTTTCCACGTGTTTCTTTTGCTGATGCTGGTTCAGCAATTCTGATCATCCATATGCCCAACCTAATTCATTTTTCAAACTCTGGTTCTGTTTGGGTGGAATAGCTTGTGCATATCTTGTTTTTCCATTGCCCGAAATGGGCCATGTTACAATATCTCTAATGAGTTTGTTTACTCACTGGAATCCTATTTTTCCAGAGAATGTCTTATTTTTCCTGGAAGGCTGGAATGCCTTCTCCGTAAATACTGTCTTCTTCCCTGTTAAAGTATTCAACAAAAAAAATCCATTCGAAGACTTGTGCTCGAACTTGAATGGGAACTTCACCTCAATCATTGCTTTAATGAAGGCGTACAAATCCCTCGCTCTACGCGTAAAGATATGTTCTTCAGAAAATATAGAAACCAAGATTGGTTCCTTCCCAGAAGACTCCTTGACTCTTTTTTATGCTAAAATATCGGGTCTTCTAAGCTTGATGAAATGAATGGCCTCGTGGTTTCCTTTCTCGATTGGTTCTGGAGCTGCACTCGTGAAGTAAATCTCCAATACATCTCCTCTGGATAGAGTTGAGTTGTTTTCCCATGCCTTAAAAACTGTCTTTCCTAGCCATTCTGGCAATTTTGAAAGCTTTGGAAACTTGGTGGAACAGTGTATATTAAATATAGCGCTCCAAAATCATACCATTGCTTTACGTTATTTGGATTTGAACCTTCTCGCATTCAAACTCGGGGATATTCTCCATATATATCCACCCGGCATTTCTCCGGTCGGATTCCTTGTCTGGTGTTTAATTTCTCCCAGCTGGCCTAGTATTCCTACCAATAAGAGAAATCAGCTAAGTTAATACCAACCTTAGCCGTGCCCGTCATAGGCTTAAGGTTGATCTCTCCCTCTTTGACCCCAGAGGTGCTGGGTTGACTCGTCGACTCTAGATGTAACTTCAGAGCCTCAATTTTTCCTTGGACAGGTTCTTCTTTTGGAAGTTCCAATTTAGGACTCGTGCTAAGGGTACTTGAATCCCTTGATTTGGATTTAGAGCCACATTCTCGACTACTCTCATTTTGTCGATTGCTATTGCTATCAACCGCCCGGAGGAGTGGCTCTCGTAGTGACTCGAACATACTCGCATTATTGCAAATATAAAATCTCATATGCGATTGGACACTTTGTTCTGATCACATTTTTGTATTCTTCTAGCACTTTTGCATTGAGTGCCAGATTCTCGAATTTCCTTTGGAGCAACTCAAGGTTGTCCATTAGGTGCCTTGATACAGTCAGGATGGAGTCTATTTCAGCTCCCTCCATCTCTCGTTTGGAAATCTGCCAAAATATTATCAACAGATTTAATAATGACAATATTAAAATTATAATATTGACATTCTGCTTGCCATCTTAATATTCTAGCATTTTCTGGTTTAGATTCAATTTTATTTTTCCAAAAGGCTTTGAGGCTTGTGTTATCAATTTTAAGAATAAATTTCTTCGTAAGAAGAAATAACGGCCATTTTTTGAACGTCTTCCAAACCGCAAAGAACTCATTTTCATTGATGTGCCACCTCTTTGCTTCATTTTCCGCAAAGAGTCCGCTACAAATCTGCATGGCACTTCTCCTTCAGGTGTGGACTTAGTTAGAACTGCTACCCACCAATGGTCGCTAGCGTCTGTGTAGAGTACCAGTTCATCTTCGTCATTTGGTATAGCTAACTTGGAAAGCTTCTTACAAATCTCCTTTAGTTGTTTAACCATTGTTTGGTGTGATTCCTCCCATTTAAACTCAGTATTTTTTTTCAACAGAGGACTAAACACCTTCCTGTACTGCGCTATATTGTTGATGAACATTCCAGCAAAGTTGACAACTCCTAAGAAGCTCTGGAGTTGTTTCTTATCCTTGAAATCTTCAGAAAATCTTTGAACCTTTTCTACAATGTGTGGCTGTAGAATAATTTCGGTCTCATCGATCTCAATTCCAAGAAAATCGATCTGCCTTATTTCAATTACCGTCTTCTTTTCAGAAAGCACCAATCCTTCCTTATGACGAACTTCTGAAAATACTTCCAGATACGCTAGATGCCCCTTTATATTCTTTGAGGCTATGAGGATATCATCTACATAGACAAACATGAATAAGAAGTATTCTTTGAAAAGATTGTCCATCTTTCTTTAATATATCTGGGATGCGTTCTCCAAGCCCATAGGCATGACATTCCAAATATAATTGCCTTGTGGTGTGGAGAAGGCTGTGAACTTTTTGCTTCCTTCTTCCATCATAATCTGGTAAAATCCAAATTTGCAATCAAACTTAGAGAATACTTTGGCGTTCTGGATACAGTTGATCAAGTGTTCCTTACTTGGTATGTAGTATTCATCGAACTCCAAGATGTTGATTCCCTTGTAGTTGATTACAAGTCTCGACTTCCCCCGCTTGACTTCTCCATGATTTCTGACTAGAAATCTTGGACTGCTGTATGGAGATACTCCTGGGGATATCAACTTAAGGTCCAGATGTTCTTTAAGTATTTGTTGCATATCCTTACGATCCTCTTGGTTCATTAGGATAGGCTTGTATCTCATGAATGATGCGTGTTTTCTTTGCACGCAAAATTAATCCCCAAGTATTAAGGATATCAATTGTAGCTTAAACAAGCGATCAAGTGAATATCGAACCCATAGGGCGGCGTATTATCAATTTAATTATTTACTAAATTAATTAAGACGATATGGCAATAAAAGTTGTAGGTTTGGAATTACAACTACTAACAAATAATTAAAATAATAAATAAAATAAAATATCACTCGAAGAATACGAAAGTGGATCAAGTAGGAGAATATGTAGCTCTAGGATAATCCAGTTTCACTCATTAATCTCCCTTTCGTGTGTTGATGTCCGACTCTGCCTTGTGAAATATGGACGCATCACTAAACCATGCATATCTACTCTATAGACATAAGTAAACATGCGTGTAACACGTGTGAATAACCTTGGAGCAAGAGATATAATTACACCCCCTTTATAGGTACTATCAGTATCAATTATTTCCCTGGCCAATTGGTACTCTAACCCGATATGATCTCCCTTTATAGGTACTATAAAATTATCCTCTTTATTTTACTTAATAACCCGAATTCAATTCAATTAATAAGTAGTCATATATGATAGTTCTAATGAAGCTTCGGAGTCCCCTCACATAAAATCATAACATGGAATCCTGTTCAGCAGTGAACGCACTCAATCTACAACCACGATATATATTCAGACTCTATATACCAATTGAAGATGCACAAAACGACCGTGAATATATATCAAAAATGTGCAGTCATATATAAAATAAATCCACAAGTAGTGTTGTACGAAGTTTACACATGAAAGTTCAATTAATTCATAAAAACCTTTATAACCCTAGTTCTACCAAAAAGGCTCTAGCCCATGATATTACGAAGAACAATCATGGGTGTTGGATAGATCTTACCCGGATATCTGAAAAATTACAAGATAAATTAGAAAACGAAATAAACCCTAAATGTAGGCATCGTCGCATTCTTCTCCGTCTTGAATCCTCCTCTTGGTTCTCCTCTTGATTCCACAAACGAATCTTCAAAGTATGGATGGATGGAGGAAAGGATGTGGATGATGGTTGGGGGGTGATCCCCCCTTATGGGGTGTAGGATGAATTTGTGGCTCTTCTCCAATCCAATATGATCTCTATGATGTGATCTACATCCCCTTTTATACTTGTAAGCTCTCCTTATAGGCCTTGGATGGGGTTTTACTTGAGACAGATGCCAAATTTGGTAAAAGAAACCCGAAACTACCAAAAATAACATCCAGTGACATCTTGTTAGACTTTACTTTCTTGGTCGAACAAGGCCTCCAAGTCGAGCAATGGTCGAGCAAGCTCTCTTTAAGTTTTTGGTCATTTTTCCCGAGTTTCCCTCTTTTGTTCGACCAAGACGATTCTGGTCGAACGGATCTCCTTTGGTCGAGCAAGCTTGTGCAGCCTCACCGTTTCGCACATAACTTCCACATCTGACCTCTGAATTGAGTAATTCTTATGCTCATGTGATCCTCTCTTCCTTGGATTTCTATCCATATAAAGAACTCATAGAAACTCCAACATTTGAGGGTGTAACAAGTCATGCAAAGTGGACAGTCGTTCTGAGCAGGAACAGCTTGCGCGACGTCACCGTTTTGATCATAACTTTGTCTTTTGAAATCCAACTGGGGGTGTTTACGCATAAACGACCCTCTCTTATGTGGATTTCCAACCATGTATCACACTTTCAATTTAAAGCTCTACACGAACACAGAAAAATTACACAAGTTGGACGTGCGTTTTTCAGCATCCTTGAACAAATTGCACCTTTTCTCTAACTTTGCACTTTGATCATTTTTCTACCTAAAACACAATAAAACACCTCAAGTGAACATTTTTCTCACATATATTGAATATAAGATAGTTGTGCTAATATAAAACAACAATTCTCATCAAACAGGTGTTAAATTGGACACTAAAACACGCTTATTTTCACTCTCATCAACGAACTCATGCTCTTTTCCTTCTTTCACTTTGAGTGAAGCTTTGAGCTCATTTTTGTTCCACTAGGCTAGAGGATCCTTGTTGAAGGTCCTTTGTATCTTCTTTTTGACGTTCTCCAAAGATATATGTTCTTTGACTGTGACATTTTTCTGTAAGCTTTCTTCCAAGCTTGCTTTAAGAAGGTGGATTGTATTTTCCTTTAGTTTCTCCATCTTCCATCCTTCTCTAGTCTCGGTTCTCATTTGAAGGACCGTTTCGTCATATTTTCTTCGATCATTCATCTTTGGATGTCTAAGTTTTCCTTCATCACTACGCTTGCTGTGAAATTTGATTGGCATTTTTTATTGAAATGCATTTCGTAGTATTGGTACGATGATCTTATGTTCATAAAGGGTTGTGAAAATAAGCCTCCTTGTTGGCTTTTTTTGGGTAAATAGCTTAAACGTCTGCAGGAAATTATTTCCTAACAGAATGTTTGCTCCAGTGTCGTGGAAGTATATCAGTGGGGTTTTCACCTTGTACCACGGGGTATGATCCGCTCCTCCGATCATGATTTTCGTCTGCTTGATTCCTCTGTTAAAGATTAGCACTCTTTGGGAGAAATCTTTTCGAAGTACCGTTGGCAAATCTTCGCCAGAATCTTTAGGAAAGACTCCTTCTTTTGTTGTGCAGATACCAGCTTCTGAATCAATATATACCGCAAAATATTCTGCACGATTCTCCTTATATATCATTTTACGACGGTGATTTATATCGAGAATGGACTTATGGTCATGGGTAGATCAGAGCTTGTAAGCTCGTACCTCTACTAGTAAACCTTGTATCTTTTCTTTTTGACCGTGAATTCCATTCCATCTTGTAATCTTTTCCAAGGTTTGTGATTCTCAAGAAATTCCAATCCCAGCACTAGTTGTTATGGGAATCTTCATGTTATTCCTTTTATTACCAGCTCAAGTTCTCCGAGTTTGAGCTATCCTTGATATCTCCTGATTGTTGGTTGTTGGAGATAATACAAGATATCACAAGGAATAGAGTTTTTTTTTTGGTGATATCGAATATTACTTCGACCCCTCTCCATCCTTCTGGGCATTTTAGTTCACCCTTCGTTGTCAACTTTTTTGGTTCGTGGATTACCTCCACGATTGGCTTCTTTCTGCACTTTTCACTGATCATTCTATCTTCTTGGAAAGAAATCCTTCTCTTCTCGAATCTGAGGCTATCATGCCTACTCCAAACTAGCTTATCTTTGATTCGCAGATCCATGTCGTGGATTGGTGGTAACTTCATTATTTCTGGTCTGGTTGCACGTTCAACCCTTCGAACACTTCTGGCATCTCAATGTACTCCTTCATTTAGAATAGATCCGAATGATGAGTATTGGAGATAGCATATGAGATACTGTAGGTGATAGAGTAAGGTCTATTCTCTTCTTTCATCAAATCTTTGTTCTTGAAATCCTGATGAAGGGTTAGTGCTCTACTGAAATCCTTGTCCGCCAGATTATAGACAATCCTTGGGTAGATGTAGGATGTCATCTTGCCTGCATACAGGTTTCCTGATATTCTTCCCAGGCATGCCTCTCTTGTATTTTTGATCCTCTTATCAAAGATTGCAATATCGATTGGTGTATCGACACCTTCTTTGAAAGTGGCTTTCATAAGGATCCGAATTCCTCCGATATGGATCCAAGAAATGGTTTTAGCAATACTGTTGAGAGTGGAATTTTACGCATTTTATGTGTGCACATTACACCGTTTTGCTTAGAAAATTTATCATTTTTGCATGGAATTGTGTATGTTTAAGTATTTACATGATTTTAAGGCTATTAAGGTGTTTTTGTGAGTTTTGAAGGCAGGAAACAGGGTAGAACAGGGTAGGATCGGAAGAGGAGCAAAACAGACTCGGAACGGCCCAGCTTGGGAGCAGCTCGGCGAGCCGCTTGAGCCGAGCTGGGTGCCGAGCAGCAGTAAAAGGTGCCAAGTGGGGTCCCAACTGGACCCCAGTGGCGTGGCAAGATCGATAGAAGGCCGCTCGGCTGGGTCCAGGCCCAGCTTGAGCCGAGATGGGTGCCGAGCGGCCCAGTTCAGGGCCCAGACGGGGCCTGTTCGATGCATCAGTGTATATATACCCTCAAATCGCGATTCTGAAGAAGTTTCGATCGCGAAAACAGCCCTGCAACATCCAAGAAACAATTAGGGAGATCAAGACACAAATTGGAGAAAACCCATCCATAACCCATCATCAATTCACACCTCCAACACCTCCATATCAGATTAACAACCTGATTTCATCATCCATCCACTTCCAAGAGAGTTCCAAGTGCTAATCAAGGGAGAATCGAGCAATTGGAGAGACGAAGAAGGAATGAAAACTATGTCTACACTAGGGTTTCATAATTCTTATCTTTCTCTTTCTTTTACTTTGATTTTTGGTATGAATTGCTTAACCTTAAGTGTTGCTTGTGACCTCATGGGCTAATTTTATATACAGTTCTAGGGTTTGATGGATTGATTTAATTGATTTGGGGATTTAGACCAAAGATTGGGATTTTATGCAGTTGAGCTTTTGATTTTACTTATTTTATTAAGACATGCTTTTCTGCTTCGTAACGTCTTCATAATATATTCATGACATCCGCTATAATGCTTGGATTATTGTGTTAGCTTGTGTGCGTTCATGATTGGTATTGTCTATCTGTTAGGTATTAGAGTAGCTCCGCTATAAGCACTTTAATTTCATGAACTTGTAAATCAAATACTTGATTATTTTAGTGGAATAATGCAATTAGACAATCAAGTAGGAAGTGAATAGAACCTTGTAGTAATTCCAGAAAATATCTTGTTAGTCGGGCTTACCATCCGGAGGTATTGTTGCTTGCTTTGATTAGTATCTAGGAATAAGGCTTGGTAATATTTGCGCACCTTAGGATTTAAACCAGATTAGACTGTTAGCTTTGAATCGAATCATATTCGGTGGGATAACAGGGATATGTGGTGTATTTTCAGTGAAACTGTATGAATGAGCAATCGTAAGTTTAATAACCCAATTAATTGATCAATACTTGATACCTTAGAACTGTCGCTTATCTCTTGATTATAACTTGATTTATTTTTATTGCCCTTAATTATTCAGTTATTTAATATTTCGTAATTTAGTTAATTACTTCAAAACTCTTAGAAAATCAGTTACCTTATTCTGATTAAGCTAGTATAATTAGAAAATAAATAGTTAGCTGTCCATTGGGTTCGATAATTTAACTTGGGAACTTGCTGCTACAATTGACATCCTTATACTTGAGGATTAAATTATAGTGCGCAGAAAAAGCCTATCAAGTTTATGGCGCTGTTGCCGGGGACGGCTTAATTATTTATTTTTCTTTTATTGCTAATTTAATTTGGACTTTTTATTGCTTTTTTTTATTTTTCTTATTTGAATATATTCTGACTATAAATTATCTTTGAGGTACTGAGATGGACGAAATATTGAAAAGATATGGAAATCAAAATGTTATGAATCCTTCTCCATGCATAGACGAAATATTGAAACGCTATGAAAATCAGAATAATATGGTTCCTACTCCATATTACATGGATGAGAGGAATTATGGTTATGATTCTCTAGTGAATCAAAGTCCTTCTCAGTATTACAATCAAGTCAGATATGAAGATGAATGGTCTTGTGCTTACAATGCAAATTCATATCAACTTTATCAAGAGAACACTTATTCTGGATCGGTCGGAGTTTCCCAAGGATTACAAGATGCGTTTGATACTTCCATCAAGAAGCATGAAGAAAACATGGGAAGGTTGGAAGCTCTAGAAAGAAAGATGAAAGTTCAATCGCAGGAAAGGGAAGTTGCATCACAGGAGTTTCATGAAAGAACGAGAGAGATAAACAATCTTCTTACGAACATCTCTTCAAGTTTAAATACTCAACTTCAACAAGAGGAAAGAATGGATGAAGAAGAGTTTGAAGAAGATATTGTTTTTCCATTGTGAATGCAGTTTGAAGGTCCTATGTTGTTGTTAAGGAAGAAGAAGTCGAAGAAGAGTCCACTCGATTAAGTCAAGTGGCTCCACTCGAATTGAGCTATCAACTGGAGACAATTTTTGAGGCAAAGGAAGTGAT
The DNA here is from genome assembly GCA_023678885.1 of Pogostemon cablin. Lineage (NCBI taxonomy): Eukaryota > Viridiplantae > Streptophyta > Magnoliopsida > Lamiales > Lamiaceae > Pogostemon > Pogostemon cablin. Next base: position 10,839,369 of record CM042983.1, read on the forward strand.
TGATGAAGAATTTGACGATGTTGAAAAAGAAAAGAAAGAAGAAGAGCAAAGTCATGAAGCAACCGAAGAGGACTTGAAGAATGAAATGAGCATTTCTAAACTTTTAAACTCTTTAAGTTGCATTGAATTTGATGATATTATTTCTATTGACTTTGTTTTACCTAATGATTCCTCACATATTTTTAGGGATAAAAAGGAGTTAGAAGAGAAGTTGGGAATTTTCGTCGGAAGAAGGAATAAGTGGTGGAGTAGAATGAAGAGGTTGATGAAATTTGATCTTAACATGGTTGGCAAGGTCAAGATAAATTTTAAGAATGCCAACGAGGCCATCCCTTGCCATAAGTATTGGATTGATGAAGAAGCACAGCGATTAGAATACGATGGCAAGGATGAAAGATATCCATGGCCATTCCGATGAGCTTGAGGTATTCCGTCGTGACTCTCCGACGTTAAACATGAGCGCTTGTTGGGGGTTGTCCTTCCCGTTTTAATTACTTTTATATGTTTGTGTGGTGTAGGAATTTTATTAGGTGTTGCTTGACTGCGGTATTTACTTCTTTGCAAACTTAGTGTCTCACTTCGTTTGATCAAAGTTTGGGGGGGTACCGTACATACCTTGTCTTGTAGTACCGAAATAAAAATTTTGCATTGTGTTGTTGCTTGGAGGGTCGATTTTTTGTGGATTCTTGATATTTTTTACTTGTTTGATGATGTTGAGGGTTCGATTTTTTGCGATTATCCAGGTTTCGTGTTTTGTGATGTTTATGGTTTGCTTTGTGTTAATCCTAGTGTCGGTATAGTTGATTTTTGGTTCTCTAGGATGATTTTCTGATTTTTCTTAGCACTTGATTATATGTGTGATTGTGTTTGAGAAGCAGTTTGAGATTGTGCTTGGATATTGAGATACTTGAAGTTTATTTATGTGCATGAAAGATTAGCTATGTGACTTTATTAGGAGTGCTCTTTCATGCCTACAGCCATGTGAGATTTTGAGCCTTTTGAAATCATGACAAATTGCATGATTCAGTTTATTCATGTGAGTGTCGTTCATACACACGTATTCTAGAACTTGGCCTTATGTCTTACTTGAAGCTGCGTGTTTAATTAGATGATAGGAAATGATCTTAGGCCATTTTTGTTATTTATTAGTCACTAGCCAAAATTATTATCCTACCTATTGAAATTATCCGTAGTTAACTCTTTTGAGCCTGAAAAGTCATATTTGTTGGAAGCCTACGTGATAAGCCAATTGATCCCTTTTTAAGACTTTAAAAATCCCTACCTAGTAGAGAGTTGAAGGAGTCAATTTGGTGTCTTGAGAAGAAACATAAAAGGAGAATAAGTTGGAAGTGATGAAAATTGTTGAAAAGAGTGGTTAAATTATTGCATAAAGGGGTAGTGCCCAAAACTGGTACCCCATGAAAAGGGTAGTGCCTGAAACTAGTACCCTTATTTGAAAAAGAAAAAAAAAAGAAAAGAGGGAAGAAGAAAAAAAATTTTCAAGTAAGGATGTGGTGTTCAAAAGTGAAGGAGGAATCAAATTACAAGAAGCATTGAAGAGCGTTGAAGAATAGAGTAAAGTTGTTTGCTGAAAAATTGTAAGTCTTCTTTGATTCTCTACTGGTGATTGAGTCACTTTATCCATATATTCCCTACCTTTACCAAATAGCCAACATTACAACCTAATGCAAGACCTTTGTGATCCTATTGTTGAAATTATTCCTTTAGTCGAGAGTTGAGATGATCGCCAAGCTTATGGTTACGCGTGTGTTTGAATTGACTTTGAGTGTAAACACCTTACCCTGAAGTGTATATCTCACACTTGAGCGATGAGCGTAAATACTACCCGAGAGAATGGGTGGATGAGCATTCCGACTGAGTAAAATAGTTGATTTGAATTGTATGTTTTTAGATGGATGGTTATCTTGTATCCAAAGTATGATATTTAAATTGTTATATTGTCTTGAATGTTTTTCTGCTGTGAAATTTTCTCTCAATTAATCTATTGGTTTTTAATGTTGTTGCCTCGGGACGAGCAACAGGTAAGTTTGGGGGTTTGTTGAGAGCGGAATTTCACGCATTTTATGTGTGCACATTACACCGTTTTGCTTAGGAAATTTATCGTTTTTGCATGGAATTGTGTATGTTTAAGTATTTACACGATTTTAAGGCTATTAAGGTGTTTTTGTGAGTTTTGAAGGCAGAAAACAGGGTAGAACAGGGCAGGATCGGAAGAGGAGCAAAACAGACCCAGAACGGCCCAGCTCGGGAGCAGCTCGGCGAGCCGCTCGAGCCGAGCTGGGTGCCGAGCAGCGGTAAAAGGTGCCGAGTGGGGTCCCACCTAGACCCCTGTGACGTGGCAAGATCGATGGAAGGCAGCTCGGCTGGGTCCAGGCCTAGCTCGAGCCGAGCTGGGTGCCGAGCGGCCCAGTTTAGGGCCCAGACGAGGCCTGTTCGATGCAGCAGTGTATATATACCCTCAAATCGCGATTCTGAAGGAGTTTCGATCGCGAAAACAGCCTTGCAACATCCAAGAAACAATTAGGGAGATCAAGACACAAATTGGAGAGAACCCATCCATAACCCATCATCAATTCACACCTCCAACACCTCCATATCAGATTAACAACCTGATTTCATCATCCATCCACTTCCAAGAGGGTTCCAAGTGCTAATCAAGGGAGAATCGAGCAATTGGAGAGACGAAGAAGGAACGAAAGACTACGTCTACACTAGGGTTTCATAATTCTTATCTTTCTCTTTCTTTTACTTTGATTTTTGGTATGAATTGCTTAGCCATGAGTGTTACTTGTGACCTCATGGGCTAATTTTATATACAGTTCTAGGGTTTGATGGATTGATTTAATTGATTTGGGGATTTAGACCAAAGATTGGGATTTTATGCAGTTGAGCTTTTGATTTTACTTATTTTATTAAGACATGCTTTTCTGCTTCGTAACGTCTTCATAATATATTCATGACATCCGCTATAATGCTTGGATTATTGTGTTAGCTTGTGTGCGTTCATGATTGGTATTGTCTATCTGTTAGGTATTAGAGTAGCTCCGCTATAAGCACTTTAATTCCATGAACTTGTAAATCAAATACTTGATTAGTTTAGTGGAACAATGCAATTAGACAATCAAGTAGGAAGTGAATAGAACCTTGTAGTAATTCCAGAAAATATCTTGTTAGTCGGGCTTACCATCCGGAGGTATTGTTGCTTGCTTTGATTAGTATCTAGAAATAATGCTTGGTAATATTTGCGCACCTTAGAATTTAAACCAGATTAGACTGTTAGCTTTGAATCGAATCATATTCGGTGGGATAACAGGGATATGTGGTGTATTTTCAGTGAAACTGTATGAATGAGCAATCGTAAGTTTAATAACCCAAATTAATTGATCAATACCTGATACCTTAGAACTGTCGCTTATCTCTTGATTAGAACTTAATTTATTTTTATTGCCTTTAATTATTCAGTTATTTAATATTTCGTAATTTAGTTAATTACTTCAAAACTCTTAGAAAATCGGTTACCTTATTCTGATTAAGCTAGTATAATTAGAAAATAAATAGTTAGTTGTCCCTTGGGTTCGATAATTTAACTTGGGAACTTGCTGCTACAATTGAAATCCTTATACTTGAGGATTAAATTATAGTGCGCAGAAAAAGCCTATCACATACCTTCCTTGAGTTTACTGAGTTCCCTCTTTATTTCATCAATAGGAACTAGTTGCATTTCCTTCACATTTGAGAAATTTCTCCAATCTTCCTATGGTGAATCCATTATATAGATTGAGTCTTGGATCCTCCTTCATGATTCTTATAAGAGTCTTATGAGTAATGGATGTATGGGAAAATAATCCAAACATCTCTTCTTGTATCTCCTGTTGGAAGTTTTCTTCTTCATTCCGACTCATTGTTGAGAGTGGAATTTCACGTGTTTTCAGTCTCATAATACACTGTTTTTTGTTAGAATAAGGTCATATATTTGTGTGGGATTGCATTGTTTACGTATTTTGCATGGTTATGGTGCTACTAAGGTATTTTGTTGTGTTTTGATAGGAAAATGGGATAAAAAAATGTAAAGTTGGAATGAAGGGTGAACTCGTGCTACTTGCAAGAAAATAGACGTCCACTTTCTATAAATTTTCTGTGTTGGTATGGAAGTAGAAATTGGTCGTGAGAGACATGGTTGGAAAGCCACCAAAGAGAGGAGTGTGTGGATCAAGAATCACCTTAATCGAAGTTTGAATGAAGAAGTTATGGCCAAAACGGTGGGATTGCGCAGCTATTGACGAAATTTTCGAAACTTAGTCAAATTTTGGCCCAAAATAAGAGACCCACCAATTATGCAACGTACATATGCTTGGAAATTAATTTAAAGAGAAAATATCAATTTTAGTCCTTTATCTTTTACCAAATCCAATTTAGTCCTGTAACTTTTAGTATTTTCAATTTTAGTCCTTTTATTTTGAATTTTGTTCCTATATCATTTAAAATTTTAATTTTAGTCTTATAAGTTTCAAATTTAGTCTTATATCTTTTTGAGTTATCAAAATTAGTCATGTATCTTTCGAAGATATAGGACTAATTTTGTATAGGACTTAAATTGAAATTTTAAAAGTTATTGGACTAAAATTGAAACTAAAAGGGCTAAAATTGAAAATATTAAAAGTTACAGGATTAAAATTGAATTTGGTAAAAGATACAAAACCAAAATTGATATTTTCCCTTAATTTGAATGGCAACATATGGACTATTGGGCCCACGTTAAATTGGGGGGATTTCAATTAGGTGTTGTAGTGTGTTGCCACACATTTGCATGCCATGCAATTATTTATTAGTGGGCCAGACTAATGCTATGAAGAAAATTGGAAAGCCCATTACTTAATTCCTCATTAGCACGTACACACGCATACTCCCTGGGCATTGCACGGAGGAAAAAATCAGAACAGGGGCGTGGGTGACGAACATAAAATCCATCTGGAATCAATTCACGCAACCACCCATCTCCCACACACACTTCATACACAACATCCATCCCATCATTACATTGGTCCGGAAGGTGATCCAAGTGCTAATTGAGGGAGAATCGAGCAATTGGAGAGACGGAGAAGGAACGTGAGACTACGCTTACGCAAGGGTTTCATAATTCTTATATTTTCCTTCTTTTTACTTTGATTTTTGGTATGAATTGCTTAGCCATGAGTGTTGCTTGTGACCTCATGGGCTAATTCTTTATACAGTTTTAGGGTTTGATGGATTGATTTAATTGATTTGGGAATCTAGACCAAATATTAGGATTTTACGTAGTGAATATTTTAATTTTACTTATTTTATTAAGACTTGCTTATATGCTTCGTAACGTCTTCATAATATATTTATGACATCCACTATAAGCTTGAATTATTGTGTTAGCTTGTGCGTGTTCATGATTTGTATTGTCTATCTGTTAGAGATTGAAGTAGTTTCGCTATAAACACTTTAATTCCATTAACTGGTAAATCAAATACTTGAATTGTTTAGTGGAACAATGCAATTAGACATTCAAGTTGGAAGTGAATAGAACCTTGTAGTAATTCCAGAAAATATCTTGTTAGTCGGGCTTACCATCCGGAGGTATTGTTGCTTGCTTTGATTAGTATCTAGGAATAAGGTTTGGTAATATTTGCGCAACTTAGGATTTAAATCAGAATATACTGTTAGCTTAAAATCGGATCATATTCGGTGGGTTAACGGGGTTATGTGGTGTATTTTTATTGAAAATGCATGAATGAACAATGGAGGTCTAGAAACCCGAATTAATTAGTCTATACCTGATACCTTAGAACTGTCGTTTATTCCTTGATTAAAACTTATTTATTTTCTTTTGCCTTTAGTTATTCACCAATTTAATATTTTGTTAATTAGTTAATTACTCAAAACAATTGGAAATTTGGTTACTCAATTCTTATTAAATAGTAATTTATAGAATAAATAAATAATTAGCTGTCTCAGTAGGATCGATAATTTAACTTGGGTACTTTCTGCTATGATTGACATCCTTATGCTTGAGGATTAAATTATAGTGCGTAGAAAAAGTCTAACAAGTTTATGACGCCGTTGTGCCGGGGACAGTTTTGATTATTTATTTTCTTTTATTACTTATTTAATTAGAATATTTTAGCTGAGATTTAATTGTGTTAACTTGAATTTTTCTTGAAGATTGCATGCACACTAGGTCAAAGAAGGGAGCACAAGATCTCAAATTTGATCCAGAAATTGAAGCGTCTACACGGAAAAGGAGAGAAGCAGTTAAGAATCTCAAAGCACCTCCCAAAGCTGCTAAGATCCCACCTTCGAAGAAGAAAACAGATACTCAGGATCCTAAAGCAGTCGTAGGAGAGGAAGAAGATGAGCTGATAGAAAATTAGGTTATCCTAGAAGAGGCTGAATCAGAATCAGAATCAGAAACAGCAAGTATGGGAGATAGAACTAATGAAGATGACAATGTCATCCAAGAGACATTCAAGTCCACCAATCTAGGAGGATCAGGCTTAGTTGGAGCCGTTCAAGCTGATGAAGCGAATGACATAAGGCCAGCCCTGATTAATATGATGGAGAAAAACCCCTTCATCGGAGGCGTTTTTGATGAGCCCTATGGCCATCTTAAGCGTTTTAACAGCTATATGGATACAGTGAAAGCTGCTGATGCTACTAATGATAGATGGAAGATGAGGCTTTTTCAATTTTCATTGGTTGATAAGGCAAGGGAGTGGTATGATAAGTTGAAGGGATACAGTTGTTCTAACTGGACTGAGCTGCAGCAATTATTTGTGGATCATTTTATGCCACCGGGTAAGGTGCTTGCACTGAAGCAGGAGATCAATCAATTTAAGCAGCGGTGAGATGAATTGTTTGGAGAGGCTTGGGAAAGGTTTTTGATGCGTTGAGCAGATGCCCACAACATGGATTTAAAAAGTCTCAACTCATCAGTGTCTTCTATAATGGCCTTGACAACGAATCGAGGGTATTGGTTGATGTTTCTGCTGGAGGAACAATCTTTGGCAAAACATCCAACGTCGTGGAGAAATTGTTTGATGAAATCTCTATGAACTCTGGAGATTGGCCATCTGAAAGGATCCGAGGGACCTATATACTTGGTAAAGTTGCAAAGGTTGAAGAGAAATTTTCTGAAGCTGATAAGAATGATAAGGTTGTCGCTCAATTGGAATAGATGAACAAAAATCTGATTACTCTGATATCAGGTAATAATGAGGGAGGCAACCGAGGGCCTGCAAGTGATGATGTGGTGATGAACCTTCAAGAGGTCGAGGATGCTAATTGGGCTATGGGACAAAGTCTTCAAGGTTCGAGAGCTCCTCAGAATTGGCAAGGAAATAGGTACCCTCAAGGTAATTCAAAGCAAAGAAATGACCAAGGGGGAGGTCCTAGTAATCAAGGAGGCAATTAGGAGAATCAGAGGAATGAGAACTTCTCTTATTCAAACCCGAATAATGCAGTTCCATATTGTTGAGAGTGAAAATAAGCGTGTTTTAGTGTCCAATTGAACACCTATTTGATTGATATTATTGTTATATATTAGTACAAGTGTCTTATATTCGATATATGTGAGAAAAAGGTGCACTTGAGGTGTTTTATTGTGTTTTAGGTGGAAAAAGGACCAAAAGTGTAAAGTTGGAGAAAATGTGCAATTTGTGCAAGAATGTTGAAAACGCACGTCCAAATTTCATAATTATTCTGTATTTGTGTGGAGCTCAAAACTGGTAGTTTAATATATTGTTGGAAAGCCACTGAAGAGAGGGTTATTTTGACGTAAAGAACATCCGAATTGGAGATCGGACGAGGAAGTTATGAGCAAAGTGGTGACACCGCGCGAGCTGTGCCGAACAGAATTGCAGTGCTACTTTCCATGGCTTGTTACATATTCAATTCTTGGATTTTTGGTGATTTATTTATATAGATAGAAATCCAAGGAAGAGAGGATCGTGTGAGCATAAAAAACACTCAATTCGGAGGTCGGATGTGAAAATTATAAGCGAAACGGTGAGACTGCGCAAGCTGATTCTGACCGGTACGACCACGACAGGTGGGTTCGACCAGAGCATCAGGTCGAACCAAGGTCGAACCAGACGGCGGAAAAACTGGTTCGACCACGACATGCTGGTTCGACCTGTTTTTCTGGTCGAACCAAGCACCTGGGATTAGGGGTGTCAATTTGGGCCCGGCCCGGTCCGTATGGGCCGGCCCAGATCCGTCCCAAATTGAAAATGGGGCGGACCCGCTCCGGACCCATTTTGAAATGGGCCGGGTCCGATTACTACCCCAGACCCGCGGGTAACCGACCCGACCCGACCCCTAAAATATATTTATTATATTTTTTTATTTTAATAATTACTAAAATTCTATTAAATTACTACTAATCTTATAATTATTTTATTATTTATATTATATTTTTATTTTTTAACATAATTATTATTTGAAGTTATGGAAAATAATGAAGTGAGAGAGGTAGTAATTTAAGAGTGCACATAAAATTTAAAAAAAAAAAAAAAAAAAAGAGAACAGGGCGGGGCGGGGCGGACCCGCCCCGTTTGGGTCTGGGTCTGGGTCTGGGCCTAAAAAATAAGACCCGTACGGGTCCGGGGCCTTTAAAACGGGTCGGGTCCGGGTAGTAGGGTACCCGGCCCGTTGACATCCCTACCTGGGATGTCCAGAAGGGTGGTTCGACCATGGTTTGACCTTCCCTGTTTCGTTCGACCTATTTGTGAGGTCGAACCGCGCTTCGAGAACTTACCAAATCCGTATTTTCGAGGCCTTAACGCGTGTGATCACTTGAAAAGCCCATTCCAAGCCTAGGAGACGTGATTACAAGTATAAAAGAAGCTCTATGCAGCCATAAAAAGAGGAGAAGACAACAACAAGAGAGGAGAAGAGAGGCCACACATACAACACCCCACAAGGGGGGATCACCCCCCAACCATCATCCACATCTTTTCCTCCATCCATCCATCACTTTGAAAATTCATTTGTGGAATCAAGAGGAGAACCAAGAGGAGAATTCAAGACGGAGATGGACATGAGGACGCCATATCTAAGGTTTATTCATTTTCTAATTTATCTTGTATTTTCCGGACATCCGGGTAAGATCTATCCAACCCCCATGTGTGTTTCCTACAACACCATGGGCTAGAGCCTTTTTGGTAGAACTAGGGTTGTGAAGGTTTTACGAATTAATTGAACTTCCATGTGTACACTCCGTATAACACTACTTGTGGATTTATTTTATATATGATTGTGCTTTCTTAATCCATACTCATAGTCGTTTTGTGCATCAATAATCGTTGTGTAGAGTCTGAATACATAACATGGTTATTGGTTGAGTGCGTTCACTGTTGAGCAGGGTTTTATGTTATAATTCTAAGTGAAGGGATTCCGAAGTCTTATTAGAACTATCTTATATGAACACTTGTTAATTGAATTGAATTCGGGTTAATAAGTAGGATAAAGAGGATAATTTTATAATACCTATAAAGGGATATCATATCGGGTTAGAGTACCAATCCTAGGGCGAAATAATTGATACTGATAGTACCTAGAAAGGGGGGTGAAATTATATCTCTTGCTCCGAGGTTATTCACACGTGTTACACGCATGTTTACTTGTGTCTATAGAGTAGATATGCATGGTTTAGTGATGCCTCCATATTCCACAAGGCAGAGTCGGATATTGACACATGGAAGGAAAATTAATGAGTAAAACTGGATTATCCTAGAGCTACCTATTCTCCTACTTGATCCACTTTCGTATTCTTCGAGTGATACTTTATTTGTTATTTTAGTTACTTGTTTAGTAGTTTAATCATTCAATCCTCAAACTATATTGCCATTCGTCTTAATTAATTTAGATAATAATTAAATTGATAATACGCCGTTCTTTGGGTTCGATATTCACTTGGTCGCTTGCTTAAGCTGCAATTGATATCCTTAATACTTGGGGATTAATTTTGCGTGCAAAAAAAACGCACATCAAGTTCTTGGCGCCGTTGCCGGGGACAGCTGTTATTATTAGTTTATTATTTCTAGTTGATTAAGATATTTTTTTTCTTTTATTTGTGATTATTTAATTCTATCTAACCTTGAATTTTTCTGAGGTACTTGTGCACTAGGAAAAGGAAAGGAAGGAAAGAAAGAAGTAACGCGTTGAGCTAAACATGGCCGGAGCAAGGCAGAATCCGGATAATGTTGCCATACGTGATATTTTCACGAACTATGGAATTGGTAACATGGGGTTGATAGGAGCAAGTGGGGAAGATGATGATTTTGAGGTACATCCCGCTCTTATTAACATAGTGGAGAAGAATCCCTTTTCTGGAGGTTGTTTTGATGATCCATATCAACATCTCCGAAGATTTCCTGGTTATGCAAACACTCAAAAAGGAGCTGGAGCTAATGATAATGCTAGGCGGATTGCCCTATTCAAGTTCTCTTTGATTGATAAGGCGGAAGCTTGGTATGAGACCCTTGATCCAGCCGACTGCAATACATGGGACCAACTGCAACAGAAGTTTTTAGAGAGATACATGCCACCCTCAAGGATCCTAAGAATGATGCAAGATATCACTCAATTTGTGATGAATCAGGATGAGAAGTTCCATGAGGCATGGGACAGGTTTAAAGACATGCTCAAGAGGTGCCCACAGTATGGGATGTCTAAGGCTGAGTACATAAGCATCTTCTACTATGGATTGGATTGTGAGTCGCGTGTTTTTATTGATGCATCATCAGGAGGAGCGCTGTTATCTAAGACAGCACTTGAAGCTGAAAAATTGTTTGAAGACATCTCTATGAATTCACGTGACTGGCCTGTAGAGAGAGATGGAGGATCATATGTACTTGGTAACGTGGCGCAGGTTGAACATCAAGTGGTGAAGCCGAATAGGGATGATGAGATCGTCTTTAGTCTAGCTAACATCAACAAGCTACTAGAGTCCCAGCAAAGACAGATTACAGAATTGACACTAAAGGTGCCTAGTATGAAGCAGCAAGAAGTGAAGAGTGTTGAAGATACCTTCCATCGATACATGGCTGAGAATGATGCAAGGATTGATCGTCTTGAGGATACCATGAATCATGATTTATCTAAGCAGTTGAAGGACCTTACCTTGATTATGGGGTAGATGACCGCGAACATGAATCAATTGACACAAAAATTGGAAGATAATGCCATCACATTGAGGTCTGGAATACAGTACGAAGGACCGATGAGGCCGAAATAAAAAATGGACATATCCAGGCAGCGATTCGACCAACCAGCCTCTGGTTCGACCTGGGTCGAACCATACCATGCGGAGCACTCTATTTTTCCAGATTATCGGTTCGACCAAAGCAAGGGTGGTTCAACCTGTCCTGAAGGTCGAACCCATTTCTAACCTCAATGTCCGGAGCACCCTGTTTTGTCGTAACAACGGTTCGACCATGACGGACATGGTTCGACCAAACCATCTGGTCGAACCTTGGTCGAATCAGAGGGTATAAAGAGTACAGTAGGCCGGTTCGACCTGGGGGCAGTGGTTCGACCTATCGAACAGGTCGAACCCACGTCAAACCCCAACTTCAGAGCGAGAGCAGTCTTCCAGACGATCGGTTCGACCATTACGTGCCTGGTTCGACCTGTTCCACAGGTCGAACTCAGGTCGAACCCATCCGTAACATGCCTGTTTCTGCGCCGAATGCTCCGCATGATGTTGATGCTACTCCCATGCCATCCCAAGGACAGAATACTGAGCATACAGTGGAAAAGAAGTGGGAAAGAGCAAAGAAGTTGAGAGCCGAGAAGCTTAGACTGCGAATGGATAATGAAGACGTGGTTTTCTCTATTGATCGTGCAATGAAGATGCCCATGGAGACTAAATCGTGCAAGAGCATTGACGTGGTTTCTAACTTGTTTAATCTTGATATTTCTAAGGCAGATGATTCTGAATTTGGGTGGAAGATTGACAAGGATGTGTCTAGACAGCCATGGGATGAAGGAAATTCCAATGATCATATTTTTATGACCAAGAAAGATGAGGTGTTGAGTGTAGACAAGAAGAGGGAAAGAAAGTATTTGAAGGTGAGGATGCGAGAAGACCGTCCTCTACCGTCGTGACTCTCTGACGTTAAATATGAGCGCCTGTTGGGGGCTTGCCCTTCTGTTTTATTGCTTTATTTCTTTCGTGTGAGTAAGAAATTTTTATATTTAAGGTGCTTACTCATCGGCAATTACATCTTTTGCATACTTAGCTTCAACTTACGTTTTTACTAAGTTTGGGGGGTGTGATGTTATTACCTCATTGAAGTACCAAGAGTATAATCTTTTCTTTGTGATGTTTGCTAGGAGAGTTGATTTTTTGCGGTATGTTGAAACTTTAATCGATTTTGATGTGTCGATTTTTTGCAATTTGCCTAGTGTTCAGTGGTGTTTCTAGTGTGTGGAGTCGATTACATAGTCAATTAATTCTTTCTTAAAGTTCTCATATTTTATTATTGATGAATCTGTGATGATGAGTGTGCTTGAGCATTGATGATAAAAAAAGGTAAAAGAGTGGCAAGATGAGTTCTACATTGAGGTTTCAACTCGAGGATCTCGTGCGTACGTTGAAGAAAAATCAGGTGTCCTCGTTCCCTTATTTTAATCCTTATGTGTGCTTTTAATTCATGGAGTGAAGGATTATGTTTATGGTGGTGATCCATGTGAGCTTATATTGTTAAAATTATCTTTGAAATTCATATGCTCTTGAAAATGATGAAGGAAGTGTACTTGAGTTATATTGTGATATGAAGTTCTATGTGTACTTGTGGGGTATTGCTTACCATGAAAAGTGCTCTATTACTTGTTAAAAACCCATGTGAGATTTTGAGCCTCATTGATCATGTTACATAATCACATGATATTTCTTTTTTGGTGAGTATCGTTCTTGTGTTTGTATTCTAGAACTTGCCTCTTGTCTTACTTGAAACTACATGTGTGTTAGATGATGGGAGATGATTTTAGGCCATCCTTGAATTTGTGAGTCACTTAGCCAAATAATTCCCTACTGAATAATTATATATCCGTAGTTAGCCCTTTTGAGCCTAAAAGCCTTATTTATTTGGCAACTACAAAGATAGCCACTTTGATATCCTATTTGAGCCTTAAATTCCTATATTTAGTGGAGAATTAAATGATGTCAAAGTGTGTGAGTTGATTTCGATGGAGTTTGGAAAGAATAAAATATTTGGAGCTGTACAAGTGATTATGAGCTTAAAAATAAGTTGATAAGGGGTAGTTCCCGAAACTGGTACCCTGAGATGTTAGAGGTAGTGCCCGAAACTGGTACCTAAAAAAATGAAAGAAAAAGTATGTTGAGCTTGAAGGAAAAGGAGAGAAAAGAAAATTAGAAGAGCATGAAGCTGGATAGCCTTGAAGTGTAAGAATCTGTAGTACAAAAGATCTCCGGTTTTAATTCTCTACTAATTGAGTCACTTTATCCATATGTTTCCTACCTTAACCAAAGAGCCAACATTACATCCAAAAGAAAAGTCCTTTTTGATCTCATTGTTGAATCATACTTTTAGTGGTGGAGAGTTTGAGACAATAGGCAAGCTTATGGTTACGCATGCACTTGAATTGAATCTGAGCGCAAACACCTTAACCCATAAGTGTACATCTTTTACACTTGAGTGCGAGAGATATATACTTCCCGTGAGGACATGTTGATAGAGTATTTGAATTGGTGGTGATTGTCTTAACTTGTATGCTACGAATTGATTATTACATGTAATGAGAGTTGCATGACCTAAGTTGAGGACAATTGTATTTTGAATGGGTATTGGTAATAGTCCTTATTTTCCCGCTAATTTTCTTACTCTCTCTCTTTATTTTTATTTTGTGGCCTCGGGACGAGCAACGAGTAAGTTTGGGGGTTTGTTGAGAGTGAAAATAAGCGTGTTTTAGTGTCCAATTGAACACCTATTTGATTGATATTATTGTTATATATTAGCACAAGTGTCTTATATTCGATATATGTGAGAAAAAGGTGCACTTGAGGTGTTTTATTGTGTTTTAGGTGGAAAAAGGACCAAAAGTGTAAAGTTGGAGAAAAGGTGCAATTTGTGCAAGAATACTGAAAACGCACGTCCAACTTTCATAATTATTCTGTGTTTGTGTGGAGCTCAAAACTGGTAGTGTGATACATGGTTGGAAAGCCACTGAAGAGAGGGTCGTTTTGGCGTAAAGAACATCCGAATTGGAGGTCGGACGAGGAAGTTATGAGCAAAGAGGTGCCGCCGCGCGAGCTGTGCCGACAGAATTGCAGTGCTACATTCCATGACCTGTTACATATTCAATTTGTAGTTTTTTTGTGAGTTCTTTATATGGATAGAGACCCAAGGAAGAGAGGATCGCGTGAGCACAAAAATCACTCAATTCATAAGTCGGATGTGAAAGTTATACGCGAAACGGTGAGACTGCGCAAGCTGATTCCGACCGATTCGACCACGACAGGTGGGTTCGACCTGAGCATCAGGTCGAACCAAGGTCGAACCAGAAGGCGGAAAAACTTGTTCGACCACGACATGCTGGTTCGACCCATTTTTTTGGTCGAACCATGCATCTGGGACGTCCAGAAGGGTGGTTCGACCATGGTTCGACCTCCCCTGTTTGGTTCGACCTATTTGTGAGGTCGAACCGCGCTTCGGGAACTTACCAAATCCGTATTTTCGAGGCCTAAACGCGTGTGATCACTTGAAAAGCTCATTCCAAGCCTAGGAGACGTGATTACAAGTATAAAAGGAGGTCTATGCAGCCACAAAAAGAGGAGAACACAACAACAAGAGAGGAGAAGAGAGGCCACACATACAACAACCCACAAGGGGGGATCACCCCCCAACCATCATCCACATCTTTTCCTCCATCCATCCATCACTTTGAAGATTCGTTTTTGGAATCAAGAGGAGAATCAAGAGGAGGATTCAAGACGGAGAAGGACATGAAGACGCCATATCTAGGGTTTATTCGTTTCCTAATTTATCTTGTATTTTCTGGACATCCGGGTAAGATCTATCCAACCCCCATGTGTGTTTCCTACAACACCACGGGCTAGAGCCTTTTTGGTAGAACTAGGGTTGTGAAGGTTTTACGAATTAATTGAACTTCCATGTGTACACTCCGTATAACACTACTTGTGGATTTATTTTATATATGATTGTGCTTTCTTAATCCATACTCATAGTCGTTTTGTGCATTAATAATCGTTGTGTAGAGTCTGAATACATAACATGGTTATTGGTTGAGTGCGTTCACTGTTGAGCAGGGTTTTATGTTATAATTCTAAGTGAAGGGATTCCGAAGTCTTATTAGAACTATCTTATATGAAGACTTATTAATTGAATTGAATTCGGGTTAATAAGTAGGATAAAGAGGATAATTTTATAGTACCTATAAAGGGAGATTATATCGGGTTAGAGTATCAATCCTAGGGGGAAATAATTGATACTGATAGTACCTAGAAAGGGGGGTGAAATTATATCTCTTGCTCCGAGGTTATTCACACATGTTACACACATGTTTACTTGTGTCTATAGAGTAGATATGCATGGTTTAGTGATGTGTCCATATTCCACAAGGCAGAGTCGGACATTGACACATGGAAGGGAAATTAATGAGTAAAACTGGATTATCCTAGAGCTACCTATTCTCCTACTTGATCCACTTTCGTATTCTTCAAGTGATACTTTACTTTATTTGTTATTTTAGTTACTTGTTTAGTAGTTTAATCATTCAATCCTCAAACTATATTGCCATTCATCTTAATTAATTTAGATAATAATTAAATTGATAATACGCCGTTCTTTGAGTTTGATATTCACTTGGTTACTTGCTTAAGCTGCAATTGATATCCTCAATACTTGGGGATTAATTTTGCGTGTAAAGAAAACGCGCATCACATATCCTCCTAATTTTGATCATGGTGCTAAGACTGAAGAAGGGAAGTCCAGTATTAACGATGTATTGGCAAGATACATGAAGAAGAATGATGCTGACATAAACAAGATCATTAACTGCATTGTTCTCATGGACTCGAATATGACCAAACAGAATGAGGAAGCGAACAAGAAGTTGAAGAATTTGTCATATAACATAGGACAAATCTCCACTACAATAAATCAGCAGCAAGTGCAGTTTCAAAAAGGGAGGTTTCCTTCGGATACAAAAATCAATCCAAAGGAGAGTGCGAATGCGATCACTTTGAGGTTCGGAAAGCATTGTAAAGGTCCAGAACTTGTGCAAAATGATACAGATTTGGTGCATAATAAAGCAGAGCAGAAGCAGGACGAAATAGGGGTGGATCAGGACCAATCCGCCACTGCTGGGCCACCAACTTGGCCCGAGCTGGTTCCCGCCGGTGCCGAGTTGCCGCCGAGTGGGGTGCAGAATGGTTCAGACCATGCCCCACTCGGTCGGTTTAGTCCACCGCTCGAGCCGAGTGAGCCGGCGAGCTTTCATTTGGGATTTTCAGCGTGTTTGAATTTTGTACAAAGTCAGTCTGATCTGGAAATAGCTGATAAAAAATGGCAGAAGGCAAGAAAACTGAGAGAAACAGAGGTGGTACACGAGAAAGATAGTTTGGGATTGCCGATTACAAAGGTACCAATTTCATTCCCTCAGAGATTCTTGACAAAGAGCTTTGATGAAAAGTTCAGAAAGTTCGCTAATGTGATGAGGAATATTCAGATAAGTATTCCCTTTTCCGATGCCTTAGATCAGATGCCATACTATGCAAGATTCATCAAGGAACTCATTTCCAGAAAGAGAAGCCTGAACAGTGTGGAAACAGTAAACATGATAGAAAACTGCAGCTCGGTGATTCAGAGAAAGTTGCCCTAAAAGTTGAAGAATCTTGGAAGCTTCATCATACCTTGTGAGATAGAAAAAGGACCAGCGAGGAAGGCATTATGTGATCTATGAGCCAGTATAAATTTAATCCCCTTCTCGGTATTCAAGAAGCTTGGTTTGGGAGAGTTAAAGTCTACATCTATTGCCTTACAGTTAGCAGATAGGTCGTTGACATGTCCCAAGGGAATTATTGAAGATGTGCTAGTGAAGGTATCGAATTTGGTTTTTCCTGTGGATTTCCTGGTTCTAGATGTGGAGGATGACATGGATGGAACGCCTCTGATCTTGGGGCGTCCATTTCTTGCCACTGGAAGAGCTCTCATAGATGTGTACAAAGGAGAATTGAGGCTTCGAGTCAATAAAAAAGAAATTGTCTTCTATTTAAACAAGGCGATGTAGTGGCCAGCAGAAGAGCAGCAGTGCAAGTTTGTGGAAGTAGTAGAGGAGATCGTGGAGGATGACTTGCCTTTGATCTTGTCTATGGATCCTGTTGAAGCATGCATAAGTGAATCTCTTACTTTACCTACTATTAATGATATTTTACTTGATGAATTGTCTAATGAACTTGCTATTGATTTTCTTGAAACCTTACTTAATCTTGATGAGAGTAGGTACAAGCAAAAGGACTCAGCAGTGGAGGAAGTTCTGTGGGCAGAGCAATATTTGCCTCTACGTTATAAAGGGGACAACAACAAGGAGGAAAAGAAGACCGAGCTCAAGCCACTTCCAGAACATCTCAAGTACGCTTATTTGGGAGAGAATGAAACTTTTCCGAAAATTATATCTTGTTCTCTATCTGAAAGTGAACTTGTGATGAGTGTGTAAATTCACGAATTTAGCGCTTGGATTTGTGCTATTATGAGGCGTTTGAAGGTTGTAATCGGTTGCAAACCGATATATATTGTGTAAAGTCACGCAGGTGCTATGGATGCCATTTGAGCAGTTTTTCGAAGAAAATCGGAGAGGAAGTGCTAGAAACTGAAGAAAGGAAATCGAAGCCATCCGTTTGAGAAAAGCAGGAGGTCAATTCAACCTGTTGGAGGAGAATTCAACCAGGCCTGCTGGTCGAATTGGATGCTGGACACGATCAGAAGGAGGATTCGACCACGACAGGAGAATTCGACCTGAGGAGCAGGTCAAATCCTGGTCAAATTGACCGACGACAAAGCCAATTCGACCTCGTCATATCATTTTGACTTGGGCATCAGGTCGAATTGAGCGTCTGGAACTTATAGTAGGCCAATTCGACCTCCAATTCGACTTGGAGTGGGGAATTCAAACTGTATGTGAGGTCGAATTGATGCTCGAGAACTTACCATATCCATATTTTCGTGCCCTCAACGCGTGTGATCACTTAAAAAGCTCATTCCAGGCCCAGGAGACGTGGTTACAAGTATAAAAGAGGGCTTATACAGTAACAAGAGGAGGGGAATTGATAAGTCATATTTTAGCACAATTATTTTATTGAAATTCATGTTTATTTGATTGATTTATATGCTAATTTGGGTGCTAAATTGACTTATCTTGTCTTTGGTTAATTGAGGCTTTAATGTTATAAATTGATGTGGAAATGGGCTATTTGTGTAGGAAAATTCGTGGCTGCCAAGTAAGCTGACACTGACTCCATCAGTGTCAGTAGGGGCATGCGAAAATTGAGCATAATTATGGAAAGTTCAGCTGGACATATTCTCGTATTTTCTCTCAAGTTCCAGTGATTTAAATCACCCCAAAATCAGGTCCAAATCTGATGGAAGAAGAGATATAAATAAAAGAGATCTTGAGATATTTTTGGAAGCACAAATAAGAAAGGGATATTATTTATTTTTGAACGGTAATACACGTTAATTTGGGGCAGCATATACACGATATTTTTGGACTGCAGGCACGTGAATTCCACACCAGAAAAGAACAGAAGGAGCGGTCTCTTCATTCGAAGGCAGATTGGGCATGAAGTGCAAGAACAAACAAGACATCATTAGTTCTTTAATTTTATATTTTTAATTTTTTTTTTGCTATGAACATGCGGTGAGAATCCTCTTTTCTAGTTTAGGATTCGTTAACCTCCCGTTAAAATATTAATTCAATTATTTAGAGTTTTTCATTGAATCTGTTGTGCAAATTTATTCTATTACATGTTTTGTTGTTCCTTATAGTAGTTTAATAATTATTTTGGACTGATCAACTAGATTAATTATTTAATTGCTTACTGTTATTCTATGAACTACAATCCGTAATTATTGAAGGAATTAGATTAAGTAACAAATAGAGATTATTCCCTCTTGGTGTGATAGGATCTAGGTTGTATGATACCTAGCCGGATTTCATAGCCTAGTAATTGATCGTTGTGAAATTCACCTAGATTTTAAGTGGATTTTTGTGGCTTTAATTTAATAATTGAGCATGATTTTAATGAAAATACTATTAATTGCTTGATTATTTGGAGAAAGGTATTTTTGTTTATTTTTGCAGAAAAATGGATGATTTTGATAAAAATGGATTCTACAAGTGAAGAGGAAGATGTGGGAGAAAACGAAGCTCGATTTGGAGTTGAAACGAGCAAGAACGTGCCAAAGGAAAAATTGTTATAAATCCCATTTTTGGTGACATGAGCTAAATTATCCCACATTGATTACCTACCACAAATTCCTCCCACTCTATCACTACATGAACCCACTTGTCCCACATTGGAAACTCACTCAAATTTCTCTCACCCTTACTACTATAAATACCCTCTTCCAGGAAAGCCACCATGGATCAATTCTCACCCATTAAATTCCATTAAATTGAATCATTAGATTCAATAGTTAAAGAGAGCTTTTTAAGATCTCCATAGTTGAGATCCCTCCCCCTTTCGGGGTGAGGGATCCGTCCGTAGTTTAAATGTTTTTTCTAGATTAGGATTTTATTGTTTTCCAAGAAGGTGGGGACACCAAGGAAAGGATGATCTTCATGGATGTAAAACTTCATTAAGGTGTAATCTAATCCTACTTATTATCTTTTTATTTTCTATGTTTTGGATGTTTAAGTGATGTTTAGATTATGGATTAATTTGTGATATTATTTAAATTGCAATCCCGGCTTTGATTAGTTTCATTTATGGATGCTTAATTGTTTAATCTATATGTTTGATTTGTGTGGTTAATTATCTAGTGCATGTGGTTAGAACGAGAGTTCAATTATGTGTTTTAGGAATTAATTTAATCATTTCATCATGTGGGTTATGTGGATTAATGTGGGAAGAGTTGGAGACGACCTCTCATGTTTAGAACTACATAAGTGGACACTAGAGAGGTTAGATCGAGAGGTCAATTAATCTAGTGAGGGGAACCCAACCTTAGTGAATTCATAGTACCTAGAAAGGGAATATTACCTATGATTTAGTACCTTTTAGGGAACTCGTACGTGTAATTAGTACCTATTGGGAGGTGTTCGCTATGGTATCGATCCTATGTGCTACTTTGGGATCTTTGTAAGGGCCTACATCCTCTTCATCTCGAGAGAGAGTTTAGGTGAAAATAGTGATCGCTCTTACTATGATAGCTTAAATTGGGAGGCAACTAGATGTGTTACATGATTGATCCATTTGAATTGCATCATGAAGATTTCCTTTGCATTGAAAATTCCAAAAATATTGTAATTAGTTTATTTTCTTGTTTTTATTATCTCTCTTCTCGGTCGTCCCTAACTAATACGAAACTATAACTTGAAGGCCACGAATCCTAAATTCCCTTGGGTTCGATATTTTGTTGCTTGGTCGCCCGGACTATTAACGATCAATCAAATGGCGCCGTTGTCGGGGAATTTAGTTGTATTTGTGACTTCGGGTTTCGTTGAGTGTTAGGATAGGGACATTTTTATTTGATTTGTTTTTTTGTTTTTTTTTTATTTTATGGTTGTGTTTGTAGGGACGAAAGCGTGGTGCCATGGTATTTGCCTTGAAGAGCAAAGGAGTGGTGCAAATTGAGGTAACGAACATCTTCTCAACTTAAATTCGACTTTGCCTAATTTAAGTTTGGGGGTATGTTCTCTTTTTTACTTGACTTTTCTACGGTTTGAATTAGAAAAATTGCATCAATGAACTCCTACTTGATCATATTGCACCGGCGCACGTTTAAGTCCTTACTCTTTTCTTTGGCACGTATTTTCTCCTTTTTTTTTGTTGTTTATGTTTTTTGTGCTTTTCTTGCTTTCTTTTGCTTTCCATAAGGAGAAAATCTTTCTTAGCTCTCTCGTGCTTCATTGTGAGAAATTTTGAAACTATGATATTTAGTTGAAACTTGTGACGAGATGGATTTTTACTTATGTACTTGTTGAGTTATGGTTTGTGCTTGTTTTGTGTTTCTTTCACTACTACAAGTCCATGAGCTTTTTGAGCCATTAAATCATAATATCAAATGGTTTTTCCTTTCTTGAGTGCATCATTCTTTTGTGTACATTCTAGAACTTGCCATTGTGTCTTCTTGAAACTGCACGTGTGTGAAGATTGTTGGAAATGATTTAAGATCATCTTTGTGTTGACAAGTCACTTAGCCAAATTAATCCTACCAAATGAAATTATTTCATAGTTTGCCCCTTTGAGCTTATTATCCTTATTTCTTTGGCAACCTACAAATTTAGCTATTTTTATCCATATTTTATATCCTAATCACCTTTATTGATTAGTAGAGGATTAATGGGGATGAAGTGTTTGAATTGAGCTTACAAGAAAGTTTGGAAAGAGAGAAATTGTGAAAGTGCAAGAAAAGATGGAGAAAAGATGAAAAAGAAAAAATGGAGGTTGTGTGAAAAGAAAATTTGAGTGAAGCTTGTATAAAAGAAGCATAAAGGAGCTCTACTAGAAAAATGGAAAGAGAGCCATTGTGGAAAAGAGAGGGAAAAAAAACTCAATAGTGGAAGAAAAAAAAAAGAAAAATGGTTCGTTAGTGTGTTGGATGGAAAATTACATTTTTCTTGAGGTGAAAAGAGAAAAAGAGAGGATAAGAGTTGAAGTGATCAATCAACTTAAATTCTCTACTAATCTTGAGCTTACTTTTCCTAAATTTTCCTACCCAAGACCAAAGAGCCTACATTACAACCCCATTAAAGACCTTTTTGATTCAATAATTAACACATAAAAGTGGTAGAGAGTTTAGACCTTTGGCAAGCATATGGTAATGACATATATTTGAATTGATTTTTGAGAGTATACACTTCTCCCATACACCCCTTGAGTGTGAGAGTGAAAAGCAAAATCTAGAGAGGAGTAGTGAAAGTCTCACTTGCTTGCATATTTCCTAAATTTAATTTGTATGTATTTAAATTGATATCTTGTCGCTTGTTTTGATTGAATTGAAATAGCTTTGAAGTGACTCAATCTCATTGATATCTTGATTCAATTCTAGGTGAATTCCCCTCCTCGTTCTTTCTTTTCTTTCGTTGCTCGGGGACGAGCAACACTTTAAGTTTGGGGTTTGATCGTTGTGAAATTCACCTAGATTTTAAGTGGATTTTTGTGGCTTTAATTTAATAATTGAGCATGATTTTAATGAAAATACTATTAATTGCTTGATTATTTGGAGAAAGGTATTTTTGTTTATTTTTACAGAAAAATGGGTGATTTTGATAAAAATGGATTCTACAAGTGAAGAGGAAGATGTGGGAGAAAACGAAGCTCGATTTGGAGTTGAAACGAGCAAGAACGGGCCAAAGGAAAAATTGTTATAAATCCCATTTTTGGTGCCATGAGCTAAATTATCCCACATTGATTACCTACCACAAATTCCTCCCACTCTATCACTACATGAACCCACTTGTCCCACATTGGAAACTCACTCAAATTTTTCTCACCCTTACTACTATAAATACCCTCTTCCATGAAAGCCACCATGGATCAATTCTCACCCATTAAATTCCATTAAATTGAATCATTAGATTCAATAGTTGAAGAGAGCTTTTTAAGATCTCCATAGTTGAGATCCCTCCCCCTTTCGGGGTGAGGGATCCGTCCGTAGTTTAAATATTTTTTCTAGATTAGGATTTTATTATTTTCCAAGAAGGTGGGGACACCAAGAAAAGGATGATCCTCATGGATGTAAAACTTCATTAAGGTGTAATCTAATCCTACTTATTATCTTTTTATTTTCTATGTTTTGGATGTTTAAGTGATGTTTAGATTATGGATTAATTTGTGATATTATTTAAATTGCAATCCCGGCTTTGATTAGTTTCATTTATGGATGCTTAATTGTTTAATCTATATGTTTGATTTGTGTGGTTAATTATCTAGTGCATGTGGTTAGAACGAGAGTTCAATTATGTGTTTTAGGAATTAATTTAATCATTTCATCATGTGGGTTATGTGGATTAATGTGGGAAGAGTTGGAGACGACCTCTCATGTTTAGAACTACATAAGTGGACACTAGAGAGGTTAGATCGAGAGGTCAATTAATCTAGTGAGGGGAACCCAACCTTAGTGAATTCATAGTACCTAGAAAGGGAATATTACCTATGATTTAGTACCTTTTAGGGAACTCGTACGTGTAATTAGTACCTATTGTGAGGTGTTCTCTATGGTATCGATCCTATGTGCTACTTTGGGGTCTTTGTAAGGGCCTACATCCTCTTCATCTCGAGAGAGATTTTAGGTGAAAATAGTGATCGCTCTTAATATGATAGCTTAAATTGGGAGGCAATTAGATGTGTTACATGATTGATCCATTTGAATTGCATCATGAAGATTTCCTTTGCATTGAAAATTCCAAAAATATTGTAATTAGTTTCTTTTCTTGTCTTTATTATCTCTCTTCTCGGTCGTCCCTAACTAATACGAGACTATAACTTGAAGGCCACGAATCCTAAATTCCCTTGGGTTTGATATTTTGTTGCTTGGTCGCCTGGACTATTAACGACCAATCAAATGGCGCCGTTGCCGGGCAACGGCGCCATTTGATTGGCCATAATATAGTGGAGAATGACCAATTAAAGAAATTATCGAACCACAGGGAGGAACGTGCTAGAGTTTAAGCGATCTCAAGCTTATCGTAATTTTATAAGGACGACGGAAAGGAGCGGATAGGAGCAAATGAATGCAATTATGCTAATGCAAGAAATAAAGATAAAATGAATGCAAAGATAAAAGGGTTCCAAATGATGCAAGGATGAGATTAACAATAATCATGGCATAGATAATTAAGTATCATGCAATTAATTCTAATCTCTCATGGACAAGGTATAGAAGCGATCACTAATTCCACCTAAACTCTCTCTCGAGATGGATAGGATGTAGGCCCTCAACAAGACTCCCAAAAGCACATAGGATCGAGACCATAGCAAACACCTCCCACTAGGTACTAATTACTCTATGAGTTCCCTAATTAGGTACTAAATCATAGGCAATATTCCCTTTTAAGGTACTATGAATTTACTAATGGTTTGGGTCTTCTCACCTAATCAACCAATCTCTCGATTAAGCTAATCAAATGTTCTATCAAAGGGTTCTAAATCTAGAAGGATATCTCTATCTCATTCTAAATTAATGCACATGAAGTGTATGATGAAATGATTCAATGAATTATCTTAAACACATAATTGATTTCTCAATCTAATCATATGCCCATGACAATTAATCACACATGTCATCATATAAATCAAGCAATAAATAATCAATGATAGAAATAACACAAAGCCCATTCAAGATTAAAATCAATTTGCATAATAACTAAATTATCCAACACCAATCATGGAGCTAATCTCACAAAGGAGATTAGCCTATCATAGTTTTAGAGAAAACAATCATAGACAATTGGATCCACAAATTCCATGACAAATCTATAAAGAATTTCACAAGACTTAGAATTAGATTCCCCCTTTGAAGGTCTTCAATGGAGATCTCCTTCTTCTTCTTGTGATCTTCACTCTCCCTTGCTTCCTTGATCACTTGGATGGTGGATTTGATGGAGGGGATCAAGTGTAGATGGATAGAATCAAGGAATGGTGAATGGGATGAAGGGTAGATGGAATGGAGAGGAAAAGTGTGTGAAAAATGGTGTGTATTAGGTGTAGATTTGATCCCCCTGATATTTACACTCCAAAATGGGTGTTTTTACCCCTTAGAACCTTCTAGAACACATTCTAATCATAAAAATGACTTTGGGCCGAGCATGGGTCGAATTCGGGTCAAGTTCGGGTCGGTGCAGCGCAGTCTCACCGTTTCGCGCATAACTTCCACATCCGATCTCCAATTTGAGTAATTCTTGCGCTCACGCGATCCTATTTTCATTGGCTTTCTATCCATATAAAGATCTGATAAAACATCCAACATTTTAAGGTGTAACAAGTCATACAAAGTAGCACAACCGTGCTGAGTAGAAACAGCCTGCGCGACGTCACCATTTTAATCATAACTTTCTCATTTGGGCTCGGATTGAAGTGTTTCTTATACCAAAATGATCCTCTTTTATGTGGCTTTCTAACCATATATCACACTTCATGTTTTGAGCTCCACAAGAGTATAGAAAAATTACACAATTTGGACGTGCGTTTTTCAGCATTTTGCTTAATTTGACTAATTTTCCCTCGTTTCAACTCCGAATTAAGCTTCATTTTTTCCCAAATTTTCCTTCTCACGTCTAGAATCCATTTTTACCTAGAAATCATACATTTAAGCTTATTCTCACACATTTCCATAAAAACATAAAACACAACCAAATAGAACACAAATACGGATAAAATAATACGAAAATACATATAAAAAGACACTAAAGTTTAGGTGAAAATATCACTCATCAGTAATCCTATGTTTAGAGTTTTAATGCGTTTATGAGTTTGAATCCATAGGGTCACTCATAGATAGTTCAACTTAGTGGTCGTACCCTAATTGATAAACTTAAGAACATTCGGGTTGATTGATCGTACCATCAATCTAGGAATTTGAGTTTGCGCACTAGACTAGATGTTCAGTTCTTATAATTAATTAATTATTGTCATTGTTATTTATAATTTTTCTCAAAACAAAACCCCCCTTTTTTTATATGTTGGTAACACTTAAGTTCAATTAAAAATTCATAATACTATCTTGGGTTCGACCCGTACTTGCCGTTATACTACCTATAAGTATGAGTCGGAATAAATTTGTATTTTGGTAGGCAGACGACAACATACCAGGAATCAATCAAGAGAAGAAGCACCAACCCTAGAGAGATTATCCATCATCCGGAGGAGTCGCAAGAGAAGTTCCGCTGGAGATTCAAGTAAGATTAGTTCAATTAACCATGATTGTTCCTCGATCAATCATGGGCTAGAGCCGCTTTGGCAGTTCAAGGGTTATGAAGGTTTCATGAGTTAATTTGTCTTTTGTGTGTAAACTCCGTACAACACTACTTGTGGTTTATTTTATATAAGATTGTGTGTTTTAAATCCATACTCACGGTTGTCTTGTGCATTAATAATTGTTGTGTAGAGTCTGAATACATGACTTGGTTATTGGTTGAGTGCGTTCACTGCTGAGCAGGATTTTATGTTATAATTCTAAGTGAAGGGATTCCGAAGTCTTATTAGAACTATCTTATATGAATACTTATTAATTGAATCATATTCGGGTTAATAAGTAGGATAAAGAGTATAATTTCATAGTACCTATAAAGGGAGATCATATCGGGTTAGAGTACTAAGTGCACGGGAAATAATTGATACTGATAGTACCTTGAAAGGGGGGTAAATTATATCTCTTGCTCCAAGGATATTCACACGTGTTAAACGCATGTTTACTTGTGTCTATAGAGTGAATTTGCATAGTTTAGTGATGCGTCCATACACCACAAGGTAGAGTCGGACACCGTCACACGGAAGACGGATTAATAAGTGAAAGTGGATGACCTGAAGAACTACCTACTGTCTTACTTGATCACAACTCGCTTATTTTTACTATTGTTTAAATTCAATTGTTACTTTCTATTTATTCGTTACTTAATCACAACATCACCACCATCATACTTTCCTCACATAGTTTTAATATACTAGAATGTAATTAATTAATAATTATCTATCCCTTGTGTTCGATATTCACTTGGTCACCTTTCGAAACTACAATTGATATCCTTAATACTTGGGGATTAATTGTGTGTTGAGAAATCGCTCATCAACTTGATAAATTGTTAGTTGTTTTAAGTAAGCATAAGTCTGCAATAGGGTGGACAATAGATGATTTGAAAGGTATTAATCCTGTTTTTTGCATGCATAAGATAAGACTTGAAGATGAAAATAAATGTTCTGTGTAGCATCAGCGGAGGTTAAACCCTGCTACGCAAGAGGTTGTTAGGAAACAAGTGCTTACATGGTTAGATGCAGGAATTATCTTTCCTATTAGTGATAGTACCTATGTGAGTCATTTGCATGTGGTAGCTAAGAAGGGGGAATGACTGTTATTAAATCTGATGATGGTGAAGTGTTTGCTACTAGGGTACCTACGGGGTGGCGTGTCTGTGTTGATTATAGAAAATTAAATGAAAACACGCGTAAGGATCACTTTTCTTTACCTTTTTATGGATCAAATGTTGGATAGACTTGCAGGATATGATTTTTATTATTTATTGGATGGGTATTCTGGTTACAATCAGATAATGATTGCACCGGGGGATCAGGAAAAGACTACATTCACCTGTCCCTATGGCACCTTTGCCTTTAGGAAGTTGCCCTTTGGTTTATGTAATGCACCTGCGACTTTTCAAAGGTGTATGATGGCTATTTTTGAGGGTCTGATTGAAAGAGTCATGGAAGTATTTATGGATGATTTCTCTATTTTTTGTTCTTCTTTTGACTCTTGTCTGTCTAACTTATCTTTGGTCTTGGAGAGGTGTGAAAAGACTAACCTCGTCTTGAACTGGAAGAAATGCCACTTCATGGGGAGAGATGGGATAGTCCTAGGACATCATGTTTCTACTGCAGGTCTTCAGGTTGATCGTGCCAAGGTAGTGGCGATTGAAAAGCTTCCACCGCCCATTAATGAAAAAGGAGTCCGGTCATTCTTGGGGCACGCGGGATTCTATAGGAGATTCATAAAAGATTTCTCCAAATATTCAAAACCACTATCTAGGTTACTTGAAAAGGATATTAAATTTGATTTTGATGATATATGCATACATGCTTTTCAGGTTCTAAAGGTAGCATTGATAACTGCTCCGATTCTAGTTACTCCAGATTGGACTCAGCCCTTTGTGCTTGAGTGTGATGCTAGTGAAATTGCTTTGGGAGTCGTGTTGGGACAGATGAGAGAGAAGAAGTTTCATGCTATATACTATGCAAGTAAGATGTTTGATTCTGCTCAAAAGAATTACACTGTCACCGAGAAGGAATTACTGTGGTGTACACGGATCACTCGGCTATTAGATATTTGATGGACAAGAAGGATGCAAAGCCGAGGATAATCAGATGGATTCTCTTACTTCAGGAGTTTGACATGGAAATTCGCATCTAGAGATGAAGGAGCACTGTGATAACACTGCTGAGGTCATCAAGGATCATTTTCCTGATGAAAGGATACTAATGGTTGATATTCAAAAGGTCTTCCCTGTGTCAAAGACTTATCCTGAGAAAGAGAAGAAGGATGCTCCGTGGTATGCTGATTTTGTGAACTACATTATCACGGGAGTAAAGCCTTATCAGCTGAGTAGACACCAAATGGTTAAGTTTCTTCATGATGTTCAATCTATCTTATGGGAGGAGCCATGGGTCTACAAAATCTGCACGGATTCTATAATCCGTAGGTGTGTTCCTGAGATTGAATGGGATAGTGTCCTTGATTTTTGCCACTCGCAACCTAATGGGGGTCATTTTGGCACCCAAAAGACTGCTCAAAAGGTTCTTCAATCTGGTTTGTATTGGCCAACCCTGTTCAAAAACTGTCAAGAGTATGTGGATACATGTGATAGATGCCAGTGAATGGGGAATATAACGAAGAGGGATGAGATACCTTGCAGCCTAGAATCGTAGTGGAGGTTTTTGATGTTTGGGGGATTGATTTTATGGGGCCATTTCCCCTATCTAATGGATTCCTTTATATCCTGCTTGCAGTGGACTACGTTTCGAAATGGGCGGAAGCAATTTTTTGATGTTTGGGGGATTGATTTTATGGGGTCATTTCCCCCATCTAATGGATTCCTTTATATCCTGCTTGCAGTGGACTACGTTTCAAAATGGGTGGAAGCAATTTCAACTAGGATGAATGATGCTAGAGTGGTTCAAGAATTTATCAAGAAAGACATTTTTAGCCATTTTGGAGTACCTAAGGTGCTCATAAGTGATGGATGATTAGCCATAGTATAGTTGGGATGACTAATTGTTGAGAGTGGAATTTCACGTATTTTAGGTCTCACATTACACCGTTTTTTATAGAATGTGGCCATGATTTTGTATAGAATGACATGGTTTTCATATCTTGCATAATTAAGATGCTACTAAGGTGTTTTGTTGAGTTTTGAAGGGTAAAACATGATCAAAAGTTCAAAGTTGGAATGAGGAGTGAAAGTGAGAAGGAATGCTGAAAAATACAGTCCATGTTGCACAAATTTCTGTATTCTTATAGAAGTCCAAATTGATCATATGATATATTGTTGGAAAGCCACAGAGGAGAGGGTCGTTTTGACGTAAAGAACACCCCAATTGGATTCCAAACGAGAAAGTTATGATCAAAGTGCTAACGTCGCACATGCTGTACCGAGCAGCCACTTTGCATGACTTTTTACATATTCAAATGTTGGATTTTCTCAGAGTTATTTATATGAATAGAAAGCCAAGGAAAATAGGAACACGTGAGCACAAAAATCATTCAAATTGGAGTCCGTATGAAGAAGTTATGCTCAAAACGGTGAAGTCGCGCAGTGCAGTCTCCGCAGCTCGGGAGGTCGCTCGGCTCGAGCGGGACCAACAATTTGCGAATTTCCAGCCGAGTGGGGTGCCCTTAGAGCGTACACAACGTTCCCGTTTCACCCATATGGTGCTCGGCAGGTTTGGGGGCCGCTCGGCCATCAGCTCGGCTCGAGCTAGGTGCCGAGCGGCCCAAAATCGAGCCCAGTCGGGGCCTGTTCGATGCAGCAGCGTATATATACCCTCAAGTTGCGATTCTGAAGCAGTATTGGTCGCGAAAACAGCCCTGCAACAGTCCAAGAGAGAATTAGGGAGATCAATACACAAATTGGAGAGAACCCATCCATAATCCATCATCAATTCACACCTCCTATCACACCCATATCAGATTACAATCTGATTTCATCCTCCATCCAATTCCACAAGGGTTTCAAGTGCTAATTTAGGGAAAATCAAGCAATTGAAGAGACGGAGAAGGAACGTGAGATTGCTCCTACACTAGGGTTTCACAATTCCTATCTATTCCTTTCTTTTACTTTGATTTTTGGTATGAATTGCTTAGCCATGAGTGTTGCTTGTGACCTCATGGGCTAATTTTATATACAGTTCTAGGGTTTGATGGATTGATTTAATTGATTTGGGGATTTAGACCAAAGATTGAGATTTTATGCAGTTGAGCTTTTGATTTTACTTATTTTACTAAGACATGTTAATCTGCTTCGTAACGTCTTCATAATATATTCATGACATCCGCTATAATGCTTGGATTATTGTGTTAGCTTGTGTGCGTTCATGATTGGTATTGTCTATCTGTTAGGGATTAGAGTAGCTCCGCTATAAGCACTTTAATTTCATGAACTGGTATGTCAAATGCTTGATTAGTTTAGTGGAACAATGCAATTAGACAATCAAGTAGGAAGTGAATAGAACCTTGTAGTAATTCCAGAAAATATCTTGTTAGACGGGCTTACCATCCGGAGGTATTGTTGCTTGCTTTGATTAGTATCTAGGAATAAGGCTTGGTAATATTTGCGCACCTTAGGATTTAAACCAGATTAGACTGTTAGCTTTGAATCGAATCATATTCGGTGGGATAACAGGGATATGTGGTGTATTTTCAGTGAAACTGCATGAATGAGCAATCGTAAGTTTAATAACCCAAATTAATTGGTCAATACCTGATACCTTAGAATTGTTTGTCATCTCTTGATTAGACACTTGCTTTTATTTTTCCTTGCTTTTAATTAATTCAGTTATTTAATATTTCGTTAATTAGATTAATTCACAAAAAAACATTGGAAATTGGTTACTCAATTCTGATTAATTAGTAATTTATAGAATAAATAAATAATTAGCTGTCTTAGCGGGATCGATAATTTAACTTGGGTACTTGCTACTACAATTGATATCCTTATACTTGAGGAATTAATTATAGTGCGCAGAAAAAGCCTATCACTAATTAAAACAATTTATCGGACCACAGGGAGGTCGGCGCTAGAGCTTAAGCGAGATCATGTTTATCGCAATTTTATAGAGACGAATCATCAATGGGAAGGTTGATTAAACAAGTAATTAAATCAATAAATGCAAGTGAACAAGCAATGATCTAGCAAACAAGATGAAATGATGAAGAGTGGTTTTCCAAGTTGAGTAAAAGTGAGATTAACAACAATTAAGAAGTGGTAACTCTAGGAATTATGTATCAAATTCATATGTATCATGGATTGAAGACTAAGGGCCAACACTAAGATCACCTAAATTCCCTCTCGAGATGGATAGGATATGAATATCAAATAGCTCAATGGATTGGTTCTCACTTAAACAATTCCAACTAGGTACTAAGCTTAAATGAGAGTCCCTTCACACAATTAATCAATCTCTCGATCAAACCAATTACATGTCCTACCAAAGGGTTCTAAACTATGAAGGACTTCTCAATCTCTTCACAATTTATAATGCACATGAAGTGTTTGATGAAATGATTCATTCAATTATCCTAAGTATATAATTAATTTCTCAATCGAATCACATATTTAGAACAACTAAACACACAAATCATCAATACAAATCAAGCAATTAATAATCAATGATAGAAAATCATAGATCCAATCAACATATGAATTCAAATACACAAATCTCCAAAATTTTCCAACAACTCTCATGTTGCTAATCTCACAAGGGAGATTAGCCTCTCATATCCTTAAGAAAATTAACATAGACATTAAATTCCTTACAAAACATGATGAACAAATTGGATTCAATACAAAAGTTGGATGGAAACTCCCTAGATGTCACTTCAATGGTGATTTACTTCCTTCCCTTGCAATCTTCCTCTCTTCCTTGCTTCTTTTGCTCACTTGAATGAAGAAATTAATGGTAGGATGATGATAGATCCAATAGATGAAGAATGGATGAAGATGATGGTGTGAAATGAAAGAAATGGTACGTGAGGTGTGTGTGGAAGTGTGGATTTCGGAGGATTATTCATCAAAATGTTGAATGGAGTAGTATTTATACCCCTATGGGCCTTCTAGAAGAAATCTGGAATTTTCAGCAATTTTTACACCAACACGCCCCGTGCTCTGCAGCACGCCCCGAGTCGTGTCTAGGGCTTTTGGTCAACGTGGGCTCAAGCAGCACACGGCTCATGCGCAGCACACGGCCACAGGGGTGGCCGTGTTGTGTAATCTGGCGTCCGCACACGGCCTCCGTTACAGGCCCATGTGCGGAACTCGTGCCATGTACAAAACACGGCTCATGTTCCTACACATGGCCAGCCATGTTCATGCTGCCCTATTTTCTCTTTCATTATTTTAGCTCATTCTCCCTCGTTTCAACTTCGAATTGAGATCCTCTTTTTCCTACGTCTTCCTTATCATATCTAGCATCTAATAAAAAGTGAAAATCTTAGGTTTAAGCTCATTCACACACATTTTAATAAAAACACAAAATACAACCAAATAACACATAAAATACGGATAAAATAACACGAAAACACATATAAAAAGGCATTAAAATCTAGGTGAAAATAGCACTCATCAATGGAGGAACCCACTTTGTCAATAAGATGTTGGAAAAGGTTCTTCGAGATTATGGAGTGAAGCATAGGTTACTACACCCTATCATCCGCAAGCTAATGGGCAAGCCGAGGTTTCCAATCGTCAAATTAAGCAAGTTTTGGAGAAGACAGTTGGAAGTACACAGAAAGATTGGTCTACGAAGCTTAATGATGCTTTGTGGGGATTCAGAACAGCTTTCAAGACTGTCTTGGGGATGTCGCCTTACCAAATTGTTTATGGAAAATCTTGACACCTTCCTCTGGAGATTGAACATAAAGCTTATTGGGCTGTCAGACGTGTGAATTTGAGAATGGAGGATGTTAAGTATTTTTGAATAACTCAAATCAATGAGTTAGACGAATTCTGTGAGAAAGCTTATGAGAACTCGAGGATTTTCAAGGCACGAATAAAGAGATGGCATGACGCGAAGATCCGATTCAAAGAGTTCAATGTTGGTGATGAGGTACTTCTTTTCAACTCTCGTCTTAAACTTTTTGCAGGTAAGCTGAAGTCCAGTTGGAGTGGACCGTTTGTCATACATAGAGCCTGTGGATGTGGGAGTTTTGAGTTGAAAAGCAAAGATGGTGATATTATGGTTGCGAATGGTCATAGATTGAAGCATTATAAGTCACTGCAGGATATACAAGTGCTCTCTCTTGAGTACTTAAGTTGAGATTTGCATTCCGTCGTGACTATCTGACATCAAACATGAGCGCCTGTTGGGGGCTGATTGTCGTTATTTTCACCTAGATTTTAGTGCCTTTTTGTGTGTATTTTTCGTATTGTTTTATCCGTATTTTCGTGTATTTTGGTGGTGTTATGTGTTTTCATGGGAATGTGTGAGAATGATCTTAAACATATGTATAACAGGTGAAAATGGAGTAAAAATGAAGACGGGAGATCAAACAAGGAAGAAGAAACAAAAGTGCAAGAACACGGCTGGCCGTGCTGGCAACACGACTCGTGTTGCAGCACACGGCCCGTGTACCAGACACGGGCCTGTCCAGAATGGTCGTGCGGTGACATCTATTTATCCAACACGACCACCACTTGGCCATGTTGCGGAGCTCGACCCGTGTTGCATCACACGACCCGTGTACCAGACACGGGCCTGTAAGCGGCGGCCGTGCGACGACGTCTATACATTCAACACGGCCACCCTTTGGCCGTGCGACGCAGAATGACTCGTGTGCCGTTTGCCCTGACACGACACGACTCGTGCCACGCAGCACGACTCGTGTCAGCACCAGAACAGGATATTTTTTCTAATTCTTCTAGAAAATCTCCATGGGGTATAAATACCAATCCATTCAACATTTTGAAGGGAGATCCGAGTTTCTACTGTTCCCACACACCTCACACACCTTTCCTTTAATTTTACACCATATTCTTCATCCCATTCATCCATTTCTAGATCTACATCATTTCTCCATAATTTCTACCATCCAAATCAAGTGAAGAAGCAAGGAAGATTGGGTGATCACCAAAGGAAGAAGGGAGATTCAATTGGATCCATTTCCAAGGGAGTTTTCATTCCAATTTTGTGTTAATCCTTTAGTTTACCATGATTTGTAAGAATTCTAATGTCTATGTTATGGATCTTATGAAGATTGTAGGCTAATCTCCCTTGTGAGATTAGCAACATGAAGGTTGTTGGTTAATTTGTGGATCTATGTAATTAAATTCATATGTTGATGGGGATATTTGATTTTCTATCATTGGTGCTTATATATCTTGAGATCTATGATGTTTTGTGTGTTTGATTGTTCTAATTATATGATTAGATTGAGAAATCAATTATGTGCTTAGGATAGTCAAGTGAATCATTTCATCAAACACCTCATGTGCATTATAAATTGTAAAGAGATTGAGAAGTCCTTTATTATTTAGAACCCTTTGATAGAACATGTGATTAGTTAGATTGAGAAGTCAATTAATTATATGAAGGGATTCTTTAATTGAACTTAGTACCTAGTTGGAATAGTTTAATTGAGAACCAACCTTTGAGCTATTTTGAG
This sequence comes from Pogostemon cablin, assembly GCA_023678885.1. Classification (NCBI taxonomy): domain Eukaryota; kingdom Viridiplantae; phylum Streptophyta; class Magnoliopsida; order Lamiales; family Lamiaceae; genus Pogostemon; species Pogostemon cablin. The sequence goes on from CM042983.1 coordinate 10,874,207, forward strand.
ATTGTGCAAATGATCTACATCCTATTCATTTCGAGAGGAAGTTTAGGTGGTATATGTGTTGGCCCTTAGTCTTAACCCTTGATACATATGAGTTTAATGCATGAGTCCATAAGTTACCACTTCATTAGTGTTGTTAATCTCACTTCTACTCAATTTGGAAAACCACTCATTCATCATTTTAATCTTATCAATTGATAATTGCTTGTCTACTTTCATTGGTCTTCATTTAATTACCTGTTTAATCAACCACCCATCTATGATTCGTTTCTATAAAATCGTGATAAACGTGATCTCGCTTAAGTGCTAGCATCGACCTCCCTGTGGTTCGATAAATTCTTGAATTGGTCAACCCGACTACAAGTTATGGATAATCAAATGGCGCCGTTGCCGGGGAGGTAACAGTTGCTAGTAGCTTAAAGAAGGAACGTTTAGAGCGATCTTACTAGAGACATTTTTTTTCTTGTATTTATTATTTGTATTTTGCTTTGAAAATATTGTTCTAACTTCTTTTATTTTGAAGGTGTATGCAAACAAGATCAAAAGGGGAACAAGTTGAACCTATTGACTTAGAAATTGAACACACTTTTCGAAGAAGAAGAAAGGAGAACAATACCAAAAAGAGTGATCAAATGGAAAACAATCAAGATGAACGTGGCAATGTTAGGAATGATGGAGGCGGAATGCAAAATTTGCAAGATCAAGCTAATACCAATCTTCCTCAACAAGCTTATCAACAATTCGGGGAGTTTAATAATCAAGCTTTATTTCAACAAATGGTGCAACAAGCTATGATTCAACAAGGTTTTCAACAAGCTTATGCTCCTCCACAACAAGCATATGTACCTCCACCTCCGGTGCAACATGGAGTTCAAAATGATCAAAGGGTGATACGGGATTTCTTCATGCCAAGGGCAATTCCACAAATGATGGGACCACCAATTCATGCCAACAACTTTGAATTTAAAATGGGCTTGATTTCATTGGTGAGAGAGCAACAATTTGGTGGAGCTCCGAATGAAGATCCTAATGCTCATCTAGCTCAATTCGTTGAGATTGCTAACACCGTGAAGATGAATGGGGTGAGCGAGGATTGCATCAAAATGAGGTTATTTCCGTTCTCTTTGAGAGATAGAGCTCGAACATGGCTCTCCACTCTTACTCCCGGTATGTGCAACACATGGGACGAACTTGCACAAATGTTCTTGAACAAGTATTTCCCACCTTCCAAGACGCTTCAAATGAAGAGCTTGATTACTCAATTCAAGCAATTGCCTCAAGAAAGCTTTTACGAAGCGTGGGAAAGATTTAAGGAAATGCTACACAAGTGTCCACAACATGGTTTCCCGGAGAATCAACAAGTTGGATTTTTCTATCAAGGACTTGTGAATGGGCAAAGAGTTCTTGTTGATGCTTCGGCAGGTGGATCCGTACTTGGAGTAACTCCGGAAAGGGCTATTCAAATTTTTGATGAAATTGCTACAAATGTCTATCAATGGCCATCGGAGAGGGTTAGTGGATGCTATGGGTTTGAGAGCTATGATAAAGGGTAACAGTTTAGTGTGAAGAGTGTGAATGTTGAGCCACAAACGCCAAGCATGGAAATGATAGTCGCGGAGGTAATGAAGCAAATGAGTTTGAACAAAGGAGTGACTAATCAAGAAGTTAATATGGTTGAAGGCCAAATGGATCAAAAGGTGCTTCCTCAAAATGGTGTTAGTGGGGAACAATGTGCTATGACAATGCCACGTGTGGAGGATGTGCAATATATGCAAGGAAGAAACTACCAAGGTAATTATCAAAACAATTACCAAGGTAGTTTCAACCAAAATCAAGGAAACTATCTACAAAGGCAAGGAGGATTCAATGGTCAAAGTAGTGGAAGCTCACACCCACAACAACAACCAAGGCAAGGAGGTTTCAATGGTCAAGGAAGTGGAAGTTCTTATCCACAACAACAAAGGAGGCAAGATAATTTTTCTTATGCAAACCCAAGTAATGCGGTTGCTTATCCTCCGGGGTATCATCCGGGAGCTAAAGCGCCAAATAATGAAGGGAAGGCTACTACCGACGAACTTCTTGAAAAGTTAATTGCTTCCAACAAAACTCAAGGGGAAGTTAATGAAAGAAAATTCAAGGCTTTTGAGGAAATTAATGAAAGACGATTCAAAGCCATTGAGGAAAATAGTGATAGAAGACTCAAAGCCTTGGAGTATTCATTTGGTCAAATGGCGAACTCAATGAGTGCTAATGAGAAAGGGAAATTTCCTTCCACCACCATTGTAAATCCAAAGGAACAATGCAAGGCAATTACCTTGAGGAGTGGAACAAATTATGATGGACCGTCTATGCCAATGGAAAATGATAAGGTGGAAGAGAAGGAGATGGAGAAAAACTTGGTTGAAGAAGAATTAGAAGTTGAAAGTGAAGTTGAGGCTAAAATGAATGAGGAACCGGAATTGATTGATAACAAGATTGTTGAAAAGAAATGGGAAAGAACTAAGGCAATGAAAAAGAAGGAGGAGGAAATTGAAGTGGAAAGGGATAGTTGGGGATTCCAAAAACACAAGTACCTATTCCTTTTCCACATCGATTTTTGAAGAAGGGCTTGGATGAAAAGTTTGCAAAGTTTTTGGAAATTTTCAAGAAAATCCACATTAATATACCCTTTGCGGATGCTTTGAAACAAATGCCTCACTATGCGAAGTTTTTGAAGGACATCATGTCAAGGAAAAGGAGCTTGATAGAGAATGAGACCGTCAACTTGACGGAGGAGTGTAGTGCAATAATTCAAAGGAAGTTGCCTCCAAAGCTCAAAGATCCGGGGAGTTTTGTTATTATATGTGAAATGGGCAAGAGTGAGGTTCATAAAGCTCTTTGTGATCTTGGGGCAAGTATCAACTTGATGCCTATGTCCATTTTCAAGAAACTTGGTATAGGGGAAGTGAAACCTACATCCGTTACATTGCAACTCGCGGATAGGTCTTTAACTTACCCTAGAGGAATAGTGGAGGATGTGTTAGTCAAAGTTGGAAAGTTTATATTCCCGATTGATTTTGTAGTGCTTGATATGGATGAGGATGCAAATGTTCCATTGATATTGGGGCATCCATTTTTAGCCACGGGAAGAGCTTTAATTGATGTACAAAAAGGGGAGTTGAAATTGAGAGTAAATGAGGAGGAGGTGGTGTTCTCTTTGAAGAGTGCTATGAGGTATCCAAATGAGAAAGAAGAATGTAGAAGGATTGACATGATTGATGAAGTTGTTGAAGAGAACTTACCATTCATCTTAGCTAAAGATCCTCTTGAAATGAGCATAAGCCATTCTCTTACTTTATCTTTAAACTCTAACTATTTTTTTCATTGTTTAGAAGATGAAGATATTAATGATTGTTTACATGAATTGAATGCTTGTAGGGAAATGCAAGAGGATGAAGCAAAGTTGGCATACTATGGAAAGAGGGAATATCTTCCATTAGAGGTTGAGAATGAAGAGTCAAAGGTTGATAAGGGAAAGGAAGAATTGAAGCCTCTACCCGATCACCTTAGATATGCGTATTTGGGGGACAAGAAGACATTTCCGGTAATTGTATCATCATCCCTTTCCCCTCTAGAACTTGATAAATTGTTGAGAGTACTTCGAAGTCATAAAAGTGCTATAGGGTGGAGTCTTGATGATTTAAAAGGAATAAGTCCTACCATTTGCATGCATCACATTAGGTTGATTGATGAGAATAAATCATGTATACAACCTCAAAGGCGTTTGAATCCTATTATGCAAGAAGTTGTTAGGAAGGAAGTTTTAAAATGGTTGGATGCTAAAATTGTTTATGCCATTAGTGATAGTCCTCATGTAAGTCCTTTGCATGTTGTGGCTAAGAAAGAAGGGTTAACCATTGTTAAAACGGAATTTGATGAAGAACTTGCAACAAGGGTGAAAACGGGGTGGAGAGTTTGTTGTGACTATAGAAAGTTAAATGATAATACTCATAAGGATCATTTTCCTTTGCCTTTTATTGATCAAATGCTTGATAGGTTGGCGGGATACAAGTATTATTGTTTTCTAGATGGTTACTCGGGGTACAACCAAATCATGATAGCCCACGAGGATCAAGAGAAAACAACTTTTACTTGTCCGTATGGCACATTCGCTTTCTATAAATTGCCTTTTGGGTTATGCAATGCACTTGCCACCTTTCAACGTTGTATAATGGCTATTTTTGGAGGATTGATTGAAAATGTGATGGAAGTTTTTATGGATGATTTTTCCGTGTTTGGATCTTCATTTGATAAATGCTTAACTAATTTGTCCATGGTCTTGCAGCGATGTCAAGATACGAACCTAGTCTTGAATTGGGAAAAATGTCACTTTATGGTTCAAGAGGATATCGTACTTGGTCATCATATCTCAGAAAAAGGTTTGAGAGTTGATAGAGCGAAGGTTGTAGCCATTGAACATCTTCCCCCTCCTAAAAATGAAAAAGAGGTTAGATCATTTCTTGGTCACGCCGGATTCTATCGACGTTTTATAAAGAATTTTTCTAATATAGCCAAACCTTTGTGTAAATTGCTTGAAAAAGATGTTCCATTTGAATTTAATGATGAATGTCTTGATGCTTTTAGGGTGTTAAAGGAAGCTTTGATTTCTTCACCAATCCTTGTCTCTCCCGATTGGAGCAAGCCTTTTGAACTCCATTGTGATGCAAGTGATAGTGCCTTGGGAGTAGTGCTTGGACAAGTGCGAGAGAAGAAATTTCAAGCTATCTATTATGCATCAAAGACGTTCAATGCCAATCAAAAGAATTACACCACAACGGAAAAGGAGTTTCTTTCTGTAGTCTATGCTTTTGAAAAATTTCGTCCATACTTAGTTGGCACGAAAACCATTGTCTACACGGATCATGCTGCCATTAGGTATTTGATGAGTAAAAAGGATGCTAAACCAAGACTAATTCGTTGGGTGCTTTTGTTGCAGGAGTTTGATGTGGAGATACGTGATAAGAAGGGAGTCAAAAATGTCATAGCCGACCACTTATCACGATTGGAGAATGTTGATGAAAAAGGAACCATGGAGCTCATAAATGATATGTTTCCGGATGAAGAGATACTTCAAGTGGATTTTCACCGGATGTACACTTTGTGTGAGACCGGAAGACCGTGGTACGCGGATTTGGTAAACTACTTAGCGTGCGGTATCAAGCCGGACCATCTCACCGAGTCAAAAAGAAAAAAGTTCTACCATGATGTTAAAGAATATTTGTGGGATGATCCTTTGTTGTTTAAGAATTGTCCAGATGGTATCATAAGGAGGTGTATTCCGGAGGAAGAAAAAGTAAGTGTCATGGAGATGTGCCATAGTTTACCATGTGGAGGACACTTTGGGTTTCAAAAGACGGGAGCTAAGATCTTACAGTCGGGATTGTTTTGGCCAACATTGTTCAAGGATTGCAAAGAATACATCAAGGGGTGTGATAGATGCCAAAGAATTGGAAGTATTGGACAAAGAGATGAGATGCCTATGAGGAACATCTTTGAAGTTGAAGTATTTGATATTTGGGGGATGGACTTCATGGGACCATTTCTGCCTTCCAATGGTTTTCTTTACATTTTGCTTGCGGTAGACTATGTGTCTAAATAGGTAGAAGCAATTCCTACAAGAACGAATGATGCTCTAGTTGTCAAGGCTTTCTTGAAGAAGAACATTTTTGCAAGGTTTGGAGTACCAAAGGCGATCATTAGCGATCAAGGGACTCATTTCATCAACAAGATCATTGAGAAGCTTTTGATAAGCTATGGAGTGAAGCACAAGGTGTCAACACCTTATCATCCGCAAACAAATGGTTTGGCGGAAGTATCAAATAGACAAGTGAAGCTTGTTCTTCAAAAGACGGTCAATGGGAATCGAAAAGATTGGTCTTCTAAGTTAGATGATGCTTTATGGGCTTATCGAACGGCTTACAAGACCGCTCTTAGTTTTTCTCCATATAAACTTGTCTATGGGAAAGCATGTCATCTTCCGGTTGAAATAGAACACAAGGCTTTATGGGCATTGAGGAAGTTGAATCTTGAGGAGAAAGAATCCGGAGAGAAAAGATGTCTTCAATTGATTGAACTTGAAGAATTTCGTGAGGAAGCATATTCAAACTCACGAATTGTCAAGGAGAAGCTTAAAAGATGGCATGATGAAAGAATCAAAGCAAAAGAGTTTATACCGGGGGATAAAGTACTTTTATTCAATTCTAGATTGAAGATGTTCCCCGGAAAGCTTCGTTCAAAATGGACCGGTCCATATGAGGTGATTGAAGTTAGAGAAGATGGATCTTTAATGCTTGAAGGAGTGGATGGAAATGCCTTTGTAGTTAATGGTCATAGGGTGAAACATTACCATTCTCCCTCTCAAAGGGAGTTGGTATATGTTGACACTTTCACCTCTTGAAGGCTCGTATCCTTTTAGTAGTTTAGGTTTGTAAATATTTCTTTTTCTTGTTTTGCTTTATTTTGGTCTTGTAGGTGGATTGTGCTTATGAGGAGAAGATTTATTGAAGATTCAAAGAGTGCGTCATTGATGTGAACGGTATATCGTACCACTTTTTGCAAACTTTCTTTGAAACTCTTGTTTCAATTCAAGTTTGGGGGGATATGATGTGATATGATATGTTATATTCTATGTTGACAGGCATTTTTGTGTTTTTGAGCCAAATTTGAAATTTTCTCATGAGTTCGGTTTAGTTTTGGTTCGTTTTGGTGGTGTTGAAGTTGATAATCTTTTTGTTTTTGATATTAAGGTTGAGCTAATGATGTTTCAAGTTCGTCAAAAGGGACAGCTATAAGGAACCCAGTCATGAGATACCTTGAGAAGATAGTATCCAATACTATTCTGGGTCGGTTTGAGAGTGGAGCTGTTGGTGAGAAGCAGTTGTACATCATGTACAGTATGTTCAAGGAGTTCACAGTGAACATTGTAGCTCACTTCATTCAGCATGTTGAGAGAGTGGCAAAGAGAGAGAACACTCGAGGGATTATGATTGGAGGAATGGTGACAATGATTGCTCAAGGGTTAGGCATCGACCTCAGAGGGATGCAACACTCGATTGTTAGTGAAGGGCTCACTTATAATCAACTCATAAGGATAGAGTTCCTATCATTCATAGGGAATATGTATTGCTTGAAGCAAGATAAGGGAGCTCCATTTTCTCTACCTGCTCCTGAGCTCACCACACTGCGAGGACAAAGAAAGCACCAGAATCTAGCAATGGCGAGTCCCAACCACTCAGCAGTTGTGAGAGCCTTCTACAGAGAGAATAGAGATGGAGTGGAAGCAGTGCTCCAGCAGATGAGAGTAGATGAGAATCCTGAGCTAAGGAATCTGAGAGTTGAGCCAGTGGACATGGATGTAGGAGAGGAAGAGCAACCTCATCAGGTGGAATTTGAAGAGCATGCGCCAGAGCCTCCAGCATTTGAACAAGAAGAAGAAGAACAAGAGGAAGGAGATGGACCAAGAGAAGGGAATGCAAGATGGAATTTTCTGGAAAACAAACTCAGGGAGATCAGGCAGACGCAGCAGGCGCTTGGAGATGAGATGAGAGAGTTCAGAGAGGAGCAGCAGAGACAGGGTGCGATGATAAGGGAGATCCATGAGGGGCAGCGTCGTAGGGAGTACTATGAAGAGAATACGCGATCACGCTCGAACAACATGGAGGAGATGATCACGAGGATGTTTAATTTCCAGTTCCCTACCACACCTCGTGCTTATACCCCTTGGGGATCATGGCAAAATCAACCCCCTCTGCCTCCGGATAACTAAGGGAGTACTTTTGGTGCTCGACACTTCATTAGTTCATCTATTTTAGTTGGTTTAATTTGTGTTGGATTTGAGACTTCTTATTGTTTTGTTTTGGGATGTTTAATTTTATACTTTTCTTTCAATTAAGGATTGAGATGATTTTTGATGTGTATTGATCATGGATGGGGTGATTTTTATTTGTGTCTTTTCTTTTAGTTTTGTCTTTGTGTTGTCTTTGGTTTATTTGTGTTTGTGTGTTGTTGTTTTTATTTTTCGTGTTTAGGTTTGATTTGGTGGTTTGTTTGGGAGGTTGTGAGTCGTTTTGAATATGAGTGATGATGCATTATGGTGATAAGTGAGGTCGAATCATGATTAAGGAACTCTACGCTTTCGAATTGTGATATGTTTTATTTAACTAATTCAATTAAAAGATGAATATGTTGTAATAAGTCATTTTAAGTCGAGCATAAACTTGTGAGAATTTGAGCCTCGACCATGTATACATGGTATATCTTTTCATGAGTGGATCGGTTGAGTTTTGATAAACTAAATACTTGCTCAAAGACTTTAGGAATGAATCCGATTAGTGGAGATCGATGAAATGATCTAAGGCCATCCTTGTCATGTATAGCCATTGCCAAATATTTCCTTACCTTTAAAATCATCCCTAGTCAACCACTTTGAGCCTATAAGCCTATTTATTGTGAAGATAGCACATTACAAGCTTTAATTACCCACATGAGCCTAAGATATATACATTTTGTGTGAGTAATAAAGAAGATGGTGGCTAGAAAGGTGTGATGAGATAACAAAAGAGAAAAGAGGAAATGGTAAATAAGTAAGAAAAGGGATGAAAAGAGCACAAGAAAGAATGGACATGCAACTTCAAAACAAGAAAATGAGCAAAGCAACAATAATATGCTCAAGTACTTAAGAATCAAAGAAAAGAGGCATGAATCTATAAGAAGCTCAAGAAATCCAAGGAAGTGATGATTAGTGCTTGTGATCAATAAAGAAAAAAAAGGAAGAAAAAGAATGTGAAGGGATGGAAGAAAGTAGCTACCTCTTCGATTACTTACACTCGTTTAGTCACTTTTACCTATATTCTTCCTACCCTACCAAAGAGCCCATCATTACATCCTTAATTAAAGACCTTTTTGATCATTGATTAAAATTTTGGTGGTTTGTGAATAGAGTCTACGAGCAAGTGTATGGTGATTCAAACCAATTGATTGAGGAGTGTTGATTTACCTTATTTAAAGAGTGTCGAGTGACATTGATAAACTTATGTGAGGTTTAGACTAAAAGGGACTATATTGCTCATTATTCTCTTTTGATTGAACTTGTTAATTTCTCATATCATAAATCTAATGTTGTAGGATAGCTTAGCATGATTTGTAATTCTTGTTGCTAATGATGTGTTATTACTTGTGTTCGTTTAGTCTTTTTACTAGGTGAAAACTTCTCCCTCGGTTTATCATTTTCATTGTTCGGGGACGAACAATACTTTAAGTTTGGGGGTGTGATTGTCGTTATTTTCACCTAGATTTTAGTGCCTTTTTGTGTGTATTTTTCGTATTGTTTTATCCGTATTTTCGTGTATTTTGGTGGTGTTATGTGTTTTCATGGGAATGTGTGAGAATGATCTTAAACATATGTATAACAGGTGAAAATAGAGTAAAAATAAAGACGGGAGATCAAACAAGGAAGAAGAAACAAAAGTGCAAGAACACGGCTGGCCGTGCTGGCAACACGACTCGTGTTGCAGCACACGGCCCGTGTACCAGACACGAGCCTGTCCAGAATGGTCGTGCGGCGACATCTATTTATCCAACACGACCACCACTTGGCCGTGTTGCGGAGCTCGACCCGTGTTGCATCACACGACCCGTGTACCAGACACGGGCCTGTAAGCGGCGGCTGTGCGACGACGTCTATACATTCAACACGGCCACCCTTTGGCCGTGCGACGCAGAACGACTCGTGTGCCGTTTGCCCTGACACGACACGACTCGTGCCACGCAGCACGACTCGTGTCGGCACCAGAACAGGATATTTTTTCTAATTCTTCTAGAAAATCTCCATGGGGTATAAATACCAATCCATTCAACATTTTGAAGGGAGATCCGAGTTTCTACTGTTCCCACACACCTCACACACCTTTCTTTTGATTTTACACCATATTCTTCATCCCATTCATCCATTTCTAGATCTACATCATTTCTCCATAATTTCTACCATCCAAATCAAGTGAAGAAGCAAGGAAGATTGGGTGATCACCAAAGGAAGAAGGGAGATTCAATTGGATCCATTTCCAAGGGAGTTTTCATTCCAATTTTGTGTTAATCCTTTAGTTTACCATGATTTGTAAGAATTCTAATGTCTATGTTATGGATCTTATGAAGATTGTAGGCTAATCTCCCTTGTGAGATTAGCAACATGAAGGTTGTTGGTTAATTTGTGGATCTATGTAATTAAATTCATATGTTGATGGGGATATTTGATTTTCTATCATTGGTGCTTATATATCTTGAGATCTATGATGTTTTGTGTGTTTGATTGTTCTAATTATTTGATTAGATTGAGAAATCAATTATGTTCTTAGGATAGTCAAGTGAATCATTACATCAAACACCTCATGTGCATTATAAATTGTAAAGAGATTGAGAAGTCCTTTATTATTTAGAACCCTTTGATAGAACATGTGATTAGTTAGATTGAGAAGTCAATTAATTATATGAAGGGATTCTTTAATTGAACTTAGTACCTAGTTGGAATAGTTTAATTGAGAACCAACCTTTGAGCTATTTTGAGATTGTGCAAATGATCTACGTCCTATTCATTTCGAGAGGAAGTTTAGGTGGTATATGTGTTGGCCCTTAGTCTTAACCCTTGATACATATGAGTTTAATGCATGAGTCCATAAGTTACCACTTCATTAGTGTTGTTAATCTCACTTCTACTCAATTTGGAAAACCACTCATTCATCATTTTAATCTTATCAATTGATAATTGCTTGTCTACTTTCATTGGTCTTCATTTAATTACCTGTTTAATCAACCACCCATCTATGATTCGTTTTTATAAAATCGTTATAAACGTGATCTCGCTTAAGTGCTAGCATCGACCTCCCTGTGGTTCGATAAATTCTTGAATTGGTCAACCCGACTACAAGTTATGGCTAATCAGGGGCTGTCCCTCACATTTTAATTTCTTTTATATGTTTGTGTAATGTGAGAGTTTTATTAGGTATTGCTTACCTGTGGTATATACTTGTTTGTAAACTTAGTTTCTCACTTCGTTTGATCTAAGTTTGGGGGGAGGTTACGTACATACCTTGTCTTGAACTGTCGAAATAGAATTTTTGCGTTGGTTTGTTGCTTGGAGGGTCGATTTTTTGCGGATTCTTAGTGTTTTGGACTTATTTAATGATGTTGATGGTTCGATTTTTTGCGATTTTCTAGGTTTCGTGTTTAGTTTTGTTTATCGTTTGTTGGTCTTAGTGTTAGTATAGTCGATTTATGGTTCTCTAGGATGATTTTTCGATTTTTCTGAACACTTGATGGTATTATATTGTGTTTTGTTACTATTTATGGGATGGATGATATTGGATTGTTGATTAGGAGTTCATGGTGTTATTCATAGAGTTATGTGTTATTGATACATGATGTATGATTTTGTTTGAGAAGCAGTTTGAGATTGTGCTTTGGTATTGAGATGCTTGAAATTTGATTATGTGCAAGGAAGATTAGCTATGTAGCTTTATTAGAAGTGCTCATTCATTCCTATAGCCATGTGAGATTTTGAGCCTTTTGAAATCATGACAAGTTGCATGATTCAGTTTATTCTTGTGAGTATCGTTCATACACACGTATTCTAGAACTTGGCTTTCTATCTTTCTTGAAGCTACGTGTTTGATTAGACAATAGGAAATGATCTTAGGCCATCTTTGTTATTTATTAGTCACCAGCCAAATTATTATCCTACCTAATGAAATCATCCGTAGTCAACCCTTTTGAGCCTGAAAGCCTTATTTGTTGGAAGTCTACATGATGAGCCAATTGATCCCTTTGTTAGCCTTAAAAATTTCTACCTAGTAGAGAGTTGAAGGAGTCAATTTGGTGTCTTGTGAAAAAGAATATAAAGGAGAAATAAGTTGGAAGTGATAAAAATTGTGAAGAGAGTGGTTAAATTACTACATGAAGGGGTAGTGCACGAAATTGATACCCCATGAAAAAGGGTAGTCCTAAAACTGGTACCCTTATTTGAAAAAAGAAAGGAAAAAAAAAGAGTAGTGCCTGAAACCGGTACCCTTATTTGAAAAAAGAAAGGAAAAAAATAGTAGTGTCTGAAACTGATACCCTTATTTGAAAAAAGAAAGAAAAAAAAAGAGATGCAAGTAAGGCAGTTGTGTTCAAAAGTGTAGAAGGAATCAATTTGCAAGAAGTATTGAAGAGTAATGAAGAAGAAAGAAGAAAGTGAAGTTGTTTATTGAAAAGTTGTAAGTCTTCTTTGATTCTCTACTAGTGATTGAGTCACTTTATCCATATAGTCCCTACCTTTACCAAAGAGCCAACATTACAACCTAGTGCAAGACCTTTTTGATCCTATTGTCGAAATTATTCCTTTAGTCGAGAGTTGAGATGATTGCCAAGCTTATGGTTACGCGTGTGTTTGGATTGACTTTAAGTGAAAACACCTTACCCTAAAGTGTATATCTCACACTTGAGAGATGAGCGTAAATACTACCCGAGAGAATGGGTGAATGAGCATTGCGAAAAAGAAAAGTAGTTGATTTGAATTGTATGTTCTTAGATGGATGGTTATCTGATGAGTGATATTTTCACCTAGATTTTAGTGTCTTTTTATGTGTATTTTCGTATTATTTTATCCGTATTTATATGTATTTTGATTGTGTTTTGTGTTTTATGGAGATGTATGGGAATGAGCTTAAACATATTATTTTCAAGTAGAAATGGATTCTAGACACAACAAGGAAGACGTAGGAAAAAATGGAGCTCAATTCGGAGTTGAAACGAGGGAGAATGAGTCAAAGCAAAATGCTTAAAAACGCACATCTAACTTGTGTAATTTTTCTGTATTCTTTTGGAGTTCAAAACTAGAAGTGTGATACATGGTTGTAAAGCCACAGAAAAGAGGATCGTTTTTGTATAAGAAACACCTCAATCGAAGCCCAAACGAGAAAGTTATGATTAAAATGGTGACGTCGCGCAAGCTGTTCCTACTCAGCACGATTGTGCTACTTTGTATGACTTGTTACACCTTCAAATGTTGGAATTTTTTCCAATTCTTTATATGCATAGAAAGCCAAGGAAGAGAGGATTGCGTGAGCGCAATCCTCTCCCGAATTGGATTTCGGATGTGAAAGTTATATGCAAAACGGTGAGACTGCACTGCACCAACCCGAACTCAATTTTATGATTAGAATGTATTCTAGAAGGTTCCAAGGGGTATAAATGTCCATTTGGAGTATAAAATAAGAGAGGGATCAGCTCCACACACATTTTACACCACATTTTCACACACTAACTCTATTCCATCCATCTCCATACCCTTCATCCATCCAATCCACTTGATCCCCTCCATCAAATCCACCATCCAAGTGATCAAGGAAGCAAGAAGAGTGAAATCACAAGAAGAAGAAGAAGATCTCCATTGAACACTTCAAAGGGGGAATCTAATTCTAATTTTTGTGAAATTCTTTATAGTTTTGTCATGGGATTTATAGATCCAATTGTCTATGTTGTTTTCTCTAAGACTATGATAAGCTAATCTCCTTTGTGAGATTAGCTCCATGATTGGTGTTGGATAATTTAGTTTTTATGCAATTAGATTTTAATCTCTATTGGGCATTTGTGTTATTTCTATCATTGATGTGAATTGCTTGATGTATATGTATGATTTGGTGATTAATTGTCATGGGCATGTGATTAGATTGAGAGATCAATTATGTGTTTAGGATAGTTCATTGAATCATTTCATCATACAATTCATGTGCATTAATTTAGAATGAGATAGAGATATCCTTCTAAATTTAGAACCCTTTGATAGAACATTTGATTAACTTAATCGGGAGATTGGTTAACTAGGTAAGGAGAACCAAGCCATTAGTGAATTCATAGTATCTTAAAAAGGGATATTGCCTATGATTTAGTACATCATTAGGGAACTCGTAGAGTAATTAGTACCTAGTGGGAGGTGTTCACTATGGTATCGATCCTATGTACTTTTGGTAGCTTTATTGAGGGTCTACATCCTATCCATCTCGAGAGAGAGTTTAGGTGGAATTAGTGATCGCTTCTATGCCATGTCCATGAGAGTTTTGAATTATTTGCATGATTACTTGATTATCTATGCCATGATTGTTGTTAATCTCATCATTGCATCATTTGGAACCCATTTATCTTTGCATTCCCTTCATCTTTTATTTCTTGCATTGCATTTATTTGCATGCTTATCTATCCTCCTTTTCGATCGTCCTTATAAAATCACGATAAACTTGAGATCACTTAAACTCTAGTACCTATCTCCCTTGGGTTTGATAAATTCTTTAATTGGTCATTCCGACTATATACGAATAATCAAATAGCACCGTTGCCGGGGAGGTAACGGTTGCTAGTAGTTTGACGAAGGATTGTTTAAAGTGGTCTTAATAAGGATATTTTTTTTTGCTTTAGAAAATTTTGTTCTAATTTTTCTTTCTTTTACAGGTGCATACCTTGAGAAGAAAGAAGATGGAGAACATGCCCGAAAATATGAGCTACATGGATATTCTTTGTAATATGGTGAATAAAAATGTTCTTCCCACTATGAACACACAAGGAAACTTTCAAGGATTTCAAATGCCAAATTGTGAGCCTAATTTACAACCAGATTTTATGTACAAGATATGCAATTCCAACAACAAAGTTATGAGAAGTTTAGATCTCTTCATCAAATGTGTGAACAAGTATACCCTCAAGGTGTGGAAGGAAATCAACCACAACTATGGGAAAATTTTTAAGACTCCAACACCTCTTATTCCACCCAAAGTGACCACATAGCGATGCTTAGAGAAAAGTTGTTTGAAATGGTTATGGATCGCTTAGAAGAGGGACGAAAATCTAACCTAGCGTGGATTGATAGAATCGGAAACTTGTCTGAAATGATGACTAATACAATGGTAGCATTCAATGCTAAGTTGGATTCATTGGATCACCAAGTAAGTCAAATAGTGTCCACCGTGGAGAAACTTCAAGAAGAGAATAACAAGCATTCTACCTCTGGAACAAAAAGTGAATGCATGGTCATTAAGGATAGAAAAGAGGCTAGTTTGAGGGTTGATGAGGTTATGAAGGAAAAAAGAGAAAGGGTGCCGAAGTGGGTGAAAGCAGAAGAGTTGAAAGAAGAGTTGAAGGGAGAATTCGATAAATTTGTCGAGTCTCTTGAAGAGATGATAGAGAAAGTCAAGATTCAAAACCACGAAGAGATTTATGCCCTTATGGAAGAAAATAAGCCTCCGGAAACTAAGATCATGGATTCTACTCCCCACAAGCCTAAACCTTCTAATTCTATTGAAATTTCAAATTCTCTTAAGAACTTCCATGATTTTATTGATAAAAATTTATTCAGTGATTGTAGAGAAAAAGGTTGCAAGAGGGCATCAACACTTCTCAATGCCTGAATTCTTACCGGGGGATGTGGTTGAAGTTTAAAATACATATAAAGCCCCATGGAAGAAATTGAGCAAGTGGAAAGGGCCATTCCTTGTGAAGAACGCCTTCGGAGAAAAATTACTTGAATTATTTAACAAGAAGGGAAACGTTCTTGTAGTTGAGCGTGAGGGCACAAGGCACTACTTCAAGAAGAAACCTATGATAGTGCCTAAAAATTATTCAAAACCACCATGAGCTAAATACTATCGTCCGGCTTGAAGACGTTAAACTTAGCGCTAGATGGGAGGTAACCCATCATTATCTTTTATTACTTTATTTAATGCTTTCAATAAGGATGATGGATTTGATGTTGTTTTGTAATTTTGGCATGTAGGTTGATTGTGCTCGTGAGGAAGATGCGTGTTGAAGATACGAAGGGTGCTTGATTTGAAGTGTGTAGGTATGTCACACCACTTTTTGCAAACTTAACTCGAAACTCTTGTTTCAATTTAAGTTTG
The DNA here is from genome assembly GCA_023678885.1 of Pogostemon cablin. Lineage (NCBI taxonomy): Eukaryota > Viridiplantae > Streptophyta > Magnoliopsida > Lamiales > Lamiaceae > Pogostemon > Pogostemon cablin. The sequence goes on from CM042983.1 coordinate 10,890,160, forward strand.
GGGGGATATGGCGTGGTATGACATACTTTATTTTGAAGGAATATACTTTTCGTATTTTTTAGGCAATTTTAAAATTTTTCTCATGAGTTTGAGATGGATTTTGGTATGATTGGTTGTGTTGAAGTGCATGATGATCTATATTTTTAATGAAATTGTTGAGCTAATAGTTTTGTTGAGCATGTATGAAGGGTATTTGAAGCACAAATTGAACTCGGAGCTAACAACTTCTACTACCAAATGCCTATTGAGGGAGTTCATTCTACACCTTATTACTTCTATATGTTTAGCATAATTTGATATGATTTGGGATTTGATTAGCATGCTACTTCATGTGTTATGTTTTTGGGAAGTTTACTTTTCAATCAAAGGTTGGGATGATTGTGAACTTAATTGTCATAGATGATATGAATGTGTACTCTATTGTTTAATGATGGATGATTTTGCTTTTGCATGTTATGTGTTTTTGTTTTGTTTCTTATTTGTTGAGTCCTTATTTTATGTTCTGTGTGTTTTTTTATTCTTGTCTAAGGTTGTTTTGGTGGTTTGTTTTGGGATGTTGTGAGTCATTTTTTAATATCATCATATGTTGTGGTGATAAGTGATAGCAAGTTATGATTAAGAATCTCTACACTTCCAAATTGTGACATGTTTTATTTAACTTGTTCAATTTTGAGATGAATGTGGTGTAATAAAGTCCTTAAGGTCCGATGTATAAACTTGTGAGCATTTGAGCCTCAACCATGCATACATGGTTATTTTTCATAAGTGGATTGGTTGTGTTTGATAACCTAGAACTTGCTCAAGGACTATACGAACGAGCCCTATTAGTGGAGATTAGTGACATGATTTAAGGCCATCCTTGTCATTTATAATCATTGTCAAATATTTCCCTACCTTGAACATCATCCCTGGTCAACCACTTTGAGCTTATAAGCCCATTTCTTGTGAATTTAGCACATTACAAGCCTTGATTACCTACATGAGCCTTATATATTCACCCTTTTGTGTGAGTGATTGAGGAGATGGTGGCTAGAAAGGTTTGATAAGTAAGAAAAAGAAAAAAGAAATGGTAAACAAGCAAGAAAAATGATGAAAAAGAGCACATGAAAGAATGAACATACAACCTTAAAACAAGAAAATGAGCAAAGCAACAACATGCTCAAATACTTAAAAGTTCGAGAAAGGAAGCATACATTAAAAGAAGCTCAATCCAAGGAGAGTTAATGAATAGTTCTTGTGATAAAAAGAAGAAAGAAAAGAAGAAAGAAAAGTGGAGAAGTTGGAGAAATTGGTCATCTCTTTGATTACTTACACTTGATTAGTCACTCTTATCTATATTCTTCCTATCCTACCAAAAAGCCTATCATTACATCCTTAATGAAAGACCTTTTTTTATCACTAATTAAAATTTTGGAGGTTTGTGAATTTAGTCCACTAGCAAGCTTATAGCGAGTCGAGCCAATCGGTTGATGAGTGTTGTTTTACCTCATTATTAAAGAGTGTTGAGTGACATTTATAATCTATGTGAGGCTTGGACCAAAAAGAGACTGTATTACACTTTATTTTCTTTTGATTAAACTTGTTAATATTTTTTGCATGTTATGATTTTAATGATCTAGGATGACAGCATAAACTTTAGTTCTTGTTGCTACCGATGTGTTATTAATTATGTTCGTTTAGTCTTTTCCTAGGTGAAAATCTCTCTCCCCTTGGTTTATCATTTTCGTTGTTCGGGAACACACAACACGAAGTTTGGGAGTGTGATGAGTGATATTTTCACCTAGATTTTAGTGTCTTTTTATGTGTGTTTTCGTATTATTTTATCCGTATTTATGTGTATTTTGATTGTATTTTGTGTTTTTATAGATATATTTGGAAATGAGCTTAAATGTATGATTTTTAGGTAGAAATGGATTCTAGATACGACAAGGAAGACGTAGGAAAAAACAGAGATCAATTCGGAGTTGAAACGAGGGAGAATGAGTCAAAGCAAAATGTTAAAAAATGCAGGTCTAACTTGTGTAATTTTTTTGTACTCCTTTGGAGCTCAAAACTATAAGTGTGAAATATGGTTGGAAAGCCACAGAAAAGAGGATCATTTTGGTATAAGAAACACCTCAATCAAAGCCCAAACGAGAAAGTTATGATTAAAATGGTGACGTCGCGCAAGCTGTTTCTACTCAGCACGATTGTGCCACTTTGCATGACTTGTTACATTTTCAAATGTTGGAGTTTTTGTCAATTTTTTATATACATAGAAAGCCAAGGAAGAGAGGATTGCGTGAGCGCAAGAATCACCTGGATTGAATTTCAGATGTGAAAGTTATATGCAAAATAGTGAGACTGCGCTGCACCAACCCGAACTCGGCCCGAACTCAATTTTATGATTAGAATGTGTTCTAGAAGGTTCCAAGGGGTATAAATATCCATTTGGAGTGTAAAATAAGAGAGGGATCAGCTCCACACACATTTTACACCACATTTTCACACACTAACTCTATTCCATCCATCTCCATACCCTTCATCAATTCAATCCACTTGATCCCCTCCATCAAATTAATCCACCATCCAAGTGATCAAGGAAGCAAGGAGAGTGAAGATCACAAAAAGAAGAAGAAGATCTCCATTGAACACTTCAAAGGGGGAATCTAATTTTAATTTTTGTGAAATTCTTTATAGTTTTGTCATGGGATTTGTAGATCCAATGGTCTATATTGTTTTCTCTAAGACTATGATAGACTAATCTCCTTTGTGAGATTAGCTCCATGATTGGTGTTGGATAATTTAGTTTTTATGCAATTGAATTTTAATCTCTATTGGGCATTTGTGTTATTTCTATCATTGATGTGAATTGCTTGATGTATATATATGATTTGGTGATTAATTGTCATGGGCATGTGATTAGATTGAGAAATCAATTATGTGTTTAGGATAGTTCATTGAATCATTTCATCATACACTTCATGTGCATTAATTTAGAATGAGATAGAGATATCCTTCTAGATTTAGAACCCTTTGATAGAACATTTGATTAACTTAATCGGGAGATTGGTTAATTATGTGAGGAGAACCAAGCCATTAGTGAATTCATAGTACCTTAAAAGGGAATAGTGCCTATGATTTAGTACCTCATTAGGAAACTCGTAGAGTAATTAGTACCTAGTGAGAGGTGTTAGCTATGGTATCGATCATATGTACTTTTGGGAGCCTTATTGAGGGTCTACATCCTATCCATCTCGAGAGAGAGTTTAGGTGGAATTAGTGATCGCTTCTATGCCATGTCCATGAGAGATTAGAATTATTTGCATGATTACTTGATTATTTATGCCATGATTATTGTTAATATCATCCTTGCATCAGTTGGAACCCATTTATCTTTGCATTCCCTTCATCTTTTATTTCTTGCATTGAATTTATTTGCATGCTTATCATTTCTCCTTTTCGATCGTCCTTATAAAATCACGATAAACTTGAGATGGCTTAAACTCTAGTACCTACCTCCCTTGGGTTCGATAAATTCTTTAATTGGTCATCCCAAATTTATACGAATAATCATTATCTTAGTATTTGAAGTATGATTTTCGAATTGTTATATTGTCTTGGATGTATTATGCTGTGAAATTTCATCTCAATTACTCTATTGGTTTTCTATGTTGTTCCCTGGGGATGAGCAATAGGTAAGTTTGGAGGTTTGTTGAGAGTGGAATTTCAAGTGTTTTCAATCTCATAATACACTATTTTTTTGTTAGAATAAGTCCATATATTTGTATGGGATTGCATTGTTTACGTATTTTACATGGTTATGGTGCTACTAAGGTATTTTGTTGTGTTTTGATTGGAAAATGGGATAAAAAATGTAAAGTTGGAATGAAGGGTGAACTTGTGCTACTTGCAAGAAAATAGACGTCCACTTTCTATAAAGTTTCTATGTTCGTATGGAAGTCAAAGCAGGTCGTGTGAGACATGGTTGGAAAGCCACAGAAGAGAGGAGTGCGTGGATGCAAGAATCACCTTAATCGAAGATTGAATGAGAAGTTATGGCCAAAACGGTGGAATTGCGTAGCTATTGATGAAATTTTCAAAACTTAGTCAAATTTTGGCCCGAAATAAGTGACCCGCCAATTATTCCACGTACATATGCTTGGAAATTAATTCGAATGGCAACAAATGGACTATTGGGCCCACGTTGAATTGGGGGGGTTTCAATTAGGTGTTGTAGTGTGTTGCCACACATTTGCATGCCATGGAATCATTTATTAGTGGGCCAGACTAATGCTATGAAGATAATTGGAAAGCCCATTACTTAATTCCTCATTAGCACGTACACACGCATACTCACTGGGGCATCGCGAGGAGAAAAAATCAAAACAGGGGCGTGGGTGAGGAATATAAAATCCATCTGGAATCAATTCACGTGACCACCCATCTCCCACACACACTTCATACACAACATCCGTCCCATGATTCCATTGGTCCGGAAGGTGATCCAAGTACTAATTGAGGGAGAATCGAGCAATTGGAGAGACGGAGAAGGAACGTGAGGCTACGCTTACGCTAGGGTTTCATAATTCTTATCTTTCCCTTCCTTTTACTTTGATTTTTAGTATGAATTTCTTAGCCATGAGTGTTGCTTGTGACCTCATGGGCTAATTATTTATACAGTTCTAGGTTTGATGGATTGATTTAAATGATTTGGGAATCTAGACCAAAGATTGGGATTTTATGCAGTGAATATTTTGATTTTACTTATTTTATTAAGACTTGCTTATATGCTTCGTAACGTCTTCATAATATATATTTATGACATCCGCTATAATGCTTGAATTATTGTATTAGCTTGTGTGTGTTCATGATTTATACTGTCTATCTGTTAGGTATTGAAGTAGTTCCGCTATAAACACTTTAATTCTATGAACTGGTAAATCAAATACTTGAATTGTTTAGTGGAACAATGCAATTAGACATTCAAGTAGGAAGTGAGTAGAACCTTGTAGTAATTCCAGGAAATATCTTGTTAGTTGGGCTTACCATCCGAAGGTATTGTTGCTTGCTTTGATTAGTATCTAGGAATAAGGATTGGTAATATTTGCGCACCTTAGGATTTAAATCAGAATATACTGTTAGCTTAAAATCGGATCATATTCGGTGGGTTAACGGGGTTATGTGGTGTATTTTCATTGAAACTGCATGAATGAACAATAGAGGTTTAGAAACCCGAATTAATTGGTCTATACCTAATACCTTAGAACTGTCGTTTATTCCTTGATTAAAACTTATTTATTTTCGTTTGCCTTTAGTTATTCAGCAATTTAATATTTTGTTAATTTGTTAATTACACAAAACAATTGGAAATTTGGTTACTCAATTCTTATTAAATAGTAATTTACTTAATAAATAAATAATTAGCTGTCTCAGTGGGATCGATTATTTAACTTGGGTACTTACTACTACGATTGACATCCTTATGCTTGAGGATTAAATTATAGAGCGAAGAAAAAGCCTAACACTCATCTTCGAAAGACTCGTCTTGACTGAAGAATTCATCTTCATAGATACTCTCGTCTGAGGGTATATCTTCGAATTGATATACCTGTACTAGATCTTGGAAGTAAACAGTTTCCTCTATTTCTGGAGTGGTTTCGAACAGTTGTACTCCCCGCTTCTGGTTTTCTGGGCAATTTGGTGAGATATGCCCTCTTGCTCCACATGTGTAGCAGTTACAATCCTTGAATCTGGTGAAGAGTTTGATGTATTCATCTACGTGACAGATGCCAAGTAGTTCCAGACTGTATAGGGCATTCATATACTTCTTCTTCTTTTCTTCTTCCATCCTTTCGAAGTAGCCTACTCTAATGAAGTGGATTTTGAAGATCTTGGCCATGCGATCCACAATATTACCTAGATCTTCACCTTCCATGGCTTCCTTCTTAACTTCGTCTGAGAGCTCCTCACATGTGCACTTTACTGATCCTTCCAGGCTCATAGTTAGAAATCTTATGAACCCTTCTTTATTCAACTCTAGTGCGCCCCCTGCAATCTTCTTTGCATTGGTCCATTTGTCGATCAGGGTCTCTCTGTTCTTGAAATCTAGGGTGTCGAGGTTTAGGATCAACCAGTATGGATTTATCTATTCAAGGTGAGACCAATCATATGGGGTGTTGTGTAGACTAGATCCTTGAACTCAGCTCGCTCCTGTTGACAGTCCCATCGCCTTCATCTTAAAATTTCCTTGGTTTTGAGATGTCTCCTCTTGTCTTTCTTCTGGGATTCCATGTAACCCCGAAGTTCCTTCATTTTGGCTCGGGTCACGTTGTCTCTGTGGAGCCTAGTACTGTTGTTGGGAGCTTGATGTTTCTCCAACATTCATCTTTAGATCTACAATTGATAGTCCTTGGAAGGACTCATATAGATATTGTAGATCTTCAAGATTTGCTCTTTCCATCCGGGGATGTGGATTCTCTTCGAAGGATGGCGATCATCTTCTCACTTTCCGAATTTAATCTTGTAACCTCTGTCGTTTTCTCCTTTTGGTGTAAAAGGGGTTCTATTCCGAAGGTTGGTACCATTTTGACCGCAGACCCTACCCAGAGTACCACGAGTTCGCCTGAGGTGATGGGCCAATTACGCTTAGGGGTCATCCCATCAAAAAGCACCTATCACTTTACCAAACCCAGAGCGACGAGGACATATTGGTCGATGGGTCACCCCTTAGGAGATTTGCGCTTCGGGATTTTTAACGTTTATCACGCATTAGTGGATCAGGGTTTTTTATAGGCTCTGATACCATTTTGAAACGCAAAAAGTGAAGGTAAATCTGGCATGGTGTTGATATAATAATAAATCTGACTCGGGACTGTTTTTGCACAATTTGGGGTCAGTATTACAAGTTTTCATTTTTGGTCCCGCTAACAAACCAGAATATTCTGTTAAATCTAATAGAATTTTGAAGGAATACTCCAACGGGACCAAAATTGCAGATTAAATGACCATTTCTGCAAGTGACCTACTCCAATAGGAATCTACAATAACATTCTGCATCTCTTTTTATTATTTTTTTATTTTTAATTATTAATAATTTAAATAAGCGAAAATATTTTAGTTGGTCAGTTGCAATGATAAATTAAGAATTAACAGGTATATTGTATGTATGTGTTACGGCTACAGCTAAATCCACTTTTCTATATTTTTTTACTTATTTATATAATTAATTTAAATAAGTGAAAATATTATAATTGTTAGTTTTAATAGTAAATTAATATGTATGTTGTATATGTGATAAAATTCTACATTTTTAGATAAGTTAAAAAAATATTTACTTAAATAATAAAATATATTAAAAAATTAAAATTACATTATATATAAAAATCCTAAACACAAACTTACATTATATTAATATATTTTAATGATTATGTTATTTTAATTTTAGGCATATTAATATTTTATTATATTAATTTTTTAATTCAAAACTAAAAATAGAGATGAAAAATAAATTAAATGTAAAAATAAATAAAAATAATATTAATAAAATAAATGTGTTGCAAAATGGAATCAACTGCTTGAAATAACTTATTAAGTTAACTGCATTTTAGGGGTGAATGTGCTGCAAAATGTTGGTAACTGCTGGAGATGGCCTTATTCTAGACTGGAGCGTGTTTGATTGCTCAAATGTTCATTCATCTTATCACAAAATTTAGGGAAATTTCTAAGAATGCTATTTTCAATTACATCTTATTTTAAAATGCTCCACACATTAATATTTTTTTAAATATGCCTTTTTTTTTTTCCTAAATACCCCCTTCACTCACGTAAAGTTTATTCTCACTTCTCTCACTATTGTTCATTTTGCCTCATTCTCTCTTTTCACTCTATCATTCTTCTTAAAAAATTTAAAGATTTAGAAGGCAACCATACGAGGAAAACGACAATGACACAACGCAATCCAATATGAATTTATGTTAGTAAATCTTATAATTTATTTTGAGGAAATATCCCCTGTTGTCCTATCCTGCATTTTAAAATGCAAAAGAGCCCACCTTAACTTTAAAACTTAAAAACCGCCCACTTTCGTACTTGAATGACCTTAATACCCTTATGTATTTTTTGGGCAATTGTACATTAAGGGGGCAATGCTTCACAAGGGGGCAACAGAGGCAATTGACCAATGGGCAAAAGGGGGCAATTGTTCTATTCGGTCTTCTAATCGATCAATCAATTAATGATCGGTCTTCCAATCATTCAATCATTTAATGATATGTCTTCTAATCGATTTTCTAATCGGTCAATCAATGATTTTCTTTCCAAAATTAAGTATTTAATTTTAAATAAAAATGGTAGGTCAAATGATATTAATAGCAAATTATATGAAAGTGCGCAGATTTGCTTTTTAAAAAAGGAAGTGGGCATTTTTGCATGTTGATCTTCCATGTAGGGCATAAATGTCTAGTCCCCATTTATTTTTCATAAACTAAATTTAGGGTTTTGTGAAAATAAACATGTGAGTTATGTTGGGATGATGTTATTTTGGTATTTGATTAGATGAATAAGAATTTTTACATCACATGACATGTTTAGAATATTGATTAATACATATATAGTGAATATTTTGGTAAAAATCTAAACTTTGAGATATAAAAATCACAATTTGCGAAGAGTTGCGTGACAGGTTGCATGGCAGGTTGCGCATAAGGTCGCACGCACCTTCAGTAAGTAGTCATTTGTAAGTTGCACGAATGGTTGCGTGAACAGTCGCTAGGGATCGCGTAGTTAGTTGTGTGGTTAGTCGCGTGCATGGTCGCATGAATGGTCGCGTACATGGTTGCTTGATTAGCAGCGTGAGTAGTCTCACACGTGCATGGTTGCTTGATTAGTCGCGTGAGTAGCTGCAGGTGTGCATGGTTGCTTAGTTAGTCGCGTACATGGTCGCATAAGAAGTCGCTTGATAGTCGCGTGAGTAGTTGCATGTGTACATGGTCGCTTGGTTAGTCGTCGGGACTAAATTAGCAAAATTTTGAGGTTTGTGAATATTTATATTTCTTATTACCCTTAACCATTATTTAGTTATCGAGATATATTGATTAATATTTTTCATTGCTCGATGAAGCATATTGATATTTTATTGAGCTTGATTATATTGAAGTCCAAATTATCGTCGAGTGCTTTCTTACAAGATTAAGCAATTATTGCTTAACTCCAAATTTGAGTAAGTATGATTTAAGATTAAATTTAATTTTTCTCACCCACCAATTATAATTATTATTTACGTATTTCTACGAATGAGCTTTCTACATTATGTTAACACAACATGCCTTTAATCCTCGTACCAAAAAACAAATGGCACCCATTGTGGTGGACGGAGGGAGTAATACCCTTACATTACATATGAAAGACGGTGGAAGTATTTTTTATTTACCTAAAAATATTATTCCCTCGGTCTCACTCAAATGTCACTGATTACTTTTTGTGCGTAGATTAATGAGTATTATTACCCAATATAGTAAAATAGTGACCTTTCGGTGGGAATGAGGGAGTACAAATCACGTTTGGGGTGGGGGTGGGGGTGGGGGTATTTCTTAGCTGTTTCACCAGAGAAAGATTGGGGGTTTTGTGGATCCCGCAACATTAACCTTACAAAAATGGTCTCCATTTCTTTCTCCAATAAGAGTCCGTTTACTTTGAGTGTTAAGGAGGGTTATCCCCTACTTAACCCTAGTTAAAGATTGAGTACTTTGAAGGTTGGGCCCGAGGGATAACCCTCGGGCTTTTGTCGGCCCGGTGTGAAACGTGGTTGAGTAAGAGCTACCCCAACCCTCATAAAGTGGAGGGATAACTCTCAACCCTGAGGGTTAAGGTGAGAAATTATAATTTTACCCTCAATTACAAAATCATTCTTTCACTTCTCAGATCAAATACGGTGGGAGGAGAGAACTAGGGTTCTTCACTACAATTGAAATCCAATCGCAGTTGGTAAGATGAAGAAGGGAAAGTAACTGCAATTTCGATGATGAAGATTTCACTCAAACCCAAGACAACTACCACGACCACCACCACCCTCCTCCGCCGCTTCTCCTCCTTGCCATTCCTCTTTCACTTCTCCACCACCACCAACCACCCCTCCGACCTCTCCCTTTCTCTCTCCACAAATTTTTCCACTTTTCCCTCTCAAACTCTCATATGTCGCCGCTGCCGGATCTGCCGCCGCCGTCACTCCTCCCCTGACTCTCACTCTTAAATTCGGCACCGACCTCTTCAGCTCCCCCATTAACTCTCCTCTTATCCTCTCTGCTCACTTCTCCTTCAACCCTTCTAATCTCACCCACCCAAACCCCATTTTTCTCTCTTTTTGAAACCCCAACTGGGGTCTTTCTCTCTCTCGAAATCCACCTTTTCTCATCCGGAGTCCAGAATCATCAATGAACCCATAGATTCAGATCCCAATTCATTTGCGTTTGTACCTCTGGAGGGGCCGGAGAATATAAAGGACTTTCCGGTGGAGATTAAGGGCATATCCGCCCTCTTGAAAGGGATTCAGGTGACGGCGAGACTCAAATGCCGGTAAATGGGAGCTTGAATTCTATTTTCAGTTCATTAGTGTTTTTAAGCAATGGTGTTGAAATCGGTGTGGAATCTGCAAATAATGATTCCATGGTTTGATTGTTAGTCGAGTTATAATCTGATTTTGTTAGGTTGGAACGTTGGTGTATCTTTCTGCATTGTAAGAGATCTGAGTTCCAGAGAGTATACACATTTTGTATATGAATCTGATAAACAAAACACCTCTTTAATCACATTTCTTTCTGCGATGTAAGAATCAATTGGTTAATAAGGAAATGTGAATTGCAATATCTGAACTCTTTAATCACATTCCTTTTTGCGATATAAGAATCACTTGGTTAATAAGGAAATGTGAATTGCAATATATATAAAACTAGCGTTTTAACCCGTGCGATGCACGGGGAGACAATATTACAATAATATTATTTTGTGTGTTAAATTTAAAGTATTTAAAATGAATGATTATTTCTTATTTAGAATTTTATTTATAAAGTACTACGGGTACAAAAAATGATTCTGGGTATGAACCATTAATTTGATACTCGTTGAATTAATTAATTATTAAGAGTTTTATCGTGTGAAATCTCTTTTTACATGACAGTACTGTAAGTGAAGTTCTATTAGGAAGTAGGAATGTGAAAGTTAAAAAAAAACTCTGATAAAATTAATTTAAAGGGGAAATGACAAAGCAAAACTCCAAACAAAATATTAATATAGAGTAAAAATGACAATGATATTCACAACTAACATAGTGTATCCATTAAATACGGCAATTCATTAAATACGGCAATCATAATAAGGGAGTAAATTATGATTATCACTGGTTGATTAATACTAACTTCAAAATCAATTGATGCTTCAATAATTTTTTTAAACTTTATCAATTTCTATGTCTCCATTCGTTATAGTATTGCAGGAAAGAGGATGGAATGAGAGAAATATTCATATTAGTTTTGCAGATTTCATAATTTTGAATACCCACAAACACCTCGTACATATATTTGTATCAATCCTAAATCCTAATTGGATAATTTTTTAACTATTTGTACTTGTCTGAAATCCGTTTTAAATAACACATACCATTCTCAATAAGCTTGGGGCAAAACATATATAAAAAAATATAATTATTAAAGATATCAATATCGGTATTAGGGGTACCCATATCCTATATCCATTTAATCCACCATCTGTACTCATACCGTCCCATTTTTTTAAATTCATTATGAAATTAGTATTTATCCCAAACTGACCATTTATTATGATATCTACTCGAAGAAGGCCATCATCTACCTCATATATATACACACGTGCTCACAAAATAAACACATCCTATATTTTAACTAACTAAATCACATACGGACTCAAATCCCAAATCTAAACAGCAAAATCACTATCTACATATTAAAACCACAATACATAAATTTTTAATTTGCATCTCAAAAGAAGGTAACAAATCCTATAAAAAAAGGATCACATGTTTCCTAAAACAGGTAAAAATAATATTTTCTTACTTATTTTCCAAACACATAATCTCATTAAGAAATGAACCAAGCTAAGTGTTAGTCTTAAGCTATATTTTCAGCAACTTTACAATCCATCCCACAGCATTGCAGGTGACACTGGATTGGAAAATGAGAAATAAAATTAGATAGAGTAGCAAAGAACGACATAAATCACCATACATTGTTAACCACAACATAAGAATTCAATACCATCTCCTTGAGGCAAGGATTGGAGCTCCTTTTTTTCTTGTTCTTATAACATGGTTAGAAACAACATAAATCTTGTTCAATACCTCATGCTGTAAGAACGTACATCATTTTGTAATCTTGTCATAAATATTGTCGTAAAAAACAAATATAAAATTTGAAATTGAGGTAAATTAGAGAGATGGATCATTAACATTCTTACTTGATTCTACAATCACTAACATTTACACAAATGAATGAGGAAGAAATAAAGTTAGCTCAAGGTACTAAGCATATTTCGCCTATATTATCATCAATAATCTTCAAAAAGGTAATGTGCAATCAAGACATTGAAAGGTTTTCTACCTCATGAAACCCAAATTCTAATTATCCTATAATTTTAGCACTTCAGACTAACACATTTTATAATCAAAATTTATCTTACATGATTTAAAAGAGGACCTAAAGAACTGATAAGATTAAATAGGGTACATAAATAAAATAATGCAGAGAGAAAATAGATATAGAACATAGTTCAAAAATAAAAGATAACCACTAAAAATAAAAGTTAACCACTAAAAATAAATTAAATAAATCAATAAAAAATTCTACATTTAAGATCATGTCGACAAAAGAACTTTGAGGTTCTAAAACATGTTAATATGCCAAACATTCAGTTTCAGATATTTACACAAAATATCAAATTCTTGAACTCAACATCACCCATAATATCCAAACCAAAGTTGCATTTCAATAAAGTCATTGAAAAATCCAAACTTTTGAAATTAAAATAATAATAAATTAGAAATTCTATCTCTATCACCCATAAGTCATTGTCACCTAAGAATAAAATTTTAAAATAAATAAAAAATTATATATTTATACATGCACACACACCTACAATAATCACTTTTCGTATCTCAACTAAAAAAGTGAAACATAAGGCAAAGCATAATATAACCAAATGAAAGAAGTGAAACGAAGGGGGATTTAGGCAAGAATTAAATATCACAAAAAAAACCTAAATGGACCTGGTACGACTACAAACTAATACACAACTCAATAAAAAATTGAAAAAATTTTCTAGGTGCCATGAATTGAGCTCAAATTCAAAATAAAAAGAAATGACCAGTATTAATTTAAACTGGTCAACTTATGAAATGGAATCCCAAAAATTCCTATTGATTAGTTGTATATGTCTTACCCCTGTACCTCTAGCAAAACCTTAGAAAAGGGGGAAAAATTTAAGACAAATAGAATTTACAACATTAAAAGAAAGAATGATCAAATACTTAAGTACCTTTGACAAATGTTTATATTTTATGAAAGCACTACTCCCCATCTTTAATCCTCCCGTAAAGTAAAAATAAAAAAAATAAAATAAACATAGAACCCAAGAATAAAGATGTGAATTTGTTCCGAGAAAATAATTAAACTCATTTAAACAAATTTAGAAACATTACAGTAGACAATATTCCGTCTATCATGCCAATTTACAAACATATATCAGAATATAAATATGCAGAACCAATGGACACACATTCCCAAACTGCAACAATATCACATTAAAAACACAGAATGACCAAACTTCACTCAGTGTGTTTGCTCAAATTCACATAAGTCTAAAAATTACTTTTACATATATGCATTTCTAATTGCATAATACTGCACACAGACGCAGAAGCCAGATAAAAGACAATATAATCTGGCCAGAAATCCACCTTTGTCAATCTAAAATCAGTCAGTTTCAAAGAGCCACTAACATCCACTAATAAGTCTAATATATTGGCACAATTAAAAAAAATCATTTAGGTAATTTTCATAAAGCACCTTTCATGCACTTTCAAAGCATAAGAATATCATAAATATTTGCAATGCAATTCATGCTAATTTTTCAATATAGCAAAACCAATAAAGTAATTCTCCCCTCAATTCACTTATTCTAAAATGTAAAACATAAACAAAGCATTAACAATAAAACTAAAGTGCATGGAAAAATTTTTACACATGTAGAAATCTAAATTCTGCAAATTCATGTAGAATGAGTATAGATATGAGTGTGCATGTACACTTGCTCTTCATAAGAAATTGTTGGATCACCAGCATTCTAAAAATTTATTCTGATATCTATACTCATTCTAAAAATTTTAACCTCATCCGTGGAAAAATTATAACTATATCTAAATATTATGAAATGATGGGAAATATTAGTAAATATCATTATCAATTGAAGCGCATATTGTCACTATTATATGATAAATAAAAATAGATATCAATATCAATTACCTCTATAATATTCAACGTAGAGTTCCATAGGGCTATAAGTGCCCTTGATCATAGTTATTAAAGGCGCGCCTCGGGCGCGCCTCACCCGAGGCTATACCCTTGGCGCCTCGGTATAGGTTTTTCAAGGCACGCAGTATCAAGGCGCGCGCCTTTGTGCGCCTCGGCGTGTGCGCCTCGGGCGCGCCTAAGGCGCGCCTTGAGTATTGTCATGTTTTTGTGTTGTTTTACATTTTTAATAGTTGAAGTAACACTTTTATAAGTGAAATAGCACTTTTTGTTATTTTAGCAACTTATCAAATAAATAATATAAAATAAATAAACATATAATAAATATTAAATAAAGGATTTAAGAAGTTAGGGTTCCCAATCCCATTCATTTCACTCCAAGCATTCACGACGCAAACTGCAAACTACTCCAACTTCCACCTGCCGCCGTCCCGTCTGGTCGCCGTCCGCCGCGTTTCCGGCGGCCGCCACGTCGCCACCGGTCAGCCTACAGCTACTGGAGCAGCCGAGCATCAAGCACAGCAGGTTTGTTACTTTGTTTTGGTTTTCTTTTTTTCTTTTTTGTTAGTTTTGCTGTTTTGTTTTTTTTTTCTTTTTTTCTTTCTTTTTTCTTATTTTAATGTGAATATTTTTTATTTTTTTCCTTAATATGTATAATACTATAATCTGACTTTTTTTCCAGCATCTTTTTTTAAATTACTAGGCTACTAGTACAAGCATAATATTAAATTTTGATATTTTATACCTTAAAATATGATTAGTTACATTATTTCTTGATTTTTATTAAATTTATTTATCCTTTTGTATTCTTCAGATAATCAGTGGTTTGCAATTTTGTGAGTTGTGAGAGTGAGACTTATGGATGAAAATCAAAGTTGTAGTAGTGGTGTGGGATCGACAAATGAAGCAAAAGATCCGGGATGGAAATATTTTGTGAGGGTAAATCCAAATACCAAATCCAATAATGACTTGAAGTGCACTTTTTGTAATCAAGTTTTTAAAGGTGGTATTTTTCGTGCAAAACAACATCTTAGTGGAGGACATCGCAATGCTAAAATATGTATTAGTTGCCCACCACAAGTTAGGGATGAGATTAAGGAGTTCATGAACATGAAGAAGAAAGAAAAGATTGAAAATATTGCTAAACAAGCAATGGGAATTTGGAAGGATGATGAGTATGATTATGATGAAGATGAAGTCAACATCATAGGAATGGAACCACCAAATACTCAATCAACATCAAAGCCCTCTCTCCCCTCACAAAACAAGAGGAAAAGACTAAATTCGATTGAGGAATTTGTACAAAAAGTTGCTGAAAAAAAAGGAAAAGAGAGGCAAACCACCATAAATGAGGCCTTCAAGAAAGACATGAGGTGGAAAGGTTGTTTGGCAATTGCGGAATGGTTATATGATGCTGCAATTCCCTTTAACGCTGTCACTTATCCAAGTTATCTGAGTTCAAGTCAACTTTAAAGAAAGCCATGAGTGTGACTTCGTACATTTATGTTAGACCTGGTGTGGTGAATATGTTGAGGCAATTCACTGGAAACAAAGAATTATGTAGGGCTGGGATCACAAGATTTGCCACAGCTTTTCTCACTTTACATAGATTGTTTCAGTTGAAGAAAAATTTGAGAAATATGTTCATTTCAAATGAATGGGTGGAAAGTAAGTGGGCTAAAGAAGTTGATGGCAAGAAGGTAGTTAAAATAATCTTGGCTACTACATTTTGGAGAAGTGTTCAATATATCTTGAAGATATATGGACCTTTGGTCGGTGTATTGAGGTTGGTTGATGGAGAGAAGAGGCCTGCGATGGGATACATATATGGGGCTATGGATCGAGCCAAAGAAACCATCAAGAAGTCCTTCAAAGATGAGAAACAATATAAAGAAGCTTTTGAAATCATTGATAGGAGATGGACTTGCCAACTACATCGACCTTTGCATGCGGCGGCATATCATTTGAATCCTCAATTCTTTGATGATATTGATAAAGGGGATACATTGATCACAAGGGGTTTTATTAAAGCCTTAGAAAAATTGATCCCAATTGAGGCAGAGCAAGATAAAATCGTGAGCCAGCTTAATGTGTACAAAAAATCTGAAGCTGATTTTGAATTTAACGTTGCAAAAAGGCAAAGAAAATTGATGACTCCAACAGTATGGTGGGAGACTTTTGGCTCATGCGTTCCAGAGTTGCAAAAATTTGTCATTAAAGTGCTAAGCCTAACTTGTAGTTCATCCGGGTGTGAGCGTAATTGGAGCATATTTGAGAATGTAAGTAGCATTAGCCCCTAACTCATTTTTTTAATTTACAATTACAATGTTTTATTTTCTTTCTACTTTACTTTAATTACTACCTTGTTGCAGGTCCATGCTAAAAGAAGGAATAGGCTTGAAACAAAACGTATGAATGATTTGGTTTTTGTTAAATATAATCGTGCTTTAAAGCGTCGGTATGATTTACGTGAGCACATTGATCCCATCTCGTTGAAAAGTATTGATGATTGCAATGAATGGTTGATTGGTATGATGGATGAAGAAATTGAAGATATTGAATTGGTGTTTGAGGGGGATGACTTGACATGGGATATGGTTGCTAAAGCTAGTGAAGTTGACGAGCCAAGATATCAGACTAGAGGGAAATCATTGGGGGCAACTACCACTAGTTCCAAAAAGAAAGGCAAAGAAGTAATAAAGGAAAAGGGAACTAATCTAAAATTATTAGATGAAGAGGATGAAGAACAAGAGGAAGATAATGTTGGGTTTGAAGAAGAAGAAGATTTTAATAGGGAAGAAGAACAATTTGATGATCAAGACTTGGAGTTTGATGATGAAGAAGATGATAATTAAAATATATTTGTTTCTATGATTGTGTGACACTTTGATTGACTTATTTTATTTTAAATATTATGAATTTTCATGTGTGCATGTTTAACTTTGGCTTAAATGGCTTAGTTTATATGTCATACTCTTATAAAATGTTATATTATATGCCTTTTAGACTTATTTTATTAGGTAAATGTGTTGTATATAGGTTATATTTAGTGTAGAATAAATAATGGTGTTATATTACAGATTTAATTTCGAGGCGCGCCTCAGGCGTGCGCCTTGCGCCTCGGGCACAGATATGCCTCGGTGCGCCTCGGTGCGCCTTGCGCCCTTAATAACTATGCCCTTGATCCAACATATGTATCTCATCCAACGAATAGATGCTTATAACAAACTTCCACTTTTGAAATATCTACTTCAACCCTGCTCAACAAAAGATCCATAATCTCAAGATAAATGGGAATGATAGTAATTGCAGAGAGAGAGAGGTATGGTCCTCAATCCTCGATATCGAATTGGTAGTGTTTATAATTCTTTGATTATAAATGAAATAATCCCATGTTAATGAGTACAGTTTAGAATAACTCAATTCTCAATGCAAGAAAAACGGACGTGCATCGAACTTCAAAAATTTTCCTCATTCATTTGATACAATTTGTTCTTTTTTTACACTGTGAGCTAAGGATAAAGTTCAGTCTAATCTATCGTATGACCATCTAATCTGTGATTCCTATACTCTTGTTTTACATAGACTTGTTCTAAATGATGGTTTTTGTCATTAGAAAAAAAATATTTTATGATTTTCAAATGACTCTAATCTGTAATATTTTTTCTATATTTTCATATTAACATCTTTTATGACAATTTACATTTATTGACCTTTAATTACTTGGCCACCCTCAAGTTGAAATTCAATTGGATCCACCTCTCAAAGCTGGACTCGAAAATAGTTCCACCGGTAAGCGTTCCTTGAAAATGAAATTATATATACATCAGCAAAGCAGATAATATAATGGCTGTAACTTATTGGGTAATAACTGGAGTAGGCCAAAAGCTCACTTCTTTATATGCTAAACACATCCAACATTATCACATTTCAAGACAGTAAATCAGAATTACTCAATACGCCAGTTTAAGTACATGTTAAAACTCACACACACAGAGACACACACACAATGTAATAATGTAACTAATTTTTTTCTTTAACATCAAGGGATTTTTACTGAGAAGGCTCATATGCCTTCAATTTCCATACCTCAAATGAAGCACAAAAACCTCTAGATGAAAATTCAACAAATGTCCAGACGAACTCTAAACCTTCATTAAATACAGCGATCATAGAAGAATAAAAGTTTAAATATACGAACCTCAAATCTCCAAAGGCAAGTTCCAACCTGATCACCAAATTTCATTGAATTGATATATAAAATAGTTGATGCAAGAAAGTTGAATAGAATATAGTTCAGCACTTTAAAGTTCCATAAAATGATGATTCTGAACATAATTATTAGACATTAATCATATGATGGGATAAAATTGCAGTAACACAACTACTGAAGTGAACATCAAGAAAGCCCATTTGAAGTCTCTTCTGTCACTCTTTTCTTGAAATCAAGTTCGGGGGAAAAAAATGTACCACCACCACTACTTCTAATACAACTCCTATTAAGCATAAACAGAGCCACATGATAAAGCCATTAAAAGAAAAGCAACTTATTATTTCTATCCTAATTTTTTTCTCCAATTAGTGTATCTCGGAATTAATACCAGTTTAATCAAAAGTATAGGAAATCTAAACAGAGATGTTATCAACCATATCAATAAATCAAATAACTCATTACCTACATCAGTGAAACTAATCCCAATATATCAAATAGCTCATTTGCATGATGTAATCAATAATTATCAGTATAGAACTTAACTAAAGCACTACAGATAAGTATTTAGAGTATACCCAAAGACATAATTTACTGTTAAGTGGGATTCTACAAAACTAAAAACTTCAATACCTTGTTAAATCTCAATAAACCACCTGGAGAAAAATGATTGCAAAAATAAGAATGCATAGAGATATGATTTCAAAAACGATTTTGAGCAAACTAAATACTTCAAAATTAATAAATAGAGATACCATGTTGAAACTTGTAACCAAAATTTCTCCCTGTAAAAAAAATGATGTAATAAATAGAGGAATAATTATAATTTACAAAATTAATTTAATAATTTTCAAGAAGCATAAAGTTGTAGATGTATCAGAGATTCTTTACCAACATGCATCCTTTCACATTCGCTGATGCCAATACTAATATCTGCTACATAAATTATGCCAACGTCATTAGCCAATCACCTATTGCTAATGTACGTAATTTTCCAAGTTCATTCTCTTACGAACCTCTTCACCAAAGTAAAATAACTTTGTAAATACGTATGAAAAATAACTCAAATCACAGCATATGCAACAGATGTTAAAACAGTTCACAATGACGAAAACTATTTAAGAGGATAAATGAGTATATCCCACCAGAGCTTTTAGCTTCAGTGAGACAGGGTATCATATGACAAATGCACAAACAGCTAAATTTAAGAACTTATTCTTTATATCATTCTCCAAGGTATAAGTCCTTCCAGCATATATTAATTAAAGCAAATTCAGCATGTGGATCCTTTCAAGCTTGACCATTAAGACAGAAATAAATTTATCTATAAGTACAAATATAGATAATAAATTTAACTTCACAAAGGAATTATGCATCATAGTTAGCGATCTAGCTCATAATGAACATTATGTTATATAGAAGAGAATGTTATGATCTAAATTATAAGTAATTCTTAACTGAAAATTGTCATTTGTAAAGATACACATTAAAATTCTACCATATCATATCAAAAATAAATAAAAAAAAGTCAAAGATTAAATAATGAGAATCATCAAAAGTTGTACAATTATAAAAAAAGAAGAAGATACATCTACATTATTGAATAAAAATTAATACATGAACTGACACACCACTTTTATATTATTTTTAAATTAGTGTAACTTATAAATATAAGAGAGTATTTCAATTTTCATGGTTAGTTTTGAAATATCCCTCATGCATTACATCTTGTACTCTTATTTATGATTGAAATCCCAAATAATAACATAAAAACTAAATGGTTAAAACAATCTTAAAAAGGTTGGGAAAGTTGAGAAACACTCAAGTTCTACTACCCACTATATACACAATTTTAAATTTCTTACAGAATTGAGAAAGTACGGGAAGTTCTAACTTCATCAGAGAGATGATCAAGGAAATATTTTGATTGGGTGGTGAATTTCAATAAATATGAAGTTTTTCTCAATTATAAATATAAACAATTTTCGAAAAATAAAAAGATCAGGTGTCAAACTAATCAGTCTACATTCATTAATAGGTTTTGCATAGAAAAGAGAAAATTGGGGATGAATTTCAAAATGATATGAAGTGATTCTCTTTTCCAAAAATTAGTTCAGAGTGAAAGTACTGGATATTAAATGCATGCATAGAACGAATCCAACCAAACAACAAATGTACTTTGAAAAATAAAGACTCAATCCTTTTTCCAAATCATGTATGAATGCAACCCAAGATAACCAAAAATACAATAGTCCGGGGCAATTAGATGAAAAGTTATAATTGGTTTAAATCAAGTAGGGGACCAAGCAAATATATTTCAAAGTAAATAATTTTGAAGAATTAGGGTTATTCTCTTGCGGACATAGGATTGGAACTCAACAATGAATTTTTCATCTTTTTTGTTTTATTAGTTCCACGGTAGAATTGAGGTTACTCTTTAATACAATCAAAGGTAACTCTTTATAACAATTGAGAGTTACTCTTTAGTATAAAGAGTAATATATTATTTATAATGAATGCTTCCTGATAGAGTAACAAATGTATTTTAAAGAGTAACTCTCGATTTTCAAAAATGTAATCCTTCTTAGAAGAGTACATCATACACTCAATTACACACATGTATCTCTTAATTGTCTATATATAATTTTTAGTTATGAAGAATTTACGTGAAAAAATGGTTCACAGGAGACTTTATATTACTAAATTTAAATAAAACAAATAACTAACGCTGCAATAACTTTGAAGCAAATAAAATGCTCTTTATTCCAGAAATGTCTACTAAAAATACTTACTTGTCAAAGGCCTCAGAATGTGACACCTACACATAACCTTAGGCAACACATCAATTGTTCTAAACTGATAACGCAAATCAGCAATGGGACTTAAGGACACATAAGACCTGTTCTCAATCACGTCATTCAGATGGAATGTGTCCCTGTTTCCTGTAATCAGCATCCATAGATCGAGATCTGTAATCATCTCCGGGGGCTGTATGAGAAAGGATCAAACATCTTCGACGTCACATTGACACTGTAAACAACCAATAAAATGAAGTGAACATTAAGTTGAGTATAACAAAAGTTATAACAATTCCTGAACATTTGACAAAGTGCAAAAAAGAAAAAAAAAACTACACATCCATAACACCAACAAAGATTAGAAACAAGTTGTAACCAGAATTAACCAATTATAACCTGTAAAATCTATTTCTCATGTTGGCGTTGAAGCTTCATTTGCAGAAAGCATTCTTTGTAGATATGGATTTAGCAACCTCGAAATTTTAACAAATACTTCACTGGTTATCTAATTTACACTATTCATATACTGAAAAAATGTAAGCAGACATTGAAAATTAATTTCTAATGCACA
The DNA here is from genome assembly GCA_023678885.1 of Pogostemon cablin. Lineage (NCBI taxonomy): Eukaryota > Viridiplantae > Streptophyta > Magnoliopsida > Lamiales > Lamiaceae > Pogostemon > Pogostemon cablin. Next base: position 10,912,270 of record CM042983.1, read on the forward strand.
TATGCCAATCAAAAGAGAATTTAGATATAAGCATAAATTCCCTCCCTGAATTTCCTTTTTATTAATTTTCTAATTGTGATGTGATAAGATGAACAAATGAATTCATATTCTAATTGAGCAGAAACTTCTGGAACAAAAGTGCAAAGGAGAGAAATAAGTATTAATCATAATGTAGGTGTTATCTAGTTCTCTACTTGGAGCACAATATAACTATTTGGCAACACAAGTGTGATAAAAGCATATCATCTTCACATTCTTGTGACAATTAAACAAAGGCTTCCGAGCTATCAAGTGGTATGAAAGGCACCTAAAACTAAATATCAGAGGATGTTCCAACAGAATATGTCTTACTTCGAATCAACTGGAGCAGTGTAGTTTATTGACGGCTTCAATGGCAGAATAGAGTCTTCTACATCATATTCCTAAAGAACAATGCATATTAGAGTTTAAGCCAAAATATAATTCCTTTTTATTAAACTGAATAGGATAGCATTGCAAGTATGGAGTCTAAACATTGTAAAACAATTTGGTTCAAGTGCACAATAACTTAGAGTACATCTAAGTATTTGAGAGGTAAGCTAATGAACACGAAAAGGGATGAACACACCAACAAATAAAAAAACACACACACACTCACACATACACACAAATGCATTCATCAACTTACTGGATCCATAAATAAATAAATAAATATATTTTTTAAAGAAGATTTAACAACAATTTTGATTGGAAAAAAAAAAAGTTAAACCTGTATCAAGAACACACTAAATTCAGGAACAAACAGTTATCATCTTCAAAAATAATAAATGTTGAAACCCATCAAGAAAAATTGGTCCAATCAGCAATCAGATCTGATGCATGAAACCCCAAAACAAATGTGAGGAAAAAAAATAACTAAAAGAACTGCTACAATCCTTATCAGAGGAAATCTATTATTGAAATGAACAATGCTTGCTATTAAATATATTTTTTTTTAAAATAACATAATATATAGTTTTGGAGTCACAAAAAAGGTAAAATATTTATTCTTCAAAGCTTTGTCGTAATTCGTTAAAGAGGATTGATATTACAACAAGTATAGTTCAAAAGTAACATCATAAAAATGAAATGATAATTATAGATAACTATAGAGATAAAAATACAGCCCATTCTTCTTTAAAAAATAATACGACATTAATCTTACCTTCGACCATGACCCAGGCTTCAGTGATATCTAGGTGAAGTATGACTCCTGCGCCTTCTGAAGCCTCCACTCATTCAACATTCACGGGTTAAATAACCAGGTTCACCACATATATAGCATTTTAAATCTGAACCAAACCATCCACTTCCACCAGCGCAACGTCCAACACCACCTCCACCACTGGAGTTGTGACTTGTGAGAGAGCTCAACTCTCCAACCATTTTTACATGATTAAAAAATCAGGTACTGTAACTTAAAGGCAATATCAATAACATTTGACACCAAAAGAAAATTCTATAGTCTATGGCATGATACCACACATGATTTCTCAGAAACAAAGTGAGAAATACCCACACATTCAGGCAGGAAAAGAGACAACAAAACTATAATACTCCATCAAGAATGTTCATCTTTTATTCATGCCACATAAATAAATAATACTCCGCCTTCTAACACTCCATCAAGAATGATCTTCTACTATTCATGCTACATAAACAAATTTACTCCGCCTTCCATCAACGACTGAAGTATTCAAGAAATGTAGTCAAGAGTACTTCAAGTTCCAACTACACCATTCCTCAATGAACAATAAAGAGTATATCTTTGCGCCATAGAGAAAGAAAACACAGAAGGAAAAAATTAATACAATCGACACCATTAATCATTCATATGAACAATGAAAATCAGATTTCTAAATCATTCTAACAATTAATAAATAAAATAATAAACATAAGATTTTCACCATCAATTTCTCTATTGGCATCTTGGCGATCTCTACGATCGTCGAAATCAATGAAAGCATTGACAAGAGGGTCTAGTGGCAACCAAGAGGGTCTATTGGCAACCCATACACTGCATAAAAATTTCACAAATTTACAAAATTGAGTTCACCTAAGCAAGAGCTGTAGACAAATTAAAGGTCATAGGGTGATGATTCTAAAATCTTCAAAAGATCTACAGGGAAAAAATCAATCAATATATTAAAAGCACAGAAAATCCAGGATATATAAGGCGAAATCAAATAATCATTATAATAGTAATTATATTTAGTTCAATTCTTATATGAAACTAATTATGGCACCAAGGTTAACAGTAGAAGAGTTTATATCTTGTAGTAATTTTAAGGAAGATAGAATATAGTTTTACCAGAAAATCAAGAACATAGAAGCAGCAAGATGATAAACATACTTTGTGGTATCCTGCAACAAAAACTGATGGCCAAGAGCTTGAAAAACACTGTCGTATCGTTTCACTCATCGTTCAATTTCAAAAAATCATCAGCATAGCCGAACACTGCTCCGTAAATAACTAAGACATGCAGACACAGGAATAATTCATCTGCAAGAGGATCAAATCGTCTCCAATTGTCCTCGCATAATGGTCATAAGGGTTAGAAAGATTACATGTATTCAAATAGACCTTCATTGAAAACTTTATTTGCTTGAGGCTTGAATATGAGGATAAAATCATCAAGGAAAGCTACAAACAGTTCACTCGCATTATGTAAACAATTATTATCAGCATAGAAATTAAATAAAGCACACTCGACCATTCTCAAAGATATAATTTATTGATTAAGTGAGGTTTTATTGACTTTAAAAAATTTGTTAACTTTTGTGATAAATAAAATCTAACCCACAAACCATAAAAAAAAAACTTTCTAATAAATAAAACTCTGGCATAAGATTCAGTAGGCATAAGATTCAGTAGATAGAAAAGTAATCAATCCTATAGCGAGACTATATTGGTGGTAGAACTATTTTTTTCCATGAAAAAAAATATGTACATTTTTGCAACTCTAAGTACACATTTTATTACTCCATAATAAATACATTTGATTAAATAATTTAAGGACTTTGTATCATACGAAACCATTTAAAATGAGCTCCATGTAAGCCAGCCTGCTATCTACTCCTGATTTACCCAAACCATTGAATAATCTGACATGAAGAACAACATAACTTGTTTTCGTAAATAAAATCTATATAATTATTGCAAAAAAAAAAAAAAACGTGCATGTTGCATTGATTAGATTGAAGTGAAAGGAACCTTACAATATGAAGTTTAATAGCATTTCCACAGTCAATATTAATATCTATAGAAGGTTCATTATCATCTCCTCATCAAATTAACACTCGTCCTCATTTGTGATCTCACACTCTGGCCAAAGGGAGTTGTTGGTTGCTGCTTGCCAATAAAAATACAAATCCATAATATATCAACTTTATTAGGCCATACATATTCTTAGCTTAAAAAGTAAACTATAGGAAATGATATATATAAAATAATGTATATTATATAAAAATGTCTATTTTTACCATGCAAAAACTTCTATCATGTATCCTATTCAACTAAACATACTCAAATGGGATTGTATTAATTCTTTCAGAGCATTACCATATTTAGAATCTCTGACAAAAGTCTCTAATTGTCTGTATAAGACTTAATGACTTGACTAACCAAATTGCTAATTTGCAGCCTTGAAATATATATGAACAGTTTGTTACCTGAATGTTTAGAGTGTCTAATTTAAAATTGGGAGAGACAATTACCTGGTGTTTTCCAGAACAATAGCGAGTTTTTCTGTAGCGACCACAAATTTTGTCCACTTTCCAAGTACCACACCTGTTACAGAGCATCACTGCAACAATTTACAGAGTATAAGCTTCACAAAAAAAAACGCAACATTTTATTACAACGCCTTCTACATAAACCAAGATTTTCAAACATCCAACACATACTCTCATTTTCTTTCACCCATTTTCCAGCATGTAACTTTGCGTGGAATTTTTTTCAACATGAATGATGAATCAATACAAAATTTTTTCTATCCAAATTTCAAATATACTCCAATAAAAAATTAATGTTCAACCCGAACGACATCACATTACAAAATCTGAATATTTATTACTAATAAAACATGAAAAATCCAATTAAACTTCCCATACACAGTGTCCTTATAAAACTCCTAAAGAAATAGAAACTTCATTGAAATAATCGTCGAAAGAATATCACGATTCCAGACATATACCCGACTATTTTACAACTGACGTGTAAAGCATCTATTCAATCTATTCTGCTATCTACAGACCAAAGATTTCATGTTTTTAACCCTTACAATTGCAGCGAGGCATAGAAATTCAAGTAAAAAAAACTCATTCTTCATAAAATTACATAAACATTATTCGAATAACGAATTGTGGTGAAAAGAAGATTAAGCATTACCCAACTCATTGATGACCTTATTATTGACAAAGAGAAATGGTGTTAGTAAGCTTATATGAAATATGATGCGTAGAATGTCCTATGATGTATTCATTTAAATGACCTGAACTGAAAAACTCTATGTCATCATCATCACTCTTCAATTCTCTTCAAGTACCAATGGTAAAAAAATTATATCCCAACTCTAAGAAATTAATTTTGAAACTATCAAATATCAAATGAACGTAAAGCATCATCGAGAAATTTCAAAGAAAGATGAAACATGTTTAGGTATTTATGTATTGATTATTAAGCACCATATTAGTTAACCATCTGATAACGTCAACATAATGATTGTTATAAATAAAAATAGAAGATTGTTATAACTCTCGATGGAACAAAAAGCACGCTGATTCCTAAACCCACAACACCTAAACATCATCGAATTATTTGAACATATAAAAAAATTAGGGGCAGATGTAAATCGAGATTCAACATACCCATATAGCTTTTGCATTCTCCCCCAGTTTACGCAAAATTAAATGAATTCGAATTGTCATTCGATAACCAGAGCGAGGTTGCGAGTTTCCTAGCGGAAACCGTCGATCTTCCACTGAGCAGACATCGGTGGCTGATTCGTCCATCATAAGAAGCCAGTGTTATCGAACAAATAATTGAAGATCCCTTGTTGTGTACCTCCAAAATAGGAAAACCATATGTGCGTTCGTCCCTCTCCGAATCTTTACCATAGTCTTCACAAAACTGGCGATAGAATAAATTCTACGTCTGCTTCGTCTCTCTCCAAATCTCCAGATCTTCTCAATCTCCATAATCTTCACGAAACTGCCGTTCCTCCACAATGAATAAACCCTGCTCGTCTCTCTCCATATCTCAGTAGAAATGATTTTGAGGGGCTTAAAAATGAGAGATGTGTGAGAGAAAAGAAATGTGTAGGGTTTTAATCAATGATGTGGATTTAATTAAAAGAAATCAATGGTGGAGATCAATGGATACAAGTTACCAATATGTGAATCTTAATTAACCAAAATGGTGAAATCAATTTTGGGGGGAAAAGATTAGTGTAAAAATAGATGGTAAATTTGGTCTTATTATATATATAGATAGATAGATATATAGATTAAAAGCAAATTATTTATCGTCTCTTCTCAGATGGAAAGTCGATGGAATCTGCAATTATTGAATTTGATTAATATATTTACTTAATTTAATATATTTAATGTAAGGGTAATATAGTAAAATTCGCCAAAATAAACTTACAAAGTAAATACATACATCTATTTTAATTTTGAATTTGAATTTGAATTTTAACTCAACCTTCACCAAATCAGGGTTTATTATCCCTAACCCCAAAAGTAAACTGACTCTAATAATATATTTTAACGACGGTAAATTAAGAAGTGGGTTTAATTGGTAGGGTACTCAACCTTACATTTGCAGACAGAGAATCTGATCTTCTTCTCTACACAAACTAATAGCTTCAATTTCCTCACATTCATCGCTTCTTCTTCGTCCTTCACTCCGTAATTCCACATTCTTCCATTCCCTCCTCACCCATCCTCTGCCGCTGCATTTCTTCACAAAATAACCAAAACCCCACTAGTTTAACTACTGGGAATCCACTTTCCTCGCCGCCCCTCCAACAAGGTTTTTCTTTTCTTCATTTTTTATGGGTTCGAATTAAATTTAGCCTTTCTCTTATCTCATGGATGTTTGATCCATTACTTTTACAACTAGTGAAGATTTTGAAATAGCGGAGAATTGTGCTTATCTGCCGGTGGTTTTATTTACTTTCCAATTATTTTTTAAGTGATTTTATCGTTTACAGGTTTTGGGTTACGGATTGAGAAATCATGGAAGAAGGAATTGTTTTCACAGACTTCAGCTGTTCGACATATGACGGGCTCACTTCTCTCAGCTGAAGGCCTTCGCTTTGCCATAGTCTGTAATGCTGCCTTCTGTTATTTTTTACATTTTTAGCCCCTTAGAAATTCATTTGTTTCATTTTTTAAGTTTTTGGTTATTCATGCTACTCTTTAATGTTGTTCCTAATTCCTTTGGCAATCTAATGAGATGTTTTGTGCATATGATCTGAATGTTGATGCTACTGTCTTATTGATGTCAAGACTATTACTATATTCAGTATTTTCTTGTTTCTATTTATATCCATTTTTCTCCTGTATGGGTGTATAGATTATCTTCTAGGTTAATAGTAATAAATTTCATTTGGCGTATAAAGGTGGTGGCATGCTTCAATGAGATTGTTACCCGGCCACTTTTGGAGGGAGCTTTAGATACTTTCAAGAAATACTCAGTTAAAGAAGAAGATGTTGATTTTAGTAATTTGATTGATAATAACTTCCTTTTGTCTTTTCATAATTGTGTTTGCAAAATTATCTTATTTGATTACTCATTGGTGGGATCTAGTCGATTCCTTTTGAGATTATGGTTTCAAGTTAATTTCCCTTCATAGACAAGTATTTAACAGACAACCCAACATCATTTTAATCAGGATTTACTACATTAAGTAACAAACTATTAACTTGATGATATAGTCACTAATACATTGGGAATATCAAGAAGATACTATGTGTTAGAATGTGAACGCCACCATTTGTCAAGATTACTGAATCAAAGATCTTAATAAAAAAAATAGAGAAAATGTAAATTGATAAATCATGAACTGTATAGTGGTAAAGTGTGATTTTTGTCGGTTGCATTTGGTCAGTGCTTTGTTGTTTATTAATTTGGTCAAGTAAATTTATGGGAATAAAACTAGTGTCCTTGCTATGATTTCTTTCATGTGTGCATTGTGTTGGTCATCATGTGCCAGGTTGTATGGGTTCCTAGAAGCTTTGAAATAGGCCTAGCTGCTGAGAAGCTTGGTAAATCGAAAAGATATCAAGCAGTCGTTTGTATTGGGGCTGTGGTAAGCTTTTGTCTATATTTTCCAAGCCTGTAAGATTTCATGATTGTTTATCATTCTCATTTGCTCCTGCAATGTGAACGTCTTATATTTCGTTATGCTTATGCTATTTAGCTGTCTTATAGTTTCTTTAATGTTCTTGTCATCTTTCTATTACATCATCTCTTGTTCACCCCTTTTGACTGGTACGTTAGGGGTGACACCACCCACTATGATGCAGTGGCCAATGCAGCTGCTTCAGGAGTCCTTTCGGCTGGTCTTAATTCAAGTAAGCACTATGTACATTGACTTTACTTGTAATGTATTGTTATGCTTTTCAATTCTTCTTGATGTTTTTTCCAATTTAGTAGTGTTAGTGAAGTAGATATCCAGCATCTCCCGAGAAACATCTTACCTATTTTTATTTCTTTGCTTTAACTGACAATTTAGGATAGATTTCTTATTATCTACTTCAGGCTTTGGTAATTTCTATCCTCTATTTGCGAACTCTTACATAATCACAAGTACAACATATTGAATGTCTTATGTCCCTAATTGATGTTTGATATTCTTGACAGTTCTTCTCAATGTTTTACACTCTCACCATCATATGATAAATTTCACAAATTCTATTTTTTTCCGTGCAATAAACATCACCACTCATAAAATGAAACATCACATCAATCTCCAACCTCAAAATCGTCTTAATTTCAAATTTAGCACTCCCACCTGACACACATGACATATTTTATAAAGTTACCTCTAAAAAGTCAATAAAGTTAGTAAAAAAATAATTTTTTCTTAAACTCTGAATCTACCGTGTCGGTGCAATATAATGTGGGATGGAGGGAGTATACCCTTTATAGTTGTTCTTATTTGTAGTTGTAATGCTATTTTGATTGACCATCCATTTCTGTTTTATAATGACTCATAAACGTACCTTGCATATTTGGCGTTCTGATGTGTGATGACATGGACCAGGTAAATTATTAAAGCAATGCATTTACTTGTTAAATCCTGTATTTACGCCATGAGTGATTCATTTTTTTAAATTTTATTTTTTATTACTAATGAATGCATATTTTGAAAGTAAATTTACGAGTCCCATAACTTAACTACATTTATATTGTTATTTTACACTTTTAGGAGTTGTAGGAGCAACCCTCTAGAAATCCATTTGTTTCATCTTAGTTTCTGGTTATTCAAGCTGCTCTTTGCTATTGTTCCTATGGCAATATAATATGATCTAAATGATGATGTTACTGTCTTAAATAAAGGAAAATGGTGGAATCTCACAAATTGAATTAACTACTATTTTTCACAAAATTCAAAATAAAAATAAAAGATATATTATTTCAGACCTTCGATAAATGTATGTGGGTTTACCATGGAGGCCTCGTTTGTTCTGGAAGCCCGTTTTTTGTGGCCTAGCCTGTTTAAAGTGTACTTGCTCCATTCTTTGCCCATCTACCTCTATTTTCAATATGTTTGGGCGGAAGGATTATACCGAGTGAGGTGTGGGGTGGGGGGTTGTGTGGATCCCACCACATTGACCTTATAAAAATGGTGTCCATCTCACTTTCTAATAATAATGTATTTAACGACGGTAAATCAAGAACTTATTTCAATTGGTAGTGTAGTCAACCATACATTTGCTGAGAATCTCTTCTTCTGATCTACACATATTAATGGCTTCAATTTCCGCATAATCATCGTTTCTTCTTCGTCCTTCACTCTATAATTCCACTCATTCTTCCATTCCCTCCTCACCCATCCTTTGCCGCTGCATTTCTTCAAACACTAACCAAACCCCAACTAATTTAACTACTAGGAATCCACATTCCTCGCCGCCCATCCAACAAGGTCTTTTTTTTCATCACTTTTTATGGGTTCGTTTTAAATTTAGCCTCTCTTATCTCATGGATGATTGACCCATTATTCTCATAATTTGTGAAGATTTTTGTGCTTATCTGCCGATGGGTTTTATTTGCTTTCCTATTGTGTTTTTTAAGTGGCTACATCTTTTGCAAGTTTTAGATTATGGATTGAGAAACCATGGAAGAATGAATCATTTTCACAGGCTTTAGCTGTTAGACAATTGACCGGTTCACTTTTCTCAGCTGAAGGCCTTCGCTTTGCCATAGTCTGCAATTCTGCCTTTTGTTATATTTTACTCTTTTAGAAGCTGTAGGAGCAACCCTCTAGAAATCCATTTGTTTCATCTTAGTTTCTGGTTATTCAAGCTGCTCTTTGTTGTTTCTATGGCAATCTAATGGGTTGTTTTGTGCATATGATCTAAATATTGATGGTACTGCCTTATATAATGGAAAATTGTGGAATCTCACAAATTGCATTAACTGCTAATTTTCACAAAATTCAAAAAAAAAATATACTATTTCAGACCTTCGCTAAAAGTATGCGATTTACCATGGAGGCCTCGTTTGTTATAGCAGCCCGTTTCTTGTGGCCCAGCTCGTTTAAAAGTGGGTTTTCTCCATTCTCAGCCCATCTACCTCATATGTTTGGGCAGAAGGATTATACCAGGTGAGGTGGGGGGTGGGGGGTGGAGGGTGGTGTGGATCCCACATTGACCTTATAAAAATTGTGTCTCTCTCTCTTTCCAATAATAATGTATTTAACGACGGTAAATCAAGAACTGGGTTCAACTGTTAGTGTAGTCAACTATACATTTGCAGAGAATCTCTTCTTCTCTACACACACTATTGACTTCAATTACCGCACATTCATTGCTTCTTCTTTGTCCTTCACTCTATAATTCTACTAATTCTTCCATTCCCTCCTCACCCATCCTCTGGCGCTGCATATATTCAAACACTAACAAAACCCCATCTAATTTAACTACCAGGAACCCACTTTCCTTGTCGCCCATCCAACAAGGTCTTTTTTTCTTCACTTTTTATAGGTTCGTTTTAAATTTAGCCTCTCTTATCTCATGGATGATTGACGCATTATACTCACAATTTATGAAGATTTTTGTGCTTATCTGCTGACTGGTTTTATTTACTCTCCTATTGTGTTTTTAGTGACTTCATCTTTTGCAGGTTTTGGATTATGGATTAAGAAACCATAGAAGAAGGAATCGTTTTCTCAGGCTTCAGCTGTTTGACATGTGACTGGCTCACTTCTCTCAATTGAAGGCCTTCGCTTTGCCATAGTTTATAATTCTGCCTTCTGTTATATGTTACACCTTTAGGAGCTGTAGGAGCAACTCTCTAGAAATCAATTTGTTTCATCTTAGTTTCTGGTTATTCAGGTTGCTCTTTGTTGTTGTTTTTATGAAATTTTAATGGGTTGTTTTGTGCATATAATCTAAATGTTAATGTTACTATCTTACATAATGGAAAATTGTGAAATCTCACAAATTTTATTTTTTACTATTTTTCACAAAATTCTAAATAAAAATAAAAGATATACTATTTCGTCTCTTCCGTAAGAGTATGCGGGTTTACCATGGAGGCTTCGCACGTTCTAGCAGCCATTTTCTTGTAGCCCAGCCCATTCGAATGTAGGCTTCTTTCATTCTCAGCCCATCTACAATTATTTTCATTTTTTCATTTTTATTCCAATCAAATAATTAATTCGGATGTACGAATTCATGAAACCTATTTATAAATTAATAATTCTTTAAAATATTAATTAATTACACTGTATTTTTTGCGTATTGAGTGCTCACTGAATTTGCCTAGTAAATTTAGATCATTCTCTCTAGTAAATTTACTACTATCTTCTAAAAATAAAATTTATATTTTTCATATTTTCATTTCTCAATTTGCATGATCAAAATATAAAAATAACACCTCAATTTAATAATAACTACACCATACACTTTTATTTTAAATCATTCTCACTTCATCAACATAATATAAATTTCGAATTATTTTTCAATTTAAAAAAACTGCACCATTCCTTCAAAAAAAAAATGTGGCTCAATAAAATTAATCCATATAGCACCTTTTCCCAATGAAAGAATGTTTTAAAGGGGCAATGAGAATTTACTATTTTGTGCTATTGTAATCGTTTATTTTTTATTTATCTTAAAATTGTTTAAGAAATTAGTTAAGAACACCTTATTACTTTTTATTATATTATTTTTTATTAAAAAGATCATTATTTCCTCATCCATAAAATCCTTTTCACCTTTTTCCTTTATTTGTTTTACAAAACCTTTATCACTATATAAAAAAAATCTAGTAAAATCAAAAGTTACTTTAATTTTAGTTTTGTTATACCTTTTTCACACATATATTATTATTTTATAATTTTTATTATTCAAAAATGCTAAAATAACCTATAAAATCAACAAAATTATTTTTTTTAAAAATCACTTTTTTTAAGACAACGTGAAACAGTTCTGGGGGCATGGATGAAGTATTTTTACGTGTTTTGCCAGAAAGATAGGGGTTTATAGCAGGTGGCATTGAGGATGGGGTTGAGTGGATCCCACCACATATAACAACGTATTTAACTATGGTAAATCTTAAATTTGGTTAAATTGTATTTAGAGACGGATCCAGAAAATAAAAATGAGGTAAGGGATGTAATTAAAAAATATTTTTTATTATTCAAAATTTATTATAATAAATAAAAATACATAAATTATAATTGACTGTCGAATTTTCAATGTAGAAAGTAATATAAGACAATATTATCATAAATGTATAATATAAATTTATAAGAATAATAGTGAGTTATGCATAAATTTATGTTGAAATTAATAAACTTTATATAAGTTTTTTAATTTACAATATTATAATTTTGTGTGTTTGTTTAAATACACCATGTTTAAAATGAGATTACGAAAAAAAAAAAAACATAGTGTATTATTAAGAAAAACGCTCTTATACATAAAATAAAAGATAAAGTCTCTTGTGAGACGCTACTTACGTGAGACGGTTTGTGAGACATGTTAAAGTATGTCTATTATTTAGATAAAGTATGTTTGATAATTGTTAAGGTATGTTTTTTAAAGTATGTTGAATTATGCATTAAAATATGATTTTAATGTATTGTAAATTAATTTATTATTAGCATACTTTAACCGCAAATAAACATACTTTATCTATACAATAACTATACTTTAGTGATGAATCGGTCCGTTTCACACTCATCTCACAAATAATTCGTCTCACAAGAGAGTCACTTAAAATAAAATAATTAATAAAAATGACAAACACAAAGAAATACTAATATTAAAATAAAATCATAAAATAAAACAATTAAAAAATACCTAAAAGAAAGGCAAAATAAATAATATAAGGAAAATAATGTAAAAAAACGGGACTTAAACAAGATTCGATCATGCGATCAAAATAGCCCACTGCTCACAACTTTACCATTAAGCCACACATTATTTAGAAATTTATGCCATATATATGTACAAAGTATTCAATTTGGGGTACAGCTATACCCCCATACCCCTACCAGTCAAAATGGGTTGGGTCTGCGGGCCGCTCGCCCTCGCCTTCAAAGAAGGAGGGTTGGGCTGTAAAATTTGTAGCCCGTTTGGAGGGGGGCCTAAATGGGCTAGCCCAAAAGGGGGCGGGTCTAGGCGGGCTAAACCCAAATGAGGTGGGTTGGCCCGTTTGGGCCCGCCATAATTTTTTTTCTGAATAATCAAGTGTTTAATATTCCAAATATTTGTTGTTCCTTTGTTAAATATTTTTTAAAATAATGAATTAAATCATAACATGAATATTCTAAAACTTAAATGTTTTGTAACATAAATTAGTATGCAAAATATGTAAATAATTTAAAATCCTATTTTGCTTGATTTTGAATTATTTTAAAATTTTGAAATTTTAATATATAAATGTATATATATGAATTAGAAGTAAATGCAAATTATAAATCTTTAAGATATCTAATCATTTGAAGATTGACAAGAATATAATCATATAATTGATCAACATGAAGATTGAGATGCTTATATTATAATGTTATGATTGATGAGTTTTGAATAGACTTTATAATTATGTTTTGAACTTTGTGATTGACCTTTAAAACAAGTAAATTTTTTGTGATTTAATTTGTGTTATTTGAGGATAATTAGACATACGTTGTTTTATTTGAGATTCTTAAGAAATACTCCCTCGTCCCATAATACTTTTCACGTTTACTGTTCCACGTTGTTTAAGAAAATGTGTAATTTTTGACCAACTTTATTGACTTTGGAGGGTATTGTGGTATTTTTAGATAATAAAAAAGAATAAAGTAATAATATGTGTGTGAAAAATGAGTGTCAAATTTGAAATTAAAGTAACTTTTAATGTTGTTAAATAAAGTGATATTTCCTTTTTTGGGTGTGAAAGGTTTTGTGGGACAAACAAATGAGGAAAGTGTGAAAAGTTTTATGGGACGGAGGTAGTACTATATAATTAGTAAACTTTATGTTGTTTGATTAATGATCTTTGTTTATGTTTAATTGTTCATGGAGCTATTTTGTAAAATCTATATTTATATTTTAATTATTTAATTGATATTATAAATTTTGTAAGAGCGTCAATCATTTAGATATTTTATTATCAAATAATGATAATTATAATTTTATAAGAGCATCCATCATTTTGATATTTTATTTTTAAATATTGATTGATAATTATAATAACATCGTTAAAAAAAAGAGGCGGGTTGACCCGTCATACCCGTCACCCACCTTTAAATGGGTTGGGCCTAGCGATTCTAGCCCATACCTGCCCTAGGCCCGCTAAAAGGCGGGTTGAGGTGGGTTTTGATCCACCCCGCCCCGCAGGCCCGTTTCGACGGCTCTAGTGATATCATTTTCTGATGCAAGGTTTAAAATATTGATATCGGTAAAAATATCGGTACCTCAAATTTACGAATATATTGATGGATATATCAAAATCGATATCGATATCGGTAAAAATTAAAAAAATCACAGAAACTTAAAAAAAAGAGAGAATTAATTATTTAACTTTGCAATAAATTTTAACTAATTTTAGTATATAAATAAAATTTAAAATCTCAATAAAACTCATAGCATATGATAAACAATCAATTACAATATATATAAATAGTATAAACTCATACAATATTTAATAACTAATACCAAAATGATAATATATGATGCTCAAATATAAAATATGTAATGCCATCTTGATCTAAACAATATCAGTATCAGCTCATCGAATTAGAGAAACTTTGAACATAATTTTGAATGTGCCAGTAGTATTGTTATGTACCAATAAAATACTCCCTTCATCCTGATCCGATTGAATGTACCAAAATTATTGTATTTTTAATTAAAGTATACCATCACACTGTGTACATGAAAGAAAACTCTTCATTTACTTAATAGTAATAATTTTAACAAAATGATAATAAATGATAATTAATTAAATATAATAAATCAGTCCTAATAATTTCATGCAAGTGTTTTTTTTGTAATTATTTTTTTAAATTGATCAAATTAATGAAAAATTTTGTATTTAGTTAGTAAAAGTAATATAAAAAATCATTAATTTTTTTTTTAAATATGGGTAATTTTTTTATATTTTCGATATATCCTCGATATTTTAGCGATATTTTCTCGATATATCTCGACATCTGAAAATTTTGAATTGTGGCAAATCGATATCGATATTATTACTAATATTTCCCGATATATCCTCGACATTAGAAAATATATATCTTTTTCCCCAATATCAATATCGGTACTCTCCAAATACGGATATATCGTGAAAATATCGTGGATATTTTCAGAAATTTTAAACCTTGTTCTGATGTAATCATTTTACATTATCAATTACTCCTTCCGTCTCACAATTAGGTATACTTTTTTTCATTTTGGTCCGTCCCAAAATAAAGTATACATTTCCTTTTTTTGTTGATGTGACCCTTACAAAACTATTATTATATCCACATGGCCCCACACAATATAATAATACAACTACCCACCACATATTAAAATATTATTTCTCTCACTTCACGACACATTAAAATATTATACTACTTAATCTCCTTGTAAAAAGTAAACGTATACCTTATTTCGGGATGGAGGGGGTAATACTTTTTATTTAAAATGTTTTTTTATTATTATATTGTAGATAGATCGCATCATTATTGCTCCCTCCGTCCCAGGCAAATGTTCTCATTTGCTTTTTTCACGTAGATTAAAGTGTATTAGTATTATTTTATGTATATTAAGTAGTTGTATTAGTAGTGAATGGTGAGCCATGTGTGTGGTTCTCTTACTGAAAGTGGAAAATGAAGACCTTTGAGTGAGACGCGCTGTAGGTACTTGAATTTTATTGCCTAATAAATAAAAATAATGTGGCAAATTAATGCAATAATTATCAATTAATAATTTATTTATTATGGAATTTAAATAAATAAATTCCTAAAATAAATGAGTAAATAATTGATAATTACGCTAAATCTAGTCAAATAAGTATGACTTAAAGTCTAAGCAAGTAAAAGGCCCAAGCCCGCAGAATCAGGTTAAATCAGCCCTGTACCAATCAAATTGCGAGTTATTTATGGGAGCATCCTCATTCTTCACCTATATAAGGAGTCTTCCTCAATTCATTCAAAACACACTAAAACATCTGAAGACGCAGACGCAGACGCTTCTGAAGAGATCAAGAATACGAGCAGTGCTCCCTTGAGATCTTCAAGCCAAGAACGACATGCGATTAGAGATCAAGGTGCTAAGCCCCTCCGATCCAATGTTTTTCTAGCCATCCACCTCCGATCATAGATTAAGTTGTCAAGCCCCTCAGATCCGGTGTTCTTCCAGTCATCTGCCTCCCATCAGAGATTAAGGTGTCAAGCCCCTCCGATCCGGCATTCTTCTAACCAACCGCCTCCAATTAGAGATCATGATTCTACACCCCTCCAATCCAACGTTGGTCAGAAACAACACTCGACCTGAGATCAAGGTGCTAAGCCCCTCAAATTCGACGTTTCTTCCAGTCAGACTCATCCAGCAGTCTTTGTGAAGTCAACAGTATTCTACCAAATTGAACGGCGTTCTTCATAAGAAGTCTTCAAGTCAATGTTCAATTCGAACAAAGGCTCAATACCTCCGAATCAACGTTATAAAACTACACATCCGAGCTTGGACAAGTTTCATCTGAAGATCCGGCTCAACGTACACGCTGTCAACACAGTCAGCATACACTTCAGTCAAAGTCAACACACAATTTAAAGCCAAGTCAAGTCAAAATCAAGTCAAGGCAAATTGGTTCGAGAGAAGAATCAAATGATTGATTGGAGATTTGTAACCCGCTTACATCTTCTTTTATATTTAAATCCATCGGGATTATCCTTGTATTCAATTTGTATTTATTTTACCTTAAATAAAAAATTTATTGTTATAAAATTTGGCACGCCTGGTGGGACAGTTTCAACCTCTCATCTCTTATCTCAACAAGCTTGAAGATACAAAGTATGACTCCTCTTAGGATCGCGATAAAAAAGGTCATCTACTCAAAGCCTTTAAAGCTACAAGCTGTGAAGACGCAAGTCATGACTCCGCTAAAGATTGCGACACGAATACAAACTGCATCAAAGCCTCCAGAGTTGCCAACTGAAAATGTTAAACTCGTTACAAGAATTATGTCTGAAGCCTCCTCAGAGACAAACCATGTGGTTGAGATTGCTCTTAATAATCCATTGCACAGAGACAAAAACAGTGAAGGTGATTCTACCTGCTCAACTCCCCCCTCAATGCCAAGCTCACCATCTGCCTCAACTGCAGTTGTAGTGATGACAACGAGTGCTATAACCATTGATGAACAACTCGCAAGTTAATGAAAGACATTGAAGGACTTGCTAGACATATGGAAGCTCAAGACTTAAAGATCTCCCAACTTATGAAGAAAATGGAGAATGCGGAGGCAAATAATGCAAATGGAAAACAAGTTGAGGATGAACACGAGGAGGAGGACTCCGCGAAACACCATTCATCTGAAGAAAAGCCAGCTGAGAATAAGATACAAGTTTCAACTGACAGAACGCTTCCTATCAACCAACTAAAGAATATCGTGTTGGAGACGTAAAAGATAAGTTTGAAGGGAGCTCCAAATCTTCTTCAGCCTACGTCAAGCCATATACAAAGAGGATTGACAACTTGAGAATGCCAACTGACTACCAACCTCCCAAGTTTTAACAATTCGATGGCAAAGGCAATTCAAGACAACATGTGTCGCACTTCGTCGAGACATGCAATGATGTTGGGACCTACGAAGATCACATGGTGATACAATTTGTTCGATCTCTAAAAGAAAATATGCGTTCAAGGGATGGAGTGGAATCTTCACTACATACTCAAAATTCGGCCAAAAACTTTTGAAGAGCTAGTTACAAGAGCTCACGACATGGAGTTAAGTCTGACATCAAATGACATCGAATGACCCTCTATTCAAAACTCTTATGAGTTTGAATTCATGTCCTTCGATGAGCCCTTGGAAGAGGAACCACAAACAAAGGCTACCGATTCTATAAAGATTAATAGAAATGAAGTTGAAGTAAGAGAAAATAGTGCATCCCAAGATTGAGGGCAATAAATTGTTGATAAATCAAGACAAAGCTCCTTGATATGAGCAAAAAAAACTGTCTGCATTACGTTCCTTGATACGAACTTACACTATCTGAAAACTCTCAAGTCCACAAGCTATGCTCTTTGATATGAGCCAAAACTATCTACAAGCTATGCTCCTTGATACGAGTTTAAACTATCTAAAAATCCCAAAATCATGCTCCTTGATACGAGGCTAAACTATCTAACACAAATCAAATTTAAGGCTCTTCGATACGAGCAAAAAACTATCCACACTATGCTCCTTAATATGAGTATAAACTATCTACACATCAAATCAAAATTCTTGGGAAGATAATAAACTCTCTACATACAAAGCTCCTCGACATGAGTGAAAAATATCCACACAAGGCTCCTTGACACGAGTATAAACTGTCTACAAGTTCAAATTCAAGACTCATTGACATGAGTATAAATTGTCAGCAAATTCAAGTTCAACGCTCCATAACGCACGAGCCTAAACTGCATGTTACTCCTGGCCCGCATGAGTATAAAATGTATATGACACCCCCCATCCAAACCAAATCATGTTCCTTTGAACTACGTTATGACTTGATCATCTTCAAAGAGGTACGTAGGCAGCTTAACACTTCACTAAGTTCAGCCATAGTTCAAACTATTCACATCAAGTTGGTGAGACAAGCAATAAAATTTAATCATGTTAATCAAGAATGAATTATCGCAATTTGTTCACTTCAACACAAAGGCGTCCGTGAACAAAATGCGAGGGGGCATTTGTAGGCACTTGAATTTTATTGCCTATTAAAGGAAAATATGTGGCAAATAAATGTAATAATTATCAATTAATTATTTATTTTTTATTATGGAATTTAAATAAATAAATTCCTAAAATAAATGAGTAAATAATTGATAATTAGGCTAAATCTAGTCAAATAAGTCTGACTTAAAACCTAAGCAAGTAAAAGGCCCAAGCCCGCAGAATCAGGTCAAATCAGCCCTGGACCAATCAAATTGCGAGTTATTTATGGGGCATCCTCATTCTTCTCCTATATAAGGAGCCTTCCTCCATTCATTCCAAACACACTAAAATATCTGAAGATGCGGACGCTTATGAAGAGATCAAGAATACGAGCAGTGCTCTTTTGAGATCTTCAAGCCAAGAACGGCCTGCGATTAGAGATCAAGGTACTAAGCCCCTCCGATTTGGCATTCTTCCAGCCATCCACCTCCAATGAGAGATTAAGGTGTCAAGTTCCTCCGATCTGGCGTTCTTCCAACCAACCGCCTCCGATCAGAGATCAAGGTTCTACACCCCTCTGATCCAGCATTGGTCAGAAACAACACTTGACCTGAGATCAAGGTGTTAAACTCCTCAGATTCGATGTTTTTTCTAGTCAGACTCATCTAGCAGTCTTTGTGAAGTCAACGGTGTTCTACCAAATTGAATGGCGTTTTTCATAAGAAGTCTTCAAGTCAATATTCAATTCGAACAAAGGCTCAACGCCTCCAGATCAACATTACAAGACTACACATTCGAGCTCGGACAAACTTCATCTGAAGATTCGGCTCAACACACACGCTGTCAACACAGTCAGCACACACTCCAATCAAAGAAGTTAAAATCAACACACAATTCAAAGCCAAGTCAAGTCAAGACAAATTGGTTCGAGAGAAGAATCAGATGATTGATTAGAGATTTGTAACCCACTTACATCTTCTTTTATTTTTAAATCCATCTGGATTATCCTTGTATTCAATTTGTATTTATTTTATCATAAATACAAAATTTATTGTCACACACGCAATATAATAAAATGGGGACCTTTCGGTGTAATAGAATAGTATTATTTTTTATTAGTTGAGTATTACTTTTCATTATTAAGATTATCAATCGTCTCACAAAAGTCATTCGTGAGTTAGTTTTACAAAAGTCTTCATCTTATTATACTCTTTTTGTCCATCATTAATTATATATTTTTTTATTATTTTGTACGTTTACTCTTAGTTTATTCATTTTCTCTTTTTTTGTAAGATGATCCTATATATGACTCACCACATCTCACTAAAACAACTATCCACTACATATAAGATAATAATATTCCTTAATTTAAGTGCAAAAAGCAAACTGATAAATTGAAAATGGACGAAAGGAGTATCACTTTTCATTCAAAAGTATCAATTTTTTATTTATGTAATACAAAATTATTCATTAAATAATTTATTACAGTAGTATTACATTATTTTATTAATTTAAATATTACTTTTTATCTGTTTTATACTCCCTCCGTCCCAGGAATACATTCACGTATTCTTTGGCACGAAGTTTAAGAAAAAAGTAACTTTTTGTTAGTTTGATGTAAGAAAGAGAGGTGAGTATTTTGGGTAATTGGTGAACTTAGCCGCATTTTTAGTGAAATGTCAAGAGTAAGTGTACTCTATCGCTGTTGTATACGCGTGACCAAGTGCAAAATTTATAGTATTGTCGTCCCAAGGGAAAAGGTAAACTCAAGTTGTATCCGGATTTTCAATTGATTTATGTTTTGTAAGGATTATCAAGATAAGGTTTTGATTTAAGAACTATGATTACTCTATCAATTAACTAATGAACTAGACAAGCAACTAATTATAACAAATATCAATCAAATCAAGTAGCAAGATGAGATAGAATGGATGAAGTGTATCTAAGAAGAGAGCAAGGCTAGCAACATCATGGTCAAGGTCTTATGTAGACTTCACACTCACTCAAGCATTGATGACTTTCAAGTTATGATACTAAGGGCAATCACAATTGTACCCCTAACCCCTATGGCCAAGGTGATTAGGTTCTCAACTCTTTTACAAGTTTAAATCTCCTAAGATTGTCTTACTCTCAATTCCCTCATGGGTACTATGATCATAAGTTGGTTCCCCTCACTAGTTCATCACTAATGTTCTATCATGAGGTTCTAAGCACTTGGAGGGAATGGCTTTCCTCCCCTCATACTAACCAAGTCACCTAATACAATCAATGATTCAATTAAACCACCACACATAATATTGGAATGACCATCCTAACACTATGCATAGAGAATTTAACCACACACATCATGCATCAAATGAGAATAAACATTCATGATAGAAAGTAATCATAACAATCAATTCATCAAGCTTTAATAGTGCAAAAATCTACATATTTCCTAACCAATCATATTGCTAGCCTCACTTGAGGACTAGCCACAAATATTCATTGCCAATTGGCTACAATCCAATACAAGCTCCATATGAGCAATATAATGAAGAAAGTAGCAAAATAAAAGAGATTGAGCTTCCCCTTGAAGGTAGACTCCTTCTTCCTTGGTCATGCCAAATTCTTCAAACAAATCTGATTTTCTCTTCTTAGATGATGGAATGGATGGATGTATGGATGGATTTATGAAGATCAAGGTGAATTGATGGATTTAGATGGTGTAGATGGATTGTGGATCTAGTGTGTGAGGAAATGTGGTGTGGATTGTGTGTAACTGCTCTCAATCTGATCTAATGTGAATCTCTCTTTCAATTTCGCACCAATCATGGTTTTATATCACTTATGGACCTTCTAGAAGCTTCCGGAACATTCTGAAATTTTCACAGGATTTTGCACCTACACGGCCCGTGCTGCAGTACACGGCCCGTGTAGGGCACACCTACTTCGGCGTTTTTGTGCGTGCTTCCGGACACGGCTCGAGCTGCAATACACGGCCTTGATCATGGCCGTGCAGCACTTTCTGACGATAATACACGGCTTCTTCTTACAGGGCCGAGCTCCGCACACGGGACGTGCAGCAGCGCACGGCCCGTGCACCAGCGCACGGCCGAATCTCTGGCCGAGCAGCGTGTTCTGATGACATTACACGGCCAGCTGCTACAGGGCCGTGTTCCGCGCACGGCCCGTGCAGCTGCATGGCCTATTCTTCGTCTCCCTTTCGCTCCCGACTCCATTTTTGTCTGTTCCATGGCCTGTTTTACACATATTTAAGCTCATTTACACAATTCTATCAGTTCGTACCACTTTCCTCAAAATAACAATAACTCCACCAAACTTAACACAAATACGGATAAAAATATCCAAAAATACACACATAAAGACACTAAAACCTAGGTGAAAATGACGACAATCAACCCCCCAAACTTAAAGTGTTGTTCGTCCTCGAACAACTAAAAAAATGATAAACAAGAGGAGAAATTTTCACCTAGAGAACATCTAACGAACATAAACCACAATATATCACAAGTAATAAGGACTTCAAAATCAAGTTAAGTATCCCTACATAATCAAACTTATAACATGAAAGATTAACGAGTTCAATCTCAAGCATGACAAAAGAGTAATCAAATCCCTTTCAATCCAAGCCTTTCATAGGATATCAAATTCACTCAACACTCTTTGAAGTAAGGTTTTGATCAACACTCATCAACCGGTTAAAATCGACTCACCATAGGCTTGCTCATGGACTATGTTCACAAGCTACCTTAGTTTCAATAAGTGATCAAAAAGGTCTTTATCTTTGGATGTAATGTTTAGGCTCTTTGGTAAGGTAGAAAACTTTGGATAATAGTGACTTTTCAAGTGTGGTTGATCGAAGAGATGATTCCTTTCTTCAACGTCCTCACTTTCATGCTTCCTTTCTTTTCTACTTTAATCACAAGCACTAAGCATCATCATTCCTTGGATTTCTTGAGCTTCTTTTTGAATGGCATACTTCTTGTCTTTGATTTTTGTATTCCTTGAGCATATTTTTCTATTTTGCTCCTTTTTCACTTTTGTTGAAGTTGCACTTGCTTTTATCTTGAGCTCTTTCATCCTTTTTCTTGACCAACATGTCTTTCCATATACATTTGCATATCTTTCCACATTTTTCCTTGTAAATCATCATCATCCTCAATTACCCACACATAGGTTATATATAAGGTTTAAATGGGTTTTCAAGGCTTGTAATGTGCTTATATCACAAGAAATAGGCTTAAAGGTTCAAAGTGGCTTACTAGGGATAATGTTTTTGGTAAGGAAATTTTATGGCCATGACTTTTTTTTTTTTTTTCAACAAGGATGGCCTAAGATCATTTCACAAATTTCAACCATTCGGGCTTCGTTCCTATAGTCCAAGAGCAAGTTCTAGTTTGTCTAAGTTCAACCGGTCCTCTCTTCAATAATTAACCATGGAGGCACGGTTGAGGCTCAACTCTCACAAGCTTTTGCTTGGACCAAAAGAAACTCAATTAACCTTCATACTTCTCAAAATTGAACAAATTATGTAATCCATGTCACAATTTTAACAAGTAGAAACCATTAACTTGCTTGCCATCACCTATCACAAACAATGCATCATAGCTCATACTCAAAAACATTACTCAACTCTTTCCCAAAACATACCACCAAAACCACACCTATACAAGAATTAAAATAACAACAAACATCACCTACTAATCAAGGGATCAACAAACAATACAAACATATAACATGCATAAATCAAATCATCCATCAAAAGAAAATAAAGCACATCAACTCAAACCCATAACGATAAAGATCACTCTCTCATCGCATCAAACAACGAAAAATCAAACTAAAATACCAAAAAGGAAATCGCATAAAACTGAAAATAAAAAAAAAACCCAAAGTAAAACCTCCCAAAACCAACACTTTAAGTACAATCCAATCAAATCCTAACAAATCAAATCAAATGTCTAAGCAATAATACTTCCAAAATTCTAAATAATAGTTAGATGAATGGACAAAGTGCCAATCACTCAAAATACTCCCTCATTGTTCCGGAGGCGGAGGAGGTGGACGATAGGTGTTCCATGGAATGTAGGCTCGAGGGTTCGCAGGAAACTGGAAGTTGAACATCATGGTCATCATCTCCTCCATGTTGTTGGAGTGCACCCTTGTTTGTTCTTCATAGTACTCCCTCCTTCGTTGTCCAGCTCTCAATTCTTCAATGTGTCTTCCATTCTCTTGCTGGACTTCGCGAATCTCCCTGATCTGAGTCCCATATGTCTGCTGCACATGCCTCATGTCGCGTACCTCATCCATCATATAGTTCCACCTTTCATCTCCTTGGCCTGGTGCGACTGGTGGCGGTGCCTCTTCCTCAAACAGTGGTGGATCAGGGCCTTGCTCCTCAAACTCAATCTGCTCCGGTTGCTCTCCTTGCTCATCACCCTCCATGGGCACTTGCTCGGCCCTCAAATTGGCTAGCTCTTTATTTTCTTCAACTCTAACCTGCCTCAGAACCTGTTCCATTTCATCTATGTTTCTTCTATAAAATGCCTTATCAACTCTGGAATGGTTCACACTTCCCATAGCCAAATTTGCAAGCCTTCTCCTTGTATAAACTGTAGTGAGCTCCGGCATTGGCAACGGAAATGGAGCTCCCTTCTCCTGCCTTAAACAGTATTGATTTCCTACCATGGTCAAAAATTCCATCCTCATCAGCTGTGAGTAATTCAACCCTTCACTAACCATACGATTCTCCATCCCTGCGAAGTTAACTCCCATTCCTTGAGCTATCATTGTAATCATCCCTCCTAGCATCAACCCTTGAGAGCTCTGCCTCTTTGCAACTCTCTCTGCATGTTGCACAAAGTGTGCTGCAACATTAAGCGGTAGCTCTTTATACATACAATACATGATGTAGAGCTGCTTTTCTCCAACTGAGCCTCCTTCAAACCTTCCCAATATAGTGTTGGAGACGATCTTCTCCAAATACCTCATTACCGAATTCCGGATGGCTGTTCCCTTTGAGGCACTAGGGACGTACCCTGCTCTCTCAGTTCCATCGTTCACAAGGCTTGACCACCATTCCTGTTGGTTGAAAGTTCCTCCGGCATAAAAGCTCCGATGAAATTCGCATGGCGGGCACCCAAAACACTCATTCAAAAATGCCAATGGAACCTTTTCCCTCAACACATTGTCTAGCTGAAAAGTCACCCACAATGGATACCCATTCCTATCTTTCTTCACTTGTAAAGTGCTCATGAATTCCGCAGTGAGATGATAGTAGGTTGGCGGCCTCTTATCGAAGAAAGCTTCCATCTGAGAGAAGCGAAATAACTTCCTCAGATCTTCCTCTATACCTAGTCCCCTCATCGTCTCCGTATCTTGGAAACGAGTAGCCTTTACCTTCGGAGCTAGCACTTGCCAGCGAAGCACAAACTTTCCCCAATAATCCTCGAACTCAACCCCAAATTCCTGCGGATGAATTCCTTCAATTACCAACTGGGCATCCAAGTTAGATAACTCCTCAGGGTCGGTTATCACAATAAAATCCTCGGTCCTAGGGCGAACTCTCCTCTCGGCCATCTACAATGTACAAACAATATACAACTTATCAAACATATTCACACTTAACAACTTATCACCATTCATCACAACTATCAACAATTATAACCAATTTCTACTCATGATCACACATATGAATCCTCACTTCAATCATCTTAAAATGCTATTCACATTTGACCATCAATTTCCAACGAATTCCTCTCTTAGACATTTCATCGAACACTTGGCATGCACAAAATTTAAACATCCTCTCAACATACAATTTGCATAGCCTCATGCCCAAATCTTACATTTCTAAAGCTAATCTCTCACAAATAAACATCATACTCACGTAATTCATCAATAAGCACAACACAATTATTCAAATTCAACATTCTCACACAAATCCCCAAATTTCTCATGAACCCTACTTCACTTTATTCAAAAATTCTTATTCAAAACATGTATGAACATCATCAATTAAGCATAAAATTCACATTAGAACAAAGCCCATATATCAATTTACTAAATTCATATCAAAATTCAAAAGTTTTGGTTCAAGAAGTCATACCTTTCAACAATTGGATGTGGAGAAGTGATTTGGTGTGCAAACTTGACAAACTTTACTCACAATCCTTCAAAAACTAACCTGGTGGAAGATTTGTGTACTTGGAGGGGTGAATTGGATGTGTACGGATGAAAGGGAGTGTGTAGAATGCTTATGGAAAAGCCCTTTTAAAAACCTGGTCGAAGCCCTGCACGGCCCGTGTTACGCAGCACGGCCTCAAGTGAGGCCGTGCAGCGTGTTCTGATCCCATTACACGGCCACCTGTTACAGGGCCGTGTGCAAAACACGGCCCGTGTACCGTTTATCCTGCACGGCTCGAGCTGCGTAACTCGCCCATCATCCTGGCCGTGTAGCATGTTCTGATCCCTCTACACGGCCAACTGCTACAGGGCCGTGCACGGCGCACGGCCCGTGTAGCAGTTTGCCCTGTTCTTCATTTTTCTTGCTTCACTCCATCCTTGCCCTGTTTTTCACTCTTCACATACCCTATTCATGCTCAAACACTACTCAATGTCATCCATGCTATACTCATAATCAAGAATGGATCGAAATGTACTCAAAACACCACCAAACACACCAAAACTATACTAACTCATGAGAAACATATTCAAAATTTTTCAAAAATGACCATTTTGCAAAGATGATACACCACGCACTCTCCCCCCAAACTTAAATCGAAACAAGTTACGAATTAAGTTTGCAAAAGTGGTGAGACATACCTTATTCGTTTTCTCAATGCTCTTCATGAACTTCTCCACCTCTTATGCCTACTTTAAGCTCCAATTGATCAAGTGTGACCACCACGCAACCTTCCCCCAAACTTAAATTAACACAAGTGTTAAAATTTAAGTTTGTAAAGAGTGGTGAGGCATACAATCATCATTCCACCTTTAGCATCCGTGTCCTTTCTCTTATGCATTTCTCATGAACTTAACCACCTTCATACCAAATCTACAAGAAAACTAAAAAAAATCTACACTAAACCAATACTCAAAAGAAGTTTAAGAAGAGAGAGTAACCACATACACCCTCTCCTTTTGAGAAGGAGATAGGTAATGCTTCAATCTATGACCATTTACCACAAATTCATTATTTGGACCCTTTAACCTCAATGTATGTCCATTCAACACTTCAAGCACTTCATAGGGTCCCATCCATTTTGATTTAAGCTTTCCGGGAAACAACTTGAGCCTCGAATTGAATACAAGCACTTTATCCCCGAGAGCAAACGTCTTCTCCTTGACCTTAGCATCATGCCATCTCTTCATATTTTCCTTGTGGATAATTGAGTTTTCAAATGCTCTTCCTCTAAACTCCTCCAACTCAACTAACTTCAACAACCTTGCTTGACCACTTTCCCCCTCGTCCATATTAAGGCGTTTGATAGCCCATAATGCACGGTGTTCAAGCTCCACGGGGAGATGACAAGCTTTACCATAGACCAATTGATACGGTGAGACACCAAGAATGGTCTTAAAAGCCGTCCGATAAGCCCATAAAGCGTCGTCAAGCTTGTCTGACCAATCCTTCCTCCCTCCATTGATGGTCTTCTCCAAAACTAACTTGATTTGGCGGTTTGAGACCTCCGCCAAACCATTTGCTTGAGGGTGGTAAGGTGTAGTCACTCGATGTTTCACTCCATATCTTTTCAACAAACTCTCCATCAACTTGTTTACAAAGTGTGATCCTCCATCGCTCACTAAAGCCCGTGGAACTCCAAACCTAGCAAAAATGTTCTTTTTCAAAAACCTTTGCACAATCAAAGCATCATTTGTCTTCGTGGGGATTGCCTCCACCCACTTGGACACATAATCCACAGCTAGCAAGATGTACAAATATCCTTTAGACGAGGGAAATGGTCCCATAAAATCAATCCCCCATACATCAAAAATTTCTACATCAATCCTTAAGGTCATGGGCATTTCATCTCTCTTGCCTATTCCCCATATCCTTTGGCATCTATCACACTTTGCAACAAACTTCTTGGCATCCTTAAACAATGTTGGCCAATAGAAGCCCGATTGTAAAACCTTAGCCCCCGTCTTTTGATGAGCAAAGTGACCTCCACACAAAGACGAGTGACAAAGTTCAAGAATCCCCATAACTTCTTCTTCAGCTACACATCTCCTTATTACTCCATCATTGCAAATTTTAAACAAATTCGGCTCATCCCAAAAATACTTCTTAACTTCAACATGAAACCTCTTTTCTTTGTACTCATTAAGCAACGTGGGCTTGATTCCACACACAAAGAAATTGACGTAATCGGCGTACCAAGGCAGCACATTCACCATGCGAGTACTCACTTGCTTGACCTCTAGTAGTAAAATGTCCTCATCCGGGAACTCATCCCCAATGGGCTTCAAATCTTCATTTGCACCTCCATTTTCTAACCTAGACAAATGGTCCGCAATCACATTCTCCACGCCCTTTTTATCCTTGATGACCACATCAAATTCCTGTAAAAGCAACACCCAACGAATTAAACGAGGTTTAGCATCTTTCTTACTCATGAGGTATTTTATAGCCGCGTGATCCGTGTAGACAATCGTTTGTGTTCCAACCAAGTATGGTCGAAACTTCTCAAAAGCATACACTACGGCTAAAAATTCCTTCTCCGTTGTGGTGTAGTTAATTTGGCACGAATTCAATGTCTTTGAGGCATAATAGATTGCTCTAAACTTCTTCTCTCTCATTTGCCCCAACACCACTCCAATGGATTGATCGCTAGCATCACAATGAAGTTCAAATTGTAAACTCCAATCCGGGGTAACGAGGATCGGAGATGAAGTGAGAGCATCCTTAAGCACCTGAAATGACACACAACACTCATCATCAAAGTTAAATGGACAATCTTTTTCAAGCAATTTACAAAGGGGTTTAGCAATTTTGGAAAAATCCTTAATGAAGCGTCTATAAAAGCCCGCATGTCCTAAGAACGATCTCACCCCCTTCTCACTAGTAGGAGGGGGAAGACGTTCTATGGCTATTACTTTAGCTCTATCCACTTTTAACCCATGCTTTGAAATATGATGTCCCAAGACTATCCCATCGGTCACCATAAAGTGGCATTTTTCCCAATTTAGCACAAGACTCGACTCTTCACACCTCTGCAACACAATCGTGAGATTAGTTAAGCAAATATCATAAGAAGATCCATACACGGAAAAATCGTCCATAAACACCTCCATAATATTTTCAATTAAACCATCAAAGATTGCCATCATACAACGCTGAAAAGTGGCAGGGGCATTACATAGACCAAATGGCATCATTCTAAACGCAAATGTACCATAGGGACATGTGAACGTTGTCTTCTCTTGATCTTCCGGTGCAATCAATATTTGATTGTACCCGGAATAACCATCAAGAAAACAATAGTACTCATGCCCCGCAAGACGATCCAACATTTGATCTATGAATGGCAATGGGAAATGATCTTTACGAGTATTCTCATTCAACTTACGATAATCAACACATACTCTCCAACCCGTGATAGTTCTAGTGGCAATCGTTTCATTTGTATCGGATCTAACAATTGTCATACCACCTTTCTTTGCCACTACATGTAGAGGACTTACATATTGACTATCACTAATTGGAAAGATTATTCCCGCATCAAGCCATTTTAACACCTCTTTCCTTACCACTTCTTGCATTATAGGATTTAATCTACGTTGGTTTTGCACACAAGACTTTTCATCATCAATCAAATGGATCTTATGCATGCACATAGATGGACTAATACCTTTCAAATCTTTAATGCTCCAACCAATAGATGACTTATGATCTCTTAAGACTCTTAGCAATTTTTCTACTTCTAAATCATTAAGGGAAGAGGATACAATTACCGGATACGTTTCATCTTTTTCCAAGTAAGCATACTTTAAGTGATCCGGCAATGGTTTCAACTCTACCTTCTTCTTCTCTTGCACTTCCAAAAATGGCTTTTCATCAAGTTTCTCCACCTTTACCTCCTTTGCTTCCTCTTTTGTGAGTGCCCTACAAGCATTTAAACCATGCAATTCATCAATTATTTCATCATTTTCTACACCAAAAGAAGATTTAGCTTTTATAGATTCAAGAGAATAAGAGTGGCTTATGATGATTTCCAAAGGGTCCTTGGAGTGAAGGTGATACATATGCTCTTCAACCATGTCGTCAATAACCTCCACTCTTCCACATTCCTCCCTAGGATACCTCATAGCCTCACTTAAAGAAAATATGACTTCATCCTCATTCACCCTCAAAGTTAGCTCCCCTTTCTCCACATCTATCAATGCTTTCCCGGTGGCAAGAAATGGACGTCCAAGTATCAATGGGACACTATCATCTTCAGCCATATCTAGTACCACAAAATCAACGGGGAACACAAACTTGCCAACTTTGATCAAAACATCTTCCACTATTCCCTTGGGATGTGTCAACGACCGATCGGCTAATTGAAGTGTAACCGACGTCGGTTTGACCTCACCAATACCCAAGTTTTTGAAGATTGATAAGGGCATTAAGTTAATGCTTGCCCCTAGATCACATAAAGCTTTGTAGTTCCCTTGCTCTCCCATCTCACAAGGAATAGTGAAACTCCCCGGATCTTTCAATTTAGGGGGAAGTTTCTTTTGCAAGATTGCACTACATTCCTCCGTAAGGTTCACCGTTTCGAACTCTCCCAAGCTTCTTTTCTTTGACAAGATATCCTTCAAAAATTTGGCGTAGTTGGGCATTTGAAGTAAGACCTCCGCAAAAGGCATATTCACATGTATCTTCTTCAACATTTCAACAAACTTGGCAAATTTCTCTTCTAATCCCTTTTTCAAGCATCTTTGTGGAAACGGGATTGCCATGGGCAACTTAGGAATCCCCCATTCATCCCTTTCAAACTTTTCCTCTCTCTCTTTCCGTTTTGCTTCTCTACATCTTTCCCATTTCTTTGGAGACTTTACTTTTTCTTCTTCAAGTGTAGGGGTACTTTCACCTTTTTCAACAATATCAACTTCTTTCTCTTTCCCTTCTTCACCCAAACTTTCCATAGGCTCAAGTTCACAATCCACCTCCTCTACTTCCGTTGGCATTGAAGGCCCTTCGTATTTTGTTCCACTACGAAGTTCAATCACCTTACATTGCTCTTTCGGATTAGTAATGGTTGTAGATGGAAACTTCCCTTGGTGATGAACATTACCCCTTTCACTTGCCATTTGACTAATGTGAGTCTCAATTGCTTTGAACCTCCTCTCATTCATATCATTTTGTAGTCTCCTTTCTTCATTTTGTTGTCTCATTTCATGTTTCATTTCATCTATTCCTTCTTTAGTCCCTTTCATGAATTCCAACACTTTAGCCATTTGATCTTCATTTGAAGACTTTCCTTCACCATTTGGCGCTTTCTCTCCCGGATGAATCCCCGGTGACAACGTAAGTGCATTCCCTTGGTTCCCATATGACAAATTCTCATACCTTCGAGGTTGATTGAAGTTTCCTTGAAAGTTACCTTGCCCCCAACCTCCTTGCCTTTGTGGATATCCTCCTCCATGATTCCCAAAATTCCCACCATAATTTCCTTGGAAGTTCCTTCCTTGCATGAAGGCAACTTCCTCAAGCGTCATTTCGGGTGGGCACCAACTATCTTGAACTCCAAAATTAGAGGACATTCCTTGTTGAGGCATAGAATTCGGCATTTGACCACTTTGAGACGATTGTCCCACATTAGGCATAGACATACCTTGTTGAAAATTAGGAAACACTTGTTGATTCATCAAAGGTGATGATGTACCTTGTTGAGGATTTGTAAGCATTTGTTGATTCACCAATGGCTTGGACAAAGAATCCGGAGACACTTGCCAATTTTCACTCATTTTCTTGAGTATCTCCTTGATTGCCTTATCGGTGACATCTTCTTTAGGCACCTCCACCTTTTTCACTTGTTGCAAGCACACCTCTTCCATCTTAGCAATCCTTTCTTTTTCATATAGGCCCACAACTCTATCCATGGCCCATTGTCCCGTATTCAAAGCTATTTCCTCGCATATGGCAATTGCTCTTTCTGGAGTTTTTCCCAAAATCGAACCTCCCGATGAAGCATCAACTAGCATCCTTTCACCCCCACTCAAACCGGCATAGAAAAATCCTACTTGTTGATCTTCGGGAAATCCGTGTTGTGGACACTTCCTTAGCATTTCTTTGAATCGGTCCCAAGCTTCACTAAAAGTTTCAAGAGGCATTTGCTTAAACTGCAATATTTGACCTTTGAGATGCAACATCTTTGATGGTGGGAAATACTTGCTCAAGAACTTTTGTGCCAACTCTCTCCATGTGTTGTAGAATCCCGGTGGTAAAGTATGATACCAAGCCTTAGCTCTATCTCGTAATGAAAACGAGAAAAGCTTCAATTTAATAATATCCTCACTTACCCCATTTATCTTGACCGTGTTTGCTAACTCCGTAAATTGGGCTAAGTGAGCATTTGGATCCTCCATAGTACCACCACCAAATTGGTTTGCTTGCACCATATTGATCAATCCCGTCTTGATCAAAATGATTAACATTCACCGGTGGTCCCACAACATAGTTTTCATATTGAGGTTGGAAATGATCTCGGATATTCATCCCCACTCCATTATTTCCATTACCCCGAGGTTGATTTTGCACTACCGGAGGAGCTTGTTGGTTATCCCTTGCTTCTTGTTGTGCCAACAAGTTTTGAATGATAGCTTGCATTTGCTCATTGTGAGCTTCCATTCGTTGGTTTTGAGCTTGCATTTGTTGGTTTTGCAAGTGCACTTGTTGCATATAACCTTGTGGCACATACTCCGGATTATTGTTTCCCCCTCGAGCATTATCACCCCCTTGAAAAAGCCTCATGTTACCTTCTTCATCACCAATATTTGCATTATCCCTTATGTGTTCCATTTCTTCCTCCGTAGGGTTTAGAATTCCTCTTCTTTGTCTTCTTAAGGTAGCTTCCAACTCCAAGTTCAAAGGTTCAATAGATTGAAACCTTGAACGAGTTTGCATGTACCTACAAGAATTCTCAAATTAGCTCTCCAAGTAACCAAGACAAGTAAACAACTATACAAATGAAAGAAATATCCTTATCAAGACTAATCAACTTCAAACTCGTTACAACCACAAGTTTAACATTTCCCCGGCAACGGCGCCATGAACTTAGCCGCATTTCTAGTGAAATGTCAAGAGTAAGTGTACTCTATCGCTGTTGTATACGCGTGACCAAGTGCAAAATTTATAGTATTATCGTCCCAAGGGAAAAGGTAAACTCAAGTTGTATCCGGATTTTCCATTGATTTATGTTTTGTAAGGATTATCAAGATAAGATTTTGATTTAAGAACTATGATTACTCTATCAATTAACTAATGAACTAGACAAGCAACTAATTATAACAAATATCAATCAAATCAAGTAGCAAGATGAGATAGAATGGATGAAGTGTATCTAAGAAGAGAGCAAGGCTAGCAACATCATGGTCAAGGTCTTATGTAGACTTCACACTCACTCAAGCATTGATGACTTTCAAGTTATGATACTAAGGGCAATCACAATTGTACCCCTAACCCCTATGGCCAAGGTGATTAGGTTCTCAACTCTTTTACAAGTTTAAATCTCCTAAGATTGTCTTACTCTCAATTCCCTCATGGGTACTATGATCATAAGTTGGTTCCCCTCACTAGTTCATCACTAATGTTCTATCATGAGGTTCTAAGCATTTGGAGGGAATGGCTTTCCTCCCCTCATACTAACCAAGTCACCTAATACAATCAATGATTCAATTAAACCACCACACATAATATTGGAATGGCCATCCTAACACTATGCATAGAGAATTTAACCACACACATCATGCATCAAATGAGAATAAGCATTCATGATAGAAAGTAATCATAACAATCAATTCATCAAGCTTTAATAGTGCAAAAATCTACATATTTCCTAACCAATCATATTGCTAGCCTCACTTGAGGACTAGCCACAAATATTCATTGTCAATTGGCTACAATCCAATACAAGCTCCATATGAGCAATATAATGAAGAAAGTAGCAAAATAAAAGAGATTGAGCTTCCCCTTGAAGGTAGACTCCTTCTTCCTTGATCATGCCAAATTCTTCAAACAAATCTGATTTTCTCTTCTTAGATGATGGAATGGATGGATGTATGGATGGATTTATGAAGATCAAGGTGAATTGATGGATTTAGATGGTGTAGATGGATTGTGGATCTAGTGTGTGAGGAAATGTGATGTGGATTGTGTGTAACTGCTCTCAATCTGATCTAATGTGAATCTCTCTTTCAAGTTCGCACCAATCATGGTTTTATATCACTTATGGACCTTCTAGAAGCTTCCGGAACATTCTGAAATTTTCACAGGATTTTGCACCTACACGGCCCGTGCTGCAGTACACGGCCCGTGTAGGGCACACCTACTTCGGCATTTTTGTGCGTGCTTCCGGACACGGCTCGAGCTGCAATACACGGCCTTGATCATGGCCGTGCAGCACTTTCTGACGATAATACACGGCTTCTTCTTACAGGGCCGAGCTCCGCACACGGGGCGTGCAGTAGCGCACGACCCGTGCACCAGCGCACGGCCGAATCTCTGGCCGAGCAGCGTGTTCTGATGACATTACACGGCCAGCTGCTACAGGGCCGTGTTCCGCGCACGGCCCGTGCAGCTGCATGGCCTATTCTTCGTCTCCCTTTCGCTCCCGACTCAGTTTTTGTCCGTTCCATGACCTGTTTTACACATATTTAAGCTCATTTACACAATTCTATCAGTTCGTACCACTTTCCTCAAAATAACAATAACTCCACCAAACTTAACACAAATACGGATAAAAACATCCGAAAATACACACATAAAGACACTAAAACCTAGGTGAAAATGACGACAATCAACCCCCCAAACTTAAAGTGTTGTTCGTCCTCGAACAACTAAAAAAATGATAAACAAGAGGAGAAATTTTCACCTAGAGAACATCTAACGAACATAAACCACAATATATCACAAGTAATAAGGACTTCAAAATCAAGTTAAGTATCCCTACATAATCAAACTTATAACATGAAAGATTAACGAGTTCAATCTCAAGCATGACAAAAGAGTAATCAAATCCCTTTCAATCCAAGCCTTTCATAGGATATCAAATTCACTCAACACTCTTTGAAGTAAGGTTTTGATCAACACTCATCAACCGGTTAAAATCGACTCACCATAGGCTTGCTCATGGACTATGTTCACAAGTCACCTTAGTTTCAATAAGTGATCAAAAAGGTCTTTATCTTTGGATGTAATGTTTAGGCTCTTTGATAAGGTAGGAAACTTTGGATAATAGTGACTTTTCAAGTGTGGTTGATCGAAGAGATGATTCCTTTCTTCAACGTCCTCACTTTCATGCTTCCTTTCTTTTCTACTTTAATCACAAGCACTAAGCATCATCATTCCTTGGATTTCTTGAGCTTCTTTTTGAATGGCATACTTCTTGTCTTTGACTTTTGTATTCCTTGAGCATATTTTTCTATTTTGCTCCTTTTTCACTTTTGTTGAAGTTGCACTTGCTTTTATCTTGAGCTCTTTCATCCTTTTTCTTGACCAACATGTCTTTCCATATACATTTGCATATCTTTCCACATTTTCCCTTGTAAATCATCATCATCCTCAATTACCCACAC
This sequence comes from Pogostemon cablin, assembly GCA_023678885.1. Classification (NCBI taxonomy): domain Eukaryota; kingdom Viridiplantae; phylum Streptophyta; class Magnoliopsida; order Lamiales; family Lamiaceae; genus Pogostemon; species Pogostemon cablin. The sequence continues at coordinate 10,947,647 of CM042983.1, forward strand.
ATAGGTTATATATAAGGTTTAAATGAGTTTTCAAGGCTTGTAATGTGCTTATATCACAAGAAATAGGCTTAAAGGTTCAAAGTGGCTTACTAGGGATAATGTTTTTGGTAAGGAAATTTTATGGCCATGACTTTTTTTTTTTTTTTTCAACAAGGATGGCCTAAGATCATTTCACAAATTTCAACCATTCGGGCTTCGTTCCTATAGTCCAAGAGCAAGTTCTAGTTTGTCTAAGTTCAACCGGTCCTCTCTTCAATAATTAACCATGGAGGCACGGTTGAGGCTCAACTCTCACAAGCTTTTGCTTGGACCAAAAGAAACTCAATTAACCTTCATACTTCTCAAAATTGAACAAATTATGTAATCCATGTCACAATTTTAACAAGTAGAAACCATTAACTTGCTTGCCATCACCTATCACAAACAATGCATCATAGCTCATACTCAAAAACATTACTCAACTCTTTCCCAAAACATACCACCAAAACCACACCTATACAAGAATTAAAATAACAACAAACATCACCTACTAATCAAGGGATCAACAAACAATACAAACATATAACATGCATAAATCAAATCATCCATCAAAAGAAAATAAAGCACATCAACTCAAACCCATAACGATAAAGATCACTCTCCCATCGCATCAAACAACGAAAAATCAAACTAAAATACCAAAAAGGAAATCGCATAAAACTGAAAAAAAAAAAAAAACCCAAAGTAAAACCTCCCAAAACCAACACTTTAAGTACAATCCAATCAAATCCTAACAAATCAAATCAAATGTCTAAGCAATAATACTTCCAAAATTCTAAATAATAGCTAGATGAATGGACAAAAGTGCCAAGCACTCAAAATACTCCCTCATTGTTCCCGAGGCGGAGGAGGTGGACGATAGGTGTTCCATGGAATGTAGGCTCGAGGGTTCGCAGGAAACTGGAAGTTGAACATCATGGTCATCATCTCCTCCATGTTGTTGGAGTGCACCCTTATTTGTTCTTCATAGTACTCCCTCCTTCGTTGTCCCCGGCAACGGCGCCATGAACTTAGCCGCATTTCTAGTGAAATGTCAAGAGTAAGTGTACTCTATCGCTGTTGTATACGCGTGACCAAGTGCAAAATTTATAGTATTGTCGTCCCAAGGGAAAAGGTAAACTCAAGTTGTATCCGGATTTTCCATTGATTTATGTTTTGTAAGGATTATCAAGATAAGGTTTTGATTTAAGAACTATGATTACTCTATCAATTAACTAATGAACTAGACAAGCAACTAATTATAACAAATATCAATCAAATCAAGTAGCAAGATGAGATAGAATGGATGAAGTGTATCTAAGAAGAGAGCAAGGCTAGCAACATCATGGTCAAGGTCTTATGTAGACTTCACACTCACTCAAGCATTGATGACTTTCAAGTTATGATACTAAGGGCAATCACAATTGTACCCCTAACCCCTATGGCCAAGGTGATTAGGTTCTCAACTCTTTTACAAGTTTAAATCTCCTAAGATTCTCTTACTCTCAATTCCCTCATGGGTACTATGATCATAAGTTGGTTCCCCTCACTAGTTCATCACTAATGTTCTATCATGAGGTTCTAAGCACTTGGAGGGAATGGCTTTCCTCCCCTCATACTAACCAAGTCACCTAATACAATCAATGATTCAATTAAACCACCACACATAATATTGGAATGGCCATCCTAACACTATGCATAGAGAATTTAACCACACACATCATGCATCAAATGAGAATAAGCATTCATGATAGAAAGTAATCATAACAATCAATTCATCAAGCTTTAATAGTGCAAAAATCTACATATTTCCTAACCAATCATATTGCTAGCCTCACTTGAGGACTAGCCACAAATATTCATTGCCAATTGGCTACAATCCAATACAAGCTCCATATGAGCAATATAATGAAGAAAGTAGCAAAATAAAAGAGATTGAGCTTCCCCTTGAAGGTAGACTCCTTCTTCCTTGATCATGCCAAATTCTTCAAACAAATCTGATTTTCTCTTCTTAGATGATGGAATGGATGGATGTATGGATGGATTTATGAAGATCAAGGTGAATTGATGGATTTAGATGGTGTAGATGGATTGTGGATCTAGTGTGTGAGGAAATGTGGTGTGGATTGTGTGTAACTGTTCTCAATCTGATCTAATGTGAATCTCTCTTTCAATTTCGCACCAATCATGGTTTTATATCACTTATGGATCTTCTAGAAGCTTCCGGAACATTCTGAAATTTTCACAGGATTTTGCACCTACACGGCCCGTGCTGCAGTACACGGCCCGTGTAGGGCACACCTACTTCGGCGTTTTTGTGCGTGCTTCCGGACACGGCTCGAGCTGCAATACACGGCCTTGATCATGGCCGTGCAGCACTTTCTGACGATAATACACGGCTTCTTCTTACAGGGCCGAGCTCCGCACACGGGGCGTGCAGCAGCGCACGGCCCGTGCACCAGCGCACGGCCGAATCTCTGGCCGAGCAGCGTGTTCTGATGACATTACACGGCCAGCTGCTACAGGGCCGTGTTCCGCGCACGGCCCGTGCAGCTGCATGGCCTATTCTTCGTCTCCCTTTCGCTCCCGACTCCGTTTTTGTCCGTTCCATGACCTGTTTTACACATATTTAAGCTCATTTACACAATTCTATCAGTTCGTACCACTTTCCTCAAAATAACAATAACTCCACCAAACTTAACACAAATACGGATAAAAACATCCGAAAATACACACATAAAGACACTAAAACCTAGGTGAAAATGACGACAATCAATTGGGTAAAATAAAGTGTATGATATAGTTGGTTTTGACTATATTGTGTGTAAAAAGAATGTGTCATTTTTGTAATATTATAGTAATATAAGGTTATTGATATTATGTATTGTTTTCATTTTTAAGGGGTGAAAGTATATTTTTGGGACGGATTATAATGGAAAGTGCCAATGTATTTTTGGAACGGGGATAATAATCTTCTTATAAGAGGGCTTTTAATTTCTAACATTTAATTATTAAAATTTATATTTTACTCAAACAAATTTCAAGCATTAATCCTAACTTATACTTTGGGCCCGTTCCGAATTGGGCCCCGCTCATCTTTATATTATTGAACTGTTAATTGATGAAAGTTAGCCCAACCCAAACTTATTCCAGCATTTAATCCAAACCCCAATTTTGGATTCAACACTGTAAAGCCAGTCTCCATTATTAAGCAGCTGAGTCGAGTCAATCACGTTTAACACTTTACAGACACCACGCGGTGACCCGCTCATGACACTGAGTCACTGACAGCGCAACTACTCGAAAACAATGGCGGCGGCGGCCATGTCCTTCTCCTCTGTTTCCTCACCGGAATCAGTTTCTCTCTCCTCATCGTCTTCTCTTTCGCCTGGCGCTCAAAGTATCCGCCGATTGTCCGGTGTATCTGTTGCCGTTCTGGCTATCCCTCGACGAATCTCGTGCCAGCTTGTTTCTTCTGCACCATCGTCTTCGGCCAATGCTAAAGGTGTCTTCGTTTCTTTCCGATTGTTCGGTTCCTGAACTTCGTTGTTATTTGTTTAGAAGGATATCATATAATTTTATTTTTTCTTACTTGAGGTTCAACTGTTCATTTTTTTTTTCCTGTAAATTCATGAGATGAATCCCATCGCTAATCATAATTGATCATGCTCTTAAATTTGCGCAGCTTCGGCAATTTATGTGTTTCTTTTACTCCTTTAGATTAGGCATCTCACAGTAGCAGGATCCGCCTCTGATTGTAGTGTAATCAAACTATAGATTTGCGGAGAATCTCTTCTTCTTCTTCTCTACACGTACGAATGGCTTCAATTTCTGCACATTCATCGCTTCTTCTTCGTCCTTCACTCCGTGTTTCCACTAATTCTTCCATTCCCTCCTCACCCATCCTCTGCCGCTGCGTTTCTTCACACACTAACCAAAACCCCATTAATTTAACTGCTGGGACTGGGAATCCACTTTCCTCGCCTCCCCTTCAACAAGGTCTTTCTTTTCTTTCACTTTTTATGGGTTCGAATTAAATTTCTCCTTTCTCTTATCTCATGGATGCTTGACCCATTATTCTCCCAATTTGTGAGATGTTGAAATTGTGCTTAATTGATGGGTTTTTATTTACTTTCCCAAGTAACTTCATCGTTTGCAGATTTTGGATTATGGATTGAGAAACCATGGAAGAAGGAATCGTTTTCACAGACTTCAGCTGTTCGACATTTGGCGGGCTCACTTCTTTCAGCTGGTGGCCTTCGCTTTGCGATAGTCCGTAATGCTGCCTTCTGTTATTTTTTACATTTTGAGGAGCTATAGTTTTGGAGTGGTGAATCCATTTGTTTTATCTTAGTTTTTGGTTATTCAAGCTGCTCTTTGTTGTTGTTTCTATGGCAATCGAATGAGTTGTTTTGTGCATATGATCTGAATGTTGATGTTTCTGTCTTATTGAAGTCAAGATTGTAACTATATTTAGTATTTTCTTGTCTCTATTTATATCCCTTTTTTCCCTTGTGGGGTTACATATATTATCTTTTCTGCTTAATGGTAATAAATTTCATTTGGTGTATAAAGGTGGTAGCACGCTTCAATGAGATTGTTACGAGGCCACTTTTGGAGGGAGCTTTGGATACTTTCAAGAAGTACTCAGTCAAAGAAGAAGACGTTGATGTTAGTAATTTGGTTGATAATAGCTTCCTTTTGCCTTTTCTGCAAAATTATCTTATTTGATTACTCATTGGTGGAATCTAGTCGATTCCTTTGGAGATTATGATTTCAAGTTAATTTCTCTATATAGACAAGCATTTAACAATCCAGGCAACCCAACATCATTTTAATCAGGATTTACTACATTAAGTAACAAACTCTTAAGAAGCTTCGAGTGGGTAAATTGTATGGGGAAGTCGCTGACAAAGCGCCCGTGCAGTTTATCTATAAGAAGCTGTGGTCTCCTTGGGTGCCTCGGAAACATTCATTTCGAATGTGGATCACCCTAAGGAACCGATTGCTTACCATGGATAGATGGAGGCAGTATGAAGGCTCGGTCGAGTGTATCTTGTGCGTGGGATGCGGTGAAACTAGAGACCACTTATTCTTTAGTTGCCCATTCTCGAAACGTGTGTGGGATCGAGTTCGAAGAGAAGTAGAATGGAAGTGATGATGTAGTCACAAATACATTGGGAATACCAAGAAGATGTGTTAGAATGTGAATGCCATCATTTGTCAAGATTATTGCATCAAAGATCTTAATGAAAAGAAAACAAGTTGAGAAAATGTGAGTAGATAAATTACAAACTGTATAGTGGTGAAGTGTGATTTTTGTCGGTTGCATTTGGTCCGTGCTTTGCTGTTTATTAATTTTCTTAAGTAAATTCCTGGGAATAAAACTAGTGTCCTTGCTATGATTTCTTTGTGCACCAACAGATCTTATACTGAATGTGCATTGTGTTGATCATCATGTGACAGGTTGTATGGGTTCCTGGAAGCTTTGAAATTGGCCTAGCTGCTGAGAAGCTTGGTAAATCGAAAAGATATCAGGCAGTCGTGTGTATTGGGGCTGTGGTAAGCTTTTGTCTATATTTTCCAAGCCTGTAAGATTTCATGATTGTTTATCATTCTCATTTTCTCCTGCAATGTGAATGTCTCATATTTCGTCATATGCTTATGCTATTTAGCTGTCAAGGTGGCGGCAACGAGATTTTAAACTCCTTATAGTTTCTGTAATGTTCTTGTCTCTCTGTTACATTATCTTATGTTCACCCCTTTTGACTGGTAGGTTAGGGGCGACACCACCCACTATGATGCAGTGGCCAATTCAGCTGCTTCGGGAGTCCTGTCGGCTGGTCTAAATTCAGGTAATGCCCATGTAGATTGATTTTACTTGTTGTTTTGTGAAGCTTTATAATTCTTCTTGATGTTTTTTCCAATATAGTGGTGTTAGTGGAGTAGATTAGTAGATATCCAGTATCTACCAAGAAACATCTCACATATTTTTATTTCTTTGCTTTCACTGACAATTTAGGATGGATTTCTTATTCTCTACCTTTGGCTTTGGTGATTCCTATCCTCTATTTGCGAACTCTTAGATAAACACAAAGACAACAGATTGAATGTCCCTAATTGATGTTTGAAACTCTTGACACTTGACAGTTCTTTCAATGTTTTGTACTCCCTCCCTTATGATAAATTTCACACTTTCCGTTTTCACCTGTCTACAATGAACTTCACCTCCCAAAAAATGAAACATCACATCAATCCCCAACTTCAAAATATATCTTAATTTCAAATTTACCATTCTCATCTAATACACATAAGATACTTTATAATTTATTTATTACCTAGCATTACCCTTCAAAAGTCTTAGTCAAAAAAACAATATTTCTTAAACTCCAAATCTATCGTGTCGGTGCAGTATAATGTGGGACGGAGGGAGTATATCTAGATGTTTTTATTTGTAGTTATAACCCTATTTTGATTGACCTTCCGTTTCTGTTTTATGATGACTCATAGGCGTACCTTGCATATTTGGCGTTCTGACGTGTGATGACATGGATCAGGTAGATTATTAAAGCAATGCATTTTCTTGTAAAATCCTGTGTTTTAGCCATGAGTGATTCATTTTTCAATTTTATTTGGGGTGGCTATTTGCACCCCGATTCTACTAAATGAACCCCATAAAATTATAAATTAAAATAGTTATATTTGTTATGACGTAAATATCCTTTAAATTATAAATTAAGATTTTTTTTATGCATCGGCACTAAGTGCCACAGAACGTCTCCCTTCCAACCAAACTACATCATCTCTAACTTGGTGCCGGTGGTGGCGCTCTCCAACGTCGTCGTTTCCGAGCGACGGTCTTTTTTTTTTTCTGCGTCACCCACCCTAGATCAACATCAAATTCTTTTGGCTGATACAAATAATCGTCGAACTCCGAGAATTCCGGCAAGGGGCGGAGTACTCCGCCACGAAGCACCGTCTCCACCGCAGACTAGCAGACCTGCCAATTTCCGGTCCAGAGCAAGCCCATGGCGCCGTTGGCCAGATTCACACTCCTCCTGCACGCTTCGAGCAACAGGTGTTTGGGAAATGGGGGACAGAAGAAAGGAAAGAGATGAGGCCAGCACGGTCGAAAAAATTGGCGACGAAAAGAGGGAGGAAACCATGCAATGAAGAAGATCTTGCTCTTCCGGCAATTATCGACGGTGACAAAGTCGAAATCGAAGATGGCGCAGCGGCAGTCGTGGTGGGGCAGCGCAGCGGTGAAGTTGTTGTATCCCTCGGCGGGGCCGCCGAGTTTGTCGACCTTGAGCAGCTTGGAGCCTTCGTCGATCTTGAAAACGATGTACTTGTGGACTTTCTCCCACTTCATCCCCTTGAATGAGTTCTTGCATTCCAGTTTTTGCCTGATGATCACCATATACATTTGGTCAATGGAGAGAGAGGGGGGAAGAGAGAGAGGATGATGAAAGGGCAAGATCCTTTTCATTGCATGGTCCCTCCTTCCTCCTTCTGTTCATCTGTACGTTGTCTACAACTTTTCTTCATGTTAACCCCAATGAAGATGTTTAATGGTTTGTATTTAATTAGGGACAAAATAGTCTAAAATGGGGTACGTATAGTAATGTATGTATATATCCTCTAAATTTAATGGGGTTTATTTAGTAAAACTGGGGTGCAAATAGCCTCTCCCTTTTATTTTTATTATGCACATTTTGAAATTTAACTTATGAGTCCTATAACTTAACAACATTTGTATTAGTTGGAAATTTTTATGAGATTCTTTAATCATCAATCAATGTGGTTAACCAAGTTATCAATAATAAATCCGCACCAAAATGATTTCAGGCTTTGAATCGAGCTGGTGGTAAATCAGGAAATAAAGGCGCCGAAGCAGCATTGACTGCTGTAAGTTTTCTATAGTTTTGTCTACTGATAGTTTATCTATTGTTAATTCACTTGCAATTATTATCTCTTCATTTTGTGTAGAAAAGTAAGAGAACATTACTGAATGTGCATGTCTGAGAATAGTTTTCTGCTCTGAAGATGACAATAGTGAAACTTTATTCTCCTAAACTGAATATCGATTCAATGAATTGTTGTTACAGTTAAAAGAAAATAATACTGTCGATGGGGGAACGAATGCTTGTTAACTATACCACCTTAGCTATGGAACTTCTATCTACGCTTATATTGCAGATATGATTCTATTTCTATGCATGCATTTTGTAGAAAGTTAACTTTCTTGTTCGTATTTTGGTTCGTTTGGCAGATTGAGATGGCATCTTTATTCGAGCATCATCTGAAGTTTTGACAAGGTTGGAGACGTTCAGTTCTCGTTCCACCATGTCCTGTCTTCTTTATGTTGTACGTTTCTTCCGGGAGCAAACCTGCTTCAGTTACCTTATGAGTGCATCTCCTTAGTTATGTAAAACTTATCAATGTTTTCCATCTGTTGTCTTGGGATTTTTTTCGTGGTTAATTCCAAATAAGTGATTACACTGCCATTATTTGCACCTGTAAAGTTGAACTTAGCAACAATAATTTAAAATTCATATGAATCTTTATTTTATTTTTATTATTTTTACGTGTTCTTTAAATAAGTCATACTGAATTGAACTCTAGACAAGTAATACAGAGTTGAACGTAGCACAACGAATAAAGAAAAAACAAAAACAACTGCTGTAATATTCTGCTCTATATATCTATTACTATTATAAAGAGGCTTGAGCGGGATGTTGGCCAGTTTCTAGCTGGTTCTAAGTTGCCTAATTTTCTACGTGTCGCCACTTCCGTTATTTGTTGTTTACGTGGTTTATCCTCCCTTCTCCACTTCTCTTTCCCCATTTTTATGTGTACGATTTCTCTTTTCTTCAACGTAATCACTCCGTCTGCCAAGCTCGACTTGTTACCCCATCTGCTTCCGCCGTGCACGGCCAGAGAAGTAATTTTATAGTTCGTGGAACTCTAATTTTTGGCCCGCCACTTTTTGGACCTGCATGTGCGATTCAATTAGCTTGGTGAGTATTCGAAAGCCTTATATTTTGTTCTGAATTCTGACCTTGATTCCATGGATACAGAGAGGACCATATCTTATATTTTGGTTCTGTCTCCCTTATGCCCTTCAAAGTTAAACCTATATTACTTATCATTCTCCATGTACTGAATATTGGATCTAAGGTAGTCAAATGAAACTATTGCCTACCAAAAAAGTTTTGTGTCTTTGCATACAAGCTGTTCGACAAATTGTCTTGCCACAATTTGATCACTAAGTTAACTCACCTCTATATGATGTTTAGTCATTTGAGAATAAACAACCTTGCATGTTATATGTTCTGTAGAGTTATACTCATGCCTTTTATTTCACTTGAATGTGGTATTATTATAATGTATGTATCTCTTTATTTAAAGTTTCTGGAAAATTATGATATACTGTATATGAATTAAAGATTATGTACATCGTTGATTGTTCTTCATTTTTTGTTGAATTAGTGGCTATATTCTCCTTGAATACACTTTTTTTTAAAGAAAAATGAAAAGGTTTGGAAAATAAAAAGTTTCTATTGTAATTTTGTGTATTTATTACCCCAAAAGATATGGTCTCCCATTGTTAAACGTGTACATTGGATTGTATAATACTTTACGTCACTGGTCATGAATTTATAATAGATGCACTTGAATCTATTTCTCTTTTAGTTTACTCGTATTAATTTTCTGTTGGTATTTAAGCACATAGGGGAGATTTTGTTCTATAAGTCTAAGACGGAGATCAATGAAGCGATAAAAAATGTGATGATAGAAGGTTGAAGTCAAAGCACAAAAATGACATCTAGGTTATCCAATGGGCTTCTGCTCTGTACTCGTATGCCTTTAATTCTCAACACTTTATTTTTACTACTTATGTTAAATATTTTACTTTTTGTAAGAGGATTATATATGATATGTAGATGTGGTTTTAGATGTTTATATTATTGAATGGTGCCTCTTGGTTTGGAAGTTGGAAACTATTGTCATTTGCCATAATAAGGATGATTCTTTAGGCATTGGTGTTCATAAAAAACTTAGTTAACTCATGTTGTATATAATTCTTGCCTGTCAAAAGCTCAAAAATCTTATGTTCAAGAAGAAGTTGTTTTCACCACGTTTTCATTAAATTTTGGCTGATTTTTTTTTTTTTGCAGTTATAATTTAGATTTGCTTTATTCATTATTAGTAGATACATTAGTGATTTGACTGCATCTTTCATTGGTAAAGATTCAAACAAAAAGATATAAATACTGTGTTACATTTCAACTGAAACTTAGATACTTTAACATATTTTTTATTTTTTCACATTATTTTAATATTGTAATGGTAGATACTGTTATTTTGTCCACAAAATAAGATTTATCAAAGGGGCACTCTGTTCTTGACTCCTAATATGAAATCTATTGTCTGAAAACAAGTATATTGTCATTATTTAAAGAAGTAAATTGTTAAGAAAAATAAAAAAATTGATGAGATATCATAAATGAGGTTAATCTTTTTATGCTTTTTCTGTTTTAACTCATTAACTGTCAAAGTTGAGGTTAAATGATTTCCTTAACAATTTTGAAAAGGTTGCATTAAGATTCAACTTTACGTCTTACTATCCTCCTAACAAACTCTTATATAATTTCTTGTCTTGAATGCTAAACAAACTTTTAATTGTGTTCCACACTGGCATGGTTGTTCTATTAGAACCCAAGTGGGACACTTATAAGTAGTACAAAGAATTTAAACCAAAAAATTTATGTGGATTTTGTATTCTTTTATAGGTGTTCTGCACCTTCTTAGGGTTGGGCATTATTTGCATATAGCTGGGAAAAATCACTTGTTTAAACAGTGTCACACATCGACAGGTTTGGTGTTTTATGCACTGGAGAAAAAAAATTCTAAATTTAGTAAATTGAATAACGTCTGACTTGTATGGTAGACTCCACCAAGGATTTTATATCAATGCAAGTACATTCTGTGGTTGCTTTTTTCTGGTAAGTATGACCTCTTTGAAACTTCATTAATAAAAACTTTTACAGCAAATTACGCAAAAATGCAGTATTTCTTGAGGTATAAATTCAGTGAAGTCTTCGATCTTGTGGTGAGATTTGATTATAAGGCATGTGAATATGATTTGCATGGATTCCTGCACTGCACCTATTTTAAGTAGAGAAAGTTGCATCTTACATAATCAGACTTTATCATATCCCATTACCTAGGAGGAGTTATCTTTAGTTTCCAAACTTTTTTTATGGACTCAACTTCGATACCTTTCCTTTAATGAACTCGTTCACTTGATCAAGGCAAAGTTTAATCTTCTCTCTCATTTATTCCTTCATTACTCTATTTATGTAATACTTCATGTTGAATTGCTATGTTTTTTGTTTTAGTTTTCTCTGTTAAATTGTTTGAATTCTTTTTAAAGTAAACTGGATAAAGAGATGTATCAAATGTATCAAAGAGACTCTATTTATGTAATACTTCATGTTGAATTGCTATGTTTTTTGTTTTAGTTTTCTCTGTTAAATTGTTTTAATTCTTCTTAGAGTAAACATGAAAAAGAGATGTATCAAAGAGATATATTTTCAATTTCCAGCTAATGTGCCCCTATTTAACCACCATTTAAATTAGAATTGTTCATCATTTGTTTTTGTTTTGACTTTATTAGTATCAATAATGGTTGATGTTTTCTCAGATGGCTGATTGAGTGATGTAGCTTCTCTAACATCCTGCCTGCCCAGAGCACTCTATACTCCCAAGCTACAAGATACTTTCCCTTTCCAATAAAACTTAAAACTCCTAAAATAGTCCGGTGGCAAGTGCAAGTGCTCTGTTCCCTTCTTTCAACTGTGAAATAATTGTTAAGAGATTTATAATGTTTAATAGCAAGAATGGTATGTCTTACTTCTTTAAAGAACATAATGAAAAGAAAAATGAGTATCTCATAGGAGTTTTTACCAAACCCTTATCACAACCTAAATTACACAATTTAGGTCCTTAATTTTCTTGGCAAATAATATCTTACTTATATTTGACCTTAAGTAGACCTGTGTATTTTCTGCTATTAGAACTATACTTTAAGATATCCTTCAATTGCAAAGTTCAATGTTACTTCAAAGATTGATTTTGTAGTACAAATTACAAATTATGATTCTGTTAGGATAAGAACCAACTCCACCCTTCTCATCTTTGTGTTCTTCTCTAATATATGAAATAATCATAGAAGTGTTCATTTTTATGAGTTGGACAATTTTCTTTTGTTTTTATGGTGGATAACTGGTAACTCAAGACATATTCCATTGGGGACTAATTTATATTTCTAATGTTGAAAAATGTATTTGTGGCAGGTTTGGGATATCATTCCTTTGAATCTCCGAATACAGTTCTAAATGAGACTAATTTTATATCTTAAATTTGAGTTGTTGCATGGGAGGTGTTGGCCATGATATGGGAATGGGAGCTGGTTTCCGTTGGCCCATTCTTTTGAATCTCCCAGTGATTGTTCTATGTTTTCATGCTAAATTTGTTTATCCTGCTTGAATCTGATTGCATCTAAGATGTTCCTCTCCTACCTGCTTAATTGCAAAAAGAATGCATGAACATGATAAAAGCAGTCGAATTTGTTGATTTGCATTGCATGGTTATGTTGGCTAAAATAACTAATTTATCCATAGATGTGATTTACTCAAAAATTTAATTCTATTCAGTATGTCTGCACGTAAAAAGTTGGCATGGAACTTTTGAGCAGGGGGCTTCCCTTAGCTTGGGCTTGGACTAGAACAATTATTACCGAAAGGCTGTTGTGATCACATCGCATAATCCGCATTGATACATTTACATTTTGCGATGCCTGCATACGCTCAAAGCGTTCACTGTTGTCCACTTGAGTAATTGTTAGAGGCTTGGGTTTTTTTTTCCATTTAATAGATGGCCCAATTAACTATACAAAATCTTATTATTGATCACACTCATGAATATGTAATCTGATAAATATCCGGGTGATCACCTTATATGCCCGGGTGAGCACATTATCAAATGAGGTGCACCTCACCTAATATAAATAAAATAATCCCTGAATATGATTAAAAGGCATCATTTTACCAACACATGTAGTAAGATTAAAAGGATAGTACTATGAAGATATATAATGATAACTTGGATATAATGCTAATCTAATTATACCAACTGTATGATTCAACACAAAAGATTGATATACATTTACAAATGGGAAAAGGTTCATATAACCCCCTTATCTTATGTCATGGGTTCAAATATGCCCCTCAACAACTTTTTTGTTCATTCAAGCCCCCAACCTTTTCAATCAGATCAAATATGCCACCCATTTCTACAAAACTTGTTATTAAAGCTTTATTTCTTTCTTTTTTATTTTACTTAATTATTATTATTAATTTAATTAAGAACTCTAACGAATAAACAAAAAAAGAGTTCCACCACACAACCATATTTGTCCGACGTCGTCGGAGGGTCAACACGAATACTTTTGCGGTGGTTGTGGGGGCGAAAAAGGGCACCCCGCCGGTGGAGGGTATCACGCACGCCTTCCACTCATATCGCTGCCGGAGCTGGAATCACACACCTCGTCCACCTCCTCTCGTCTTATCTCGGCTCCATTTCATACCACAACCCCTTGGAATTTCCTCACTCTTCTTGGAATTCATTGTCTGATTTTATTTATTGGTGTATTCATCGATTACTGACAATGTTTATCGGCGAAAAAATAGAGCAAACGACCTAGTTTGCCATGTGATTTTGGAATCAATTGGAGAGGATTCTGTCTGATCACTTGAATTTGATTTTCTTGAAGCTTGTATTTGTTTCTACCTCTTAGTTAACTGATGGAGAAGAAAACCCAAAGTAGGAGGAAAAATAGTGTAATATTAGTGGAAAGTAAGATAATGCGTACAGATTAAGTTTTATTTTTATTTATTTATTTATTTTTGAAAAATATGCTTTTGTGTTTAGTTCTTAAGATATGGATGGCATATTTGATCCAGTGAACATATTTAAGGGATTTGAACGAGCAAAATGATAATTAAAGGGCCAACTTGATCCCTTCAGCTAAGATGAGGGGCATGATTGACCCTTTTCCCTTTACAAATCAATCATATATTAATGTTGTTTCAATAACAAAAGATATATTTCTTGGATTTATTTATTTTTCTTTTTCTGATTGTTGGGCCCGTTGGGCTTTTGGCCCAAATGCCGGTCTTCTTTCTCAAAATATTGGGTCAAGTTTGTCTTGGCCCATAGCCTTACACTTGTGGCCTATTTAATCGCCCATTTGTGATCCTCTCGGGTAGAACGTGGATTTGAATTCTTGTGTGAGTTCAACGGGAATCTGAGCACTGTTGAGTTCTTTCCTCGACCACCTTCTCCTGCGTAGACGACGAACACGGACGACGATGACGACCTGACCGGATCGGAGCCGCCACCGCCTCCAGCCTCCGGGATCTGCCTAGATCTGGTCCGCAGCAACACGTCAGCCCACAGCGCGCGACCGCCGCTGCTCGTCGGAGCGACAGGAGAAAGCCCGCCGCCGTCGCGAGGGAACGCCAGCTTCCAGACCGCGCACGACCGCCGCTGCTCACCGGAGCGACAGGAGAGAGCTCACCGACCGAATCTGCCCGTCGCGCCGCTAGGGTTTGACCGCCGCGACGCCAGCCGCTGCTGCTCGCCGCCGATCTGCTCGAAACGCGCCGCCTGGAGCCGTCCATCGCGAAGCAGCCCGTCGCCAGCAGCTCATCGCTCTCCGGTGGAAGGAGCCGCCCAGAATCGCGATCTGTTCGCGAGGGGAGCACGCTCAGCCGGAATCGCGACCACCAACCACCGCTACCGTTCTGCTTGGAGCGCTGCCGGAATCGCGACTTCACCGGAACTGCACGGAGCCGCTCACCGTACGCAGCCGTCTGGAGCTGAACGCCGGAGCTGCTGTCCGCCGTCTGCCCGCCTCCGTCCACCACTGGATCTGGTCGCCGGAAACGCGACGCCGTCGCGCTCGTCATCCGGAGCTGACCGTCGGATACTGCCGGATCTGCTGACCGTCGGAGTTGACCGCCGGAGCTGACCGCTGGATACTGCCGGATCTGCTGACCGCCGGAGTTGACCGCCGGAGTTAGGGTTCCGGTCAGATTGGAGTGTCCATTTTGAGAAAGGAAAGTGTCTCTCCTCTTCTCCTTTTATATTGCTCCGAAAAATTTCAGATTTGTTTTGTTATTTTTTCGGATTGTTCCTTTCTGAAAATTTTTCAGATTGTGCCTTCACTAACCCCCAATGTTTCTCACTTTGTGTGTAGGTTGAAACTTGGAGTGGAGGTTGCCCCGTTCGTGTTTGGTACGTGAACAAGACTACGAGGGATCCGCCCCCGTTAAGTAACGGGCTGGTGGCTCGTAGAGGTGGTACGGTGTTCTCGTCGGAGACACCGCTCTGGTGAAATAGCTTGAGCTTTTCTTATTTTATTTTCTTGTCTGATGTCCTGAGGCGGCTGGCCCTCTTATTTGCTCTTGTGTGATGCCCTGAGGCGGCTGGCCCTCTTATTACTGTTCTTGTTTGTTTCTTTTGTGAAACTGTTATCTTAGTCTTTCAATTTCCGCTGCTGAAAATCTGTCTTTGTGTGTTATACTGCTCCGTTTCTCGCTTTGTGTGTGATTAGAGTAGTGTCAACCTGGTGTGTGACAGATTGTTGCTCTGTATTTCTGTATTTTCTCCGTTCAAAGTGTGTTCTACTCAACTTTAAATACCCATGGCTTTGTCTTCGTTTGGACAAGCACCGTTTGATGGTAAGCGAGACTTCAGTATCTGGAAACAGAAAATGAAGTGCATACTCATTCAACAAAGGGTATTCAAAGGGTTCTGTGCCCATCTTTAATGCTGAAAAGAGGAATAATCTGTATGTTTGTTGTGCTAAATCTGTTGTTATGTCTGCTAACGCGGTTAAAGAAGATAAAACAAATATTTGGCATGGTAGGTTAGGTCACATGAGTGGAAAAGGTCTTGAAATATTGCATAAAGCTGGTTCTTTTGGTAATGATAAGCTTACATGCATTCCTTTCTGTGATTCTTGTGTGCAAGGCAAACATGCGAAGGTGAAATTTCATGTTTCCCCATACCCTAAGACTTCTTCGTGTAGTGATATACTTGAGTACCTGCATGCTGATGTGTGGGGGCCTTCTAGTGAGCCAACTCAAGGTGGCAATGTGTATTTTCTGTCCATTATTGATGATTTTTCAAGAAAAGTGTGGGTAATTTTGCTTAAAAACAAATCTGATGTTTTTGACAAGTTCAAAAATTGGAAAACTTTGATTGAAAATCAAATGGGTAAAAAGATTAAGTATCTTAGAACTGATAATGGATTGGAATTTTGCAATAATGTCATGGATGATTTATGTGTCAAATCTGGAATTGTGAGACATAAGTCTGCTCCTTACACTCCCCAACAGAATGAGGTTGCTGAGAGGATGAATAGGACTTTGTTAGAAAGGGTGAGGAGCATGTTGGTGTCTTCTGGACTTTCTAAAAAGTTTTGGGGTGAGGCGCTTATTACCGCTGCTTTTTTAATAAACAAATCCCCCTCTGTGCCTTTAAAGGGTAAGTGCCCTGACTATGTGTTCTTTGGTAAAAGTATTGATTATTCTGTGCTATGTGTATTTGGCTGTGCTGCGTTTGTGCGTCAGAAACATGACAAATTGGATCCTAGGAGTAGAAAATGTGTTTTTCTTGGTTATCCTGAGGGTGTTAAAGGTTATAGGCTGTGGGATATCTCTGAACCTGGTTTCAAAATCGTGATTAGTAGGGATGTGATCTTTAATGAATCTGAATTTCCTTGCTTATCTGCTCCTTTGCCTGATGTTGTGCCTTTACATGATCCTACCACTTCTTCGAGTGAGGTGGAGTTGTCTCCTGTGTTATCTGATGTTGAAAACTTGCCTGACACTGTTGTTGATCAAGAACTTGTTGCCAATGAACCTGTTATCAATGATGAAAATGTGCATGATATTCCTGAAGATGATGACTATGTGTTGCCTAGGGATAGACCTAGAAGGAATATTAGGCCACCTGCTAGGTATGATGATTTTCATATTGATACTCATGCTTGTAATGCGTTTGAAAGTGTTGATAATGAACCTAAGACCTATCAAGAAGCTTTAAAATCTGACGACTCTGTGAAATGGTTAAATGCTATGAAAGATGAAATGAAATCGTTGCATGTTAATCATACTTGGACTCTGGTTCCAAAACCTGCTCATTGCTCTGTTGTTGATTGCAAGTGGCTTTTCAAAGTGAAACATGAGCCTGAAAATATTAGATTTAAAGCTAGATTGGTAGCAAAAGGTTTTACTCAAAAGGAAGGGGTTGATTATAATGAAATCTTTGCTCCTGTTGTTAAATTCACCATGATTCGTATAATGCTTGCATTAGCTGCTCATTTTGATTGGGAATTGAAGCAAATGGATGTAAAAACGGCTTTTCTTAATGGTGATTTGGACAAAAAGATTTTCATGAAACAACCTGAGGGTTTTGTGGACCCCAAAAATCCTGATCATGTATGTTATTTGAAGAAATCCTTGTATGGCTTGAAACAATCTCCTAGACAGTGGAATAAGAAGTTTGATCAATGCATGACATCGTTGAAGTTTAAGAGAAGCTTGCATGATAATTGCCTTTACTTCAAGATTGATACTTCTGTTCCTGTTTTTCTGCTCATATATGTGGATGATATGCTAATTGTTAGCCCTGATCTTGAGTATGTTGAGCTTGTTCAGAAGAGTCTATGTGATAATTTTGATATGAAAGATCTTGGAGATGCTAAAAGGATTCTTGGAATGAACATTGATAGAGATAGGAAGAACCATGTTCTCTTGCTTAATCAGATTTCATATGTTGAAAAGATTTTGAGTAAATTCTCTATGATGTCTGCTAAAACTGTGAATGTGCCTCTTGCTGCTCACTTTGTGTTAAGTAAGGATTAGTCTCCAAAGACTGATTCTGAAATTGCTGAAATGGAAAAGGTTCCTTATTCCAATGCCATTGGGTCTGTTATGTATCTTATGGTTAGCACTAGACCAGATATTGCATATTCTGTTAGTTGCTTGAGTTGGTATATGGCTAATCCAGGTGCGCCTCATTGGGAGGCTTTGAAATGGCTCTTGAGATACCTCAAGGGCTCCATGGAGGTAAGTTTACGCTTTTTCAAATCTGCAAATGGTGTGAGCCTTGTTGGCTATGTTGATTCCAATTATGCAAATGATAAGGATAATAGGAAGTCTACAACTTCTTATGTGTTTACTTTGTGTGGCTCTTGCATAAGTTGGAAGTCTCAGTTACAGCATGTGGTTGCTTTATCTACAACTGAATCTGAATACGTGGCTATTACTGATGCTTTAAAGGAAGCTATTTGGCTGCAAGGCCTTCTGAATGAAATAGGTTTTCTTGACAAATATGCCACTGTGTTTTCTGATAGTATGTCTGTGATTCAGTTGTGTAAAAATCCTATTTTCCATGATAGAACCAAGCATATAGATGTTAGGTATCATTTCATTCGTGATATTGTGGAAAAAGGTATTGTTAACCTGGAAAAGATTGCATCTGAGTTTAATCCTGCTGATATGGGTACTAAATGCTTATCTGTTGAAAAATTTAGGTCTTGCATGAGGACTTTAAATTTCGACTCTCTTGATTGAAGCATGTTGTATGCAGTTCTTTTCCGTGGATGTTGTGTCCACTCTTGAGCTTGTGTGCTCCGTTTATTTTGTCCTTGGGATATTATAAATATTTTTGTGACTATGTGTCCGTGATCTTTGCTTCGGCTTAGATTTGTGTATCTTTTGTGATACCTTGACTTTTGTGTCAAATTTCTGGATCTTGCATTTGACTTTGTGTCTTTTTCGTTTTGCAGGTGTCCAGGGAAAAGTGCAATGATGAATTCCCATTTAGTTATACACAAGGGTAGATGATTTGGGCCAAGGTGGAGATTTGTTGGGCCCGTTGGGCTTTTGGCCCAAATGCCGGTCTTCTTTCTCAAAGTATTGGGCCACGTTTGTCTTGGCCCATAGCCTTACACTTGTGGCCTATTTAATCGCCCATTTGTGACCCTCTCGGGTAGAACGTGGATTTGAATTCTTGTGTGAGTTCAACGGGAATCTGAGCACTATGGAGTTCTTCCCTCGACCACCTTCTCCGGCGTAGACGACGAACACGGACGACGATGACGACCGTATCCGCCTAACACTGATGCTGAGTATTGTATATTGTTAATCATACAACCAGGGTGGTCCAATATGAGTTAATTATGTAATTAATTATGAATCCATTTGGCATTGAGACATAAAAGCTGAGTAAAATTCCGAGTGAGGCTCTTGTGCACCCGGGCGCACGGAACACATTCCGTGCGCCTTTACAATTTTCATGCCCCTTTACAATTTAAACCCCTAGCAATACATAGGTTTAAATAGGATTGGAGGGGAGGGTTGTGTTCACATGGGGACACGGAGTATCTTTCCGTGTCCCCGGGCGCACAGGAGCTTTTGCCAATTCCTAACTTGATAGCCACTATATTCCCATCTTCCAAACATGACTTAATCTTCCCAAGAAGCTTTCTCATGTTTTTTACTTCTGCTCTGCTCTGCCCTCACCCACCCCCCCCCCCCCCCCCCAATTTATTGTTTTCATTTCTAATAAAGAATGCAGAAATCATGAGAAAAGTAGATCCATGAGAGGTTTCTAATTTGAAAACATTGAATATTAGCCAAGTAAAGAAGTGCACTATGGTCATTCTGGAGAGATGTTGGTAAGGAAAATGTTAGGACTTTATTCCATACAAGTTATGTATCAAGAAAAACTAAAAGCAAGTCCATGAGATGCATATTGTTGGATAAAACTATTTCATGACCAGTTTTTTGTTCCCAGCAACAAGTTAGTGTCCATGAACATGAAGAAACCTAAATATTCCTTCCTCATCTCTCTCTCATTAAATCCTTCCCAAGAGAAAGAGAGAGAGAGAGAGAGAGTCAAGAAAATCTTCCCTACTATTCAACAAGCCTAGTATCATGCATATGCTCACTTCATGTCATCCCAAGATTAGTCTTCCACATACTCGTCGCGACTTTGGGTCTACGTCTCCCACGAGGCTGCTCACGAGGAATCTACAGCATCCCGACTGCTCAAACTCTATGATCCAACCAGAAAACCAGGTGATAAATGTGATTGTGATAGCTCATCATGCTTTTCCTGAACATGTACTAACTAGTCATGGATTGATCGAGAATGTGAAGTGTTTATCAGAGTGTTGCAGCGATTGTGTTTGGGAGATGGATCTTCACATTCGAGGCTGTATCCATTGACAAAGAGAAGATCAAAAGCTGCCATTCCAATCGCTGTAAACTACCGTCTCATCGATGCAGTTGTCACTGCCGGTCCTGACATTTTCGGGGTCCAGGACGAACAAAAATAATAGGCCTTCATTGCTTTCTACACATTTATTAACTAAAAGATTTTCATTATTTTCTTCATTAACACTTTCTTTTCTTCCATAAAAAGCCAAAAATTTATTTCTAATAAGGTATATTATTATAGCAATTATTCTCAAAAGAAATTGAATCCAATGTAATTTTTCTTTGAAAATTTGTTCTTGTAAATCTTTATTTATGGTTCTTTTTAATCTAATTTTTAAATCAATCAAACTATTCATATTAGTGATATGTTTCATAGTATTTTTATACATGTTAAGTCTCTCATTAAGATGTTCTAATCATTATATCCTTTATTTGCTAAAACATTATACCTTTCGAATTTTCCAAATTCTTTGAAAATTTTTATCTAATAATCTTCTTTGTGATAAATTTGCTAAACCCTAAACCCTAAACCCTAAAACCCTAATAATCTTCTTTGTGATAAATGTTATGATCTTTTTCGTTTTCCTTTCTCACAATTAGGTTCATGCTTTTTAATTAATATCTAAATATAGGACCCCTTTTCAAGTATTGATGGACCAAATTTTATTAAAACTCTAATGACCTAATATAAAATATGTATTTTATTAAAATATAATTTTATCAAAGTATTATATATATATATAGTATATATTTAAATTTTGGGCCCCTATATTTTTGGGGCCAGGGCGGTCGCCCTTCTCGCCCCTCCTCAGGGCCACCACTGGCAGTTGTCAGCAACTGCATCAACAGCAACATAACCAAAATCTATGCACTCACTCAGTTCAACTCCACCTCTCTCAACTCCCATATTTCAAGAGCTTACACGGGGCTCGTCTCTCAAAAGAGGGGTTCGTTGAAGTCATCGCAGCATATCAGAGTCCAGAAGACAATGGCTGGTTTCAGGTACACTACTAATCTGTTCATGATTAGCAAATTAAACACACTGTGATCTCCACTTACTTTACCTTGTATGAATCATTAGGGAACTGCAGATGCTTTTCGGAGGTGTTTGTGGGTGCTGGAGGAGTTTCCGGTGGCGGAGTTCTTGGTTCTTCCAGGGCATCATCTTTACAAAATGGACTATCAGAAACTTCTAGAAGCCCACCGGAGATCAGAAGCTGATATAACTGTGGCTCTTCTCTCTACAGCTATAAATGAGGATCTTGGATTTGGCATTTTCAAACTAAATGCTGAGAATCAGGTTCTTGAGTTCAGAGAGAATCCAGTGAGTTTTTCTGCAGGTATTATAATACATGACAAGTAAACAAAATCTAACATTCAAGAAGATCTTACGTTCATTCTCAGGTGAAAAACTATGATCACAATGGCAAGTATAGTTTTCCAGGAATGGGGATCTATGTCATCAACAGAGATGTAATGATGAAGCTGCTGACTCTGCATTTTCCGAACGCGAACGACTTGAAAAGCCAAGTCATACCAGGTGCAATTTCTCTTGGAATGAAGGTGCAATCTTATTTTCTTACTCTACTTTTGTGTTTAATGCACTTCTCCCCTCAATAGAATCATATATCAAGTTCTGTGAACATGTAGATTCATGGCTACCAGTTCGACGGATATTGGCAGGATATGAGAAGCATAGAAGCATACCATCGCGCAAATATGGAGACCATTCGAAGGACAAACAGAGCATACAAGTGAGTAAGAGATGAAATAAAATTAAAAAGCAGAACTGCGTTAGTTTTGTCTGAAAATTCCCAGTATGATTCATATTGTGTTTTCATAGGCAGCAGCTTTTATGATAGAACCTCTCCTCTCTACACATTGCCACGTCATCTTCCTCCAACGCTTGTAACTGATGCTGTCATCACAGATTCTGTCATTGGAGATGGTTGCATTCTCAGTGTAAGAAAAACATTGATGCTCTGATGATCATGGATCATTCATTGCTCATAATGTTCCCTTTCGTGCAGAAATGCAGGATAAAAGGCACAGTGGTTGGCATGAGGACAAGAATAGGAAATGATGCTGTGGTGGAGGATTCAATCATCATGGGATCTGATACATATCATGTAAGAAAATACACCACCTTTTAAAACAGTTTCTTCAAAATCTACATCAGATTAAATTCAGTCACCAATTTTGTTTCTCATGCAAGCAGTGTTCTAACAGCCTACATGTGCAGAATGAAGGGGAGGCAGTCGGCATCCCGGTTGGTATAGGAGAAGGTTCACATATAAGGAAAGCCATAGTTGACAAGAATGCAAGAATCGGGAAGAATGTTATGGTATGTTTTCAAGATTCGATAAGATTGATGTTGGACTAATCGATGATATGAGAGAGAATTGTTTGTGCAGATTATAAACAAGGATAATGTGCAAGAAGGGAACATGGAAGCAAATGGCTACATCATCTCAGGTGGGATTATTGTTATCATAAGAAGTGTGATTCCAGATGGGAGCATCATCTGAAACTAGACACCATTCTCATTTAACAACACAAAACTCATGTATCTTGACCCAATCCAGAGACAACATACTTTTTTGAGTATATCAAGTAATATCATATGTAGTACCATTTAAACCACACACGAGAAATTTATTACTGTTGAAACTGAAAGAATAATAGTGACTTTCATTCATCTTTAGTCAATCTAGAATAGGTTGGAATAAGCTATCAGATTTGGTATGATCTTGGGCTTCCACTTTACAATGATATAGCTATCTTTAATTGATGATTCTATCCACCTGTAAAAATTTGTGCAAAATGGATCCTCGATAATATAATTAACATTTGATTAAATATGGAGACAATATAACATCACAAAATAAGACGTATTAGATATATGATGTTTTGAAACAAATACCATCTTGAAAAAAAAAAGGGAATTCCCATGAGGCTATAACTAACAACCTAAGCTGGTGTAAATCAGCTAGAGTTGCACAAAATTTAAGGATAATATTCTACAGCTGATAATCAGCAAAATAAAATGAGTCGTCGCGAAGATCAAAACAATAGAACCTGGATGAGCGTTCATCTCCACCAAAGTTACATAAACAAGTTGGGCCTCGATGCTTTGTACGTCGTCTTGAGCTTCCTGGTTGGTGGCCTCACCTTCCTGCACACCAATGGGAACTTGATCTTCGAGTCATGGAATTGCTTTGTGCTCTCCCTCTTGCAAAGCTTGGCAGGAATAGTGGCTGTTTTGATAATCTGAATGCAATGAGGACGAACCCTGTGACGAGAAGCCATCTCAGTGTACATCTGTTCAACACCACCGTTCAAGGTTGTACTTGTATCACGATATTCCTTGTACATGTTGTGATAACCGGTTCTACTCTGGTACCTCAGCCAGATACCGTAGTTCTTGATTGTGGTAGGATTTTCTCAAATATCTGAGGACAAAAAACAGAAACTTAAGTGGATTGTCTCAAATGGTAATGACTAGACTGCAAGACAAAGCAAACTCGTGAACTGAACCTTGATGGTATAAATAGAATAGATTTTGATTAGATGGAAAATCATAGAATACAAAGATATATTAACAAAATTCATCTAAATGTACATAGCCATCATTACATATCTCTAGTTTTTGTAAGCATTTTTACTACTATCAATGGAAAGTATTTATGCCATCCACCCAGATATCATTATATTCTTGTATATTTTCATATAGAAGCTAAAAATCATTATATATATATATATATATATATATATATATATATATATATATATATATAAAAAGTAAAAAACCATATAAGTCCAGGAAAAAACATCCATTTGCTTTCAAATCTCCATTTAGAGTCAAATATTCTCATAAAACATCAAAACTATATACCTCATTGATGGCAAGAACTTGACCATTGCTTTTCTTCACCTTCTTAAGCTTCCTCAAGAAGTACCTTCATTAATTAAAATTAAACACAAAAATTAGCATTAAAGCATTTGATCACTACTAGCCTAGCTGATAGTTGGTCTATCAGTAAATTCAAGATATAAATTTGTACAAGGAAAAAATACACTCCTATCCCTGAATAATTTCACAATACTTAAGCAAGTATAGTTCCAGTGAAAAGACTGACAAGGTCAGAAGTAGGGTAAAAAATACGAGTCTAGATTTCCAGGAAACATATAAAATTTAAAAACACATACATTTAAGAACAAGACTTCGACCTTGTAACTCTAAATTCAGAAGAACTGTATCCACATTTGTATTCGCGTTCACAGAGACACATCCATACAACTTTGAATCAAAATTAACAATTCAGAAAGCAATGACCTCTCTTTCCCAAATACATTTCTTGTTGTATACCAGTCACATTTCTACTTCTAGACCTAGTTTGAGGTATAAAGAATCCAGAGATATCCTTATCTTTTTTTCTTAAAAGTCAGCCCCTAAAGACCTAGTAAAGCACAAACTATTAAATGCGTGCATCTCAAGATGAACAATAATCCAAAATCATAAATTAACAGGCAAGATCAAAGGGAATGGAGCATATTTAAGGCACACGAAACTAAATTATGCATTCAAGAAGACATCTTTTTCCAGTAACATTAAATTTATTCTTAATACCAGAATTCGGAAAATCTTTGGGTGCTCCTCCGTCTCCATCGGCAGAGCTCTCCCCACCACCTGGTACTGATGGAACTGCACCAAGTATCATAACAGATCATCGAAAAATTAATCTAACAATTACATTGATCGACGATTAACAGACGACTTATACTTGAACATAACAAGAAATGAAACGCACAATTACACAGACGATTAAGCGTAACCTTCTAGGTCACCATTTTCGGCAAATTCTCATCTCTCCGGCTGTTGGCGTTAAGGGGCCTTTCGAAATGAAATTAATGAATGGCTTTCATCCGTTGGGCCACATGGGCTTTTCTTCTTTAATGTTAGGCTTTTCTTCATTTATTTTAAATTTACATATTGTGCTACATTTAATTACCTAATTATATAACTCATATTTTAGATTTTAATGACTATATATGGAATACATAATTTTTAGATTAATTTTTTAAATAAATAAATAAATTTTGAGTGTTACTAGGTGTACTTAAAAATGGATAGGTCTTGCGTGAAACCGTCTCACGTGAGATCATTTTATACTTTTTAAAATAGTTATCACTTTCGCTATAAAACATTATCACTTTCGCTATAAAATATTATCACTTTTCATTTATATACTATAAATTGTTCATGAAATATCAGTATCACTTTTCATTAATTTAGTATCACTTTTCAGTATAGAAGTAATCACTTTCTGACCGTCTCACGTAAGCCTTTACGTGAAACGGTCTCACACAAATCTTTCCCCTTAAAAATTATCACTCGAACATTAGATTAAATTCCTATTAATACACTGTATTGGTAATAAATTATTTTTGCAAATAATTTTATAATTTTTATTATATAATAATAATTTGATATTAATTTAAGACAGGAATATGACCGTCTTTTTTTTCAAAACTTATACAACCAGACCTTTTAAATAAATTGAGTCAGATTTGAATTAGATTTCATTTTCACCGCTTTCTCTCTTTTCTTTCTCTTCCATTTTCTTTTTCCTGCAGCATCTCCTTTTGATGGCGGTCGCAATTTCGACTGGCTGCGGCCTAGACCGTCGCTCACGTCAAGCCCACTGTTTAGGCTTCCGCTCGAAATTGGAGATCTGCCTTCCAAGTTCCTTGATCGTCGCCGTCCCTTATTCCCTATCTGTCTGCTACCGGCGAGCTTCTGGCCAAGAGATTGGTCTATCAATGGCAGATCCCCTTACTTGGGATCTCGTCTATTCCTACGCTGAACATCCCCTTAATTATCTTGTTACTCTTCTCCCCCTTCACTTTTACAGCAGTATTATCAGAAGAGGAAGATGGTGGTGGTCTGGAAGCCATTGAAGAGCTCATAGCGATAGATGATGAGCAAACAACCGGAGAAAATTCACAACAGACATCCCATTATGAAAGTAGGAATTTTGAAAAGAAATCTGAGGTTTTGAGTAGAGCACAAAGAGTAGTTCTTGAACTCAATGGTGATAATACGAAGAGCAATTGATGGAAATGAGTATGTTCTGGTGTTGGGTTATGCCCTCTGGTGTAGCAGAAGCTCTGAGCTGATGCCCAGATTTGCTGAAGCTGCCAATGTGTTGAAGGGTTTAGGGAGTGTGGTTTTGCTTGCTAAGATTAATGCATAGAGGTACCCCAAAGCGGCATCGGATCTTGAAATCTTTAAGTTTATTTAGAAATCTAGAATCAGTTTTGATACGGATTTTTTGCATAAAAAGTTCTTCAGCTCCATGGTTCTTTTGATTTCGCGTTATTTCCTTGCATTATTTATACTGAAGAGGCAACTGTCATGGTGTGCAGATGGAAACTTCACTCTCGACAGTCTCTTGAATTTTGTGGAGAATAACAAGTTCCCGTTAGTTACTATAATGACTGAGCTCAACTCTGCTAAAGTATACTCAAGCCCAAATAAACTGTAGGTTGCTCTTTTATCAAGATATTATTGAATTTATCTTTATTCAGTTTCCTGATTATAGAAAACTAATTAGCTAATTGATTAGAAGTATTTTTCTTCATTGTTTATGAAGAGCAATTTTGCAGTTTGATTGCTGTATTAATTTATGACTTCATGAGTTGGATTTTTCATGGTCATTCTTTTTCAACTCTGAATTTTCACAAGTGTTTGCTTGGGTTGCTGCTGGTTCGTATGACGATAGCAAATTCTTTTGGTTTAATGAGCTCTGTATTCATTTGGTTGAATGATGTGAATGAGTTCTTTCTGTTTTACATTCCTGGATTGGGTTTGCTCTCGCTAGCATTTGTCATTTTTGGGGCTCCAAGAATTGTTTTGCTCCAAGGCAGATTGTTCCGCTGATGGTTGAATGCTTCCTAACAGCTTGCTGTTATTGCTTTGAGGATGGTTGCCCCTCTTGCTACATCTTTGTTTGGTCTTATCTAACCATTTTAATAGACTAGGTAATATTATGAAACCGTATGTTTGGCCACAACTTTCTAGATTTTTTTTATTAATTAGGTTACTCTTTGTAATAATTTAGGTTACTTTGAATAAGTTTTTGGATTACTCTTTATATTTATTTCTTAATGTTCTATTATGTTCTGTTAACAATTTATTAGGTTACTCTTTTCTTTTAATTATGTTATTCTTTATAATAAATTAGGTTACTATGAACATGTTTTTGCCTTTCATGTTGATTTTTCTATGTTCTATTTTTATGAATATGATTACTTTTTTATATTAATTAGGTTACTATGAACATGCTTTTGCCATTTTGAAAAGTTTTTTTTCCAACATTTTTTAGGTTACTCTTTTTAAAATATTGGGTTGCTCTTTATAATAAAATTGGTTACTCATTAAAGTTTTAAATTATTTTTTTGTCAACATCTTTTAGGTTACTCTTTCTAATAAATTGGATTACTCTTTATAATAAAATGGGTTACTTATTAATGTTTTGAAAGTTTTTTTTTTCAACATCTTTTAGGTTACTCTTTGAGATTTATCGGGTTACTCTTTATAATAAATTGGATTACTCTTTGATTTGAGACTCCGATTTAATGAATTAATTGGTTTACTCTATCAAAATAATTAGGTTACTCTTTGGAATTTATTGGGTTACTCTTTATAATGAATTGAATTACTTTTTGATTTGAAACTTTGATTTTCTAACAATAAAGTTATTTTTATAATGAATTAATTGGAATTGAATTACTCTTTAATTTAAAACTTCGATTTTCTAATAATAAAGTTATTTTTATAATGAATTAATTGGATTACTCTTTATGATGAATTAAGTTACTCCTTGATAGATCACTCTGTAAAAATAATTAGATCACTCTTTGGAATTAATTAGATCACTCATTGAAATTAATTAGATTACTCAGTGAAATAAATAAAATTACACTCTACCCATCATAAAAATTAATTTTATCTCCACTCTTGTCCCTATACTTGTGTGTGTAAAAGTAAACAAAAATCAAATTTACTGGTTCAGACTTTATCAATGGATAATCAATGAAAATGGATCTGCAAAAGAAACACAAAAACATAAAAATAGATGAAAATATAACTACAGAGAAAGGGTGATCGAAAGGTTATCAAAGCTATTACCAAACAAAAATGTCGATCACCCGTACCTACAACATGGCTTTTGAAAGTTGATATTTTACAAATTCTATAAAAACTTACTGGTTTATACTTTACCTATGAATAATCGATGAATATAATCCTGCAAAGAAACACAGAAAAAATAAAAATGAAAGAAAATACAACTACTGATAAAGGGTAATCGAAGGGTTATCAAATGCATTACCAAAGAGAAATACCCATCACCCTCACCCGTATTCAGTAAATGTCCATCACCCGTACCCGTATCTAAATTTATATATATTCAGTAAATGTTTCAACATAAAAATGAAAATTTTAAAATGTAATATTTATACAATTCAAACAACACACATATATACTCCCTCCGTCCCATTTCAATCTTTACATATTTCTAATTTGGGTGTCCCATTTCAATCTTTACATTTCTCTTTTTGGTAGATGAAATCCACACAAATTAACTTTTTCTCTCTACATAATCCCACACTTCACACTAATACAACTACCCACTTTGCATTAAAATATTATTTCTCTCACTTCACTTCACATTAAAATACTACATTCCTTAATCTACGTGCAAAAAGCAAACGTAAAGTTTGAAACGGGACGGAGGGAGTATGTATGTGTGTGTGTAATTTTCAATTAACAAAAATATGATATGCAATTAGAATGCAAACATTAACATATATTAATGTCATAGAAGATACTTGCTGACTTTTCAATGCATATTAATAGAAAAATAGAAAATCAAACTCTAAAAAGTTATTAAATAGTTAAAATAGAGAATTTTGATTCTAAGAAATCTTATCTATATATTAAATGACTCATTGTTTGTTATCAAAAAAATAAAGAATAACGGAAAAAAATTAAAAAAGTACACATACAATTTATAAAATAGTTTAAAAGTATATAAATTATACATAACTTACCCATTCTTACTTTATGATAAATAATCGATGAATATGAACCTGCAAAGAAAACACAAAAAACATAGGAATTGAAGAAAATACAACTACTAAGTAAGGGTGATTGTAGGGTTATCAAAGCCATTACCAAACACAAATGTCATCACCCATCCCGTATTCAGCTAAATGTCCATCATACATACCCGTATTAGTAAATATCCATCATCCGTACCCATATCACCCGTATCTAGAGCATAGCTTTTGAAAGTTGACATTTTACAAATTCTACCAAACTTACTCGTTCAAACTTTATAAGTGGATAATCAATGAATAAAAACTGCAAAGGAAACACAAAAACATAAAAATGAAAAGAAAAATATAACTATAGAGAATGGGTGATCGAAGGATTATCAAAGACATTATCGAACAAAAATATCCATCACCCGTACCTGTATTCAGCTTAATGTCCATCACTCATATTCGTATCACCCGTACCTACAATTGCTTTTTGAAAGTTGACATTTTACAAACTCTATCAAATTTACTGGTTCGTAATTTAACGATGAATATTATCCTGCAAAGGAAATACAAAAACATAAAAATGAAAGAAAATATAACTACTTAGAAAGGGTGATCGAAGTTATCAAATGCATTACCAAAGAGAAATATCTATCACCCTCACCCGTATTCATTATATGTACATCACCCGTACCCGTATCTAAATATATAAATATTCAGTAAATGTTTCGACATAAAATGAAAATTTTATAATATAATATTTATACAATACAAACAATATATATATATATGTGTGTGTGTGTGTGTGTGTGTGTGTGTGTAGTTCTCAACTAACAAAAATATGATATGCAATCAGAATGCAAACATTAACATATATTAATGTCATAGAAGATACTTGCCCGAATTTTCAATGCATATTAAAGGAATGCATATTAAAGGAAAATTTAAAAATCAAACTTTAAAAAGTTATTAAATAGCTAAAATAGAGAATTTTGATTCTAAGAGATCTTAGCTATATATGAAATGATTCATTATTTGTTATAAAAAAATAAAGAAATAAAAAAGAGTAAACATACAATTTATAAAATAGTTAAAAAATATATAAATTCTACAAAACTTACCTATTCGAACTTTACCGATGGATAATCGATGAATATGAACCTGCAAAAGAAACATAAAAAACATAGAAATTGAAGAAAATGTAACTATAGAGTAAGGGTGATGGTAGGGTTATCGAGCCATTACCAAACAGAAATGCCATCACATGTCCCGTATTTAGCTTACGAAATTTATATTATAAAATAAAAAAGTAAATTTTAAATAATAAAATCTATTATTAGTATAATTAAAATTTATGATTGAAATCAAAAGTATTAATTAGACGGTCAAGATTAAAATTAAATTATTTCTAAATAAAGTAAATTTGAAAAAAATTAAAAACAAAAGTAGAAGTTTAAGTTACATAACCCCAAACCAAACACCATCTTAGGGTATAGCTGCCCTTCTGTTTTCTACGTGTCATTCATCCAATTGAGTGGCACAAGAAATGTCACACAAAGTGCACAGAAGATCCAGACAAAAAAATTGTACTATTAATTCATAGCGTGAAAATTTTAAAAATATTTTTTAAGAAAATATAATTACAATTATATTAAACATCATATTTCTAATGTTTTGAAGAATATTTTTATACTATTATTAATATTAAAATAACATCCAATTATTATAAATTTATATAATCATCATTTAATGATTTATATTATAAATCTAAGATTTATATAAAAACGCAAACAAATCTAATATAATTACAAAAAGCTACTTAAATTTGGTTAAATTTTATATAAAGGCACCGAATTCTAAAACAAATTATAAAGAAATGATCAATGTTCAAGATTAGAGTTTGATTAATTAATGGCCAAGATTAAAAAAATTAAATTTCATAAATGGAAAGGCCGGTCAAAATTAATTAAAGTTGGTCAAAATTAAGCAAATTCATTTTGCTTTATATATATATAATATAATATAATATATATATATATATATATATATATATATATATATATATATATATATATATATATATATATATATATATATATATATATATATATATATATATATATATATATATATCTTAAGTATACTATAGCAGAAACTTTTCTGCCTACGTGTCGTCTCCAGAGCACTCCATTATGACATGTAATTTTCTCATTTTTTTGAATTTTTAAATTATTTTTTTATGTTTTCCTTATTTACTTATCATTAACTTCCTTATTTAATATTTTCTTTTTAAAATAATGTATTTTCTTATTTTATTTATTAATCTTAAATAGGTAATAAATTAAAAAATTATTTATAGAAATTAAGAATAAAATATTAATTAAAAATAAAAATTATGCTTATTTGAGATAATAATAAATAAAAATAAACATATACATAATTTAAGAAAAAAATTAAAATTAAAAATTTGTATCAAAATATAAATTAAAAATATATTTATCTTTTCTTACATGTGCACCTCATTAATTTATCATAAAATAATTTCTTTTTTTATTTTTTATTTTGATTGATGACTAATTAAAATTTGAATATCTTTAAGTATTTATTTTGATTTCATTATTTAATTACTAAATCTTTTATTGTAAATAAATTAATAAGAATAAATTTAAATTATATATAAAGGAAAAAAGAATATTCCATATAATATTCTCTCATACCCACTTATGAATAAGCATTTTTGATTATTTATTCCGAACACACACATTCAATTTTTCAAGAGGAATAGAAGCTTTCTTCAAGTTCCTCTAGATAATTGATTTAAAAAAATATAAAAATTTATTTTGATGGAGCGTGATTCACTTCTAAATAATTGAATCTCATTCACCTCTAAAGAATCAATTCAGGTATTCTTCAAGAATCAATTCAAGTATTTTTTCAAATGAATAAGAGAATCGATTCAAGTATTCTTGAATCATTCAAGTATTTTTGGAATCGATTTACCTCTTCAAGTATATAATCTCAAGTATTCTTTCTTCAAGAGGAATAAGAGGATCGATTCAAGTATTTTTGAATCATTAAAGTATTTTTGGAATCGATTTACCTCTTCAAGTATATAATCTCAAGTATCTTTAAGAAGATGAATAAGAGGATCGACTCAAGTATTTTTTTATATCGATTTATCTCTTCAAGTAGATAATCGATTCAAGTATATATTCTTTAAGATGAGTAAGAGGTTAAAAAACTGATTCATGTAGATCATTCAAGTATTTTTGGAATCGATTTACCTCTCTTCAAGTAGATAATCTATTAAAGTCTATCTTAAGATGTATTCTTTAAGATGAATAAGAGCTTAAAAAATTGATACGTGTAGGTCATTCAAGTATTTTTGGAATCGATGTACCTCAATCGAAAGCTTTCTTCAAGTTATTTAACTTTAATATATTACTTGATGTTGGCAAATGATATTGAAATCGAGTTTTTAAATTATTTTTAATTTATTAATTTTAGCATAATAATTTTATTTAATCATTCATATGTATTTGAATTATTCATTTATGACATATAAAATTTATTTTTTTTAATTATTAATATAATTTGAAACAAAAAAAAAAACTCTCTCTCTCTCTCCCTCCCTCCCCCCCTCTCTCTCTCTCCCTCCCTCCCCCCCCCCCCCTCTCTCTCTCTCTCTCTCTCTCTCTATATATATATATATATATATATATAATAAATTCATTACAAATTTATAAATATTTTAAAATATACTTATTATTTATATAATTTGAAACCTAAAAAATTAGGCAAAAACTTGTGTGAGATCGTCTCACGTAAGGGTTTACATGAGATAAACAAAAAATGACAACTTTTATTATGAAATGTGATACTTAATTAATAAAAAATGATAATGTTATTTCATGAACCAATATTTATAGTATAAATGAAAAGTGATAACATTTTGTAGCGAAACTGATTACTATTTTAAAAGGTGTAAAATGATCTCACGTGAGACGGTATCACGCAAGACTTATACAAAAAATTTAGTTAAAAAAATTAAATAATAAATTCATTAAAATTTTATAAATATTTAAGAATATATTATATATAAATTTAATTTTATTTATATTAAATATTAATTTATTAAAAAATAATTAATTGAAATAGAATTACTATTATATAACTGATTAAGAAATACTTAACTTTTATCATAAATAAAAAAATATTATATATATATATATATATATATATATATATATATATTGAATCACATTAACATGTACTCCCTTCGTACTGGACAAACAGCATCATTTGTTTTTTGCACGTAAATTAAGAAGTATTATTATTTTATGTAAAGTGTGTATGTGTATTAGAGAGATGTGATGGGTAGTGGTGGTCCACTGGTGGGCCCTTTTTACTAAAAGAGGAAAATGATGCAATTTGAACGAGACGCCCAATATAGTAAAATGATACTATTTGGGTGGAACAGATGGAGTACTTGAAAATAATAAAAATCAATTAAAATTACTTAACTCAGAAATTAATAAAGTTAGTATATATTATCTTTTATATATGATTTAGCTATACATCATATTATCAAAAGTAAAAAAGGTGTACATTGTTATAAATTCTTTATATTGATAAAAGAAGTTGTATAGTTATAAAGAAAATCTCAATAATTAATATTGAATAATTATATGATACTGATTATTCAATTATTAAAAATAAGAGTAATAATTAAATGATCCCGCGTATTACATGAGTTTCATACTAGTATATACTAATTGCGAATACGCTGCTATAAATAACTTTTTAAAAGTATGAGGTGTCGCGACGTGGTTAATTGTCGTATACTTTATTTATATTTTTTAATATTACATATATAATCTTTCTACTTTTAATTTTATTATTATTATTATTATTATTATTATTATTCATGTATATCTTTAAATCATGTATATCTATAAATTAAATATTACCTTTAATCATATTTTTTTGATTAATTAGGAATAGATAATCAACAAAATATATCCAACTTATTATTATTATTATTATTATTATTATTATTATTATTATTATTATTATTATTATTATTATTATTCATGTATATGTTCAAATTAAATACCACATTTAATCATATTTTTTTATTGATTAGGAATACTACTTTTATTTTTATTTTTTATTTTTATCATTATTATTATTATTCATGTATATATTTAAATTATGTATATCTATATATTAAATATCATCTTAATTATATTTTTTGATTGGTTATAATAATTCATCCGCGTATTATGCGGGGATGTGTACTCGTGTATGTGTATATATATATATATATTTATATAGATTATTGTGGTGAAAGATTGAACTGTCGATTCGATTCTTTGTGTAGCATATTATAAACCCAACAATAGTATACATGTTGAATATGAATATATTAATAATAATTATTATAAATTATTATATAGAAATTGAATCAAACACTCAAAGAAATGGAGTAATATTTTAGTGAAATGGCCAATAGCGTAAAGGTCAAAGAAAAGTTCTCCTGAGGTTCACTTAATAATTGGTTAATTAATTTTTCAAAAATAAATAATTGGTTAATTAATTTATTTTATTTTATTAGCCATAACTTATTTCTTTTGAATAGAAACTATATCAGTTTGCCAACCCTTGATTATTAGAAGCAAAAAAAACATAAGGTCCTAATCTTAGCTGTCTCGATGGGAGGACACTTGTCGCCTTTCCCAAAATAGTTAATCTTGATTTATTTCATCATACGATCTATACCTAATTATTTTAATAATATTACCCTTTTCATCTTAATTGATTTCAAAACAAAAGATTCGATGGCTCACGAAAGTGGCCAAAGATTAATTATTTAAATATACAAAACCCCATTTTTAAATAAATAATTTGTAGAAAAAAGTCGTGTTTGAAGAAGCAATCTTTCCATATATTTATAACTCGTGGTCTTCTTTACATAGCCTACGTGTTCACATAGTAATATTTAATATTTTAATATCATATTGGTACTATACTCTTAGCCATGCATGGATATTAATATTAGGGAGTACAAAATATATATAGTCCCATAATTCACCACAATTATTGGACAATAATAATGCAAATATAGTCAACTCATGCAATTTAGTTTTATTGTACGAAAATTTCATTTATAAGTTGTCTCATTTCCTTGAAATTTATTATACCTCAAAGTTTGACTATTCGATCATCCTCCCATATATCCAAAATTATTACTTGATTAAACAAATTTAATGATGGTGTTTAAACGTTAAGATATCGATGTGTGTGCTTAACTTAATTGCAATATAATTGTATCTAGAATACAAA
This sequence comes from Pogostemon cablin, assembly GCA_023678885.1. Lineage (NCBI taxonomy): Eukaryota > Viridiplantae > Streptophyta > Magnoliopsida > Lamiales > Lamiaceae > Pogostemon > Pogostemon cablin. The sequence continues at coordinate 10,983,484 of CM042983.1, forward strand.
TTATTAATACATAATTATCACGTTGATGAGGAATATATAATTTAAGAATTACTAGTCGTAGTAAAATTAATAGAGTACAATGATTATGCAATGGCTTACGTGAGACGGGCAAAAAGTGATAACAATGAAAAGTGATATTCAAATAATGAAGAGTATAATGTTATTTCATGAACATTTTATAGTATAATGAAAATTGATAGCATTTTATTGCGAAAGTAATAACATTTTATAGCGTAAGTGATAATTAATTTAAAAAATGTAAAAATAGTCAAACAATACCTAACCTAATCCAAAATTGAACTTAAGTTAATACGTAAGTCTCTCGTGAATTACATTTTATGAGATTTTGATAATTGATTTTGTAAAAAAAAAAAAAAATTGATTAATGAAATGCTATGTGATTGTGAGATGAATCAAAGTAAACATAAAAATATTACTACATCGTAACTAATTAATGTTTAAAAGCTTAGAAAATATAGCATGTGAGACACCATGTCATGTCATGTAATGTTTGGTGGGAAGATATAAATACGTTATTAATACTATTCATTATCTAAGTCTTCAATAAATTGGAATTCGTTAATTAATTTATGTTTATAAGCTTAGAAATAATGTGTTCAGAGTTTTATTAGGATTTATTCTGAAATTTGTAAATATATTTCAGAGTGTTAACTATATACATAGAGTACAAAAGGCACTAAACAAATACTGCAATGCATTACCCATGTTCCTATAATTTAAGGGGCCATGTGAATTTTTTTTTAAACTTCTATTTTTATAAAAGACAAGATAAATAAAAATAAATATGAATATAATTATACTTATTAGTTATATAAAATGAGATGTATTATAATAAAAAAATATATCACATTAAATATGATTAATATTATCCCCATCAAATAAAAAAGATAATCATAAAAGAAGAGTAATTAAAATAACCTTAATAAAAAATTACAGTTTTTGTTCAACAAATTTAATGGAAAAATAATTTAAAAAATTAAAAAAAGAATGATAGAAAAAGAAATATAGCGTGAAAAAATAAAAGAAATGACCGTTTTTTAATTAACTTATCAAATAAAAAATAGTAAAATATTTAAGCAAAAATTTTACAATTTATATTCAATAAATATAACAGATTTTTTTTTTATAAAAAAAATAAAACAATTGTGAAAGATGAAAAATTGTGAGAAAAAGGGAACATAAAGATTAAAGTGTTATCCCGTGCCCTAAAAAAAATTGAATTCAAGTAAATGCGAAAAAAATATTAAAGTGATTTCAACTAAACATTAAATATCTATGTTTATATTTTCAATAAACAAAAGAAAATTATATATATATATATATATATATATATATATATATATATATATATATATATATATATATATATATATATATATATATATATATATATATATATATATATATAATAAAAAAGCTCGGGGATCCTCGGGATGGGACCTTATGCGGTGGCACCTCCGGCACCACCCCAGGGCCGTCCCTAGCATCACCATCCACTGAGTACATGAATGAGTAGAATAGTAAGTGTATTGATTCTCATTCCTTACAAATATTGATAAAAGGTAACGAGAATCTTCAATCATTCTCATTGATTCATTGTGTACTTTCAATTCTTTAATTAAATTTCATTTTATTACTATTACCTTATTAATAAACCCTTCTTATTATTATTATTATTATTATTATTCCAAAATTTGAATTAAGGATATTAATTGTTGAATGACATCGTGACAAATCAGAGGCAGTTTTTATTTGGCCTTAGGGTTGTATCATCGGTACAAATAATGATTTTCCCAACATCATGTGCCTTGATTTGGGTTATATTGTTTTTAAATAATTAATTTTTGCCTTTATTGTAGTATAATTTTTTTTTAAAGAAAATAATTTTATTTTAGTTTGACTTACACATAAACGAAAAAACTATTCTCCATCAAGACGATATACGTATAGCTCAAAAAATAACACAAAAACAATACGTTAGCCAAGATGTCAAAAGAAATACTTTGTACAAATAAAACATAATGAAAAAACAACTCTAGTATATACTATTATCATTACATTCTAATTTTTAATTATTTTTCTTTAATTAGGAGAGGATATCGATGATGTGTGTTTGAAAGTGTGCGACTAACCAAAGAAAAATTAAAATGTAGAATCCAATGGTACAATAGACGTCATTTATTTTGACTTGTACATATAAATTAAAAAATATATATATATATATATATATATATATATATATATATATATATATATATATATATATATATATATATATATATATATATAATTAATAGAGTAAACCAATTATATTAATGCATGGTGGCAATTGATTTTATTTTATAGGCTTCTACTTCCCATCTACATTTGCTGATATAAATTATTTTGAAATTCATATGTCAAAATTTGAAACTGAGTTTACACACACATGATAAATCAATTACCATCCATCACTTATAAGAATTGGTCTACAAAATTGGACTTGGAATATGACATTAAAATTGTATATATATTCTCTCATAAGTCAATTATTTTAAAATTAGATATTAATCATGAAAACCACTTTTATATGATTTTCTTGGGTGACATCTTGTGTCTAGTGTATCTTCGATTCCATGGAGGTTCCAACCTTTTTATTATTTTTAATTTTATTTTTTTAAATGTAAATATCTTTGTCAGTTGTCGGTTTAATTGGGATGAATACCGATTTGGTCCCATAACTTTCCTCATGGTCCTTTTTAGTCCCAAAAAAGATAAGTTTATCAAATTAGTCATACCGGTGAAGAAATAGGGCCAAATACGTCATATTTCTGCCGGAGAACAGTGACATCGCCGGAAAATGACACGTGATTGTCACGTGATGGCTGAAAATTTCCGGCGATGTCACCGTTTTCCGGCGAAAATATGACGTATTTGACCCTAGTTCTTCACCAGTGGGACTAATTTGACAAGCTTATCTTTTTTTAGACTAAAAAATACCATGAGAAAAGTTATGGGACCAAATCGCAATTTATCCCGTTTAATTGGTATAAGATGAAGAATAAAAAAGTTTAGAAGAAAATGAACTAATTCCAATTTTCAGTCACTAACTCAAGACAAGTTCGCTTATGAGCAGTAATTATGTGAAACGAGATAAACTATAATTGTTATATATATATATATATATATATAAATATATATATATATATATATATATATATATATATATATATATATATATATATAATGATATATTTGTTATAAGAGTATTTAAGTCATACTCCATTAATTAAGATTATTTCTATTTTAATATTTTTGAAGTATGTTAGTAAATTTAGGGGTGCGAATAGCTGCCATTAATTAAATTTTAACAAGCGGTCAATTATAAAAATAAGTGGTTCATTAACAGGGCCGGCCCTGAGATTTCGGGGGCCCTAGGCGAAATAAAAAAAAGGGCCACCAATCATTGAGTCATTCATTCGCTAATTACCTCTTATTATTCACCGATTTAAACAACTTGCAATAAAAATAATACACTGTGTTTGCACTTTTTGAGTACACAAGCCATTTTTTATCTTGATTCTCACAATTTGATAATTTTCTTGTGTAATGTATGTATGAAAAATGTCTAGAAAGTTAATCTTTAGAAATTTGAGATCATTTTCTCTTTTAGGACATTTCTCCACAAATACGTCTCTAATTTTATTATCAATGTTATCCTAAGCTCTAGGATCACATATATCCCACGCATAATCTTCATTCTCTAGAATATTTTCATATTTTTCAATTTCATTATCAACATCTTCATTATCTGTTTCATTTTCATTGTTTAGCAACTTTTCCTCATTTAAGACTATTTCATCTTCAATTACTCTAACTAAATTTCTCTTCATCATTATTGTTTAGCAACTTTTCCTCATTTAAGACTATTTCATCTTCAATTACTCTTAAGTAAATTTCTCTTCATCATTATTGTTTAACAACTTTTCCTCATTTAAAACTCTTTCATCTTCAATTACTCTTAAGTAAATTTCACTTCCTCATTCTCATTTAACTCATTTTTATTCTCAATTCCCACCGTATTCATTTTGTGTATACATGATGCATATTTTCTAGAAAACATGATTGATGATTATAAGCAAATAAATAACAAATCTAATTAAAAAAATCAATAAAATAACAATAAAAGAGAATTAAGAGGATTGAATATTGAATTGTTGATGAAATTTCATAAGAAAGAGAATTAAGAGAAAGATAGAAATTCGATAAGAATGAGAATTGTAAAAATGTTTACTAAACGTTAGATTTATATGGGTGAGTACACAATAAAAAATAAAAAAATAAATTAAGATTAAGATTATAATATTGAAAAGAGAAGATAAGCGAAGATAAGCTAAGTATACAATGGTCATAATAATTAAGATTACAAAATAATTAAGATTACAATAGCAGTGCTGAGTATAATACAGTCATAATAATTAAGAATACAACGGTTAAGAATATAACGATTAAGAGATAGCAGTCAAAATTTATTTAGTAAATTAATAAGAAAAGAATTAAAATTTATTATATATATATATATATATATATATATATATTATGTAGGTATAATTTGGGGGCCCTAAGATTTGGGGGCCCTGGGCGATCGCCCTTCTTGACTACGCTCAGGGCCGGCCATGTACATTAATTAATGCTGACTTTATTCCAAGATGAAATCAATGAAAATTAAATAAATATATAAATATACAAAATAAGTATTGATGGCATTGATAAATAAATTAAGTGGAAATAAGTGGCCATATTATAAACTTTTTTATTAAATTAGGAAAAGTGATACTTTTGAACTGAACGTCACAAATAGTAAAATTGACACTTTACAGAGGGAGTATATAATTTTTTAATGCATAGTAGTTGAGAGATATAATATTTAATGTGTAGTGGTAGTTGTATTAATATTGTGTGTGATCCTATAATGAATAATTAATTTTTTTGTGTGGGTCACACTTAACAAAAAAATAAATATAATTCTTAACCTGGAATAGAATAAAATTTCACTCATACTTTCCCTTTCTCTAAGCCTCCCAATAGGCATAAGTCATTCATTATAGTGAGGAGTCCCGTGACCAGGTGAGCTAGTCCACATGGTTATAGAATAAAATGGAAAATGTAAAACTTAACATGAGCCGGAAGGAGTATATTTTAATACCAAAAAACAACTCCTTCCGTCCCATAATACTTTTCACGTTTACTGTTTCACGTTGTTTAAGAAAAGTTGCACTTTTTGACCAACTTTATTGAATTTTGAAGGTATTGTAGTATTTTTAGGTAATGAAAAAGTATAAAATAATGAGATGTGTGTGAAAAAGAAGTGTCAATTTTGAAATTAAAGTAACTTTTGAGGTTGTTAGATAAAGTGATGTTTCCTTTTTTGAAGTATGAAAAATTTTGTGTGACAAACAAATGAGAAAAGTGTGAAATGTTTTATGGGATGGAGGGACTAGTTAGGGAGTATAATAATCAATACTACCTCCGTCCCACTATAATGTTTACATATTTTTATTTTAGTCGTCTTATCATAAAACTTTATATTTCCCTTTATAGTAAATGAAATACACAAAATAGTTATTATTTTACTATGAGGCTTACCTAAAATGTTAATACATATAACTATCTATTATATATATCTAATATTTTAGTATCTCACTTACTATTTATTAAAATACTATATTTATTAATGAGTGTATATTGGGTGCATCCGAGTGCAAGGTGCACCCATATGTTATTCTATTTTGTATACATTTTATTCTATTTTGTATACATGTTTTGTAATAATTGTATATTTTTTTCACACTAAATTTTTCATTAAAAAACTAACATGTATATGTGTATAACTTTTTATTCAATAGTGTATACATGTTTTTTAATAATTGTATATTTTTTACACTTAATTTTTCATTAAAAAACTAACAATTAAATTGTATACATTTTTGCTCTTAATTGTATAGTATGTTTTTGTGTATATTTGTATGTGGATGCACTCTATGTTTAGGTGCACTCAGGTACACACTATAATTAGCATTTATTAATTACAGTGAATAAGCAACCGTTAGCATATACGAGTGTATCTTTTTAATTGATATGCACGAAAACTTTGCTTAACTTAAAAAGTTTCCCGTCGTGGACCACGTGGACATTTCTGGACAGCTTATGATCCGTCTATTGTCTCATTGAACGAAATCAGTGATATTTTGAAAAGTCAACAAATTTTACAGAGATGAATTATTTAAATAAAATTAACATACAAATGTTCAACAAGTCACTATTAATAACATTAAAAAAATTACCAAATCATTTTTCTACGTTTATGATTAATTAAATCACGAGGACTTAAACCTATACTATATTTTTTTACATTGATAAAGATTAATTATTAATAATTTGATCTTTTCAACCATGAATGTCATGATTTTAATTTAGATTTTTCCAACATGTTAAGGTTAAAGACCACTGCATGAGATGTTTATAAATGTTGATAAATCAAGACTAAATGGTGGAAAGTCTTCTAATATGTAAACTGTTCTTATAATTACACAGTGATAGCAACATCAAATAATTAACTAGCTGAATTAAAAGAAAAATGTTCATTGACATATCTATGAGTATAAGTCTCCTGTGAGACGGTTATTATGTGAGACGGGTCAACACATTGTTAAAATATTATTATTATTATATAGGTAGAGTATGTTTATTGTTAAAGTATGTTTTTCTAAAGTATGATGAATAATGAATTAAAGTACGATTTTAGAGTGTTATAGTATAATTCACTACAAACATATACTTTAACTACAAATTAACATATTTTAATTATATAACAAATATACTTTAACAGTGGGTCGACCCGCCTCATATTTACCCGTCTCACAAAATAGTAGCTTTATATATATTTGAATCACACTTTCTCCCTCAATGAATAATTAAATGATGAGACAGAGAATAAAAATGACACTTAATGGTTGAGAATATATAATTATTGAAATGATATTTAATGTTGAGTCATTATAATTTACCCTTATATATCACTCTATTAGGTTGGAGTGTAGAGTCGCTTAAACCACTCTATTAGGCCGGAGCATAGAGTTGCCTGGGATTTGCGTATCCAACTTTTTATCAAAATAGTGAGAAGGATGTGCATGGTGGTGAGAAATGAAGAAAGGGAAAATGATGAATAAGTCAATCGATCCAAAAAGGCATGCAGTTGAATCTGATGGATCGAATGAATTAATTACAAAAGATGGGTCATAAAAATTATGATCATTCTTATCAATCAGTTCTTCAATTCACCTATTACCTATAAACAGGACAAAATTACTAGGAGATGGAATATATCATTCAACAATAGTTACATTTTCTTACTATATCTTCTGATGTTCATGAATCAATCAAATCTCCCTTTAATCATCATTCAGATATGCATAATTTAAGGTTTCTTTCGAAATATTAGGTAGGCATTTTGTACTAAGTAAGTAAGATTTAATTAGCCAAATAGAAATTCTACACTAGTTACATATTAATCAATTAATTAGGTGCATAAAATAGACTAAAATAAATGGATATGCATATAGATACTTCATTTAGAGTCCTCGTGGTTCTAATTGTGTCATCTAATTATCATACCGCTAAATAAATCACACGTATGATAGAGAAATTAAGGTTTAGTATCCATTCCGAAAGAACCCACCAACATCCTCCATTTTGCAAGAAACTCTCCCCGGCCTTCTATACTGCTCCATTTTCGTGTAGATTACATAGATACAACTATTCGAGTAGGGCTAATAGTTTTCTTTTACGAGGCCACCTGTTTTGATCCTCTTTAAGCCACTTGTTTGAATGTTTCAATGATTACTTTTGAATCATACTTTTAATTTCGCTTTTTTACTCTTTTATTTTTTTTTTCTTTTTTATAATATCATCTATTTTCCTTTACAGTGCTCCATTTCGTGCTACAAAATGGAAAAAAAAATTGTAGCTACTGCATGCTACAGACAAATGACGTACTCCCTCCGTCCGCCTTTGAGGGTGTCATTTGCTTTTTGCACGTGAATTAATGAGTATTATTATTTAATGTATAGTGGGTAATTGTATTAGTGGAGGTGTAGGTCCCATTTTTTGAAATGGTGTACCCCACGGCCCCTGCCATGGGGATTGGTGGAGGAGGTAAATCGCAGGATGTGCCTCAAGTGGCTTATAGGGAGGGCTTACTGTAGGTTCCATTTTTTAGTTGTATTAGTGGGTGGGTGTGTGGCGGACGCTCAAAATGAAAAAATGATACCCTGAAAGCGGACGGAGGGAGTATTTTTTTTTCTTTTATTTTTTTTTAATTTAAATAATAGGTATGTGCATGTGTGTTTTACATATTTTTTGTTTATTTTAGTAGCTTTTTGTTTAAGTAATCATTAAATTTAAAGATTTTTTAATAATTTTATGTTTGGTCAATGATGTATATGTAATTTTAAATGATTTTGTTATTTTAATTTTATGTATATTAATATTTTTATTACTTTATTTTTTTATTTAAAATTAGAAATAAAAATGAAAAATAAATTAATTTATATAAATAAGTAAAAATATTATTTAAAAAGAGGATTTATTATTATTATTAGGGTTTAACTTTGGGAGTGAAAAATAGAACAAATTAATTTAATGGAGATGAGCTACTGAGTTAATTGTATTTTGAATTCGATATGCTTTAAAATAGAGTCGATCAACCGCTAGAGATAGTCTTATATATACTGCATACTATATATTTGTCCTAAGTGGATTAATTTTGGTGTGCATAATACCATTACCCTTGTCGTCTACTCTGTTCATGCAACCTATACTACAATTTTAAATTAAATGAAACACTGACTGAAGTCCTCTACTGTTTATTAATTTATTTTTAGCAGCCTCTAATTAAATTTGAGATGAAATTTGTAGTTGGATGATCAGCAAAGATTCATATGAGCTGTATAATCTATGTATAAATAATTAATTATTATTTTCTGGTTCGGCAGATTTATAATAAAATATTTTGACTTAGTTAATCTTGTTGAGTGTTTATTTATTAATTAGCTAGAGTTAATTAATTAGCTATTGGACTGGGCGTGGAATTGATCCTATACTTATTTATATATTTTGGATGAAACACTTCGGTGCAATTTGGTGTGAAAATTCCAATTACTTAGAAAGCAATCCAAAATAAGCCCATATATTACTAACTATATACTCCCTCCCTCCCACACTTATCATCACACTTTCCGTTTTCGTCCGTCCCACACTTATCTTTACCATTCAAAAAATTAAACTTCACATTAACCAACAACCTCAAAAGCTATTCTAATTTCAAAAATATCACTCCCACCTAACACACATAACATACTTTAAAATTTATTTATTATCTAAAAATACCACAATACCCTTAAAAAGTCAATAAAATTGTTCAAAAAGTAACTTTTATTAAACTACGTATCTACAGTGCAGATAAATATGGAATGGAGGGAGTATTACTATATAAAGTTCCCTTTGACCAGTTGCTTCTTAAGAAATACTCCCTCCGTCCCAGGAAAGATTGCACCCATTTTCTGGCACAAAGATTAATAAAGTTGTGACTTTTAGGGGTATTATGGTATTTTTTTGGTAATAAATAAATGATAAAGTATGTTATGTATGTTAGGTAGGGGTTGTTTTTTTGTAAATAAAGTGTATGAAGAAGGATAATTGTGTTTGACTTTTTATTTTTTTAGAAATGTACAAACTTTTGTGGGACAACCCAAAATAGAAAGTATGTCATCTTTCTGGGGACGGAGGGAGTACTATATACTCTAAGCATTATGAAATGGGATTCATCTTCTAATTCATATACTCCCTCCCTCCTGTCACACACAAAGGGTTGCCTTTTGTTTTAATAGTATTGCAATATTATTATGAGAATACTGTACTAATATACTCTTTTCGTCTAGAATAAGTGAATTTTGTCATTTTGTTTCGTTTCAATACAATGCATTTTTTTTTTATGTTATATATATAAGACCCACACAAAATAATTAATAATTTTAATGAGGCTCATACACAATATTAATATAATACTCATTATACAATATTAAAATATTATATTTCTCTCTTCATTTACATATTAAATATTATATCTCTTAATTTATGTGAAAAAAACAAATGTATCTCTTTTAGAGGGACATATGAAATAAAATGTTTTACATTTAGAAAGTACTTCCTCATCTCATTTCAGTTTTTAAATATTTTCAATTTAAATATGTCATTTCAATATTTAAATTTACCACAAAATAATTAATATATCTCCAATTGTGTGTATTGACTACATTATTACAATTACTGACCTTATATTAACCCAATGGAGGAAGTATATAAACAGTGGGGACAAAAGAAAACTAAAAGTTTGAATAAAAAAAGAAAAAAAAACTCGATTTAATATTTATCTCGACTGTTTTCTCCTTTCTTTGGGATCAGTTTTCACCATTAAAAAGCCTGGAGCCAAAATTACACCAAGTCAAATTATTAGAGAGATAAAGGAGAGAAGTTTCTGTAACAAAGTGCTGCCAACACAGAGAGAGATGCACCAAATATAATAGCAAGAGAGAGAAAGTAAGAAAGAGGCAGAGAGAGATAAAGATGGGAAGAGCTCCTTGCTGTGATAAAGCCAATGTAAAGAAAGGTCCATGGTCACCTGAAGAAGATGAAAAGCTCAAGGACTTCATTCACAAATCTGGCACTGGTGGAAACTGGATTGCTCTTCCTCAAAAAGCTGGTAAAAAACCAACTTCATAACCCCCCTTCTCTCTCTCTCTGAATTTACATGTGTTGTGGGGGTTTAATTTAGGTCTGAGAAGATGTGGAAAGAGCTGCAGATTGAGGTGGCTTAATTATCTCAGACCCAATATTAAACATGGAGATTTCACTGATGAAGAAGATAGAATTATTTGTACTCTTTATGCAACCATTGGAAGCAGGTATTTACATTATCTTTCTGATTTTCTTAAAACTGCAGTCCAGTTTGAATGATTTTATGCATGCATGTCATTAATTCTTGAAAGTTAAAAATAATGCAGGTGGTCAGTGATAGCAGGTCAGTTGCCAGGAAGAACTGACAATGACATCAAGAACTATTGGAACACCAAGCTGAAGAAGAAGCTCATGGGAGTGATTCCATCCAATCTTGGAAGATATTCCAACACCTTTCATAATCACACCCAATCTCATGATCAATCTCTCTCTAACCACTACACAGATTACACTACCTCTCTCTCCTACTCCAACCTTGACAAATCATTAAACCACCTCAGCCAGAATATCTTCTCATTGTCCACTAGTCAATACCCATTCTTCCAAGAGGGTTTGGTGGGATTTACAGGGCTATATAAAGACAAGAACATGCTGATGTTTGGTGGTAATGAAGCAAGCTGTTCCTCATCTGATGGAACAAGCTGCAGCCAGATGAGTTATGGGAATATGGATCAGGTGAAACAGGAGGAAATGGGGTGTGGCTTTCAGGGTTTTAATAATAATGGGTTTGATCAAGAAAAGTTCATGGTTCAGTATGGAAGCAATCAGGTGGATGATCCATTGATGGTGGATGGATTTCTTGTTCAGAAAATGGCAAGTGGGGGGGTGGTTATGGGGGGTGATTTGGAGGAGGTTAAACAATTGATAAGCATTGATCATGGGGGAAACAGCAACACTTACAGCTGGTTCAATGATGAAAACAAGACTCATGAGAGAGAACAAGTGTACTATTACTAGTCAGAGAGAGAACTGACTGTGAGTAGCATCATATCACAAGGATTTGAAGGGGGGTGGGTATGGTGGAGGTGATGAAGATCATGAAGATGAAGATTTAAAAAAAAAAAAAAGACTTTTTTTTTTTTTCTAGTTTCTGGGATTTTGTGTTGTGATGGAAAATGCAATTAAAAAGTAGCTGTGTTGACAGTACATGGTAAAACATTGTGCATTTCTTTTAGGATAACTTACCATGATGTTATTTCTTGTTTGATCTGATCTGTAACATTATCCATTGAAAAACAAAATCAACCCCCTGATCTTCAATGTCATAAATATATTAACATTATAAACAACCATATATAATATGAAAATAAATGCACTATATATGTAAGAACTCTATTAAAAAGAAAAGTCCAACTATATAGTGCAAGGTAATTAATTCTAACCTTTAAATTTGAATTTAAAAATATTAAAAACAAAAAGTATACTCATAAATATACTCTAAATTTACATTATAATTTAATTATTCTAAAAAGAAAAGGTCTCATTCTTTCATTTTGATTCCAAACATTATCTTTTGTCATATTAGGTAGATTTTTTTCATGAAAAAAGTTCATTTATATGTGAGGTTTAAGAACAGAAACCTGCAACTTTCAAAACTAATTTAAGATTATGGACATTTTTAATAATACGATTCGTATGAGAGTAATAAATGCATTTATTTATATATTTATAAATACATGTATGTGTGTATGATCATGCATGATGAAATCATGGCGTGGTGGATAGATCATTGGATCTCTTTAATTTCATAAAAAATTAAATCAAATAAATATGTTATTCAAATTAGTAATCCTATAAGAGTTACATTATGATTGTAATAGGGTAATTAACTATACGTAAAAATAAAATAATTTGTGATGAAAACACACTTTTGGGGAGAAAAGCCGACCACCGACCAAGCTTGAAAATGTGGTTTATAATTAAATAATTTTACGAAACTTTTGTCCATTGACTATTTCTCATTATAACTTTAAGCATTGACTTTGGTTCATTAATTGGCACAAGTGAAAAACAGGCGATTACTCTACCGACTTTTAGACTATTTACAATTATATATATACTTGAAAAAAAAAAAAACTAATTTAAATATATAGTCATGGTTGAGTATGATTCATTTAATATAATAAATTTTTAGTTTTCAGAACAAAAATGTAATCGCATACTCCTTTTGTGACATTATAATTACTCCTAATAACAAAGGGTGAGTCAAAATAAATTTACGGTGCCCTTCGTATCTTATTATATGATATAATAGGATATGAAAAAAGATACATATTGATTTACAATGCGAATTCAATTTATACATGTGTTTGTTTTTGAAAAATAATGTTGGACATTAATTCTGAGATTGATTAATACATTTTGAAAGGGTATGTATACTTGCATCATGTTTCATGAATGCATCTTCTGATCTTTTAAATAAGATTAGTAGAGGGAGAATGGAATAAATACACAAAATTCAATATAGGATATCAATACCAACACTTTTTTCTTTTAGATCTTTTCTAATCAAATGTGTTTTTAACACTTTTGTCTTCAGCATTCAAACTCTAATACTCAATGTGTCATTGTGTCGGTTTTGGTGTAGGTTAGGATGTCGGGATTCGTACCGATATTGATTCTGATGTAGGTTCAGATGTCGGTTCCAATATCGTTACGGATTCGTATCGATTCCAATGTCGATACAAATAGCGGTACGGATCTTGATATGTTTAAAAGAAGAGTAAAAATCGATATATTTAAAAGACAAAATATTTTGGGTAGGTCTTGCATTAAACCGTCTCACATGATACCATTTTATACTTTTAAAAATAGTTATCACTTTCCCTATAAAACGTTATGATCACTTTCGCTATAAAAATATTAGCGCTTTTTATTTATATTATAAATTGTTTATAAAATAGAATTATTACTTTTCATTAATTAGGTATCAAGAAATTATTACTTTTTATCAGTCTCAGTAAGCATTTACGTGAGATGTGTCACACACGTCTTTGCCAAATATTTTAAGGTAATCCACTTTTACTTACCCTATAACTTGGGATAAATACCGATTTGGTCCCATAACTTTTCTCATGGTCATTTTTAGTCCCAAAAAAGATAAGTTTATCAAATTAGTCCCATCGGTGACGAAATAGGGCCAAATACGTCCTATTTTTGTCGGAAAAAGATGACATCACCGGAAAACAGCACGTGACTGTCACGTGATGGCCGGAATCGCCAATTTTCGGGCGGGGAGATGGCTTAGCACGTGAGTCAACTTAAAAAATATTATTTTATTGCCACATGAAAATTATATTTATTTATTTAAAATAATTAAAAAAACTAAAACCTGCCACGTCAAAAAAAACTAAAATTAAAATTAAAACTTAATTACATTAAATTAAATTAAATATATACCAAAATTAAAACTAACCCACCTGATCAGACAAAAACAAAATTACGTGAACTCAATTCTCAAACTCGTTCTCCCATTCTAAGAACCCTAATACTGATTTTCAAATCTTCCCACCCTTTCACTGCCAAATCTTCCCACCTGTTCCCTCTATTGCATTTAATCATTTATTGTTCTTACGAAGATGATATTCATGCGGAAGAAGGGGGCAATGGACTGGGATAACCCAGTATACAGTAAGTTTTTTATTTATTTTTGTTGTGTTATCTCTCTCTTTTGCTATGTTTCGAGACATTTATGGTGGGGGTTTCGTATTTATAAAGGGTATTTGTGGTCCCGTGCTGTGTAAATGGGTAGAGGGTGGGGACATACATGTCGGGTTTAGGGAATCTTTCATTGTTTATATGTGTATGTATTATACTTTTCCTCCTTATTTTATTGCAAACATTGATTGTCAGGCTTTATTTTTAAACTTTTTCTTAAAATTTACAGCTTCGAAAAGTGACTATTTGACTGTGGAATTTAATTTTGGGGGTGAATTTGTGAATATGCCGTTGACAGAGTACAGTGGAGGGGACAAAGTACTAGTTGATTGGGTTAAGGCTAAAGAGCTTGAGTATTTTGATTTGGATACATATAGTGAGAAGGCTGGGGTTAAGGGTAACAAAAGATACCATTTAATGCTTGGAGATAGGAGTTTTAAGATGATTATTGATGATGAGGACCTGAGAAATTGGGCAGCAAAGTTTCTAGTTGAAAGGAAAATAAAGATCTATGTGGAATTGGAAGTGGAGAATGACATTGAAATTGATAATAACACAAATGCTAGGGATGATGAAAAGGATGTAGATGGGTATGAGTCTTTGAGGATCCTGACTTTGTAATAGGTAACGAAGTTACAGATGATGATGATGACCTGTTTACTGAGAATGTAATTGAGTTAGAAAATGAGTATGTGATATTGACCCATCCAACATGTTTCAAACTACATCTTCGGAGACTTTTTCTAATTCATTGGGAGATGTAAGATCAGAGCAACATGATGGAAATGTTGAGGGTGTGGTTGTAGAGGAGGCTGCTGGTGAGAGTGATAGTGAAAAAAGTACGGAGTGTGAGATGGAGGCTGACGTAGTGGATGAGATTGATAACTTTGATGAAAGAAGGGTATCTGAGAGCGATGATGAGGAGGCTAAATATCTAGTTTTTAATCATGCCACCATTTATAACCCTGAATTTGAGAAGGAGATTATATTTATCTCCAAGAAAGAGTTCAAAAAAGCTGCTCAGTCACATGCTACAAAAAACAATAGAAATATTCGCTTTACAAATAATGATAGAAGGAGGATGTATAGTAAGTGTGCTGATGAGAAATGCAAGTGGAAGATTCATCTTTTGAAAAGAAAAAATGAAGCTGCATTTCAGATAAGGGAATACTATCCTAAACACACATGTGCTCCTACTCAAACAGTGAGAAATTTGACATCTACTTGGCTAAGTGAGAGGTATTTGCAGAGGTTTCAGTCAGATGGTAAGAGAAATACTATTAGTTTTATACATGACGCTTCGGTTGACACTCGGTGTCAGATTTCAAGGCACCAAATTTATAAAGCTAAGAGAAAGGCACTACACAAGATTGAGGGTGATCCTGATGCCCAATTTGCTAAGCTTTGATCCTACACCGAAGAGCTTAAGAAAACTAACCCCGGATCAACAATTATCTTAGGAACAGAAAATGATAATGGTGTGAACAGATTTAGTAAGATGTATATTTGCTTTGATGGGTTGAAGAGGGGTTTCTTAGCAGGCTGTAGACCAATATTAGGGATAGATAGATGTCACTTGAAGAGTAAGTACGGGGGAGTCTTGTTAACAGCGGTTGGGGTGGACGGAAATAATAATTTGTTTCTTGTTGCATATGCAGTTTTTGAGAAGGAGAATAGTGACATTTGGGAATGGTTTTTGACTGTTCTCAAGCAAGACCTTGGTATTAAGGCCGATGAATTCACATTCATTTCTGATAAACAAAAAGGTTTAATCATGGCAATGAAGGCTATATTCCCTGGTTGTGAGCATAGATTTTATGTTAGGCATCTTCATAATAATCTAAAAATGGCTGGATGGGGAGGAGAATTGTTCAAGGATTTATTATGGAAAGCTGCTTGTAGCACGACATCAGAGGAGCACACAATAATAATGGAAAATTTGAAGGAGAAGATGGCATATGATTGGTTTAATGACAAGCCAGCTACTCATTGGTCAAAAGCTTTCTACTTCGAAAAGTCCAAATGTGATATGCTTTTGAATAATGTGTGTGAATCCTTTAACTCCAACATTTTAGAGGCTAGGGGCAATGCTATCATAACTCTGTTGGAATGGATCAGAATTCATTTGATGACGAGGCTGCAAAAGAATAGGGATAGAGCTAAGTCCAACCGGAAAGGGAGGTTGTGTCCTAGGATTAGCAAGATACTACAAAGAAACAGTGAGAAAATTGCAGATTGTATTCCCATCAAGTCCAATGATAGGCATTATGAGGTAAAATGCTTTGCAGGAGGAGGCTATACAGTGGATTTACATCTGGAGACTTGTACGTGTAGGAGTTGGCAGCTCACTGGAATCCCTTGCACCCATGCACTAGCTGCTCTACAGAAACAACGACTGAATCCGGAGGATTATGTGGCAGCATGCTATACTGTGGATTGCTATAATAGGGCCTATGAAAATCCTATTATAGGGATAAGTTATGAAGCATTATGGGGAACTAGTATGCACATCCCTCCAATGCCCCAGAATTTTGGAGTTAGGACAAAACGAGGCAAAAGAGTCACAAAAAGAAGGTTAGAGCCTGGTGAGAAAGAAAAGAAGGAGAAAAAGAAACAAAGGGTGAGAATGAGAAGGCAACAAACAACAATAAAGTGCAAGAGATGTGGAATATCAGGGCATAATATAAAAACTTGCAAAGCATCTGTTTGCCTATTTTTATAGCACTCACGAGCAAGAATACTCGATCGTTGTAGTAGTATATCCCAAGAAAAATTATCAATCCAATAAGGAGTTATGTTCGGACAAGTAAAATACGTGAGCTCATGTTCATTGTTGTTTTTGTAAAGATGATCGGGGGTTTTGAGATTTGATTAACAACTAAAACAAGTAACAAGTAAATAACAATATCAAATAAGTAGAATGACAAGAATAGAAAATGGGTGCTAAAGTTCAAGTATGGAAAGACATGGGATTAGAAACATCCAAGCACACTCGATTCATATTATCATGCAAACGGAATTCAACTCAATTGATGTAGACTAAGGGTGATCACGATTGTATCCTAAGCTCCCTTTCGGGTTACAAAGGTTGTTGATCCATTTTAGACTCCCAAAAGCACTTAAGATCAAAGCCCAACATTAACCCCTTCCATCTAGGTACTAGTTAGACTAAACTCTCCCTTTTTGTGTACTAAGGCCAACGAATGGATTGGTTCCCCTCATTGAATTCAAATATCCTTTCGGTCAAACCCAAACTCAATGTCTATTCATGCCTTCCTAATACTATAGAGGGTCGTTTCCGTCTCACTCCAAGCAATACATACATGAACATCATAATAGCATTTAATTACCACAAATAATCCATTGATCAACAATCCATTAAACCAATAAACATTCATGAATAACAAACCATGCCATCACAACATCAAGACAATTAAACTCCATGAATAGAAATCAACATCAATTAAATCAAAAACCAATTTAATCCACATGATAATATAAATCTAATATGCTCTTCATGTTCCTAATCCCACTAGAGGGATTAGCCTATCATAGTAAAAGTAATAAAACAATTAAATGATTCATTACAATTACCCATAGTCTAAGATCTAAAGAAATACAAAATGAATGGATTCTTCCCTATCAATTTCTTGAAGAGAATCTTCTATTCTTCTTGATCTCCACCTCTAGCTCTTGATTCCTTGAGATCTCTCACACCCAATGGAAGGGATGAAGTTTTGATGGAGAATTAATGGAGATGATGAAGATGGATCAAAATGGATGAAGGTGGATGAAGATGATGGTGGGAAATGGAAGAAATGGTGTGTGAGGTGTGTGTAGATGATAGGATTTTCGGATTCCCTGCCAATTGTTGAATAAAGGGGTATTTATACCCCTATGGAGGCTTCTAGAAGGATCTGGAAATTACTGCAGGAAAATACCCGGCACGAGTCGTGCTCTGTAACACGGCCACGGGGTGGCCGTGTTGTGTCTTCTGATGCTGCCGCACGGCCTCGCCTTACAGGGCCGTGTTACGCAACACGGCTCGTGTGCTGCAACACGAGTCGTGTGTTGTAACACGGGCACAGGTGTGGTCGTGTTGGCTCTTCTGATGTCGCCACACGGCCACCTTCTTACAGGGCCGTGTTGGCGACACGGCTCGTGCTCCCGACTCGACTCGTGCAACTGGACACGACCTGAAGTTGCCCGTGTTGAGTGACTAGATGTCGCCACACGGCCAACTCTTACAGGGCCGTGTTGGCTACACGGCTCGTGTGCTGGCTCCTGCATTTCTTCACTGTTTTGGCTCGTTCTCCCTCGTTTCAACTCCGAATTGAGATCCGCTTTTTCCTACATCTTCCTTATCATGTTTAGCATCCAATAAAAAGTGAAAATCTTACGTTTAAGCTCATTCACACACATTTCAATAAAAATACAAAACACAACCAAATAACATATAAAATACGGATAAAATAATACGAAAATACATATAAAAAGACACTAAAATTTAGGTGAAAATAGCTCTAATCAACCCCCCAAACTTAAGGTGTTGCTCGTCCCCGAGCAACGAAAATGACAAATCAAAAGGAGAAATTTTCACCTAGAAAAAGACTAAACGAATATAAACAATAACACATCGTTAGCAATAATAACAACAAACTATGCTAAGTCATCCTACAACATTAAAATCATGACATGAGAAATTAACAAGTTCAATCAAAAGAGAATAAAGTGTAATATAGTTCCTTTTAAGTCCAAGCCTCTCAATGGATATTAATGTCTCTCAACACTCTTTTGAAATAGGGTAAATCACACTCATTAATCGATTGGCTCGACTCACTATAAGCTTGCTCGCGGACTATATTCACAAACCACCAAAGTTTCAATCAATGATCAAAAAGGTCTTTAATTAGGATGTAATGATAGGCTCTTTGGTATGGTAGGGAAGATATGGATAATAGTGACTCAACAAGTGTAAGTAATCAAAGAGATGGCCAATTTCCTCAACTTCTCCACTTTTCTTTCTTCCTTTCTTATCTTTACAATCTCAAACACTATTTATTAACTTTCCTTGGATCGAGCTTCTTTTGATGCATGCTTCCTATCTTTGAATTTTTGTTTACTTGAGCATTTTGATGTTGTTTTACTCTTTTCTTACTTTGAGGTTGCATGTCCATTCTTGTTTTGCTCTTTTCATCATTTTTCTTGCTTGTTTACCATGTCCTTTTCTTCTTTTGGTAATCAATCAATCCTTTCTAGCTACCATCTCCTCAATCACCCACACAAAGGTATATATAAGCTTTGACTAGGTTATTAAGGCTTGTAATGTGCTAAATTCACAAGAAATAGGCTTATAGGCTCAAAATGGTTAACTAAGGATGATGTTCATGGTAGGGAACATATATGGCAATGACTATAATAACAAGGATGGCCTTAGATCATTTCACCAATCTCTACTAATCGGGCTCGTTCCTATAGTCCTTGAGCAAGTTCTAACTTATCAAACACAACCGATCCACTCATGAAGAAATACCATGTATGCATGGTTGAGGCTCAAATGCTCACAAGCTTGTGCTCGGACTTTAAGGAACTTATTACACCACATTCATATCAAAATTGAACAAGTTAAGTAAAACATGTCACAATTTGAAAGTGTAGAGATTCTTAATCATAATTTGTCATCACTTATCACCACGACATATCATCACTCACGTTCAAAAATGACTCACGACATCCCTAAACAAACCACCAAACCTCCCAAGACAAGAATGAAAATACACAAAACATACAAATAAGGACTCAACAAACAAGACACAACAAAAATACAAAACATGCAAAAACACAAAATACCATCATCCATAAGAAACTTAAGCACACATTCATCCCAACCTTTATTGAAAAGGAAATCCTAATTTACGAAAGTAAACCTCCCATAAACATAACAAATGAAGTAGCATGCTAGTCACAACAATCCAAATCAAACTCAATTCATTTCAAGTAGTAAAATGATAAGGTGTAGAGTACTCCCTCAATAGGCATTTGGTAAGGAAAGCGTTAGCTCCAAGCTCCATCATGCTTCCAATACCTCTCATTCATGCTCAAACACTCAACAAACACCATTATTTCAACAATTTCATTATAAATATGGACTATCATGCACTTCAACACCACCAATAATGCCAAAATCAACCCAAACTCATGAGAAAATTTTTTTAAAATTTGTCCAATTGTACAAGAATCATACTCAAGTGGTGAGTCACACCACACACTCTCCCCCCAAACTTAAATCGAAACAAGAGTTGAGACTTAAGTTTGCAAAAAGTGGTGAGACTTACCCTTGTAGTTTCCATTGATGATCTTCTTGTAGAGAAGTAACCGCATCCACACGACTCAAGCTATGTCCACCACGCACTAGCACCCCCCAAACTTAACTCGAGACAAGAGTCACGAATTAAGTTTGCAACAAGTTGTGGAACATGTCAACTTGAATCCATGAAGCATTTCTCTTTTCTTCAATGTGCATTTTTCTCCATGAGCACAATCAACCTAAAAGGCCAAAATAAACAAGCAACAAAAATAAAGCAATAAAGATAGTGATGGGGTGCCTCCCATCGAGCGCTAAGTTTAACGTCTTCAAGCTAGACGAATGTGTAGCTCATCTTTCACATAAAGTATCCACAAAGAGGGTCTCCCTTTGTGATGGATCCACATAGTGCTTTACACGATGACCATTAACCAAGAACTCTCCCCCGTTCTCATCTATAACCTTTAGAGCTCCCCCATCAAGTACTTCCTTTACCACATAAGGTCCTCTCCATTTGGACTTCAACTTGCCCGGGAAAAGTCTTAGTCGAGAATTGAATACCAACACCTTCTCACCCTTTTCAAAGCTCTTCTTCCTCAAACGAGCATCATGCCACCTCTTGGTTTTCTCCTTAAAAATTCTTGAATTTTCATAAGCATTTTCTCTAAATTCCTCAAGCTCATTCAATTGTAAGAATCTTACCTTCTTCGAAGCTTTCATGTCAAAATTCAACTTCTTAATGGCCCAATAAGCTTTATGCTCTAACTCCACCGGAAGATGGCAAGACTTACCATAGACAATTTGAAAAGGAGACATACCAAGAGTGGTCTTGAATGCGGTTCGAAAGGCCCACAATGCATCATCAAGTTTATTTGACCAATCCTTTCTACTCACACTCACTGTTTTCTCCAAGACTTGTTTGATTTGTCGATTAGAAATTTCAGCTTGACCATTCGTTTGAGGGTGATACGGAGTAGACACTCGATGCTTCACTCCATAAGTCTTGAGAATGTTCTCCATGAGCTTATTTATGAAGTGACTACCCCCATCACTTACCAACACTCTAGGTACTCCAAATCTTGTGAAGATATGCTTCTTTAGAAACCCCATGACCACTCTAGCATCACTTGTTCTTGAAGGTATGGCCTCAACCCATTTCGAGACATAGTCAACCGCCAATAGGATGTATAGGAATCCATTAGATTGAGGAAATGGTCCCATGAAATCGATGCCCCACACATCAAATATCTCCACTTCTTGAAAGCTCTTAAGGGGCATCTCATCCCACTTGGAAATTCCTCCCATCCTTTGACATCGATCACAACCCTCTACAAATTTCTTACAACTCTTGAACAAAAATGACCAATACAACCCCGATTGTAAGACTTTTGCAGCGGTCTTTTGAGCTCCAAAATGGCCTCCACTAGGTGAAGAGTGGAAAAACTCCAACACACTATTCCATTCTTCCTCGGGCACACATCTTCGCACAAGAGAATCATTGCACATCTTGTACAAGAATGGATCATCCCACAAGTAACTTTTAACATCATGAAAGAACTTCTTGGATTGATACTTATTAAGCTCATAAGGTCTCCTTCCACTAGCCAAGTAATTTACATAGTCCGCATACCACGGACTTCCTTCTTCCTCCACTAAAGCCTCAATTTGATAGCAATCACACTCCAAGATTTCTTCATCGGGAAAAACCTCTTTGATTAACTCATAAGTACCTTCACAATGCTCCCTCGACTCTAACCTTGAAAGATGGTCGGCTATCACATTCTCCGTGCCCTTCTTATCTCTCACTTCAATATCAAATTCTTGAAGAAGTAGTACCCACCTTATCACCCTTGGCTTTGCATCCTTCTTTGCCATGAGATACTTGATAGCGGCATGGTCGGTGTATACAATAGTTTTCGTTCCTACCAAATAAGGACGAAACTTATCAAATGCGTATACTACCGCCAAGAACTCTTTTTCGGTAGTAGTGTAGTTCCTTTGAGCCGCATCAAATGTCTTGCTTGCATAGTAAATGGCTCGGAATTTTTTCTCTCTTAATTGCCCCAAAACCACTCCAAGAGCTACGTCACTTGCATCACACATCAATATAAATGGTTCCTTCCAATCGGGGGTGATCAAGATGGGTGATGAAATTAAAGCTTCCTTTAGCACCTGAAAAGCATTTAAACAATTATCATCAAACTTAAATGGCACATCTTTTTCAAGGAGATGAGATAGAGGTTTAGAAAATGAAGAAAAATCCTTGATGAATCTACGATAGAACCCGGCATGACCAAGGAACGATCGTACTCCCTTCTCATTTGCTGGCGGTGGAAGCTTCTCTATAGCAACAACTTTGGCTCGGTCAACTTGCAATCCCTTTGAAGAGATGTGATGTCCAAGTACAATGCCATCATTTACCATGAAATGGCACTTCTCCCAATTCAACACTAAATTAGTGTCTTGACATCGCTTCAAAACAATAGCAAGGTTAGACAAACAATTATCAAAAGAAGAACCAAACACCGAAAAGTCATCCATGAAAACTTCCATTATATTCTCAATTAATCCTTCAAAGATTGCCATCATACACCTTTGAAAGGTGGCCGGTGCATTGCAAAGTCCAAATGGCAATCTTCGAAAAGCAAATATTCCATAAGAACAAGTGAAAGCGGTCTTTTCTTGGTCTTCGGGTGCTATGAGAATTTGGTTATACCCGGAATACCCATCAAGAAAGCAATAAAACTCATACCCGGCCAACCTATCCAACATTTGATCTAAGAAAGGTAAGGGGAAGTGATCTTTACGTGTGTTTTCATTAAGCTTTCTATAATCAACACACACACGCCATCCCGTCACCGTCCTAGTGGCTATGGTCTCATCTTTATCGGTCTTCACTATAGTCATACCCCCTTTTTTAGATACTACATGCAACGGGCTCACATAGGGGCTATCACTAATAGGAAAAATCATATCGGAGTCTAACCACTTAAGAACCTCTTTCTTTACCACTTCTTGCATGATAGGATTAAGTCTTCTTTGGTTTTGAACACAAGCTTTCCCTTCATCCTCAAGTCTTATCTTATGCATGCAAATTGTTGGACTAATTCCCTTCAAATCATCAATACACCAACCAATAGCCGACTTATGCTCTTTAAGGACATTAAGCAATTTATCAAGTTGACTAGAAGTTAGAGATGATGATACAATTACCGGATAAGTCTCATTTTCACCAAGGTAGGCATAAGTAAGATGATCGGGTAGAGGCTTCAACTCCACCTTCTTTTCCTTTTTCTCTTCTTGCTCGAGTGAATCTCTAAGTGTTAAGAACTTTTCATTTCCTCTTGAGATGGCGGCTGCAACCTCTTGAGCTTCACTACAATCACCTAGATCAAGCAAACAATTAATCAATTCTTCATTTAAATCAAGAGAAGTAGTAGAAATATTAGAAAGAGATAGAGAATTGCTCAAGCATAGTTCAAGTGGATCCTTGGTTACAATGGAAGGCCAACTCTCCTCGACACTTCCCTTTACAACATCCACACTTTTACATTCTTCATCATTCATTGGATATTGCATGGCCTTGTGTAGAGAGAATACCACTTCCTCATCATTAACCCTCAACTTCAATTCTCCTTTGTAGACATCAATAAGAGCTCTCCCGGTAGCAAGAAACGGTCTCCCAAAAATCAATGGCACATTTTCATCCTCCTCCATATCTAGAACAACAAAATCCACCGGAAAGACGAACTTATCAACTTTCACCAACACATCTTCAACTACTCCTTTTGGATGTGTCATAGATCTATCCGCCAATTGAAGTGTGATGGAAGTTGGCTTTACTTCACCTAATCCAAGCTTCTTGAATATGGAGAGAGGCATTAGATTAATGCTTGCACCGAGGTCACAAAGAGCCTTGTTCTTCTTGTTCTTTCCAATTTCACATGGTATAATGAAACTACCCGGATCCTTCAATTTTTGTGGAAGTTTCCGTTGTAGAATGGCACTACACTCTTCAGTTAGATTAACAGTTTCATTGTCCACAAGACTTCTTTTCTTTCCCATGATGTCCTTCAAGAAACGAGCATAATGAGGCATTTGATCCAAAGCATCGGCGAAAGGGATATTGATTTGAATCTTCTTGAAGATTTCAAGAAACTTTTTGAACCTCTCATCCAAACCCTTCTTCAAGAACCTTTGAGGAAAAGGAACCGGTACTTGAGTCTTGGGTATTCCCCAACTATCTCTTTCAACTTCAACTTCCTTTTCCCTTAACTCCTTTGCCTTTTTCCACTTTGGAATTCTCTCTATCTTCTCTTCATCTTTCTTTTGCTCAACAATTTCTTTTTTCTTGCTTACTTCCTCCATTTCAATCTCTTCTTGCACCAACCCTTCTTCCACCTTGCTTTCCACTTCCCTTTCAATGATAATACTATCTTCTTTAGGCATAGGAGGTTCCTCATACTCTTTTCCACTTCTAAGAGTGATAGCTTTGCAATCTTCTTTAGGATAGTTTTCTCATAATTCTTTTGTTATGTCTGTGCATCACAACTTACTAGACGGTTCCGGTTTGCCTTAATTGATGTTGTCGGGCTTAAGTTGTCTCATACCGAATTATTAGAGGAATGATAACTCATTTATATACCTAGAAAAGTATACCTTTCACAAGGAACCTAGTTTGTGTTGGACAGTGTTCTTCTTTTGGGACATACAAACTCATCCAAATTTCTATGGGCTTTCTCTACAGGCCTTAATTGTAAATCATCTATTTTTAATTAGATGTGATATTGACTAGGAATCTGATTTATAGATATCGTTGTGGACTTAGTTACTGCCACCTGGGAGCATTGCAAATTTGCTGAGTGGATCTCACATAACATGATGTAAACTTACAATCGAGCCAAATGTTAACCCGACTGTATTACTGAAGTTGATTCGGGAGGTTCTGAGTCTAATTCAATTTATATATGTGGACACTGTAACTAAATTTAGGTTGCTTCTAATTGAAATTCGCCAATCAGAAATAATATTTGAAGGACCTGAAATTCATCATCAAGGTGGAAGAAATAGTTCAAAGTGGCTGCTTTTGATTGAGACTAACTGTCATTTTAGTATTTCCAAGTCAAGCCATGTGATGATAAATTACTGAATCATATCATGAATCCTTTGTTACATAACAAATAATATAATTCATGCTGTTGCTTTACAAACTAATGGATATGATCTTTGAAGCATTTACTAATTTGAGAATAAGTATTTATGGTTTTGAGTTATTATTGGGTTAATCCAATTTCCTAATGGGGTGGTGCATATTGATTTCTTTAGGAGAAAGCAGAAACGAATGTTAAAAAATCACAGGTTCAGGTACAATTGCTCTGTTCTAACTTTGGCTGCTATAATTTGCTTTATGTTTGGGACTGAAAAGGGGAGTAATTTATTTCTGTCTGTTAACTTACTGTGTGAAGGAACAAGAAGTTGTAAAGGGATTGGAACCTAATGACGATACTAGACCATGCAATGGCAGCAGCAGGCGTCGTCTCTCTAGAAGCCGATGTAAAATCCTGGAATAAATGCATTGCTTTATAATCTTATAAACCCTCATCAGCATGTTATTAACATGTATTCATGTGCACAACATGCAGCTTTAGGCAGTTCAACTACGTCTCAACAACATGTTGAAAAGGAAGCTGCAGCAAGCAAAAGGTTTATCATCTGCTATAGTTTAAGTTTACAATCTTTCAGCTCTCTCTCTCTCCTGTTCATCATCATGATCAAAAACCATTATTGAACCTCTTCCCTTCTGTGTTTTGATGATAAACTTATTATCATCTTAGGCGTTGTCTGAGAAGACAGTCTACTAGCTCAAGAACCAGACATGAAGAACCAGTTGACAATTTATTCGAGATTGATGAAGCAATGTTTCCAAAGCCATCAAAAAGAGAACAGTCCCAATGTACCAATGGATCAGGAGATAGTGACCGTGCAACTGAACTGGAAATTGAAGGACGAAGAAGATCTATCTCCAGACCACTGCGCAGAGCAGCTGAAAAGGTTCAATCTTACAGAGAAATACCTCTCAATGTCAAACTAAGGAGAACAGAATGAAGTGTAATTGCATTAACTTATCCCTTTACATTGGTTGTACTTTAAATTAAATCTAGGACGTGTATAATGTATACTTGGAATTCTCAATGGTTGTGTGGACAAGTTTATCTCAATGAAGCAATTTCAGTTGCTTTAGTGCTTTTGAAGAATATATGATTTGAGTAATGATAATTGGAAATCAAATTACATTAATCTCACTTGAGTTTATATCATTATGATTAGATTCTTGGATTATTCATCACTTCACCTGAATAGTAACTGATATGGCTTATGAGACAGCATTCATTCACACTAAATGGCATTTAACCGAATAAGAAGTAATGGAAGTTGAGGAGAACTAAGACAGCTATGAATTCATAATTTTAATAGAAGATAAATTTAGACTGTTTAGATCCTCCAAGGGTAGGTCAACAGCCATAGAGATTTGAATGGTTGGAAACTAAACAGATTGGCCTTATATAAAGTGAAGATCAATGGCAACACAAGCAAGAAGATGATCATCAACTCATCACAAACATGAAGAAACTAGTAGCAACAAAAAGAAAAAGAGTAGAAGAAGCAAGTGTGGATGAATCCAAACTAAGCATCAAGTTGTTGATCGACACCCGAGGAAAAAGAGTTCTGTTTGCGGAGGCAGGCAAAGACTGCGTGGATTTCCTCTTCTTCATTCTCTCTCTTCCCCTGTCCACTCTCATTCGTCTTATTGGGAAGGAACAAATGAAGGGTTCACTGCCGAATCTGTACGAAAGCATAGAAACACTGAATGAATCCTACATCCAACCTAACATGACAAAAGACACCCTTCTCAGACATGCACTCCCTGCTGGCTATTCAGTCCCTCTCTTAACAGAACCATCTACCAATGAGATCAAGTACATGTACAGGTGTGGAAATACAAGCTATTGTCAGAGACCTTATGCATACGTCTCTGAGGACCCGCGTGCAGTTTGTCCAAGCTGCAGCCACAAATTGACCACGAGCATGATGTATGTTTGTGTAGCTGGTGACAAGCAAGAAGGGGGGAGTAGTGTAGGTGGGGGGTTTGTGAAGGAGGTGGTGACTTACATGGTGATGGATGATTTGGTAGTGAAGCCTATGTCTGCTATCTCGT
This sequence comes from Pogostemon cablin, assembly GCA_023678885.1. Taxonomy (NCBI): domain Eukaryota; kingdom Viridiplantae; phylum Streptophyta; class Magnoliopsida; order Lamiales; family Lamiaceae; genus Pogostemon; species Pogostemon cablin. Next base: position 11,011,515 of record CM042983.1, read on the forward strand.
CCATTACTTTGATCAACCAGCTTAACATCACCAATGCCTCCTTGGAAGAGAAGGTTGTCAATCTGGGAATGAAGCAGGTCCATCTCATCATTTCATATATATATCATTTTCATTTGAATTAGCTGCACTGTCCTTTTTATCTGATTTTAATTGGATCATCTGTTAGTACAGGCTGTGAAGTTGTTGAAGGCTTCTTTGGCATCCAACAAGGTTCTTACAGACGTCTTCCTCGCTGGAAACAAGTGACATCATAACATTCTCCACTCCACTCCACTCCAACGTTATGGAACTATTTATTTACATTTCGAATTCTATTATGATATGGAACATGACTATAGGTTTGAATTTTAAGTGTTTGATCTTATATATACTTGTTGTGATTATCAACGAAGTACCCATACTACACACTAAGCAATCACATATAAAGGATTTTAGTGGTTCGATCATAAAGATCTACTTCCACTGAGGAGTTTATTTCTGAAGTGTGCCAAAAGATCAGCTAAAATACATTGATACAATCAAATTTACAAACTGTCAAATTGAAGAAGATATTACTGAGGCCTTTGATAATGTGATCCTAAATAAAAGTCAATCTGTACGATGGAAAGCCTGTAGGATCAGATTTTAAACCAAGAATCAAGAAAAACAGATCTCAAGAACCCCTCAAAAAATTGCCCCCAAACAGATCACTATCACACTGATTTCTTGAGAATTGCAACTGATTTGGTAGCTTCTAACAACCCAACACGTCCAAACTAAGTAAAGAATCATATCTAACATGTTTTTTTCCTCTTTAAGTAAGAAATGAGAAGATAGGCAAAATGGTTTTTTTCCTCTTTAAGTAAGAAATGAGAAGATAGGCAAAATGGCATTCATATTGCAACAGATGAAGAAGGAGAGAGATCCTCAAATGACCAATTCTGGTTCTTGAGAGTGAAGGAGTGAATGAGAGGAATGTGGTTCACCAGGGGTCGATCTTCGCCCTCCCTTCTAAGTCGAGCCACGAACTCCTCGGCCATATCGTAGAGAGTCATCTCTTCAACCCTGATGAGAGCGTTGTAGCACAGCAGAAACATCTGCAGCTGCCGGCATCTATGCACTGATATCTGTCTCAGTTCCGCCACTGCTCCGTCTCCAATCACAATCGTGTGAAGTCTGGTCAAGTCCTCAATCGAGACAACCTTGAGGCTCTTGAAACACGAAGCTTCGAATATCAACACCTCCCCGACGAAACAGTCCACCAGCTGGAGCTCCCTCAGGTTGGGAAGGCTCTGCAGAACCCCCAATGTGCTGCTCTCCATTTTAGACCATTTGAGAACAATGCAGATCAGATTAGTGAGCGACGAAATCCAGCTTGGAAATCGTTTCAAACGCCCTTTTAGATACAAACGCTAAAGAGTAATGGGAGGACTTTGTAGCTCTCCCAGATCAAGACACTCTACTCTACAGGCTGTGGTTAAATCCAAAGTAGTCAGAGTCTCCATGGATTCAAGAACAGACCACAAATCTTTAGTGTGTTCCCCCTTGAGCCCAGTGATTCCCAGTTCTCTAAGTCTAGTCAGTTTCTTAATATCTTTCAAGATGACACCCTCTTTGCCTACCTTCACATGAGACAAGCCCTGTAGATTTGTCAGGTTTTCGAGACCTTGATGCGTGATCTCGACACCTTCAATCGAACCAAAACCTACAAAGAGGTGGCGTAGGCTGCGGAGAGCTGAGATTTCTGGTGGAAGATCAGAGACATCGGTTTGTTTTAGATCCAAGGTTTCGAGGTAAGAGAGCCTCTTTATGGAACTGTCTTAATTCTTGTGTCTCTAAAACTCAAGTACTTCACGAGGGTGAATCTGGTGATGTCCTTGGGAAATTCAGTGAGAGGTGCACCTTCCAAGTCTAGCACTCTTCCACCCCTGTTGCCATTCCAACTGTTTCAAGCTGCAGACGTTGTGATTGGCTGATGCAGAGTTAAATGCCAGCTTGGTGGATCTAGTTGTGAGAATGATTCTACTGCCACAGGATTCATCAGGGAATGCTTCAGTCTGCCAGTCTGCTCGTTTCCAGACATCATCAAGAGCAATGAGGTACCTCTTCCCAGACAGGTAGCTTCGACCCGTGTTGGTCCGGATACGGATCCTCGTTGGACCCGCAGAGCTGTTTCAGAATGCTGCTGGACATGTCCTCTGCATCAACCATGGTCGACACCTGCACCCAAGCACGAAATTCGAAACGCTTCTGAATTTTGTGTTCCAAGAAAACATTCTTGACCAACGTTGTCTTGCAACACCCACTTGGACCATCCACAGCTAGCGTCAGCAGCCTCTCTCCTCCATTAAGCAACTGACAAATCACTTCTTTCTTCGGTTCTTCATACCCCACCATCTCATCATAATCAAGAACAAGTGGACGATCAGAATCAATCTTGATGCATCGAGACAACTTCGCATGCTTTTGATATCGATTCCCAGGTTTTTTTGGGCAATTACATAAGGATACACTATCTCCAACAGAACCCATGCTGCTGTTACCGCAACTTCTGCCATATTTTTGCTGCTTTTTTTTTTTTTTTTTTTTATAAGAGTGATTTCACATCTTTGTTTTGAGCGGAAGGAATAACAGCATTCTAGAGAATATATAGATAGTTTTGGATGCCGTAGATACATCCACAGGGGCGGACGTATGAAGGCCTTGGGGCACTGGCCCTGAAATTTTTATTTTTTTTACTATATATGTAATAAATTTTTTAATAATATAATGTAGTTCAATGTAAATTTTTTTTTTATGGATGTTGAGAGGTTCAAGTTCGAATTTATCCTATCACACCGTGTAGTTTTTCATTGTCCTTTTCACTATTTTTTACTTTTGCCCGTTCTTTCCAATATTATTTCACTATTTCTCCTTCATCCTATTCTTTTACACTTTTACTATTTACTTCTACTCATTCTTTCCAATATTATTTCACTATTTTTACTTCTTCCCATTCATTTACACTCTTCTTTTCATTATTTTTACTTATTCCCATTCTTTTATTCTTTTCACTAACTTCTGGACGTATTAAACGCTATATTACTAAAATATTTTTGATTTTAAAACATGTATCAATAATACAGATTGAGTGTACAAACATTAACCCGAGTACATAGAATATCAATTTATACATTATACTTCGCATTATTTTTTGGGCCCCTCGACACAAATCCTGCGTCCGCCACTGCATTCACTTGAATTATTTTGGCTGCCATCAAAATGCAAAGGAATGAGATCATGCGCAATAATTCCTCTGAAATTATAGACATGTAATTAATTTCTCAAGGAACATTATAAAACTTTGTTTATGTATTATTTTGCCTATAAATTTTATGTATGTTCTTAAGTTTTATGATTAATTTTTAAAACTTACTTGTAATGTTATATTTATGATGCTGAGAATGTTTTTCTTGGGTAATTAGACATTTTTAAATAATAATGCTAAAACATGTCATGTACCCTAAAGATAAATTAACCATGTGAAATTAATATTATACTCTAATAACTAATTTAAATTCTAAAGATATAAGCTCTAATGTTAAGTAGGAAAAAAACCACAAGGATATAATGCATTTTAAATTATAAGGTTTCATTACAACCCCAATTATATATTTTTTTATCTATTCAATGAGCATAAACTATCAATTTTGGAATCGATTAGGAGCCTGAATTATAATAAAATTAACAATTCATAGTTCGGAGAGAATTCAGGCCTTGAATTGATAAAATAAGATACAATATATGTGATAAATTCAAGTCCTAAATGGATAATTTTGTATAATTCAGACTCCTTATGGATAGAAAAATAATTCAAACACTAAATTGATAATTTAAACATTTTTCATATTTTAAATTGAGAATATTTCAATTTTATTTGCATCAAAATTAAGTGTAAACTTAGAACATATTATTGTATTAATGATTGGACTTCTAATCTAATTATTTGTCTTAAGACAAGTTGATAGCCATACCAACGAGAATTCATCTTTTTATTTTTATACTTTTTGTTAAGGGATGAGTACCCCTCATACTCACTTAGACTATTTTTAAAAATAAATTAATTATATCCTAAAATCTACTACCACATTAATCCTATGATATGAACCAAAAAAGAGTACCATAAATTATTAGATTAGTATTATTTCGTAGTGTATAATTATATTTTAATTATAATTAATGGAGCCAGTTATTATACCATAAAACTGGTTATATACTAGCCGTTGTCATTTTGGTAAAGTATGCGGATCCTTTATAAATAACGACTGGTGGGTAGGGTCATTGTGTACGTGCGATCCATTTAAGGAATTGTAATGCGTAGACAATGGTAATTGACTCACTATTGGTGAAGCTGTCATAATAATAATAAGCAAATTTTACGTACAATGATTGATTATAGTTGACAAAGTAATTAAGATAACTAACATAGATAAAAAACCCCACATCCACATCCAACAGTATTAAAATGTTGTAATTTTTACTCTCATAGTTCCAAAAATACTTACGCACTTTTTCTTGTTCGTTTCAAAAATAATTGCACACTCTAAAAATAAAAACAATACACAATATCAATAACCTCATAATACTACAATATTACAAAAATGTCACATTCTTTTAACACACAATCTAATTAAAGTCAATTATATCATACACTTTATTCTACCCAATTACCCAAAATATCTCATCTCTTTCTTACATCACACTATCAAAAAATTACTTTTTTTTAAACCCCGTGCCACCAAATACGGGATTGTATTCATGGGATGGATGTAGTAGTATTAACTGTTGTATTTATTAGTATAAAAAATTGTATTATTTATATTTTGAAAAGAAATACTCTCTCCGTCTGTTCGAAAAAGGATTTTTTTTTTATATTTTGGTCGTCCGCTCCAAAGAGGGTCATTTCCTTTTTTACACACATGAGACCCACACATCCTTACTAATACAACTAAAATATGGGGTTCACACTCCCATTAATACAACTACCCACTACACATTAAATAATAATACTCCTTAATCCGCGTGCATAAAAGTAAAAGACCATCATTCGGACGGACGAAAGGAGTATATTAATTTGTTACTTAAACATTAATACTCCCTCCGTCCCAAAGATATTGACACACTTTCCTTTTTGGGTTGTCCCACAGAAATTGACATATTTCCTTTTTAAGAATATGAGATCCACACAAAAATAATTTATTTATTTACATGGACCCACACACCTATCACACTCACCACTAATACAACTACCCACTACACATTAAATATTATTTCTTTCACTTCACTTTATATTAAATTATTATACTCTTTAATCTCCGTGCCCAAAAAAAATGTGTCAATACTTTCGGGACGGAGGGAGTACTATACATAATTCAATCGTCTCTTTCATTGAAAAAATAATAACTTTATGAATTAAAGTAGTATATTCTATAGAACAAAATATTTATAATCTTAAATGCTTTGAGTGTTCGGGCGCACAAGAGACTATAACTCAAGTAACATAGATATTAACCTTATCTTATCTTTATAAAATATACCCTTAAATAATATTTTAATGTATAGTGGGTAGTTGTATTAGTGTTGTGTGTGAGCTATGTAATTGTATTATTGATAATAAAGTATAAACATAAAAAATATTACAATGATAACGTATGATGGATTGAACTTGACTCTTATCTTCTCATTCATCTCTTGAGTCACTTCTTTGGCTTTTTAATTTTAAGAGGCGGATCTTTGGTCGAAGTTTGTCCAACGATATTGATAGTGGAAACTCACATAATTTGCTGTTATACGTTGTATTGTTTTTGCTAAAATTATGTTCATATTTATACAAAAGTCTTATAATTTCTTATACTTTTGAGATAAAGATGTTATTAAGGTATTTTGTTGAGTTTTGAGAGATAAAATATGGATAAATGACTAGAAATTCTTAAAGCGTTTGTCGAGATCGAATTAATATTATTATTAGAGATGTTAGATCGGTCGGGCATATTAAATGACTAGCACATCTAAAAATTTAAGAACAAAAAGCCCTTGATGTGTAGTGTTTAATTTGTCTCAAATCTACATGTGGAAATGATTGAGATAAGGTTTGAATATTAAGTTTTAATGTTAAATGATCATCTCATCTAAAAGAGCTGATGGGTACTGATGAGAGTGGAAATTCATGTACTTTTAAGTCCGATATTATACTTCTTTGAGTGAATAATTGATATTATTTGCACAAATATTAATACGTTGAATTATTATCGATTAAAAGGTGCTTGAAAGGTATTTTGTTGTATTTTGATAGGAAAAATGATCAAAAACGTAAAGTTGGAATGAAGGATGAATTCGTACTACTTGCAAGCAAACAGACATCCATTTTTCATAATTTTTCTGTATTCTTGTGGAAGTCTAAATTATTCATGTGATATATGGTTGGAAAATTATGGAAGAGAAGATTATTTTTGCTCAAGAAACACCTCAATCAGATTTCAAAAGAGAAATTTATGATCAAAACGGTGATGTCGCGCAAGCAATTCTTGCTCAGCACACGATGGTGGCACTTTTCAGGATATTTTCTACCTTCAAATGTTGGATTTTCTGTAATTTCTTTATATGAATATAAATCCAAGGAAGAGAGGGTCGCGTGAGCATAAGAATTACTTAAATTAAAATCCAGATGAGGAAGTTATGCTCAGAACCGTGGAGTCGCGCAGCTGCCGAGCTCCAAATCAGGCCCAAAATCAAGCACCCTTTTCCTAAACGGGCACGGTGGCGGGCAAGCATTATTTTAGCGTGTTTTCAATCTAGCATCCTACCGGGCACTTGTGTCTTCATACCGGGCGCGTATGACACTTACCGGACGTGTATATTCTCAACCAAGTAGCTGTGCATGAAATCGAGCGAGGCACCCTGATGCTGAGGGGAGACCGGGCGACTTGTCATGTGGCTCGTCGTGCGACACACTCGATTTTTTACATGTACCGAACAGCCCATATAAATACCGTGTGCGTTAAGTTAGCCCAGTTTGTGAGTATAAAAGAACAGATACAGAAGCTGAACACACACGACCATATTCACGACACAGTGCCCTAATTCCTCCATTACTCACCACCTTCCATCCATCCACTGGAGAGACGACCGGAGTTGCTACTTGGATCGGAGATGGAGATTCCGACGGAGATCGTGATTGAAGAATCAGAATCCTCAAAAAGGGTTATTTATTTTTCAATTATTTATATATGTTATTTTAGCACAATGGTTAGGGTTAATTACATCTTTGTGATTTGCCCTCGTAAATCCATGGGCTAAGTTTCTTTGTTGGTAATGTTAGGGTGTTAGACAATTTTAACTATGTAATTTGATTGCCCTGACTTGGATTTATTATTATGCAGAATGTTTATTTCCTTATTGAAGATGATATTTTGAGACATCATATTATTGTGTTTTTGAGTTTTTATTCCTTTAATTATTCTTGACGATATCATTGATTGATAGTTAATAGGATTCCTTATTTATGCATAATAATTGTTGTTTCATGTGACAGTTTTAGGGAATTGACCTATAATTCCTAAGAGTGTTAGACAATCAATTTTGAATATTAATTACTTGGTAAAACATCATTATTAGGTAATTGGTAAAAACACAAAAGGGTTAATAATTGCGTACCAAGAAAAGGAAGTCTAGTGCTCTAGTCTTTAATGGAATTTAGCATGATACACCTATAGAGGGAGAGAGAGTTAATTCCTTATCGATCCTGGATTTGCAGCTCATTATAAGTGTTAGATCCTACCCGATCAAGGTGATTTAACTAGGTTAGTGAACCTCTTATAAACGTCTACAGGTAATTAATTTGGGTCTAGATAAATTAGTCACATAGTTAAGTTGTTAGTCCGAGCATTACCAATTCTCCATTCTTGAACTTTTAAATCATATTCTCTTGCGTGATTTATTTTATTTTATAATTAGTTTAATTAATTATCCTTCCAAAAATCCCCAAATTTGTCTTACAATTTAATTATCATATAGAATCACTTATTAAATTTATAACTATCTCGTGGGAACGATAATTTCACTTGGTCACGCACACTACAATGGATCCCTTACACTTGAGGGTAAAAAAAATAGCGATCAAGTTCTTGGCGCTGCCTGCCGGGGATAGTTCATAGATTTAAATTTAATTCTATAGTGATTTATTTTCTTGTAGGACGTTAAATTTTACTTTCATTATTTTATTTTATTTGTGATCCATACAATTCTAATCTTTTGAGTGAGAATAAGTGTATGATCACTAGGTCGAGTGGATGAGCAATCGAACTATTAAACCTAGAACTCGAAGCACTTGTTAGAGAGAACATAATGAAAAGAAAGTAGCCAGCTACACCTATTCCTAACTCAGATTTGGAAAGTTTTTATTCGTCAGAAGAAGAGGAAGTTGAAAGGTTTTCACATAAATTTGACGGAGTTGATTTAGTTGAGGATACTGAGACTAGAAATATGGCTGGGGATAAGTCCCAGACCCCTATGCGGGACCAATATAAACTGAAGCACACCACTAATGCTGGATTGAATGGATCTGCGATCACCGCAGAGAGTTTTGAGTAGCCTTTCGAATTGATCTGAATGGTAGAGAGACAACAATTTAGTGAGAATCCTTCCTAGTGAGCATCTGCAGATTTTTTATGAGTACGTAAGGACGCAGAAGCACATGAATGTTCCAGATGATGCTATCAGGATGCAGTTTTTCACATTCTCACTTACAGGGAACGCCAATGAGTGGTACAACAACCTTCTTTAAGGATCTTGTACTACTTGGGCGTAATTAGTAGACAGATTTCTGAGCAAGTACTTCCCTCCATCCAAGAGTTTCTTGATAAAGAAGAAGATCACACAATTTAAACAAGGATCCTTGGAGAGTTTCTATGAGGCATGAGAACGGTTCAAAGAGCTGTTGTGGAGCTGTCTCAAACAAGGATTTTCAAAGGATACTTACTTAGACTTCTTCTATCAAGACCTAAGAAGAGATTCAAGAATGTTGGTGGACGCGACAGCAGGTGGATTGATATTTAAACAATCAGTTGAGGCAGCTGAAGAGATAATCGAGGAGATAATAACTAAAACTTATGATTGGCCGGCAGAGAGAGAAGATGGAGATGCCTCTTTTGACAAAATAGCAAAGGTAGAGATACAAGCCAGAAATAAAGAAGCGTCAGCTATCCATGATCGACTTGATGAACTATATAAAAATTTGAACCGACTCACCAAATAAAACAGAGAGGAAGTAATGATGGCTGGAGATAAAGAGCAATTCGAGGATGCAAACTATACTATGGGACAGAGTTTTCAAGGGAAATATAGAAATAGACAGAATTTCCAACCTAACAATCAGTTTGGAGGAAGGAATGACCAAGGGAACAATCGTTAATTTCAGCAAGGTTGGAACCAAGGAAATTCAAACATCAACAATCAGAGAAGGGATGAGAATCTGTCTTACTCAAATCCTAATAGTGCAGTTGCACCACCTCCGGGATTTGAACCAGTTCAAAAATCTGCCAAAGGGAAACCATCCATGGATGATAAGCTTGATTTGATGCTTAAGATGATGGTTACAAATAAAGAAACAGCTGAAGCAAGGTACAAGGAAGCAAAAAGAGACAGATCTTTCTATCAGTCAATTGAATGTTGCAGTTGGTAAGTTGCAACAACAAGGAAAATTTCCTACTCAGACTAAGTTGATCCGAAAGAATATCAATGATATACTATTACTTTGAGAAGTAGCACACACTACGAAGGACCTAGTATGCCGGGAGAGAAAGAGTATACAAAAAACTAGTCAGGGATGCACAGCAACTATCGAGCATACATTCATGAACAACCGAGCGCTGGGAATTGGAAACCTATGTTGGCAATTGGATCGTTTGGTCCAAACGTGATCCGTTTAGGTTAAACAGTAAAACAAATCAGCGGAAGCGATTTAAACAATGTTTACCGTACTTCTGGGTTGGTGTAGAGGTTGATCGTTGCAGAGAACCACCTCTCGACCTTCTGCTGTATGTCCCAAGTGTGATCCTGCTGTTGTGTGGGCAACAGTCTGCAGGATCTCTCAATCTGCTTCTTTCCTAACTCACGTCAAAAGAGGCGCAGTAACTTAGGTTTCCAGAAGCTGAGATGACTATATATATTGGGCTACAGCAGGGACCAGGAGGAGAAATTGGACTGGGCCTCAATTGAATTTAATTAACCAAGCTTAGCCCAAAGCTTTTAATTAAATCCAATAATAATAATATAGTCCACTAAAATATTATTACTGCACTACCCGTCCAATCCCAAATTATGTTCTGGGCTCCTTCTTATTATAAGCCCGATAATCTCCCCATGTTTAAGATATACAATGTCCATTAATTAATTAAGTTACTGACAACTCAAATTAATTAATATCTCATCCGAGAGTAGTACCACTCAACCTTTTTATCATGCCGGAAATTAATCCACTTGCAAGATTTACATGATAAACCTTATGAGCTCCTCAAGGGGACATCATCAACCTATGACGGACATGGATTCCTTCTACAATCAACAGCACACCATAGATACAGCACTACTTCCCAACTCACCGAGTTTGTTGATTTAATACTTATAAATCTCACCCATTGATGAATCAAAGAAATACATACTGCCCTACGTGTCGAGGTTATTGTATAGGGATTAAGAGCACGGACTTCCATAATAACAGAGATCAAGTTCTTCTATAAGTCAGTATAAGTCGAACGATCTCAGGCGGTCCTGCTCAATACACACAAGTGCACTAATGTGATTCTATAGCCAAGACAAGCTAATACCGAACCACACTACAACCATACCGATAGAGAGTCCTCGTCTATCTCAGTTGTGAGCATCTGTTTATACTTTATAAGGAAACCGATAATATGATCTTCCGCGTGTTGTCGCACAACATATTATCTACAGTATAAAGTAAATGGACTATTGCATCATGCATATAAAATAAATTATAAGATGCAATCATTTGATCAATGATTCTCATTTCAAATATTGTTATGACATTGTTCATACTAAAGCTAGACTTTTAGTATACAATCCAACAACCTAGTGCTGGGAATCGAAAATCAGGTGATCGAAATTCTCCTTTGGGAGTCGAACACTCGCCATCGAGCACATATAACTCATCGTTGGGTGTGCCTGCTCCAAAACTAGATGACCAGTCGATGTGCCTGCTCCGAAATAGGGCAACCAGCCGTGCGACCTACCGGGCAATACGCCCGATATGGCGTATGGTTCCATTTAAACACGCATGCCTATGAGCCCGATTGTGCTCTTCATGATACAGTGGATTTTCAGAGTGACATTGATCATCCGATTGTTATAGAAAAAGTGGGAGAGCGCTAAGAGAGAAAGGAACAAAAAGGATGAACTTGAAAGAAACAGTTTGGGATTTCAAAGAAAAAATATCCTATTTCTTTTCCCTCTAGACTGTTGAAGAAGGGTCTTGATGAAAAGTTTCAGAAGTTCGTAAACATCTTCAAGCAGATCCAGATCAACATGCCCTTTGCTGAAGCACTTGAACAAATACTACACTATATGAAGTTTCTTAAGGAGAGTATGTCCAAGAAGCGGAGTTTAGTGGATAAGGAGATAGTGAATTTGACTGAAGAGTGTAGTGCCATCATTCAGAGGAAGTTGCCATCTAAAGTAAAGGATCAGGGTAGGTTCACCATCCTAATTCAAATTGGAAAGAATGCTACTTGTAGAGCTTTGTGTGACTTGGGGGCTAGCATAAATCTTATGCCCTTAAGTATATTCAAGAGTTTTGATTTTGGGAAGTTGAAGCCTACTTCGATTACATTGCAGTTAGCTGACAAGTCTATTACGCACCCTAGAGGAGTTGTTGAGGATGTACTTGTGAAGGTGGATAAGTTCTTCTTCCCTGTGGATTTCCTGGTGCTTGAGATGGAAAGGATAATAATGTGCCTCTGATTTTTGGAAGACTGTTTTTAGCTACTGCTAGAGCTTTGATTGATGTTGAAAATGAAAAGTTAAATCTTAGAGAGGGGGAAGAGAAGATCGTGTTCTCACTTGATGCTTTGAAGCATCATTCTGAAGAGTCCAGCTGCAAGTTCATTGATGTTGATGAGAGTGTAGAGGAGAAGCTGCCATTGATGATGTCTAAGGATCAAGTGAAATCTTGCATCAGCAACATTCCTTCTTTATCTACTCCTGCTACTAATGTTGAATCTGATTTTTCATCTGATATTATATCTAATGAACTAACAGATTGTTTGAGTGCTGTGAATGCTTGCAGGAAAAATAAAAGATAGATATCATGGATTGAAGGAGGAACATGGAAACAAATTCCACCAGTCCCTCCGGATATATGTGGCTCTTATTTGTTTGATCTTGATGTTGATAGGAAGAAACATATAAAGATAGAGATCCAGATAAGTTGATTATATAAAGTAATAAGGGGGAGATGGTTTAGATGGATTGGAAGAGGGCGAAACAACACTTCAAAGTTGAAAGATAGAGAAGAAGTGTTGATGCATGAGTCTGAAAATCTTTGAGTCTGCATTTTGTCGAGCTCCTCGACTATAACAAGAGCGTTTGGTGGGAGGCAACCCACCATTTTATTACTTTTATTTTATTTTATTTTATTTTTTGTGTCTTGTGCTAGATGAATTATACTCAAGGTGCGTGCTTACACTTAAGGTAATAACATCCTTTTAAACTTAAATTCAACTCACGTTTTCATCTAAGTTTGGAGGGGTATGATATTTTTTCCTTGTTCCATTCGCACCTAGGTATGTTTACTCTGCATTCGTTTAGTGTCTGTGTGCTTGGAGGTTGATTTTTTAGAATTTTTGGAATTTTTTCGATCTTTCAAATTTTTTTACGACTATCCAGGTGTTTTGTGTATTTTTTTCATTTTTTATGTCCTTTGGTGCTCTGTTGTCGATTTTTATTTTTTCGATATTGTTATCTTTCCTATGATGATGAGTTTTGTGTTGACCTTTATTGATTGAGAAGTGTATTGGAGTGACAAAGTGAGTTCTATCTAAGGCCTACGCCTGACCAAGTTGAACAACTCGAGGAACTTACAAGATGTGAAAAATTTTAAAATCAGTTTACTTTGCTCCTTATTCTGAATTTTTCTGTGAGTTTTGAATTCCTGTGAGTAAGGAGCATGAGATTTAAATTCTATAACCTGAATTTCATGGGGATCTTTGAGCTATTATTTTTCTTCTTTAGATGTTGATTATGACTGATAAGGGGAACATGCTTTAATTCTTAAGTACTTGAAGTTCTTGACATACTTGTTATGATATATGCTTAGCCTTGAAGAGTGCTCGTTCATACTATGAAAAAGCCAAGTGAGATTTGAGCCTTTAAATCATGATACATTGATGCATGATATTTTTATTCTTGAGCGTATCGTTCTTGTGCGTGTAATCTAAAACTTGCCTTGAGTCTCCTTGAATATTCGAGAATAGTCTAGTGGATTATGGAAATGATATTAGGTCATCTTTGATTTTAGTCCATCTTTTCCAATATACTTTACCTGAATTCATTAAATCCTTAATCAGTCCATTGAGCCTTTTAAACTCATTTTTTTTATAGTCAATAAAGCTTAATTGAAGAGAGTTGTGATTTGTGGGTTGAGAAAGATGATAAAGGAAGAATCTTAAGGATGAAAAGGGAAATTTCTTTGGAGTAGTGTTTAAATATAGTACTCTACGGAAACAAATACCCTAGGGTAGTGCTTAAATCTAGTACCCTATGGAGGATACGAGAGGTAGTGCTCGAAACTGGTACCTCGAAAAAATAAAAAGGTGAGGAAAGGAAAATGATGGAGTTGAAAAGTGAAAGAGTAAAAAGAAGTAAAAAGGTTGTGCTTGAAGAAAGAAATAAAGAGTTTGGAGTTGAGGAGGAGTTGTGCTTGAAATGAGAGTGATGAGGAAGAATGAATGATCATGATGGAATGGCCACTTGATTGATCTTAGTTTTGAGTCACTTATCCATATATTTCCTACCTTTCGAAAGAGCCTACGTTACAATCAAATAATAAGTCCTTTTTTATTCATGATTTGCTAGCTATAAGTAAGAGGAGAGTTGAGACAATAGACAAGTTTATGGTTACGCATGTACTTGAATTGAAATGGAGAGCACTTATATATAACCTAAATGGTGTACACTTTATACACCATGAGCGTGAGAGTTACACTATATATATCCTGTGAGCATAGGTGAATTGAGCACTGGAATTGGCGAAGTAATTTTCTTAATTTTCATGTTTTGAATGAATTGATGCTTTGAATTTGAAGTTATATGAACCGAGTTAAGATTGATTATGTCTTTGAAGGCTTAGCTGATGTTTTGATCCTTACCTTAGAACATGACTTTCTATCTCATTATTCTCTTGGTTTGTCGTTTTGTTGGGGGTTTGATGAGAGTGGAAAATCATGTATTCTTTGGTTCGATTTGATACTTTTTTAAGTGTATAATTGATATTATTTGCACAAATATTAATGATTTGAATTATTATCGACTAAAAGGTACTTGAGAGGTATTTTGTTGTGTTTTGATAGGAAAAAGGATAAAAAAAACGTAAAGTTAGAATGAAGGATGAATTCGTACTACTTGCAAGCAAACAGACGTCCACTTTCCATGATTTTTCTATATTCTTGTGGAAGTCTAAATTAGACATATGATATGTAGTTGGAAAGTTATGGAAGAGAAGATCATTTTGGCTCAAGAAACACCTCAATCGGATTTCAAAAGAGAAAGTTATGATCAAAACGGTGACATCGTGCAAGCTGTTCCTACTCAGCAAGATGGTGCCACTTTTCAGGACTTTTTCTGCCTTCAAATGTTGGAGTTTTTATTATTTCTTTATATAAATAGAAATCCAAGGAAGAGAGGATCGCATGAGCCCAAGAATTACTCAAATCATAATTCGAATGAAGAAGTTATGCTCAGAACCGTGGAGTCGCGTAGCTGCCAAGCTCCAAATCGGGTGCAAAATCGGACACTCTTTTCCTAAACAGGCACATTGGCGAGCAAGCATTAATTAGCATGTTTTCAACCGAGCAGCCTACCGGGCACTTGTGTCTTCATACCGGGCGCATATGACACTTACAGGACGCGTATATTCTCAATCGAGCAGCCGTGCATGAAATCAAGCGAGGTGCCCGGATGCTGAGGGGAGACCCGGGCGACTTGTCGTGTGGCCCGTCGTACGACACACTCGATTTTTGACATGTATCGAGCGGCCCATATAAATATCGTGTACGTTAAGTTGGCCCAGTTCATGAGTATAAAAGAACAGATATAGAAGATTAACACACACGACCATATTCACGACACAGTGCCCTAATTCCTCCATTACTCACCACCTTCCATCCATCCACCGGAGAGACAATCGGAGTTGTTACTTGGATCGGAGATGGATATTCCGACGGAGATCGTGATTGAAGAATCGGAGTCCTCAAAAATGGTTCTTTATATTTCAATTATTTATTTATGTTATTTTAGTACAATGGTTAGGGTTAATTATATCTTTGTGATTTGGCCTCATAAATTCATGGACTAAGTTTCTTTGTTGGTAATATTAGGGCGTTAGACAATTTTGATTATGTGATTTGATTGCCCTTGACTTGGATTTATTATTCTGCATAATATTTATTTCCTCATTGAAGAGGATATTTTCAGACTTCATATTATTGTGTTTTTGAGTTTTGATTCCTTTAATTATTCTTGACGATATCACTGATTGCTAGTTAATATGATTCTTTATTTCTGCATAATAATTGTACTGTGATAGTCTTAGGGGATTGACTTATAATTCCTAAAAGTGTTTGACAATCAATTTGGAATAGTAATTACTTGGTAAAATATCATTATTAGATAATTAATAAGAAGACAAAAGGGGTTAATAATTGCGTACCTAGAAAGTGGGAGTTTAGTGCTCTAACCTTTAATGGAATTTAGCATAAAGTACCTATAGGCTATAGAGAGTGAGAGAGTTAATTCCTTATCGATCCTATGATTTGCAGCTCATTATAAGTGTTAGATCCCACCTGATCAATGTGATTTAACTAGGCTTAGTGATCCTCTTATAAACGTCTGCAGGTAATTAATTTTGGTCTAGATAAATTAGTCACTTAGTTAAGCTATTAGCCCGAGCATTACCAATTCTCTATTCTTGGACTTTTAAATCGTATTCTCTTGTGTGATTTATTTTATTTATAATTAGTTTAATTATTTAATTTTAATTATATTTAGTTTAATTAATTATCCTTCCAAGAATCCCTAGATTTGTCTTGCAATTTGATTATCATATAAAATCACTTATTAAATTTATAACTATCTAGTGGGAACAATAATTTCACTTGGTCATGCGCACTACAATCGATCCCTTACACTTGAGGGTGAAAGAAAATAGCAATCAGGTATTGTTATATTTCTTCAATTTTAATAAGTATTATATTCTTTTCTCATTTGTTTGTTCTATTATATTCTCTACCATCCAAAAATAATGAAAGTTTCAAAATAAAAAAATAAAAATCAATTAGATTGGTTAAAAATCAATTTTCTTAAATTCTCCATGTACTAATGATGAAACAGAGGGTGCGTATAATAAGTTGTGTGACTCTAACAGTCCCCGACCATTAATGTCTAAAAATAATTTATTTCGTGAGCCGTTTAGTTAGAATATATGAGACGGTGTAGATTCAATAGCCGTAAAGGAGTGATTGCTTTGGAGTAACTGAATACATACATATATGGCCCCCCTCTCTGTATAAGAGGATGGTACAATTCTACAATTATGTGATTGTGAAGTAAGAAAAAAAAAAGTAGATGATGGCGGAGTCGGGTGTGAGCATGAAGCTGCTGATTGACAGTGTCTCAAACACAGTGTTGTTTGCTGAGGCAGGCAAAGACTGCGTGGACTTACTCTTCTACATCCTCTCCCTCCCTGTCTCCACCCTTGTCCGCCTCCTCGACAAACCACGAATGGGTTTGTGAAGGAGGTGGTGACTTATATGGTGATGGATGATTTGGTGGTGAAGCCCATGTCCACCATCTCTTCCATTACTCTGCTCAACCAGTTTAGAATCAAGGACTTGCTGGCATTGGAGGAGAGGGTGGTCAGCTTTGGAATGAATGAGGCTGTCAAGTTGTTGAAGGCTTCTTTGGAATCCGATAAGGTTCTTACCAACGTCTTCCTCCATCTCAACAAATGACATGCACCATCGTGTCTTGGTGTTTCTTTCAACTTGTTTATAAACAATCCAAGCTACTAGTATAATTAAAATATAATATGAAATGACAAAATTGAGAAATGAAAAATTAAGGCTACATTTGTTTGCCGATTGCATATTCCACGACTGTCACACCTTTTAACCACTACTGTGATAGTGTATTTGATCCGTCGTCATTATACAAACTGTTCCCTTACTTGCTTCTTATTTATATATTCCCAATCAATCAACAATTAAAAATTATAGTTATACTCCCTCCGTGCGCTCAAAAGGTGGATATTTGCTTTTTTTCACGAGAATTAAGGAGTATTATTATTTAATGTGTAGTTGGTAGTTGTATTAGTGGGGTGTATGGGTCCCATATATTTATTGTATTAGTGATGTGTGAGTCTCATGTGTTTAAAAAGGAAAATGTAGACCTTTGGTGCGGACGCTCAAAATGACAAAATGTGGATCTATCTGGCGGACGGAGGAAGTATATCATAGTATTATAAATGAAAAAAAAAAACTTACAATAAACCTAATCAATCAAGAATAATAATGAAAAAATATATTAAAATTAACAAAATTAATAATAAACCTAATCAATTTAACAAATGAGATGATGGATCGAGACGATCAAATCACTCAAGACAACATCACTGAATAAATTTATTCTACCAAATATAAGCGCCTTGTCTTTCAAGTTAGTTTTATTTGTGCCATTAGATTATTAATGCATCATAAATAAATATTTTAAAAGTATACATTAATAATATAATATATAAATAAATCAAATAAAATAAAATACCATTAATATTCTATTTAATTAATTTGATTATATCTCACATTTTTAGAGATATATATATATTTTTTGGTGCGTACAAATATAGTTTATGAGTGTAACATAATTTTAAAAAAAATGTAAAAAAATAGGGATATCTTATCACTTCTGTTTTACTCCATTAATTAACATATCTATAAATCATTATAATATTACGTATTTTTATTTTTGATTAATTGTTCGAGAATAATAGTACTCCATAAAATAAACCTATATAGGTCTATATTTCTTCCTCAGAATATATATATATATATATATATATATATATATATATATATATATATATATATATATATATTCTTCTCCCAATTGAACCTCCCCCGTAATATCGTACAGCCTAGCAGTAATTTTTCTCGTCGGAGGCGGCAGCTCTGGTAAGCCAAGCCCTTCAATTCTCTTTCTATAACAACTCTTTTTGTTTCTATTTTATTGTGTATTCAAAGTCTTAATTTTTTATTTATTTATTTTTTACTAATGGATTGAATTGAAATTTTGTTGGCATGTATATAGATGGTTCGAATCCCCTGTCCACAGTGTTTCCTTGTTATAACTTATTTTTTATTAAAATATTATATTTTAATTAATGACTAATAAATCCTAAACCGATAAACCATTGAAGGTAAGTATTTAATACGTGGAATAGGAGTAAACAATACTTTGGAATATGTGATTATATAGAGTGTGTTTTGTAAAAGTTTCTTCCTCTACCATTTTTTTTTTCAAACTAACGCCAAGTTTCAACTATATAATATTTGGAAGAAATTTGGAAGAAATGGAACTGATGTGTATAATCAATAATGAAGTTTCGAATTGCAGAAAAAAAAAGTCTCGAATTGCAGTCTGGAATTACTGTGTAAGTATGATAATCAATTTGGATCATAGCAGTCTCGAATTGCAGTGTTATTCGACAACCTCTTTATTCATGAATTATAACTTACTTATGTTGGGCTTAATTAGTTTCAGATATAGCAATCATAAAGCCCATATATTTAGCCTTAATTTGTGGATTTTACGTCCTTTGGGCTTAAGAAATACAAGGTCATTTCAGAAGCCCAATTACGAATTATCTTTGATGTTGATGATTGTATAGTATTTTATCTCGATGGTCATCTTTTGCGTTGGTCTGCATGTGTAATTAAATTGTGACTAATAAATGAAGTATTGATTAAGTAATTGAATGCTTTATTGAGAGATAGGTGATGCTTTTGTGGAATAAACTTGTATTTTATCAAACAAATTGTCATTGTAAACATTAATGTGATAATTGTTTTGGGGGGTTTGTGGATTTTGAAAATCATGAATAGTAATGTTATGTTGGACTTTACATTAAATCAATGTGTAAGAATGTATTAATTTATGTAGAAAAAAATGATGAAAAATGAGAGATAAAGAGAAAAAGTGTATTAATTGAAAAGAGAGAATGTATATAGGTATATATATAGGAGTGATTTTATATTAATTTATGTAACCAAAACAGATTACAGAAAGGAGATAAAGAGAATGTATATAGGTATATATTGGGATGATTTTTAAAATCTAGATATGGATTTTGAATTCCAATTCCGGAGTTTTAAACCCGGAAACAAACATCCCCTAACTTCCGTGGTGGTCACCTTAAATCTGAGTATATAGGATATTTTAAGAAGTGGCTCTTTGTGTGGTTGCTTTCTTTTATATATGCAGTTTGATATAGATATGGCAGCATCTAGCATGAGCTTGAAGCTATTGATTGATCCCAAAGGGCAACGAGTCCTATATGCTGAGGCTGCCAAAGACTTTGTGGACTTCCTTGTTGGCATGCTGACGTTGCCCGTAGGTTCGATCATTGATCTGAGTCAGAAACATGCATTGGAATTCTCACTAGCAAAGCTGTACGATAGCATTCAAAATTTGAATGAATCCTACATACAACCAAACCAAAGCAAGACTATTCTTTTGAAACCGGCTCCCCTGTTCTCTGGTTCTTCCGCACCTCTGCTGGGCATCAACGATGCGAAAGATGATCAAAAGTGCTATTACATGTGCGATTGCGAAACAAATATTTCTGATGATAAACGCTTAATCTGTCCAGATTGCCATGAAGAATTTTATACAAAACTGACTTACATAGCTCCTCCTGCTGTGAAACACACTGGATATGTGAAGGGAGTGACTTATTTGGTGATGGATGATTTGGCCTTCATGCCATTCTCTACTAGCTCATGCTTCACATTGCTTACGAAATTTGATGTTATTGATACGAGTATGTTGGAGGAAAGGGTGGTGGACTTTGGCAAGGATGAGGTATCATTCTTTTCGTGCTGTTTCGTATCTTAAGACTACTTTGCTCGTCTGTCAAACTGATCTTGCTACACTTTGCCCTCTAGGCCATGAAGCTGTTGGGTGCTGTTTTCCAGTCCAAAATGGTTCTTACTGATGTCTTCCTTAAGGGTAACGTGGTTGGCGGACGGGTGCCCAAAGTTGAAAAACGGGTGCCTAAAGTTGAAAGAAGGTAGGTAATGTAGGAAGCTTTTGTGATCCATCTGTTGGCTGTTACATTTGATCAAATTGGTAAAACAGACAGTCTATGTTTTCTCTAGGTATATAACAATTTGCCTCTGCTTTTACTTTTGCAAAGATTCATAACACTTGGTGCTATGTTGTGCTTTTTGTGGCTCTTCCGTATCCTATCTTATGACTTTAAGTTTTTGCAAAAGTTAATATGTTATGATGTCTTACAAGTAATTAGTTTTTAATTAAGATGCAATATCCCGTAATTAATATATTTTCAATCTTTTGCTCAGAATCTCTCTCTCTCCTTCATCTGTTGTTGAAATATGAATGTCATTGCCTATCTTCTTACTCATTTTATGATCAAGAGGGTGTGATCATAATTGTATAAGCTCTAATCTTTCGGAGTTGTGTTGAATAATTTTCATAATATTTATTTCAGTTTGCGCAACATTTAACATTACTTAAGATATAGACAAAACAAAATTTGAATTTTGAGAAGAAGCTAAATGTATGTGTGTTTTCTGTGTGTGTATTGATTACAAGGGAGTCAGGGGCGGATCCAGGATTTCGAATATGGGGGTACGATATATAATCTTGAATCTCGTCTTATATTTTGGTGTTATATCTCTTGTTACATGTGTTAGATGAATGATGCGGGAGGAAAATTTCAACAATTCTCCTTTAAAGTTGATAATTTCCTTTAGTCCTGAGGAAAATCTCAATAATTTTCTCGTGGAGCCCGGGGTATATTTTTCTTTTAGGCTATAAATTTGATTATATTATATGTGTTAATTATTCAATGATTTATGATAGAAAATGTAACACTAAAATGTAACAGAAAATCGAATGGACTATATTTGAATGAGCATAGACACAAGATTTTAATTAAGTTTAGCATCTTTCTAAGTAATATGTGATGCAATAGTTAATCTAAATAACAAGTTAAAACATATTTAAAAGTAATAAGGAACCTGATAGCTAGTGTGTTTTTTAGAAAATTGAAAGATAAATGCATATGAAAAAATTTAATGCAATTAAATTTTCCTAAGAAAAATAAATAAAAGCAGAGAAATTTCTTAAAACTTATAAAAAACTATATAAGATCTTAAAGGAAAGTGATAGAAATAAATGATTTTAGTGATGGAGAAATCTTGTTTTAAAAAAAAAAATAATTTTTCTTTATTAATTAGTATAATACTTCTCTAATTCTAATAAAATTTGGGGGTACAGTAAAAAATTTATAGTTGACAAATTTTCAATTTGTGGGTACAGCTGTACCCATGTTCCAAGGTGAATCCTCCTCTGAAGGGAGTAGTAAAATTCAATGGAAAAAAGGAAGCTAATCTATCTTGCGAATTCCTTGTTCAGATCTCTAATTACATTAATTACATTTTGATGTTGTGGCGTCTCTACTTATTCAATTAATTAATATTTTGCATTTACTATACATTTTATTAATACAAAATAAAAATCTAACTCATTTTATTAAATTAGCCACAATATTACAACTCGTATAATACCATAATGTTACAAATTGTCACATGAGAATTATCTATAAATGACATGAATATAAATTTTCTAACAAAGTAATGGAGTACAAGGTACGTGCAATATTCTTTTATTTTATAATCATACATACAACTCAAAAACATTTTTTCTCAATATATTTTATTAAATTAGCCACAATATTACAACTAGTATAATATCATAATGCTACAAATTGTTACATGGAGAATTATCTATACTTAACATAAATATAATTTTCTGAACAGAGTCGCACTTGCTGTGGTTGCGCCTCTACTTATTACATTAATATTTATTTTTGTTTGTAAATTTAAAATTTTTAGTTAAATTATTTCAATGAAAAAATTATGGCAAAAGCTTGTGTGTGCTTGGGCACGCGATATTTCATGTGCCTTTATAATTTTGTATTAAATTGTATACCCTTTAGTATAAATATGTGTATCATTTTATATTCTGAAGAAAAATAAAAAATATTATAATGAAAACTGTATATCCTTTAGAACAAAATAATATACTCTTGTCCATAATACTAAATTCTAAAGGTGCACGGCGTGTTATAATAACAATTATTTAATTATTTTAATAAGCAGCTAAAATTTGTCTAAGAAATTAATGATTAGGATTGAATTTATTCTACTTTTATATACTTATAATAATAATAATAATATTATTAAGATAAAATTAAGATTTCATGCATTTACTATATTTTATTTATTAACACAAAATAAAATCAACATATTTTGTTAAATTAGTCACAATTGTCACATGGAGAATTATCTATAGAAGATACGCGCAATATTCTTTTATTTATTTTTATAATAATCAAACAACTGAAAAACATTTTTCCTTAATCACTGCGAAAAGAAGATGAGCCGTATGACCACCCTTCTCCTCCCCCTCCTCATCCTTATGGCCGCCGGAGCGCCCCCTCTCCGCCGCGGCTTTTACTCGGAGACCTGCCCAGAAGCTGAATCCATCGTGCGCGATGTCATCAGGACGGCTATGGCTGCAGAAACTAGGAGTGCTGCCTCTGTCATGCGCTTACAGTTCCATGATTGCTTCGTTAATGTAACTCCTATTCGATTTCCCCCAATTTCAACTTCCTTTTGTCGTTCTAGGTTTCAATTCGTTGCTTAAAATTGTGGTAGGGATGTGATGGATCATTGCTGTTGGATGACACGCGAAACATGCTTGGGGAGAAATTGGCTCTCTCGAATATAGATTCGTTGAAATCTGTTGTAGATGAAGATATTACTAAGTAATTCTCAAACTAATCTCTGAATACACAATCAAGCAATGGATTGAACACAAGAATTTGATCACATATGATAACAATATTGAGTTTGTGTATGTATGTGTGATTGTATGAAGAAGAATGCATTTATAGTGGTTCAGCTTGTTTACACAAGCCTACATCCACTGTGAGAGAGAGATCTATTATTTATTGAGAGAGTAAAACGTGTTACAATGCGTACATGCATGAATTACATCAATATATACACTTCATGCATGCACAGAAAGTTACAGGACCAGTGTGCATAACCGACTTCCAGCTGGATTCTCTGGTGGTTAAAACGAATCTCGATGGTTATAACCAACTCCATCACACACCCTGCATGGCCAGTTATCCATTCATGTATGGAACTTTCCAGAAACCGCTCTAATACGACCTGTACAATGGCCATAAGACACCCTGCTCACCACTGGTGCACCCGGTGTAGATTTGCTGCTATGTTTGTGTGTTTCTGATTCTGCTGATGTTGCTGCAACCGTTTCACTTATGCATCACCATCAGCTTCAACTTAAACACACACACACTCATCCTAATGTTGATCACTCATTAGTATGTAGTTTTTACCACAATTCTCCACCTAAAACTTCATACTCAACCAATACTCAATCACTCCTTCACTCTATTGTTTTATCAAGACAGCCAACTTGCACACTACTTTTCAAGAGAGCTGCTGAACTCTCCACTGATATGTTCAGCATATATTGAGAAGACTTTTGCATAGCTCAAACTTTGAACTAGGCAATGCCTTAGTGAGGAAATCAGTTGGATTCTTGGCTGTTTCAACCTTTTTAACCACAACTCTTCCTCCTTCAACTAAGTCTCCAACAAAATACATTCTTACATCTATGTGCTTTGTCCTTTCATGAAAACCCTGATGTCTTGACAAGTGTATAGCACTAGAGTTATCACAATGTATCAATACTGATTCTTGTACTACACCAAACTCAGACAAAATTCCCTGCAACCACAAGCCCTCTTTTACTGCTTATGTGAGTGAGATAAACTCAGCCTCAGTTGTAGACAATGCAACCACTGACTGATGTGTTGATCTCCAGCTGATAGCTGTACCAAACAAGCAGAATACATAGCCTGACAGTGACTTTCTTGTGTCTAAGTTTGCAGCATAATCAGCATCTACATAACCTGCAAGAAAATCAATGTTAGAAGTAAACTTATTGAAATGCAAACCTGTTGTTAAACTGCCTCTGATATATCTTTGAATCCACTAAATAGCTTCCCAGTGATCTCTTCTTGGATTTCCCATGAATCTGCTCACCAAACTCATTGCATGAGCCAAGTCTGGTCTGCAGCACACCATAGAATACATGAGACTGTCAACTGCATTAGCATAAGGGACCTTTTCCATTTCTGACACTTCTTCACTTGTTCTAGCTGATTGTTGAGCTGACAGAGTCAACCCTTGCTTTATAGGAGTAGAAACAACCTTACTTTGATCCATATTATACCTCTTGAGAACTTTCTCTAAGTATAAGCTCTGATGCAACACAATAGAACCAGCTGATCTATCCCTTTTAATTTCCATTCCTAATATAACAGTAGCTTCACCCAAATCTTTCATATCAAACTCAGATTTCAACATTTCCTTCACAGCTGTAATCCCTTCCATAGACTTACAAGCAATTAAGATGTCATCAACATACAGTAACAAGAAAATATACCAGTCACTGTCTTGTTTGATGTACACACAACTGTCAAACTTGCTCCTTTCAAAACCACATTTGACAATGTATTCATCAAATCTCATATACCATCTCCTAGGACTTTGTTTTAATCCATATAGTGACTTTAGAAGTAAACAAGCCTTATCAGTTGATTTTTGAATGAAACTCCTTCTGGAACTGTCATATAGATCTTCTCCTCCAATTTTCCATGAAGAAAGGCTGTAGTCACATCTATCTGATGCAATTCCAGATTAAACTGAGTAACTAATGCTAAAAATATCCTAATGGAACAATGTTTCACAACTGGAGAGAATATCTCTGTATAATCAATGCCTTCCCTTTGAGAAAAGCCCCTGGCAACTAGTCTTGCTTTAAATCTAACACTACCAATCCTCTCAGGTGAAACTTTCTTTTTGTAAATCCATTTACAGCTCACTAACTTCTGATCTTTTGGCTTCAGAACAATTTTCCAAGTCTGATTCTTCTCCAATGAAAGCAACTCTTCTTGCATAGCAGCACTCCACTTTACATTATCCTTACTATTCATTGCTTCCTGATAGTTTCTTGGTTCATATGAATCAATATCCTCTGCAGAATACAGTGCAAAAGACACAATATCAGCATCTGCAAACCAAGCTGGAGTCCTAATAGATCTCCTTTTTCTATCTCTAGCCAACTGATAGCTATTAAGCAGCACATCAATATTAGAAGTAATCTGATCATTTGTAGTTGGTGAACTAGTTCCTTCTTGTACTGTCTCTTCTTCAACTCTAAACTGACCCATCTGAATCTTGTTCACAGGCTCCACCTCAAGCTCAGCTTCAGACTTGCTTTGATCCTGAGGCTTTAGTGGCATAACAGCTTCATTAAGGGTAACATCCCTACTTATCATAATCTTTTTACCTTCAATGTTCCACAGTTTGTAAGCTTTAACACCTTTGGGATATCCAATCATGACACATTTGATGGCTCTTGGAGCTAACTTATCCTGTTTAACATGTGCATAGGCTAAGCAACCAATCACTTTTAACCTAGTGTAATTAGCAACCTTTCTAGTCCATACTTCCTGAGGAGTTTTGAATTTAAGAGGTGTTGATGGACACCTATTGATTAGAAAAGTTGTTGTACTAACCAATTCACCCCAGAAGTCTTTAGAAAGACCAGAACTGCTTAATATACACCTAACTCTCTCAAGTAAGGTATGATTCAGCCTCTCTTCAACACCATTTTGTTGTGGTGTACCTGGTACTGTCTTGTGTCTCATGATCCCCCTCTCCTTACAAAACTTGTTGAACTCATCAGAACAATACTCAAGATCATTATCAGTTCTTAATATCTTAACCTTGTTATTACAGCTATTCTCTACCTCAGTTAGCCAATTCTTAAAGGTAATGAAAGCTGTATCCTTAGACTTCAGTATATATATCCATATCTTCTTTTTGTTTGAGTTCTTGCAGGTCCCCATAGATCTGAATGGATATAATCAAGTTTAGTTTTGCTTGTATGTTCACCAATACCAAACTTCAGCCTTTTAACTTTACCAAAAATGCAATCCTCACACTGATCCATCTTGTCTGTTGATCTGATATTGATTATATTTTATCTTGACAGTTCTTGTAATCCTTTCTCACTTATGTGAGCTAGCCTTCCATGCCATAAGTGAATTTCATCACTTTCTGTTGAGACATGATTATGTCCAGCCATTGTATGTCCATCAAGAATATACAATCCATTTTTCTTGATTCCTTTCATCACTTCATACTCATCTTTCTCAACAATGAGTACACCTCATCTAGATCTAAACTCATGGCCTGAAGCATCTAAAATTCCTAAAGAAATCAAGTTTCTTTTAAGTTCTGGAATATATCTCACACTTGTCAATGTCCTAGTAACTCCATCATACATCCTCAACCTGATGGATCCAATACATCTTATCTGACATGTGTGATCATTCCCTAGTAATACTGATCCAGCATTCTGCAACCTAAGATCAATAAACCAATGCTTCATAGGAGACATATGGAATGTACATCCTGAATCAAGGATCCAATCCATGGATCCTTTTGATGATCCAACCAGAAGTGTCTCAGGATAATCAGTGGCCTGATTCTGATTATTTACCACCTGATTTGCTTGCACTCTTTGTTGTCCATCTTTACCAGCTTCTGATTTTCTTTTCTTTTCTGCTTTATACTTGTAGCAGTTCTTCTTGTAGTGGTCTGATTCATGACAGTGAAAACACTTCCTTCCATCCTTATCTGAATTTGACTGATCAGCCTTGTTTCCTTGTTTCTTTGAATCAGAATTGCCTTTCTTGTTGTTCCTCTTACCATGATCATTCCTCTTGATCATTAATCCCTCTCCTGATGTTCCTTGATCTTCTGAAACTTTCTGAAACTCCTTTGTCTTCAGAGCAATTTCAACCTCATCAAAACTTATAGTTTCTCTATTTCCAAACAGAAGTGTGTCCTTGAAACTTTCAAAGGACTTTGGGAGAGCTGACAACAATATTGATGCCTTATCTTCTGTTTCAATTTTCACATTAACATTCTCTAGATCAACTAACACCTTATTAAACTCATCAAGCTGAACTAGAACTGATCTATCCTCAACCATCTTAAAGGAGTATAGTTTCTGCTTTAAGTATAAACGGTTAGCAAGAGATTTTACCATGTACAGATCTTCAAGTTTCTTCCATAGAGCTCTTGCAGATGTCTCTCTCTGTACTTCTCTCAAAGCTTTATCACCAAGACACAATATAATTGCACTTAAGGCCCTTTCTTGAATATCAGCTTCTGCAGTGGCTTCAATGGCTGTTTGTGCAGCTTCTGCAGTTGCTGCTGGTTTCTCCTTGATAGCTTCTGCCAATCCTTGTTGTACCAAGAAAGCTCTCATCTTGATCTTCCACAAACCAAAGTCAGATTTCTCTGTAAACCTCTCAATATCAAACTTGGTTGCAACCATGGTGTCACCTTCCTTCAACTGCTTCTTGATTCCTACTTCTGTTGATTGCTGCTGTTTGTGGCCTAGATTCCCACAGACGGCGCCACTTTGTTGTAGATGAAGATATTACTAAGTAATTCTCAAACTAATCTCTGAATACACAATCAAGCAATGGATTGAACACAAGAATTTGATCACATATGATAACAATATTGAGTTTGTGTATGTATGTGTGATTGTATGAAGAAGAACGCGTTTATAGTGGTTCAGCTTGTTTACACAAGCCTACATCCACTGTGAGAGTGAGATCTATTATTGATTGAGAGAGTAAAACGTGTTACAATGTCTACATGCATGAATTACATCAATATATACACTTCATGCATGCACATAAAGTTATAGGACCAGTGTGTATAACCGACTTCCAGCTGGATTCTCAGGTGGTTAAAACGAATCTCGACGGTTATAACCAACTCCATCACATACCCTGCATGGCCAGCTATCCATTCATGTATGGAACTTTCCAGAAACCGCTCTAATACGACCTGTACAACGGCCACAAGACACCCTGCTCACCACTGGTGCACCCGGTGTAGATTTGCTGCTATGTTTGTGTGTTTCTGATTCTGCTGATGTTGCTGCAACCGTTTCACTTATGCATCACCATCAGCTTCAACACTCATTAGTATGTAGTTTTCACCACAAGATCGTATGAAGTAATCGATCAAGTTAAGGAGGCATTGGAGAAGGCCTGCCTTGGAGTTGTATCTTGTGCCGATATCCTAATCATGGCTGCCAGAGATGTTGTTCTTCTTGTAAGTCCATTTTTACTTAAATTATTTTATTTTCCCCCCATTAACAGAAGAAGATCATCAAAACATATTAGTAAAGAAACAGAGCAATTGCTGTACATCATCAGATTTCAGATTAACTATAATTTTCTTAGGAAATCTTAATACTAGTTAATCAAGATATTGTCAATCTTAGGTTGTATATTCAGTTTATTGAAAGCATACTTCCTGAGAAAAAAAGTTTAAAGAAATTCCTGAAATATGTTATGAGGTTATATGAAGATTTTGCCACACTTGTTTGATTATAATGGATTAGATGATCTCCAAATCAGCAGTAAATCCACAGGATCAGAGTAAACTTTAATAAAATTCAATCAAGAACTCATGAAATATGAGTGCAACATTTATGAAGCGACATAAATGTGTATAGTCTCCTGTTAGTTGTGGCTAATTTAATCTAATTTAATGGTGTAAAAATGTGAACAGAGTGGAGGGCCAAGTTGGGAAGTGAAATTAGGTAGAGAAGACAGCTTAACAGCCAGCCAAGAAGCATCAAACGACATAATGCCAAGCCCAAGAGCCAATGCAACCACTCTCATAGAGCTCTTCTCCAAATACAACCTCTCCATCAAAGATTTAGTTGCCCTTTCTGGTTCCCACTCCATTGGCAAAGGAAGGTGTTTCTCTATAGTATTCAGGCTCTACAACCAGTCAGGCTCCCCGGCCATCGAACCCAGCTACCGGGACACTCTCAACAAGCTCTGCCCGCCCGGAGGAGACGAAGAGGAGACAGGAAACTTGGACAGCGCGCCCGAGGTGTTCGACAACCAGTATTACAAGGATCTGGTGAGTGGGAGAGGGTTTCTGAATTCTGATCAAACATTGTACACCTGTGCTGAAACAAGGAAGTGTGAAGAGATTCAGCAAGAATGAGGAGGAGTTCAGTAAGGCATTTGTTGAGGGGATGATCAAAATGGGAGATATGCAATCTGGATTGAGTGGAGAGATAAGGAGGAATTGCAGGGTTTCTAATGCCAGAGAGTTGCTAATGCCAGAGGAGCTGTGAAGGTGTTGATTGACACCAAAAGTTGGAAACAATTTCATTTGGTTATTAAGACAAGTGATGAAAAATATATGTACGTCACCTTGTACATAAGTGCTGTTGCCTAAATTTAGCAGGGACATATAACTACAATACTACCTAAATTCACGAATCCAGAATTTACTCTGCTTCATTAAACTTTGCATGTACACTTATTTATTTTGCCAAAGACTACTGTGGACAAGTATTTATCTTCAAAATTTCCGTGGCCCCCACCACATTACTGCTTACCTGTTGTTTGTGTATTTTTATTTTTATTTTCATTTTTTTTTTACTATTTTTTTATTTAAAACGAATATAATTGTAATTTAGTAATTTAGGGTATATAGGTTTAAAATTCAAAGGATAATTATAATTTCACCCATTGGAATATATTTTTCCCTAGAGTTTAAGATTTAGAGTAGTAATTATAATTTCACCATTGTGTTTAGAGCTGTCAATTTGGGTTGAACTCAATGGGCCAACCCGCCCCAACCTTTAGTAACCCGTCCAAAAAATGACTCAACCCAAAATGACACGTCACAAAAGCAACCCGCCCCGTTTAAACCCACTACAAAATGGATCACAGTGGGTCGTGGGTTAATCCGTCTTAACCCAATAATCTACCACCTATCCTACCCCTCAACCCATCCACCCTCCCTCGCCCACCAAGCTCACCCCACCTCCTCCCACCAAAAACTTTTTTTTTAAAATAAAAATTTAGATTTTATTATTAAAATAATAAAAATATTATCACACACCCCACCCCCAACCACCCCATCCCCTTTCCAAAATTTTTTTTATAAAATTTTAGATTTTAATATTTAAATAATAAAAACATTATCACACAGCCTACCCCACCCACACCCCCACCCCTTCCCAAGAAAATTTTTTTTAATAAAATTTCAAATTTTAATATTTAAATAATACTAATATTACCTCAACAGCCTACCCCCACCCACCTATCCCCACCCAAATTTTTTTAAATAAAATTTTAGATTTTAATATTAAATAATAAAAATAATATCACATAGCCTACCTCTACTCACCTACCCCCACCCTCACCCCGCCCCTTTCAATTTTTTTTTTTAAATTTTAGATTTTAATATTTAAATAAAAAAAATTTATCACAGAGCCCATCCACCCACCCGTACCACACCTACCCACCCCTACCCATTCACAAATTTTTTTTTTATTATTATTAATATATATATATATATATATACTACAAGAAAGCGGAGTTTTAATGATTAAAATTTTTTGTCGCTAATTATTAAATTTCGTCGCTAAACTGTGTTAGCGATGAAATTTGCTCGTCGCCACGAGTCGACGCTACGGGGGCGTAGCTAACTTGTTTAGCGACGAATATTCTCAAATTCATCGCTAAAGACAACGACGAAAATAATATTTCGCAGCAAATGTTTACCGATTAAAATTTTAATTTAGTTGTTAATATTAGCGACGTTAACGAATAATTCGTCGCTATTTATAGAGACGAAAATAATATTTTGTCGCAAAAATGTGTGATAAAACTTCCTTTTTTCATCGCTAATATTAGCAAAGAATTTTTATTTTCAAAAGGGGGAGGAAGTTAAATATGACCCAAAATTTACAGTTCTTTTGCAGCCCAGTCGCATAGGGGGAAAAGGCATACTAAATATAAGTTTTTTACAGCTCGATTTGAAATTCTCATTAATCACTAGAGGAATCTCACAATCAAGTCAACACAAATCCATGGAATGTCTTTAAAGATAAATTTAAGGGAACAAAAATAAACCTCACAGAAAATGAAAAACAATTTAAACAACAATTGCAGGACCAGAAAATAAAATGGATATATGAACCCTAGATTTGAGAAATCACCAGTGATGAGTGGTCATAAAAAATTAATGGCAAGGAAGAACGACTTACCTGAGAGCGCGAAGGAAGATGAAACTGAAGCACAAAGATTACAATCAACGAAACACTGCGAAATGGAGCGAGAATGAGAAACAGCAGACGTCGTCGGCCGCGGCTATGGTGCGTGAAATCGTCCGCGACCGGGGCTGTGGCGCAATCGTCGGCCACCGCCCTTGTCTAAAGCATCGTACTCGACCGCGAGTTGAGGGGGGTTTTCCTTTTCAAAAACCCTTTGGTAACAATGGCGGGGTTGCTGGATGAATGAAAATATGAAGCCCAATCATTTTTTAATATAATTAAATATATTTTTTAATATTTATATATGTTTTCGATGGAATTACATGACTCGTCGCTAATATCTGCGATGAAAATAAAAATCCATCGCTAAGATTTGCGATGCATTTTACAAATAAGTCGCTAATTCTAACATGAAAAAAACATTCATAGTTTATAAAAATAATTGAATTAATATATTTACAACAAAAATTTATTTTTTATTGCAAATAATAGCGATGAAATTTTTTTTTATCGCAAACAGTTTTTTGCAAAATTTAAAATTTTTAGTGGAATTATCATAGCTACGAATTTATGATTTTCATTTCAAAGATTAGCGATTAAAGGATTATTAGTCGCAATTTACCAAGTTTGCAACTAATTCAAAATATTTTGCTGCTAATATTAGCGAGAAATTTTAATATTCGTCGCAAAAAGTTTATTAAGTACTTTATTCACGGATATATATAAAATAGGAATACATGTGAGTATATATATAAAGAGTGATACATGTATCACAAAACATGTAACGGAAAGAATAAAATCCTATTTAATAATAAGCACTAATTAAGGCATAATTCTTGCTCTATATTCAACAATATTTCAAAAGTTTTAAAAATTTTATTTTTAATACTAAATAAAGATCATCCACCATTTTTTTTTTTAAATTCATCAACTTGAATATTAGTCAGTGAAGTTTAAATATAATTTAATTTAATTTAAAAATATTTGAATATTAGTTTAATTTATATTTTAATTTAAATAAAAATATTCAAATATTTTAATTTATAATAATTGTGGAAAAAGAATAGCAAAATTAACGTGAATTTTGAGATTAGTAGATTAAGTTTTGTTTATAGTTCATGATGAAAAATATTGTAGAACACTAAACGAGGAAAGTGTGCAACCTTTTATGAGATGTCGGTAGTATTAATTAAAGTTTTTGGGAATTTTAGAATTAATGGACTAGAATATAATACTCCCTCCGTCCCACGTATTTTTACCCACTTTCCATTTTGGGGTGTCCCACGTATTTTTACCTATTCCATTTTTGGCAAAAATACATAATATTTTATTACCTACTTTTTACAATCCCAACAACTTTAACTATTTTTTTACACTTTATTCATCATTCCTAACAACTTTATTCACTTTTTCTTTTTAAATTACTAATTTATCCCTACTTTTTCTTACATTATATATTAAAAAAATAAAACGTCTTAATCTCCGTGCCCGTACAAACGGGTAAAAATACCCGGGACGGAGGGAGTATGTAGATTTTATATCCATGACTTTTTCAAATACACAAGACCCGAAAGGTAGGTAAACTATTAATTATGGATTTGAAATATTTTTTTTATCAATTCTGGACTGGAAAGATATGACACGACCTAAAATTATACTCCGCCCGTTCCAAGTTAAATTTTGCACTTTCTATTTTCGTCCGTCCCACATTAAACTTCACAATCCAACAAAGAAAACATTACATTAATTTTCAGCCTAAAATATATCTTAATTACAAATTTACCACTTTCACTTAACACACAACATATTTTTTATTTATTTATTATTTAAAAATACTACATTACTCTCCATTAATCAATAAAAATTGGTCAAACATCAACTTTTCTTAAATTTCATATCTATCGGTGAAGATTAAATTGGGATGAGAGAATAAAACTACAAAAAATCATAATGTAACTGTATAAATTTTTCAGTCAGTTACTGTCTATATCCGCCGGAAAGATATACATTTTGCTATTTTGGGCGTCCGCACTGAAGGTATATATTTTACTTTTTAAACATATAGGACCCCCACACATCACTAATACTAAATGAGATTCATACACTCTACTAATACAATTATCTACCACACATTAAATAATAATAATACTCATTAATCCAGTGCAAAAAGCCAAATATATACGTTTGTGGCGGACGGAGGGAGTAATATACTATTGGGCAATTCTTAGGTGTCCCGTGGTCACCGGTAACCTCCTCATATGGGGGTGTGCACTTATGGGGAGGTGCGCACCCCATGTGAAGGGGTCACCGGTGACCACAGGTACCTAAGCTCCTATATTATTTTAATGATAAAAAATTATAAAATTTATCTTAAAAAACGTGTTTAATAATATAATAAATATCAATGTGGCAATTACTAAATTATTTTGAATGATTTTATGATTTTAAATCTAAATTAATATTTTTATATTTTTTAAATTCTAAATTGATATTTTTTTTAAATTCCTGATTAATAGTTTTCTATCTTTTCGTGAATTGAAAAAACTCCTTTATTAAATTAGGAATTATTACTCATAGATATAAAATATAAGCTAATATTATTAGTAGATACATAATATAGATTATATTACTAACAGGTACAAAAGTATGTAATTTAAAGTCTTAATTACCCTTCATACATAACTATTTGAATACATAATTAATATTTAGTTAGGTAAAAATTTGTGTTTATTAGTGCCATTAAAAAATTTAATACATATGCAGAATCCGTATTCAGAATGGAATAGACTCCGAACCAGTATTCATAATTCACTTTCCCACTATTAATGAAGAAATTGAATATACATGCATAATCAGTATTTAGAATGGATAGAAGAAATTGAATACACATGTAAAATCAGTATTCAAAATGTATTATACTTCAATTCAATATTCAGAATTCAATTCCCATTAAATATATATGAGTTTGCAGGATGGAGATGGAACCCAAGTCGCGATTTTGAATAGTCGGATTCCGTTTCGAATAACGGGGATTGAACTCAAGAATCTTAGTTCTATTTTTTATTGTTTGATCGATCTTTGAAAGAAGAAGTAACCCCTCATGGACAAATTAGTAGGACACATTATCTTTTTATTATTATATTATAAATCATACTTCTTAAATTTATTTTTGAATACAATTAAAATAGAGTTAAAAGTGATATTTCATGCATTCAATTTGTATTGATTAGTAATATAATTTAACTTATGTATCTAGTAGTATTATGGAGTAATAAGTATATAAATTGTACCTAACGGTAATGGATCCATTAAATTATTAAATTAAATTCAAATCAGTTTGGAATTTAGACACTTTTGTGCTCAAACTATTTTACCGTAGCCTGTAGGGGGGCCCCTGGCCCATATAATCTTTTGAATAAAAACAGCTTTTGTGATCTTCGCCTATTTCTTCGTCGGAATATATTCTTCTCCAGATTGAAGTAACGGTCGGCAGCTCTGGTAAGCCAAGCTCTTCAATTCTCTTCCATTTCAACTGTTTTTGTTTCCATTTGAGTATTTTTACTGTGTAGTAAAAAATCTTGATTATACTAAACTGCTGCTCGATTTGGCTTGCAATGTGAAAACACAGATCTGAAAACTAGTTTGTAGGTTTTTTATTCAGCAAGTATCAGTGATTAGGGTGACATTTCTTTTGTTGCGCATTAATGGGCTGAAATTTTGTTGGCGTGTATAGTTTTCGCAGAATTCTGTAACTGTTTCAACTTTCAACAATTTATAATTTGGAAAATGGAAGTAATGTGTATATGAAGTCTATTTGATGATGATGATTACAAAGTATTCTGCATTTGTTTGCATTTTATTATGATTTGAATAAATTGTGACTTATGAATGAAGTGTTGATTGGAGTAATTAAGTCAGTGATTGAATGCTTTTGTTGAAAAATAGGTGAATGCTTCATTGGAATAAACTTTTATTTGATCAAGTTGTGAGTGTAAACATAAACTTTTATTGGATTTCACTCAGAATTCTTGTTATCTGGCAATGTATTTGCTCTTTGTGTGGTTGCTTTCATTTAAACAAATTATAATTATGGATGTTGATGTTGATATAGATATGGCAGCATCTAGCATGAGCTTGAAGCTATTGATTGACGGCAAAGGTCAACGAGTCCTATTTGCTGAGGCTGGGAAGGACTTTGTGGACTTCCTCTTTGGCATACTCACCTTGCCCGTGGGTTCGATCATTGGTCTGTATCAAAAATATGAATTGGAAACCTCCTCACTAGCAAACCTGTACAGAAGCATTCAAAATTTGAATGAATCCTGCGTACAATCAAACCAAACCAAGAGCACCCTTTTGAAACCAGAGCCTCCCCTGATATCTGCTTCTTCTATTCCTCTGCTGGATTGGTTTCAAAAGTGCTATTACACGTGTGACGATTGTGTGACATATACTTCTGATGATCAAAGCACTATCTGTCCTGATTGCAAAGCTCCCCCTGCTGTGGAACACGCGTCTGGTGAAGGTGGATATGTGAAGGGCGTGGTTACCTGTATGGTGATGGATAATTTGGCTGTCACACCATTGTCTACGATCTCGTGCTTCACATTGCTTAAGAAATTTGATATCAATGATATGAGTGTGTTGGAGGAAAAGGTGGTGGATTTCGGCATGAACGAGGTATCATTCGTTTCATATGTTAGTGCCACTTGTCTGCCAATCTGACATTGTCACTCGTTGCCTTTCTAGGCTATGAGACTTTTGAGTGCTTCTTTCAACTCAAAAATGGTTCTTACCGATGTCTTCCTTAAGGGTAAGAAGTGAGCGGACAGGTGCTCGAAGTCGAAGAAAGCTAGCTAATGCAGGGAGCTTTTGGATCCACCTGTTACATTTGATCAAGCTGGTAAAACAGACACTCTGTCTGTTGTCTAGGTATATAACAATTTGCCACTTCTTTTACTTTTGCATAGATCATTTTGACATAATTCTTGGTACTATGTAAATACCTGCTAATATGGCTCTTGTGGCACTTCAATATCCTATCTCATGACTAAAGTTTTTGCAAAAGTTACTATGTTTTAATATTCCGTAATTAATAATCACAGATGTGGTCTAATTATATATTTCATGCATGCATGATATGTTTGGTCCTTTTTAATTTCATGGCTTTTATAATTCTATATTTTCAACTTTTGCTGTTTGTTTTTAGATGTTAATAAATCGGATTTGAGATTTCAGAATTAAGGTGGTTTTTGACATTTGATTATCATAAACTTAATTCGTTAATAAAATTGAATCTATTTTTAAGAAAATCGATTTTGAAAATTCCATTAAATCCCAATACAGAAAACCTCCACAACAAACATCAGTAAATTCCAGGCATAACAAAATTACAAATGTTGAAAGGGAGAAGAATACTCCCTCCATCTTGTTTCAATGTTTATGTTTCTATTTTACGCGTCTCATTTCAATGTTTACATTCTTCTTTTTAGGAATATGAGACCCACCTAAAACAATTAATATATCATCCAACACTGATGCACCTACCCACTTCACATTAAATATTATATTTTTCTACCCACTATCTATTAAAATATAATATTTTTTAATCAACGTGCAAAAAACAAACGTAAACATTGAAACGGGACGAATGAATTATTATAGTAAGTCAAGAACTTATACATAAGTGAGATCTTGGCCTTGTGGGACCCAATTTGCAATTTTTGATTTAGTCGGGCTCTATTCGGAATGAGATTCCACAATTTATGTCACACCTCTAAGACTGCGAAAATGCTGTTAAAATTTGAATGGTTTGAATTTTCCTCAATTAAGTATTACTCTTTTTTATTTTTGTGATCACTTATTATCCGTTATATGTACTTTTATTCATGAATTGATTAAATGGATAATGTATCATTTTTTTCTTGATAAAATTGATTATTTTTTTATTGAAAATGTATTACTTCAATTTTTTATTCGTTTCACTGTACTCATACTAGAAACTCACACAAGATCTGCTCTTTCTAGTTTCTACCTTGGATAAAAAATATCAATCTCTATATTCGTGAAAAATGGTTAATGTATGCATTTAAACGTTGAAAAATTAGTAGATTATCGAGCATATAATATTATGCACCCATATAACTTGAAATTCTTATGACTACTACTCCATAAACATTAATATCGTATGATTGTCTTGGATTTTGAAAATTGGTTTTAAGTGCTAATTTTTGTTCTATTTCGGTCTTTATATATTTTTATTTGATTGTCCCATTTCAATTTTTATATTTTATTTTTGGTATATGGGCCACACAAAATAATTGATATATCATCATGGGTCTACACGTAATACCATTTTTAACAAACCACTAGTGTATTCACTTCTTCCATTATTAATTTATCAATTTTATTATTTTGGGTCGTCACCCTTAATTTATCAATTTCCTTTTTTAGATACTCCCTCCGTCCTATGGCAATGGTAGTTTTTGTTTTTTGGCACGTGGATTAAGGAGTATTGTAGTGGGTAGTTGTATTAGTGGGAGTATGGGCCCCATGTTTTAATTGTATTAGAGGGGATAAGTGGGTCCCATGTGTGTAAAAAAGGAAAGAGGACCCTTTGAGTGAGACGACCAAAATGGAAAAAAGAGACCCTTGTTGTGGGACGGAAGGAGTATATGAGATGCACACCTTCCAGTAATACAAATAAAATATGTGATTCACATCTTTCACTAATACAACTATTCACTACACATAAAATAATAATACTCCTAAATTTACGTGCAAGAAGCAAATGAATACGTTAAGTTTGCTTTATATATTCATGAGATTGGGGAGGAGTACATGATATTTATGGCAACACTTTATAACTATAACGCTGACTAATTTTTTCAATGCAAATTACTCCTTCCGTCCCAACTTAAAAGGGTTATTTTTTCATTTTGGTCGTTCCACCCAAAGAGTCCCCTTTCCTTTTTTACACACATGAGACCTACACACCCCCTCTAATACAATTAAAATATGGGACCCACACTCCCACTAATACAACTACTCATTTCACATTAAATAATAATACTTCTTAATCTATGTGCAAAAAAGCAAATGACCCACTTACGCCGGGATGGAGGGAATATTGTGTAGTGTAAAAGTTAAT
The DNA here is from genome assembly GCA_023678885.1 of Pogostemon cablin. NCBI lineage: Eukaryota > Viridiplantae > Streptophyta > Magnoliopsida > Lamiales > Lamiaceae > Pogostemon > Pogostemon cablin. Next base: position 11,050,489 of record CM042983.1, read on the forward strand.
AAAGGAATCCAAGGCAATGAATGAGACAGCAAGAACTTGTACCTCCAGCAACGAATTTCTTCACAACTTTTACTTTTCTTTACATCCCGTTGTTGTTTCCCATTCATAAAGTGAAAACACAATTTATTAATCAATATAAAACCCCATAATTCAAACCACACAACACCTTTCACACAAATCTAGCCAAGCCAGTGGACCCTTATAATCAAAAGTGAATTTCCACCTCCACAATTCACTCCTCAACCCCCACAAAACATGGCCTTGAGCAACAGTGTCATCGGAGTCATCAACTTCGCCGCCATGCTCCTCTCCATTCCGGTGATCGGCGCCGGAATCTGGCTGGCCACCGAGCCGGACAACTCCTGCGTGAAGATACTGCAGTGGCCGGTCATCATTCTGGGAGTGCTCATCCTGGTGGTGGCGCTGGCCGGATTCATCGGTGGGTTTTGGAGAATCCCTTGGCTGCTCGTTTTCTACCTCATTGCCATGCTTGTCCTCATTGTGCTTCTGGCTGCTTTGGTCGTGTTCGTTTACATGGTGAGCTCGGGCGGGTCGGGCCACCCGGTCCCCAGCCGGGCGTACTTGGAGTACAACCTGGATGGGTTCTCCGGGTGGCTCCGACGGCGGGTGGGGAGCTCTTACAAGTGGGATAGGATAAGGAGTTGTCTTAGCTCGTCGAGTATGTGCTCAGAGTTGAACCAGACTTATCGCATGGCCCAGGATTTCTTCAATGCCCCTCTCACCCCATTGCAGGTATTATTTTTATTACCACTTTCGTGTTTTCACATTTATTTACTATGTTGTTTAAAATTTTATTGATAGAGAATAATCTTGTCTTCCTAAATAATAAATATGAATAAAATAAGTTATATGTATGAATAAAGTGACATTTTTAGAATAAAGTGCATAGGTTGTTTGTAATAGTAATTTTATAATTTTTGGAGTGTGAGAAATAGGAAATGTGAAATTTTTAATGAGATGGAAGATTTACTTTTTTTTAAATGTGGTCATACTTATCCTAAAATTTTATTGAATAATATGATTAAAGTTTTTCCGTTATTATATATATTATTTTCTTCCTTGTATTAGTTTAGATTTTGATTTAGGATTTTAAAAATTTAGTTTGCAGTTTTTTTTTTTATTTTCCAGTAAAGTTAATTTTTGGCCAATTAGAATATGGTCAAATAGTATCAGCCCTTTCTTTCTTTCTTTTCTTCTTCTTCTTTATTTTTTTTAAATTATTTTTTATTTTTTAATTTGTACATTGTTGCTTTCTTGTATTTGTGGCCTGTGGGTACAAGCGGTTGAAAGGTATAGTAACATTTAGCAATACTTGCTTGAGTCCGATTTTTTAAAACCAACTCTCACTTTTAATTAGAGATATTGTCGCTTTTTATTAAAAATGTTACTCCCTCCATTATAAACAAATTGTTTTATAGTTTCATAATAGGTTTACACCCTCATATATAAGGAAATAACACAAAATTCAATTTCCACGACAAACTATTAATTTCAAAATAATTATCCTTTTACAATTCACATAACTTATTTTATAATTTATTTATTAACTACAAATATCAAATTACATTTAAAAGCAAGTATAAAATAAATTTTCTAGAACTTCATAACTATAATAACTCTAAATTTCGTTAAGACATAGAGGGCGCATCAAAATTTTTTAAAATTTTTTTCATTATAAACTTGAACGGACGGACCTAAATCTGTACGCCCAAACACATAAAAGCCTTAGCCATCTGTATATTATTATTGATTCACATCTAGATGGTTTAGATTTAGAGTTAAAATTTTAAGAATTTAGTTTAATATAGTACTCCCTCCCTCTGATTTTTAGAATTTATTGCAAATAAATATTTACATTTTGCTTTATCCCAAGTTATTAAACAAAAATGTATGTACTGGTATTTCAAATTTGGAATGAATAGTTTAGAAATTTGAATACATTTATTGTATGTCTAAAAGTCAGGATGCTGTAAACCACCAACAGAGTGTGGGCACACATTTGTGAACCCAACATATTGGATAAGTCCCATAAACACAGGAGCAGATATGGACTGTTTGCAATGGAGCAATGAGCAAACAGAGCTGTGTTATTCCTGCAACTCCTGCAAAGCTGGATTACTTGCAAATCTCAAGAAAGAATGGGTCAAAGCAGACATCATTCTCATTATAGATCTGGTTGCTTTGATTGTGGTCTACTTGATGGGGTGTTGTGCCTTTAGAAATGCTAAAACTGATGAGCTCTTCAGGAAATACAAGCAAGGAGATCCCTACAATTAATTAAACACTCCATTGCATAGATGCTAGCTAGCTAGGGTTCTTTAATATTTTGTGTGCTTAATTGGTAATGTACAAGTTACATTGGGTGATCATTTGGTTTGTAATTTTTCAACCCAGCTTGGAGTTTTTTATTTGTGATTGAAGGACTCATTTTGACATACTCCTCTTGTCTCACATAAAGGTCACCGTTTGTTTTATGTTTAGTGGGTAGTTGTATTAGTAGTAAGTGATAGATCATATATGAGGTTATTTTATTAAAAGTAAAAAATAAGGATATTTGAATGAAGATGGAAATAATATATTTTTATAATAACATGGTAGGTTTTTTATTTTTTCTTAAATAATTTTAAGTTTCCTCTGCTTACGTCAAGTGTATTGAAATTCTCAAATTACAGTACACAAGATTTCAATGATTATTACTGTCAAAAAAATAAAATAAAAAAAGATTTCAATGATTATTAGCACGTGGAATTTTCGAGGCCGGTTTTAATTTTGAACTAGTCATTTGGAATTGATTAGGAATGTAGGCGAATCTAAGTCGAATCCAACTCTACTAGATTTGATCATCGTTTACTTTCTCCATTTCATTTTCGTTCCACACAAAAGTTGATACATCTTTCTTTTTAATTTATTTTATAAAAGTTATATATTTTCTTTTTAGTACATGAGATCCACACAAAAATAATTAATTTATTCTTATAGGCCGACATACACGTCTAATACAATTGCTCACTACACATTAAATATTATTTCTCTTACTTCACTATGCATTAAATTATTATATTCCTTAAAATCTGTGCCCAAAAAAAGTTTGTTAACTTCTCTAGGACGGAGGGAGCATTATTTAAGAAAAATTGCACTGTTTATCAACTTTATTAATTTTGGAGGGTATTGTACTCCCTCCGTCCCATCTTTATTGCTACTTTTGACTGCAAAAAGCTCTCACAGAAGCTACAGTAAAAGTAGCAATAAAGATGGGACGGAGGGAGTAATATTTTTAGGTATAAAAAATATAAAGTAATGTTATGTATGTGAAAAATGAGTGACAAATTTAAAATTAAAATAACTTTTAATATTATGGGATAGAGTGATATTTCCTTTTTTTAAGATGTGAATGATTTTGTGGGACAAACAAATGAGATAAGTGCGAAGGGTATTATGGGACGGATGGAGTATTAAATAATAATCGTACTCGAGCTTCAATTCAAACTCATCGAGAGAAAAAATATATGAAACTCAAATTCGAACTGAGACTACTGTTTGTTAAGACTTGCGAACGTATTCAAGAATGCATAAAGAACAGGAGTAAATGCTATCGAAAATCCTCATCACCTACAATTTGAATAAAGAAATTAGATTATACAAGATCGAGAAGGGAAGCACTGATCGACTTCTATCCAATTACTACCCAAGTAAAACATTATTGATCAAGTAAAATACTTAAGGAACAACAAAAAGTAAAACATGATAAAACACTTTAATCTCTAAGTAAAACTTGTTGATCAAACCCAATAACAAGAAAGTATGAGCACTGTTGGATTGTATACTAAAAGTCTAGCTTTAGTATGAACAATGTCATAACAATATTCGAAATGAGAATCATTGATCAAATGATTGCATCTTATAATTTATTTTATATGCATGATGCAATAGTCCATTTACTTTATACTGTAGATAATATGTTGTGCGACAACACGCGGAAGATCATATTATCGGTTTCCTTATAAAGTATAAACAGATGCTCACAACTGAGATAGACAAGGACTCTCTATCGGTATGGTTGTAGTGTGGTTTGGTATTAGCTTGTCTTGGCTATAGAATCACATTAGTGCACTTGTGTGTATTGAGCAGGACCGCTTGAGATCGTTCGACTTATACTGACTTATAGAAGAACTTGATCTCTGTTATTATGGAAGTTCGTGCTCTTAATCCCTATACAATAACCTCGACACGTAGGGCAGTATGTATTTCTTTGATTCATCAATGGGTGAGATTTATAAGTATTAAATCAACAAACTCGGTGAGTTGGGAAATAGTACTGTATCTATGGTGTGCTGTTGATTGTAGAAGGAATCCATGTCCGTCATAGGTTGATGATGTCCCCTTGAGGAGCTCATAAGGTTTATCATGTAAATCTTGCAAGTGGATTAATTTCCGGCATGATAATAAGGTTGAGTGGTACTACTCTCGGACGAGATATTAATTAATTAGAGTTGTCAGTAACTTAATTAATTAATGGACATTGAATATCTTAAACATGGGGAGACTATCGGGCTCATAATAAGAAGGAGCCCAGAACATAATTTTGGGATTGGACGGGTAGTGCAATAATAATATTTTAGTGGACTATATTATTATTATTGGATTTAATTAAAAGCTTTGGGCTAAGCTTGGTTAATTAAATTCAATTGAGGCCCAGCCCAATTTCTCCTCCTGGTCCCTGCTGTAGCCCAATATATATAGTCATCTCAGCTTCTGGAAACCTAACTTCCTGCGCCTCTTTTGACGTGAGTTAGAAAGAAGCAGATTGAGAGAACTCTGGGGATTGTTGACCACCCAACACCAGAGTTGACTTGGGACATACAGCAGAAGATCAAGAGGTGTTCTTCTGCAGCGATTCAGACTCTACATCAACCCTGAAGTACAGTAATCATGTTAAATCGCTTCTGCTGATTTATTTAACTGTTTAACCTAAACGGATCACGTTTGGACCACACGATCCAATTGCCAACAATTGGTATCAGAGCGTTGGTTTCGTGGTGAAACGTGAGACGTTATTTGGGTTTTTATGTGACTATATGATTTAGTGATTTAATCTTGATATAGTTGCATATGTTTTAGGATTTTAATAATTTGATATTATTTGTCAAAATCCTATGTAAACAATTATCGATTGTAAGCATGTCTAAGGGATTGCATATGTGTCTATTATCCTTTGTTTTATCGATGGAATTGGCGAATGTACGTTGGTGTTTTCCGCTGGACCACATACACACTGCTATCAAACGTGATCCTTTATCCTTCGCGCTGTATCACTGTCACACACGACTATCACTTCGAGCGATGGTGATAGAAAGAAATCAAAAGTACGAAACACACGCTTCTGGACTTTGAACGGTGCTGATGATGGCGGCGCTGGAATGGGCTGAGACCACGGCGGAGACTGCACGGGCGGGGACTGGATTGCTGTCGTGCCATCGCGACTGCAATTCTGGTGTGGCCAGACTGGTTTGTGGACGCAGGCACGTTCAAGCTGATTCCAGTCGAGTCTGAGCAGATCCAGCAGTGGGTGTTGACTGTGAAGCCTATGCGGAGACGGCGACGATCTCGATTGACATCGACTGACCGGTGCTGTTGGCGGCGACGCTTGATTGAGGGAGAAGTCCGGATGGGCGATTCGAGATCCGGCGGCGCGTCAGCAGCGGGTTCCAGCGAGTCAGGAGGGATCCGATAGAGTCCCACCCGATCCCAGTCGGATCGGAGCAGATCGGCACGGATCTGGCGGATTGTGTGCTTGGTCAGGGGTGCCGGCGACGTTGCAGCAGTAACGGCGACGGAATCGAGATGACTGTTGGCGCTGAAGGATGCGAGTTCAAGACGAGACGTCAGCGGCTACTAAGCAAATTGAAGGCGGCGCTGATGGAGGGTCTCGGTTTGGAACCACGCACGACAGGTGGCTGGCATCACGATTCCGGTTGGGCTGAAGCAGCGACGTTGGTGGATGGCTACGCGTGACCGCTGCCGTGTGGTTTCGGTCGTGGCTGGATGCTGCTCGACGGCGGGCTCACGGCGAGATTTCCATGGACTGGCGGCGGCGCCGGCGCCGGCGGCTGTGACACCTGGTTGCGCCGGTTGCTTGCGGTGTGTGATGGATGCTGCTGGACAGGGAAGCGGCGGGTGTGATTTAGGGCAGAAGTTGTGTTTGGGCTGCCCCTTTGGGCCTTGATTTTAATTGGTGTTGGGCTGCTGGGCCGTGCACATGGATTATTGGGCTTGGTCAATGGGTTGTGGATTCATGGCTGTATTTTTTAATTTGTTTTGGGCTTGGTTTGCTGGGCCCAAATTTTAATTAAAATGGATGTGGCTGTTGGACCTTAAATCCCAATTCAGTTAGTAATAAATAAAATGCTGCTCATTTTTTAATTTGGTTTTGGGCTGTTGGGCCCAAATTTTGTTAAAATGGAAATGGGCTGCTGGGCTATTATTTTATTGCTGGTTTTAATTAATTGTGAGTAATGGGCCAAGCATAATAAATTAATTTTATTAATGAACTAATTTGTGCTAGTGGGCTTGGTGGAATTAATTTAGTTTTGGGCTAAGATTATGGGCCACAGATAATGAGTATGATTAATTAATTAATCTGCTGCTCATTTTGTGCTTATTTGATGCTCTAAGGTCCATTTAATTGATCCACTAATTATGCAATTAATTAATGTTATATAACTGATTAATTGATTTAATTGTCAATTATTGTTGTATATGTGAAAGGCATGTTCTATGTGATTTATTTATTTAAATTACTGTTAATAGAAGCATGTCTTAGTTGTATATTTTATTCTGGAATATTATATGCATGTTAAAAACCCTCGGTAATTAAATAACTAAGTGGGAGAGGGGATTGGTAATAAATTCCCGCGGCCTCCATTATTGGTTTGTTAAGCAATGTGAATAGACTTGCGCGTCGGCATTAGAGCCTTCCTCCCCATCGGATGAGTTTATTCATGGAATGCTATGAACGAAGTTGGATAACTATTTTGCTGTATGCAGAACAGTGGGTATCAACGTAACCCGGATCAAGAATGATGAACTGTAGTAAGACATATATAAAGTGGCTGAGAAGGACTGGAAATTATATATGAACTTACTGGACAGATTCACTGCTTCTTGTGGATTACGTAGATTCGGATTTTTTAGTCAGATTGGACGGTAGTAAATTCTCCTCAAAGGTTATGTGTTTAATTTTAGGAAGTAGAGTCATAATGTGGAGGAGTATTATATAGAAATATATTTCAGACTCTGGACTCCATCATGGAAAGATGATAAATTGGAGCCTATGAGGCTGCCAAAGTATCTATATGACTCTAGAGACTTCATGATGGACTTTGAAGTGTTTCTAAGTTTGCCCAAGGTAATCACAATTTACATTGATGATATTGGTGCAGTTGCAAACTTGAAGAAATCACAAGTCCATAAGGCAATTAAACACATGGAGCGCGAGTACCACCTGTTACGAGAAATCGTATGATGAGGGGAAGGTTGTTGTCGCCTAGATTGCATCGGATGATGACCTAGTAATCCATTTACGAGGACCTTAAGGCGAGAGCTTTTAATGGTCGAGTAACAGGAGTAGGAATCAGATGTATGGCAGAAGACATGACAGCATAGTCTTTTAGTATAAGTGGGAGATTGTTGGATTGTATACTAAAAGTCTAGCTTTAGTATGAACAATGTCATAACAATATTCGAAATGAGAATCATTGATCAAATGATTGCATCTTATAATTTATTTTATATGCATGATGCAATAGTCCATTTACTTTATACTGTAGATAATATGTTGTGCGACAACACGCGGAAGATCATATTATCGGTTTCCTTATAAAGTATAAACAGATGCTCACAACTGAGATAGACAAGGACTCTCTATCGGTATGGTTGTAGTGTGGTTTGGTATTAGCTTGTCTTGGCTATAGAATCACATTAGTGCACTTGTGTGTATTGAGCAGGACCGCTTGAGATCGTTCGACTTATACTGACTTATAGAAGAACTTGATCTCTGTTATTATGGAAGTTCGTGCTCTTAATCCCTATACAATAACCTCGACACGTAGGGCAGTATGTATTTCTTTGATTCATCAATGGGTGAGATTTATAAGTATTAAATCAACAAACTCGGTGAGTTGGGAAATAGTGCTGTATCTATGGTGTGCTGTTGATTGTAGAAGGAATCCATGTCCGTCATAGGTTGATGATGTCCCCTTGAGGAGCTCATAAGGTTTATCATGTAAATCTTGCAAGTGGATTAATTTCCGGCATGATAATAAGGTTGAGTGGTACTACTCTCGAACGAGATATTAATTAATTAGAGTTGTCAGTAACTTAATTAATTAATGGACATTGAATATCTTAAACATGGGGAGACTATCGGGCTCATAATAAGAAGGAGCCCAGAACATAATTTTGGGATTGGACGGGTAGTGCAATAATAATATTTTAGTGGACTATATTATTATTATTGGATTTAATTAAAAGCTTTGGGCTAAGCTTGGTTAATTAAATTCAATTGAGGCCCAGCCCAATTTCTCCTCCTGGTCCCTGCTGTAGCCCAATATATATAGTCATCTCAGCTTCTGGAAACCTAACTTCCTGCGCCTCTTTTGACGTGAGTTAGAAAGAAGCAGATTGAGAGAACTCTGGAGATTGTTGACCACCCAACACCAGAGTTGACTTGGGACATACAGCAGAAGATCAAGAGGTGTTCTTCTGCAGCGATTCAGACTCTACATCAACCCTGAAGTACGGTAATCATGTTAAATCGCTTCTGCTGATTTATTTAACTGTTTAACCTAAACGGATCACGTTTGGACCACACGATCCAATTGCCAACAAGCACATCTAAACTTATAGAACCGTAGTTGAGTCGCCTCTTCTTGGTCTTATAGATTAATCTCAACATCAAACACGCTACATATACAACCTCCACATTTGGGAGAATTCATCTCTAAACTGAGGACTGGGGCATCTTAGTCAGATCGAAAGATCATTGTGTGGTTAAGTTTTTGAGAAAAATTGTAAATTCTGGGTTACTCCCAATCAAACACAAAAGACACCACCAATGAATCAATACCCACTTAATTTCAGACAGTCTATCGAAATCAGTCCATAAAGAACAACATCTACCTTATCCCTTTGGCAAACCAATTGAGTTTAAACAAGACTCAAATTGTTGTCAAAATTCAAAGTACATCTAAATATTCATTTATCACCCTCTAAATCAAAGAATTATGATTTTAACAGAGAATCAAGTCTTTTAGAGAGAAACTGAAAATACGCAATTAAATTGAAAAACCATACTAATGTACATTAGTATGCAAACAGAAAATACGTGATTAAACTGAAAAACCCTATGAATATACATCAGTGTGCATCTTTGAGAGAGAAACAAAAAATACACGATTGAAACTATTGTTAAGTACATTAGTGTGCATTCTTAGAGAGAAACAGAAAATACGCAATTAAATTGAAGAACCCTACGAATGTACATTAGTATGCATCTTTGAGAAAGAAACAGAAAATACGTGATTAATTAAATTGAAATAGGGTTGTTATAATTATCCTTAAATCTCTCACCCATTGTTTTTATTTGATTTAGTGTACATTAGTGTTTAATGGTGTACCCCACCATTAGTGTTTAATGAAACTAGTGTTAAGTGAAAACATTAAAATATTCAACATTGTAAATAAGGGTAAAACTGAAAAAAGAAATAGACATTTAGATAAATGTATATATTAGTAATTAGGTTATATACACACGTACATCAGTAATAATCTCTAAAAGAATATTATGATTTTTATTATTAAATTATACTAAATATTTAAATTCAATATATAATGGATCGTGAATATATAAAAAAAATACTTCCCCCGTCCCATTTAAAGAGGATATTTTTTCTATTTTGGTCGTCCCACTCAAAGGGTCCCCTTTTATTTTTTAAACACATGGGATCCACACACCTCCTCTAATACAATTAAAATAGGGAGCCCACACTCCTACTAATACAACTACCCACTACACATTAAATAATAATATTTTTTAATTCACGTGCCAAAAAGTAAATGACCCTTTAATGAGGGACGATGGGAGTATAATCTCTACTATTTAAATAACTACTTTGAGGATCGTGCATCGCACTGTGATGCACTCCAAAATAGTTTATTTAATGTTATAGTAAAAGTAATTAAAACATCCTGTATTATGTTTATGATACATTTTAATTAATGATTGAAAGACCAACACATAGAATGTGTACGTCACGAGTGTATTATCATGGATTTGGATCCTCTAATCCAATCACTTTACTACTCAATTTGTATTATCATGACTTTATTACTCAATTTGTATTATCATGGATTTGGGTCTTCTAATCCAATCACTTTACTCAATTTTCTCTAACCGTATTTACGATACCTTAACTACGGTATCGTAGTTATATAGAGAGAAAATTAAATAATTTGAAGTGTAAAGCCAACATGCTTTGCTATCTCTCTAGCCCTTCGTCTGGTGCACTGCATCCATGAAAAGGTGAGGCTATTTGCACACTCGTAATTGTTAGACAAATCTCAATAATTTATAGAATTAAAATATGATTATGTGAGAAGACGTAAATATCATTTTATAAATAATCATTAAATCTGAAAAAGAAAAATCTGTTCGACGTTTGTGATCGAACAGTTGGGTAACTTTTTCTCACTGTTTGCTTCCTACAATCGAACAGATACGTGTGTTCGGTTGTAATGTTCGGACACCCTTTCTTCTTCTTTCTCATTGTTCGCTTCCTACAACCGAACACATACGTGTGTTCGGTTGTAATGATCGAACACCATTTCTTCTTCTTTTTTTTTTTGAAGAAGGCAGTCAGGAGGATTTACCAAAGACAAAGAAAAATTGTGAAAATAAAGAAATCTTCCGATTCAACTATCAGATGCAATTTCTCAATCAAGGGGCAGCCGAATATATATCCAAAATCAAATGCTCTACTAAGTACATGTGTAGTTCACCTCTTCTCGATGAATTGGTGTAATAAAAGAATTATAGAATGAACTTTACATTCAAATCAACAGCACACCCAATTGCATCAATCCGATGCAGCAATTATACTACTGAGAAGTTGTTGAGAATCAATCAGAAGATAACAAATTGGAGGAGATCAAATTATTTTCAATTCAATATTCAATTCCAAAATTTTCAATATCAAACCCTAAAGTTTAGTTTTTTAAAGAAAGATCCCCAAATGTCGTCATCGTCGGGAAGACGGACGTCATCGCCGCTGGAGACTTACAGGTGGTTGCGGTGGATAGAAAGTGTTATTCCCTTTTCTTTCTCTTCTAAATAGTCCGACACATCCACAACGCAGTTCCTGTTCTTTTACAACACTCTTACATATTTTCTTTACTTTAATTTTTTTAAAAATTTTATAATTAATTAAAAGGGTAAAGTTGTCTTTGTATAGGGTATATTTAGTAATTTAAATATGTAAGTTTTAATTTTAATGAGGTACATTTAGCAATCAAGGTTCGTCTAGCAATTCTGGCGGTGCAAATAGCCTTCCAAAATGAAAATCAGTAAAGAATTAAATGATTATGCAAATTTGAACTTGATAATCTAAAGGAAAGAATGGATAATTATAATCTCAACATTACTAAGTTTATATACCTAGCTATATCAGAGGAGAACAGAAATAACCTTATGATGTTGCAGTTTGAAAGTTGGGGTGCTTCATATTATTTTAACAATTTAGAGTACATACAATTAACCACTAAAAGACAATAAAAAGTTTTTAAGGTATGGCTAATCATAAAAAAAAAGAGTTAAATTCATTTTTGGTCCCATATAAATTGACTTCATTGGTTTCAGTCCCAAGATAAATATTTCTTTCAATTCAATCCCGTAACTATGTAATTTGATCGATTTATAGTCAATTACTGTCGGAATTTCAATTTCTGCCGAAAAAAGCCCACGTGGTATATCAAGCTATTGGAATTAGTATCGTAATTTTCCAACGGTTTAAATTTATATGAAAATTTTTGCTGGAATTTTTCAACAGTTTTAGATTTTATAGGAATTTTAGTTGGAAATTTCCAATAGTTTATTAGACTATTGTAATTAGCATTGGAAATTTCCAACGATTTTAATTTCTATGGGAATTTTCGCTAAAATTTTTCAACGGCTTAAAGTTTCATTGGAAAATTTGTTGGAACTCTAAAATTTCCAACGGATTTATTTTTTGTTAGAATTTTTCTGTTGAAATTTGACAGTTTTCTTGTAGTGAAGGTCTATAAGGGTGTATGATGTAAACCCAATTTACAAGAGATTAACTCCCAGGAGAATTTAAATTATTAGATTGATGTGTGCATGCACTTCTAAAAAATAAAATAAAAATGACTATTGATTCTCTAAAAATACATATAGTTTTTGTTAACATTTTCCTTGAACTTTTGAGCTCGTGAGGTTGGTGGAAATTCGTGCGGAAGTTTCAATGTGTGCATCAAAATGCGTGCGTGATGCGTGTGTAACTTACAAAGTGATACTAAAATTTTTCCTAACATGAAATTTTGAGTTTTGACCAATAAAAGTTGATAATAATAGTATTCTAGTCACATAGTATGTATTGCCAAATAAATATTTGTATTCTAAATGTAAACATTTATATTTTTACTATTAATTCTTATAAAAATACATGCACTTTGGAATTTAAAAATGAAAAATGTTGAATAATATTAATGACTACGATTGCATAAATTATACAAACAAAAATTAAGTTTAATAAAAATACTCTTGAACATTTTTAATGTAGCAGGAAATTAAAATACACTTCTTGCAAATGAATCCATAATCTAAAATGCTCTAAGGGTTTAGTTTTGGTTTAAGTTTTCCAAACATTTAAAGTTGATGAAGATGGTGAAAATTCAAGTGAAAATATCAATCCGTGCATGACACGTGCATCACATAAAAAAGATTTAAAAAAGACAAAGTCTCTTGTAAGACGGGTAATTTGTCAAATGGATGTGAGATGGGTCGAGCCATTACTAAAGTATGTTTATTGTATAGATAAAGTATGTTTAATGACGGTTAAAGTATGTTTTCCAAAATATGTTGGATTATATATTATAGTATGATTTTCATGTGTTATATATAATTTTTATTAACTACAAATAAGTATACTTTAACTATACAATAAGCATACTTTAGTAATGAGTAGACCCGTTTCACACCCGTCTCACATATAACCCATCTCACAAGAGAGTCTCTCTTTTAAAAATACGCCTAAAATAAAATTATGAGTATTTAAGTAAAAAAAATTGACGACAATAATACTCAAATCACATAGTATTGAACGTCGTTATTTTCACTTAAATTTTAGTGTCTTCATTTGTTGATTTTTGGATGTTTTTATCCGTAGTTGTGTGACTTTTTAGTGGAGTTATATATAATTGGGAGAAATGTGTACATGTTGATAAATGTGTGGAAATGAGCTTAAATGTGTATAAAACAGGTCAAAAACGGAGTTGGGAGCTAAAACGGAGAAAGAAGGACAGAGCATGCTCTGAGACACTCCGTGTACGGAACACGGGCCTGTCCGAGATGGCCGTGTTCCGTCATCAGAAAATGCTACACGCCCAGAAAGAGGCCGTGAGCAACGCACGAGCCGTGTTTGGGAACATGCAGAACACGCCAAACTGCGTGTGCAGCGTACGGGCCGTGTGCTGCTACACAAGCCGTGTAGGTGCAGATTCCAGATTAAGTTGGCTGATGTTCTAGAAGGTTCCAAGGGATATAAAAATCCAATTTGTGCGAAACATTAGGGGAGAGCCACATTTAGGAGCAGTTATCAAGATCAAACACACAATTCCTTATCACCTTTTCACACACACATTCTAGATCATCCATTTCCACACTTTTCATCCATTCAATTCATATGCTCTCACAAAATTCATCCATCACTCCAACATTCCATCAATTTGAGAAGAGAAGATCATCATAGATTGAAGAATTGAACATGTTGAAAGGAAGGAAGACCATCTTCACAAAAGGGAAGCCGATCTACTTTTCAATTATTATTTTTCTTCATATTTTGGCTCAAATGGAGCAAGTCATGGGATGTATTAATTTTGAACATGATGTGTAGTGGCTAGACCTATAGTAGGGCTAATCATATGATTGATTGAGAAGAATGCTAAATATGTAGGATTTAGATGTTGAATTGAGTTAATTTTGGACTTTCTTTTATGATTAATGGTTCATGTTTCTCTTCATTACTTGTGTGATTAATTCTTACTTACAAACATGTTCGGATAGCCAATCCGATATTTTGTAGTAGGATTTAATTGAATTATTTATTAAGATGAACATGCATGTTAGTGTGAGGGGAGGTAAGCCATACCCTTCTTATACTTAGAACATTCATAGGAGGACACTTAAGAAATTGAGTGAAAAGAACCAAACTTATGATCATAGTACCTTAAGGGAATTGAGAGTAAGAACAATCTTAGGAGATTTAGACTTGTTAAAGAGTCAAGAACCTAATCACATTGGCCATAGGGGTTAGGGGTAAAAATGTGATTGCTTTTAGTCCATGATCAACGAAGTTCAATGTTAAAAGTCATGCATATCTAGCAAGTTTCTTAACCATGAGAATGGTTAGCCTTGCTCTCTTCTTAAATACATTCTATTCATTTCATTCCATTCCATCTTGTTATGTGATTGATAGTTGACACTTATAGTTGTTAATTGATTTCTTTAGTTCATTGATAGCATAATCATTAGTATAAAACCAAACATCAAACTTTATCACTCTTACAAAGTATGATCGAGGACAAATACGGATACATCAATATTTTACATTTCTCTTGGGACGATATACTATAAATTTTGTTACTTGATCACTTCGTATACAATAACGATAGAGTTCTCTTACTCTAAATATTTTACCAAAAATAAAACCAAGAACATGGCGCCGCGTGCTGGGAAAATATTAAAATTTTGGTTGTAAAGAGTTTGAATTTGATTAGTTTTGATAAGAGTATTTTTATTTGTTTACTTGTTAACTTGTGTTGGCTATTTGGTCTCAATCCATTGAACCTTTGAATTTTGAATTGGAAGCTAACTTAAGAAGACAAAGAAGAGGAGTATTAGACCCTATGGAGGAAGTTATGAAAAACAGTATGGATAATGCTAATATGGTTAATGAAGAATGTCATATGATGAGGAATTTTCTTGTTCGAGGAGGACATGTGAATATGTAGTTTGTGCCACATGCTAATGCTCAACAAGTATACTTGCAAAATCAACAATTGCAAGCGATCATTCAACATTTGATGGCACAACAAGAAGCTAGAGATAACCAACAAGCTCCTCCGGTGGTGCAAAATTAACCTAGAGGCCATGGATATAATGGTGTAGGGATGAATATCCGAGATCACTTCCAACCTCAGTACGGGAATTATGCTATGGGGCCACCATTGAATGTCAACAACTTTGAGATAAAAATTGGGTTGATTAATATGATGCAAGTGAATCAATTTGGTGGTGGTGCAATGGAAGATTCAAATGCTCACTTATCTCAAATCTCGGAATTAGATAACACCATCAAGATTAACAGAGTGAGTGAGGATATTGTCTAGATGAAGCTCTTTTCCTTCTCATTAAGGGATCGAGCTAAGGTTTGGTATCATACTATACATCCAGAATCTTATACCACATGGAGAGAGTTGGCTAAAAGGTTCTTATGCAAGTATTTCCCACCATCAAAGATTTTGCATCTCAAGATCAAATATTCCAATTTAAGCAATTGCCTCTTGAAACTTTTAGTGAGGCTTGAGATCGATTCAAAAAAATGCTAAGGAGGTGTCCACAACATGGATTTTCCGAAGATCAACAAGTAGGATTTTTCTATGCCGGTTTGAATAAAAGTGAAAGAATGCTTGTTGATGCTTCGGCGGGTGGTTCTACATTGGGATAAACTCCGGAAAGAGCTATTGCTATATGTGAAGAGATTGCTTTGAATACGGGTCAATGACTTATGGATAGAGTTGCAGGGATGTATGAAAGGGAAAGAATTGCTAAGATGGAAAAAGTAGGGATGTCAATTTTATTCGCAGGGTCGGGTTATCCGCAGGTATTCGAGGTGGTGGGTACTGGTAGGATAAGCTTTATTGGTTAACGGGTAGGGTAATACTCGAACCCGATAAAAAATTTGCGATAAGGGTAGGGTACGGGTTCTCCTTTTATACCTGTTTACCCGACCCGATACCCGACCCATTTACCCGATACTATATATTATACTCCCTCCTTCCCATCACTATTGCTACTCAATAGTAATGGGACGGAGGGAGTACATATTATATTTAAAATACTGTATAATATATACTCCCTCCATCCCGTAAAAGTTGACACACTTTTCTTTTTGGTTTGTCCCACTAAAGTTGACATATTTCCTTTTTAATACATGAGACCCACACAAAAATAAATAATCTATTCTCATGGGGGTCCACATATCACTTCTAATACAACTACTCACTACACATTAAATATTATTTCTCTCACTTCACTTTACTTAACTTTACTTCACTTTACATTAAATTATTATACTCCTTAATTTCCTTGCCCAAAAAAAAAGTGTCATCTTCTCCGGGACGGAGGGAGTATTATATAGGAGTGTATATATATATATATATATATATATATATATATATATATATATATATATATATATATATATATATATATATATATATATATATATATATATATATTATGTTATACATTTTAAATTACATTATATATTTATATATTCATATTTACATTATCTAATTTTTAATTAATTATGTCCAAGTAATATATTTATTTTAATTTATTTATATTATAATATTATATATTTCTAATTATAAATGTATATATTTATATTCCTACTTTCAAAAATTATGTATATATATATATATATTACATTATTTAATTTTTAAATTACGTATTTACGTCATTTATTTAGTTTTTAATTAATAATATTTAAGTACATTATTTAATTCCAAATTTATATTTATACTTAAAAAAACTTTTTAATTTCAATACGGGTAGAATTGAATATGTTTGAGAAACTGCGGATATTCATATAATATTTTATAATTGCGGGTATTCATTCACCCGCGGATTATCCGCGTACCCGACGGGTATACCCGTACCCTACCCGATGTTCAATTTTAGGGTAATAGGGTAGGGTAAGGATAGGGTAAATAGGGTAGCGGGTAGTATGTGGATTTGTTCAATCCGTACCCTACCCTACCCATTTACATCTCTAGGAAAAAGTGTGCATGCAACAAGTAAAGAAGGAGGAAGTACCTAAGAAGGATGTAACTGAAAAGGCAATTTAGGAGATACTTAAGAGAATGAATTCTAATTTGAAAGTGACTCCGAATTCTACGCCTATGGTGAATCAACAAATGCTTCCGAGTCCTTAACAAAATATGTTTATGCCTTTGATGAATCAACAAGTGTTTCAAAATCTTCAACAAGGCAGTTCTTTGCCTAACATGGGTCAATCTTCCCAAAGTTGTCAAATGCCTACCCCTATGCCTCAACAAGGTATGTCTCATAATTTTGGATGTCAAGATACTTGGTACCAACCGGAAATATCGCTTGAGGAAGTTGCCTTCATACAAGGGAGGAACTTTCAAGGGAATTATGATGGTAATTTTGGTAACCATGGAGGGGGATATCAACAAAGGCAAGGAGGATGGGGGCAAGATAATTTTTAAGAAAATTTCAATCAACCTCGTAGGTATGAGAATTTGTCATATGGAAATCAAGGGAATGCCCTTACTCTTTCACTGGGCATTAATCCGGGGGAGAAAGCTCCAAATGATGAAGGGAAGCCTACAATGGAAGATATATAACATGGCTAAAGTGTTGGAATTTATGATGGAATCTAAAGAAGAGAAAAAATATGAAAAAAAGGAAAAGAGATAACAAAATGATGTAAATGAGAGGAGATTTAAAGCAATTGAGACTCACATTAGTCAAATGGCAAGTGAAAGGGGGGATGTTCATCGTCAAGGAAAGTTTCCATCTACAACAATTACTAACCCTAAGGAACAATGAAAGGCTAATAATTTCGTAGTGGGACAAAATACGAAGGGCCTTCTATGCCAACGGAAGTAGAGGGAGTAGAATGTAAACTTGAGCCTGTGGAAAGTATGGATGAAGAAGGGAAAGAGAAAGAAGTTAAAATTGTTGAAAAAGATGAAAGTTCCCCTACACTTGAAGAGGAAAAAGTGAAGTCTGCAAAGAAGTGGAAAAGATGTAAGGAAATAAAACGTAAAGAGAGGGAAGAGAATTTTGAAATAGATGAATGGGAAATACCAAAGTTGCTCGTGGAAATTCCTTTTCCAAAAAGATGCTTGAAAAAAGGATTGAAGGAAAAATTTGCTAAGTTTGTTGAGATGTTGAAAAGAATCCATATAAATAATCCTTCTGCAAATGCTTTGCTTCAAATGCCCAACTACTCCAAGTTTTTGAAGGATATATTGTCAAAGAAAAGAAGCTTGGATGAGTTTGAAATGGTTAATCTCACGGAGGAATGTAGTGCTATTTTACAAAAGAAACTCCCTCCTAAATTGAAATATTCGGGAAGTTTCACTATTCCATGTGAGATGGGAGAACATAAAAACTACAAAGCTCTATGTGACTTAGGGGCAAGCATCAATTTGATGCCCTTGTCAATTTTTAGGAAGTTGGGCATTGGTGAGGTTAAACCGACGTTGGTGATACTTCAATTAGCCGATCGGTCTTTGACACACCCAAAAGAAATTGTGAAAGATATTTTGATCAAAGTTGACAAGTTTGTATTTTCCGTTAATTTTGTGGTACTAGACATGGATGAAGATGCAAATGCCCCGTTGATATTTAGACGTCCATTTCTTACCACGGGAAAAATATTGATAGATGTGGAGAAAGGGGAGCTAACCTTAAGGGTGAATGAGGAAGAGATGATATTTTCATTAAGAGAGGCTATGAGGTATCCTAGGAACAAGGAGGAATGTAGAAGATTAGAGGTTGTGGACAACATTGTTGAACATCATATGTATCATCTTCACTCCAAGGATCCGTTGAAAATTATCATAAGCCACTCTTACTATATTGACTCTATAAAATCTAACTCTTCTTGTTGTTTAGAAAATGATAAAACAATTGATGAATTGCATGGTTTAAATGCTTGTAGGGAACTCACAAGTGTAGAAGCAAATGAAGCAAAAGTGGAGAAACTTGATGAAAAACCAAAAGAAGAAGTGCAAGAGAAGAAGAAGAAGGTGGAGTTGAAACCATTACCAGACCATTTGAAGTATGCTTACTTGGAAGAAAATGAAATGTATCCGGTAATTGTATCTTCTTCCCTTAATGATTTAGAATTAGAAAAGTTGTTAAAGGTGTTAAGGGAGCATAAATCTTCTACTGATTGGAGTATAAAAGACTTGAAAGGTATAAACCCATCTAAATGCATGCATAAGATTCACTTGATTGATGATGAGAAATCATGTGTGCAAAATCAACGTAGACTAAATCTTATAATGCAAGAAATGGTGAGAAAAGAGGTGTTAAAATGACTTGATGTGGGAATTATCTTTCCAATTAGTGATAGTCCATACGTGAGTCCTTTACATGTGGTGGTAAAGAAGGGTGGCATGATAATTGTTCGATCCGATACGAATGAAATAATTGCCACCCGAACTATTACGGATTGGAGAGTGTGTGTTGATTATCGTAAATTGAATGAGAATACTCATAAAGATCATTTTCCATTATCATTCATATACTAAATGAGAATACTCGTAAAGATCATTTTCCATGTTGGATAGACTTGCGGGACATGACTACTATTATTTTCTTGATGGATATTCTGGGTATAATCAAATATTGATTGTCCCGAAAGACAAAGAGAAGACAACATTCACATGTCCTTATGGTACATTCACATTTAGGATGATGCATTTCGATCTATGTAATGCCCCTGCCACTTTTCAGTGTTGTATGATGTCGATCTTTGATGGTTTAATTGAAAATACCATGGAGGTGTTTATGGATGATTTTTCCATGTATAGTTCCTCTTATGATATTTGCTTAACTAATCTCACTATTGTGTTACAGAGGTGTGAAGAATCGAATCTTGTGTTAAATTGGGAAAAATGCCACTTCATGGTGACCGATGGGATAGTTTTGGGACACCATATATTAAAACACGGTTTGAAAGTGGATAGGACCAAAGTGGTAGCCATAGAACGCTTTTTCCCTCCTACTAGTGAGAAGGGGGTGAGATCATTCTTAGGTCATGCGGGCTTTTATAGACGCTTTATCAAAGATTTTTCAAAATTTTCTAAGCCACTTTGTAAATTACTTGAAAAAGATTGTTCATTTAACTTCAATGATGAATGTCATGTTTCATTCATGTGCTAAAGGGTTCTCTTATTTCTTCTCCAATATTCATTACTTCGGATTAGAGCCTACAATTTGAATTGCATTGTGATACTAGCGATCAATATGTAGGAGTGGTATTGGGGCAAACGAGAGAGAAGAAGTTTAGAGCAATATATTATGCTTCAAAGACCTTGAATTCATGCCAAGTTAATTACACCACAATGGAGAAGGATTCTTTGGCCGTAGTATATGTTTTTGAGAAGTTTCGGCCGTATTTGGTTGGCACACAAACTATTGTCTACACGAATCACGCGGCAATAAAATACCTCATGAGTAAGAAAGATGCTAAACCATGTTTGATCCGTTGAGTGTTACTTTTGCAAGAATTTGATGTGGTGATCAAGGATAAAAAAGGATGGAGAATGTGATCGCGGATCATTTGTCTAGATTAGAAAATGGAGGAGAGAAAGAGGACATGAAGCCGATTGGGGATGAGTTCCCGGATGAGAAAATTCTTCAAGTTGAAGTTGAGCAAGTATGTACTCTCATGGTGAATAAACCTCCTTGGTATGCTGATTGTATCAACTTCCTTGTGTGTGGAATCAAGCCCACTTTACTAAATGAGTATAAGGTAAAAAGATTTTATGTGGAAGTAAAGAAATACTTGTGGGATGAGCCTTATTTGTTTAAGATTTACAACGATGGAGTAATAAGAAGGTGTGTAGCTAATGAAGAAGTTTAGGGAATTCTTGAGCTATGTCATTCGTCTTTGTGTGGAGACCACTTTGGTCATCAAAAGATGGGGGCTAAGATTTTACAATCGGGTTTCTATTGGCCCACATTATTTAAAGATGCAAAGAAGTTTGTGGCTAAATGTGATAGATGCCAAAGAGTAGGGGAAATAAGTAAGCAAGATAAGATGCCCATGAGTTTAAGAATTGATGTGGAGATTTTTTATGTATGGGGCATTAATTTTATGGGACCGTTTTCCTCATCTCAAGAATATATGTAGATCTAGCTAACCGTGGATTATGTGTCGAAGCGGGTGGTAGCAATCCACACTAAGACAAATGATGCTTTGATTGTTCAAAGGTTTTTGAAGAAGAATATTTTTTTTAGGTTTGGAGTTCCACGTGCATTGGTGAGTGATGGAGGATCTCATTTTGTGAATAAATCTATGGAGGGATTGTTGAAGAGAAATATAGTGAAGCATCGAGTGACTACACCTTACCACCCTCAAGCAAACGGATTGACGGAGGTCTCAAACCGTCAAATCAAGTTAGTTTTGGAGAAGACAATCAATGGGAGATGAAGGATTGGTCCAAAAAGCTTGATGATGCCTTATGGGCATATCGAACGGCTTTTAAGACCATCCTTGGTGTGTCACCATATCAATTGATTTATGGAAAGGCTTGCCATCTTTCCGTAGAATCAAAATACCGGCCATTGTGGGGTATTAAATGCCTTAACATGGATGAAGGGGAGAGTAACAAAGCAAGGTTGTTGAAATTGGTTGAGCTTGAGGAGTTTAGAGGAAGAGCCTTTGATAATTCCCTCATTTACAAAGAGAAGATGAAGAAATGACATGATGCTAAAGTGAAGGAAAAGACGTTTGCTCCCGGGGACAAGGTTCTTGTATTCAGTTCAAGGCTTAAGTTGTTTCTCGGAAAGCTTAAGTCTAAATGGATAGAGCCATATGAAGTGCTTGAGGTGTTGAGTGGAAATATATTGAAGCTTAAGGGTCCCAATAAGAATTTGTAGTGAATGGTCATCGGGTGAAACATTACATATCTCCTTCTCAAAAGGAGATAGTGTATGTGGACACTCTCTTCTTGAAACTCTTTGATTGTTTAGTAGAGTATGTTTTATTTTATGTTTGTTTTTAATTATTTTTCTTGTAAGTTTGGTATGTAGGTGGAAAAGCCCATTGAGAAAGTGCATGTGAAGAAAGACAAGGGTGCTAAAGTTGGAATGAAGATATATGCCACACCACTTTTTACAAACTTAAATTTGAACACTTGTGTTAATTTAAGTTTTGGGGAGGGGGTCGTGGTGGTCATGCTTGGATTTTGGAAGTGCACATAAGTCATTACAAGGTAATCTCGTGAGGATCATTAGTGGAAACTACAAGGGTAAGTCTCACCACTTTGTGCAAACTTAATTCTCAACTTGTTTCGATTCAAGTTTGGGGGGTAAATTCGTGGTGTGACTCACCACTTTTATATGCTTGATGTATCATTTGTTGATAGATTGTCTAGTGCAAAATGGGTCAATTTTGAAAAATTTCTCATGAGTTAGGTTCGTTTTGGTACGTTTGATGGTGTTGAAGTGCATGATAGTCCATTATTTGATCATAAATTGTGGAACTGATGTTGTGATGAATTTTGAGCATGAGTAGGATGTATTGGAAGTGCAAAAATAGGGCAAAAACGAGGTTTGAAGTTGGAAATTAGAAGAATTAAAGAAACGACTACTGAGCTGTGTTCAGTACACGGCCTTGTACTGACATCAAAAACTGCTGCACGCCCAACTCTAGGGCGAGTTCAGCGCACGGCCCGTGTAGGAGGCAGAGGCACGCCCCATGTACCGCGTACGGGCCTAAAACACAAGATCGTGTGCGGTGATCAGAACATGCTACATGCCCATGACTGAGGCCGTGTACGGAACACGAGTCGTGTAGTGTTCAAAGGCATAATTAAAAAGCCCGAATTCAGAACAGTTTCAAATGTACCCATTCACTCCGTACGCATCCAAGGTTTATCCCCACCACAAATTCTCCACAAATCATTGGTTGTAAGGTGAGTTTGAGTGATTTAATCATTTTTCCTTCAATCCCTCAAAAAAATTTCATCAATTTTCTCCAAGATTAACCAAGGTATGATTCTTGAACCCTAGTTTTCAATTGAAGTTATAAGAGTCGAAATTCTTGCACGGGTTTTGAATAGTAATGTGTTTAAAGCATGTTAGGGATGTGAAATATAGATTTGCAAGTTTTAATTTAGAAATTGTTTGAATGGAATAAGAATTAGGGTTCATGAGATATAAATTGGGGAATTTTTTAGTTTAATTAAATTAAATGATTGTGATGTGACACTTGATTGGGAATGCTTGTATGATGATGGTATTGACACGTAATAGGGCTTAGGTGTTTGGAATTTGGGCATGAGGCTATGTGGTTTTTATTAGAAAACATATTGAAATATTGTGCATACCAAGTGTTTGATGAAATACCTAAGTGATAATTTTGTGTAATTTTGAAGTCATATTTACATTATGAGTAATGATTGTTTACTTGAAGATTTATATGAGAAAAATACGTGAAAACATGATATGGAATTGAGGTGTAAATTCATGGATGATTGAAGGGATTGATAGGTTTAAATAGAAGTATATGATTGAAATGAATTGTTGGTTTGGCTAATTGCTTAAAGTGAGCTTGAAAACTCTTGAAACATAATATTTGTTTGTGATGCTTGAAGCTATGATGATGTGATTATGTAATGCTAATGCATGGTATAGTTCATACTTAGTTGAATAACAAGTGATGATTCTAATCATAATGCATTATCATTTCTCATAATTAAATTGAAAGTAACATGAGCTTGTTGAAAATTGTAGATGGCCGAGAGGAGAGTAAGAGCAAGGAATGAGGATTTCATCATCATCATGGATGAGGGTGAACTTGCTAATCTTGACGCGCAAATGATGCAAGATGGGATTCACCCGGATTACTTTGGGGTAGAGTTTGAAGAGTATTGGGGAAAGTATGTGCTCCGTTAGCAAACACTCTTCCCTAAGATTAAGCCAACCCGTTTCCAAGATACAGCGACAATGGAAGGGCTAGGAATAGAGGGAGACTTGAGGAAGTTGTTTAGGTTTGCAAAAATGGAAGAGTTTTTCGATAAAAGGCCACATACTTACCTTCATCTCACTGCTGAGTTCATGAGTACACTTCAGGTAAAGAAGATAGAAATAAGTTCCCCATTTCCATTACGTTCCAGCTGGATAATGTGATGAGAAGGGAGACCCCTCTACATATTTTGAATGAATTCATGGGGTGTCCACCATGTCAAGGCTATAGGAGTTTCTATGAAGGTAGGGGCTTTAACCAGCAAGATTGGTGGAATAGATTGGTAAATGATGGGACAGAGCAGGCAGGATACGTTCCCAGCGCTTCAAAAGGAATTGCAATAAGGAATCTGGTGATGAGATACTTGGAAAAAAATTATCTCGAACACTGTTTTGGGAAGGTTTGAAAGTGGAGCAGTGGGTAAGAAGCAAATGTATATAATGTTTTGTCTATATAATGAGCTACCACTGAATATGGCCGCACATTTTGTTCAACATGTGGAGAGAGTTGCCAAGAGACAGACTTCTCAAGGATTAATGTTAGTAGGTATGATCACTATGATAGCTCAAGGCTTGGGAGTAAATCTTGCAGGGATGGAGAACAGGATAGTAAGTGAAGGGTTGAATTATCAGCAATTGGTGAGAATGGAGTTTTTATCTGTGGTTGCCAACCAGTACTGCCTAAGGCAAGAAAAATTAGCCCTATTTCCTTTACCAGCTCCGGAGCTCACTACAGTTTACACTTGAAGGAAGTTTGCCAATTTGGCAATGGCTAGTACTCACCACTCTAGGGTTGTAAGAGCATTCTATAGGAGAAATAGAGATAAAGTAGAGGAGGTTCTCCAGCAGATGAGGGTTGAGGAGAACCTTGAGCTAGCCAATTTAAGAGCGGAGCCGGTACC
This sequence comes from Pogostemon cablin, assembly GCA_023678885.1. Taxonomy (NCBI): domain Eukaryota; kingdom Viridiplantae; phylum Streptophyta; class Magnoliopsida; order Lamiales; family Lamiaceae; genus Pogostemon; species Pogostemon cablin. The sequence continues at coordinate 11,075,719 of CM042983.1, forward strand.
AATGGAAGGAGATGATGAGGAGCCTCCACATCATCAAGTTGAGTTCGAAGAGCAAGCTCCTGAGCCACCACATTTTGAAGAGGAAGAGCAACAACAGAAGCAACCAAGGGGTCCCGAATATGGGAATGAGAGATGGAATTACATGTTGGACGAGGTGAGAGAGATAAGGTAAGTTCAACAGGTGCACGGAGCACAGATGAGAGAGATCCAAGAGGTACAACAGATGCATGGGACGCACATCCAAGAGCTTCGAGATGGACAGCGTCGTCGTGAGTATTATGAGGAGCAGTCTCGTGTGCACTCAAACAACATGGAGGAAATGATGATGATGATGTTTAATTTTTAATTTCTAGCATCCCCTCGTGCATATATACCATGGAACATGTATCATCCACCTCCATCTCCGGAGCCAAAAGGGAGCCATTTTGGTGCTAGGCACTTTGTTTAGTTCATTTGGATTATAACTAGATATTTGATTTGACATTGATGGATTGGATTATACTTTATTTGTTTTGAATTTTTGGAGGTTTTACTTTTGGATTTATCTTGGTTTTATGCGATTTATTTTCCTTTATTTTTCGGTATTTAGGTTTGATTTTTATAATTTGGATGTGATGGGTATTTGAGCTTATTTGTTATGAATGTTGAATTTGTTGGATTGTATACTAAAAGTCTAGCTTTTTGTATGAACAATATTATAACAATTAATTTGAAATGAGAATCATATGATCAAATGATTGCATCTTATAATTTATTTATATGTTCGATGCAATAGTCCACTTACTTTATATTGTAGATAATATGTTGTGCGACAACACGCGGAAGATCATATTATCGGTTTCCTTATAAAGTATAAACAGATGCTCACAACTGAGATAGACGGGGACTCTCTATCGGGATGGTTGTAGTGTGGTTTGGTATTAGCTTGTCTTGGCTATAGAATCACATTAGTGCACTTGTGTGTATTGAGCAGGACCGCTTGAGATCGTTCGACTTATACTGACTTATAGGAGAACTTGATCTCAGTTATTATGGAAGTTCGTGCTCTTAATCCCTATACAATAACCTCGACACGTAGGGCAGTATGTATTTTTTTGATTCATCAATGGGTGAGATTTACATGTAATTAAATCAACAAACTCGATGAGTTGGGAAGTAGTGCTGTCTCTATGGTGTGCTGTTGATTGTAGAAGGAATCCGTGTCCGTCATAGGTTGATGATGTCCCCTTGAGGAGCTCATAAGGATTATCATGTAAACCCTGCAGGTGGAATTTATTCCGGCATGATAATGAGGTTGAGTGGTACTACTCTTGGATGAGATATTAATTAATTGAGTTGTCAGTAACTTAAATTAATTAATGGACATTGTATATCTTAAACATGGGGAGACTAACGGGCTCATAATAAGAAGGAGCCCAAAACGTAATTTTGGGATTGGTACGGTAGTGCAGTAATAATATTTTAGTGGAATATATTATTATTATTGGACTTAAGTATAAGCTTTGGGCTAAGCTTGGATACTTAAGCCCAATGGAGGCCCAACCCAATTTCTCCTCCTGGTCCCTGCTGTAGCCCATGTATATAAGTCACCTCAGTTTGTTCTAAACCTAACTCTGCGCCTAACATACGAGAGAGAGAGTGAACAGCAGATTGAGTAGGTCTCGTAGATCGTCGCCCACACGACGTCGAGATCGGACTTGGGACATACAGCAGAAGACCGGAAGGTCGTTTGCTGCTGCAGTTCGTCATGTTCCAAAATTCATATAAAATCGTACAGTTCTTAGATTTTGATGTATTATATACTGATGGAAAGCCATCGAAGAGAGGATCGTCTGAGTACAAAGATCACTTAATTCCGACATCAGAAGAGGAACTTATGGCTATTCTCGTGGGACTGCGCAGACTGCCAGCGAGAATTCAACCTCTACATCAACCCTTGGTGAAAGGTAATGCGTTTCATGTTTACTTGCTTCCGCTGCTTATTAGAAATACATGGAACCCTAACGGGTCACGTTAACCAAACGATCGAGCGCCAACAATTGGTATCAGAGCTTCGGTTTCGTGGTGAAGCGTGACACGTTAGGCTAGGGTTTATGTGATTAATTTTTCGGAATTAGGATCACATGTTTAGGGTTTTGGTTTTATTGCGCAAACCATGAATATCCCTATGTGATATATACCCTGTATCATATCTATTCGTCCATGGTTGTGTGTGAGAGGATTCGACGAAAACTGTTCGTCAATTTCACATGCAAGGAAGAAAAAGAGGGCAAAAATTGAATCACGTTTTTGAGAGAAAATCCAGCGCAGTGATATTGCAGAGGCAATAACCGGAGTTTCAACGGTCGGATTGAGCTGTAATTTGGTTAGCACGTTCAGATCTTGTGGATGTACATTTTGAACGGTGGAGATCGAATTTAGAGCTTTTTCGTGCTAGGATTACGCTGAAAACAGAAGCAGATTTTTGGGCGATTCTATTTTGCGCAGTCGAGGGAAAAGAGCCGTTTCTCACAAACTAACCGTGAGATCGAGCTGTAATTTGGTCAACACGTTAGGACCTTATGGATATACATTCTGAACGGTGGAGATCGAATTTGGAGCTTTTTCTTGCTGGGATTACGCTGAAAACAGAAGCAGATATTTGGGCGATTCTGTTTTGCGCAGTCGGGGGAAAAGAGCCGTTTCTATCAAACTATCCGTTGGATCGGGCTGTAATTTGGTCAGAACATTCATACCTTGTGTATGTAAATTCTGAACGGTGGAGATCGAATTTGGTGCTTGATCTTGCTGGGATTACGCTGAAAACAGAAGCACATCTTTGGGCGATTCTGTTTTGCGCAGTCGAGGGAAAAGAGCCGTTTCTCACAAAATAACCGTTGGATCGACCTGTAATTTGGACAGCATGTTCAGGACTTACAGTAATAGATTTTGGACGGTGGAGATTGGATTCTGAGAGTTTTAAAGTTTCGAACTACGAACGACAGTTGGTGTAGTTTGGTGTTGCGCGTTGGGCTGAACTTGGTTTCATGCAAGTAGGCCCTTGGACGAGCGACAGTCCGGGCGAGGGGCGCTCGTAAAGGCACTTGGAGCGCTCCCTGACACGATTGGCGGTGGGATATGGCGATGGACGTCTTGGGGCACAAGCAATCCTGCTTGTTGCGTAAGGCATCGATTCCACAGTAGGAGTGTCGGACAAGACATTAAAATTTAGAGGCGTTTTTATTCCTAATATATATAACTGTCATAATTGATTTAATTGTCTATTATTGTTATATATATATGGATGCCTGATCTCTATGATTTATTGTCTTATACAGAAGCATGCTAGATTGCGTATTATATTTGGTATATTATATGCATGTATTGCTAGAGTGTTGGATAAGACATCCAATTTTAGGAAAACTAATTCCTAATATATAACTGCCATAATAGATTGTATATTATTGTTATATATGGATGTCGAATTAATTCCTAATATATGACTGCTATAATTGATTTAATAATCTATTATTGTCATATATGGATGTCGAATTAATTCCTAATATATAACTGCTATAATTAATTGTCAATCATTGTTATATATGGATGTTGAATTAATTCCTAATATATAACTGACATAATTGATTTAATTATCTATTATTGTTGTATATGGTTGCTCGTCGATATCGATGATTTCGATAATCTAGACGATATCGACGATCGATATCGATAGTTTTGGAATGTTGATAATCTTGATATTTTTTGAATATTTGATAATCTAATCGATATCGATGATTTTGATAATCTGGACGACATCGACGGTCGATATCGATGGTTTCGAAAATTGGACAATCTGGAAATTTCAAAATTTTGATAGTGTGGAAGTCTTTGCTGATATTCGTGCCTGATGGCGAACAATCGAATTCGCTGATATATAACTGTTAATGATTGATTTAATTATTAATTATTGTTATATATGTATGCATGACTCTCTGGGATTTACTGCCTCATGTGTCGTGATAGGAGCATGCTAGAATTGCGTATTTTATTTTATGAATATTATATGCATGTAAAAACCCTCAGTTTTAAATAACTAAGTGGGAGAGGGGATTGGTAATTAATTCCCGCGGCCTCCATTATTGGTTTGTTAGCAATGTGAATAAACTTGCGCGTCGGCATTAGAGCCTTCCTCCCCATCGGATGAGTTTATTAATGGATATTGCTGGAACAGGCTTCTTTAAAATTATGTTTGTAATGTGATGCACATGAACTTGCGCGTTGGCTTAGACCTTCCTCCCTATCGGATGAGTTCATGTGCGGATCACTGTACAGACTTATAATTGATGACTGTAGGAAGTTATCCGAGCGCGTGTGTACTTCTCCATCTGTAAGGCACATAAGCTTGGGCCGCGGACTTGGGGTCAAATAATGGTGTACACTTAGATGTGAATAATAAGTATCCTCCCCATCGGAGTCACTGCTTTTATTTGCATGGCTAAAGAGGAACCGACTATTAATTATTTTGTCATGAGGTTAGGTTGACAAATGAAATTAATGGGTAAAACCTTCTCTTGTAAATGTTCGGGTTTGTAAACGTCCACACTATCGTGGCTTGCAGACTCACGGTGCTTGAGATGTCGGTGAATTTTAATTTTATATTATTTTGAGGGAATCAATATAAAAGGATAAAATTCGAAGATTTGATCGGTGTATTTATTTATGATTCTCTGTAATTTCAAATGGTTTTATCTCGCTTATTGTTGACTAAAAGAAATTATATTTACTGGTCCAAAATTAGATGATTAGAAAAGAATCTTGGTTTTGAATTTTACTGCTTAAGAAAATACATGTGTGTTCTCACAATGGACGTCTCATGATGCCTATTAAAGTCTCTAGTGAAGAGATGAGAGGTTCATAGAAATATGATGGTCTCATGTAACTCTTCGGATACTTGAGTAAGTTAAAAGGCAGAAGATCATGATTTAATTTGATGAATGAATTGGGAAAGCATGGAGTTTAAATTGAAGGGAAACCTAGATCAATTTAATTCTTTGTGAATTGCCTAGATGTTTTTGAGTAAGTTCCACCTGAATTACAATAGGATGTATATGGTGGAAAACTTCTGGCAAAACATGTGGCAAAGGAAAGCCATTTTCATCATAATGTGAACAAGTTTTATATCTTATTCACTAGTTGTTTAAAACATGATTAGTGATGGCATTTACTGACACGAAGTGTGTAGATACTGGAATCACTAAATGTTTATTACTAAGTGAGGATAAGATTGTTATGACATGGGTAAAACTACAAGAGTAGTGGCTATTGCAGTGGGAGTTGTTTATTTATCTTACGATATGAATAAACGTTTGATTTTATGAAATTGTCTTTACGTACATTTTCATAGAAAGTATTTGATTTCGGTTTCTATGCATTAATAGATGGATACTCAATTTCATTTAAATGACATGGTCATTAAAATGAATGATAGAGTTGTAATCTGTTATGGTACGTTGGTGAACAATTTGTACACTCTTAAATCATGTTTATTCCCTGGATGCGACAAATAGTAATTAATAATGAGTCTTCTAATCTAGTAAGAGAAAGGTACCTTCGGAAATGAATTTCCCACCTTAATGGTGTGACGAATAGAAGGAATAGCACTCTTATGGTAGTGATTAGATAGATGATGAATTATTTGGAATTACTAAATTCATTTTATGGATATGCCCTAGGAACAGTAATTCGTAAGAATGTTTATCTATTTGTGGGATATCCTAGAAAAATGAAGGATGATTTATTTAGTCCACAAGATCGAAGAGTGATTGTTAACATAAACAATAGATTTTTGGAAAAGGACTATGTAATAAATCAAATACCCATGTATAAGTTGTTCTAAAGGAAGTGAGAGGAAAATACGAAGTATTAGTACCAAGTGTACAAGAGGATATACCACAAGGTAAACTGCGACGCGTGTCACATCTGATATACAATTGCGTGTAGTGTCTTCTCGTAGTGGGAAGGTTGTTCTAACACCTGATAGATATATGTTTTGGGAGAGTCGTGAGGCTTGGTCCCTAGTAAACATGGAGTTAACCCACGGATACGACGAAGCACTACAAGTTAGAAATGCCTAAATCTTAACAAATTGCAATAAATGTTGAAATAGAATCAATAGATTCTAAATAAGATCTGGATGATTGTAGAACCACGGATGGTGTGAAAACCATTGGAAGTGGTCATACAAAATAAAAGAGGATCATACGGTAAGGTGAAAACCTTATAAGTAAAGCTTGTTGGGAAAAGGTATACTCAGAAAGAAAGGGTTCGATTATGAGAAAACCTGTTCGCCAGTAGCTATGCTTATGTTGATCCGGACTCTTTTATCTGTTGCTACTCATATGAAATATGAGGGATAGCAAATAGATGTCGAGACAGCTTTCCTGATTGGAAGTCTTAAGGGAAACATCTATGTGAAGCAACCAGAGTGATTCATTGCAAAGAGCTAAGAGCATTGTGATAGTGAGCTTAAAAGTGTCCATTAATGGACTAAAACAAGCTTCAAGATCATGAAACATCCGTTTTGATGAGGTAATCCAGTGACATGGATCTAATCAATGATCGGATGGGTCTTGTGTATTGAAAAGAGTGATGGAAACGTGGTGGTATTACTTGTACTATACATAGATATTATCTTGCTCATTGGAGACAATGAAAGAGTATTATCGGGCGTATGGGGTATGGTTAATAAAGCGGTATAAGATGAAGGACTTAAGAGGAGCAAAAATATCCTTTTGATCACGGTAATACGGATCACAAGAAAGGATGTTATGCTTATCTCAAGCTTCATGAAACGATACAATCCTTACTCGTTTTAGCATGTGACTTTATCTAAGGAAATGTGTCTTGAGACACAAAAGGAAGATAAAGGAGATGAAAGCAGTTCCTTATGCTTCGATAAATGAGGAAGCCTAATCTAAGGAATGCTATACATGAGTATGGATATCTGTTTTGCTAAATGCATGAACAGTGGGTATCAACGTAACCTGGAACAAGAATGATGAGCTGTGGTAAGACATATATGAAGTGCCTGAGAAGGACTGGAAATTATATGTAAGCTTACTGGACAGATTCACTGCTTCTTGTGGATTACGTAGATTCAGATTTTTTAGTCAGATTGGACGGCAGTAAATCCACCTCAAGGTTATGTGTTTAATTTTAGGAAGTTGAGTCATAATGTGGAGGAGTGTTATATAGAAATGTATTTCAGACTTCGGACTCCATATGGAAAGATGATAAATTGGAGCCTATGAGGCAACCAATGTATCTGTATGACTCTAGAAACTTCATGATGGACTTTGATGTGATTCTAAGTTTGCCCAAGGTTATCACAATTTATATTGATGATATTGGTGCAGTTGCAAACTTGAAGGAATCACAAGTCCATAAGGCAATTAAACATATGGAGCGCAATTACCACCTGTTACGAGAAATCGTATGATGAGGGGAAGGTTGTTGTTGCCTAGATTGCATCGGATGATGACCTAGTAAATCCATTTACAAGGACATTCAGGTGAGAGCTTTTAATGGTCGTGTAGTGGGAGTGGGAATCAGATGTATGGCAGAAGACATGACAGCATAGTCTTTTAGTATAAGTGGGAGATTGTTGGATTGTATACTAAAAGTCTAGCTTTTTGTATGAACAATATTATAACAATTAATTTGAAATGAGAATCATATGATCAAATGATTGCATCTTATAATTTATTTATATGTTCGATGCAATAGTCCACTTACTTTATATTGTAGATAATATGTTGTGCGACAACACGCGGAAGATCATATTATCGGTTTCCTTATAAAGTATAAACAGATGCTCACAACTGAGATAGACGGGGACTCTCTATCGGGATGGTTGTAGTGTGGTTTGGTATTAGCTTGTCTTGGCTATAGAATCACATTAGTGTACTTGTGTGTATTGAGCAGGACCGCTTGAGATCGTTCGACTTATACTGACTTATAGGAGAACTTGATCTCAGTTATTATGGAAGTTCGTGCTCTTAATCCCTATACAATAACCTCGACACGTAGGGCAGTATGTATTTCTTTGATTCATCAATGGGTGAGATTTACATGTAATTAAATCAACAAACTCGATGAGTTGGGAAGTAGTGCTGTCTCTATGGTGTGCTGTTGATTGTAGAAGGAATCCGTGTCCGTCATAGGTTGATGATGTCCCCTTGAGGAGCTCATAAGGATTATCATGTAAACCCTGCAGGTGGAATTTATTCCGGCATGATAATGAGGTTGAGTGGTACTACTCTTGGATGAGATATTAATTAATTGAGTTGTCAGTAACTTAAATTAATTAATGGACATTGTATATCTTAAACATGGGGAAACTAACGGGCTCATAATAAGAAGGAGCCCAAAACGTAATTTTGGGATTGGTACGGTAGTGCAGTAATAATATTTTAGTGGAATATATTATTATTATTGGACTTAAGTATAAGCTTTGGGCTAAGCTTGGATACTTAAGCCCAATGGAGGCCCAACCCAATTTCTCCTCCTGGTCCCTGCTGTAGCCCATGTATATAAGTCACCTCAGTTTGTTCTAAACCTAACTCTGCGCCTAACATACGAGAGAGAGAGTGAACAGCAGATTGAGTAGGTCTCGTAGATCGTCGCCCACACGACGTCGAGATCGGACTTGGGACATACAGCAGAAGACCGGAAGGTCGTTTGCTGCTGCAGTTCGTCATGTTCCAAAATTCATATAAAATCGTACAGTTCTTCGATTTTGATGTATTATATACTGATGGAAAGCCGTCGAAGAGAGGATCGTCTGAGTACAAAGATCACTTAATTCCGACATCAGAAGAGGAACTTATGGCTATTCTCGTGGGACTGCGCAGACTGCCAGCGAGAATTCAACCTCTACATCAACCCTTGGTGAAAGGTAATGCGTTTCATGTTTACTTGCTTCCGCTGCTTGTTAGAAATACATGGAACCCTAACGGGTCACGTTAACCAAACGATCGAGCGCCAACAGAATTGATGAGCTTTAATTTCTCAAAGCGGATGATTTTTGGTAATGTATATTATATGTTTGTGCTATGTTTTTGTTGTGGTAAAATTTTGCTTACGTGTTGTGATTGAGCATTTATTCTTGTGTAAGGTTCGGATTGGTGGTATATTTTGGGAGAGTGTAAATATTTTTGAATATGAGCTATAATGCATTATTTGTGATAGGTGATAGCAAGTATGAAGGTTAAGCAAAAGCTTGTGAGAATTGAGCCTCAACCGTGCCTCCATGGTTAATTATTGATGAGAGGACCGGTTGAAATTAGACAAACTAGAATTTTCTCATGGACTATAGGAATGAAGCCCGAATAGTGGATCTTTATGAAATGATCTTAAGTCATCCTTGTTAAATGAGTCATAGCCATAAATTTTCTTATTTAAACATCATCCTTAGTTAACCATTTTGAGCCTTTAAGCCTATTCCTTTTGATATGAGCACAATACAAGCCACTATTACCCACTTAAGCCTTTTATATATACCTTTTTTGTGGGTGATTGAGGAGATGATGGTATGCAAGGTTTGATGAGAAGTTGTGCAAAAGAAAGAAGAAAATGGTAAACAAGCAAGAAAAGGATAAAAAGAGCTCAAGAAAAAAATGTACATGCAGCCTCAACACAAGAAAAGAAACAGGATCAAATCAACAAAAACATGCTCAAGGAATTCAAAAGTCGAATGAAAGGAAGCATGCAAATCAAAAGAAGCTCAAGAAATCTATGGTATGATAATATTAGTACTTAAGAGTATTTGAAAAAGAAGGGGAGAATGAGAAGTGAAGGTAATAACATAGATTATCATCTCTTTGATTACTTACATATGTATAGTCACAATTATCCATATTCTCCCTATCTTACCAAAGAGCCTAAACATTACATCCAAAGATAAAAGACATTTTTGATCACTTTGTGAGAATAGAGTGGCTTGTGAACATAGTCCATGAGCAAGACTATGGTGAGTCGGTATGATCGGTTGATGAGAGTTATTTTATCCTACTTCATAGAGTGTTGAGTACAACTGATATCCTATGAGAGGTTTGGATTGAAAAGAACTTGATTACTTTTGATGTCTTAAAATTGAACTTATTAATTCTTGATGTTATGAATTTGATGGTGTAGGGATATTTAATATGATTTTGCAGTCCTTATTATTTGTGATGTATTGTAGTTTATGTTCGTTAGATATTTTTCTAGGTAAAAATTTCTCCTCTTGATTATCATTTTTAGTTGTTCGAGGACGAACAACACTTTAAGTTTGGGGGGTTGATCGTCGTAATTTTCACCTAGATTTTAGTGTCTTTATTTGTTGATTTTTGGATATTTTTATCCGTAGTTGTGTGACTTTTTAGTGGAGTTATATGTAATTGGGAGAAATGTATACATGTTGATAAATGTGTGGAAATGAGCATAAATGTGTATAAAACAGGTCAAAAATGGAGTCAGGAGTTAAAACGGAGAAAGAAGGACAGGGCATGCTCGGACACGCCCCGTGTGCGGAACACGGGCCTGCCCGAGATGGCCGTGTTTCGTCATCAGAAATTGCTACATGCTTAGCAAGAGGCCATGTGCAGCCCACAAGCCGTGTCCGAAACACGCAGAACACGCCGAGCTGTGTGTGCAGTGCACAGGCCGTGTGCTGCTACACGGGCCGTGTGCTGCTACACGGGCCGTGTGCTGCTACACGAGCCGTGTAGGTGCAGATTCCATATTAAGTTGGTTGATGTTCTAGAAGGTTCCAAGGGGTATAAAACCCAATTTGTGCAAAAAATTAGGGGAGAGCCACATTTAGGAGCAGTTATCAAGATCAAACACACAATTCCTCACCACCTTTTCACACACACATTCTAGATCATCCATTTCCACACTTTTCATCCATTCAATTCATATTCTCTCCCAAAATTCATCCATCACTCCAACATTCCATCAATTTGAGAAGAGAAGATCATCATAGATTGAAGAATTGAGCATGTTGAAAGGAAGGAAGGCCATCTTCACAAAAGGGAAGCCGATCTACTTTTCAATTGTTATTTTTCTTTATATTTTGTCTCAAATGGAGCAAGTCATTGGATGTATTAATTTGAACATGATGTATAATGGTTTGTCCTATAGTAGGGCTAATCATATGATTGGTTGAGAAGAACGCTAGATATGTAGGATTTAGACGTTGAATTGAGTTAATTTTGGACTTCCTTTTATGATTAATGATTCATGTTTAACTTCATTACTTGTGTGATTAATTCTTACTTACAAACATGTTAGGATAGCCAATTCGATATTTTGTAGTAGGATTTAATTGAATTATTTATTAAGCTGAACATGCATGTTAGTGTGAAGGGTGTCAAGCCATACCCTTCTTATGCTTAGAACATTCATAAGGGGACACTTAAGAAATTGAATGAAAAGAACCAAACTTATGATCATAGTACCTTAAGGGAATTGAGAGTAAGAACAATCTTAGGAGATTTAGACTTGTTAAAGAGTCGAGAACCTAATCACCTTGGCCATAGGGATTAGGGGTAAAAATGTGATTGCTTTTAGTCCATGATTAATGAAGTTCAATATTAAAAGTCATGCATATCTAGCTAGTTTCTTAACCATGAGTATGGTTAACCTTGCTCTCTTTTTAAATACATTTTACCCATTCTATTTCATATTGTTACGTGATTGATAGTTGACACTTATATTTGTTAATTGATTTCTTTAGTTAATTGATAGCATAATCATTAGTGTAAAACCAAACCTCAAACTTTATCACTCTTACAAAGCATGATTGAAGACAAATATGGATACATCAATATTTTACATTTCCCTTGGGACGATATACTATAAATTTTGTTACTTGGTCACTTCGTGTACAACAACGATAAAGTTCTTTTACTCTAAACATTTTACCAAAAATGAAACCAAGAACAAGTATTTATTGCAAATAATAATTTTATTATAGGTTTAAACATATATACTACTAAAAAACTAGCAATCAAAATTTTTTCATCAAAATATATGATAATGATAAAAAATTAAAATAAATAGAGTAAAGTTTTCAATATAATTTTTGTAAGAGTTGATCTCTTGTGTCCCGAGTGCATAAAATGTGTAAGGGTATAACATATTATTCTAAAGTGTATACATTATATATACTCCCTCCGTCCCGTTTTAATATTTACGTTTCTGTTTTGCGCGTCTCATTTCAATGCTTATGTTTTCCTCTTTAGGAATATGGGACCAACCGGAAAAAATTAATATATCATCCAACACTGATATACCTATCCACTTCATATCAAATATTATATTTTTTCACCCACTACCTATTAAAATATAATATTTTTCAATCAACGTGCAAAAAGCAAACGTAAACATTGAAATGGGACGGAGAGAGTAATTAATAAGGGTATATTTTTTCATTGAAAAGTTTGGGTGAAATATGAATAGTATCAATGCTTGATTTAAACTTTTTTTTAGGAAATAAAGGGTACATATTCTTATAATAAAGGGTATAATTTTTAAAAAATACAGGATTTGAAGGCACGGTATCCCTGGAGATACACAAATTTTAGCTTTTCTTAAACCTTATAATGTCTCTTTAAATTTTTTTCACACAAAAGAAAAAAAACCCTTTGAGGAATTAATTATACAAAGAACAAGTAGAAAATATTAATGAATGTGATTGAACAGAATTATACAATAAAAATTTAAATTTAACAAAAAGAAAACAATTAAAATAAAACTTACAATTTTTAATGTAGTAGGAATTCAATCAACACTTCTTGCAAATAGTTATATAATTTAAAATGCTCTAAGGGTTAGTCTTGGCTTAAATTTTTTTCAAAGTTTATAAGTTAGTGAAGATGCTGAAAATTCAGACGAAAAATTTAATGCGTGCATACCACGTGCATAACCTATAAAATGATATTAAATACTCCCTCCATCCCGTTTTAATATTTATGTTTATTTTTTGCAAGTTGATTAAAAAGTATTACTCTCTCCGTCCCATAAAGAAGTTCGCAGTTACTGTAGATACGTAGTTTAAGAAAAAGTTGCTTTTTGGGGTAGTTTGATATTTTTAGGTAATAAATAAATTATAAAGTAAATTTTGTAAGTTGTAAAGGGGGGGTAATTTTGAAATTAAAGTGTATTTTGGGGTTATTGATTTGTGTGTGTTTCCTTATTTGGGGGTGTGAACTTGTTTATGGGATGGACAAAAATAGAAAGTGTGAATTTTATTTTATTATTTTATTTTCTATTTAATTTTCTACATAGTTTTCTAAAACTCTCTCAAAAAAGGTTTTTACGTCTTGATTATAAGTAGTGTGAATTATTTAGTGCATATCTTATTTAACTCTAATACTATGGATTTGATAATTTAATTTGGTTACGCGTGTGCTACAATTGATCCCTTATACTTGAGGGTAATCATTCTTCTGAGTGAACAAAGAGTGAACACACTACTGATCGCTATTTTCTTCTACCCTCAAGTGTAAGGGATCGATTATAGTGCGCGTGACCAAGTGAATATCGTTCCCACGAGATAGTTACAAATTTAATAAGCAATTCTATTAATGATAAATCGATTGCAAGACAATTTTGGGGGTTTTTGAAGGGATATTATTTAAACTAATTAGAACTAGAATTAAACAATTAAATTAACTATAAAATAAAATAAATCACGCAAAAGAATATGATTTAAAAGTTCACGGTTAGAGAATTGGTAATGCTCGGGCAAACAGCTTAACTATGTGACTAATTTATCTAGATCCAAATTAATTACCTGTTTATAAGAGGATCACTAAGCCTAGTTAAATCATCTTAATCGGGTAGGATCTAACACTTATAATGAGCTGAAAATCCTAGAATCAATAAGGAATTAACCCTCTCTCTCTCTATAGGTACTTCATCCTAAATTCCATTAAAGGTTAGAGCACTAGACTTCCCTTTCTAGGTACACAATTATTAACCCCTTTTGTCTCCTTACCAATTACCTGATAATGATATTTTATCAAGTAATTAATATTCCAAATTGATTGTCTAACACTCTTAGGAATTATGGGCCAATCCCCTAAGACTGTCACATGAAACAACAATTATTATGTAGAAATAAATAATCCTATTAACTATCAATCAGTGATACCGTCAAAAATAATTAAAGGAATCAAAACCCAAAATACAATAATATGAAGTCTCAAAATATCCTCTTCAATAAGGAAATGAACAATTTGCAGAGTAATAAATCAAAGTCTAGGGCAATCGAATCACATAGTCAAAACTGTCTTAAAGCCCTAACATTACCAACAAAAAAGCTTAGCCCATGGATTTACGAGGACAAATCACAAAGATGTAATTAACCCTAACCATTGTACTAAAATAACAAAGATAAATAATTAAAAAATAAAGAACCCTTTTGGAGGACTCCGATTCTTCAATTATGATCTATGTCGGAATCTCCGTCTCCGATGAGTGATGAAGGAATAATGGTGAAGGGTGGAGTGGTGATGAATGGCGTGAGGTTGGAGATGGAATAGCGATCTGCGTGCGTGTTTTTCCTTCTCGAGCCGTGAATGGTAATGAGCAGCAATGGGATCTTTAAGTAATGGGCTGCTGACTCTTTATTTTCCATGGGCCTTTTATGCATGTGACTATAAGTTGGTGACATCATTGGCCCACTTATCAAATGAATTCCCAACTTCTTCAAGTTCACAATTCACGGTACTTAATAGCCTCAAGCATGGCCCACAATTTTGCATGATAATAGTACACGTGGCATGAGGGTGTTATCTTGACAAATAAGAGAAGTTTCAAAATTTTCGTCAACAGTTGCGCAACTTCTCGGTTCTGAGCATAAATTCTTCATCCGGATTCTGATTTGAGTAATTCTTATGCTCACATGAACTTCTCTTCCTTGGCTTTCTATTCATATAAATATATCATAGAAAATCCAACATTTTAAGGTAGAAAAAGTCCTAAAAAGTTGCACCATCGTACTGAGCAGGAACAGCTTGCGCGACGTCACCGTTTTGATCATAACTTTCTCGTTTGAAATCCGATTGAAGTGTTTCTTAAGTCAAAATGATTTTCTCTTCCGTAGCTTTCCAACCATATATCACATGACCAATTTAAACTTCTATAAGAATACAAAAAAAATTTATAGAAAGTGGACGTTTGTTTGCTTGCAAGTAGTACGAATTCATCCTTCATTCCAACATTGCATTCTTGATCCTTTTTCCTATCAAAACACAACAAAATACCTCTCATGCACCTTTTAGTCGATAATAATTCAAAGTATAAAGATTTGTGCACATAATAGCAATTATACACTTAAGGATGTATCAAATTGGACTCAAAAGTACATGAATTTTCACTCTCATCAAACCCCCAAACTTAAGGTGTTGTTCGTTCTCGAACAACGAAATGATAAAACAAGAGAAAATAATGAGATAGAAAGTCATATTTAAAGGGAAGGATCAAAATATCAACTAAGCCTTCAAAAGATGTAATTAATTTTAACTTGGTTCACATAACTTTAAATTCAAAAGCATCAATTCATTCAAAATATGCAAGTTAAGACAATTACTTCACCAATTCAAATGCTCAATCCACCTATGCTCACAGAATAAATATAGTATAACTCTCACACTCAAAGTGTATAATATGTACACCATTTGAGTTATATATATGTGCTCTCAATTTCAATTCAAGTGCATGCGTAAATATCATCTTGCCTATTGTCTCAACTCTCATTTTACTTATAGCTAGCAAATCATGAATCAAAAAGGTCTTTTTATTTGGTTGTAACGAAGGCTCTTTGGACAAGGTAGGAAAAATATAGATAAGTGACTCAAACTCGGATCAATCAAGTGGCCGTTCATCATGATCTTTCATTTTTTCCTCATCACTTTCATTACAGCACAACTCCTCCTCAATTCGTAGGAACAACAACCTTCTTCTTTTAATTTTCTCTAACTCTTCAACTCCATCTTTTTCTTTTCTTCGCTTTTTTGAATGGGGTACCAGTTTAGGCACTACCCTAGGGTGTCTATTTCATAGAGTACTAGATTGAAGCAGTAGTCCATGAATTATATCTTTTGATCCTTTCTTCATAATCCTTTTCACATCCAACATATTCTCATTCTTCTTCTAACCTCTTCTATAATTACTCAATTGATCCAAGTAACACAAGGAAAAATCAAATTAATTAAGCTCAAACGGGCTATTCAAAGAATGAATTTTTAAGGCTCAATGGGTAGACTAAGGATTTAATGAATTCAGGTAAAGTATGGAAAAGATGGGCTAAAAATCAAAGATGGTCTAATATCATTTTCATAATTCACTAAACTATTCTCGAATATTCAAGGAGACTCAAGGAAAGTTCTAGAATATACGCACGAGAACGATACGCTCAAGAATAAAAATATCATGCATCCATGTAACATGATGTAAAGGCTCAAATCTCACTTGGCTTTTTCATAGAATGAACGAGCACTCTTCATGGCTACGCATACATCATAACAAACACATCAAGAACTTCAAGTACTTAAGAATTAAAGCATGTTCCCCTTATTAATCATAATCAACATCTTATCAAAGGCATCATAAAAGCTCAAAAATTCCCATGAAATTCAGGTTATAGAATTTAAAGCTCATGCCCTTTACTAACAAAAATTCAAAAATCACATAAAAATTTAGAATAAGGAACGAAGTTACCTGATTTTAATCTCCTTCACATCTTGCAAGTTCCTCGAGTTGTTCAACTCGGTCAGGCGTAGGCCTCAGATAGAACTCACTTTGCCACTCCAATACCTTCTAAATCAATAAAGCTCAACACAAAACTTATCATCACAAGAGAGAAAAATATCGAAAAGACAAAAATCAACAACAGAACACCAAAGGACACATAAAAGCGAACAAAAATACCCAAAGCACCTGGATAGTCGCAAAAAAATTCAAAAGATCGAATAAAATTCAAAATTTCTAAAAAAATGACCTCCAAGCTCACAGACACTAAAACAATGCAGAGTAAATATACCTGGGTATGAATGGAACAATGGAAGAACATCACACCCCCCCAAACTTAGATGAAAACGTGACTTGAATCTAAGTTTAAAAGGATGTTATTACCTTATGTGTAAGCACACACCTTGAGTATAATTCATCTAGCACAAGACACAACAAATAAAATAAAATAAAAATCAATAAAACAGTATGTTGCTTCTCAGCAAGCGCTCTTGTTTAACATCAAGGAGCTCGACGGAATGCAGACTCAGAGATGTTTGGACTCATGCATCAACACTTCTTCTTCATCTTTTATCTTCACTTTGAAGTGTTGTTTCGCCCTCTTTCGATCCATCCAAACCACATCTCCCTTCTTACTCTCAAGGATCAACTTATCTGGATCTCTATCTTTATATGCTTCATTCCTATCAACATCAAGATCAGACAAATGAGAGTCACATATATCCGGAGAGATTGGTGGAATTTGAGTCCATGTTCGTCCTTTAATCCATGACGCTTCTCTTTTATCCTTCTTGCAAGCATTCATAGCACTCAAACAATCTGTTAGTTCATTAGATAAAATATCAGATGAAAAATCATATTCAACTTTAGTAATAGGAGTAGATAAAGAAGGAATGTTGTTGATGCAAGATTTCACTTGATCCTTAGACGGAATCAATGACAGCTTCTCCTTTACACTCTCATCAACAACATCAATGGACTTGTAGTTGGCCTTCTCAGATTGACTTTTCAAACCATCAAGTGAGAACATGATCTCCTAATTTTCTACTCTAAGCTTCAGTTTTCCATCTTCAACATCAATCAAAGCTCTAGCAGTAGCTAAAAATGGTCTACCCAAAATCAGAGGCAATTGTTGTCCTCTTCCATATCAACCACCAGGAAATCAACAGGGAAGAAGAACTTATCAACCTTTACAAGTACATCCTCAACAAATCCTCTAGAGTGTGTAACAAACCTATCAACTAGCTGCAGTGTAACCGAAATGGGTTTCAACCCAAAATCAAGACTCTTGAACATACTTATGGGCATAAGATTTATGCTAGCCCCCAAGTCACATAAAGCTCTGCTATTGGCATTCTTTCCAATTTGAATTAGGATGGTGAACCTACCCGGATCCTTAACTTTGGGTGGCAACTTCCTCTGAATGATGGCACTGCACACTTCTGTAAGAAGCACTGTCTCCTTATCGACTATACTACGCTTCTTAGATATGATTTCCTTCATAAACTTTGCGTAGTGTGGCATCTGCTCAAGTGCTTCAGCAAAGGGCATGTTGATCTAGATCTGCTTGAAGATATATATAAACTTCAGAAACTTCTCATCAAGACCCTTCTTCAACTGTCTAGAGGGAAAAGGAATAGGATATTTAGTCTTCGGAATTCCCAAGCTGTCTCTCTCAAGTTCATCCTTTTTGTTTCTTTCCATCTTAGCTCTTTCCCACTTCTTCTCAGTGACAACTGACTGATCAATATCAATTTGAAAACCCAATGTATCATCGGATGTAGGAACATGATCACACAGCTGTGAACGAGCAAATTCACCCATCACACACACGGCGCTGTGCAAGCTGCCGTGCGTGGTACTCAGCTCGAGTGATCGCACACGGGTCATGTCGTGTGTCAGGCAGCCCCTACTCCGTGGCATGCGATTGATCGTGTATGAGTCCGGACCAGTTTCCATTGTATGTATTAGGCATTCTTAGTTCCTCATACTGTGTACCACTTCTCAAAGTAATAGCATAACACTGATCTTCTTTTGGATTCAACTCAGTCTGAGTAGGAAAATTTCCTTGCTATTGCAATTTACCCACTGCAGCATTCAACTGACTGATAGCAAGATCTGTTTCTTTCTGTTTCCTTGTACCTTGCTTCAGCTTCCTTATGTCTCACTTCAGCTATTTCCTGATTTCTGACCATCAACTTGAGCATCAGATCCATCTTATTGTCCAACGATGCTCTTCTGTCACTAGATTTCTGGGCTGGATTTATTTTTGGAGGTGGTGCAACTGCGCTATTAAGATTAGAGTAAGACAATTTCTCATCCCCTCTCTGGTTGTTGAAGTTTGAATTCCCTTGGTTCCAACCCTACTAATACTGGCAGTTGTTCCCTTGGTCATTCCTCCCCCCAAACTGATTGTTAGGTTGGGAATTCTATCTATTTCTGTATTTCCCTTGAAAACTCTGTCCCATAGCATAGTTTGCATCCTCAAACTGCACTTCATCTCCAACCATCATTACTTCCTCTCTGTTTCCTTTGGTGAGGCGGTCCAACTTTTTATATAGTTCATCAAGTCGATCATGAATAGCTGACACTTCATGATTTCCGGCCTGTATCTCTACCATAGCCACTTTGTCAAAAATGGCTTCTCCTTCTGCTCTCTTTGCCAGCCAATCATAGGTATTAGTTGTCATCTCCTCGAATATCTCTTCCGATGCCTCTGCAGACTGCTTGAATATAGATCTACCCGCTGTCGCGTCCACCAACACTCTTGAATCTCTTCTTATGCCTTGATAGAAGAAACGTAATTAAGTATCCTTTGAAAATCCGTGTTTGGGATAGCTCCGCAATAGCTCTTTGAATCTCTCCCACACCTCATAGAAACTCTCCAAGGATCCTTATTTGAATTGAGTGACCTTTTCTTTATCAAGAAATTCTTGGAGGGAGGGAAGTACTTTTTCAGAAATTTGTTTGCCAATTGCTCCAAAGTAGTACAACATCATTGAGGAAGGTTGTTGTGCCACTCCTTAGCTTTCCCCGTAAGTGAGAATGGGAAAAGCCGCATCCTGATAACATTCTCCGAAACATTCATGTGCTTTTGCATCCTTGCATATTCGTCAAATAACTGCAGATGCTCACTAGGATTCTCCAAAGGACTTCCACTGAACTGCTGTCTCTCTACCATTCGGATTAGTCCGAAAGGCAACTCAAAAGTTTCTGCGGTGATCGCAGGTCCGTTCAGCCCATCATTAGCAGTGTGCTTCAGTTTATAATGGTCCCACATAGGAGTCGGGGCCTGTTCGTCAGCCATCTTTCTAATCTCAGTATCTTCAGCTAAATCAACTCCGTCAAATTTCTATGAAAGCCTTTCAACTTCCTCTTCTTCTGATGAATAAAAACTCTCCCAATCTGAGCTAAGAATAGGTGTAGCTGGCTATTTTCTCTTTCTTGTTCTCTCTAACAAGTGCTTCAAGTTCTAGGTTTAATGGTTTGATTGCTCGTCCACTCGACCTAGTGATCATACACCTGTTCTCACTCAAAAGATCATAATTGTTTGGATCACAATTAAAATAAAATAAAGCAAGTAAAATTTAACGTCCTACAATAAAATAAATCACTATAGACTTAAATTTAAATCTATAAACTATCTCCGGCAGGCGGCGCCAAAAATTTGATCGCTATTTTCTTTGACCCTCAAGTGTAAGAGATCGATTGTAGTACGCGTGATCAAGTGAATATTGTTCCCATGAGATAGTTACAAATTTAATAAGTAATTCTATTAATGATAAATCGATTGCAAGATAATTTCGGGGGTTTTTGAAGGGATATTATTTAAACTAATTAGAAATAGAATTAAACAAGTAAATTAATTATAAAATAAAATAAATTACGCAAAAGAATACGATTTAAAAGTTCAAGGATGAAGAATTGGTAATGCTCGGGCAAACAGCTTAACTATGTGACTAATTTATCTAGATCCAAATTAATTACCTGTAGATAATTATAAGAAGATCACTAAGCATAGTTAAATCACCTTGATCGGGTAGGATCTAACACTTATAATGAGCTGAAAATCCTAGGATCAATAAGGAATTAACTCTCTCTCCCTTTATAGGTACTTCATGCTAAATTCTATTAAAGGCTAGAGCACTAGACTTTCCTTTCTAGGTACACAATTATTAACCCCTTTTGTCTCCTTACCAATTACCTAATAATGATGTTTTATCAAGTAATTAATATTCCAAATTGATTGTCTAACACTCTTAGGAATTATAGGCCAATACCCTAAGACTGTCACAAGAAACAACAATTATTAGCAGAAATAAAGAATCCTATTAACTATCAATCAGTGATACCATCAAGAATAATTAAAGGAATCAAAACCCCAAATATAATAATATGATGTCTCAAAATATCCTCTTCAATAAGGAAACAAACAATTTGCAGAGTAATAAATCTAAGTCTAGGGCAATCGAATCACATAGTCAAAACTGTCTTAAAGCCCTAACATTACCAACAAAGAAGCTTAACTCATGTATTTACGAGGGCAAATCACAAAGATGTAATTAAGCCTAACCATTATACTGAAATAACAAAGATAAATAATTGAAAAATAAAGAACCCTTTTGGAGGACTCCGATTCTTCAATTACGATCTTCTTCGGAATCTCCGTCTCCGATGAGTGGATGAAGGAATAATGGTGAAGGGTGGAGTGGTGGTGAATCGCGTGAGGTTGGAGATGGAATAGCGATCTGCATGCGTGTTTTTCCTTCTCGAGCCGTGAATGGTAATGAGCAGCAATGTGATCTTTAAGTAATGGGCTGCTGACTCTTTATTTTCCATGGGCCTTTATGCATGTGACTTCAAGTTGGTGACATCATGGGCCCACTTATCAAATGAATTCCCAACTTTTTCAAGTTCATAATTCACGGCACTTAATAGCCTCAAGCATGGCCCACAACTTTGCATAACTTGTTATTAAAAGTCAATGCTGAATTCTCATTTTGGGCTCTCCAATTAATCATATTTAAAAGCCCAGATTAGTATGATAATAGTACACGTGGCATGAGGGTGTTATCTTGGACAAAATTGAGAAGTTTCAAAATTTTTGTCAACAGCTGCGCAACTTCTCGGTTCTGAGCATAACTTCTTCATCCGGATTCCGATTAGAGTAATTCTTATGCTCACATGACCCTCTCTTCCTTAGCTTTCTGTTCATATAAATATCATAGAAACTCCAATATTTTAAGATAGAAAAAGTCCTAAAAAGTGGCACCATCGTACTGAGCAGGAACAGCTTGCGCGAGTCACCGTTTTGATTATAACTTTCTTGTTTAAAATCCAATTGAAGTGTTTCTTGATGAGTGATATTTTCACCAAGATTTTAATGTCTTTTTATACGTGTTTTCGTATTATTTTATCCGTATTTTTATATATTTTAGTTATGTTTTGTATTTTTTATAAAAATGTGTGAGAATGAGCTTAAACATATGATTTTTAGGTAAAAATAGATTGTAGATGTGAAAAAGAAGATGTAGAAAAAAGCGGATCTCAATTCTGAGTTAAAATGAGGGAGAACATGCCAAAACGGACGAAGATAAAACGGGGGCAGCACCAACACGCCAGTGTTCAGTACACGGCAAGCACCTACATGAGCCATGTACCGAACATGACCCTGTAAGCCGAGACCGAATTCTGTCATCCTAAACACCTAGACGGCCACCCCTATGGTCGTGTTCCGCACACGGCTGGCCGTGTTCAGTCACGACAGTGTACCGTACATGTGCCGTGTAGGCGTAAAAAATCAGAAAAATCAGAATCCTTCTAGAAGCTTCCCAAGGGGTATAAATACCAAATACTTCAATATTTGAGGAGATTTTCATGGTTTTGCCCAGCACACACACCTCACACACCTCACACACCGTTTTCTCCATTTTATACCATCATCTTCATCCATTCTTCATCCACCCGTCCATACTTGATCACCTCCATCAAATCCACCATCCAAGTGATCAAGGAAGCAAGAGAGAGTGAGATCAAAAGAAGAAGAAGAAGATCTCCATTGAAGACCTTCAAAGGGGGAATCTAATTCTAATTTTGTGACTTTCTTTATAGTTGATCATGGTTTGTAAGGATTTTAATGTCTATGTTGAATTTCTTGTGACTATGAGAGGCTAATCTCCTTTGTGAGATTAGCTCCATGATTGGTGTTGGATAATTTAGGTTTTATGCAAATTAATTTTAATCTTAATTGGGCATTTGTGTTATTTCTATCTTTGATGTGAATTGCTTGATGTATATGTAAGATTTGTGTAATTAATTGTCATGGACATATGATTAGATTGAGAAATCAATTATGTGTTTAGGATTGTTCATTAAATCATTTCATCATGCACTTCATGTGTATTAATTATGAATGAGATAGAGATATTCTTCTAGATTTAAAACCCTATGATAGAACATTTAATTGGCTTAATCGAGAGGTTGGTTGATTAGGTGAGGAGACCCAAGCCATTAGTGAATTCATAGTACCTTAAAAGGAAATATTGCCTATGATTTAGTACCTAATTAGGGAACTAGCAGAGTAATTAGTACCTAGTGGGAGGTGTTCGCTATGGTCTCGATCCTATGTACTTTTGGGAGCCTTATTGAGGGCCTACATCCTATCCATCTCGAGAGAGAGTTTAGGTGGAATTAATGATCGTTCCTATGCCATGTCCATGAGAGATTAGAATTAATTGCATGATTATTTTATTATCTATGTCATGATTGTTGCTAATCTCATCCTTGCATCATTTGGAACCCATTATTTATCCTGGCTTTTATCTTGTTTCTTGCATTAGTTTAATTGTATTTATTTGCATGCTTATCTATCATTCTTCTCGATCGTCCTTATAAAATCATGATAAACTTGAGATCGCTTAAACTCTAGTACCTACCTCCCTGTGGTTCGATAAATTCTTTAATTGGTCATCCCGACTATATACGACCAATCAAATGGCGCCGTTGCCGAGGAGCTAACGGCCGCTAGTAGTTTGACGAAGGATTGTTTAGAGTAGTCTTAATAAGGACATTTATTTTTCTTTTTGCATCTTATTTGTTTTAGAAAATTTTATTCAAAATTTTTCTTTCTCTTATAGGAGCATTCCTTGAGAATGAAGAAGAAGGAGAACAAGCCCCAAAATATGAGCTACGTGGATATTCTTCGAGATATGGTGAATAGAAGTGCTCATCCCACTATGAACACACAAGAAAATTTTCTAGGATATCAAATGCCAAATTGTGAGCCTAATTTGCAATCGGATTACGGAGTACAAGATATGCAATTCCAACAACAAGGTTATGAGAATTTTGGAATTCCTCATCAAATGCATCAACAAGTATACTCTCAAGGTGTGGAAGACATTTTTCAAGGAATTTTTTCTAGAAATCAAGAAGGAAACCAACCACAACTATGGGAAAATTTTCAAGACTACAACACCTCTTATTTCATCCAAAGTGACCACAAAGAATGGCTTAGAGAAGAGCTGTTTGAAAGGATAATAACACGGAATGAAGATGATAGGAAGTCTAATGAAGCGTGGATGAATCAAATTGGAAATTGGTGTGAAATGGTGACAAGTGCAATTGTAGCATTCGGTGCTAGGATGAACACAATTGAGCACCAAGTATGTCAAGTTATGTCCACCGTGGAAAGACTTCAAGAAGAAAACAACAAGCCTTCTACCTCCAGAATGAAAAGTGAATGCATGGTCATTAAGGATAGAAAAGAGGCTAGTTTGGGGGTTGATGAGGTTATGGAGGAGAAGAGAGAAAGAGTTCTTAAGTGGGTGAAAGCTAATGAGTTGAAAGAAGAGTTGAAGGGAGAATTCGATAGATTTGTCGAGTCTCTTGAAGAGATGGTAGAGAAAGTTAAGATTCGAAACCAAGAAGAGATTTACGCCCTTATGGAAGAAAAGAAGCCTCCGGAAACTAAGATCATGGATTCTACCCCACACAAGCCAAAACCTTCTTATTCTATTGAAATTTCAAATTCTCTTAAGAACTTCCATGATTTTATTGATAAAAATTTGTTTGGTGATTGTAGGAAAAAAGTTGCAAGAGGGCATCAACACTTGTCAATGTCCGAATTCTTATCGGGGGATGTGGTTGAAGTTCAAAATGCATATGAAGCCCCATGGAAGAAGTGAAACAAGTGGAAAGGGCCATTCCTTGTGAAGAATACTTTCAGAGAACAATTGCTTGAGCTATTTAACAAGAAGGGAAATGTTCTTGTGGTTGAACGTGAGGCACAAGGCACTACTTCAAGAAGAAACCTATGATAGTGCCTAAGGACTATTCAAGAGCACCATGAGCTTGATAATATCGTCCGGCTTGAAGACGTTAAACTTAGCGCTAGATGGGAGGCAACCCATCATTATCTTTATTGCTTTATTTAGTATTTTCAATAAGGATTGTGGATTTGATATTATTTTGCAATTTTGGTATGTAGGTTGATTGTGCTCATGAGAAGAATGCATATTGAAGATATGGGAAGTGCTTGATTTGTAGTGTGTAAGTATGCCACACCACTGTTTGCAAACTTAACTCGAGACTCTTGTTTCAATTTAAGTTTGGGGGAATATGACGTTGTGTGACATACTTTGTCTTGAAGGCATATACTTTTCGTATTTTTGGGGCAATTTTAAAAATTTTCTCATGAGTTTTGGTTGGATTTTGGTCCGATTGGTGGTGTTGAAGCGCATGTTAGTCTATATTCTTATTGCAATTGTTGAGCTAATGGTTTTGATGAGTTGTTGAGCATAAATGAAGTATAGTGGAAGCACTAATTGAGCCCGAAGATCAAGTTGAGATTCGTGGTGCATTCAATCCGGAAGCCCATGCCAACCATTTCCACTACCAAATGCCTTTCTAAGGGAGTTCACTTTACATCTCATCTTTTCTATTTGCTTAGTATAAATTGATTTTGATTTGGATTGATATGATTAGCACGTTACTTCATTTGTTATGTTGTGGGAGGTTTACCTTCGTAATTTAGGATTTTTATTTTCAATCAAGATGGGGATGCTTGTGAGCTTACTTGAATATGGATGTTATGAATGTGTGCCTCATTGTCTAATTATGATGGTTTTGGTTTTGCACATTATGTGTTTTTGGTTTTGTTTGTTGTTTGGTGTGTCTTTTCTTATTTGTTTTGTGTGTTTTCTTATTCTTGTTTAGGGTCGTTTTGGTGGTTTATTTAGGGAGGTCGTGAGTCATTTTTTTAACACGAGTGATGGTATGTTATGGTGATAAGTGATGACAAATTATGATTAAGAATCTCTACACTTTCAAATTATAACATGTTTTACTTAACTTGTTCAATTTTAAGATGAATGTGGTGTAATAAGTTTCTTAAGGTCCAATGCATAAGATTGTGAGAATTTGAGCCTCAACCGTGCATACATAGTATTTTTCTTCATGAGTGGATTGGTTGTGTTTGATTAGTTAGAATTTGCTCAAGGACTATAGGAACGAGCCCGATTAGTGGAGATTAGTGAAATGATCTAAGGCCATCCTTGTTATTAATAGTCATTGCCATATATTTTTTTACCATGAACATCATTCCCTAGTCAACCACTTTGAGCTTTAAAGCCTATTTATTGTGATATAAACACATTACAAGCCTTGATTACCCACTTGAACTTTATATATATATACCCTTTGTGTGAGTGATTAAGGAGATGTGGATAGAAAGGTTTAATAAGAAAGCAAAAGAAGAAAGGAAATGATAAACAAGAAAGAAAGAGGATGAAAAGAGCACAAACAAGAATGAACATGCAACCTTAAAACAAGAGAATGAGCAAAGCAACAATAATATGCTCAAGAAAATCATGAAAAATCAAAGAAAGGAAGCATGAATTTAAAGGAGCTATAAAAATCAAAGGAAAGTTGATGTTTAGTGCTTGAGATTTGAAAATAAAAGAAAGGAAGAACAAAAAGTGAAGGGATGGAAGAAAGTAGCTACCTCTTCGATTACTTACACATGATTAGTCACTCTTACCTATAGTCTTCCTATTATACCAAAGAGTCTATCATTACATCCTTAATCAAAGACCTTTTTGATCATTGATTGAAACTTTGGTGGTTTGTGAATATAGTCCACGAGCAAGCTTATAGCGAGATGAGTCAATTAATTGATGAGTGTTATTTTACCACTTTAAAGAGTTTTGAGTGACATTTATAACCTATGTGAGGCTTGGACTAAAAGGGACTATATTACACTATTATTCTCTTGTAATTGAACTTATTAATTTCTCATGTTATGATTTTAATGACGTAGGATGACTTAGCATAAATTGTGATTCTTATTGTTATTGATGTGTTATAACTTATATTCGTTTAGTCTTTTCCTAGGTGAAAATCACTGCCCTTGGTTTATCATTTTCGTTGTGCGGGGACGCACGACACTTTAAGTTTGGGGGTGTGATGAGTGATATTTTCATCTAGATTTTAGTGTCTTTTTATATGTGTTTTCGTATTATTTTATCCATATTTTGTGTATTTTGGTTGTGTTTTGTGTTTTTCTGGAAATGTATGAGAATGAGCTTAAACGTATGATTTTTAGGTAAAAAGAGATTCTAGACGCGAAAAGGAAGATATAGGAAAAAGCGGATCTCAATTCGGAGTTAAAACGAGGGAGAACGGGCCAAAACGGAAGAAGAGAAAATAGGGACACCACCAACACGGCCAGTGTTCAGTACAGGCCAGCACCTACACGAGCCGTGTACCGAACACGGCCCTGTAAGCCATTTCGTCATCCGAAACACCTACACGGCCACCCCTATGGCCGTGTTCCGCACACGGCCGGCCGTGTTCAGTACATGACTAGTGTACCGTACACGGGCAGTGTAGGTGCAAAAAATAGAAAAAAAATCAGAATCCTTCTAGAAGCTTCCCAAGGGGTATAAATACCCAATACTTCAATATTTGAGGAGATTTTCGTGGTTTTGCCCTGCACACACACCACATATGCCATTTTCTCCATTTTACATCATCATCTTTATCAATTCTTCATCCATCCATGTATACTTGATCCCCTCCATCAAATCCACCATTCAAGTGATCAAGAAATCAAGGAAGAGTGAGATCACAAGAAGAAGAAGAAGATATCCATTGAAGACCTTCAAATGGGGAATCTAATTCTAATTTTGTGACTTTCTTTATAGTTGATCATGGTTTGTAAAGATTTTAATGTCTATGTTGAATTTCTTGTGACTGTGAAAGGCTAATCTCCTTTGTGAGATTAGCTCCATGAATGGTGCTGGATAATTTAAGTTTTATGCAGATTGATTTTAATCTTAATTGGGCATTTGTGTTATTTCTATCATTGATGTGAATTGCTTGATATATATGTATGATTTGTGTAATTAATTGTCATGAACATGCGATTAGATTGAGAAATCAATTATGTATTTAGGATAGTTCATTGAATCATTTCATCATACACTTCATGTGCATTAATTTAGAATAAGATAGAGATATCCTTCTAGTTTTAGAACCCTTTGATAGAACATTTAATTGGCTTAATCGAGAGGTTGGTTGATTAGGTGAGAAGACCCAAGCCATTAGTGAATTCATAGTACCTTAAAAGGGAATATTTCCTATGATTAAGTACCTAATTAGGGAACTCGTAGAGTAATTAGTACCTAGTGGGAGGTGTTCGCTATGGTCTCGATCCTATGTGCTTTTGTGAACCTTATTGAGGACCTACATCATATCCATCTCGAGAGGGAATTTAGGTGGAATTAGTGATCGTTCCTATGCCATGTTCATGAGAGATTAGAATTAATTGCATGATTACTTTATTATCTATGCCATGATTGTTGCTAATCTCATCCTTGCATCATTTGGAACCCATCATTTATCCTGGTTTTTATCTTATTTCTTGCATTAGTTTAATTGCATTTATTTGCATGCTTATCTATCCTTCTTCTCGATCGTCCTTATAAAATCACGATAAATTTGAGATCGCTTAAACTCTAGTACCTACCTCCCTGTGGTTCGATAAATTCTTTAATTTGTCGTCCCGACTATATACGACCAATCATTTCTTAAGCCAAAATGATCTTCTCTTCTGTAGCTTTCAAACAGTATATCACATTAACAATTTGAACTTCTATAAGAACACAGAAAAATTATGGAAAGTGGACGTTTGTTTGCTTGCAAGTAGTAGAATTCATCCTTCATTCCAACTTTGTGTTCTTGATCCTTTTTCCTATCAAAATACTGTTGGATTGTATACTAAAAGTCTAGCTTTAGTATGGACAATGTTATAACAATATTTGAAATGAGAATCATTGATCAAATGATTGCATCTTATAATTTATTTTATATGCATGATGCAATAGTCCATTTACTTTATACTGTAGATAATATGTTGTGCGACAACACGCGGAAGATCATATTATCGGTTTCCTTATAAAGTATAAACAGATGCTCACAACTGAGATAAACGGGGACTCTCTATCGGTATGGTTGTAGTGTGTTTTGGTATTAGCTTGTCTTGGCTATAGAATCACATTAGTGCACTTGTGTGTATTGAGCAGGACCGCCTGAGATCGTTTTTCTTATACTGACTATATAGTAGAACTTGATCTCTGTTATTATGGAAGTCCGTGCTCTTAATCCCTATACAATAACCTCGACACGTAGGGCAGTATGTATTTCTTTGATTCATCAATGGGTGAGATTTATAAGTATTAAATCAACAAACTCGGTGAGTTGGGAAGTAGTGCTGTATCTATGGTATGCTGTTGATTGTAGAAGGAATTCATGTCCGTCATAGGTTGATGATGTCCCCTTGAGGAGCTCATAAGGTTTATCATGTAAATCTTGCAAGTGGATTAATTTCCGGCATGATAATAAGGTTGAGTGGTACTACTCTCGGATGAGATATTAATTAATTTGAGTTGTCAGTAACTTAATTAATTAATGGACATTGAATATCTTAAACATGGGGAGACTATCGGGCTTATAATAAGAAGGAGCCCAGAACATAATTTTTGGATTGGACGGGTAGTGCAGTAATAATATTTTAGTGGACTATATTATTATTATTGGATTTAATTAAAAGCTTTGGGCTAAGCTTGGTTAATTAAAATTCAATTGAGGCCCAGCCCAATTTCTCCTCCTGGTCCCTGCTGTAGCCCAATATATAAGTGAACTCAACTTCCTGGAACCCTTAGATTATTCCTGCGCCTCTTTTGGTGAGAGAAGGGAAGAGAAGCAGATTGAGAGATCCTGCAGACTGTTGCCCACACAACAGCAGGATCACACTTGGGACATACAGCAGAAAATCGAGAGGTGGTTCTCTGCAACGATCAACCTCTACACCAACCCAGAAGTACGGTAAACATGTTTAAATCGCTTCCGCTGATTGTTTGCCTGAAATCCTAAACGGATCACGTTTGAACCACAAGATCCAATTGCCAACAAATACAACAAAATACCTCTCATACACCTTTTAGTCGATGATAATTCAAATTATAAATATTTATGCACATAATAGCAATTATACACTTATAGATGTATCAAATTGGACTCAAAAGTTCATGAATTTCCACTCTCATCAACTACTTGCATCTACTTTGATGGGGCAATTTCGAGATATCCTAATTGTAGGCGTTGATTTTTTTTGGAGAATGCAGATGGCTTCTTCTGTTATGGTCTTACCAAGAAATTCGATGGTATCACTGATCCAACTGTTGGGTAATTTATTACCCTTCGAGAAGCTCTTTCTCTTGTGGTTTCTTGTAATCTTTCTAAATGCTCAATCGTAGGAGATGCTCGTAATGTCATTCTCTGCGCCAAAGATATTGTTGAATATCCATCAACTGCTTCAGCTATCTTCTGTGACATCCAAGTTCTTCTCTCCTCTGGAATTGTATTTGATTTGTGTTTGGTCAATCGCTCTTATAATATAATAGCCCACGAGCTTGACTATTTTACTATGAATAATGTCATTTTAGAAAGGTCATGGAACCCCCCCACCAATTTCCTATTGTCAATCAGCGTTGGCTGATTCCAACTACTCTCTCCATCCGCTGATAAAGTATTCATTTTGTCATTTTGATCGTCTATTTTAATGGTATCCATTTTTTCTTTTTAGCAAAAAAAATCCTTTACATACCAACCACTCACAATTAATACAACTACCTACTTTATATAAAATAATAATATTTTTTAATTCACATGCAATAAACAAATGTGTACGTTATCGATGGACGGAGGGAGTATTTAGTTATGCTTTTATGTTTAAAAAAAGGTGGTGTTTAATTTGAGTTTAATAACTTAGATTTAGATTTAATAAATATCCCTTATACACTCCCTTCGTCTCACTCAAAGAGTCACTTTTTTCTATTTTGGGCGTCCTACCCAACGAGTCCTCTTTCTTTTTTTAGACACATGGGACCCTCACACACCCACTAATACAATTAAAATATGGGCCCCCACTCCCACTAATACAACTACCCACTACATATTAAATAATAATACTCCTTAATCCAGGAGCAAAAAGCAAAAAAACTACCTTTTGAGTGTCGATGGAGAGAGTATAAATACACCTACAAACACTATTAACTCTTATCCACTTCGTATTATATAAACATTAGTATTATGCCCCGTGTATTGCACGGGAAAATACATTAATTCTAAATTAAATTAATATAATTTTTTTAATTTAAATAAAAAATTGAAAAAAATATAAATATATACATATTGTTTAATAATAATAATAATTTTACCACATATGATAATATAATAAAATTAATTAATAAATTTTATAATAATTAAATAATTTTCATGAAACAAATTATTTTTGGAATTTATCACATGAAAAATTAAATTTATTCTTTTAATTGATATATTATTATTCTTTCTAGAATTATTATTTTGATAAAAAAATTATTATTCATCTTCAAATTTATTATATGCAAAATTTTGTGTGACAGTGCCTTACACATATAATCAAAATAATATTTACGTAATGTATATTAAAGATAAATAAGAAATCAGTAATATAAATTGTATTATTATTCATATAAAAATATTAACTACAATAAATAAAAATAGCACCAATTAGGATAAATGAACATTAATAATATGATAATTTGCAAAAAAGTCCTTCAAATATTCAAAACTTTCAAAATTATCTTAATAATAATAATAATAATAATAATAATAATAAAATAAAAATAAAAATATAATAAAAAGCATGAAAAATTAACACGTAAAACGTGTTTTTATGGAGAAGACGACACCTGGAGGTGAAAATTTTCTAATAAGTATATTTAAAATTTTAATATTAAAATATATTATTGTAATATTATTCAATGAAGACTTTGTTTGTTCTAAACAAAGAAAATGTTAATTACGATTATTACATTAAGAAAACCTCCAAGAATACCCACACAAAGATGTAATTGAGTTTCGTATCTCATAATAATTACCATAATTAAAATTTAGCAAAAAGAAATATGAGAGTTAATAAGAAATTACCACATCAGCCTAGAATTCATGAGCATATGACACTTGAAGTAAAAAAACTCCCTATTAGTATATTTAAGATTATTTTTTCTCAATTAATATTTTTTCTTGCTTTATCTATTTTTTTTCTCACATCAATTAATCCTCAATTTGACATAATGTTTAAATATATCCTTTCAAAATCCAAAAGGGAATAACACACTGGTTTATTAAGTCAAAATTAAACTCAAATCAAATATCCCCTTAATTCTTAAAATTTTTAAGCGTCTAGTTATTCAAAGGTGAAATGAGCAAATCATCATTAATATTTAAAAGAAGCAGCAGCCTTCACAAATACATCAAATAGGGGAAGTGGAGATGAGAAAAAAGGGCTATGATCACTCTCCACAGCATAAATATTAGATGGAGGCCATTTCTTTATCATCGCATCTTGTTGCTCCGGTTTGATAACATTATCGTGCACCGTTTTGATGCATATTCTCGGCACTTCCTCCGCATCTTTTGTATACGCAAATGTGGCATTCTTGATTGCCATAATTGGCCCTGGCCTCAACAACATTGATGCCAATGTCGAATCCTATATGCATAAGCAGATTAATTCTCACAATAATAAAACAATTCTAAACACAAATATGTGTTCATCCAATATGGTTCTTAGATCTATACAACTAGGTCGTTTTACCAAAATTCATTTTGAATGTTATAAATATTAAAAAATACTTATAATTACCATGACATACAAGTTTAAGTGTTACTGATAGAATCACTACTATAATTAGGGGTGGGCAGTATGACATACCGAATATTTTTTATCGTACCAAATACTGTATCGAAAATTTTGGTATATAAAAAATCATACCGTTACCTTACCTAAACTTTTGGTATACCGTAGTTCGGTATACCGATATTTCGGTATAAGAAAATAGTATACCTTCTGCTTACCGATATTTCGGTATGCCATATCATACCTAAAATATCGA
Organism: Pogostemon cablin; assembly: GCA_023678885.1. Taxonomy (NCBI): domain Eukaryota; kingdom Viridiplantae; phylum Streptophyta; class Magnoliopsida; order Lamiales; family Lamiaceae; genus Pogostemon; species Pogostemon cablin. Next base: position 11,109,000 of record CM042983.1, read on the forward strand.
TATATACCATCCTATTAGATAGTTTGCTATGCCGTTATACACCTAAAATTCAATAAATCTAATAAAAAACTGTACTAGAAAAGTGAAAGATAACTATTCCTATTAGATAGTTTGCTATGCCGTTATACACCTAAAATTCAATAAATCTAATAAAAAAGTGTACTAGAAAAGTGAAAGATAGCTATAAAATAAATTCTAATAGATAACAAAATTCATAATAAGAAAATATACGACAATCTACAAACGACCATATTAAATAAGAGTAAGTCTCTTGAAAACCGGGTTTACATGTAAGCCTTATTTTTTAATATTACTCTTTAGTATATAAAAAATTCATCTTTGAAGAGTTATAATTTTTATACAGATGAGTAATAATTCATCTCTAAAAAGTAATTTTTCATGTACTAAAAAGTAATCGATAAATCAGGATTTTCAAGAATTTGAAGAGTAATTTTTTAATTTAGAAGAGTAACAATTTATGTGCTAAAGAGTAATTTTTTATGTACTAAACAGTAATCGAGTTTACATAATTAATATATCTAAACCCGATTTACACAAGTGTTTGTCATTAAATAAATAGTACCTAAGAGATCTACACAAAAACCATATGAAACTTATATTAAAAGATCAACACTTTTAAATTTTCATATATGATAGAATTACGTAATCAAAAAAGAAGTACAAGATATCATGAAATCCAATCAACTTTATCACCCATTTATAATTATGAAGAAATATACAGTTTGATTTTAGATTTAATCTTTTAATTAAATTATATATATATATAATTTAATTAAAATTTATAATATATAAATAATAATTATAATTGGATATATCATGTAGTATGATAATATCGTATCATATTACTCAAAAATTGAATAATTTACGGTATTTCGGTATATACCAAAATACCGCGATATTGATAATTTATATACCTTTATCGTACCAAAATTTTTAATATGGTATTATATCTTACCAAAAATTTCGGCATACCTAAAATTTCGGTAAAATCGATATTTTTCGATATAGTAAGAGCGGTATACCGAAATTTCGATATTTTTCCCCAGCCCTAACTATAATACTTGTATGTGCATTCTAATGGAGTAATATTTTTGCACATTGCACGTGATACGTACATTTACTTATAGAATGTGTAATCTTACCAATTTATCTCGTGATATTTTTTGAATTTTGTGACAATTTTTTAATAATAATGACTCAAACTTCTTTTTTTATATGATATGATACTTTTACATATGATATGTGATTTTTTTTTCTTTTCGAATATGTTCGATTCAAATGCACGGATTTAAAATTTGTGCAATGGATGTGCATAAGTGTTAAAGTCAAGACTTGTCTGCAAATATTGCACATGCTATCTTCTAAATATAGATAGATTAAAAATATAGAATTAATGAACAAAATTTAAACTACGAACTATGAAATTTATTTATGATTAATTATATTGTGCATTCGGGTGCACCTATTTTAAAAAATGTATATAAATATGAAAAAAAACATATACAATTATGAACAAAAATATATACAATTTAATTGTTAGTTTTTTTAATGAAAAATTGAGTGTAAAAAAATATACAATTACTAAAAATATGTATACACTATTAAATAAAAAGTTATACACATATGGATGTTAATTTTTTTAATGAAAAACTTAGTGTGAAAAAAGTATACAATTATTAAGAAACACATATACAAAATAGAATAAAAACAAATACAAAATAAAATAAAAAGTTATACACATATGGGTGCACCATTGCACCAGGTGCACATAATATCAACTCTTTATTTATTTGAAAATGTTTTCATATAAATTTACGCATTTTTAAACAATTAACTTAAATAAGGTTGTGTTTGAATTGAATAATTTGAAATATAAAGGATTTCAAAATGAATAGATTTTGAATTTCATGAATTTTAAATCATTCATTTAAATTACATTGTATTATTAATTTATAAAATCAATTTTAATGTATCCTTATTCTTAATTATTATAATTAAGGGAAAGATTTGGTGAGACCGTCTCACAGATTCTCTTATGTGAAACTGATCATTCATTAACCGAATTATATAATTTTAAGAGTTGATATTGGGTGCACCCATGTGTGTATAACTTTTTATTCTCTTTTATATACATGTTATTCTATTTTGTATACATGTTTCTTAATAATTGTATACTTTTTTCAAATACAGTTTTTCATTAAAAAAACTGACATCCATATATTTATAAATTTTTATTCAATAGTGATAGATATTTTTTAATAGTTGTAAATTTTTTACACTTAATTTTTCATTAAAAAACTAATAAATAATTTGTATACATTTTTATTTATAATTGTATACGTTTTATAAAGTGGGTGTACCGTATCATGGGGCACACTCGGGTGCACAGTATAATTAGCCTAATTTTAAAGGGCTATGAAATTGGAAATTTGAAATAGTACTTACAGAGTAAAATTAATTAGGCCTAAATTAATTTGGAGGGCTTTGTTTGGTTGATACTAATAAAAAAATTTAAAAATTAATTATGAGAAAAAATTAATTACACCAGAAATGTATATAAATATTTTTTCTACTGTTTTTATTTATTTTTTTTTTATTATTTAAAAAAGTAATAAATCAAAATTTATTATTTATTAATTTATTTTTTAATTTAAATATTATAAATTTATAAAATGTGATCGTATTTTTAAGAGATAGTAACCTTTTTCATATATAAAAAAATATTAATCAAATAAAAATGATAACTTTTTCATTTGAATTATGTTGTGAATAATTCATGATGTTAAACACTTATATGAGTTCGTCTTACGAATGACTTCCGTGAGAAGGCTAAGAAGTAGTAGTAATAACCTTTATAAGAAAAAGTGATACCCAATTGATGAAAAGTTATAATGGTAATGTGAACTATTTAATGAACAGTTTATACTATAAATGAAAAGTGATAGTATCCTTTAATAAAAAAAGTTATAACATCTTTAATATAAAGCGATAAATAATTACAAAAGTGAATTTCAAGAACAGTTTATAGAATTGATAAAACGTTATAATATTTTTAATAAAAGTGATATTAACGAAAAGTGATAACTGTTAAATTGAAATACTTCATGAAAAATTAGTACGACGGACAAAAAGTGATAACATTTTTATTAATAAGTGATATGTGATCAATATAATGTGATAACCGTCTAATTGCACTACTTTATGAGCCATTCTTAAAACTAATAAAAAAAATAGAACAATTTAATAAAAAAGTATATCTGATCAATAAAAAGTGATAATCAATCAAATAAACTATTTTATGATCATTTTACATGATGAATAAAAAAGTTATAATATTTATAATAAAAAGTAGGGCTATTTTGGGTGCACCCGGTGCACCCAAGGTTTTATAGGATAAAAACATGGATCGTTTAATCTAATGATTAGAATTAACCAGGTACACCGGTGAAATAGGTGCATCGAAGTTAATCTCTAAAAAGTAATATCTGATTAGGAATTTTTTAAAAATAAAAATAAAAAAATATGTAATTTTTATACACCCTCCGACCGGTTCTAAAGTATTCATTTTCTTGTTACACGTGGATTAAGAGTATTATTATTATATGTAAATTGGGTGGTTGTATTAGAGGGAAGTGGTGGGCCATATTGCGTAATTTTTTACTAAATAGGAGAAATGGATACCTTTGAATCGGATGCCAAAAATAGTAAAATAGATACCTTATAAGCGGACGGAGGGAGAAATTAATAACAATCTATAAAAAAAAATACAAAAAAAAAAAAAATTCAATCCAGTACCTGTTGCAAGCCGTGAGGTGAGCCGCCATTTAATTTCATTCTAACTATAATTAATTAATAAGAAACTCTCTTGTGAGACGGATTATTTGTGAGACGTGTGTGAGACGGATCGACCTATCACTATAGTATGCTTATTATATAGATAAAGTATGCTAATTTGTAGTTGAAGTATGTCAATAATAAATTATATTATAACACACTAAAATCATACTTTAATGCACAATGTAGCATACTTTAAAAAACATACTTTAACAATCATTAAACATATTTCATCTAAATTATAGATTTACTTTAACACGTCTAACATAGCGTCTCATATAAGTAACGTCTCACAAGATATTTTATCTTAATTAATATAACCAAATAAAGTTCTTATTTTTATTTTAAGAAAATTTAAATTATACTTCTTCTTGTATATGGATAATCCATCTCACATAAAGAGATTCGTGAGACTGGCGGACGTAGGATTCCGGTATAGGGGCCCAAATTAATTCACTTCCTCTCACAAAAATATTCATGTTTATTGTATTACATTGTTTTTAAAAAAATTATTTTATCTACCAACTTTCTAATTCTTTTTAAGGATATTAAGTATTTTTAAGTAAAAAAAATTCTAAAGTGTAAAGCATGTCATATATCTTAGGTGAAAGTGATAATTATGAACTGAGCCCTGCTTTTCTTAATTTTTATTTTTAATTTAATTTAATTTTTGTAGTCAATGAATAATCTATCTTATAAATTAGAATCCGTTTCACTTTTTTATCCAAAACTTCTCCAAATTTAAAACAGGTCGTCAAATAAAATCATATACATTATCCTATACCACCGTAATACTTTATTCTATTCCAGATGAAACTCCTGCTTATAATTTTTTAATTTCACCTCAGGTAAAATTTTAAAAAATAATAATAAAAATTTTCTATTCATGAAAAATTCATAAAATTATATATTTAACGAACTATCTAATTATAGAAGAGCTAGTCCTAATAAAAATCGGGCTATGCCCGTCCGAGCTCCAGGCATTAATCAATATAATAAATAAATGAAATGAGCTAAAACAGAAAGAAATAACTCTAGATTTTTTTATTTTTTTTAAAGATTAAACAGGTCAGCAACTTAGATCATGAGTTTTTTTTTTTTAATTCCATTTAAAATAGTAGAATGAAATTAGGTAAAAAAAACTTACCTCTAGAGGAGACAATTGATATAAAATCTTCCTCTGTAATTCTTTTTTCACGGATATAGTGGTTGGGGGAGAACCTTTTCCTAATCCATAACCTATGTCATATACTTCATCAAATTTTCCAAACTCTGACAAATCTGGCACTCCCTGCACAAAAAATGAAATAAGTACAATACAAATATATAATAAATAAAGTCTTGCGTATAATCAATTGCTATTTAAATTATTTGTAATGTGCTGTTTAATTGATTTTTTTTTCCATGTTTAAACTTTATTGATATATAGTACTCACTCGTCCCGTTTCAATATTTACGTTTCTATTTTGCGCGTCTCATTTCAATATTTACGTTTTCCTTTTTAGGAATATGAGACCCATCTAAAACAATTAATATATCATCCAACACTGATACACCTACCCACTTCACATTAAATATTATATTTTTTCACCCACTATCTATTAAAATATAATACTTTTTAATCAACGTGCAAAAATCAAACGTAAACATTGAAACGAGACGGAGGAAAAGTATAGCATATTAGGTTAAGAGTAGAAAAAATTACGATAAATTCAACTCGATAGTGAATTAGTCTAGCCTTAATACTTGATATTTAGCGGGGAAAAAAAACATAATTTTAATTAGTTTTGACAAAATTTTTATCATTAATCAGATTAGTTAGTCCTGCTTGAATGCTGATGTGTAAGATAAGACAAATTGGTTAATGATGGGAAAAATAAATGTGGATTAGCCCAAACACATTTTGGATTTTGCAAAGGTGGCACCCCATGAAAAAGTTTTGGCAATCCGAATTACTCCCTCCGTCCCGGAAGTATTGACACATTTTTTTTGGGCACGGAGATTAAGGAGTATAATAATTTAATATAAAGTGAAGTGAGAGAAATAATATTTAATGTGTAGTGGGTAGTTGTATTAGTGGTGAGTGTGATGGGTGTGTGGGTCCATGTAAATAAATAAATTATTTTTGTGTGGATCCCATGTTCTTAAAAAGGAAATATGTCAATTTCTGTGGGACAACCCAAAAAGGAAAGTATGTCAATATCTTTGGGACGGAGGGAGCACTAGTTAGATGTATAATAATCTCTTAATACCCATGTGTAGAATGAAATAAACGAGACAAGCACGATGCATGTCCTTCATACCCGAAGTAATGGTCACGTTTGTTATTTGTATGTGGATTTAAGAATATAATATTTTAACGTGTAGTGAGGTGAGAGAAATATTATTTTAATGTAAAATAAGTAAGTGTATTAGTGTGATATGTGAGCCCTTGAACAGCGAAGTAATTAATTTATGTAGGTATGTTTTTAATATTATGTGACACAAGATTAAAATAAAGTGATAATAGAAAGTTGAATTATCTAATAATAATAATAATAATATTAATATTTTTTTATTAAAGCAAAAAAAATTGATGTAAAATGATTTGATGATTTGGGATAAAAAGTGGGCCGCAATCACTAGCTTGGGCTAGGCTTATTTTTTTAACCGAATCTTCCACGTCACACATTTTAATGTGGGTTAAACATGTGTAGGTAAAATTCATTTTTGTGTGGGCATTGCATTTTCCCTACACATAAAATAAGTGTAAACATGTATCTTATCTATTTTTGTTCCTTGTAAGATTTGAACATGTACATGTGCATGTGTGAAAGGAAGCTTTAACCATATGACTATATAAATGTTTCACTTAATTTTTTTATAATTATTTATATGTATAGATAGGATATGTTTCCAAAATAAGCTATTTTATCTAAATATTATTATAATTTAATAATATTTTTCAAGAAATATATTTGTTATATTGTATTTCCTATTAATTAATTAATTAATTTTCGTCAAATAGAGTATCAATTATCACATGAGATTCTTTTTAGCTACACATAAATTTTATGTGTAGCTAAATAATGTATTGTTAGTCACACAATTTTAATATCTGTGATCATGTGTGACTATTCTTAATATCTAAAATAATCCGTAAAATTAAAATGTTACTATTTGTTTTTAGTGACACATTTTAAGTATCACAATTAAGTTGTTATATTACTCACACATAAAATATTATGTGTCACAATTTAGCCACACATCTTATGTGTGAGCATTTTATGTGTGGGTATTGATCAAATTTCTTGTAGTGATTTCGTCAAGGTCTTGGAATGAACCCTGTGTGCTTGTTATCAGATAACTTCGGAGACTACAAGCTGTTCAGATTTCTTATCTCAGTTGCAGTATGCTGCCCAATTTTCGTGAAGAGAATCTGACAAGTTCCCAATCGACACCAAATTCTTTCTTTCAGTTATTATTATAGTTTTATGTTATAAAGAAAGGTGTTATTCCCTCTGTTCATACAATCGCCATCTTTGCTTCTTGAAAGAGAGAGAGGTGTGGAGGGAGCATAGAAAATAATAATGGATTTTACTTGGCTTAAATTACGATTTTTTAGTGAGACATTATTTTATATTGCATTAACTATCAATTCATTCTATATACACTAAAACTTGGGTTGCTACCATCTAAGAGGAGATTTTGCTGATTTGTTGTTTCTTGATGATATTATTTTTAGATAGAATAAAATACAATACTTTATGACTCTACTGTCCTCTCATTATCTCTCATTATCAAACATTTGGATCAAAATGGCCATTACTTGTGTACCGTGAATTTTTTTGGTAGAATACTATTTCATATTAATTGGGTTACTCTTGATGAAAATAAAGTTATATACCGTGAAGAATTTTTGGTACATTACTTTTTTATGTTAATTGGGTTACTCTTTACAAAAAAATTGAGTTACTTTTTATGAAAATAAAGTTATTTACCGTGAAGAATTTTTGTTAGGTTATTCTTTCATATTAATTGGGTTACTCTTTACAAAAAATTGGGTAACTCCTTATGAAAATAAAGTTATGTACCGTGAATAATTAAATTATATACAATTTGTAAATTAATAGATCACTCTGTAGAAATAATTAGATTACTCTTTCGAATTGAGACTCTGATTTCTAAAAATAAAGTCATGTACTATGAATAATTAAAATTATATACGAAAAACACTTTATTTAAATAATTAGATTACTCTTTTGAATTAATAGGATTATTTTTTAAAATATTTAGACGACTCTTTGATTTGAAACGCTAAATAAACAATGCACAATAATTTTTTTAGTTTCTTTATTTTTTACAAGAATCTACCGTATTTTAATAGTACATTAAAAGCTCAATCATATTAAGAGTGAAATGTGTTGGAAATTATTAATTTCCATTATAATCTAATTGTGGGCAATATATTATTATGCAATTATATTAGCTATTCAATTATTTTATGGACTTAATTAAGTGATTCAATTAAGATTAAAAGTCCATGGGCTATAATAATAAATGATATGGGCTTATTGAGTAGATACCCAATACTACATGATTAGGTGATTATGGGTGGTCTAGTCAAGTAGTATATAAAGACTCTCAGGTTATGGTCCCCAATATACTAAGCCGCACATGGTCTTCCCTTCTCCCCATCGGGAGGGATTACTACGGTCCCCATAAAGGAATTAGGAGGGCTTAGTTGAGGAAGGTCATAAAACAACTGATTCCGAGTTCGTGTTCCGCCTAGAGACTCATTGGATCAGGTACGCTTCCGCTTTACGGTTTAAATCTCGTTAATCATAATAGGGTTAAGGTTTCATGGATTAATTTCCAACAAGTGGTATCAGAGCCACCCTATAAATGATTCTCTGATATCTGTCAGTATTATGTTTAGATTCAAATATATTTGTTTGAATCATGATGTTGAATCATAATTTTAATATTTGACGAATTATTTAGCAATTATTTGATTCAGTGGTTGTTATTTAAATAAAACTGTTGCGTCCCCTAATTATTTTAGCAGTGTGATTACACGATTTTGGACTCCTAATGTGAGTTGAATATCTTAAATTGATTCTGTATTTGAGGATTGAAATAGTGACGCATTCAGTATAATTAATTCAAATAAATTATTTATTAATTTAAATCAAGGATTCAGTGGTGATTATTAATAATAATAAAATATTTGCCAAATTCAGTTTATATTAAATTGGGATTTTGGAATCCCTATTTAAGTTAATAAATCTTTCAATAATTTTTTAAATTTGTGTGAATCATTAAATATTCTCATTTGGCTTGAGAATTAAATTAAATTGGGGAGACAGTTAAATGTTGTTTAATTAAATTAAATATTTTAATATTTATTTAATTAGTCTAGTAAACCTTCAATCTAGTCAATCGAAGCACCATGTTGCCATAGCAGCCTCTGTGTGTGGAGTACGACTTTATTGAAATTACATAGATGGGTGTGTAATTATTCATGTGTTCTGTGTTCGGCCCACAGGTAGGCACAGTTTGACAGAATAATAACATACATGTGATAATAAGTATATGATAATTATTTGGATTGTTCATGTGAACATTAGTCGGTCCACAGATAGACTCTTGTTTGACAGAACTTATTGTCAATACTTGATTATTACACCAAGATTACCCCTGCAGTTAATTTTTGTCCACAGACGAGGTTAATGTTGCACAAGGTGTCTTGTGATGGGTCCCCAATTAATAATGTTGTATGAGTGTATCTTCATGCGGGTATTGATCGGCCCACAGGTAGATTAATATTTGGCAGAAATACACAAGTACCTGTGGTGGTAAATACGTGACAATTATTTGGTTTGACATGTGAGTAATAAGTCGGCCCACAGGAAGGCTATTGCTTGACAGTTTTATTGTCAGTATTTGACTACTGCATGAGAGCATCATTTAAATTAGTATTTTTTGTCCAAAGACTTGATACTAATATTGTGCTCGAATCTTTAAGATGATTCTAATTTATTTAAATTTTGAAAGATTATAAAGTTTAGTGCAAGCATGATAATTATTTTGCATTAATTCTCTGTATAATTAAGAAGTCTGCTAATTAAGTTTTCCATATATCAACAACAAAATCATACTTGATGAGTGAACTTCCACAATAAGGATGAGACTAATAAGTCAAACTTAATCTCAATAAAGTATAAGGGCAATACAAGAAATCCCATTAAGATAACTGCTAAAGACAACTAAAGTATAACCTTTTGTTTTCTCCTAAAGGCTTGTGGAATTGTCTTATAATACACTGCATTAAATTATTCAGTATGCATGGTGCAGTTAAAAGACATAATTGAACTCCACAACATATGGTCACTAATGTGAGGAAATACTTAAGATTGCAACTTATGGTCTCAATAAATTTTTAACCAAAGTAGTTGTGAGAACTCTTTGAGTTTCACATATGGTGATGTCCAACTAAAGCTAGATCATTGGGATCTACTAAAGAAAATTGAACTCAAAGAAATGTAAGCTACTTTATTGGTTATGAATAAAAATAAAAGTTTATGATCCAATTAATCGGATCATATTTGAGACGGGTAATACGGTATTCTGTGAGGATGTTGATTTGGGGGAAGAATAATATTAGAGACATTGTCTTTGAGGGGGAGTCAATACGGTCCCTACTTAAACTTTTAGAAATTATGTAAATTCAGAATATCAATGGGACAATGTCAATAATATTTAAGGTATAATAAAATCAACAACCTCAAGAATTAATGTCACTAAGAAAATCACTAGAGTTGGGAGAAAATCAATTCGGATAATTATGTAGTTTTCTCCTAAATAAAGAGAACACTATGGAATTAATGGTAGAACATTCAAACAATGTTCATCAAACCATGCAAGGTCCAAATACTCGAAAGTGGGTTAATGCCATAAGTTATGAGTATAAATCAATACAAGATTATTAGGTTTGCATCTTGATAAAGGATTATACTCTAAAGGGAAGGAAGACATTGTTTTAAGATAATCGTGATATTATTAGTACATTTTAATCTTGAATCATTTAGATGGATGTAAAGATAAAGTTCCTTGATGGCAACATGATACGATATTATAAGTTTAAGAACCAAAAGGAAATCCATCTATGCATTCAAGAAAGCTTTTTCGTAAAGGAATCACAAGTATTATCATGAATTAATTGTCTCATTTGGTTTTGAGACAAATATAGATAATTATGTGATTCAGTGGGAGAATTTTTAAACTAAAGGAGACAAGTGAAGTCTCAATAAGGTGCCCTAAAGTTAAATTAAAGATTTAAGAAATGTATAAACATTCTATATGTTTTGATTGTTGGAAGTTATTGTATGATGAGGTCTCTACAAGACTTAATTTGGCTTCTGTTGTTGGTGTATTAAGTAGACATTTAAGTAACTCTAGTATGGATCTTTACAGAGAACTAAGGATAACATGCTTTAACATTAGAGATAATCAGATTAGTAGGAGATCATAAAGTAGTCTGATTATGAGTTTGTTGGATGCCAATACGATATAAGGTCCACTTCAGGCTACATCTTCTGTTGGTCTGGAGAGCTATACAAGTAAAAGTATTAAGCAAACACTTTAGCTCATTAACCATGACAACATAATCAATAGCACGCTAAGGGGCATTCAAACATGAAATAAGGGTTGCGAAGTTTAGTCACATAAAGTTGATTGTGACAGTTAGTTCGCAGTAAAGTATTAACGACAAGAGTACAATGAGTCAAGCATATTGACATAGAATTCTTGGTTGTTAAAGAAAGTGTTTTGTATGGATAAAATTTTAGTAAAGCATATTATGATAGACTCTAAATTCGGATCCGCTATTTATGTATTCAACGCCCTGTAATTTTATGAGCTAGCTACTCATGTGGGTGTTATATGATTTTAGAATACATTGGTTTAGTGGGAGTCTATATTTATTGCTCTTTAAAGTTTTAAGGCACTTTGATTTGGATAATTCAGTTTTCTGCAGAATAAAGTTCATGGCTTTGAATTCATTGTGAATTCACTTAAGTTAATTTTTCATTTTGTAATATTTTACATTATGGATTGATCTCACTAAAGATTAAAGTTGGACCAGTTGGAAATAGACATGATATTGATCACGTTGCATGTAATTTTCATGCTACTCACCATATTTGATCTATGTCATTGAGTATATTGATATGGTGATTGTCGGGGTTTAATCACGATTTATAATGTGGTGAATGCCGCGGTAGTTCCATATTAGTATATGAGATGGGCCAGATTATTAAGTATAGCCTGAAGAGGAATAGCATAAAGTTGCGCAACTAAGGACTCTTGATATAATTGCTAACGGAAAATATATAGCCCAAGTGGGAGATTGTTGGAAATTATTAATTTCCATTATAATCTAATTGTGGGCAATATATTATTATGCAATTATATTAGCTATTCAATTATTTTATGGACTTAATTAAGTGATCCAATTAAGATTAAAAGTCCATGGGCTATAATAATAAATGATATGGGCTTATTGAGTAGATACCCAATACTACATGATTAGGTGATTATGGGTGGTCTAGTCAAGTAGTATATAAAGACTCTCAGGTTATGTCCCCAATATACTAAGCCGCACATGGTCTTCCCTTCTCCCCATCGGGAGGGATTACTACGGTCCCCATAAAGGAATTAGGAGGGCTTAGTTGAGGAAGGTCATAAAACCACTGATTCCGAGTTCGTGTTCCGCCTAGAGACTCATTGGATCAGGTACGCTTCCGCTTTACGGTTTAAATCTCGTTAATCATAATAGGGTTAAGGTTTCATGGATTAATTTCCAACAAAATGGACTCTCAAATAGATGTGAATAATGTATTGTCAGTTGTCACTCTACCCACCGAGAAATGGTACACATGTAAACAACAAGGCTAATTTGCTCCACCTTTTCAGATAATTCTCTCTCACCCTACTAATTATTTTATTTTATTTTTAAACTCAGCTATCTATCTTGAATTTTTTCTTCATCATTGCACATTAAGTTCAATGTTCAGCAGGACCTGCTATTCTCTAATTTCTCTCTCACCGTACTGCTTCGTACAGGCCTTTATTTCTAATTTCACATGTTCTTGTGCACCACTGCCATCAATTTAATTTCAATCACCACCTTCATTCAAACAAGCTCCTTGGAAGCTTCTATGAAAGTAGTGGAGCTCCCATTAGAACCAGATCTCCAACTTCCTCTACACTACCTCACCACCAAGAATCTCCCATCAGATCTCATCCCACCCTCATCCACACAACAAAATCCATATATTCCTCCTGATGTGCCTCCATGTAAATCGCAGTTACAAACATTCCGACCGGCGCCGCCATTAAATTGATTAGATGGCATAGAAGGTCATCTTCCTCGAATTTCCGTTGAATCGCTTGAAGAGGAGTCGCGTGTGGGTTTAACACTTCGATGTATTCCTAAGGTATTCCTGTAGTGGCGTAACGGCAGCTGAGATAATTTTTGGAGAATCCGACGGGGTGGGCGGCGATGGAAGGTAGAGGGAGCAAGAGGAGAGATGGGAGAAACAGTTTATGTGGTTGGAGGAGAGAGGATCCGCAAAAAAAAAAAAAAAACCATTTAGCTTAAAATCCGATTCTAAATTTAATTTTATAGGATCGATCCGAAGTTGCTCTCATCGTGGGCAAACAAATTAATTACATAATAAAAAGTAAATAAAGTTGTTGGGAATGATAAATAAAGTGTAAAAAAAAAGTAATTAAAGTTCTTGGAATTGTAAAAAACAAGTAATAAAATATTATGTATTTTTAAAAAATATGTGGGACAGCCCAAAATAGAAAGTAAATAAAAATACATGAGACGGAGGGAGTATTATTAATTAAAAGTGGCGGTCTTAATTGATGAAAACAAACAACGCCCTTCTTTATGAATTAGGTTTATAAACAATTCTTATATTGAATAAAAAATGATAATACTTTTTATTAAAAGTGATATTTAATCATGAAAGTTGATAATTGTTATATTAAATTATTTCATAATCGATTAATAAAATGTAATAAATTTTTAAAGAAAAAAACGATATTAATCCAATATTCCAAATTGAACTATTTCTTAAAATAGTTTTAGGACGAATAAAAAGTTATAAAACTTTAATAAAAAGTGAAACATGTAATTAGAAAAGGTGATAACTATTAATTAATTATTTCATAAATCATCAATTTTAAGATAAATAAAAAGGGTCACACATGTGTGAGACCCTCTCATATAAAGATCATTTTTATTTTTTTAATTAATTATTACTTTTTAATAAATATTTTATATTTTTTATTGAAATGTTATTATTTTTCATTTATACTATAAATCATTCATGAAATAGCTCATAAAATAGTTATCAACTTTCATCAATTATATATCACTTTTTATTAAAAAAATTATCACTTCTTATCCATCTCACGAAACTCAATTCATGGGATGGTCTCGTGCAAGTTTTTGTCAATAAAAAATTATATCATTTATAATAAAATGTGATATTTGATTAAAAAAAAGTGATAATCATCCAATTAAACTATATTTCTTTAATAATTCATATGACGAATAAAAAGTAAAAATCTTTTTAATATAAAGCGATATTTGATCAATGAAAAGTGATGAACATTAGTTGAACTATTTCATGCATGAAGAATTTATAGCACATATAAAAGTGATAATATTTTTAATAAAAAGTTATTATATAATCATGGAAAAGTGATACTCGTATGATTAAACTATTTCATAAATCATTTGTAGGATAGATAAAACAATAATAAAATTTTTAATAAAATAATAATATTTTTTTAATAAAATGTAATAAATGATTAATAAATTGTGATAACTGCTCAATTAAATTATTCAATAAATTAATTATAAAATAAATAAAAGATAATAATATGTTTTAATAATATATAACTAATTATAAAAGAAGTGATAAAAATATTTATAATAATAAAAATACATATCATTTTTAATAATTAAAAATATATATAAAAAAAATTAAAGATTCATATAAAATTTTATAAGTAAAATAAAGGAAAAAAAATACAATTCCTAACCTGCTTGAAAAATAATGGACAAATTCTCTTGTGAGACGTTATATATGTGAGACGGTTTGTGAGATATGTTAAAGTATGTCTATTATATAGATAAAGTATGCTTAATGATTGTTAAAGTATATTTTTTAAAGTATGATAAATCATGGTGAATTAAAGTATGGTTTTAGAGTGTTATAATAAGATTTATTATTAACATACTTTAACTACAAAAAAACGTGCTTTACTTATATAATAAGCATACTTTAGTAATGAGTCGATCCATCTCACAACCGTCTCACAAAAACTCGTCTCACAAGAGAGTTTCTCAAAATAATTAACTCACGAAGGCATTAACAACGGCCCGTTTTTTTTTTATTCGCCTATTTAATGTATTAATTAGTTAATGATAGTCCATCTCACGAAAAGGGATCCATAATCTCGTGCAAGTCTTTGCCAATTACTCCCTCCGTCCACTGTCAATCTATCCATTTTACCATTTTGGGCCGTTCATTCTTAATCTATTCATTTTCCTTTTTGGACTATGAGACTCACACCATCCACTAATACAAATAAAATATGGGACCCACATCCTCCATTAATACAATACAATTACCTATTATACATAAAATAATAATACTTCTTATTCCACAATCAAAAGGTAAATGGATACATTGAGGATGGAGGAGAGAGTAGTTAATAGTTAAGGATATGTATTTCATAGTAATGAACGTAAGGGTATATTTCATAGTAATGAAGCGGACGACTTTTACGAAGTTATATTTTGGATAGAAATGATAATGGATATTTAAAAGGGGTACTTTCGTAAGTTTATTCCTTTAAATTAATAGCATTTTAAAATTCATAAACATATGGAGTAATATTTATTAATATTATGATAGAATTAAATAAAATAAATAAAATTGATTCGAATACTGTATATAGTATTTTTTACAGATAAAACATTATATACTTGCACAACTAAATATAAAGATATAGTAAATGTAATGATTTAAGGTGGCCTATTTAACAAAAATTTCAAAAGTATTAGAACGAAGCAAGATTTGTGTGAGACCGTCTCATGTGAGAGCTTATGTGAGATGAATAAAAAGTGATAACTTTTATGATAAAAAGGGATACTCAATTAATAGTGCTATTATATAAACAATTTATAGTATAAATGAAAAATGATAACATTTTTTATAGCGAGCGTGATAATTAAAAAGTGTAAAATGATCTCACGTGAGACTGTCTCACGCAAGACCTACCCTAAATTCAATAAGCCTTAATTTATTTATTGAATTAAGTTATTATTTTTTTATAATATGTTGATGATTAGTTTTTTAAAAAAAAATTAACATAAATAATTATTTTTATAAAAATAATAATTATACCAAATTTTTATTAACTATTTATTTATATATATTTCTAAAATTGTAATAACACAATTCTTTTTTATATATCCGTAACTCTTTTTAAATGGAATACAATTAAATGTGAATTTCAATTTTTTGTTTAAATTAAAAACATTTTTTACATAAAAAAAGAAATTACATTATTAAACATGGGCAAATTTTGCGAGGGATAGTCTCATAGTCATATGAGATCATTTTACACCTTTTAAATTAGTTATTACTTTTAACATATATAAACTGTTATCACTTTTTATTTATATTATAAATGGTTTATGAATTAGCATTATCATTTTTAATAACTGAGTATCACTTTTTATTATAAAAGTTATTACTTTTTATCTGCCTCACGTAAGCCCTTGAGTAAGATGTATCACACAAGTTTTTGCCATTAAACATTTAATTAGGGTAAATTAAAATATTGAAATGTAAAAGTATTAATTCAAGAGTAACAGCTTTGTCACGTAGAAGAGTAATATTGTATACAGAAAAGAGAAATCCACAAGTTTTTTACGTTTTGCTTTCATTGATAATTAAATTATGTACCAATAATTAGAAAAGTTATAGGTAAAATGAAATGAGAAAACTTACATCTTTAACATCTTGGTCGGTTGCATATCCAGATTTGAGCATGACGGCCGCAACAAATATAGCAAGCTTGATTTTCTTCTTTCCAAATTTGATGATAGCGTCGGTTAAACTAAGCCCTGCGGCGCTATGCCCCACCAAAATGACCTGCACCGTAATATATATCAGGTTACATTTGCGTGAGACTAGTAATTTAATGACGTAAGTAATTTTGCGGTTCGATTCTTCTGTTACACTATTTTGGTGTTACATCTCCTGTTGGATGATTGACACGTATTATACAATAAAACATATATCCTAACTGGAAAGCTTAAACCCTAGGGGCAATAGTTGAGATTTTTTTCCTCGCACATACGTGTCATTCATCTAATACGTATAACGGGAGATGTAACAACGAGTGTAACAGAACATCCAAGGTGTGTAATTTTGATACATGATCATGCATATCGTATTAAAAAATATTGAAAATGCAAGAAGTTAAAAATTTACTTAAGGCGGGAAATTAAGATGATAAAGAAACCTGCTCATTAGGACCCAAGGAAGATAGGAAGTCAATAAGGGGTTTGTTGTAATCTTTGAAGGATAGAAGGGTGTTGGGATCAGTTAGATCTTTCGACGTATTCGCTGCATGAGGGAACGATTCTCCCATCATAAAGATGGTGAGCATACAGAGGACTATGTTTGTTTGTGAACGCTTTCCCATTAATTTAGTTACTCTTCTTTCCTTTGTTAATTGTTGCCTCAAGATACAGTGTACTATATATGTTTGTTTGCGTCTTCAATTGTTATCCTATTTAACGTTAGTTGGAGTGGTCTTAATTAAATGAAATATTGTCCACAAATATATGGATATATCTTAGGGGCTTAAGCAAAAATTTTCACATTGACATAATTCAAATTGATAGTCTAGAATAAAATATAAAGATTGACTTGATGTTAGTTGGAGTGGTCTTAATTAAATGTAATATTGTCCACAAATATATGGATATATCTTAGGGGCCTAAGCAAAAATTTTCACATTGACATAATTCTAAGAGTATATTGTTAAATACACATCCTTATTTATTAAATACACACCTTTTATTAAATACACACTCCTTTTTAATATTTTATTTTTACTTTTATTTAAATTGGCATCATGATACTTTTCTTCTCAACTTTTTCTTCATCCCAGTTCCATGAGACGTTTTCATCGAACTCAACATCTCGATTTATGATTCGTTTATTTGTCTTGAGACTATAGAGTCGATAGCCTTTAGAGTGAGTGTTGTATTCGAGAAATATGCATTTCTCAGTCTTCTCTTCCAGTTTATGTCTCTTTTCTTTTGGGATGTGCGCGTAGCAGATGCTCCCAAACACTCTTAGATGTTTTGCTGACGGCTTTCGTCCACTCCAGGCTTCAACTGGTGTTTTATTTTGTACTGCCTTTGTTGGACACCTATTCAACAAGTAACTGTAGTGTAGACAGCTTCTGCCCAGAATACCTTGGGCATGCCTTTCTCTGCTAGCATTGTTCTTACCATCTCCATTACGGTCCTGTTCTTTCTCTCTGAGACTCCGTTTTGTTCTTGAGCGTAGCCAACTATTAGCTGATGGTTGACTCCTTCTTCTTCACAGAACTTGTTGAACTCTTTGGATGTGTACTCCGTTCCTCTATCACTTTGTAGAACTTTGATCCGTTGACCACTATGGTTCTCCACTGGATTCTTGAACTTCTTGAAGATAGAGAAGACTTCTGATCTTTCTTTCATAAAGTACACCAAGGTCATTCTTGTGTAGTCGTCAATGAAGAGAATGAAGTACCTGTTCTTCTCGAATGTTGGAGTCCTCATTGGCCCGCATACGTCTGTGTGAACCAGCTCCAAAGCTTGTTTAGCTCTCCAGGCTTGTCCCAATGGAAACGACTTCCTGTGTTGCTTGCCTTCCATGCACTTTTCGCATACATCCTCTTTTGGTTGGATTGGTGGAAGATCTCTCATCATATTCTTATGTTGGAGTAGTTTTAGCTCGTAAAAGTTGAAGTGCACGAACCTCCGGTGCCATAGCCAGGATTGGTCTTCTTGGGCTTTTAGTGCTGTTTTCACATAGTTCCATTGGATGGAAAAATTTATTTGATGCTGCATTTTGACTATAGCTATCACTTGATTTTTATTCTTTTTATCATAGATGGTGCATGAGTCACCTTTGAATACTAGAGAGTATCCTTTCTCAATCATTTGACCCACGCTGAGTAGATTAGTGCGTAGTTTTGGTACCAATAGCACATCGTGGATGTACCATGTACCATTTTTTGTGTTGACAGCTATCGTGCCTTTTTCTTCAACTTCCACCAGGTCTCCGTTGCCCAACTTCACTTGAGATTTGATATTTTTGTCAACGTTTTGACCTCACATCACCTCACCCCACTTGTACAATTCTCATTATCAATATCAATACTCCATTCCTAATCACTCACGCCACCTACTCCCACAACCTTTCTATATTTTTTAAAAATACCAACAGTGGTATCAGAGCCCGGTTGGATCAATAACTGGGCGTTAAAACTAGCTTCTGCATATTACTACAAAACCCTTACTATACTACCCAAACCAAAGCCTCCAAAAATGTCTTCTCTATCCAATACCTACCAAATCCCCAACCCAACCTTCTCAGATGAAGGCTACAACTATTGGCCCATGGGTGACCATTGATAAAAGATACGATGTTCCAACGGACACAACATCTTTATCTAATACAGACAAAGAAAATAAAAGCATGTCCAAACGGACACAACATCTTTGTCTAAAACAGACAAAGAAAACTAGACAAAAGCATGTCCAAACAGACACAACATCTTTGTCTAATACAGACAAAGAAAATTAGACAGAAATATAGAGAAGGACAACTTGGCGATCTACATACTACAGGTGGCTGTGGCGGAGTCACTATTTTCCAGGATCAGTGGAGCAAAGACATCCAAAGAAGCCTGAGATATACTAAAGGAGGAGTATGACAAGTGGGTGCAACAACTACATGAAGAAGGGAGACAAGAAGATCTTCTAAAAATTTGACAAAACAGTCAGCAACATTGAAGTATGCCAGTTATATAATTTGAAATTTTAAATATTTAATTATATAATTTTTTAAAAATTTATTTCATATTTAATTAAAATAAAAAATTTATGTTATATATTTAATATTTAATTAGTATTAAAAAAATTAAAAAATGTATGATTAACAACATATTCAAATTATATATGTTACTTCAAAATAAATTAATTAGAAAATATATTATATTATACACAACATATATTGTCATATAGTATATATATGTTTATTGAAAAGAAATTACAACAATTTAAGACAACATATATTGTCAAATATGTTGTCTTTGTGAGTAAAAGAAATTTACGACAACATATGTTGTCATATATGTTGTCTTATAATAAATTACGTTGAAAAATAACATGTTTGACACCACATTAAGACACCACCAGTTAATATGTGTAGTCTTAGTGCGTAAAAAAATTTAAGACAACATATATATTTAAGACAACATATATAAAGCATACGATAATACATATTTTTTATCTATGTAGTCTATTTACTGGTATCTTAATGTTTTTTTGTTATAGTAATGGTATCGCAAATCTCATTATAAGTCTATACTCCCTCCCGCGTTAAGTTTTATATTTTTCATTTTAATTTGTTGCAAAAAAAGGTTTACGTTTATTTTTTTTGTTAAGTGTGATCCATGATGGGCATTTCCTTAACACGCAATTTTAATCCCCAAGTATGAAGGATATCTATCGTAGCTTAGATAAGCGACCAAGTTATATTATCGAACCTAAAGGACGGTTTGTTATCAATTTATTATTATCTAATCTAAAGAAACTATTGTTGGTAATTGTAGTGAAAATATTGATTAAACTAATGAACATATAATAAAATAGAAAATAAAATAAGGACAGTAGAGATAAACGAGAGTTGCTCAAGTGAGAAGATAGGTAGCTCTTCGGGCCATCCAGTTTCACTAATTAATCTCATTTCCGTATGTCAATGTCCGACTCTGCCTTGTGGACTATGAACGCATTACTAAGCCATGCAAATATACTCTATATACACAAGAAGATAAGCGTGTAACACATGTGAATAACCTCGGAGCAAGAGATATAATTACACCCCCCTTTCTAGGTACTATCAGTATTAATTATTTCCCGTGCACTAAGTACTCTAACCCGATATGATCTCCCTTTATAGGCACTATATAATTATCCTCTTTATCCTACTTACTAACCCGAATTCAATTCAATTAATAAGTATTCATATAAGATAATTCTAATGAAACTTCGGAGTCCCCTCACTTAGAATCATAACATAAAATCCTACTCAGCAGTGAACACACTCAATCAATAATCAAGATATGTATTCAGACTCTACATAACAGTTAATGATGCACAAAACAACTCTGAGTATGAATTAAAAATACATAGTCTCATATAAAATAAATCCACAGGTAGTGTTGTACGGAGTATACATACGAAAGTTCAATTAACTAGATAAAAATCTTCATAACCCTAGAACTACCAAAGCGGTTCTAGCCCATGACGTTTGGAAGAACGTTCAAGGTGTTTGGATAGATCTTACCCATAGTCTTGAAAATTACGAGAAAAATTAAGTTGCGAAGTAAACCTTAGATGTGGGTGCCGTCGCTTCTCGCTCCATCTTGAATATTCACTTGGTTCTCACTTGATTCACTGCACGAATCTCTCTCTACAGCCCCGTAGGATGGAGTTAGGGTTTGGATGTGGTGTAGGATGGATGTGGAATCTAACTCTCTTTTTGACATCAACATCCCTTTTTATACTTGTTAAACTCTCCTTATGGACCTTTACTGGGCTTAAGGATGAAAATATCGATACCTCAAATTTACGGATATATCGATGGATATATCGAATATCGATATCGGTAAAAATTTAAAAAATTACGGAAACTTGAAAAAAATAGAGAAAATTAATTAATTAACTTTTCAATATATTATAACTAATTTTAATATATAAATACACTTTAAAATCTCAATAAAACTCATAACACATGATAAACAAATCAATATCAACATATTTAAATAGTCTTGAGTCATACAATAATTACTACTTATTTTTTAATACATAATAATTAATATCAAAATGATGATCTATGAGGCTAAAAGGTAAAACATGTCATGCCGTCTAGATCTAAACAATATTGGTACCAGACTACCAGCACATCGAATTAGAAAAATTCTGAACATAGTTCTGAGTATGCCGTCTAGTCACAATATTGTGTACGTGAACTCTCTTGATTTACTTAGTCATAATAATGTTAATGAAAAGTGATAACAATTTTAATAAAAAGTGATAATTAATTAATCAAACGTAAAACAAACCCACCATTAGATTGTTTCACGCAAGTGTTGCTTTATTTTTTATTTTATTTTTTTAAATTAAACATATTAATAAAAAAATATATTTGGTTAGTAAAAGTAAAACAAAAAATTATTTCATTTTTAAAAAATTATAGATATTTTTTTGATATTTTTGATATATCCTCGATATTTTATCGATATTGTATCGATATTTCCTCGATATATCTCGAAATCTGAGAAAATTTAAACTGTGGTAATTTGAGATCGATATTTTTATCGATATTTCTCGATATATCCTCGATATAAAAAAAAATATCTTTTTTTCCCATATCGATATCGGTACTCCGAAAAAATAAATATATCGTAGATATATCGGGATATTTTTTGTCCTTGCTTGCAGTTAAAGGGGTGGCCGAGGGAGACCAAGAGAGGGCGAGGGAGAGGCTCGGCTGTCCCGGTGGTGCCAGCGGATTTGGAGGCAGCAGAGATTCTGCTGAGTCTACGGTATCGGTAGTGTGAGATTTATATGTATGTATGATGAATGGTAGAATCATTATTTAGTACTCAATGCCTAATTGTAATTAATTTATTATCATGTAGTGACATTATTATGCCTATATAAAGAAAACGTACTACCATAATCTCCATGACACAAAGATTCACTTCACTTCAATATTTCAAAAGGGTTGATGATTTTCCTGATGCTTGTCAATTTGTGTTTGAGTTTTTATTTAGTGTAATTACTTTCTATTGTAACATGTGGGTAAATCTCATGCCCTTTGAAGCAATAAAATTTTTTCTTGATTAAAAAAAAAAACTTTCAATTGTGCCCTACATGTGATGCAAAAAATTGTACATAAGAAGTTTAAACCATTTGATTAAGATAGGATTACTCATGATCGTTTGATCATTTTAAAAATTTAAATTAAAAATTACTACAACATAAGTCCCATTAAATAACACCTTAGAGTAATACTTTTAATTTATTTAACACATATTAGTAACACTTTCTAAATTATTATAATATGTAACACATTTGTAACACCTTTTATATATGTAACCAAGGTTTAAAATATTGATATCAGTATAAATATTGGTACCTCAAATTTACGGATATATCGAATATCGATATCAATATTGGTAAAAATTAAAAAAATCACGAAAATTTAAAAAAAAAAGAGAGAAAATTAATTATATAACTTTGCAATATATTTTAAATAATTTTAATATATAAATACAATTTAAAATCTCAATAAAACTCATAACATATGATAAGAAAATCAATTACAACATATTTAAATAGTTTAAAATCATACAATGCTTAATATTCCCTCCGACCAATGCAAATGTATCCATTTTACCATTTTGTGCGTCCAATTCAAAGATATCCATATTTTTTTAGCAAAAATGTACATCACATGGCTCACCACTTCTCACTAATACAACTACCCCTACACATATACTAATAATACTCATTAATCTACGCATAAAAAGTAAACGATCACCTTTGCATTGACCGGAGGGAGTAAATAATACTAATATGATAATCTATGATGTTCAAATGTATAACATGTGATGCCATCTTGATCTGAAAAATATTGGTATCAACTCATCGATTTAGAGAAATTCTGAGCATAGTTTTGAATGCGTCAGTAGTATTGTTATGTACCAATAAAATACTCCCTCCGTCCCGATTTGATTGAATGTACCAAAATAATTGTATGTTAAATCAGAGTATACTATCACACTGTATTCATGAAAAGAAACTCCTCATTTACTTAGTAGTAATAATTTTAATGAAGAGTGATAATAAGTTATAATTAATTAAATAAAATAAAACAGTCTTAATAATTTCATGCAAATATTGCTCTATTTTTTTTTAAATTGATCAAATTAATGAAAAAAATTTGTATTTAGTTGGTAAAAGTAATATAAAATTCATTATAAATTTCATAAAAATATGGATAATTTATCGATACTTTAGCGATTTTTCCTCGATATAACTCGACATCTGAAAAAATTTGAACTGTGGCAAATCGATATCGATATTGTTACCAATATTTCTCGATATATCCTCGACATCAGAAAAGATATATCTTTTCCCCCAATATCGATATCGGTACTCTCCAAATACGTATATATCGCGGAAATATCGTGGATATTTTTGGAAATTTTAAACCTTGACTGGACTTTTTCTTGGAAAATATGTCAATTCACGCACAAGAGGGTCGGAATTACCAAAAATAGG
The DNA here is from genome assembly GCA_023678885.1 of Pogostemon cablin. Lineage (NCBI taxonomy): Eukaryota > Viridiplantae > Streptophyta > Magnoliopsida > Lamiales > Lamiaceae > Pogostemon > Pogostemon cablin. Next base: position 11,133,565 of record CM042983.1, read on the forward strand.
CACGTACCAATTTACCTTGTTAATCGCCCAATCGTACTCAATTTCCATACAAATCAGAGCCCAAAATACTTGAATTATCACTCTCATCAAACCCCAAACTTACATGTTGCTCGTCCCGAGGCAACGAAAATCAAAACAAAGGCAAGAGAGTATGATTCACAAGATCCTCATATATGCACAACTTCAATAACACATGTAATTCATCAAATCAAAATATGCAGTCATCATACTTTTCATCTATGTAAGTACATCAATCAATCACAATACTTCTACGAGTCCTAAGTCATCTAGCTCACTGGATAAGTGTTTACTCTCTCACTCAAGTGTAAAAGATGTACACTTCAAGGTTAGTATATACGCTCATTGTCAATTCATATTTTCGCATAACCATAAGCTTGGCAAGTATCTCAAAAATCAACTTATAATCAATTCATTACTAGGATCACAAAGGACTTGCTTTTGAGTTGTAATGTTGGCTCTTTGGTAAAGGTAGGAAAATATAGATAAAGTGACTAATTCACTAGTAGAGAGTTACCTTGGAATTTTGCTTTTCAACAAACAGCTTCTTTATTTCCATCTTATTCTCATGATCTTTGCGATTCAACTTTTCCTCCTTCATGTCGGCATCAACATCTTCTTTCTTCAAAGTACAAGGGTACCTTTTTTGGGTACTACCCTTCTAAGCGGGGTACCAGTTTCAGGCACTACCCCTAAACAAGATTTAACCATATTTTTCCTTTTCTTCATATAGCTCAACCAAATTTTCTTTCTCTTCTTTTCACATTCAACCTAGCATTTATTCACCTCAATTCTCTCTACTAACGAATAGGATATTCAACAAAGCTCAAGTAAAGGATAAATAAAGGCTTTTTATCAAGGCTTGCCAAAGAAAAAGCTTTTAAAGGCTCAAAAGGGCTTCCAATGATTTATACAATATATGGGAAGGTAAAATTTAGCTAAGTGACTCAAGTAAACAATAATGGCCTAAGATCATGTCCTAATAACTAATCAATCATAAGTCTCACACAAGACTCTAAGCCAAGTTCTAGAATACGGTCATATGAACAATTCTCACAAGAATAAACTATCATGCATGTATGTAGCATGATTAAAAGGCTCAAATTCTCACATAGGTAATAGATTCCCTAAGCACTCTTCAAAGCATGCAATCAATTTCAATTCCCACATAAACAACAAGTAATAACAAACAATACATGCTTCTCTTCAACAAAATCAACATATATAACAAGTATATTGCACAAGCATACCAAAGAGTCAATATCAAATTATCCATCATCATCAAATGCACAATATCCATCAACACCATCAATCTCACAATATCATCAATACGGTACATACCACTCACGCATAAATCTTATAAAATCCAAATCAACCACCAATCAATCCCCAACCTGTAAAGTGAAAAATAGAAGGGAGATGAGAAGAATCAGAGAAAATGAAAACCTGGCGCACTCTACTCCTCCGGAGCATCATCATCATTATCATTGCGCCAATCATCGAAGTCTCTGATAAAACTGTCGACCTTTCTATCAAGTGCCTCGTAATTCTCATTTATCTCTCCCAACCTTCGTTCCATAGTATCATACCTCAAGTTAAGCGCAGCATAGTTCGTATTCACCAAAGCAAGCTGGTGATTCATCTCCTACTGATTTGTATTCAACGTGGTAAAATGCTCATTCATCATCCTGAATTGCTCTCTATAAAGCGATCTTAATCCTGCCAAAAATCATACTGTTGTGGCTGCTGCGGTGGTGGTTGCTGCATTGGAGGAATACCCATCTCCGGAATGTCGTGAGGCATCTCCTATGTACCTCGAGAATCGGATGCTCAAACGGTGGTGGCTGCTGCTGTTGTGGCTCATACTCCTCATACTTCAGCTCTTCCACTAATATCATATCAAGATCGAGATACACACCCTGAAGATGCATATCTACCAAGTACGTCAATCTCCTTTATTGCAACAATTAGTAGAGATCGCAATGTGGGGAGGAGTGTTCATCAGCAAATTCGCATTGACCTGGACCGTAGTAAGGTCAATGAGAGAAAAGGGCATTTGAAAAGAAATTGGATTCATCCCTCGGATGAACATCCATACACCGTCTTCATGTCGAGCCAAGTTCATCCTAACACACGCTGAAAGAATTAAATTCAGCTCACCAATCATTGGCCGTTGTCGAGACAAATCCACATTGTAATGCTCGGCCAATAGTGTGATCAATCCTCCAATGTTCATTTTCTGAAATGTGTGTGTAGTGAACCAATGCAGCTGCTGCAAAACATAAGCCCCTAGGTTGAAATGGACTCCATTCATCATACACCAAAGGACATACAATTCTCCTCTTGGAATACACCCGCCCTCAGCTCGGGCAAAGATGGTGTTTTCGAGGATCTTATCCATGTACGCAATAATCGGATTCCGAATAAAAATAGCCCTCGACCGCTGTGTATCATAAGCCCCTTGCAAACCCTTGATCGATCTCCAAAACTCATCAGCAACAAAGCCTTCATCCTCCTGTGTAGGTACATCCTCCGAGAATCCAAACATCCTATTAAACTCACTAGCATATAAATATCTCAGCTTACCTCTAAGTCGGAACCATGCCGATGTAGAAAGAACAAAATTCTCCCGAATCACCTTGAGAGTACACAACATCTCAGCTGTAATGTGGAAGTATGTCTCCCTCTTCAAATCCATGAATCCACTGATTCCTACTTGGTTAAACATCCATCTGACATCATTGATTATATACATCTCCACCATGGCTTCATCATCTTGGTATCGAGTCCGAGCGATCTTCCTTGAAATCACTCCCCAAAGTGCTTTATTCTCATCCCAATCAGGTATTTGCAATCCAAAATTCGATGGCATCTTCCCATCTTTCTTACTTTTCTTACCCGATTCTCCTCTCTTTGGTCTTCTACTGTCCTTTCTCTTCGAACAAGAAGCAATGCCTTTTCCTACAAGAATTATACTTCAATGCAAAATATAGACAAGAAACAAGTGTACCAATCTGAGGATTTATTATCGCCAAAATCGTACTCAATTTCCACACAAATCAGAGCTCAAACCACGTGAATTATCACTCTCATCAATCCACACAAAATAATTATTATATGGGAGGCACTATTGTCACCCGAAGTTTTTCTTAAGGCACCCGATCAATCAATAAAAATATTTTGAAATGACCATTATAACCTTACACTTAAAATTAACACAATTAAATTACTTCACACACCCAAAAATATAAAACAGCTCACGTATTCTGTTTTCATGTGTAACTTTTAATCGCACAAGGATGAATACGGTGTTGAAGAGAGTAGCCAATAGCGATGATAAAGAGATAAAAATCAAACTTGAATGTTTAAAGATTGAAAGAGATAGCAATGATAAGTAGATAAAAATCAAACTTGAATGTTTAAAGATTGAAAGAGATACAAATCAAACTTGAATGCTTAAAGATTGAAAAAAGAGAAAGCATGACTAAAGTAGAAGATAAACATAGAGCCCCAAAATCATCTAAAAATAATGATGATTAGTACATAGAGATGGCAATAATTGATAGAAGAGAAGGAAGACCGATTATTGCAATGTTACAAAAGATTGAAAAAATTACAGAAAATCAAATGTTGAAATATCCAAACATAAAAAAAATTAAAATGGTATTCCCCAATTCCAATCCTAGAGCCCCGCTAGTACGATTGCTCGATTCTGCCTAGGAATTGAGTTCTTGATGAAGGAGACGCTCCAACCAGAAATTGACTTGTTGATGATGGAGACGCTCGTCCGCCGTCGCGCATCCGTGCGCCACCTCCTTCACCACCAACCACGACGCTGTTAGATTTGTACTCACCACACTTCTCCATTCCTATTTCGACAACACAACTCCACTCTAGAGGTGTAAGAGTAATAAAAACTTAAAATGAAGAAGAAGAAGATTTGCAGGTTGGGGTTCCAAAGAAAAAAAAATAGATTGGGTGTGGTGGAGTTTTAGTTGGGTGGGGGGGGGGGGGGGGGGGGGGGGTTAAGCATTCATATTTGAAGGTTATAATGTCTTTTTATCATATTTTTATGGGATGATAGGGTGCCCTCAGCATAACTTTGGGTGGCTATAGTGTCACCCTTAATATATTACTATAGGGTCCATACACAACACTTAAAGATATTAATACGGTCCAGGCCCATAAGGTCAGCCCGTTTAACCTGAAAAAAATGTAGAATTAGGTTTGTATAAATAATAGCCCGTTTAAATAAAATTCTTTTTAGCTCGGCCTGATTAGCCCGCGGCCCTATAAGTCTAGCCCGTAGGTTAAAAGAGTTAGCCCGATTAGCCCAACTAAAATTTTTATTATAAAAAATTAATTTATAATATACTTCCTCCTTCCGGTTCAAAGAGACCCATTTTCTTGTTGGACATGAATTAGGAATATTATTATTTAATGTGTAGTGGGTGTGTGAGCCTCAAATTTTAATTGTATTAGAGGGAATGTGTGGGTCCCATATGTGTAAAAAGGGAAATGAAAACCTTAGGGGCTGACATCCAAAATAGAAAAATAAATTTTTTTGAGGAAGACAGAGGAAGTACTTAAATTATTATTATTAATAATATTTTTTTGTCTATTAAAAAATACTCCATTTATCCCACGTTTAAGTTTACATTTTCCATTTTGGGTTTTCCAAAGTTAATGTTTACATTTACAAAACAATTAATTATTTCATGTAGGATCCACACACAATACTAATACAACTACCCACTCACATCAAATATTATTTCTCCAACCTCACTACACATTAAAGTATTATATCTCTTAATCTACGAGTAAAAAATAAACATAAACATTAACTCGGGATGGATGGAGTACTTTTTATTGATAATTACTCCCTCCGTCCCACTAAAAGGTTTCTCATTTTACTATATGAACTTAGTCTCAATTTTGATACAAATTGATAAGAGTAAGCACGTACTCTATCATTGTGTAGAACATGTTGACCAAGTACAAAATTTATAATATCAATCCCAAGGGAGAAAGTGATGTATCCGTATTCAAAAGATGTTTCACTCTAGAAGGACTAATCAATAAAGGGGGAGTTTAATTACACTACAAACTAACTAAGAAAGCAATTAAAGATATAACATGTACAAATGAGATGAATGATGGATGAGTGGATGAATGTGAGATGGATGAAGTAACAATCTAAAGAGGAGTAAGGATAACCACAATCAAGATTAAGGACACCACATGAACTTGTTAAATTCAAATGGCAAACATCAATGATAATTGGAATAGAAGCAATCACAAATGTTCCCCTAATCCCTATGGCCAAGGTAATTAGGTTCTCAACTCATTACAAGTTTAAAGCATTACAAGTTTAAAGTACAAGAGATTGTTTCTCACTCTCAATTCCCTTAAAGGTACTATGATTATAAGATTTATCCTTCTCACTCAATTAACAATCAATTAAGATCAATCAATTAAGTGTCTCAACATGAGTGTTCTAAGTATACAAAGATGCTACCACATACTACACATAATAATAGACAAAATCCATATTATAACATGATTCAATCAAATCTCTAAGCACAATATTAGAATGACCATCCTAATATCATGAATGGAGAGTTTAACCATACACATCATAATACAAATAAAGTAAATCATAAATTATGAAGGAAATTCCAAAAATTATATCAACTAAACCATTTAAAATCCAACAAATCCATAAATCCCTAATCCATCATGTGGCTAGCCTCACAAGAGGTCTAGCCAACAATAAACATCATGAAAACATCCTCAAAATGCTTACACATATTCATTGTTTCAAACAATCCAAAGAAAATACAAATGAAAGGAAAAATATCTTCCCTCCTTGAGTTGGGTTGGATTTCTTCCTTTCTTTGCAAGCTCCAATCCTCAAACCTCAATCCTCAAAAAATATTTTGGTGAATAGATGGTGAATGGATGGAAGATAGATGAAAAGATGAAGGATGGATAATGGAGAAGGTGTAAAATGTGTGAAAGAGTGGGTGGTGTGTCTGTGCCTCCAAGAGGAGGAATGGGAAATCCCCCCTTCAAATTATGCAAATGAAGGTATTTATATGTGTGGAGGGTCAAAGGAAATGAGAAATGGGCTTTAGTGAAGAAAAGGGCTTTTTGGCTCAAAATTCGGTTCTGGAAGAACAAGTTTATGTATATTTCCGTACAGTTCATGACCAAAAGTCGATCTTGGCCCAGTGGTGTGCGGGGCACTCCATACGCGTGCATGTATTGGTGAGGTTGGCGTGTTCGAGTTGCGCCCAACGCATCTTCATTTTTATTTAAATTCGAATTAGGAACAAACGATTTAATAAGATTTCCGTATGGTTCATAGCAACAAACCGACAATGGCCAAGATGTTGGAGGCGCCCTAATGCACGCGCTAGGTCTCGTGTTCGATTCCCAGCCTCCACGGATTTTCTTTTATATTAAAGGAGCCCTCCGTGAGCGAGAACTAGGGGATTGCTCCCCTGTTGGGCCCAAAAATTTGAGTGAAGGGAAAAAACTCGATCGAGCTTTTCCTACCACCTCAAAAATTCTCATGCTCTGTTCCCGCCAATAGACAATACTTCGAGGTCATAATAGACAACACTTTCAGCCGTTGTCTAGACCTATTCCAAAACTGTTGTCTTTTAAACTGCTACAATTTTTTCTTCGTTTTCATCCCGATTTAATTCTTGTTTCCTCCTTTTTTTTATTTTTACTCAAATACACCTCATTCCTACAATAAAAATAGCATGATTCACACACTTTACTCCAAAAATAAAAACAACACAAAATAAAGAATAAAATAATAAAAATTATATAAAAACACTCAAAAATCATAAGAACACGACTCTAAAATCTACTAAATTTTCACGATAATCACACCCCAAACTTAAAGTGTTGCTTGTCCCCAAGCAACGAAAAAGAAAAGAAAAGAATTAGAGGGTAAATTTACGTAGATATTAGAGTCGAACAACAAAAGTAATACTAATATCAACCATAAACAAAGAACCATCAATAAAATTAAAACATTAGAAGTAGGAAATTTAAACACTTTGCATTTAAAATGTTCAATAATAAAAAGATCTTGCACAAGCATACTTCCCTGTCTCAAAAAATTCTCATGCTCTGTTCCCGCTAATAGACAACACTTCGAGGTCATAACAACACTTTCAGCCGTTGTCTAGACCTATTCCAAAACTGTTGTCTTTTAAGCTGCTACAATTTTTTCTTTGTTTTCATCCCGATTTAATTCTTATTTTCTCCTTTTCTGATTTTTGCTCAAATACACCTCATTCCTACAATAAAAATAGCATGATTCACACATTTTACTCCAAAAATAAAAACAACACAAAATAAAGAATAAAATACTAAAAATTATATAAAAACAAGCAAAAATCACACGAACACGACTCTAAAATCTACTAAATTTTCACAATAATCACACCCCAAACTTAGAGTGTTGCTTGTCCCCAAGCAACGAGAAAGAAAAGAAAAGAATTAGAGGGTAAATTTACATAGATATTAGAGTCGAAAACAAAAGTAATGTTAATATCAACCATAAATAAAGAACCATCAATAAAATTAAAACATTAGAAGTAGGAAATCTAAACACTTTGCATTTAAAATCTTCAATAATAAAAAGATCTTGCACAAGCATACTTTACTGTCCTAACCTCACGGATAGTGTATCACTCCACTCATTTTATTTTAGAGGGATATGTATATTCTCATCAACCAATCAAAGCATACTCACCATAGGCTTGCAAGTTGACTCTCTCTTAGAAACTTAATTAATGTCCATGAAAGATCAAAGTGGTCTTAAATTTGGATGTAATAGAAGGCTCTTTGGTTAGGGAAGGATAATTATAGGATTAAAATGACTAAAAGTGTGGAGAGATCCTATCGAAAGACTCATCACCCTTATAATTTTTCTCATTTTTTCTTGCCACTTTTCTTTTTTTTAAACATTCTTCTTCCATGTTCTAATAAAAAATTCCTTCTTTTGAGCTCTTTCTTTTCAAGAATTTTCTCATGGTAAATGTGTAGCAATAATGATTCTAGTTCTTTCTTTATTTTTTTTCTTTTGCATTCCATGCTCTTTTCTTTTTACATCTCACGTCCTTTTTTTAGCAACACTTTCTCTTGCCTTTCCTTTCTTACTTCTTATGCTTCACATTACTTAACTTCACTTTCTCTAGGCAAACTCTACGCATAGGATTTTTTCTTAGCTTCAAGTGGTATTTTGGCTAGAGATGTGCTCATCAAAGAATATAGACTTATAAGGCTCAAATTGGCTAGCAATGGATAATATAAAAAGGTAGAAAAATTGTGTTTGGTCATAAGTTATAAGATCAAGGATAATCTCTTATCATTTCTCAAAAGTTCACCAACAAGCTCCTTACGAAGAGTCAATAAGCAAGTTCTAGTTCATACAGATATGATCGGTCCTCTCAAAAAGAAATGAAACCATATATGATGTATGGTTAGACTCAAAATCTCATGGTTCATTTTCATTTATTAGGACCAAAAGTATATTTGTACATCACCTTTTGCTCATTGAACAACTTAAAAGACACTTGTTATCATTTCCAAATATAACATCCTAATTCCACTAACAACTCCCTATTCACAATCAATATTCACATTACCAACACACAAGCAAACAACAAACAACACAAGAAAAACAAGAAAAATCACAAAAACACAATATTAAGGAAATTATGTGCGCCGGTGCAAATGTTCATAATAAGAGAACTACGAGAGCATAAAAATATAGCAACCCCCCCAAACTTAATTCTTAGTTAAGGCTAGAATTAAGTTTGAGCCAAATAATAGGTACTCCCTTTGAAGCATCCCTCGTAGCTCTTCTCGTAATCCAATATGCTCCACATCCATACCAAGCGCATCATATTTCCTACACGAAACACCAACAAATACAAAAATCAAACCAAAACACCAAAAATCAAATCCATCATCCTTATTGAAAGCAATAAAAGAAAGCGATAAAGATAATGATGGGTTACCTCCCATCTAGCGCTAAGTTTAACATCTTCAAGCCGGACGAGATTTTCAAACTCATTGGAACGGCCACGGATATTGGTCGTCCTTGCCACCATATTTTAATCTTTGTGCTTCTTCCTCTATTAGGCAAGTGTTGCTAGTGATGGCCTCGTTGGCATCTTTCATGCATGGCTTGAGATCACCAACTCTCCTAGTATGACATTCCATTAACCTCACAATTCTTGAGCACCACTTATTTCTCCTTTCTATGTAAAGTTCCAATTTCTCCTCCAACTCTCTCTTGTCCCTAAGAATTTGTGAGAAATCAATAGGTAAAACAAAGTCAATTGAAACAATATTAAGAAATTCATTGCAACTTAAAGAGTTTAAGGATTTAGAAATGCTCATTTCAATCTTCAAGGAATTTTCATTTTCTTCTTGACTTTGCTCATCTTCTTCTCTTTCTTTGGCCTCAATAGGTTCTTCAAGCACCTCTTTTGATTCTTCTTCTCCTAAATCCTCTTCAACCTTGTTTTCCTCATCTTTTTCATCAAGATCTTCCATTTGTTGAAGAGAATCCCTTGCAATATGGCTCATTTGATGTTCTAAGGCCTCAAATCTCTTTTCATTAGCCGCATTCTCTTGTTTCCTTTCATCTCTTTCAACTTCAAGAAATGCAATCATCTCTTCTAGTTTTTCTTCAATTGACGACTTCATATCGTTCTTTGGTGGATATATTCGTTGATCTTGATGATAATTCAATCGAAAATTTCCTTGAAAATTCTCTTGAAAATTACGCTCATGCATGTAAGAAACATCCTTCATTTGAGGATTAGGCATCATCCAATCTTGTTGCTCCATAGAGTTAGGAACGGGCATACTTTGCATATCATGACCACCAATCAAGTTAGATAAGACTTGACCATAAGCTCCTTGATTCATCAATCTCATTTGATCTATCAATTTCATTTGTCTTATCAATTCAAAGGTAGTAGAAGAAATTATCTTAGAAGATCCATTACTAGGAAGACTAAGATGAGAATTTTGACTTTCATCACTCCTTTGAGCATCTCTTCTATACAACTCAACTAAGGCTTAATTGTTCGATGTAAGGGTAACTGTAGGCACTTTGTTGTAGGAACTTGGTAGAGAATACATGTTTTCTTGATGAGGTTGGAATGTATTTCCATTATAAGCACTTTTCCATTCCTCATAATTCTCATTGTTGTAGCCTTGAGAGATTGCTTGATTCATTTGGCAACTATACCCATAGTTACTCTCATTCATGTAGCTCATTGGTTATTGTGGTGGAACCAAACCAAGTGGATTTCCATAATTTCCTCCCAAGTATTGGTTCCAACCATCCATGTTCATACTCTTCAATTCAAGGCTCACTACAACTTCCTTCACTTTCTATTTTTGGTTTCTCCTTCTACTTTTCTATCAAGGTTGATGTACCTATCAAGAAGAACAAGTTAGAACAAGATTTTTCAAAACAAAAATAGATGCAAAAATAAGAAGAAAAAAAATGTCCTAAGTAGAGCTAACAAATTCAAACACGTTACACCGAAGCATTTCTCCCCGGCAACAGCGCCATGAACTTAGTCTCAATTTTGATACAAATTGATAAGAGTAAGCGTACTCTATCATTGTGTAGAACGTGGTGACCAAGTGTAAAATTTATAATATCGAACCCAAGGTAGAAAGTGATGTATCCTATTCGAAAGATATTTCACTCTAGAAGGACTAATCAATAAACGGGGAGTTTAATTACACTACAAACTAACTAAGAAAGCAATTAAAGATAGAACATGTACAAATGAGATGAATAATGCATGAGTGGATGAATGTGAGATGGATGAAGTAACAATCTAAAGAGGAGTAAGGATAACCACAATCAAGATTAAGGACACCACATGGACTTGTTAAATTCAAATGGCAAACATCAATGATAATTGGAATAGAAGCAATCACAAATGTTCCCCTAATCCCTATGACCAAGGTAATTAGGTTCTCAATTCATTACAAGTTTAAAGCACAAGAGATTGTTTCTCATTCTCAATTCCCTTAAAGGTACTATTATTATAAGATTTATCATTCTCACTCAATTAACAATCAATTAAGATCAATCAATTAAGTGTCCCAACATGAGTGTTCTAAGTATACAAAGATGCTACCACATACTTCACATACTAACATACAAAATCCATATTATAACATGATTCAATCAAATCTCTAAGCACAATATTGGAATTGTCACCCTAATATCATAAATGGAGAGTTTAACCACACACATCATAATACAAATAAAGTAAATCATAAATCATGAAGGAAATTCCAAAAATTATACTAAACCATTTAAAATCCTACAAATCTATAAATCCCTAATTCATCATGTGGCTAGCCTCACAAGAGGTCTAGCCAATAATAAACATCATGAAAACATCCTCAAAATGCTTACACATATTCATTGTTTCAAACAAACCAAAGAAAATACAAATAAAAGGCAAAATATCTTCCCTCCTTGAGTTGGGTTGGATCTTTGCAAGCTCCAATCCTTAAACCTCAATCCTCAAAAGATTTTTGGTGAATAGATGGTGAATGGATGGATGATAGATGAAAAAATGAAGGATGAATGATGGAGAATGTGTAAAATGTGTGAAAGAGTGTGTCCAAGAGGAGGAATGGGAAATTCCCCCTTCAAATTATGCAAATGAAGGTATTTATATGTGTGGAGGGTCAAAGAAAATTAGGGCAACATTGGCTCATGGGCTATAAGTGAAGAAAATGGGCTTCAGTGAAGAAATGGGATTTTTGGCTCAAAATTTAGTTCTGGAAGAACCAATTTTTGTATATTTCCGTACAGTTCATGACCAAAAGTCGGTCTTGGGCCAGTGGTGTGCGGGCGCTCCATATGCGCGCATGCATTGGAGAGGTTGTGGGTTCGAGTAGCGCCCAGTGCATCTTTATTTTTATTATTCGAATCAGGATCAAAGGATTTAATAAGATTTTCGTACGGTTCATAGCAACAAACCGGCAGTGGCAAAGCAGTTGGAGGTGCCCTAATGCATGCGCTATGTCTCATGTTCGATTCCCAGCCCACGAAGTAGGGGATTGCTCCCCTGTTGGGCCCAAAAATTCGAGCGAAGGGAGAAAACTCGATCGAGCTTCTCCTACCGCCTCCAAAATTCTCATGCTCTGTTCCTTTCAATAGTCAGCGTTGTCTATGCCATCTTTTCTCTCAGAAAAAGTGTTGTCGTAGATCTATTCCAAAACTGTTGTCTTTTAAGCTGCTACAATTTTTTCTTTGTTTTCATTCCTATTTAATTCTCGTTTTCTCCTTTTCTAATTTTTGCTCAAATACACCTAATTCCTATAATAAAAATAGCATGATTCACACACTTTACTCCAAAAATAAAAACAACACAAGATAAAGAATAAAATACTAAAAATTATATAAAAACACGTAAAAATCACATGAACACGACTCTAAAATCTACTAAATTTTCACGATAATCACTATATTGGGTGTCCTACTTAAAGGTCCCCATTTTCCTTGTTTAGTAAAAGGGTCTCACATATGGCCCACCATATTCACTACTAATACAATTATCCACTACACATAAAATAATAATACTCCTTAATTTATATACAAAAAGCAAATGGGAACTTTTGCCCGGGACGGAGGGAGTATATATTTATAATTTAATACCCTGTAACTTTATAATATTTATGTTGTTTTGTCATTTTAAAATAAAAATATAATTTAAAAATAAATTATAAGAGACATTTAAAAAAATAAGATTGAAAATCATCTATCCGATCAATTCATAAATAATACTCTCTCCGTCCCGAACTTATGTTCGCCGACACTGTAGATACGGAGTTTAAGAAAAGTTATTTTTTGACCTACTTTATTGTCTTTTTAGGAGTATTATGGTATTTTTAGGTAATAATAAATTATAAAATACTCCCTCTGTCCGCTTTCAAGGGTTCTATTTCCCTCTAATAAGCGGACGGAGGGAGTACGTTATGTGTGTTAGGTGGGAGTTGTATTTTTGAAATTAAGATAACTATTGAGCTTGTTATTAAATGTGAAATTTCATTTTTTAGGTGATGAAGATAAGTGTAGGATGAACGAAAACGGAAAGTGTGAACATAAGTGTGGGACGGGGGGAGTATTAGCATATTTGGAATCTACTGAATGGCCTACTCCATGGAACATGAGATGCAGTAGGGAGTGGAATAGGGGAATTGGTTTGCCCGCAGGCTGCATGCTGCATGCCAGACAAAATTGATCAATGAATTAAGTGCAACCAAAACTTTATTTTAATATAAATGGATGCTCAATGTTAGCCCAATTATTCCAAAAGGGGAGAGAGAGGATGGCAGAATCCAGGGTGAGCATGAAGCTTTTGATCGACAGTCGTGGCAAAAGAGTGTTGTTTGCCGAGGCTGGAAAAGATTGCGTGGATTTCTTGTTTTACATTCTGTCTCTTTCCCTATCCACTCTCATTCGTCTCCTCGGAAAGCAACAAATGGTGGGTTCATTACCCAATCTGTACGAAAGCGTAGAAACCCTTAGTGAAACCTACATCCAACCCAAAATAACCAAAGACACCCTTCTCAAACCACTATCTCCACTCCCACCGTAATGACATACGTGGCTCCTTCTGAGTCTGTGCAACAAACACGCACTAGTAGTGATTGTGAAAATGGGTTTGTGAAGGAGGTGGTGACATACATTTGAAAGTGAAGCCAATGTCCACCATCTCTTCCATCACACTGCTCAACCAATTTGACATCAAAGACCTGCATGCATTGGAGGAGAGGGTCGTCAATTTGGGAATCAATGAGGTTTTTAGTATTTCTTATTTAATTTTATCATTATAAGTTTATTGAATGATAGAGCTTAAATTCATATTAATGCATGTGTGTTTTTTTTTTGTAGGCTATAAATTTGTTGAAGGCTTCACTCGTATCCAAGAATGTCTTCCTCCATGGAAGTAATAAACTGGATGTGAACTCAATTTTCGACTAGTTTAGTTTTCCGTCGACTTAATTTGTAATTTCTTTTTCGGAATATAATTTCAATGCTAAAACTATCGACTTCCAAGTTTAACGACTTATTATGACTAATTATAGTTAGATATTTAATACGGATAATCAAGTGCAAAATAGAACTCTATGCAAGTTGTATTTTAATTATCTAGAAATGAATGGAACTTCTCATCATTCGACAATCGTTTTTTTTTTTTTAAACATTCGACAATTGTTTTACTCCTATTTTGATTTTGGCCAAAGAATACCTATGTTGAGTAGGGGTGTCAATCCAGTTGGTTGATTCCGCTAAAACCAACCATCTAGGAGGACTGAAATAAGTCATATGCAGATTAGGTTAACAGTGAACGGAGTGTAATTACAATAACCAAAACAAAACCTATGAAAAATATTTAAACGAAAAATATACAAAAAAATAGTGAGGAGGTAGAAATATTTCTACGACGCTTAAAATCTCAAAATAGAGACCATTCATTAAAGGATAAGGTGTTACAAAGGTACCCCAAATTAGAATGTGTATTAAAGTAAATTAATTAAAAAAATAAAATTTTATCCTGTTTATAATTGTGGAACTAATTATTTTGTCCTGATTTCAAAATTATTATTTTTGTGACTAATTATGAATTTATATTTCTTCAAATAACAAATATTGCTTATTTCAATTAAGGATTAATACCTCGTTTGCATGATAAAATGTGTATTTGAAATCGAGATTTAAAATATACAATTGATTTATAAATTTTAACTCCTTAAATAAATAAGGTTGAATGCTAATTTATTTTAATTAAAAGTTAAATTTAGAAATTTGTTTCTATAGTAAATAACTCCCTCTATTTTAGAGGACGAAACGATTTCGTTCTCTTGGACTAAGGGGTAATTATTTAAGTAAATGTTCACCGTATTACAGTTATCTATAATAATAACTCCTATACTCGTTAGTCTCATTTATAAATTCACATTTTCCTTTTTTTTTCATTTAAAATAGTAGTAATTTATTTTGCATAACAAAAACTCTTTATATCGCAAAAAAAAACATCAATTTATCTAACAACTTCAAAATTACTTTAGCCACTTATATTTCACATACATACCAATATTTTTTTTTATTATCTAAAAATACTATAATACTCTCTAAAATTAACAAATTGATAAAAAAAAACCTTTTTAAACAACGTGAAATAATAAACAATAACAATTCTTCGAAATGGAGAAAATATTAATTAATTACTCCCTCTGTCCCAAATTCATCTTCACGTTTACTGTAGATACGGAGTTTTAAAAAATTAACTTTTTTACTTACTTTTGGGGGTAATATAGTAGGAGTATTTTTTTATAATAAATAAATGATAAAGTATGTTATGTATATTAAAAATGTGATAACAAATTTGAAATTAAAGTATGTTAGAAGGATATTAGTTAGTTGTTTTTTCTTTTATGGGAGTGTGAAGTTGAATTTGGGACGGATCAAAAAGGAAAGCGTGAATTTGAAGTTGGGACAGAGGGAGTATTTATTATAAATTTCACATGGCTGATGAGTGTAGAAATATCATGAATTTAGGAGCCTTTTATAACATGGTTTTATGTAATTATACTTGGATTTCATGATTAAGTGCCTTAAATTGCAATATTTGTAAATATTTGGAGAAGTGGTACTCCCTCTGTCCGCCCAATAGTTATACATTTGTTTTTTGCACGTGGATTAAGGAGTATTATTATTTAATGTGTTGTAGGTAGTTGTATTAGTGAGGTGTGTGGGACCCATATATTAAATATATTAGGGATTTGTATGGGTCACATATGTTTAAAAAAAGAAATGTATACCTTTAGTGCAGACACTCAAAATAACAAAATGTATATCTTTCCGACGATGGAGGAAGTATTTTGGTGAAATTTGTATGATTTTCAGGTAAAAATGGATTCTAGACGCGAAAATGAAGATGTAGGAAAAAATAGAGTTCAATTCAGAGTTAAAACGAGGGAGAACGAGGCAAAATAAGATTTGCTGAAAATGCACCAACTCAACTCGAGTCCGCAACTCGACCCTGTACCGAGGTCGAGTTCGGACACCTACAACACCAACTCGACCCCGACGGGAAGTCAAGTTCTAAACTCGACCCGAGACCTGTTTCCGAGCTCGACCCGAGTTCGTCAAAAGTCGTATAAAATGAGCTGAAATTCTAGAATCTTCCCCAATTTGGATATTTAACTCCCTCTAGCTGTTTTAAAAATCAGTTTACACTTCTAGATCGAGAATACACACTTTTTCACCTCCATTTTCACATACTTTTTCCTTCATTCTATTCAATCAATTTCTTCTATCAACTTCCATCAAATTCACTAAATTCTTCCATACATCATTCCATCAATCCACCAATCTAAGAAGGGAAGATCAACATTGAGTGAAGATTAGAGCATGTTGAAGGAAGAGTTGTCCAAGTTTGAAAGGGAGTTCTTCATGATTTAATTCAATTGGAGCAAGCCATAGATTGTATAAGATTTATAATGATTTGTAGTGGCTAGTCCTCATGTGAGGCTATCAATATGATTGGTTGAAGAGAACACCACATGTTTGATAAATTGATTGTTATGAATATTTTTACCATGAATGCTTATTCTCACTTTATTTATGATTTGTGTGGTTAAATTCTCTATTCATGATGTTAAGATGACCATTCCAATATTATGCTTAGGGTTTTAATTGAATCATTAATTGCATGAGGTGACTTTATTAGTATGTGGGGAGTTTGGTCGTAACCTTCATATGCTTAAAATCTCATTGTAAGACATTATTGATTAATTATTACTTGTGAAAGTGTTTGACATGATGAGGGGACTCAAGCCAAAACTCACTTGACATTAGAAACGAAACATAGGAAAATGTCTCTGCCTCAAAGAGGTATATTAATATCCGTAAGTACTTATAGGAATAGTGAGGATTGGAGATACTCTTCTTAAGTGTCCTTAATATCATAACATGATGACATTCAATGCATGTATGTGTGTGAGTCTACATGAGCCTTTTCCATGATGTTGCTTGTCTTGCATACTTCTTAAATTGCTCCACCTACATCCATCTCATCACATATGTACATGTTTTATCCTTTATTGCTTTCCTAATTATTAATTGTAGTGTTAATTCAACCTATTCTATTGATTAGTAGAGCTGCCAAAACGGGCTAGAAATATTCGGCCCAACCCATCCATAGGCGGATCGCGGGTTATGGCGGGTCAACCCGTCAATTTTTTTCTTTTTAATTAGGGATGATATTATTAAAATGAAATACCAAAATAATGGTACAAAATACTACAATATCAACAAGACAATTAAAAACATAAACATGATTCCTATAGAATCTTCATTCTTACCAATTCCTCTCTTCACAAAAAAGTTCCAAACATTTGAAAATTCCCTCGACTTATATTTATCACTTGAGTTCATATTTCTAATATCATATATATTATTACTTTGATTCAAATCGGCAAACTCCATAATTTTTTTCTTCTAATATGCAAGAATATAAATACAAACACAAATAGGAGTATTAATTATCTCCAAACAATATAATTACCTTAAACATAATCAACATTTTTTTTTTTCAAATTTTCAATCTAAATCAAGAATTAAAAGAAGAACATGTTTAAAGCAATAAACTTTTGTAAAGCATAATACACGAAAGATAAACTTCAGGCATTTCTTTCGAGTTTGACATGTGGCGGGCTTAGCGGGGCGGGCCAAACCCGCCTCAACCCGCCATTTGGCGGGCTTAGGCGGTACGATCCTAGGCGCGGTGTGGGCTAGAAATGCTCGGCCCAACCCATCAATTATATAGGCGGGTGCGGTTCGGCCCGACGGGCCCACCCCATTTTGGCGGCTCTATTGATTAGTCCTTCTAGAATTAACATACTCCCTCCGTCCCACGTATTTTTACTCGCTTTTCATTTTGAGCTGTCCCACGTATTTTTTTCTATTCCATTTATGGTAAAAATAAATAATATTTTATGACCTACTTTTTGAATCCCAACAACTTTAATTACTTTTTTACACTTTATTCATCATTTTCAACAACTTTATTTACTTTTTCTTTTTAAATTACTAATTTATCCCTACTTTTTCTTACACTATATATAAAAAAATAACACGTCTTAATCTTCGTGCCTGTACAAATGGGTAAAAATACCCAGGACAGAGGAAGTATTTTGAATACGGATATATTCACTTTCTCTCTTGAATTTGATATTATAAATTTTGCACTTGATCACCACAATACTACACAACGATAGAGTACGCCTAGTTTAATCAAATTTATACCAAAATTGCGATCAAATGCAATGGCTGCTGGCGACTTTATTTACAAATTTCGACAATAATTACTAATTACCAAGCTTACCATCAATTTTGGCATCAGAGGCAAAGTCGGCCATACCTAATTCATAAATAAACCATGCATAGACCATTTAAATAAAATAATTTAAAAATTATTATTTTCCTTAATTATCCCATTATAAAATTTACATTTATTGTTCCACATTATTCTAAAAAAAAATTAACAGAGGCAAAACAGCCATAATATAATCTTAATCTTAATATATATATATATATATATATATATATATATATATATATATATATAAAAGTAGAATAAATCCAATCCTGACCATATATTTCTCCTGTCATCTATTTCTCAAATAAATCTCAGTCACCCATTAAAATAATTAAATAATTATAATTATGACTTTTTCTAATTAGGAAATAATAATATAATAAAAGCAGAATAAATTCAATCATGACCATCTATTTCTCAAACAAATCTCAGCCACCCATTAAAATAATTAAATAATTATAATTATACTTTTTCAAATTAGGAAATAAGATCAAATCATGGTTATCTATTTCTCAAACAAATCTCAACCACCCATTAAAATAATTAAATAATTATAATTATGACTTTTTCAAATTAGGAAATATAAGATTAAAAGCAGAATAAATCCAATCATGACCATCTATTTCTCAAACAAATCTCAGTCGCACATTAAAATATTTAAATAATTATAATTATGACTTTTTCAAATTAGGAAATAAGATCCAATCCTGGTCATCTATTTCTCAAACAAATCTCAACCACCTATTAAAATAATTAAATAATTATAATTATGAATTTTTAAATTAAGAAATAAGATATTATTTATTAAAAAATTTAATTATATTAATCCAATCCTGACCATCTATCTATTTCTTAAACAAATCTCAACCACCCATTAAAATAATTAAATAATTATAGTTATGACTTTTTCAAATTAGGAAATAAGATATTATTTATTAAAAAATTAATAATATTAATCCAATCTTGGCCATCTATTTCTCAAACAAATCTCAGCCACCCATTAAAATAATTAAATATTTATAATTATGACTTTTCAGACATCATAAAATTAAGTGAAGTTGTTGCCCTAAAAATAACTCATCCCATAAAACGAACAATATTAATCCAATCCTTACCATCTATCAGCTACCCATTAAAATAATTATTTAATTTAATGTTTTCAAAGGGTTTAGGATTTTAGGGGTTTAGGGTATTAGGGTTTAGGGTTTAAGGATTTATGGCATAATGTTTCCAGATGGCCAAATCCTGCCCATTAAAATAATTAAATATTTATAATTATGCCATCTATTTCTCAAACAAATCTCAGTCACCCATTAAAATAATAAAATAATTATAATTATGACTTTTTAAATTAGGAAATAAGATATTTTATATTAAAAAATTAATAATATTAATCCAATCATAACCATCTATCAGCCACCCATTAAAATAATTATTTAGTTTAATGTTTCGAAAGGGTTTAGGGGTTTAGGGTTTATAACCATCTATTTCTCAAACAAATATCAGTCATCTATTAAAATAATTAAATAATTATAATTATGACTTTTTCAAATTAGGAAATAAGATATTATTTATTAAAAAATTAATAATATTAATCCAATCCTGACCATCTATTTCTCAAATAAATCTCAGTCACCTATTAAAATAATTAAATAATTATAATTGTGACTTTTTTAATATTTAAATATTAGATTAAATATAATTCAAATAAATATTATTATGTTCAAATATCATAAAATTAAGTGAAGTTGTTGCCCTAAAAATAACACATCCCATGCAACGCACAATATTAATCCAATCCTGACCATTTATCAGCTACCCATTAAAATAATTATTTAATTTAATGTTTCCAAAGGGTTTAGGGTTTAGGGGTTTAGGGTTTTAGGGTTTAGGCTTTTAGGGTTTAGGATTTTAGGATTTATGACATAATATTTCCAGAGGGCCAAATCCTGACCCAGTCAATTACAATAATTAAATAATTATAATTATGGCAATCTATTTCTCAAACAAATCCCAGCCCATTAAAATAATTATTTAATTTAATGTTTTCAAAGGGTTTAGGGTTTTAGGGTTGAAGGATTTATGGCATAATGTTTCCAGAGGGCCAAATCCTGACCCAGCCACCCATTAAAACAATTAAATAATTATAATTATGTCATCTATTTCTCAAACAAATCTTAGCCACCCATTAAAATAATTAAATAATTATAATTATGACTTTTTAAATTAGGAAATAAGATATTATATATAAAAAAATTGGAAAAATCACTAATAGATGCACACTTTTAACCTAAATTATTATTAGATACAAGGAATTTAAATAATTACTCTCACATACAAAATATTAAAGTAAAATATCAAATATAACCTTATAATCTCATACACTTTTAAACCACCAATCCTACCCCTCACCCACCCACCCGCCGGACCGGCATTGATCGGCGTTGACCACCGTTGACCGGCGGCCTGGCCGGCATTGACCGCTGGCCGGACAACCGTTGACCGTCGGCCGGACATCCGTTGCCCGCCGCCGCCTGCTGCCGGAATTTAAAATGTGCAAACAAAATGTACAAAAATAAAATTGTGCAAAGCAAATTGTGCAAAACCAAATTGTGCAAACAAATTGTGCAAATATATAAGGGTATTTATGGTATCACAATCATAATTGTGTAGTTATGAGTAATAGTACTTTGAGTCATGTAGTTTACATCAATTATGTATTATTTTATGTACCTTCCAGTAAGTGACCCTTAAAAAATTAATAATATTAATCCAATCCTGACCATCTATCAGCCACCTATTAAAATAATTATTTAGTTTAATGTTTCTAAAGGGTTTAGGGTTTTAGGGTTTATGGTTTAGGGTTTAGGGTTTTAGGGTTTATTACCATCTATTTCTCAAACAAATCTCAGTCACCCATTAAAATAATTAAATAATATAATTATGACTTTTTTAAATTAGAAAATAAGATATTATTTATTAAAAAATAATAATATTAATCCAATCCTGACCATCTATTTTTCAAATAAATTTCAGTCATCTATTAAAATAATAAATAATTATAATTGTGACTTTTTCAATATTTAAATATTAGATTAAATATAATTCAAATAAATATTATTTGGTTCAAACATCATAAAATTAAGTTAAGTTGTTGCCCTAAAAATAACACATCTCATGCAACGCACAATATTAATCCAATTCTGACCATTTATCAGCTACCCATTAAAATAATTATTTAATTTAATGTTTCCAAAGGGTTTAGGGTTTATGGCATAATGTTTCCAGAGGGCCAAATCCTGATCCAGCCATCCATTACAATAACTAAATAATTATAATTATGGCAATCTATTTCTCAAACAAATCTCAGCCACCTATTAAAATAATTAAATATATATAATTATGACTTTTTAAATTAGGAAATAAGATACTCCCTCCGTCCGCTTCTAGGTATCCATTTTACTATTTTGACGTCCGGTTCAAAGGTATCAATTTTCTCTATTTAGTAAAAATGTACCCCTTCGTCCCGTTTCAATGTTTATGTTTCTATTTTCCGGGTCTCGTTTCAATATTTACGTTTTTCTTTTTGGAATATGGGACCCACCTAAAACAATTAATATATCATCCAACACTAATACACCTACCACTTTACATTAAATATTATATCTTTCCACCCATTATCTATTAAAATATTATACTCCTTCATCAACGTGCAAAAAGCAAACGTAAACATTGAAACGGGACGGAGGAAGTACACAATACGGCCCACCACTTCCCTCTAATACAACTACCCACTTTACATATAATAATAATACTCCTTAATCCACGTGCAAAAAGCAAATGGATACCTTAGAACCGGACGGAAGGAGTATTATTTATTAAAAATTTAATAATAAATTAGGAAATAAGATATTATTTATCAAAAAATTAATAATATTAATCCAATCCTGACCTTAAACAAATCTCAGTCACCAATTAAAATAATTAAATAATTATCTCAGTCACCCATTAAAATAATTAAATAATTATATATACGGAACTTTAGATGAGTCTTTTAAATTATTTGCAATGGAAGTTTGGTTGAGTTAACTAACAGTAAAATATTTCATTAGTTGATTGATGTTTATAAATTAGTAATATAGAGTCTGATCTTATAATTTTACAAGAATAAATTTTTATGTTCCTTAATTCTCTCAAATGTTCTGGAGTACCCAACCACAAGCTGAACATCAAAGTAGGAACACCAGTGATGTTGCTCCACAACATTGAACATTCAAAAGGTTTATGCAACGGAACGAGGCTCCTCATAACAAAATTGGGAGAATGTGTGCTTCAAGCTAAGGTATTGACTGGTAATAACGCTGGTAATATTATTTTGATACCGAGACTTTCGTTGACACCTACAAATATTAGATTGCCTTTCAAATTTCAAAGAAGGCAGTTTCTGTTGATTGTGTCTTATGCGATGACAATTAATAAGAGTCAGGGACAATCGTTGGAGAATGTTGGTTTATTCTTGAGAAGACCCGTTTTTAGTCATGGTCAACTGTATGTGGCGGTATCGAGAACTATAACCGAAAAAGGTTTGAAAATACTATTGGAAAAGTATGAGGATGGCTTGAGCGCAGTATGCAAGAATTATGTTTTCAGATAAGTCTTCAGAAATGTTTAATTTAATATTTTGCAATCTGGTTGTTCTTTATGTGAACAAGGATGATATAACTACTCTGAACTCAATACTTGACATTTTCATATCATCTTTGCTAAATTAACCAGCCAATCTGTTAAGTCAATACTTTGTGGCAATGTTTGTCTACCAAAAAAAATCGGTATAGATTTTTTAAGTTGAACTCAATAATATATTAGTTTTTCAAAATAATAAAATGTTATCGGCTTATTATGCAATAAATATAGAATGTCTAGATGTTTCAGATGAAGTATTCTTTTATTTATATTGTAACCAATGTTGCGCTCGAAAGGATTCGTCAATTTACTAAGATGTGTTAACAATAAATGGTTTTGAATTATGAAAGTTAGTAATAATGAATCTGATCCCATAATTTAGAAAAATAAAAATTTTATTGTTGCATTTGAGTTTTTCATATTAGCAGACTTTAATATTAAAATTTAGATTAGATAACATACAAAGAAATATTATTCGATTCAAACATCATAAAATTAAATAAATTTGTCGCCCAAAAACTAGCACATACCGTGCAACACACGGGTTAGCTATTAGTATATATAAAAGAAGAATAAATTCAATCATGACCATTTATTTCTCATATAATATTCAGTCACCCAATAATATATATAATTAAATAATTGTAATTATGAATTTTTGTCTTATATGGTCTGCCCTCATTCATGATATGTCATTGTCTTATGCATATTTATACTTGTTGTTTGTGCCATAAAGGGATTAATTTTGTCAATCTGTTATGGGTAAAAAGATCTAACCATATAATCTTTATTCATTAGAATAATTAATATTAGACACTTAATATATCTATTAATTACCATTCTAGAGGATTTGATTTCTTATATTGTTAGGTGGGGATTGAGGATTAATTCTTAACTACCTATAAAGGAAAGTCTAGTACTTTAGCCTTTAATGGAATTTTGCATGAAGTACCTAGAAATGGAGTAGGGATTATTCTTCTGCATCTGAGGGTTTGAACCAGATTTACGTGTTAAGTTTACTTTAACCAAGGGATTGAACATAATTAAGTGATTGCTTTCATAAGAACTGCAGGAATACTAACCAATTATCTGGTGATTTAATTCGACCAATTTAAACTGAATTCCGTAGAGCTATCTTGTCTTCTCTCTTGAAACACTTGAGATTGTTTGTGGTTTTTATTTTTATTTATTTTATTTAATATTTATTTTTCTGCATAATTAGTTTAATAATTGCCAAAATTAGAAAAGGTTACTTTGCCTTAATTATTAGTAGTGCGAATTAGTTAGTGTATATCTTATTTAACGCTAATCCCTTGGGTTCGATATTTTTACTTGTTCACACGCTGAGCTACAATTAATTCCTTACACTTGGGGACACATGCAAAAAGGTGAATAAGCACACACTAATTGCTACATATTAAATAATAATATTTTTTACTGTAAGTGCAAAAAGTAAATGAAACTCTTTAAATTAAACGGAGAGAGTATTAAATTAGTAAAAAATTAATATCAGAGCCCAACATTATATTAAAAAAAACTTTTTAATCCACACTTTAGCAAAAAATTTAAAAATGTCTAAATTGATTGAAAAACCCTGACTTAATTTTGACATGATATAAATAAAAAGTATCTAGTAAAATATATCGAGTCACCTTTCTAAACTTTAAAAAAATTATTATAAAAACAACTTTTTGTACTTGACTCAATACATTTTGACTCTGACTTGGTACAAAAATCTCGATACAAAAAATGTGGACTCAATATTAATAAAAGGTATCAAGAATAGAGTGTCGAGACAATATTGAGTCAAAAAACATTATCGAGTCAAGTCAAAAAAGTTGCCTCAACAATACTTTTATTAAAAATTTAGAATGATGACTCAATATACATGGCCATATATTTTTATTAATGTTACTCCCACTGTCCCCTCAAAGGATCTCTTTCTTTCATTTTGGGCTTCCCACTTAAAAAGATCTCTTTTTTTTTTTTTCACATGGACCCATACACACCCACTAATACAATTAAAATATAGGTCCACACACCCATTAATACAAATAATCACTACACATTAAATAATGATACTTCTTAATCCACTTACAAAAAGTAAAAATACCCCTTTGTATAGGACGGAGGGAGTATTTCAGAGCAAAATTAAGGGATTTTTAACATTTTTAAATTTTCCCTCTAAAAGGATTTTTTTAAGAAAGATATGAATTGTTAGATGAATTTTACTATTCATATCACTTCAACTTTAATTTAAGAAATCTGCTCATTTTCTCCTAAAATTACCGAAATACCTCTATCATAATAAGTGACGTTTGAAACAAATTTGGCACACAGGTTGACAGGCTAGCAATTATCAAATTGAATCTACTCAACCCAACCCAACACCGCGAGTCTAATCAAATCAAGTGACGGAATTAAAAAGCTGTAAATAGCAACATCGCTTTCGAAAGATCGAGTGGGTCATTTGTTGGCTATTCAGGTTTTGGAGGGGCATATATAATTTCACTCTTAACCTCAAAGTTACACTATTGCCATATACTCTCTCTTTTTTTTTTAGTACCCACCATTAGGGGCCCTCACCGCCCCTGCCCTGAGGATTGGTGGAGAAGATAAATCGCAGGATGTGTCTCAAGTGTCTCAACTTTAGTGGGACAAACCAAAAATGAAAGTATGTCAACTCCTATGGGATGGATAGAGTAGATGATAAGCTAGTGAGAATTCCTTTAATTTAATATACTCCATAAAGTTTGAAATTTTTAATGGGTCAGATCGCTCACAAATTCTTATGAGGAAATTTTATTTTTTTTAGGACATGGATGTTTAATTTCAAAATTTTTAGGTCATTGTTCCACTATATAAAAAGAAAGGGTATGTTTGTACCAAAATAATACTTTAATACTTTAATCTCGAGACAGTAGATCGATCGAGGACATAACCCTTTGCTCTTTTCCTTTTATATGATGTTTGTTTTCAATTTTGAAAATAAAGTTTTGTTTTGAAAACACTAGATTGTAAAAATTATTTTTATAGTATACATTTACAAATTTTATTATCCTCAACACACCTGACATTCATACTGTAAGCAAATAAAAATTCACAGTCCAATCAAATGGCGACACGTGGATTTTTTTCTGATTAAATTGTCAATTTTGATTTATTATTATTTATTCTGGAATTTAATTTATTATTGATTCCTAAAATAAAATAATAAATAGTTGATAATTAATTTAAGCCCAACAAATTAAAGGGGTTTAAATTAAATGAGATTTGACCCAAGTCAAACAGACCCAAGTTTAAGTTAGTCTGGCCCAAGTCAAATAAGGTCCAGAAAAATTAAAGCAGACCCAAAACAAATAAGCTTGATTTGAAGGCTAAGTAAGTAGAAGGCCCAAGCCTGCAGAATCAGGTCAAATCAGTTTGGACCAATCAAAATGCAGGGCATTAATGATGGAGTCTTCACATCTCACCTATATAAAGGGGTCTCTTCTCTCATTTAAAGGGACACACAAATATCTGAAGACAAAAGCTCTGAAGAGATCAAGAATACGAGCAGTGCTCCCTTGAATACTTCAAGCATCTTCAAGCGAAGAACAGCCGCCAAATCGAAGTGAAAGGTTCTAAACCCCTTCGATCCGATGTTTTTCAAAAGAACAGCCGCCAAATCGAAGTGAAAGATTCTAAACCCCTTCGATACGGCGTTCTTCAAAAGTAATAGCCACCAATTGGAGATCAAGGTTCTGCACCCCTCCGATCCGGTGTTCTTCAAAGTAATAACCACCAATTGGAGATCAAGGTTCTGCACCCCTCCGATCCGGCGTTATTTAAATCAAGTTCTTCAGCGTTCTTCGTGAAAAGCTTCAAGAATAACGTTTTAATCCGAACAAAGGCTCGACCCCTCCGGATTAACGTTATACACTTTAAATTCGAGTCCGGGTAAGCTTCATTTGAAGATCCGACTCAACACACAAGTCAAGTCCACACAAGCTGTCAACACAGTCAGCATGCACTTCGTCAAAGAAGTCAAGCCAAATAAGTCAAAGTCAAGTCAAAGCCACGTTGGTTCGAGAGAAGAATCAGAGGATTGATAGAGATCGCTTCCTTAATTATCAAGTTTAATCCTTCTGGATTATTATTGTAATTAACTTGTATTTATTTTATTATAAATACAAAATTTGTTATTACAAATTTTGGCACGCCCGGTGGGACCATCTCTACCTCTCATCTCTTCTCCCTACAAAGATACAACATGACTCATGTCAAGATCACAGTGGGAAGGACTTCTGCCTCCAAGCTCTCCGTCTCGTTGAGTGAACAAGTTGCTGTTGTTACAAGGAGTATGTCAATGAAAGCTCAGTCAGAGGCCTCCTCCGGCTCTAACCTTTCGGTTGAAATGGCTTCAAGAAAACAGCTACCCATGAAAGAGGATAGTGATGAAGATTCTGTATGCTCACACCCTCGTTCATCCTCAAGCTCTTCATTGGACTCAATTGCAGCCCTGGTAATGATGGCCGGCACTACAACTATTGAGGAGCAATTAGCAAATATGATGAAAGCTATCGAAGGGCTCACGAAACATATAGAAGCTCAAGACACCAAGATCTCCCAATTGATAGAAAAAAGAGACATTGCGGAGACTAGCTGTGCAAACGGAAAAGGAGTTGTGGACGAGAGTGAGGTGGAAGAGTTCACAAAACGCCAAACTACTGAAAAAGAGCAAACTGAAAGAGGAGTGCAACTTTCGGCTGATGGAATGCTCCAAGTGGATCAACTCAAAGATATTATACTTGGAACAATAAAAGAAAGGTTTGAAGAGAATGCCAAGCCTACCGTCACTTATGTTAAGCCTTACACAAAAAGAGTGAATAACTTAAGGATGCCACCTGGTTATCAGCCTCCTAAATTCCAGCAATTTGATGGCAAAGGAAACCCCAGACAGCATGTGGCACATTTCATTGAGCCGTGCAATGATGCTGGTACTTATGAAGATTATATGGTGAGGCAATTCGTCCTCTCTCTCAAAGGAAATGCCTTTGATTGGTATATCGACTTGCAGCCTGAGTCCATCGACAGTTGGGCACAAATGGAACATGAATACCTCAATTGTTTCTACAGCACGAGGAGAACCGTTAGCATGACTGAGCTAACTAATACTCGCCAATTGAAGGACGAGCCTGTGATTGATTATATCAATCGATGGAGAAACTTGAGTTTAAATTGCAAAGACCGATTATCCGGAGAGTCTGCTATCGAAATGTGCATCCAATGGATGGAGTGGAATTTACTCTACATACTCAAAGGGATTCAGCCAAAGACTTTCGAGGAGTTGGCTACGAGAGCCCATGATATGGAATTGAGCATGGCGGCCATTGGAATCAAACACTCACCAGTGTCGGATTCTTACAAGTCCAGAGACAGACAAGAAGCCAAGAAAGGGGGCAAGCCTTATGCAAGAAACTCCAATAAAGAATCAATGGCCATAAACACTGCTACAGTCAAGATTCGAAAGAATGGAGATGACAAGAAAGATAAAGGAAAACAAGTTACCCAAAAGTAGGGGCAAAGACGGTTGACCCTGAAGGAGATGCAAGAAAAAGAGTATCAATTTCTGAACTCTGATGTTTCTGGCATATTTGATGATCTGATGAAAGACAAACTCATCGAACTCCCCGAAATGAAACGTCCAGAGGAAGCGAATCGAACCAATGACCCAAAATATTGCAAGTACCATAGATTGGTGGGCCATCCCATTCATGATTGCTTCATCTTCAAGAAAAAGATCATGCAGTTGGCTAAGGAGGGAAAGATTGTGTTGGAGGATGAAGCGGCCGCAAACTTCGCTTCCATAAAAGAAGTTCACAATGAAGGCTCTTGTCATGCGGTGAGTGAGGAGGGCCATGAAGATGAACGAGTTGAGAACAAGGAAAAAGCTTATTCTATGAAGGTGACCTTCACAGATGAAGACATGTTGTTGGGTTCACAGCCTCACAACCGACCTCTATTTGTAACTGGTTATACGCAAGGGCTACAAGTAAAGCGTATACTTGTTGACGGAGGCTCAGCAGTAAACATCCTGTCTTTAAGAATGTTGAAAAAGTTAGAGATACTGGTGGATGAACTCAATCATAGCCGATTGATGATCCAAGGGTTCAATCATGAAGGGCAAAGGACTCTCGGCACGATTGTTCTTGATTTGATGATTGATGAGATGAGATCAACGGTGCCCTTCCATGTCATAGACGCAAAAACTTCATACAACATGCTTTTGAGGTGCCCATGGCTGCACGAGAATGGTGTGTCCCCACCAGTGTTTCAAGTATAGTGAAGGCAACAGTGTGAAAAGGGTATTCGGCGATGATAAGCCATTTACTGAAGCTGAATCTTACTTTGCTGATGCTAAATACTTCTTCAAGAATACAAAGAAAGTGAACCGAGAAGAAGCCCCAACACAAGATAATGGGGGCAGTAAACAAATAAAAGAGAAAGGTAGCACATCATCTGCCACTTTTAAGAAGAACAAAGGCAAAGAGCTTGAGGCCCTGGAAGAATTGGCATTGCCTTTAACAAAAATTGATGAAGGTAAGACTTCTCTCCTCCGCTCAAAGGATTCATACGCCCTATTGAAGGAGCAAAAACCGAGCATGGTGAAGTATTTGAAGAAGAAATATCTAAGTCATATGGCCCGCGAGCTTTCAAACTCCTCAAGAAGGCTGGGTATGAACCGAAGGAGAAACCGGTGATGAGCAAGTTGCCTCAAGAGACTGTCATCCCATCTGAACATGGGCTCAATACCACTCAGAAAATGTTGAAAAATAGTGGCCACACTGTCAAGAATGCTAAGCCAGGTTTGGGATATGTCCCTCAAAAGCCAGTCCGCATAGCAATCAGAAGAGCAAACACAAATTATATCACAGAAGAAGAAGTTTCATCCACAGAAGACATTTTTGATGAAAGTGGAAGGAAAATCAAGAGGAGTTCTGTCTTCGAAAGGCTTGGAAGTATTTTCAAAAGGCTCGGACCGTGTGAAGGGAACAAGATTGGGAAGAAAAATAATTTCAAGTCTCCTAAATTCCCAAAACTCCGAAGTCAAATCCCTTCTCGGATGAAGAGGTGAAATATCTTGACAGTCTCATGTGGAAGAGAGTTGAAGGCTAAGATACAGACAATTATCTTTACTAAAGAAGACAAGGATGATGATAAAGAAAGTGTAGCTTCCACCAACCATATCACTGCTCTTGAGGATTCTCAAGTGGAGGAAGTGGATGCCGAGGATGCCCCACCGCAATTTGAGGAGGGTGTGAAAGCCACTGTTGATGAGTTGAAAGAAGTCAACTTAGGTGACGAAAGCAACCCACGTCCTACTTACATAAGTACCCTGCTAAGTGATGAGGAAGAAGAATAATATATCAGCCTTTTACGAGAATTTTGGGATGTCTTTGCATGGTCGCATAAAGAAATGCCAGGCTTGGATCCAAAGATCGCAGTGCATCATTTGTCCATCAAAAAGGGAACTCGGCCAATTAAGCAAATACAGCGTCGATTTCGACCAGAGTTAATTCCATTAATTGAAGATGAAGTTAATAAGCTTCTTGAAGCAGGCAAGATCAGAGAAGTCAAGTATCCTACATGGATTTCTAACATCGTGCCAGTGAGAAAGAAAAATGGGCAAATCAGAGTATGTGTTGATTTTCGGGATTTGAACATGGCGTGTCCGAAAGATGACTTCCCACTACCAATTGCTGAGCTCATGATAGATGCAACAACGGGGCATGAGGTCCTTTCGTTTATGGATGGGTCATCTGGCTATAATCAGATTGGTCTGGCTCCCGAAGACCAAGAGAAAACAGCCTTTCGTACTCCGAAAGGAATATATTGCTATAATGTGATGTCATTTGGCTTAAAGAATGCTGGTGCCACTTATCAATGAGCCATGCAAAAGATATTTGATGACATGCTTCATAAGATCGTCGAATGCTACGTTGATGATATTGTGGTGAAATCAAAGAAAAAGAAAGATCATCTCCATGATTTAAGGCGAGTGTTTGAGTGTTTAAGGGAGCATCAACTCAAGATGAATCCACCCAAGTGTGCATTTGGGGTTACATTCGGAAAATTTCTTGGATTTATTGTTCGCCGTCGAGGAATCGAGATTGAAAAGGCGAAGATTGATACAATCATGAAGATGCATGTGCCTCGGAACATCCATGAACTCAAAAGTCTGCAAGGAAATTGGCATACTTGAGAAGATTCATATCAAACTTGGTCGGTCGATGTCAACCGTTTAGTCATCTCATGAAGAAAGGCAATATATTTGAATGGGATGGAGCTTGCAATAATGCTTTAAATAGCATTAAAGAGTACTTGGTGAAGGCACCAGTGTTGTGTGCACCAATACCTGGACATCCTTTAATTCTCTACCTAGCTGCTCAAGAACGTTCTGTTGGAGCTTTACTCGCACAAGAGAATGATGATGGCAAAGAAACTGCCCTTTACTATTTGAGTAGAACCATGACTCCAAACGAGTTGAAATATTCACCAATTGAGAAGATCTGCTTGGCCCTTATCTTCGTGATTCAGAAGTTGAAACATTACTTCCAAGCTCATACAGTTCGGCTAGTTTCAAAAGCTAACCCACTAAAGTTCGTCATGTCAAAACCAGTACTCTCAGATAGGCTTGCCAGGTGGTATCTCCAACTTCAACAGTTTGAGATTGTATATGTCCCTCAGAAGGCCGTAAAAGGACAAGTGTTAGCAGATTTTCTAGCTGATCATCCAATGCCTGCAGAATGGGAACTGTCTGATGAACTCCCTGATGAAGATGCTTTCGCTGTGGTGATAGCTTCTCCTTGGAAAATGTATTTTGATGGAGCATCTCATAGGGAAGGGGCCGGTGCTGGAGTCGTATTTGTAACATCCAGTGGTGAAGTTTTGCCATTCTCATTTTCCTTAACAGAAAACTGCTCTAACAATGTAGCCAAGTATCAAGCACTCATACTTGGTTTAGAGATGGCCGTCGATATAAAGCAATTACACCTTAAAGTGTATAGTGATTCGTTACTTGTGATAAACCAACTACTTGGGGTGTATGAAGTAAGGAAGCTTGAGTTGTTCCCATACCACAAGTATGCTCAAAAGCTGATGAGCTGGCTTGGTGATGTTGATATCGAGCATTTACCCAGAAGAGAGAATAAGCAAGCTGATGCCCTCGCCAAGCTAGCATCAAATATAGCTATGCCGGAGGCGCAAGTTCAAATTTCAGTGTGCAAAAGTTGGGTTGTACCACCAATCTTCGAGGATGATGATTATGAAGAAGTTGAAAATCATTTGGTGGAAGTCTTCGAAATTGAAGAAGAGGATTGGCGTCAACCACTCATCGATTATCTCAAGTATGATAAATTGCCAAATGAGCCACGTCAAAGGGTTGATATTCGACGTCGGGCACCTCGATTTATTTACTTCAAAGGCACAATGTATAGAAGATCATTTGATGGAATTTTCTTGAGATGCCTAAGTAAAGAAGAGTTTGTTCAAGCAATGGAGGAAGCTCATTCCGGAATTTGCGGTGCTCATCAGTCTGGACCGAAGCTACACTTCAGAATCAAAAGAATGGGCTACTATTGGCCAACAATGGTGAAAGATTGCATGGAGTATGCACAAAAATGTCAGGCTTGCCAATTTCATGGGAACTTGATCCATCAACCTCCGGAGCCTTTGCACCCGACAGTTGCTTCATGGCCTTTTGATGCTTGGGGATTAGATGTGGTGGGGCCTCTCACAAAATCTTCTGGTGGTCATCTCTACATCCTTGCTGCCACTGATTACTTTTCCAAATGGGCTGAAGCTGTGCCTTTGAGGGAAGTAAAGAAAGAAAATGTTGCTGATTTCATTCGGATCAACATCATTTACAGATATGGTGTTCCCCGCTATATCATCACCGATAATGGAAAGCCATTCAGCAACAGCTGGACCGATAAGTTGTGTGAGAAGTTCGACTTCAAACAAAGGAAGTCGTCAATGTATAATGCAGATGCCAATGGTCTAGCTGAAGCATTCAACAAAACCCTGTGCAGTCTGTTGAAGAAGGTGGTCTCCAAGTCTAAAAGAGATTGGCATGAAAGAATAAATGAAGCTTTATGGGCGTACCGCACCACCTATAGAACTCCTACTCAGGCTACTCCGTATTCTTTGGTTTATGGTGTTGAAGTTGTGGTACCTCTCGAGAAACAAATTCCTTCTTTAAGGATGGCCATACAAGAAGGCTTAACCGAAGAAGAAAATGCAAAGTTGCGCCTTCAAGAGTTAGAAGCTCTAGATGAGAAGAGGTTAGAGGCACAACAAAGACTTGAGTGTTATCAATCTCACTTATCCAGAACATTCAACAAAAGGGTGAAGATACGTTCTTTTCAAGTTGGCGACTTGGTGCTTGCCGTGAGAAGACCTATTGTGGTCACACATCGTGTTGGAAATAAGTTTCTCCAAAAATGGGATGGCCCTCATGTTGTAAAGGAAGTATACACAAATGGCGCCTACAAGTTGATATCAGAAGATGGCGTAAACATTGGCCCCATAAATGGGAAATTCTTGAAACGCTACTACGCGTAAAAGAAATACATACACAATGCTCCGTGACGCATGAGCCTAAACTGCATGTTACTCCTGGTCCGCACGAGTATAAACTGTATATGATAAACTCCTGGTCTGCACGAGTATAAACTGTGTATGACAAACTCCTGGTCCGCACAAGTATAAACTGTGTATGACAAACTCCTGGTCCACATGAGTATAAAATGTGTACGACACACTCCTGGCCCGCATGATTATAAACTGTGCACGGCACCCCCCAATCAAAACCATGTCCCTTTGAACTACGTTATGACTTGATTCTCTTTAAGGGGATACGTAGGCAGCTTAATACTTTGTTAAGTTCAGTCATGTTTTCATTTGTTCGCATCAAGTTTGTGAAGCAAGAAGAAAATTAAGGTACATAGGCAGCTTAGCAGCCTACTAAGTTCAGTCATTACGCAAGTTATCTTGAGTAAGTTACCATGTCAATAAAAGAAGAGATAATTTTCAAGTGATGAGACAAATATTGAGATACAAGCCTACTGATGAAAAAAAATATATAGTAAAGCAATAGAAATGAACGAGAAATATTTATTTCTATTCGCAAATTACCGGCATTCGGTATATGGAAAGCATACAAGGAAAAGCAAGTAAATAAAAAAAAAGAAGAAAACAAAACAGTCCTACACTAGACAAAAAAATCTCGAGAAACTATGTCTCGTACAGCAGACTGCAAAGATGTCTTCGCTTTCTTCAAATCTTTAGACTCTTTTAAAACCGCTGCTTTGTCAAGTGCAAGGATCTCCTCCTCTACATTCTCGATTTCCTTCTTAGCACAACAAAGTGTTTGTAGAAGATGATCAGCTACCTTGGTTGTTCTTAGTTGCTTTGCTTCCGCTGCATAGACGTCTTTACAACTCTGCAGACGACCCTTGAGGTTAGTGAAATGTTTGACATAATCTCCCGTGGATGACTCTTCATCAGATTTTACTTTTGCATCAGTATAAACATCAGCCTTATCAAATAGGGGCCCCAAGGCTTCCTCCAAGGAAGAGCAGTCAACATTAATAGCCTTCACATCTTCCACTAAGGCAAATATTTCTTTCTTCAGAGAAGATAAAAACTCGAGAGGAGTCCGTTCAAGTTTCTTTCTTATAACCGTCCATACTTCTCGAGCAAGTTTTCCTTTGATACCATGAGTAATCTTCTTTGATGTAAATTCTGATATTGTGGGGCATGCTTTTGAAAAAGAATCCACCTCTGTGTTAGGGTCGCAACTTTCAACATATTCGCCATCATTATCAGAGCTAGAAGTGATGCCCAAAATTTGATAAAGAAAAGTAATATACTAAGGTAAAAGAGAGGTTAGATAAAAGTGAAATTTGCGTGAGAAAGAGGGGCAACCTCATTTCCCAAAGCTCTTGAAGTACCAACAACAACTAATTCTTTGCCTTCGGCAGCCTTAGAGCTAGAAATCTTCTGTGCAGCCTAAAAACAAAAAAAATATATTTTAGCAAAAGGATTTCGTAAGAGGAAAATAAAAGGAGAAGGAAAGAGAATAAAGGAAACCTCATCAGCTTGTTTCTCAATAGATCTCTTCCTCTTCCAATGTGGTTCAGTAGCTGCACTACAACTTTCTATGGATTGAGGAAGGTTTTTCTTCCTTTTATGTGATACAGGATGTGAAGCTTCAGCATGCACCGGAGAAATATCTTGAGCCTCTCGGTTATTCTCATCAAGATCATTTATGATATTCACTTCTTCATTCAAGGGTTCTGAAGTTGGAACGATTGTATCTTCAATATGATCATAGACTTGCTTCCACCATTCCTTATATTCAGACGTGGAGTAATTTTTAGGAGCTGAGGCAGCACATGGAAAATAAGTTTCCGAGTTGGAATTACACGTAGTACTGTGTCTCCAATGGTAAAAATCCGTCTCCCAGGGAAGCCTCGCGAAGGTCCGTTCTGAGTATCATAGGAATGCCTTGCATGAAACCAAATTGACGAGAAAATCTATGTGGTGAGTAAGGCTCCATCGCAAAATGATCACCTCATCGCAAGGTAAGATAACTAGTACGAATAGCCACGAAATGGGCCCAGCTGTCCCAATTGCTTTGCCCATCATCCACAAAATTGATAGCTTTATCTTTTGAAAATCTATTGCAAGTCCACGAAGTATTGTCGGCTATATGAATTCATTTGCGATCATCCTCGGGACTAAAACATCTTGCACCCTGCTCACCAGCATAAGCTACCATTCGAAGATGATTTAATTTACTGCCAATTGAAAAATGAGTCTTAAAGTAGTGGGCTAACCAAGCATTAACAAAATGAACAGGAAATGTTGATCTAACTTCTGAAGGATTTGGTGAGTTATAGATTGCGTTCAAGCCACGGTAAATGCTTGTCAAAATTGGAATTGTCAGACTTACTTTTTTTTTCAGCAGCCATTAAGCTTGCCACCTTAAAAGTACTTGGCTGTATTAAGCCTGGCTCAGTACCCGGGAGTGCAAAAATACAAAGCCAACAAGCTAAATGAGCAGCTAAGTAGGTCTCTTCTTGATGTGTAGGAGGAATGCCCAACTTCTTAAATTGGTCTATCTCAGCAGACGTCCACGACCTATGATTAGGAACAATACCACTCGGATTATAAGTTTTCTTTGGACGAGAAGTTGATTTTTTTTTCGACACGCTTAGGAGGCGGTAGATAAGTTATAGTCTTTCTAGACCAAAAATCTACCCAATGTTCAATTGATATACTTTTCCTACCGGTGTTTTGACAAAGCAAATGATAAGCACCAAGTAAAGATCGGCAGCTGTATGGGATTCGTAAATCATCTTTCTTGGAAAGAAGTTCAGCTGAACTTGGAACTACTTCATCATATATATTACCAGCTATCGGAAGTCCCATCAAATTATACAAATCCCATAGAGAAATTGACATTTCTCCAAAGGAAGTGAGCAAAGTGTTGGTAACAGGGCACCATGCCTCACAGAAAGCTTTGATGATCGCTTGGTTGCAGTCATAAGTAGGGGTGGATGGTACGATATACCAAAATTATTTAAGCATACCGTATACCATACCGAAATTTTCGGTATTAAAAATTGCATGCCGATACCGTACCGAAAATTTTGGTATACCGAAATTTGGTATACCGAAATTTTGGTATGCTAATAATCAATACCGAGTTATACCGTATACCGAAACTTACCAGTTCATACAGAGAAAAAAAGAAAAAAGAAGCTGCTAAAAACCTAATAAAGAATACAATTCAACAAAAACCTAAAAAAAAAAAACAAGACAATCAACAAAAACCTAAAACAGAATACAATTCATACAATATGCCCAAAATTTCAACAATTTAATAATTATTCAAACACTATCTAAGAATACCTTTTGAACACAATATCAATAAAATAATTTTTAAAAAAAATCAAAACATTTCTATAAGTAATATAGGAGGAGTGAGTAAAAGTTGAGATTTGAGAGACGGTGAACACGTGGAGCGACAGCAACGGCCAGCGGCTAACATACCACTATGGGCGTAGGCGTACAACAGAAAATCCAAATTGAAAAAATGAGGGTTTGAGGTCGGCGACTAAATATAGAGAAAGGGAGGAACGGTGGGGGTAGACGTACAACATAAAATCAAAGTAGAAAAAACAGGGGTTGGGATCGGCGACGACTGAAAATAGAGAAAGAAAGGGTTGGAGGTGGCGGCTGGAGGCTAGGGATCGAAATGAATTTCAATTCCCATTTGCTTTCCCCATTTTGGTTTCCCCTTTTTACTCGTATGAATACTTAATAAGCAGTAGCCACACCATATCAGCAATAATTAATGACTTTTAACTTTTTGGTTAAAAAACTTCAACTTAAAAAATCAAATTTAATTAATATTATTTTAATTTTAATTAATTATCGGTATTTCGGTATATACCGAAATACCGATTTTTTTAAATTAGCTTACCGTTACCGAATCAAAAAAATTGGTATGGTATCATACCGTACCGAAAATTCTGGTATGCTGAAATTTTTGATATGTGCGTTATTTTGCGGTACGATAACTGCGGTATATCGATTTTTCGGTAATTTCGTCCACCCCTATTCATAAGTAAAGAGGGATGTAAAGACAGCATCATAAAGCTTTATGTCATGGAGTATCAGTTGGCATCGACTAAGAATATCTTCAGTCCACTCCCAATATCCTTTGGTATAGTGGAAGTCACCACGAAATTTGAGGGGTTCTCCCCAAGCTGCTTCATTTTTTTCTTTCCCTTTTGCAAATCGTCTTCTCAAAGATGGTAGGGGCTCCAAATTAGGGTTGGGCTCAATATCAGCTCCTTTCAAAGTCCAAATTATGTTATTTTTGCCGGAAGAAAGTTCGTGAGATCAACATTCTAAAAAGAAATGGTTCTTGAATTTTGGAGGGATTATTGCATGGTTCCCAAGTAAAGAATCCTCAACTAGAAGGTGAGTTCCTTGTTGTAAAGGTTGGCGATCATCATTAAGAATCACCAGGTAGCTGGAGCCAGATTTTCTCGTAGCAGGTTTGAAGTAAACCATGTCGAAAACCGCAATTTGCTACAAAAGAAGTGAAGGGGTGTTAAAAATGGGCATTGGAAAAAGTTAATTAATGAAAGAACCCAAAATAAATTATGGGGTCAATTAATTAATAAAATCCAAAATTATAAATTAAGTCCATAAAGGGAGAGGTCCAAAATATTAAAACGAGCCATTAAAATAATTCATGTGAGTTTAATTAAATTAAGCCCAAGAACATGAATTAAGATTAAATGGCCCAAGAATCTAAAGCCCAAATTAATTCATGTTTAAATCAAAAGAGACATGAATTAAAAGGATAAAAGGGAAGACATAATTAAGTGGTAGGATGGCCCAAAAGGAAAATAAAAAAGGAAGAGGAGGCCCAAAATCGTGTGAGCCCAATAAAAATAATGAGCCCAAGATAGAAGGAACAAATTGGGAAGTCAAAATTAGGAAAGTTTAGTCAAAATTGGAGAAGCCATTCTTCTCTCTTCACGGGAGTTCTCCACTGCACGATCTTGTTCTCCTCCATCGCGTCGCCGACACCCGCTGCACACAGCCACTAGCCATGGCACGCAGTCGTCGTCACCGCCAACTGCCACCCTTCTCGACCGCCGCCATCGCACACACTGTTGCCGCCGAGAGATCGCACGCCGCCACCGTCCACCAAATCTATCGTGAC
Organism: Pogostemon cablin; assembly: GCA_023678885.1. Classification (NCBI taxonomy): domain Eukaryota; kingdom Viridiplantae; phylum Streptophyta; class Magnoliopsida; order Lamiales; family Lamiaceae; genus Pogostemon; species Pogostemon cablin. Next base: position 11,172,526 of record CM042983.1, read on the forward strand.
TTCTAGCACTCATCTCGCCCATAGCCATCGGAATCCATTGTCCAGCCGCTGTCCGATCCTCCCGTCCATCTATCACCGCCGGAGACATGACGTCATCAGCCAACATTGAGGAGTTACCAGCCACCGTCAGCGACGGCGATTGAGGTCCCCAATTTGACCACTCGTCAAGCCGCCGCCAGCAGCCATTGCTGCTGCCTCCGGCGTGGGTTTGTAACACCACTGTCCAAATCATTTACAACGGGTTTGTAACACCGTCGCCAAAGCATTCTTCGCGGGTCTGTAACACCGCCGCCAAAGCATTCTTCACGGGTTTGTAACACCGTCGCCAAAGCATTCTTCGCGGGTCTGTAACACCGCCGCCAAATAATTCTTCGCGGGTCTGTAACACCGCCGCCAAATCACTCTTCGCGGGTCTGTAACACCGCCGCCAAAGCATTCTTCACGGGTCTGTAACACCGCCGCCAAAGCATTCTTCACGGGTTTGTAACACCATCGCCAAAGCATTCTTCGCGGGTCTGTAACACCGCCGCCAAATCACTCTTCGCGGGTTTGTAACACCGCCACCAAAGCATTCTTCGCGGGTTTGTAACACCGCCGCCAAAATTGTTCATTGCGGGCAAAGGTGTTCACGTTTTTTTTTTATTGCATAAAGAAGTCGAAAAAGAAAGCATACAAAAAAAAAGCAGAATAGGGAGAAGTAAATTGAGAATTTACGTTTGAAGTATGTATAGGATTCCTTGAGGGTGTTCTGCTTTGTGTGGAGGAGCCTGCTTTGTGTGGTATATTCTGCTGCAGCGATCTCTGTAGAAAATCTGTATGAAAAGGGAAATTATGTTAGGTTTATTGTTGATGAAATCTAGTATTGATGATGAAATCTATATATACACTACATGGAAAAGAACTTATGATCGATGCTTTGATAACAAAATTTTGATTCATGAATCCTATTTATATAGTGATGAAGCCTTTATTATATATGGAATTTGTTTGTAAGTATATGATCTCTGCAAAATTTTAGAGGATTCTTTACTACAAATATATTTCATAATTTTGAATAAAGATTTGCAGCAATCTTGGCTGAGAAGAAACAAATCTTGTTATATTTATCACCTTGATCATATACGAAAGAGTTAATTGGGCCAAGAAAGGAATTGCAGGCTAAGAAAATTCATTTTTACTTGTTGGGCCAAATAATTTCAAGTGGGAATTAATACAAATTATTTCTCAAGGCCCACAAGTTTGTTGGGTAAAATAAAATGGGTTTTTGAATAAAGGGCCCAAATGTTGGAAAAAAGAATACTTTTTGCGATTCATTCACATCAAGACACATTGTACGTGAACAAATCGCAAGGGGCATTTGTAAGCAAATAAAAATTCACAGTCCAATCAAATGGCGACACGTGGATTTTTTCTGATTAAATTATCAATTTTGATTTATTATTATTTATTCTGGAATTTAATTTATTATTGATTCCTAAAAGAAAATAATAAATAGTTGATAATTAATTTAAGCCCAACAAATTAAAGGGGTTTAAATTAAATGAGATTTGACCCAAGTCAAACAGACCCAAGTTCAAGTTAGTCTGGCCCAAGTCAAATAAGGCCCAGAAAAATTAAAGCAGACCCAAAACAAATAAGCTTGATTTGAAGGCTAAGTAAGTAGAAGGCTCAAGCCCGCAGAATCAGGTCAAATCAGTTTGGATCAATCAAAATGCAGGGCATTAATGAGGGAGTCTTCACATCTCACCTATATAAAGGGGTCTCTTCTCTCATTTAAAGGGACACACAAATATCTGAAGACAAAAGCTCTGAAGAGATCAAGAATACGAGCAGTGCTCCCTTGAATACTTCAAGCATCTTCAAGCGAAGAACAGCCGCCAAATCAAAGTGAAAGGTTCTAAACCCCTTCGATCCGACGTTTTTCAAAAGAACAGCCACCAAATCGAAGTGAAAGGTTCTAAACCCCTTCGATCCGGCGTTCTTCAAAAGTAATAGCCACCAATTGGAGATCAAGGTTCTGCACCCCTCCGATCCGGTGTTCTTCAAAGTAATAACCACCAATTGGAGATCAAGGTTCTGCACCCCTCCGATCCGGCGTTATTTAAATCAAGTTCTTCAGCGTTCTTCGCGGAAAGCTTCAAGAATAAAGTTTTAATCCGAACAAAGGCTCGACCCCTCCGGATTAACGTTATAGGTTCAAGAATAGCATTTTAATCCGAACAAATGTTCAATCCCTCCAGATTAACGTTATACACTTTAAATTCAAGTCCGGATAAGCTTCATTTGAAGATCCGACTCAACACACAAGTCAAGTCCACACAAGCTGTCAACACAGTCAGCATACACTTCGTCAAAGAAGTCAAGCCAAAGAAGTCAAAGTCAAGTCAAAGTCACGTTGGTTCGAGAGAAGAATCAGAGTATTGATAGAGATCGCTTCATTAATTATCAAGTTTAATCCTTCTAGATTATTATTGTAATTAACTTGTATTTATTTTATTATAAATACAAAATTTGTTGTTACACATAAATTCTTCCTCCTTAATTAAATTGTTAAAGTATAGTTATTATATAAGTAAATAGTTTTATTTGTAGTTAAAATATTTTTATACTGAATCATACTATAGTACTTTAAAATTATATTTTAATTCATTATTCAACATACTCTAAAAAAATATAATTTAACTACAAATTAACATACATTATATGTATAATAATTATATTTTAACAATTAATCATCAGTCTCACAACCCATCTCATATATTTATCGTCTCATAATAATAGACTTTATCTGACTTTTTATATCATCACATAGACATAGTATTAATTTTGTGCAAAATTTGTTTTCAATTTCCTCGTCACAATATTCTCCGTAAAAATTACGTCAAAATGACTGTAAAAATTTCTAAAGCAAACCTAAACCATTAACTTCAGCAAACACGCTTACACACTTTTGTATTATGTAAATAATAAAGTAAAAATCCAAATTAGGTAAAATAAGGGTAGCAAAATATTGATTACATGAAACACCAAAGCTGCACAATTAATTACACGTTCACAGGGGAAGTGCTTCAAAAAGACAAAAGCATAGTTGTATGTAACTAGGAGAAGATCCATATATATACAGCAAGGCAAGTAGATAATTGGTTCACTTTTTGGCATCGATGAAGACATTGGTAAGAACCTTGTTGGACACCAGAGCAGACTTCAACAGCATCAACGCCTACAAACACAAACACCACTGACCACACTTATGTACATACATTCCTAATTAATGATGAGAAGTAAGAAAAAGAAAAATATTGAAAGAAAACCTCATTCATTCCAAAGTTGACAACCCTCTCCTCCAGTGCAAGCAAGTCTTTGATTCTAAACTGGTTAAGCAGAGTGATGGAAGATATGGTGGACATCCATCACCATGTACGTCACCACCTCCTTCACCAACCCACCACCACCAGCAGGTTTATGGCTGCAACTGCGACATGTAGCAGTTGGGTCATCAGTAAAATAGGAACACCTATACAAGTCCTTGAGTGGGGCATTGGCAGGAGAGTCTTTGAGAGCCAAGAGGGGAACTGCAAAACCAGAGAGTGGGGCAGGTGGTAACAGGTCAAGATGATGGCTTGGATGTCTTTTGGGATAAGTTTCAAGGAAGAGAGAACAAGAGTTATTTCTTTACCAACTACTCTGAAGGATGCAGCTTGAATCTTCTCAGATCTGAATTTGAAAAGGTAGGAGAAATTTTGGATATTTTTTGTCCCAATAACAAGGATAAGAATGGGAAGTCTTTTGGGTTTGTCAGACTACCAGCAAAGTTAGATGCCAATGAGGTTTTGGAAGGACTCAACAATATTTGGATTGGAAGTTACATATTTAAACGTAAAGAGGTACATAATTGAGAAGTTTTGGTGAGAAGATATCCATTTGCAGCAGATAGGTGATATGGATGAGTGGTTCAAACAATGGTTTGAATGGTATAGGCCATGGAAAGAAACATAAAAGACTTGTTTGGATCGGAGTTCCAATACATACATGGAGTCCTAAATTCTTTGCAAATACGAGTTGTAAAATTGGATCTTTCATCAAGATTGACACTGCTACAAAAAGCAGAACAAGATTAGATATGGCAAGAGTTTTACTCTCCGTCCCTTATCTGAAAGAGGTTAATCAAATCATTAAGGTAAATTCATGTAGAAGAATATGATTGGGAGACATGTGCCCAGTTTGTTACAGAAAATGGAAATGATTTGGAGTCCATGTGGTCGAGAGAGTTTGATGATTCAAATTCTAAGGGACCAGCGGAGGCAATGGAGGATGAAGGTGGCTCGAGCGATTCCGGCAGCTCTTCAGAGCATGAACCAGTGAAACCATATTTTCAAACCAGCTTTGATTTCCAAGAGTTGGCTCAGAAAAAGCATTAGTTGGAAGAAGTAACGAATAACGGCGAGCTCCAACGACCTCATTTCCAAGGCTGTTGAGGAACCAATCAAGAGTGATAAAATTAATCTGGAAGCATCCACGCCTGATCAGGAGATTGATATGCACAAGTGGGATACTCAAATGCCTCTAGGAGAGCTGTCAGCTCCAAACAGCTGGAAGCAGAATAAATCAAAATTGACAGTGAAACAAGCAAGGAAGAGAGCGGAGTTTGAGGCGTTCCAAATCTTTATACGTGAATTGGAGATCAATATGGGGAAATTCAATGAGGTCTTGGCTGAAGCAAAAAACACATTTGAAACAGGTAAAGCAATTGGAGTAACTGCAAGGCCTGTTAAATTAAGAAAAAACAGATACAGGAGATTGTCAGTAAAAACAGAATTGATTTTTGCTGTTTACAAGAAACAAAAATTGATTCTGTAAATGATTGGGATTGTAAAGCACCGTGGGGGGAAGGAAATTTCAATTGGTCAGAGAAGAAAGCAGTAGGAAGATCGGGTGGAATTTTATCAGTGTGGAATTCAGATTCTTGGTTTTTGGATGGAGCTCTCATCGTTAATGGTCTTTGGGGACAAGAGAGAACAGAATGCTGCATTATTAATGTGTATAGTTCGTGTATTTTTTCTGAAAAAATGAAGCTTTGGGACAACATCAGAACTATTGTTAATCAAAATCCTGCATCTTGTGTGTGCGTTGTGGGAGACTTTAATGCAATTAGAAGTCCTTCAGAAACAGATGGAAATAACTTCTTTACTAATCAGAGAGAAGTGGCAGAATTTGACAGCTTTATTAGAGATTGCAATCTTATTGATTTACCATTACATGGTAGAAGACACACGTGGTACAAACCAGATGGGACTTGCAAGAGCAGAATAGACAGAATTCTAGTAAATAATCTTTGGGTTTCAAAGTGGCCAAATGCCCACTTGAAAGGATTGCGAAGATCCATTTCCGATCATTTCCCATTGATCCTTGAAATCAAGATGAGAGATTGGGGACCGAAACTATTCAGGAGTATTGATGCATGGTTAACACACCCGGAGTTCAAAGATTTTGTGTATGAAAGTTGGCAGAATTACCAAGTAGAAGGATGGGGTGGTTTTGTGATCAAAGAGAAGTTTAAAAAACTGAAAAACTACTTGAGACAGTGGAATAAAACAGTCTTCGGAAGCTTGGATAGAAACATTGAAAGACATAGAGATGAGATTCAGAGGCTGAATTTGATTGATAATGTGTTTGGCCTAGAGGAAGTAGAAATAATGCAGAGAAAAGAAACCACTGCAAGGCTCTTTAAAGATCTAAAATGGAGAAATAGTCTGCTGGCACAAAAGGCAAGAAATAGATGGTTGAAAGAGGGGGATTCCAACACAAGATATTTTCACAAGCTCATTAATATAAGAAGAAAAAGAAATGAGATTGTAGGTATCAACATTAATGGTGTCTGGCATGAAGAAGTAGAGGAGGTTAAAAGCAACATATTCAACTACTTTAAAAGACATTTTAGCAAAGATGAGTTCTTGAGGCCAGTGATTAGAGAAGACCTTACAGATAAAAAGGTATCAGATGCGGACAATTTAATGCTTATTGCCTCATTCTCTGAAGAAGAGATTAAGGAAGCTGTGTGGGAATGTGAAAGCAGTAAAAGTCCAGGTCCTGATGGTTTCAACTTCAAATTTCTTAAAGAATTTTAGGATCTTTTCAAGGCAGATTTTATGAGAATGATGGTAGAATTTCATCAAAATGGCAAGCTTGTGAGAGGAATTAATCCATCTTTCATTGTATTAATCCCAAAGAAGGATGCAGCTAGCGGCCTAAATGATTATAGACCCATATCACTTATTGGAGGATTGTACAAGATTATATCTAAGGTGTTGGCAAGGAGATTGTGCAGAGTGCTTGATTCTATAATTTAGAAAATCAGAGTGATTTTGTTGGCAACATACAGATTCTTGATAGCATCGTGGTTCTTAATGAAGCGATTGATGAAGCAAGAAAGAAGAAAATTAAAAGGTTCTTTCTCAAGATTGATTTCGCAAAAGCATATACGATTTAGTGGACTGGGGTTTCCTGAATGTGATGATGGAGATTTTCAACTTTGATAAAAAAAAATAGCGTAAATGGATAATGGAGTGTGTCTCGACTGCGTCTGCTTCAGTCCTTGTTAATGGAAGTCCATCAGGAGAGTTTAAGCTGGAGCTTGGGCTTAGACAGGGCGATCCTTTGTCACCTTTCCTCTTTCTAATTGTTGCTGAAGGGCTTAGTTTGTTGCTTAACAGAGCCACACAAGTGGGTCTTTTTGATGCAGCGAAAATTGGAAGGAATAAAGTTATTGTGTCTCATCTACAGTTTGCGAGCGACACTATTCTTATGGGTAGTGCTACATTGAATAATGCCATAATGATCAGACGAATTCTCAGGAATATGGAGCTGATTTCGGGGTTAAAGATCAACTTTGACAAATGTTGCATTTTTGGGGTTAATGTGGATGAAAGTAGAATTTGGGAAATGGCGACTATTTTGGGATGCACGGTGGGTTCTTTACCATTGACTTATCTTGGAATCAAAGTTGGTATGAACCATCATAAAGAGGTGGCATGGAGAGATTTAGTTGATAAGATAAGAAGCCGAGTGAAGAAATGGAAAGATAACAATATCTCAATAGGCGGAAGAGTCATCTTATTGAACGCGGTTTTGTCATCTCTACCTATATATCACTTTTCTTTTTACCTTCTTCCTAAAATTACCTTGTGTGATGTTTTGAAAATTCGTCGTAATTTCATTTGGGGTGGGGGGGAAGGTGATAAGAGTAAAGTTGCTTGGGTTGATTGGAAAACAATATGTAATCTAAAGAATCGAGGGGTCTTAGGGGTCAGGGACTTGCATATTTTTAATAAATCACTTATGGGGAAGTGGGTGTGGAGATTCTTGAGGGAAAAAAGAGACTTTGAGTTAAAATCAGAGTCAAAATATGAAAATGGTAGGGATGAGAAGTTGGAGTGTAGTGTCGAGAGGGGAAGAGGTTCGTGGTCGGGATGGTGGAAGGATGTGGTGAGTGTCACTTTTGGAGATAGAGGGGGTTGGTTTAAGGATAATTTAGAGAGAGTCATTGGAAATGGGAATCAAACTTTGTTTTGGGAAGATACTTGGGCTGGGGAGAAACCATTAAAAATTCTTTTTTCTAGATTGTTTCATCTTAGTAGGGATCAAGAAAAAAGGGTGGGAGATATGGGAACTTGGGAAGAAGGTCGCTGGACTTGGGGGTGGAGATGGTTGAGGGTTCTCTCGGGACGGGATAAGGATCAATTTTATTTACTCTCGTCTTTGGTTGACAGGTACACAATAAAGGAAGGAGTTGAAGATAGATGGAGATGGAAGAGGTCCAAACAAGGCTGTTACGAAATAAATGAAGTCTATAAAATGCTTTTGGAATTGCGGGGATTCAAGCCTATTGGAAAAGAAGATGAAAAAAGTTTCAGAAGTATTTGGAATAAGTTCACGCCCTTGAAGGTAATTGTTCACTCATGGAGAGTTCTTTGGGACCGTTTACCTTCAAAAACTAACTTGAATAGGAGAAACATCCTTAACTCTATAGTCAACTTGAAGTGTGTATTATGTAAAGAAAATGAGGAAACTGCGGTACACCTATTCTTTGAATGTGAGGTGGCTTATAAGTTATGGATGGCTTGTTTGAATTGGATTGAGATCTCTTCAGTTCTTCATTCAAATCCTCGCTGGAACTTGAATGTGTTTAGATGTTGTGCTAAGGAGAGAAAAAGTAAAGTGAAGTTAGTGGCTATTTGGCAATGTGTCATATGGTTGATATGAAAGATTAGGAACGCCATCATTTTTGAAGGAGCAGTTTTTTGTTTTGAAAAATTGATAGAAGAGATGAAAAGTAGAATATGGAGTTGGTTTTATGTTAATGATGTAAATCAGTCTAGATTGTCTTTTAATGAGTGGCTTCTAAAGCCAAACTTGATTCTTTATTAGTTGTAATCTGTAATTCTTGTTTTTTTGGGTTTTTCTTATACCCAAAAGTATCAATACAAATTTTATTTATTGAATAAAAAACATACTAAACAAAGGTTTTTGACTACTGATGTGTCATCTTTAGAATCACTTAAGGCTGATTTGTCAATTCCTCACGCATTGTAGTAATTTAATTATGTGACATATTTTATTTTAATTATTATTATTACTATTTCGGTGCCTTTATTAAGATAAAAACAGATTATAGGGACTTAGTTGAAATTTTAATGAGTCTTTGAACAAAACTCTCCTAAAACCCTACTCTACGCCGTCTTCACTCTTCTCATTCCTCGATTTCTATTTGTTTCATTGTCAAAAACCCGGTTCCTCCTTGCTATTTCTTGATCATACGACGCTTTTGGAGAAAAAATGGAAGAGTGTTCGAACTATAGAGTCCAACCAGACTCACATCCACTTGATTTGCAAACATGTAATCCATTCTCTCTTTATTTTCGTTTTTGTTTCTGCAATATTTTATTAATTTTGGAATTTATTTGTTTCAGTTTTGTCAAAATCGGATGTCCTCCAAATTCAGATGATATCTTCTATCGGTGTTAATGGTCTTACTCTTCCATTGTTGCTAATTCACTTATCTTCTTTTTTTTATACTTAGAATTTTTTATTTTATTATGATTTCGGATGATTAATCTGAATGTTGCTCTCTGTTTGCTTTGTTACTCTAGGGCATTGGGAATGGGATTAGTCCTTTGGGTAATGTTTGGTTTGGGATTAGGTAGGATTTGAAAATCATAAATAGTGTGTTCTATGTTTGTTTTGGGTTTTGAGTAGGGTAGGTTTTAACTTTATGTCAAATCAGTGTATTAATTTATTTAAAAAGTTAAATGAGAGAGGAGAGATAAAGAGAGAAAGTGTATTAATTGAAGAGAGAGAATGTAGTAGGTATATATAGGAAGGTTTTTAAAATTTGGATGTGGGTTTTGGAAAATTAAAACCTGAATTTAAAATCCGAAAACGAACATAACCTTGCTGTTGATATTTCTTGGTGATTTAGGGACTACGGTGGTACAGTGGTTTCACCCTTGAGCACACATAAAATTGTATGACGTTAAACAGTCAGTTAGTCAGAAATTTTAATTTTAGATATTAGACTGTTTATCCATTCCTTCTCAGATTTGAATACAAATTTGTCTTAGTTTATCCGTTCCTTCTCAGATTTGAATACAAATTTGTCTTAGTTTCTTCATAACTCACTCATTCGTATAGATGAATTATATTTTAGTAGACCTAATCAGATTAACATGGTCCAACAAGATTGACATAGGTAGTGTCAAATCTACAGGTTAACAAGATTAGCAACTTTTGATGGCTGAATCTAAGATGCAAATTGTCGTAGAGAACTAACTACTATATCCAGAATCGAGGAAGTCATCGAAATGACACAAGCAAGAGAGGAGAGGCGAGCTCTTTAGCATTGTACATGCAGCAATCTACTAATTGGTATGCTTGCTTCACTAATTACTTTATGTTTTTATTTATTTCGTTTGTTGAAATCCACAACCCTGTTTAAAATTATTAGCGGAATGGGTCATGATTACTTGCTTTTAAGTAACACCTATGTAAAACTATAGACACTATAGTTTCTTATAAGAAATATGTCAAAGAACACTCCAGTAAGCATACTGAAATGGTTTCAATTGTATGTGATATGATTGTATAATTGTAAGTATATTTCATTCATGCGCATTGATTTTACAGTTATTCAACCTTGAATAACTGAGCAGGTAATTTCGTAGTTAGATTATAACTATTTCAGAATAGGTTTACCACACTGTAAAAATTTAGATTGATGAATGGTTACTATTAAAATGGGAGTATAGTAATGATTGACAAAACTATGAATTTTATGGAATCAATGATGGAAAACTCCTCTATTCATCCAGTATGAATTGGTTCTATTAGCTTACCAGTCATGTTTTTGGTTTTTGTTTAATATTATGCTATTTAAAATTTCACTTCCATTGCATGACTTTTAGAATACTTCTTTCTTGCATAGATATGTCTGTAAGTTTGTGAAGAAGTGATAAGTCGTAATTTTACATCATTATTTTAGATGAATTCATATATATTTTTATGTGAGTTGTGAATTATTTAGTGTAATTACGACTTATTTATATTTTTCACAGTTGAACTTTAATTATTTTATTTCTAATTAAAACAGGCCAAAATTGAGAGAAATTATCCAGTGACCATAATTTATTTTGTGGGACTGATACAATAACTTTTATTGCAAGAAATAAAGATTTGACCAATGCAAATTAAGGAGGGATTTGATTTGAAGAGCATAAGGAAACTTACCAAAAAGATTGGAGATGCAATGAACCTGGACACTCTTAAGAAAGAAAGAAATCAATTAGATTTCTTGGGGGATAAGAAGATAATAAGGAGAATATATACATCAGGATCCCACGCTACGCAGACTGTTCTACATCTCACGCAGATTAGGGGAAGAGCTTCACCATCAAGAACACGAAGAACATCGATTCTTTTATTTAATTTTATAGTTTAATTATGTAATTCATTTTCTAGTCCGAGGGTTGTCAACCTCCCATGAATTATTTATTTGATTGTTAGAAATTTTATGTCGCAAACTTTTATAAAAATTTATCTTATTTCATGCACTTAATCGATTTTATAATAGTTTGATAATTGTTTTAGACTGGCCATCTAGTTGTTAAATTATTTATTGCTATTTCATGATCCATGATCCGTAATTGTTGTGAGGATTGAATTGAGTAGCGAAATAGAGAAAGGCCCTCTAAGTGTAATGAGATCTAGGTTGTATGATTTCTAGCCGGTTTTCCTAGCCTAGTAATTCTATGTTTGGAGTCTTAATGTATTTGGGAGTTCGAATCCATAAGGTCACTCGTAAATAGTTCAATTTAGTGGTCGTACCCTAATTGATGATCTTAAGAACATTCGGGTTAATTTGGTCGTACCATTAGCCTAGGAATTTGAGTTTATATAATTGTTGGCATGTTTAATTCTTGCGATTTTATGAATTAGGATATGAGAGGGGATCAAATCCTTGGACTATGTTTTCAATTTTATTTGTTTATCTTATTTTTATATTTTCTTGCAATTTTAATTATTTACTTTCATGTTTATTAGTTGTTAGATTCAATTCATCCCCCCTTGTTGCTTTCTTAAAAACACGATTAATTCAATTTAAATTCGATTACTCCCTGTGGGTTTGACCCGTACTTATCCTACTACACTCTAGTGTGAATTTGTTTGGAAAATTACAAATCTTATTTTTGGGTGCCGGAGACAGCACACTAAATTTTGGCGCCATTGCCAGGGAGTAATCTCGAATTTTATTGATTTTTTTGTGTTTTTGTTTTATTTTTTTGAATTCTGTCCAGCAGTGCACTGACACTGAACCCTTCAGTGTCAGTCTGTTTTTTTTTATTTTTCTGAATTTTCGAGTTTAATCACTTTCTCCCCCTTGCAGGCTTAGTTCTAATGGATCGATATCATGGTTTTTATGGTCAGAATATTCAGCCATGTAGAGTTTGTGCAACCACACTTCATTCCACTCATGATTGTCCATCCTAAATTGATAGATTAGCGGTAAGACGAAGGGATGAATATTGGAGAGCTAATCAACAAAGTCATTAGAATGATCAACCATATGTCAACACTTGCAATCAAGGGTGGCATAACTCCCATAATTCCCGATATATGGACAACTCTATGATCAACCATATAATTTTCAAAGGCGTGGCTACAAGGCGTGGCTACAACGGATGGAAATTAGTAATTTGATATTTCAACAAGGAATTCAATTGAGTATTTGGAGTTTGGAGCGCCAATGTAGCCAATTAAGGACTGAGGTTGAACGTATGGTGGCACAAGAAAGTACAAATAATGAGGAATGTATTGAGGAGTCCACCCATGATGAGAATTTGGAGATGGAACCAAAATTAATGAGGTTGAGTGTGCTGAAAATTATGCATAATTGTTGTAGAAAAATCTGTCCGCAGAAACTAACACTGAACCCTTCAGTGTTATGCCTGCTGAAATTCAAAAAAATGAGGTAAAATCATCCGAATCAGTTTCCATTAATTCTGATTTGTTTTCATTTCAATACAGGTTGGAAAAGGTGGTTGATATCCCTCAAGAAAAGGAGACCATTGATGTGTTTCAGATTGAAGAGATTCATAATCCTTCTCTTGAGACGATCAAGCAAACGTTCATGGAGCTTCGTGAAAAAGAGCTGACCAAAAACCATGTCAATTTTATGGGAGAGAGTACTTCTTTCAAACCAAAGAAGCATGAATATTGGTTTGAGTACTTTACTCCGATCACGTGAAAGGGAAGTGAACGTCGAGCCAACATCGTAAAGAAAAGACTCTTGTTGGGAGGCAACCCAACTTAGGTTTTTATTTTTATTTTTATTTTATTTTTCTTAATAAATAATCATGTTCTTTGGTACGTGCTAATTTTCAGGTGGTGTTAATGATGATTCTAGATATAGAAGAGAAAAATCTCAACTTGTGGTCAATCACATGGAGCTTAATTCGGTGACTTCTTTCCACTCTTGCACTTGAATTTTTCTTGAATTTTATTGTGTTTGTTTGCTTGAGGGCAAGTAAATGATTAGGTGTGAGTAAGTTTGGTATATTGAGTGGTATTTGAAGTTGCAATTTTTTTTTGTTAATGGCATGTGCATATAATATTTCATTTGGAATAATATTCTTATACATATGCACATGTGAAGTTGGTGTTGGATTTATGGTGAAATTGTGCCTTTGATTTGTGAAATTTTTGGCATGACAAGAGAATTAGATTTGATGTACCGATACTTGTGAGTTGTTGGATTTGTCTTGTTATTTTTGTGACGAATGTGGAATAATTTTTGTTTGAGAATTCATGGCAAAATTACCCTATTTTGTGAGCTTTGAGCCTTGAAGAGCTATCATCTATAAATTCAAGCTCTATATTTTTCTTGATTGAGTGCAAATTGAACTTGATATGTACATTCTAAAACTTGCTCCTTGAATGCATTTTGAGATCATACATTTGAGCATGTGTACTTAAATGATAAAAGCACCTAGGTAACCATATTTTGGCCTTCTTTTTACCTACCCAATCATATTAATCTTTTAGGAGAGCCAAGTTGAGCTTAACCTTTTCTTTGATGAATGAGCATATTAAATTAGCCATGTTCCATTTCTTTTTTTAACTCCTCCAATTGAACCCCTACTATTTTGCATATTGTGGAATTCATTGAAAAATATTTCTTGTGGTTGAATTGAAGATGAAGGGGAGATGGTGGTTGAGAAAAAGAAAAAAAATGGAGAAAAGAAAAAATGACAAAAGAAGAAGAAGAAAAATGGTTGAAAAAAAATTTGAGCATGCAAAACAGAAAAGAGAAGCCAGAAATTGTTGTAGAATTTTTCTGTACAAGAACATTGAACCCTTCAGTGTTGCCCCTATTTTTTGAAATTGTGAAAAGAAACAGGTGTGGGTAGGGGATGTGTTGATGAAAATCATATTTTATTAAAAGAAAATGAAGAAGGGAATGTGTTAAAAAATGAGAATGACAAGATGTATCCCTTTGATATACGTTTCATATGATTAATACAATTTGTAAAGTGGTAAATTTAGCCTTTCTAATCCCTTTTATCCCACCTTATCCCAAGCCCCATTACAACCATTTTAAAATTCTTTTGATATTTGAACAATGCTCGTTGAACTTGGTGGAGATTTGATTTGGGAACAAGCCTATGGTCATGTCTTATCTTGTTTAATTTTGAGTGTTTTGCTATCCATTACATATCTTGAGCGTTATTGAACGAAACTATTGTGAGGCCATAAATTCTTGAATTCTTGTATTCTACATAAGTTGTAAATTTTTGTGAGGCATTCTATCACTCATTTGCAAATTTTTGTGAGGCATTCTATCACTCATTTGTATTTGGTGTACCTTATTTAATCTCTTTTGAAAGTGTCATTGTTTTGCTATCACTTGCATATGATTGTTATTTTTCCTATACTTTGTTTTTAGTCTTGTTTTGCTTGAGGACAAGCAAAGGTTTAGGTGTGGGTAGTTTGATAAGTCGTAATTTTACATCATTATTTTAGATAAATTCATATATATTTTTATGTGAGTTGTGAATTATTTAGTGTAATTACGACTTATTTATATTTTTCACAGTTGAACTTTAAATATTTTTATTTCTTATTGAAACAGGTCAAAATTGAGAGAAATTGTCCAGTCACCATAATTTATTTTGTGGGACTGATACAATAACTTTTATTGCAGAAAATAAAGATTTGACCAAGGCAAATTAAGGAGGGATTTGATTTGAAAAGCATAAGGAAACTTACCAAAAAGATTGGATATGCAATGAACCTGGACACTCTTCAAGAATGAAAGAAATTAATTAGATTTCTTGGGGGACAAGAAGATAAATAAGGAGAATATATACATCAGGATCCTACGCTACGCAGACTATTCTGCGCGCATCTCACGCAGATTGGGGGGAAGAGCTTCACCATCAAGAACACAAAGAACATCGGTTCTTTA
Source organism: Pogostemon cablin (assembly GCA_023678885.1). NCBI lineage: Eukaryota > Viridiplantae > Streptophyta > Magnoliopsida > Lamiales > Lamiaceae > Pogostemon > Pogostemon cablin. The sequence continues at coordinate 11,187,542 of CM042983.1, forward strand.
ATTTAATTTTATAGTTTAATTATGTAATTCGTTTTCTAGTCCGAGGGTTGTGAACCTCCCATGAATTATTTATTTGATTGTTAGGAATTTTATGTCGCAAACTTTTATATGAATTTATCTTATTGCATGCACTGAATCGATTTTATAATAGTTTGATAATTGTTTTAGACTGGCCATCTAGATTAATTGTTAAATTATTTATTTCTATTTCATGATCCATGATCCGTAATTGTTATGAGGATTGAATTGAGTAGCGAAATAGAGGAAGGCCCTCTAGGTGTAATAAGATCTAGGTTATATGATTCCTAGCCGATTTTCGTAGCCTAGTATTCTATGTTTGGAGTCTTAATGCATTTGCGAGTTCGAATCCATAGGGTCACTCGTAAATAGTTCAATTTAGTGGTCGTACCCTAATTGATGATCTTAAGAACATTCGGGTTAATTTGGTCGTACCATTAGCCTAGGGATTTGAGTTTATATAATTGTTGGCATGTTTAATTCTTGCGATTTTATGAATTAGGATATGGGAGGGGATCAAATCCTTGGACTAGGTTTTCAATTTTATTTGTTTATCTTATTTTTAATATTTTCTTGCAATTTTAATTATTTATTTTCATGTTTATTAGTTGTTAGATTCAATCCATCCCCCCTTGTTACTTTCTTAAAAACACGATTAATTCAATTTAAATTCGATTACTCCCTGTGGGTTCGACCCGTACTTATCCTACTACACTCTAGTGTGGATTTGTTTGAAAAATTACAAATCTTATTTTTGGGTGCCGGCGACAGCACACCAAGAAGAGTGAGTGAGCCATATCTAATCATTAAGTGAAGTACACAAACCTGTATGTTAAGAATTTAGATACATGTTTGTCTAAGGAGATCCTCGTGGTTAGGGATTGAAAATGTTGAGAACGTCAATGAATAACTGAAATAGATAAACTCCAGTAATTTATTTTGATTATAAATATTGTGATTTTCTTCGTAGGATCATCTCTCACAAAACTAAGCGAGGAGAGGCAACACTTGCTCGCCTTAAGGTGTGCGAGGGCATTCCACCATCATACGACAAAGTGAAGAGAATGGTTAATCCTACTGCCCTCAAGTGAGCTAATTCCTTATCTTAATTTGTAAAATTGGATTCTGGTCAAATTCAGAGTGGCCTGCGAGTGCAAACCATTAGTTATTAGTAGGCCTAATTGATAATAATCCTCCCAATTACCAAAATCCAGCTAATAGCCTAATAACAAAATAGTTAACCTCGTGTAGTATCTAAAAGAACTGGTGGATAATTTCATGTTTTCGCTTTGAAATCTCATCCTCTCCCTCTCTCTCCAACTTCAACATCATCACATGGGGGTACTCACATGAGCAATCTCTATTCCTGATTCATCTTCTCAAAAGTTTCAATGAGGGTGAATGTATTATAAAAAGGCCTTTGTTAATATTCAAACATTACAATGTAGGTAATGACCTTCTATATGGAAGTCTTTTCCTAATAAGGAAATAGAAAATGGTGCTCTATGGGAGGGTGAAGGAACGGTTAGACTTGTGTTATATTTCAGTTGTTATTTATATTGTAGTTTTTGTGGATTATAGTGGGTAATTAAGGGAGCAATGGATGTGGATATTGGAGCAAACCCATTTGCTGAAGGAGGCGACCAAGATGAATGCTGCGACGACTGAGCCGTTAAAGTGGTCGACATTGTCTACACATTTATGCTACATGTTTATTCTGCATAGTTATACATGATTACTATAATGAGATCTCTGTATAATGAGCCATAAATTGCTATTATATTCAGCTTTGAATTGTGATCAAATATTCGTATTATAGGAGCAACTGCCTTTCAACAAGAAGCAATTCACTGCTTACTTAATGAAACACATCGCTTGAAGGCGAATTTAAAATCAAGAAAACAATTGACGGGGCAACCAAGTTTCTGGAATCTAAAATTAAAGATCCCAGATTGAAGCAGAAGTGAATTTCTATGTTCCTAATTACACTTAAGCATGACAAACTCTTTAAAGTACTTATATTAAAATGACATGATGAACATTGCTTTCGATTTTCATAGTTTTGTGGGAGATAGCATGGGGACGACTGCGCTTTTGTGTTCATTTACTACAAGGAAGGTGCGGTTGATCCTACATTTTTGTACTTTGCACATGGTTTGAAGGAAATCAACTAATTAAGTGCTAAGTTGCTGCAAATATATATTGCCCTTGACAATTATTATAACACGTGAATTAAGATTTACTCTCTGGATGTTTAGTCCATAAATTATAAGAAATGTCATTGTGTAAAGTAGATACTTCTTACAGTTATCTCCTATGTTTTTTCACTATATGTTTTTTTTCCTTGGAAATTTTCATTCTAAAAACTTTGTTACATGATCTTCTCTTATTTGAATATATACTATAGATATTTTTTTACTTTATTTATTATTTAAAAATATAACAATACCCTTTAAAGATTGGTTAAAAATTAATTTTCTTAAATCACACATTTACTGTGTCTGTAAAGATAACTACATAATGGATGAAGTATAACTTAATAAAAATATCTTTAATATAAAAAATTATTATTATTTGTAATTCAAATTATTTTTAATTCAATAAAATTTTGATGATCCACCACAAACAAAAAAATATATATTTTTTAAGAATTTATTAACGAAATTCAATTAGTTGTAATTATCAATGAATTAGCAAAAATAATATTTTTCTTTTAGCAACGGAATGACGACGGATTTATTCCCTATTTTACCAAAGGATATCAATGGAATTATTAGCAACTGATTGACAACGAAATTATTTATTAATGGATTTCGTTGTTAATCCGTTTGTAAACTAATTTAACAATGAAATTAAGGCTTTTACCAATGGAATATTCCATTGATAAAAAAATAGTTTTTTTTTGTAGTGTATATCCCGCGTAGCACGCTGATTGCATGCTAGTTTGTTTGGTATTGTCATGGTTATAACTCACTCCATCTTATTCTCATCCATAAGTCATATCATAATCATAATATATTAAAAGTGGCTAGTCTCATGGTTAACATTTTTTCCCATTTTATCCCCACCAAATTTTCTTAATTACATCTTTAACTTTATATTATTTAAAATATTTTTGTATGCATGTAAGACTCTTTGTATTCATTTAGGCTCTTGGAGTCTCTTAAATTAATTATTAATATAAATATATATCATGAATTCACAAAGCCATTTAATGAATAATTAATATGATGAGAAAATCAAACACTATAAAATGTAGAGTAACTTGTAGTGGCAATGTAATAGTTTGAGGCGGACTCCATGAACAAATCCATGACAACAATGAAATCTTCTCGAATGCTTGGTTAGACGAGAGGACAAAGATGCAGAGACGAATGCGCCATCGTTCTAAGAGTAGGGATGGTTATAAGATGATATATAATTTGTGGTTAGTTTTTTTAGGTCTGCTTGATTTTCTAAAAGAGCTTGAAGAGAAATTTAATTTTGTGTAAGACTTGTGTAAGTATCAACTTATTATTATTTTTTATATATTTTATATATTAAAAGAATGGATAAAGTTGTATGCGGCTTCTGATTTTGCATTGTCTAATAATTTCCTAATTGAATACTATTCAAGTAAAAGTAGTGTAATTAACTACTAAGTATGATCCACCTTATAAAAATGATTATTTATATCAAATTCTATACTATTTGATCGACCATTTATGTATGATTAATCATTATGGGGGAATTAACTTGAAGTTCTTCACTTCAATAGTAATCTAGCAATTTTCTGTATTATTACGTAACTACAGTATTTATTTTAATAAATATTATTATTATTATTATATTATTATTATTATTATTATTATTATTATTATTATTGTAAGATTTCTATGGGCTAAAAAAATGGATTTAGTAAAAATAATAAAATATAACTTACACATTGATTTTTCTTTTTTGTGGTCACAATGTAAACTTGTAAGTTTTTTTAATAATAAATTATTAATATATAAATATATGTGAGCATTACTTATTATATACATATCATATTATAATTGCAATCATAATAATATATTAAAAATTAATATCACTGAAAAACTTTTTTTCTAACTCTTTATCTCCACTTTTTATAACATCTTTAACATTCCCCAATTAATGACATAGGAATTATTTAATATTTACATTATATTAATAAATACTACTTGACATCCAACATTATTAATAATAAATTTATTTATATTAACAATGACTCTTCATATTCTTAATAACTACTTTAATATATAACGTTTGTATATTCTTATTCTATCTAACTAATTTTGTATTGATCATGTCTTCATTAAAATTCATTAAATTAATTTTAATGTACCTTTTAATCTTTTCAAAATTTATTTATTTAATATAATTCTATGAACTTAATTAAATAACTTAAAATTAAATAATTAAGATTAAAAAATATTAATTAATCATATTATTCTTTAATATTATAAATAATTTGAATCTTTATATTTATAAAATATTAAATAAAGAATTATATATTTTTTAAACATCTTGAAAATTCTATAAAATTCTTTTAATTCCTTGTAGGTGTATAAAGTGTGAGGTAATTTTTATAATTAATAGCATTCCAAAAATATAAACTAATTTCCACTATTAATGCAAATTTAATCATTTATGTATTAAAAAGGAATAAAAGAGAAACCTTAACTTAAGACACTTGAATATATTTTATTTTAACCTGAATACTGCATATTAAAAATAAAACACTTCACATGATATTCAGTCAAATAAAATTAAAAACTACTCTAAATTTTCATTTTAAAATTTCATAATTATTAACATAAAATTATCTCCCAAAATAATATATTTTAAAATTAGAATTTTTTTAAAAAAAAAAATTATATTCTATTTTGACAAACGAATTAGACAATTCGCGTTTATGAAACTTTTTATTAATAATAAAGTATGACATGATGAGAGTTGTATAATTAGTATAGTACATTGTATACACTATTACTCTTAATTGTATATGTTTTTGTCTATATTTGTATGTGGGTACACCCTATCTTTAAGTGCACCCGAATGCACACTATAAATTGCCTAAAAAAAGAAAAGAGACCACTAGAAGAGCAAAGGCCAAAAATTCACTATAGTATATAATTAAGAAATTAATAAAAAAAATGCATACAATAATTTGCTTATTTAATAATTAATCAATTAATAATAATATATCATATGAACATGGCAAACACATTTAATGTAAGTACTTATATGAGATGAATAAAAAGTAGTTTATATAATAAAAAGTTTTAATTTTTATAATAAAAAGGTGATATTCTGATCAATTAATAAAAAGTGATAATAATATTTTATAAACAATTTATAGTATAAATAAAAAATGATAATATTTTATAACGAAAGTAATAACTAATTTAAAAGGTATAAAATAATCTTACGTGAGACGGTCTCACGCAAGACTTGCGCGATGAATATTGTCAGACAAAACACATGGTATGAAAGAAGTTTTATTTAATTAATAAATAGATTATTTACTTAAATAAAATATAACAAAAGAATAATCGTAAAATAAATTACGACGTGCCTGCGACGTGCAACGCACGTCTATAAAAACTAGTATATTAAAAGGGGCTTGTGTCATGGTTAACATTTTTCCTATTTTCCCTACCTAAATTTCTTTATTACATTTTTAACTTAAATTAATAATAAATAAATTATTTATTTTGCATGCAAGACTATTTGCATTTATTTAGGTCACCCAAGTCTTTTTAACTCCCTTAATTAACTACTAATATTAATATGTTACAATGAATTCACAAAATCATTTAATGAGTAATTAATATGAAGTGGAAATCAAGCATTATAAAATGAAGTATCTTACGGCGGCAATGTAAGTGGCTTGTGACTTGTGTCATGGTTAACATTTTTTCCCATTTTATCCCTACCTAAACTTATTTATTACATTTTTAACTTAAATTAATAATAAATAAATTATTTATTTTGCATGCAAGACTATTTGCATTCATTTAGACCACCCAATTCTTTTGAACTCCCTTAATTAACTACTAATATTAATATGTTACGATGAATTCACAAAATCATTTAATAGTAATTAATATGAAGAGGAAATCAAACATTATAAAATGAAGTGTCTTACGGCGGCAATGTAAGTGTTGGAGACGGAATTCACGACAGCAATGGAAGCTTCTCGAATGCTTGGCTAGATAAGAGGAAAAAAGATGAAGAGTCAGATGTGACATCGAAGAAGGAGACGACGACGTCGCTTTGAGAGTAGTGATGATTATGATCCATCAATTATGTTTGATTAACTTGAAGTTCTTCACTTCTATTATGATCTAGAATTTTTTTGCACTATTACTTAATTACATTTTTTTATTAACATTATTATTATTATTTGTAAGATTTCTACCAGCTACAAGATGAATTTAATAAAAATAATAAAAAAGGCTTATATATTCGTTTTTTCTTTTTTGAATCGCGATACAAGATGATCAAAGGTTTTTTTTCCTAATGATAAATTATTAATGTATCACTATATATAAACATTACTTTATATATCATATCATAATTTTAAAGTTACTAGCTTTGAGAAACATTTTTTTTAATTATTAACTCCACTTATTTCTCTTTATAATATCTTTAACATTCTTCCAAAATATTTAATATTTACATTATATTAATATTAAATTTATATTAATAATGACTCTTCATATTCATAATAATCATAATAACTACTTTAATATATTATGGTGTATACTCATATATATTCTATTCAATTAATTTGGTAACGATCCGTCTTTCCACTCCTTCATTCATTTAATTAAGTTTAATGCATGCACCTTTTAACCTTTTCACAATTATTTCTTTTATATAATTTATAAAATCTCAAATAAACAACTTAAAATTAAATAATTAAGATTAAAACTTTTTTATTCATCATATTATTCTTTAATTGTATTAAAAATTTTAAAATCTTTATGTTTATAAAATACAAAATAAAGAATATAATTTTTTTTATACATCTCGAAAATTCTATATACTAATTCTTTTAATTCTTCTAGATGTATAAACTATTAAGTGTGAAATAATTTTCAAAATCAATAACATTCTTAAAGGTATAAACTAATTTCTACAATTAATGTCTTTTAATCATTTAAAGTATTAAAAAAAAAGAAACATTAAATACAAAAAGTCATTAACATTTTTAAATACTTATCATGAATATATTTTATTATGACTAAACAAATTAAAAATAAAATTTTAAAAATAATCATTAATTTATTATCAAAATAATTTACAATAATATCACATGAACAATAATATAAATAATAAAATACTTCACATAATATCGAGGCAAATATAAAATAAAAAAATACCCTACACTTTCATTTTAAATTTAATTAGTATTTTGAAGTAAAGATTTTTATAAAAAAAAATTGTATTCATGTAAAAAGATTTAAGAGAAGTTATGAACGATTAAAATAAAAAATAAAAAATTAAGATTCTCAATACTATCACTACACGAGCACATGTTCAAAATTAAAGTAGTATAGAATTAAGAAACTAACAAGAAAGAACAGAAAAAATACATACAACAATTTACTTATTTAATAATTTATCAATTAATAATATATTAGATGAACATTGTTAAAAAAATTGTATTAAAGTTTTATGCAATTAATAAATAGATGATTTACTTAAATAATTTATTATTATATTAAAAAATAATTTTTGGGAAAAAAAGACGTAAAAAAAATTATAAAATATGACGTGTATGCGACGTGCATCGCACGTCTAAAAAAGACTAGTAGTATATATATATATATATACTTTTTTTCATATATTAAGAAATATTGTTATTTTATATGTAGTTGTATTTGTATTAATAGTAAGTGGTAAATCATTAAGTATGATCATTTTTACTAAAAGGAGAAAATGAGGATATTTGAAATGGACACTAAATATAGTAAAATGATCAGATATCTTTTACTAGAATGAGAAAATGAGTACCGTTGATGGGAACATCAAATATACTCCCTCTATCCGCCCAATAGGTATACATTTGTTTTTTGCACGAGGATTAAGAAGTATTATTATTTAATGGTAGTAGGTAGTTGTATTAGTGATGCGAAACCATATATTAAATGTATTAGTGATGTATGTGGGTCTCATGTATTTAAAAAGGGAAATATATACCTTTGATGCGGACGACATACATAACAAAATGTAAACATTTCTTGCGAACAAAGGAAGTAATGAAATGAGGAGGGATTGAGGGAGTAATTAGTATATTTAATATTATCGCTAGGTTTGTAAAGATTTAGTAATCATTAATTAGAGTATAATAATATTTTAGAAGAAAACAAGTTGCATATAATGAAATACCATCGAAAAACCGGAGATCTACACTGCAAATAGCCTTATTTATCTAGTTACTTGATACTCCCTCCGTCCGCCCAAAGGTGGATATTTATTTTTTGCACGTGAATTAAGAAGTATTATTATTTAATATGTAGTTGGTAGTTGTATTAGTGGGGTGTATGGGTCCCATAAATTTATTGTATTAGTGATGTGTGTGGGTCCCATGTATTTAAAAAATAAAATATGGACCTTTGATGCGAACGCCCAAAATAACAAAATGTCCACCTTTCGGACGGACGAAGGGAGTAATAAATTTTACTCTTTGCATATTTTAGAAGAAAACAAGTTACATATAATGGAATACCATTATAAAACAGGAGATCTACACCACAAATAACCTTACCTATCTAGTTACTTGATAATAAATTTTACTCTTTGCAAAATTAAAAAATAATACTTTCTTCGTCTCGTTATAAAAATTACATTTTATTAATTAAAGTGTCTTACCACAATAATTGCACTTTCCTTTTTTGGTAAATATGATCCGCACAAAACAAATACACTAAAACCAAAAAAAATAAAAAATAAAAAATTTAGAATAAACATTGAGTTGCAACATCCAATAAGGAAATACTCGAACTCATTCCTTGTTTATTAGATTTACTAGTATTATTCATTTATCAAAATAAACACTCTTATATGATCAATTTAATCATCCATAGCACTATTTTTAAAAGAAGTAAAATAATGACCTATATGTAATATGAATATATATTGAATCCGAAACGATCAAAGTTGGAGTAGCAATTCGGGATTAATTTAATAAAAATGACAAATAGTACTTGGAAATATCAACAGTCAACTCAAGTATATATGGTGTCATTAATGGATGCTCTGATAAATTATTGATGCACGAATAATAATTAACTTATGTATTGTGGAATACAAATTCTAGAGTGTTTAAGAAAACTTAATAACTAAGAAAAAAAGTATTCCCTCCGTCTCTGAAAAGTATGCACACCTCTTTTCGGCACGGAGATTAAGAAAGTGATAACTTTTAGGGGTATAATGGTATTTTTATGTAATATATAAATGATAAAGTATGGTAGGTAGAGATGGTTTTTTTGTAATTAAAGTGTATGGGGAAGGGTGGTTGTTTTTTACTTTTTGCTTTTTTTTGGGATTTGCAAACTTTTGTGGGACAACCCAAAATGGAAAGTGTGCCAACTTTTTAGAGACGGTGGGAGTAATCAGTATTGGATGGATGCAAGCAGAGAATCTAGAAAAGTGAAGGCCATTCCCACCGCCACATATGCCTATAAATAGATATGTACCATTGTAATAATTGAACATCCATATCACAAAACCATTGTCACTCGTACCATATTTAGTGAAAATGGCAGAGTCGTCCAAAGCTGTGAGCATTAAGCTGTTGATCGACAGTGGCAGCAAAAGAGTGCTGTTTGCTGAGGCAGGCAAAGACTTTGTAGACTTCCTCTTCTACATCCTCTCTCTCCCCGTTTCCACTCTCATTCGTCTCATCGGCAAACAAGCAATGGTCGGTTCATTACCCAAACTGTATCAAAGCTTAGAAAAACTGAATGAAACCTACGTCCAACCCAACGTAACCAAAGACACTCTTCTCAAACCTCCACTCCCAAATAATGTCTATTCTGCTCCTCTCCTGTCTCTCGATGAGACACCCACAGCTGCCAAGAATTTCTACAGGTGTTGCAGTTGTGGCCGTTATGATGTCACCGATGACCCACGAACCATCTGTAAACATTGCCGCCGTACGATGAACACAACGGTTACCTATGTTGGTTATGATGAACAGGGGTCTGGCGCCGGTGGCGGTGGCGGTGGTGGGGTTGTGAAGGGGGTGGTGACCTACATGGTTATGGATGATCTAACTGTCAGCCCCATGTCCACCATCTCATCTATCACTCTTCTTAACCACTTTAAAATCAAAGATCTCGGTGCATTGGAGGAGAAGATCGTGGATTTTGGGATCAATCAGGTACTTTTTTAAGTTTAAAACATAAATCGCTGTATCTTTATATTTTATTTGAAAGTATACAAAATAGATAAGGCGTTTATTTTTGTTCCAAATCTTTGCTTTGATTTTGTTTCACAATAATATTTTTTTATTAATTTTCAACTTTATAAAATTAACGATGCAGTCCTGTTTTATAAAAGGCAAAAGCTCATGTGCACCCGGGCGCACGGAACACTTTCCGTGCGCCTTTATAAATTTGTGCTAAATTGTATACCTTTTAGTATACAGATGTGTACCCTTTATTTTCTAAAGAAAAATCTGGGCGCACGAACAACACTCCGTGCGCCTTTAGAATTTTGTGTTAAATTGTATACCCTTTAGTATAAAAATGTGTACCCTTTATTTTCTAAAGAAAAAAAAATATTAATGAAAAGTGTATACCCTTTAGAACAAAATTGTGTACCTTTTAGTAATTAAAGTGTATACCCTTTAGACCAAATTAATGTACCCTTACCCATAATACAAAATTTTTAAAGGCGCACGGAATGTGTTCCGTGCGCCCGGGTGCACGCAAGCCTCACTCTTTATAAAATTAGAAAAATGGAATACTTTTGAGTAAAATGAATTATTTGGTGAGAATTTGAAAGTTATGTGGTTATTTTATTAGAAATTAACAAATTTTGGATTATTTTTAATAAAGTAAATTTGTATGAGATTATTATGATTTTAAATTCACTCTAAGTTACATTACATATGATTTATGTAAACTAGATTTGTTTTAATAACTGTTTATGTAGGCTGTGAAGTTGTTGAAAGCTGCTTTGGAGTCCAACAAGGTTCTTACAATGGTTTTCCTCATTTAAGGAATTGATATGATCATCTAAATTTAGATGCACTCCTTCGATATTTGTTACTCGAAAGGAGCCATTAATTCTTTAAGCATGGCCTTTCTTATTTAGTTTGTTTGTTTGTTTTTTTTTTTAATTAATTATTCAACATTTATATTTTGTGCGGGTCTTCACCAAAAAGTGCCTGCATTGTCTCTTTTTTTATATATATATATATATATATGATCACATGACTCTTGAAATATGAGATGAGACAATGAAACGAAATAGATAATCCAAATTCAAAATGTGTTTATGTTTATATTACGAGGAAGAATTATAAACGAGGAAGAAGAAGACAACGTGGATGAAAATGTCTTAAATGTTAATTTATTTATTTTTTTTTGTAAAGGTATACCCTTTTAGATATTAAGTACATTGATCAGAACTATACTATATAGATAGCTGAAGTATTATACGTTTATGCTATTGTATATATATGTCAGTTCTTAATTTGTTATAGTATGTGTTAGCATCAAGGGCACGGAGATTAAGGAGTAATATTTTAATATAAAGTGAAATGAGAGAAATAATATTTAATGTGTAGTGGGTAGGTGTATTAGTGATGTGTGTAAAGTATGTGTGGACCCTATGTATATATATTAATATTTTTTGTGTGAGTCCATATGCTTAAAAAAGAAATGTAACAATTTTTTTGGGACAACCTAAAAAATAAAATGTCACAAATTTTGTTGGATGAAAGGAGTATATTTTAAAATGGTTAAATTCTAGAGTATATCTTGTAATCGTAAACATGCTAAATATCACCAATTTATCCTATAGTACATGGTTCTGAGTTATAAATTTAAATGGTCAAATAAAAATGGGATATTTTATCTAATAAATTAAAAATAGCTACTCTTCTCATATAAGCAAATTCTTATAAAAATAGAATTTTACTTTACAAAATTAAAATTTTTGTATCCTTTTACATTAAAAAATAAGAAACAATAATAGGGGAAAAAACATTTGGGCTGGGCTGAGGAGTTATTATGGTTACCCTGTACCGTGTATAAATGCAATTATAAAATTTAGCAAGCTAGGCTGCACAATATGCCCAAAACACCATAACTTTCAAATTTAATAAATAAAATTTTGAGTGTACGAATATCAGAGTGGTGATTTTTAAGGGGGGAAAAAATAAATAAATAAATTTTGTTGTTAAAAGAAATAATAATAATAATAATAATAATAATAATAATAATAATAATAATAATAATAATAGTAATAATAATAAAATCATCCATAAAACCCCAATCAAGTCTCCATAAAACCTAAATTAATCCGGAATGAATTTAAAATTGAGCCCATTAAGCTTAAAAGGAAGGACATACATTTTATTAACCCAACATATATGTAGTCCAACAAGCCCTTTCAAAATTGGATTGAAGTTGCTTTCTCTCCCAAAAGGGAACGAGGGATGCTTACATGTGGGAAAATATCCATTTTACCGTTTAAGTATATTTGATTTCAATTTTTTTTTAAAAAGTTTTTGAATTCTCAATTTTTTTTTAGAGTGAGGCTTGCGTGCACCCGGGCGCACGGAACACATTCCGTGCGCCTTTAGAAATTTTGTATTATGGGTAAGGGTACATTAATTTGGTCTAAAGGGTATACACTTTAATTACTAAAAGGTACACAATTTTGTTCTAAAGGGTATACACTTTTCATTAATATTTTTTTTTCTTTAGAAAATAAAGGGTACACATTTTTATACTAAAGGGTAAACAATTTAACACAAAATTCTAAAGGCGCACGGAGTGTTGTTCGTGCGCCCAGATTTTTCTTTAGAAAATAAAGGGTACACATCTGTATACTAAAAGGTATACAATTTAGCACAAATTTCTAAAGGCGCACGGAAAGTGTTCCGTGCTCCCGGGTGCACAGGAGCTTTTGCCTTTTTTTTTATTATTTATCCAATTCCATTTTTTTGTCAATTTTGATCCCTTAATTTTAACCTGAAAATAAAAAAATTGTTCGAATATCGCCAAAAAAATTTGGCCTCCAATTCTAATCCTTTATCTATTTATTTTATAAAATATAGTCATTATTTAATTTTTTTTAATTCAATTAGCATATATTTAAATATTATTTTAAAATTAAAAAAAAACTTAATCTTAAATTAAAATAAGAAAAATATTTAAAAATAGAGTACATGTTTTTAAAATTATATAATTTATTTAAATAAAGAATGATATACTTAAATTTTAACAAATGTCAAGATTTTTAAAATATTAATTACATATTAAAAATTTAAGAAAATAAGAAATATAAAAAAATAATATAAATTCATAAAATATGTAATTAAGGAATTTTAATAGACAATAGTGGTAAAAGACTATAGTTTTGGGGGAAAATTAAAAACGCTTTCAAACCTCATAAAAGAAACATTCATCCAATCATACTGCTACATTTCACAATTTTACATATATCACATTGATAATGCCAAAATCAAGCAATTTGTCACTACACATTTTCATAAATTGGAATCTTATTTATTTTTAATATATAATAAAAAGATTCTATCCACACATAATATAATTTACAATTTTTTTACTTATTTTGAAAAGTGGCTTTTGCTTTCTATGATTTCGACGTTCAAAAATTAAGTGAGAATGACATAGGTTGGAAAGATTAAATAATTTTTATGATTGAGTCTGAAGAGTTTGATTTGTGGTGATTTCTTGTACAAATGTCAGGGATTTATGATATACTTAAAGGTACTACACATTTTGCAGATTGAATTTTATTTAATAATAGAGGCATGATTATTAGGTGGACATTGTGCTATCAGGTATAGCTTATATGCAGTAGTGCGTTGGAACATTTCATTAATGATTTTTGTTAAATTCGTGATTAGGTCTATGCTGGAATTCATGAGTAACATTTATTAAATGAATTGGGTGTTAATCCTTGTACCTTGAGGTAAAACATATATTTATGAAATTCCTTAACAGAAGTCAAGTTCTTTTTTGCCATTTTTAAAGTTTTGTTTTTAAACAGAATTTGTTCCTATTAATCGGTTAGTGGGTGTTTGTACCTTAGCGTACCTCTTATTTATTTATTTATTTATTTATTTATTTATTGCTATTCTCTTAGTTAGTCGTACCCTTTTTATAGGCTTTTATTAAAGAAATTATCATTTTGAGATGGTAAGTTGGCCTACATTTGATATTATAAATGAGATCCGAAAAGAAAGCAAAGAAGATATTGAGCTGAAGAAGTGCCATAAAGAGCTATTGTGCAATAAACTTACTTCAGATTATACAACTCAAGAGGGAGTATTACTATTCAATAATCGTTATGTCCTCATGAATTCAACATCGCCTTTGCGAAGGAAAGTGATGGAAGAGCTTCATTCCAGCCCGATAGCAGCATTGTCGCTCAACCATCTGCTGGTCTTCTTCAACCATTGTTTGGGACGACCTCGCCATGGATTTCATCATCGGCCTTCCTGCTTCTGATGGGTATACTGTTATAATGGTTGTTTAACAAAGTACTCACACTTCGGGCCTATTCCAGGAAACTTCACTGCATATAAAACTGCTGAATTATTTGTGAATATGGAGGTGAAGTTGCATGATCGTGATCCTATGTTCACGAGTGCCTTTTAGATACATTGCGCCATAGCACAGCTTATCATCCCCAAACGGATGGCCAGACTGAAGTTGTTAATAGGGGATTGGAGCGGTATTTGCGTGCCTATTCTCAAGATCATCCAGGCTGAATTTAGTTATAATACAAGTGTTCACGGTTATCTAAAAGTTTTTCCTTATCAAGCACTTTACAGGCGGCAGCCACCTTCCGTTCTTCTTTATCTTTCTAGTACAACAAATGTACAACCTCTGTGGCACATCGTGCATTTCAGAAGCTTGCTTAACGATACTATGGGCCTTACAAGGTCATTACAAGAATTAGTGAAGTTGCTTATAGATTTTCCTTGCCTGAGGGTAGTCGGATTCATCTAGTGTTTCATATTTCCAAGCTAAAACACTTTAAAGGATCGTCTGATGTGGATGTTTCTCCTCTACCTAATTAATCAGTTGACAACCACTCTCTATTACAGCCTATCGCAATTCGTGCTCAACGCAAGATCCTTAGACATGGAAAGGCAATTGATCAAGTGTGGGAGAACGGCACCCTTGAAGATGCAACCTGGGAGGATTGGAGTGAAATTCAATTATCATTTCCAAACTTGTAACTTGAGGACAAGGTGGTTTGATACAACACAACCCCAAACTACTCAGCCCAACAACAACGATTAGAAGATGCCCACCACGAAGATTAGAAGACTAAATCATGTTGGATAAGTGAGGATAATATCTGAGAGTTTGTTAGCAATTTTCAGAGGCAGTACACCCACTAAAAATCCTTTCGTCCTTTTCTTTAAATGCTAGCAGCTAGGAAGGAGTGAAGGTTTTGTGAGATTTTGGCTAGTTTTCTGTTTCTTCCTTCTTTGTTCTTGGAGTTCACACTCACTCAAAGAGTGCTATCTTGTAATTTTTGTTTTTGATTCATTTTCAATCAAAATCGTAACACAGGAACGTCAATTTTCTGCTCATTTTTTTGGCTGCAAGGGCGACATGTAGCAGTTGGGTCATTAGTTTAATAATCAGAATTACAATAGGAACACTTATAGAAGTCCTTGAGTTGAGAGCCAAGAGGGGTATTGCATAACCAGGGAGTGGAGAAGGTAGTTTGAAGAGTAAATCTTTGGCTTTTTTGGGCTGAATGTAGGATTCTTTGAGGGATTCTAAGCTGTGGTAGAGATTGGGGAGTGAACCCGCCATTCACGGTTTGCCGAGAAGGCGGACGAGGGTGGAGACGGGGAGGGAAATGAGGTAAAACAGGAAGATCCACAGAGTCTTTCTCGGCATCCGCAAACAACACTCTCTTGCTCTGAGTTTCATGCTTACTTTGGATTCCACCATTTGAAGAGATAATTTCGATCTTGTTTTTATTCTTTTGCTTTTGCTTTTGCTTGTGCTTGTCTTCCATGGGATGTTTGTCTATTTAAAGGGGGTAAATTGTAGTAAATAATCTCAAATGAGATCACATGTTCCATTTTCATGTTTTATCTCCAATTTATATTGTCATGCATTATAACTCCCTCCATCTCATTCCCATTAAGTCTATTAAAATCACATAATTGAAAGGAAATCAAAGTAGAAAATGATAGAATTCATCGTAGCAGTTAGAATCAACTAAGGCAGAGGAAGAAAGAAAACAGAAAGAAGGAAAACCGTATTTTTATTATTCAAAGTTCTGTTACAGAATAAAAGAGTAAAGTCTTTTTAAAGAGTAAACTGATTTCATCCCACAAATCTAAGTATGACACGTGTCTGTCTAGAATCTTCTAAAATCCAACTTCTCAAGTTGTGATAACATGTTATATATTTCAACACCCCCTTCTCAAGTTGGAGCATTTGTGAAAACCAAGCCCAACTTGAACAAAGAAATTCTAGAAAATCCATAAGCAGCATGCAGGGCCGGCCCTAGGGGTTGTCCCCGTGGGCTCAGGCCATGGGCCCCATAATTTGGGGGCCCCAACATTTTTATATTTATATGTATATATGTACTATTAAATTTTGATTTAGGCCCAAATTTTATTTATTTATTTAATGTTAAAGGTCCAACTAAAGGAAACATATTTATAATATCAATCATTTTTTTCTTGATTAAATAAAAAATTATACTGCTCTCTACAAATTATACAATACAAAAGTCCCTTTTTAATCTTCTTTCATGAAACCACCAACACAATTGAATATTCATACTGAATTATTTTCCAATTTCAAATTGCTCGCTGCATTTTTTTTTCCTATGCAAATTTAGTCATTTTAAGGGCCTCAATTTTATATTTTGCCATGGGCCCCTAAAATCTCAGGGCCGGCCCTGGCAGCATGTCCCCAACAAACTAAACGTAACAGCAAACTGGAAAAAAGGAAAAAAAACAAAAGAAGACAAATCATAGCAGCAGATCACAGGCTTAGTAGCAGGTCATAGACAAAGTCTCCATAAGCAGCAGTAGATACTTCAAGGAACAACCATAGTAGCAAGGGCAATAGTAGTCAATAGCAATAGAAGTAGTATCATCATTCAATTGCATTAGTAGTAGCAGCAACAGTAAAGGTAGCAATAGCAATAGAAGTTGCATCAACAGTAGAAGCATCAATAAAAATAGAAGTAGAGGCAGTAATAACAATAGAAGTAGCAGAACCATAGGAAGAGACAACAGCAAGCAAAAACAATAGCGACAAATCATAATCATATACCAAATCAGAAACAGAAATCTATAGCATTAGCAAAGTGTACATGCTGTTCGTGAGTGTCTGGGGATGATTTAAGTTGGGGCACCCCATTGGAACTAACGTATTTCGTCATCTCTTGCTGAAAAAGAGCAGAGAAATCTGATGACAAATTCGAGGACTTAGAATAATAGCACGTATCAAAGGTGACAATAGAATTGGCATGATCTCGTTTAGCCTTATAATCCTTATACCATTCCTTAAATCCATGTAGTTTAAAATATGAGGACAACGCATGTCCAGGACGACCACAATGCTCACAACTCAATTTATCCTTTTCTTCCCTTGTCATCCTAGTTACTCCCTTACCCATAGTACCACCATTAACGGGGAATGCTGGAACTTTTAACCATCATGGCTGAAGAATCACTAGTAAAGTGAATATCCACAGATCTATATCTCTCTGCTTGAATAAACATAGAATAAACCTTAGTCACAGTAGGCAAAAGATCCATAAGAAATATATGATCACGAACAGGCTCATAAGTATCATTAAGACCCATTAAGAACTCCAAAACCTTAATGATCTGAGCACGATCAAGAATAGCCTGCCTAAGAGCACATGCACATTGATAGACTAACAGAGGTTGAACACAAGCCAATTGATCCCAAAGCCCCTTAAGAATAATTTCCTTGACTAATGCTAGCAATCTCACGACATAATTGATAAATGAGAGGGCCATTACTCTCACCAAAACGTTGGGCTAAACTATCCCATAACTCCTTGGCAAATTCAGCAAAAACAATAGAATATAAAATATCTTGAGAAACACAATTCAAAATTCAAGTAATGACCAAACTATCAATTCGTTTCCAAGTGTTGTAGGTAGCATTAGTAGCAGGAGGGGAAGGAAACATACCATCAATGAAACCAAGTTTTAATTTCGTGCTGAAAGCCAATAGCATAGATCACTTCCACGAAATGTAGTTAGAAACGGTGAGAGGATGACTCACAAATGTAATACCAGAGTGATCAGAGGAGAGAGATAAAGGGGATCATTGATATTAACCATCGAAGAACCACTCGTCGTCGGGTCAGAGACGGAGGCAGCAACCGTAATCGGTGGAGCAGAAGAACCAAAAATAAAAAAGATACCCAAGTCAATAACAAAATCCAACAAAAATCAAGGTATTCCCCAAAAAATCCAGGGATGGATCAAAACTTGGTAATTGATACCATGTTGAAATTACAGAATCAAAAGGAAATCAAAATAGAAAATGATAGAATTCATCGTAGTAGTTAGAATCAACTAAGGCAGAGGAAGAGAGAAAACAGAAAGAAGGAAAATCGTATTTTTATTATTCAAAGTTCTGTTACAGAATAAAAGAATAAAGTCCTTTTAAAGAGTAAACTAATTTCATCCCACAATCTAAGTATGACACGTGTCTATCTAGAATCTTCCAAAACCCAACTTCTCAAGTTGTGATAACCTGTTATATATTTCAACAAAGTCATCATTTTTTTAATGTATTAAGAAATATTATTATTTTATATGTAGCTGTATTTGTATTAATAGTAAATGGTAAACATATATATAACCCTTTTTACTAAAAAGGAAAAATGAGAACATTTGAATGTGACATTAAATATAATAAAATGAGAATCTTTTACTAGAATGGGAAAATGAGAACATTTGAAGGGGACATCCAATATAATAAAATGAGGAGGGATGAAGGGAGTAATTAAATAGTATTGCTAGATTTGCAAGGATTTAATGGTCATTAATTAGAGTATAATAATATTTTAAAAGAAAACAAGTTACATAAAATGGAATACCACTATAAAATAGGAGATCTAAACCGTAAATAACCTCATATATCTAGTTATTTGATTATAAATTTTACTTTTTGCATGTAAATTAAAAAATATTATTTTCTTCTCACTACAAAAGTTACATTTTTCTAATTAAAGCATCTCACCACAAGAATTACTTTTTTTTTTTTTTTTGATAAAAAGGGTCCACACGAAACAAATACACTAAAACAAAAACAAACAAAAAAAAGTTGAATGAATCATTGAGTTGCAATATCCAATAAGGAAATACTCAAACTCATTCCTTGTTTATTACTTTTACTAGTATTATTCATTTATCAAAACAAACACTCTTATATGATCGATTTAATTCTAATCCAAACTAGGTGGGCTAACCCACCTTGCCACTGAGCTCTTCACTTAAGTGAGAGACCCAGGTTCTACACTAGGTGAACTAACTAGTAACTATACTAACAATTAACATTTATTGATAAAAAAAAAAATTAATCCTAATCCAATCCATAGCACTGTTTCATATATTGAATCCGAAACGGCCAAAGTTGGAGTAGCAATTCAGGATTAATATAAATGACAAATAGTACTTGGGAAATGTCAACAGTCAACTCAAGTATATATGGTGTCATTAATAAGTCCATACAAACAACCCCTAATTCTTACACAAAAATATAATCAATTCCAGAAGAGCAAAATTGGCAGAGTGAAAAGCTGTGAGCATTAAGTTGTTGATCGACACTGGCAGCAGAAAAGTGGTGTTTGCTAAGGCAGGCAAAGACTTCGTGGATTTCCTCTTCTACATCCTCTCTCTCCCCATTTCCACTCTTTGAGCATGGCCTTTTTTTTTTTTTTTTCAAGTGTTTGCATTGTCCCTTCATCTGCCACTCATGTATATGTGCAAAGCGATTAACTCATTCACATTAATCTAAAATCAACTGCATTTGTAGTAATGTTATAAATAATTTCTATCTATATTAATTAAAAGTAGGTAAACTAATTGGAAGATAATAAATTAGTTTATATATATAGCTTTATACACGTGTGCGAATGAGATGAAACAATGAAACGAAATAGAAAATCCTGCAAAGTTAAAAATAAATAAAGGAATTATAAGGAAAAAAAAAATCAACACGCTCATTACATTTTAATATATGCTTAAGTTATTAAAAAAGCAATTCTAGCTGTATAAGGTTTCTCATTTACAGAAAGAGAAGCTGAAAGTTGTATATTGGTAGATCTGTGAAGTTGAGTTTATTATCCTGAACAAATAAAGATAAATTCCTTATAAAAGATATGAGGTAAAAAAAATTAATTATTAGAAGATACACATAATACTTTAGAGTTTAATTACACTTGACTACATTGAAGAATTGAAGAAAAGAAATAACTATCAACTACAAAAATTCAATTAATGTATTTTTTTCAAACAAACAAGACAAGTTTGCATAAAGCTCAAATATGTAGAAAAAAAGTGCAATAATACAATATACAATGTACAAAATGTGCATTAGTTATATAATGAATAATTATGACATATCATAGTATTACATTATAATTATGTACTTGATAACTTTCAAATTTAATATACTACTTCCGTCCACCTCAAAGGGTAATATTAGCTTTTTGCACGTAAATTAAGGAGTATTCTTATTTAATGTGTGATGAATAATTGTTTAATTGTATTAGTGGTTGTGTGTGGATCCATACATGTATAAAGGGAAATAAGGCATTTGAGGGAGTATAAAATTTAGTGTCTACGAAAAGTGAAATGATGATTGTTCAATTTAATTGAACAATCATCATTTCTAGGACTGGGGAAAAATACCGAAATTTCGGTATATAGCCTTTACCATATCGAAAAATACCTATTTTACCAAAATTTTAGGTATGCTGAAGTTTTTGATAAGGTATGATACCGTATTGAAAATTTTGGTATGATAAAGGTATATAAATAATCAATACCGCGGTATTTCGGTATATACCGAAATACCATAAAATATTCAATTTTTTAGTAATATGGTACGATATTAGCTTACTACATGATATATCCAATTATAATTTTTATTTATATATTATAATTTTTAATTAAATTATATATACACACTATTTAATTAAAAGATTAAATCTAAAATCCTACTGTATATTTCTTCATAATTATAAATGGGTGATAAAGTTGATTGGCTTTCATGATATCTTGTACTTCTTTTTCAATTACGTAGTTATATCCTATATGAAAATTTAAAAGTGTTGATTTTAATATAAATTCCATATGGTTTTTGTGTAGATCTCTTAGGTACTATTTAATTAATGAAAAAACTTGTGTAAACCGAATTTAGATATATTAATTATGTAAACTCTGTTACTGTTTAGTACATAAAAAAATTACTCTTTAGCACATAAATTGTTACTCTTCTAAATTAAAAAAGTTACTCTTCAAAATCCTGTAAATCCTGATTTATCGATTACTTTTTAGTACATGAAAAATTACTTTTTAGAGATATGAATTTTACTCTTCTGTATAAAAATTATTACTCTTTAAAGAGTAATTCTTTATACTCCCTCCGTCCCAGGTTAAGAGGGCCATTTTACCATTTTGGTCGTCCCACCCAAAGAGTCTCATTTCCTTTTTTGGACACATGGGACCCACTCACACCCACTAATACAATTAAAACATGGGGTCCCCACACCCACTTATACAACTACCCACTACACATTAAATAATAATACTCCTTAATCCACGTGCCCAAAAGCAAATGAGACTCTTAAGTTGGGACGGAGGGAGTATACTAAAGAGTAATATTAAAAAATAAGACTTACATGTAAACTCGGTTTTCATGAGACTTACTCTTATTTAATTTGGTCGTTTGTTGATTGTCGTATATTTTTCTTATTATGAATTTGTTATCTATTAGAATTTGTTTTATAACTATCTTTCACTTTTCTAGTACAGTTTTTTAATAAATTTATTGAATTTTAGGTGTATAACGGCATAAAAAACTTTCTAATAGGATGATATATATCGATATTTTAGGTATGATATGATATATCGAAATATTGGTAAGCAGAAGGTATGCTATTTTTTTATATCGAAATATTAGTATACCGGACTACGTATACCGAAAGTTTAGGTAAGGTAACAGTATGATTTTTTATATGTCGAAAATTTCGGTACGATATTTGGTATGACCAAAAATTTTCGGTATGTCATACCGCCCAAAAATTGTCCTACCCAACATGGTAGCTAAACACGGGTGAAGAAAATTCAAATTATAATGGCGACGAAATTCGTCATGCTAAGAGAAATTCAAATTCTTGAAGGCTGTGTTTGGATTGAGTCATTTCAAATTCAATGGATTTGAAAATGAGTGGATTTTAAATTCCTTGAATTTTAAATCAATTCATTTGAATTTCACTGTTTAGATAAATTATAGATCTTTGAAAGGATTTTAAATCCATAATTCAAAAATTATTTTTAAAATAGAATTTTATATATGATAAATAAAAATAATAAAATTTTATTATATTAAATATTAAAATCTAAAATTTTAATAATTTTTTTGGGAGGGAACTCTACCACCCAACCTACCTCTACCCACCCACCCACCCACCCACCCACTCCCCCTCCTCCATCCCCACCCAAAAAAAAAAAATTATAGAATTTTATATTTTTAATATTAGAATAATAAAAATATTATCACCCAACCCTACTCCCTACCCAACCCCCCCACCCAATACCACCCCCCAACACAAATTTTTTTTTATATAAAACTTTAAATTTTAATATTTAAATAATAAAAATATTACCACCCAATCCTACCACCCTATCCATCCACCCATCCCACCCCCGCTCACCACCCCCTACCCCCCACCCACCAAAATTTTTTTAAAAAAAAATTAGATTTTAATATTTAAAAAATACTCCCTCCGTCCCAATAAGTATTTCAAGTATTGGTGTGCGCGAAATTTAAGAAAATTTTATATTTTTATGTATAAAATAAGAAAGATAATATATATTTTAGTTGATTTAATGAAAAAGATGTGTAAAGTTGTTGGGAGGTGTGAAAAAGTAAGTAAAAGTAAATATTATATTGGGATGTGTATAAAAAGTGAGTATTATTTTTTACCAAATTTAGTAAAAGTAAAGTGTGAAATACTTTGAGGGACGGATGAAAAAGGAAAGTGTGAAATATTTCGAGGGACGGAGGGAGTAAAATCTAAAATTTTATTTTAATTTTTTTTTGGGTGGGTTGGGTTGGGTGGTAATATTTTTATTTTTTAAATATTAATATTTAAAATTTTATAAAAAAATTTTTTGGGTGGTGGGGGGTGGTGGGGGTGTGGGTAGAGGGTAGGTTGAGTGGTAATATTTTTATTATTTAAATATTAAAATCTAAAATTTTATGAAAAAAAATTTTGGGGTGGGGGTGGTGTTGGTGGGGGGGGTGGGTAGGGGAGTAGGGCTGGATGGTAATATTTTTATTATTCAAATATTAAAAATCTAAAATTTTATTAAAAAAATTGGGAGTGGGGGGAGGGGGGTGGAGAGGGGGTGGGTAGGGGTAGGTTGGATGGTAGAGTTTAAAGTATATATATATATATATATATATATATATATATATATATATATATATATATATATATATATATATATATATATATATACTAGTACAAAACCCACGTATTACGCGGGACATGAAATTATAATATTAAAAAATATTATAATTTCTTGTCAAAAAAATTATAATAAAATTAAAATTTTTATTAATTAAAAGAATTTAAAAAATATATAAAAAAAATTAATTCGACATCTTATCAAAATAAAACTCTTACTTAACATATGTAAAAGAAAAAATTATAATAAAATTAGTATATACATTAATCAAATGAAATTTTTTAAAATTACAAAATTAATTTAAAAAAGAGAAATAAAAAAGCAATCTTGTGTATTGTGGTAGGGCCTGGGTTATTGGGCTCTCACCTATTAAAAATGAAGTTGGGCCGTCTTCTCTGAAGCCCATTAAGAAAATAGGCCTAGGCCTAAGGCCCCCGATTACAAGGGCCGTGGAGCGCGTCTACCAGACCCTTTGGAGAGGGTGATGATTCGACCCTATTCTTCATGTTGGCCACTTGTTGAGAACTGTACAGATATCCCCTAAAATACTTGCATAGGGGAAATCCTAAGACGAATCCTAAAAAGGATCACATGAAGATAATGCATTTAATGCTTATACTGTACGCGTATATTGTAAAATGGTCTGGCGATTTATCCAGATTCGGGTAACGTCAGGATACCCAGTATAAATATGGGGACATCCCATAGTAATAAATCACTTATTCACCCCCTTAAAAAAAGGTACAAAACTGCCTAGGGGACAATCCTCTCTCTACATCTTATGTCAGTTTAGCACTGATAATCCCTTTATTCACCTTTAACAGCCACATTACCCAACCATTAGAAGGGGATCAAATCGGATAAGCTACATTTGGCGCTAAAGGAAGGGCTTGATCCGGGCCTTTGCCGATTGCCACCCTTAATATACCCCAACCTAAATAGTGTCTGCGATGGCGGATGAACGGGACGAAGCCACCCCCAGTAGGGTTGATGCGGCTACTAGTCGGTATCGGCAGGAAGACCTAAACCCCCCTCGAACTGTAGAAAAAGAGGTCCCGCCACGAGAGGCGGATCTGGAAGGAGACGACCCGCAGACCAACTTTCACCAAAAATACTTCGACCTTCTTAAACAAATGAAGAGAAAGCGAGCGGCAAGGCTGCAGACCGCCAGTCGGAGGCTAAGTTTCAGCCTCGAAGAGAACTCTGCGGAACAAATGAATGAGCGACAATGTGAACGGACTCCGCCTAGGAGGTCAATACACGAGCGAATGGGCTAAAAAGACGTACAAAAAGAACCAAGAAAGGCCCAGAAAGTGGTAGACGAAGGACGCGAATGGAGGAAGGTAGCATCCCACGATAACTCCATCACCAGTCGATCCTCCACAGACACTACCGGATGCATAAGCGCCAAAGATCGACTGGGACCAGACCCGGTGAAGTCCTGACACGAGCAAACGGAAGAAAGCACAGGCGACGATCCTATCGCTCAACTCAAGCAACAACATGATACAGAAATAAAGGCGCTGAGGAGACGACTCGATCAAATGAAAAGAAGAAATGAGGTCGGATTCCATAGCATTCCCGATCCGGAATCAGGGAGAACCCCATTCACCCAAAGAGTCATTACGGCGGCCACCATGAAAAAAATACAGATCCCACAGATTCCCCAATACGCCGGCAAATCTAGCCCAATCTCGCACCTTAATAAGTATGTTGGATGGATACTGGCACAAGGGTGTTCGAAAGATGATCGATGTAAGATGTTCCCCTTAATGTTGGGAGATAATGCGCACTCTTGGTTTGAATATCTTCCCATTAGCTCCATTGACTCATGGGCACATCTTGCAACGGCTTCTCATCCCATTTTGCATATTTGGGGTAGGAGAAGGAGCCGAAACAGAAGTTGACTTGTCTACGACAGGGACCAAAGGAGTCCCTGAATGATTTCATGAAGAGATTTAATGAACAGCACGCCAACACGGAAGAGGTCTCGAACAAAGCATCGACCATCTTGTTAACTGCCGCCTTGCTCCCAGGGTTGCTTATGTGGACTAGCTGCCAGCAGAAATTACCTAGTAGTTACGCAGCCTTCATGGCCTCTGCTCAAGCGTTCATCCATAGCGAAGAGATTCTCGAAAATATAAAAAGTCAAAAGGCGACCTTAAAGAAGGCGATAAGAAAAAGAAAAAAAAGAAAAAGAGATTATAGGGCTCCGTCTTCCTTCAAACCGTTCCCGGATGATGACCAAATTCAAGATATGACCATGATACTCGAGCTCACTCCTGATGAGATATTTAGCAAGATACAAGACACCAACCTGTTGAGCCCCCCACCCAAGATACGAGCAGATCTGGCTAAGCTGAATAAAAAAATTCTGCAAATACCACAAGCCTATCGGCCATGACACCAACAAGTGTCGTGACTTGTTGGCCGAACTAGTAAGGCTGTTTGAAGATGGGAAGCTAGACCGACTGATGTCTGGGCCAAAACGGAGGGAGAACAACCTCTTGCAATGGGCGGACAGTTCAAAGGACCAGTCAATCTACCAGGACAGATTGGACCCAGAAACCGCCTGCCCACACCACCTCGAGAAGTATACATGATGGACGAAAGCTACGTGGGAACGTCACAGGCCCTAACCACCTAGTCGCGGAGGAAATGGAAAGCCGAGCTGCGAGAACTCGACAGGTATCACCGTGTATTTACTGCAAGTCCTCGACCATCTCTGCACGAAGCTGATGTATTCTTCTTCGAAGAGGATCTCGTCAAGATACGAACCCCCCACAACGACCCACTAGTGATTTCGGCTGCTATCTTAGGTGTAAAGGTTCATCGGTGCCTGGTCGATACTGGTGTGTACACCAATATTATATTCAAAAAGGCGTTTGAAGCCATTGGAGGACCCTCTCACCACAAGGCATCTTCGTGCAACGACGAGATTTGAGGCTTCGGTAATACCATTACTGCTCCCTTGATGCAGACAGATCTTTCAATTCAAATGTTGGACGAAAGACAAGCAGTAAAAGCCCAGCACACTCTCAAATTCAAAGTAGTGGACCTCCTGTCACCATACAATTATATCCTCGGAAGGACATTCATCCACAAGTTCAACTCCGTCCCATCCACACTCCACCAATGCCCGAAGTTTATAACCACTGATGGTCGAGTCGGTACTGTCAGGGACAGTCAAAGAAAAGCCAGGGAGTGCTCGTTCATTGAAAAAGGAGACGGACTCAATTACCACAATCTAAGTTTTCAATTAATAGTGATGGAGCAGCTGAATCAAGAGGAGGAGGCGGATCATGAAGAAGCCCCCCACCGGATGACCTGATAATCGCAGATCCAGAGTAGAGAAAGGACCAAAAACTCCAACTCTTCGACAACAAGGAAGTCAATCTACTCTCGATAATCGATGAAGATCCGAGATCAAAAAAGAAAATAAAAAGAGGGGAACCTGCCGAAGAAGTCGAGGCAATAAGGATGGAACCAAGCAACTCGGACTTGGAATTATATGTCGGGTTGCAGTTGAAAGAACCACACAGAACGGCCCTAATCAAATTTCTAAGGTCTAACCTAGACGTGTTTGTCTGGTCACCCAGCGACATTCAAGGAATAGACCCAAAACACGCGTGCCACCGGCTCAATGCGAACCCATTTTATCAACCAGTGGAACAAAAGAAAAGGAAGTACAGCCCCGAGAAATACGAGATTATCGAAATGGAAGCCAAGAAATAGTTAGCAAACAAACTAGTAAGGGAAGCTCTATTCCCCTCATGGGTGGTTAACCCGGTCTTAGTGCAGAAGGCAAACAAGTCCTGGAGATTGTGCATCTATTTCACAGATCTCAACAAAGCATGCCCAAAGGATAGTTTTCCATTACCACACGTCGATCAAATGGTGGACGCCACGGCTGGCCACGTCTAATAAGCTTTATGGATGCGTATTTGGGTTATCACCAAATCCCTATTCACCCAGATGATATAGAAAAAATAGCTTTCTATACCAAAAGGAACTTACTATACTAGGTAATGATGCCATTTGGATTAAAAAATGCAGGCACCACATATCAAAGGCTAGTAAACAAGATGTTCCAAGAAGATCTGGAAAAGACTATGGAAGTATACGTGGACGATATGCTGGTCAAATGCATGGCCATAGACGATCATGTATGCCACCTGAGCAAAGCATTCGACATCTTACGGCAGTATGGAATGAAACTTAACCCTAAGAAAAGCACTTTCGAAGTATCCGCGGGAAAGTTCCTCGGGTATATGGTGAGTAAACGAATAATAGAAGCGAACCTAGATAAAGTGAAGGCCATACAAGACATGGAGCCTCCCAAGCACTCCAAGGGTATACAAAGACTAGCCGACAGGATTGCATCTCTTAGTCGTTTTCTACACAGAGCCTCCGATAAATGCAAACCCCTCATGGACGTGATTCGAAAAGAAAAATTCGATTGGACGTCTGCGGCCCAAAAGGCCTTTGAAGAATTGAAGAGCATACTGGCCAATATACAAACCCTGTCGAAACCACAGCCGGGCGAATCTCTCAATCTGTACCTAGCTACCTCAGAGTCGACGCTGAGCGCAGTGCTGGTTTGAACTAAGAAAGGTAACAGGAGCCGATATATTATGTGAGCCGAATGCTCCGTGATGCCGAACTCAGGTACCCCCCAGTTGAGAAGCTTGCTTACGCCTTAGTAATGAGCACACAAAAATTAAGGCCCTACTTTCTAGGACACCCGATTGAGGTAGTGACATCCTTCTCACTAAGGCAAGTGCTCTCAAAACCAGACATAGCAGGAAGACTGATGAAGTGGGCGGTGGAATTAAACCAATTTGACATTAAGTACGTGCCCCGACTGGTGATCAAGGTACAAGCCCTAGCCGAGTTCATAGCAGAGATTAC
The DNA here is from genome assembly GCA_023678885.1 of Pogostemon cablin. NCBI lineage: Eukaryota > Viridiplantae > Streptophyta > Magnoliopsida > Lamiales > Lamiaceae > Pogostemon > Pogostemon cablin. Next base: position 11,216,424 of record CM042983.1, read on the forward strand.
CATTCCTGTCTTGCCAGGTGAAATAATTAATAAACCCTGGCAGATGTCGGTAGATGGATCGTCTACAACTTACGCCTACAGAGCGGGTGTGGTGCTCACAAGTCCCACTGGAGAAATCTTCTGTTCGGCAATTAAGTTTGGATTCCCAACAACCAATAATGAAGCTGAATACGAAGCTTTACTTCCCGGTATGAGAATGACATTGACCATCGGGGTAAAAAAAGTGATGGTCTTCAGTGACTTGGAAGTAATGGTCAATCAAATCAAAGGAGATTACGAAGCTAAAGATCATCAGCTAGTCGGTTACCGCAAGCTGGTAGTGGATATGATTCAAAAATTCAATCACATCTATATCACACGGGTGCCCAGAATACAAAATACCCAGGCAGATGCATTGGCCCACCTGGCGACTTTGGAAAATGCTGAACGACTGGGAAGCATCAGCGTAGTAAAACAAGAGGTCCTGAGTGATCAGGCGATCTGGCAAATTGACGAAGAAGAAACGTGGATGACTCCCATCAAAGCTTTCCTAAGAGAATGAAAGGAACCGGATGACAAAATGGAAGCTAGGCGACTACGACTCCGGGCCACCAGATACACCATGATAAATGATGTATTGTATAAAAAAGGGTACTTGATGCCGTTACTAAGATGCCTAAATAAAGAAGAAGCCGCTAAAGTGCTGACGGAGATTCATGAAGGAGTCGGCGGGAATCATTCGGGAGGACAAGCGTTAGACTTGAAGATAATTCGCCAAGGATATTGCTGGCCTACCCTTAGGAAGGACGCTATCGAGTATGCTAGGGAATGCAAAAGTTGTCAAATCTACTCCACCATCATCAGAACTCCCTCCACCAAATTAGTTACGACAGCCGCCCCCTGGCTTTTCTCAAAATAGGGGATCAATCTGATAGGCCCATTCCCACCGGGTAGAGGAGGTGTCAAGTATGCGGTAGTTGCCGTCGACTACTTCTTAAAATGGGCAGAGGCAGAAGCATTAGCCACCATTAACGAAATCAACATGATAGTCTTCATCTGGAAGAATATCGTTTATCATTTTGGCATACCTAACGCTATCGTGACAGATAATGGAAAGCAATTCGAGGGCATGCAGCTCCAAAGATTATGTGATGGATTAGGAATAAAAAAACTATTCTCGACACCTTACTACCCCAGTCAAACGGATAAGTTGAAGCAGTGAACAAGGTAATCAAGCACACTCTCAAGACCAGACTAGAGAGCCTCAAGAAAAGTTGGGCCCCGCAGCTACCCGGAGTTCTTTGGTCATACCGTACCACGGCCTGGACATCGACTAGAGAGACTCCCTTCTCATTGACGTATGGTACGGAGGCGGTCATACCCGCGGAGGTAGCTTGCCCAACATTTCGAGTATCTTACAAGGAAGAAAACACCAATTCAGAGGCCATTGAACTTAACCTTGACCTATTGGAGGAACTTCGGATACAGGCAGCAGAGAGGCACGTGATATACAAGTCAAGGCTGGAATCTTAGTACAACAGGAAGGTACATCACAGGGAATTCACAGTTGGAGATCTGGTCATGAGAAAGATCTGTCAACAAGGTGGTGGAGTGTTTGGTGCAAATTGGGAAGGCCCATACTTGGTAACAAGAAACTTAGGTAATGGAGCGTACGAGCTTGGCGAACTCAGCGGTAAAAGTATCAAGCACCTATTAAATGCTCAGAACTTGAAGCGTTTCTATGCTTGAGAATACTTAACCAAATTGTCATTTGTAGGAAATGTGGTAAGGCCGCATGAGTGTAAGGCCATAATAAGCAAAAGTGCAAAGAAAAGAAGAATGCACATAATACCACAAAACCTACTTAATAAAACATTAACAAGTTCATAATACGCCCCAAGGAGGCTATAGGAAAGTCCAACAAGGACCCAATAACAAAAGCCAAAAAGAAGAGGCCCCCCGTCAAGCACCACCAGGACCAATGCCGCTAGGTCCGGCACCACTAGGACCACCAGTGCCGCTGGGACCAGCACCACCACCAGAAAAGTTGCGGAGACTTCTCATCCACGCCACCTCCGTCTCCAGTTGAGCAACGTGTTCCCTCTCCCGTTCCAACTCATGTTCGTCCAGATAGAGAGCCGTCTCCAGTTTATGAACTTGGCTCTCAGCCAAACGAAATCTCTCCCTATAGGTCGTGGCCCGAGTATTACCAGCGGTAATAAGCTGCTCTGCCACCATAGCCTGTTGAGTCTCCGCCACCAAAAAGAGCCCTTCAGCACTAGTAGAGGCTCCTGTGCTGAGGGCGACACCCGGAGGGATGGACTGCCCAGATTCCATCACAAGAAGGAAGCGGCACAGAAAAGTCAGTGCATGTCCAACACTCACCAAAGCAGCATTTCCAATCTCATGAGGCCCAGCACTCTGCAACTAGCAAGACAACATGGGCTTCCATGAATGAGCAGGAACGAAGCCGGCCTCCAAGACACTCAGCTCTGATTCAATAGCAGACCGAGCGGCACCCATACTTCCCAGTCGTAATAATTCATCCAGGGCAACCAGGGGAACACCTCCACCAATGTCGCCTTCCGTGGCGTGAGTTTTTCCTACCGGATGAGTTCGCTGTTGGGCACTACTATCAAGCCCTCCTCCTCGAAGGGTTGGATTGCTATCGAGACGAAGAACCTGAGGCTGACTGATGCTCGGTGGGTCTTCAATCAGATTAATTAGAATTCCGACACCCCGGCTAGCACGGCGAGTAGCCTCTAAGATGGTCGCCTCCAGAGTGTCACTTTCTTGTATTTCGACTTCCTCCATATGAGCTTTTCCCTTATCTGATGGGCGAGCGCATACCGTTTTGTCGACATCCACAGAAACCCTACCATGGGCCACCCCCATTACAGCCTTCTCAGTTCCATTAACATCGACAGCCACAACACTCCTACCCCTCGTAGCCGCGGAAGTATCCTCAGTCATAACCAGACTCAGGTCGGCTTCTTGACGGGGTCTTCGTGGCAGGGGATATGCGTCCTGATCGGAAAAATACTCGTCAAGAGCGGCATCCTAAGATGAGAAATTATCACTTACCCTCTCATCAAAGCTTACCGGTAGAGCCCGAGTCGGATCTTGAAGATTTGCCCCTGACAGCCTTTCGTCAGATAAAAGTGATAAGACATCACGGGGAAGAGTCATACGGTTGATTGCGTCGAAAGCTCGGCGAAATCCCAGAGATAGCTCTTCCTCAGCCGGTCGAAGCGGAGCTACCAAAAGGTACAATGCAGAAGAGAAAAACACTAGTAAGAAATGATAAGGGGGCACAGGAAAAGAGACGGTAATAAAGCTTACAAGATTTGGGAGTCTAGAAGGCACATGGTACAGGTAAATAATTTCCAAGCGGGTCTCAACATTCGAACCCCCGCACCCAAAATCATTGGCGCCTCCAATGCTGACTGCCAATGGAGTTCTTGTTAAAAATAGGACGAACGCCTCATTGCACCTACAGATAGTAATGACCGTGGCAGCTCGGATCACGAACATAGTGATAAACATAGTCAATATCCCGGGCGGAAGGAGAAGGGCATCCATTCTCGTGAAGCAATACCAACAAACCTATTAGGTTAGCCCAGGCTGAAGGAATTATCTGCATGGGAGCTAGACCCCAATTGATCAATACCCGGCCGATGACATGACCCAGAGGTAGCCTAACACTAGCAGAAAACATATCCGTATTGAAGGCGGAATGGTCGGGCTCACCACTCCAAGGACGTTCACGCTACCTAAGGGTACCAAATTCAACCCCAGGATAACTGTATAGGATGAAGACCCCATCTACATCCTCACTCTGCATACTAGTAGAATAACCCCTCAATGTAGAACCAGTTACCGCACGACCCCGACTGGAAGGACGACTCACGATGTCAGGGTCAGCAGAATCCTCTAAGTTCACAAAAGAAGGGGAGGTTCGGCTTTCAGTCTTGGGGACCACGCGCCGCCGCGATGACCCCTCCCCATGAGAAATGGGCTCTCGAGAAATTTCGTAACGCGGTGGTGGCGGGATTGAACGGCGGCCACTCCTCGTGACTGGGGTAGCGAGAGGAGCCATAGCATTACTGGCCTCCTCATCCTCTTCTGAACTGAGAAATTCTTGCGAGGATCTCTAATGGACTGCCATGAGCGGAGGAATTAGAACAATGAAATTAGACAGATGAGTATGAGAAACCCTGGAAAATGAACAATCGCCATTGTTAAGCTCAATAGAAAGAAAAATTATAGGAAGACGAAAAGGTTGAGTGTGGCCTTAGGCGTTCACCTTGTTAACCCCTTTTATAGAAGGAGAAAGTGGGGGCCCAATAACTGTCCCTCCCCCAGAACTCGAAGGGTCCAGTTTAAGGAGAGAAATTGGAGCGTTATATTAAGACATGTGGATGTAATCGGACTTAAGATCGTGGGAAGAATGAGGCCTGATGTGACAGTTCAAGAAAAAAACTGGTGGCGAAGATATGGGGGATCCACCGCATTAAATGCGTAATTAATACATGTCAGAGCCACTATTAAATACAATCATTATCATTGAAAAATAAAAATACAAGTCAGGTGAAAACCAGCCAAAATAGAAACGGAAAAATTACAAAGGCATTCCCCCCTAGAAACTAAGTCCCATCAGGAGGGTCAGTCGGAGCAGGAGTAGGATGAGAAGGAGCCGCTGTGGATAAATGTATGTATAAAATTGAATAAAAAAATTAAAATAAATAAATTTAATATACGAATTAATAAAAATAAATAAAAATATAAAATCAAATTAATTAGAATTAGAATAGCTTAAAAGATAAAAATATGGAAAAATATGGTATATATTTGATATTTGAAGAAAAATTATAGAGAAATTAATATAGGTGATCAAAAATACGTACACATGAATATATATCTCTTCCTAAATAATATATATATATATATATATATATATATATATATATATATATATATATATATATAATAAAAATAATTAATAATTAAAAAATTAAGAAAATTATAACACCTCACTAAAATATAAAATTAGTCAATGTATTAATAAAAATAATATTAAATATTAAGTTAAAATAAATTAAATTTATAATACATGAGATTTAAATTCATAATAGATTTTGGGGTTTTTTTAAAACTTTACAACTAAAAAAAAAACGTGTAGCATAAAAACTTTTTTTTAAAATGTGAATTTGTCACTTAAGAAAATAATATAACAAAATTAATATTTGTATCAAATAAAATAATATATATATATTTATTAATTTATTTAAAATAAATTAAAAAAAAAAATATATATATATATATATAAAGGAAGAAGTTACAAATGTACGTATAAAATTGACTAAAAAAATTAAAATAAATAAATTTAATATACGTGTTAATAAAATAAATAAAAATATAAAATCAAATTAATTAGAATTAGAATAGCTTAAAAGATAAAAAAAATATAGAAAAATATAGTATGTATTTGATTTTTGAAGAAAAAATTATAGACAAATTAATATTAGGTGATCAAAAGAAATTGAAAAAAAAATAAAAAATATGAATTTGTTGGTTTAAGAATAAATCATACAAAAATCAATACATGCATTATTTGAAATAAAATAAATTTGACTAACAAAATTAAAAATATTTTTAATATACATATTAATTGAAAGAAATAAATAAAAATTTAAACAAACGAAATCAATCAAAAAATTAAATTTGACTTGTTAAAAAGATCATAGTAAAATTAATGTACATATTAATCAAAAGAAAAAAAATACAATATTGTATTAATAAAAGAAATAGAGAGTTTAGGATTCAAAAATGAAATTTATAATACATTAGATTTAAAATTCATAAAAGAAATTTGGGAGTTTCTTTTAAAAATTCACAACGAACCAAAAACAAAAAAACATAGAAAAATTTATAATAAAATCAATATACATATTAAATAGAAGAAATAAAAAATTAATATATACATTAATATAAACAAATAAACCAATTATGATTTTAAAAAAATTTGTAAAAAATTAAGTGAAATTTATAAAGAATAAAAAAAATAAAAAAAATAATAAAATCACATACCACCAATTCTTTAAAAAGCTTCAAGAGAATAATTTGTTTGTTTTGAGTGAATGAATTGAAAACTATATTTATAGGCGTAGGGGAGATTGATTTTGATTTGATTACATCCATATTTAAATATTAAATTAATTTAACTATTTATCTATATTAAATTTAACTATTTATCTTAAAATAAATATATGTATTTATCTTCATTAAATTTTGAATTTAAATACTCCCTCCGTTCTATAGGAGTTGACATACTTTTCTTTTTGGTTTGTCCCACTAAAGTTGACACATTTTCTTTTTAATACATGGACCCACACAAAAAATAATTAATCTATTCTCATGGACCCCACATATCACCTCTAATACAACTACACAATACACATTAAATATTATTTCTCTCACTTCACTTTACTCCACTTTACATTAAATTATTATACTCCTTAATCTCCGTGCCCAAAAAAAATTATACCAACTTCAATGGGATGGAGGGAGTAATAAATAACATAAATAATATTTAAATAAAAATTGTGACAAAAATTGTGGAGATGACACCTCATCAAAATTAAACTCTCCTTTAGTATATTAAAGATATATATATATATATTAATAAATTTATTAATTTTATATTTATTTTTATATATTAATATATCAATTACTCAACAACGGAAGGATTTCAATTGACACGATTTCAGTGAGGATTTGAAATTCATTCAAAAATAACTAAAAAAATTCAAAATTAAATCCATGATTTGAAATCCATTGATTTAAAATCTTGGATTTATAAATTTATTGATTTCAAGTGTTATCCAAACTTGAGAAGGGGATTTAAGTGAATGATTTATAAATTCCTCCTCAAATCCTTTCATCCAAACCCAACCGAAGTGTTTTTTTAATAATAAATTCTTAAAGAAAAACAACAACAACGACAACAAAAATTTGTTGTTATAAGAAATATTATATAAAATAAAAATTCGTCCATGACCACGATGTAGTCTCCATAAAACTTAAATTAATCCAGAATGCATGATGGGTTCATAATTTGAGCCCATTCAGCAAAAAAAGATCATGCATTTTATTTGCCGGCTGAAATTTAGACATAGTTATTTTTTCCTCCCAAATTTTATCCATTAGGACTTGGGTATCAATTTCCATATATTATTGAGTTTTAAAAAAAAAATTCATATGTTATTTTTTTTCTTTTCTCTTATTTTTTTTCTTTTTTAATTCTACTGTGCACACACATTAAAAATTTATACATTAATAAATAATAAAAATATGTACACTAAAAAATAAGAATTTATATATTTTGTTTGCGAATTTTTTCTTAGTTATTTTAATAAAATTTGAATATAAAAAAATATAGTATTTATTAAGAAACACTAAATAAATATTAATACACAATTCCAAAGGACAAACTCTCTTATGAGATGTTACATATGTGACACGATTTATGAGACGTGTTAAAGTATGTCTATTATATAGATAAAATAGGTTTAGTGATTGTTAAAGGATAAATTATAAATTACAGTACGATTGGATCGACGCGTCTAAAAACAAAAAACTAGTATGATAAGAGGTTGTCTAAATATAATTTCAAATATATGAACACAGTTGGAACTTTAAAAAGGAAAGAGGCCTACCCACACGCTTATATTTGAGTATCAACTCTTCAGTTGGAACTTAAAAAAGGAAAGAGGCCTACCCATACGCTTATATTAGAGTATCAACTCTTTTCTTTTTTATTTTTTTTTAGGTTCATAATCACGCATAACCTGCAAATTAAAAATATCACATAATTATTTACAAAAATAAAAAGTAAAAAAATCTGTTATACAGTTCCGATATTTGTGAGATTGAACTTTCATCTAAATATCAAGTCCGCCTTAATAAAATCTTTCATAACAGCACACACACTCTCCCTATATACGTACGCACATTTTTCGACACAGCATCAATTTAATCAATTCATCATCTTAAGGATGCAATAACAATGGCAGAATTCAGCATGAACCTATGGGTGGACACGAAAGCCAGGAGGGTTGTAATGGCAGAAACCAACAACAAATTTGCTTTCTTCCTCGGAAAAATGCTCTCTCTTCCATTCAAAACCCTAATGGATGTCCACAAGAAAGGGAGAAGCTCATTTGCACATGTTTACCAATCTCTCTACGACAGTGTGCACACGCCCACTCCCCCCTTTCCCTCTGCCATGGGTTTCTATGGCTGCAAGACTTGCTTCTGTGTTTCCGATGAGGTGGGCGTTGCTTGTCCGACTTGCGGAGAAAGAATGATGGAGGATGTTTATTTCATGGATTCTCTCTCTACAGAGCAGTATGTATTGGGGGAGGAGAGAGAGACAGTGAGTAAGAGGCTGTTTATGGTGATGGATGATTTGACAGTGAAGCCTTTGTCTACTGCTTCCACTGTTGCTTTGTTTTGTTCAAGAAGGTGGGTATTCTGGATCTTACTGACTTGGAGGAGAGAGTGGTCACCTTTGGTATCAATGAGGTAAGTATATAAATTTAGGGTTAATTGAAGATTAATAAAGTTAGGGTTTTATGTTTTATGGCTTTTAGGGTTTATTTTGGAGAATTGTGTATCTACTCGTTTGTTTGTTTTTTAATTTAATTGGGTTAATCAGTAAGGTTAGGGTTTAGGATATATAAATTTTAGGGTGTATTTTGGAGAATTGTTTATATATAATTGTTTGTTTGTTATTTAATTGGGGTTTTTTTTTTCTTGCGACTGGATTCACCTTACACTTGCACGTATTAGTATATATGTGTGTCCTATTATTTATTTTATTCTTAGAATAATGAAAGGTGCTTGATTGGGGGTATTGGGTGGGGTAAATGGAATTTGAGGTATATTAATTCCAATTGTTGATGTTCGTTTGGAATCAAAATTTCTCAATCATTCTCATTAATTCCTACTCCTACTCCTACTCCCTGCAGAATCACTTTCAATCACATTGTAATTAACTTTCTTAATGATACCAATTACTTCCTATTGAAGATCAAATTGAACCAAGCGGCTAAGAATATTGTTTATCACACGTCTTGATTCGCAATCTCTTAACTATTGTTGGTGTTATATTGTTTGAAACCTTTGTAACTTTTGATTTTTTATTTGAGTACTACTATTATACATAATGATATTTATCTTTCTATTGATTATTAATATGTTTTGTGCAGGCATTTGATATGTTGAATGTCTCGTGGGATTCTGATGAGGTTCTTTCCACTGTCTTCTACGACAAAATTGTTAGCACTGATGATTATGATGATATAATGATGACGATAATGATGACGACAACGAATCCGACAAGGATGAGGATGAAAACACTGTGGACGATGTTGATGAAGAGGGCGATGACGATGATGACAAGGAAAAGGTTGGCAGGGGCAGATACAGGGGTACAAGGGGTACGGTTGTACCCCCAAAACCCCCCCAACCCGCCTACCCCCACCCCCACCCCACCCCCAATTTCTTTTTAAAATTTTTTATATATATATTTATATATATAAATAGTTATATATTAATTAATTTGTATCCCAAATTATTTAATTAATATAAATTTATAAACAATTTATTATAATTTTTAATAAATTTACACTATAAACTCATAATAATAATGTCTTACATTGTTTTTTACAAATAAAAAGTAGATGGTGTCAACAATAATTATAATTTTAGGGTGTTATTTAATTATTATACGATTTTGAATATCAAATACTCCCTCCATCCCTCTAATTACTTCACACTTTTTTTATCCGCTTCAGCACAAATATACTTTCCTAAAAATGGTAGAAATACATCTCAATAATATCCATTTTTTACACATATTTTAATAACTTTATACATATTTTCATTAAATTATCTAAAATACTCATTTTTTACACACGTCTAAGCAACTTTAAATATAAAAATTAATTTTTCTTAATTTATGCATACAAAAAACACATGTTACTTACGGAGGGAGTAATATTTTTATAATTACGTCGTACCCCCGAAAAAAGTTTCCTGGATCCGCCCCTGTGGTAACGTTGGTGAGGAAGACACCGGTAATTTTGACTACCAGCTTATTTAGGAATTATTTTAAAATTCGATCTACTTTATTTTTAACAGATTTAGATTGTGATCTCACCTCATCATTGCTTTTGAATAATTTATTTAATTGATGCATGATTTATATAACTATACTAGTATTGTGCCCATGCGATGCACGGGATTAATTAAATTATATATTCATCTTAATGATAGTATATGATAAAAATGCCAATATAATGATAGTACATGATAAAAATGCCAATACTAATAGGACAGATGGAGTATTATATTTAAACATAAAATTTAGGAAAAATCACTAATAGATACACTTTTAACATAAATTACTATTAAATACAAGGAATTTAAATAATTACTCTCACATACAAAATATTAAAGTAAAATACCAAATATAACCTTATAATCTCATACACTTTTAAACCACCAACCCTACCCCTCACCCACCCATTCACTGGACCGGCGTTGACCGATCGTTGACTAGCCGATGACCGGTGTTGACCGGCGTTGACCGGTCGTTGCCCGTCGTTGACCGCGACCGGACCGCCGTTGACCGGTGTTGACCGCCGGCCGGACCGGCTGTTGACCGCCGCCACCTGTTTCCAGAATTTTAAATGTGCAAAAATAAAATTGTGCAAAACCAAATTGTGCAAATACATAGGGGTATTTATGGTATCACAATCATAATTGTGTAGTTATGAGTAATAGTACTTTGAGTCATGTAGTTTATAACAATTATGTATTATTTTATGTGTAACGCCCCGGTTTACGCTATGGGGTTGGAACGCTACTAGATATAAATTTCCCAATATAATAATAGAGGGGTCGCACAGCGGAATAATAATAAAAAAAATCCCCAAAGCGATAGTATAGTAAAGTAAAAGGTGCATAAAGATTATTACATATTAGCATCTACTCACCCGAGTAGAGTGAAATATCCAAAATAAGTACGTTCAGATGATATATCTAAAATAAAGTTCTAACAAAATACTAAAATATAAGTCATAATATAAAGTCTTCTAAGGCTTGTCAACTGCGAAGGCCTCTCCATCTTCTAAATCTGGTTCTGAAAATCGATAAGGGGTGAGCGTCTAAAATACACTCAGTGGGTTAACTTAAATGATTATACAGTTAAAAATAAATATGCATGCCAAATATACCATAAAATGTAACATATGCCATTTGATAAAATAATTTGCATATTGTCGTTCGATAACTTAATGAAAATATTTTAGATCGAATCGTCATCCGATAACTTGTGTTAGTTGGTATATGTGTACCAGGCCGTCACCCCAATACAATGATAGCATAATTTGAAATATATTTTAGTACTGAACCGACGTAGTCAATAACTTGTGTTAGTTGGTATATGTGCACCGAGTCGTCACCCCGTACAAGTGTTAGTAGAAAATATTTATCATCGAACTAAAAGCACACATGTCACATAACATGTCATATCAGTAATACATATCACATCTTAACATAGCAATCATGACATAAAATGTAACACTCGATAAAGAGTGAAAGTTACCCCCACCTTAAACTTATTGGAAACGTGTAAAGTGGACTAGGCTTGCTCGTGAGTCTCAGGTATGCCTACAAAGGTATACTAAACAGAGTTCTACTTCTAATAATAATACCTATTATTAAAACTAATTTCTAAAAATAATTTAAACAAACTAATTATTGTTATATAATAATTAATAATATACTAATTATTAATATAGAAATATATCATTTAAAATAATAATTTAACAATTATAGTTTTCTACTTCTAAATTAATAATATTGACAAGATTATATTAATAAAAAAACTAAAATAAATAAATAAATAAATAAATATAAAATATTAATTATTAAATAAATAAATAATAAAATAGAATGAGATGAAATAAAATAAATAATGAGTAAATAAAATAATAATAATAATATTAAAAATCGTAAATTATAATTAATATTGAAAAGGAATTAAATTAGTAGAATAAAATAAGATAAATAATAAATAATAAATAAAATATTAAATAATATAAATAGGCTAAATATAGTGTGCACCCGGGTGCACACGAAGCTTCGTGTGCACCCACATACAAATATACACAAAAACAAATACAATTAAGAGCAAAACTGTATACAATTTAATTGATAGTTTTTTTAATGAAAAATTGAGTGTAAAAAATATACAATTATTAAAAAATATGTATACACTATTGAATAAAAAGTTATACACATATACATGTTAGTTTTTTAATGAAAAATTTAATGTGAAAAAAATATACAATTATTACAAAATACGTATACAAAATAGAACTAAATATATACAAAATAAATAACATATGGATGCACCCTTGCACCCGGGTGCACCCAATATACACTCATATAAATAAGTAAATAAATAAATAAATAAATATAAAATATTAAATAAATAATAAAATAGAATGAAATGAATAAAACAAATAATAAGTAAAATAATAATAATAATAATAATAATAGTAAATTATAATTAATATTTAATATCAAAACTATAGAAGTCAAAATTTATAATTATAAATAAAATGTTAAATTATATATAAAATTATAATAATACTTAATTAAAAAGTATTAAGTTAAATATATAATTATGATTAATAAATAAATAATTAAATAAATATTTAAACAAAATAACAGAAGGTGCTGCGGCGACTGCTGAGTATATATATATATATATATATATATATATATATATATATATATATATATATATATATATATATATATATATATATATATAAATTACAAAATGACCCAACTTGAGTTATACAACTCCGTTTGAAAATTCAAAAGTACGTATGGAGTCCTCGCAAGACGAGGATCACATGCATACCAATTTTTCATGAAAATAACGAAGTTTAAAGGGAACAAAATTTTTGTACGAAGTGGGTATCTTCCAATTTTCTCCATTTCACGTCCAAACTCAAAACTAATTATATGTTTGTGATCCTCGTGAGGAGAGCTTCAAAATGGCCTATAATATCAAAGTTATGTTGCAACGAAATAAAACATGCCATTAGAGGGTCGAAAGCTTCGTCTTGAGTTTTTCTTACTCATACGAAATCCATTTCACAAAAGAGTTATATATATGGAATCTACGCATTGAGACGATCATTTTCGCATATAACATGTTAAGGTTTACTATTATTATGAGAGAGTTTCAATTTGAGCCGAGTGTATATATATGTGTATGGGTGTGTTTTCAAAACGTAAGAATATATATATATATATATATATATATATATATATATATATATATATATTATAGGATAAAAATTTCTAACCTCAAATTGACTTCCCCCTTGGTAAATAGCCGATTTACAGTGATGAAAGAGAAGGATGCATATATTTATATATAGAAGGAAAGTGATATCTAATAATAATTATTATTATTAGATCAAAATTTTTCAAAGCTATCCAACTCCTACGTCATCAACTCATCTAATCATTACTACTGTTGATGATCTTATCTATTCTCTCCTCTCTCTCTTTTTTTTATAATGAGTATTACATCCACCCCTACTAAAAATAAAATTTCGTCCTCGAAATTTCACTTACTAGGTATGAGTAGATTCGGATATTTATTTCGTATGTCGTCTTCACGTTCCCATGTCGCTTCTTCTGTATTGTGTTGACTCCATTGGACTTTGATTAAAGTAACTTCACGATTTCTTATCTTATGAACTTTCCTGTCAAGAATGGCGATAGGAAATTCCTCGTATGCTAAGTTATCATCAATTGCTATAACTTCATGGTTAACAACGTGGCTTGGATCAAATACATACTTCCGTAGCATGGACACATGAAATACATCATGCACTCCAGCTAGCTCAGGTGGTAAAGCTAATTAGTATGCCAACTCGCCGATTCGTTCCAAAACCTCATAAGGCCCAATGTATCTTGGCTTAAGTTTTCCTTTCTTCCCAAAGCGAGAAATTCCTTTCATTGGTGATATTTTGAGAAAAACTTTATCTCCTTTCTGGAACTGTAAATCTTTGCGTCTCTTATCAGCGTAAGACTTCTGTCAGTTTTGCGCAGTCAAAATTCTTCTTTTGATCTTTTCAATCGCTTCAACTGTCTTTTCTACTATTTCTGGTCCTAGAACTTTCTTCTCACCAACTTCATCCTAATAAAGGGGAGATCTACACTTCATTCCGTAGAGTGCTTTGTAAGGGGCCATGCCTATTGTGGCTTGAAAACTGTTGTTGTAAGCAAACTCTATAAGTGGTATGTATCTTTCCCAACTTTTCCCAAAATCTAGGACGCATGCCCTCAACATGTCTTCCAATATTTGAATAGTCCTTTCAGACTGGCCATCTGTTTGCGGATGAAATGTCGTGCTAAACTTTAGCTTCGTGCCCATTGCGTTTTGTAAACTGTGCCAAAATTTTGATGTAAATCTTGGATCTCGATCAGAAACTATAGAAACTGGTACACCGTGCAATCTGACAATTTCTTCTAGATAAATTTGTGCAAGCTTATCCATTCCATGAGTCATTTTCACTGGAAGAAAATGCGCAGACTTGGTCAAACGATCCACTATCACCCATATAGCTTGATTTCCTCGCACTGATCTTGGTAAACCAGTAACGAAATCCATTGTGATATGCTCCCATTTCCACTCAGGAATCTCTAATGGCTTTAAGATTCCTGAGGGTCGTTGATGTTCTACTTTCACTTGCTGACAAGTCATACATCTTTGGATAAACAGGCCTATATTCCTCTTCATATTTCTCCATCAAAATGCATTCTTCAAGTCTTGATACATCTTGGTTCCTCCTGGATGTACCGTGTATGGAGTACCATGAGCTTCTGTTAAAATTTCTCTAATAAGATCCTCATTTTTAGGAACACATAATCTTTTTCCAAATACGAGTGTTCCATCGTCTGTGAGAGCAAATTCCTTTCCTTCCCCAATCTTCACGCGTTCCTTAATTTTTCTGAGAATTCTGTCTTCGTCTTGAAGTTTCTTGACTCTATCTCTTAAGGAGGGTTTAATCAGTAACGCTGTTAACACTGCTTCAATGCTACTTGGAGGTATTACTACTTCCAAACTCATTCGAGAGAACTCCGCCACCAATAATTCTTGGTTTGTTATAGAGCAGGCTAACTCCACTTTTTCTTTTCTGCTTAGAGCATCTGCCACCACATTTGCCTTCCCTGGATGGTACAGTATTGTACAATCATAATCCTTGACTAATTCCAACCATCTTCTTTGCCTCATGTTTAATTCCTTCTGTTCGAAAAAGTACTTCAAGCTCTTGTGATCCATATAAATTTGACATTTTGCTCCATACAGATAGTGTCTCCAAATTTTCAAGGCATGCACCACAACTGCCAATTCTAAATCATGATTTGGATAGTTCTGTTCATGGATCTTGAGTTTTCTAGACGCATAAGCAACTACTTTATTACGTTGCATCAGAACACATCACAATCCTTGCTTTGAAGCATCAATATAGATGACAAATTCTTCTGTCCTATCAGGAATTGTTAGTATATGTGCAGTGACTAATTTCTATTTAAGAAGGTTGAAACTATTTTCACATTCTTCCGTCCAACAGAACTTAACTTCCTTGCGAGTTAATTTCGTCAAGGGTCCTGCAATCTTTGAAAATCCCTCAATAAATCTTCTATAATATCCAGCCAATCCAATAAAACTTCGTACTTCTCCTACATTTGTAGGTGTCTTCCATTTCTCTACTGCTTCCACCTTGGTCGGATCCATCTCGATTCCTCGAGCTGACACAATGTGCCCAAGAAAGATAACTTTGTCTAACCAAAACTCACATTTCTTGAATTTGGCATACAACTTTTCCTTTCTTAGTATCTCTAGAACGATTCTCAGATGTTCTTCATATTGTTCCCGATTTCTAGAATACACTAAGATATCATCAATGAATATGATCACGAATTTATCCAAGTATGAGTGGAAAACACGATTAATCAAATTCATAAAAATTGTTGGTGCATTGCTGAGACCAAAAGGCATTACTACGAACTGATAATGTCCATAACGCGTTCTAAAAGCAGTCTTTGAAGTGTCGCTCTGCTTGATTCGCACCTGATGATATCCAGACCTCAGATCTATCTTGGAAAACACACTAGCACCGCCCATCTGATCAAATAAGTCCTCAATCCTTGGCAAGGGATATTTATTCTTGATGGTAAGTTTATTCAGTTCTCGATAATCGATACACATTCTAAACGAACCATCTTTCTTCTTTACGAACAAAACAGGTGCTCCCCAGGGTGAAACACTAGGGTGTATGAAACCCAATTCCAAGAGTTCTTTTAATTGGATCTTTAGTTCTTGTAACTCCTTTGGTGCCATTCGATAAGGTGCTTTTGAGATTGGTGCTGCTCCCGGTACTAGATCGATTGTAGATTCTTCTTGTCTTTCAGGTGGCAAGCCTGGTAAGTTTTCTGGAAATACATCTTCATATTCCCGCACGATGGGAACATTCTCTATGCTCGTCTTCTCGTCTTCACTTTTTATGATACTCACTAAGAATGCTTGGCATCCATCTTTTCTCATCTTTTTGATTGCTTTAATTGCAGATATAACTCGCGGTACTACTCCAACTTTCGCCCCATGAAATGTAAACTTCTTATCTCCTAGGAGTTGAAACTGTACTTCTTTTTCACGACATCTTATCACTGCATGATTAGCTCTAAGCCAATCCATTCCTAAAATTACATCAAAATCTTTCATCTCAATTACATGGAGGTCTGTAAGTAGGATTTTGTCATTTATCTCTATCTTCACATTCTTGCACAACTTCATGGTTCGAATGGAGTTACCCGAAGGTATACTAACCTCAAGAGTTGACTTATCAAACTCTTCACAATTATTTTCTACTTTCTTATACATCTTAGCAGATATGAATGAATGAGTGGCACCCGTATCAAAAAGTATAAGTGCAGGAGTGCCAAATACTGATAGCATACCTACCATTGTTTCTGGTTCTTCCTCAGTTTCTTGCTGTGTCATAGCATATGCACGTGTTGGTCTAGTACTCGATCCTTCGCCTACTTTAGTCTTTGGGCATTCTAGTATGGTGTGTCCCGATTGCCGGCATCGATAGCATATTCCAGTTCTATATAAGCATGCTCCAAGATGATTCTTTCCACATTTTGGGCAGGGAGAATTCATTCCGAGTGGCTTTGGTCCTGATCCTCCTTCGATTTTTATTTGCTTGTTTTGAATTTTAGGGTTTCCCTTTCCAATCACCGATCCTCCCCACTTGCGTTTTGCAGGTATCTCAATTGCCTTCTTATTCTGGTTACTGTTGTTCTTCTGTCGAGACTCAATTTCTTGAGCTCTGGAAAATGCTTCTGTAAAAGTCATCGTTCCTTGACCAGCCAAGATAGTACTGATCTCAGATCGCAATCTCTTTTCAAATCGTCTAGCTTTCTTCTCCTCCGTGTTGACAATATGTGTGGCAAATTTGGAGAGTCGATTGAATTCTCTTTCATACTCAAGAATACTCATTGTTCCTTGTTTCAAGTACAGAAATTCATTTTCTTTTTCATCTCGGTACGATTGAGGCATGTAGTTTTGGATGATCATATCCTTGAAGTCTTCCCATGTCATTCTTGCCTTCTGTTTGGGCGTTTTGGTACGTCCGTAAGCCTCCCACCAGAAATCAGCTCCACCCACAAACTGGAAAACATCGCACGAAATCTTCTATGCATCAGTGCAATCGATATAAGTGAAAATTTTATCCAACGACCTCAACCATTTTTCAGCTTCCGCAGGTCCTCTGTTCCATTGAATGTTGGTGGATTGAAACGTTAGAATTGTTCAATTACCAAGGCTGATTCATTTCTAGGAACAGGTTCTGATGGTGGTGGTCGTGCAGAGTTTGCTTGAAATTGTTGAGCCAAACCCCGAAGGATTGTCACTAAATCATCTCCTGGATCGCCATAAACGTTTTCAAGATTTTTATTTGTAGGTAGGTTTTGTGGTGTTCTTCGACTCATGATCTGTTCAAAGTTTTTATACTCATCATTATTATATGCTGGTATATCATTAAAATACAATGAATAAGATATATAAACACACATATAATTATATATATACACATATATATTAGTAATAGCAAAATGGTGATGTTGGCACTCTAGTTGTTAACTATACATATACATCTAAAAGTTATTCTTAGTCTAGAATACTGTCAAGAAAGCCTATTTAGTGCGACATCTAGGTTACCTATATACATCACCCAATTATGGGTCAAAAAGGTTCCATCTATTGGAACGTGTCGCTACTAACTATAGCAAAATCTTAATAAGTCTGAGTTAGGCTAACCACTAGAGTGTCCTAATTCTCCACCACTCCACCAGTAATATCCCCATCAACCTCGAAATTACCAGGTATATCAACGAACACCTCAACAGGATCCACTGGTACAGCCATCGGAAAATGCATCATCGGCACACCCAGGAATCCGACAGGAGGGAGAGGTGCTTGGTCTCTAAGGGCCCATGTGTGGTACAAACATACATTAAAAGCCACATAATTCAGCTCGTGCCCTGGAGGAGCCACGAACATCTCAAAGTAAATATGTCGAGCAATCTCAGCCCACACGCTGGGCAAGGTATAAATGAAGATGAAGCAGTACTGCACCTCCATCACCCTCCGAGCTCCATGAAAATCCTCATGATGAATTATGAGCATTAAGGCGAAATGAGTGCCTAAGTCATCAATCTCAGTCCTGCCTCGAAGGGCGGCTCGTTAGACTCTAACAGCGTTAATGTGAGCAATAACTGTTTCCATCTGATTAACAAAATTTAAATTTACTCTATGGTCAATAAAGAAATTTAAATATTTAAAAATTAGAATAATCACACGTAAAATCCTAAAGTGTAATTATAGCGTAGTCATAAAATAGTCAATCCTAGGGTCGGCATAAAATTCTAAGTTAGGTACTTGAGCAAGTCTTAGATAGACCGCTCTGATACCACGCTGTAACGCCCCTGTTTACGCTATGGGGTTGGGACGCAACTAGATATAAATTCCCCAATATAATAATAGAGGGGTCGAGAATACACAGCGGAATAATAAAAAAAAATCCCCAAAGTAATAGTATAGTAAAGTAAAAGGTGCATAAAGATTATTACATATTAGCATCTACTCACCCGAGTAGAGTGAAATATCCAAAATAAGTACGTTTAGATGATATATCTGAAATAAAGTTCTAACAAAATACTAAAATATAAGTCATAATATAAAGTCTTCTAAGGCTTGTCAACTGCGAAGGCCTCTCCATCTTCTAAATCTGGTTCTGAAAATCGATAAGGGGTGAGCGTCTAAAATATACTCAGTGGGTTAACTTAAATGATTGCATAGTTAAAAATAAATATACATGCCAAATATACCATAAAATGTAACATATGCCATTTGATAAAATAATTTGCATATTGTCGTTCGATAACTTAATGAAAATATTTTAGACCGAATCGTCATCCGATAACTTGTGTTAGTTGGTATATGTGTACCAGGCCATCACCCCAATACAATGATAGCATACTTTGAAATATATTTTAGTACTGAACCGACGTAGCCAGTAACTTGTGTTAGTTGGTATATGTGCACCGAGTCGTCACCCCATACAAGTGTTAGTAGAAAATATTTATCATCGAACTAAAAGCATACATGACACATAACATGTCATATCAGTAACACATATCACATCTTAACATAGCAATCATGACATAAAATGTAACACTCGGTAAAGAGTGAAAGTTACCCCCACCTTAAACTTATTGGAAACGTGTAAAGTGGACTAGGCTTGCTAGTGAGTCTCAGGTATGCCTGCAAAGTATACTAAACAGAGTTCTACTTCTAATAATAATACCTATTATTAAAACTAATTTCTAAAAAAAATTTAAACAAACTAATTATTGTTATATAATAATTAATAATATACTAATTATTAATATAGAAATATATCATTTAAAATAATAATTTAACAATTATAGTTTTCTACTTCTAAACTAATAATATTGACAAGATTATATTAATAAAAAAAACTAAAATAAATAAATAAATATAAAATATTAATTATTAAATAAATAAATAATAAAATAGAATGAGATGAAATAAAATAAATAATGAGTAAATAAAATAATAATAATAATATTAAAAATCGTAAATTATAATTAATATTGAAAAGGAATTAAATTAGTAGAATAAAATAAGATAAATAATAAATAAAATATTAAATAATATAAATAAGTAAATAAATAAATAAATATTAAATATTAAATAAATAATAAAATAGAATGAAATGAATAAAATAAATAATAAGTAAAAATAATAATAATAATAATAATAATAGTAAATTATAATTAATATTTAATATCAAATCTATAGAAGTCAAAATTTATAATTATAAATAAAATGTTAAATTATATATAAAATTATAATAATACTTAATTAAAATGTTTAAGTTCAATATATAATTATGATTAATAAATAAATAAATAAATATTTAAACAAAATAACAGAAGGTGTTGCGGCTTACAAAATGACCCAACTTGAGTTATACAACTCCGTTTGAAAATCCGAAAGTACGTATGGAGTCCTCGCAAGATGAGGATCGCATGCATACCAATTTTTCATGAATATAACGAAGTTTAAAGGGGACAAAATTTGTACGAAGTGGGTATCTTCCAATTTTCTCCATTTCACGTCCAAACTCAAAACTAATTATATGTTTGTAATCATCGTGAGGAGAGCTTCAAAATGGCTTATAATATCAAAGCTATGTTGCAACGAAATAAAACATACCATTAGAGGGTCGAAAGCTTCATCTTGAGTTTTTCTTACTCATACGAAATCCATTTCACAAAAGAGTTATATATATGGAATCTACGCATTGAGACGATCATTTTCGCATATAACATGTTAAGGTTTACTATTATTATGAGAGAGTTTCAATTTGAGCCCAGTGTATGTATATGTGTATGGATGTGTTTTCAAAACGTAAGAATATATATATATATATATATATATATATATATATATATATATATATATATATATATATATATATATATATATATATATATATATATATTATAGGATGAAAATTTTTAACCTCAAATTGACTTCCCCTCTTAGTAAATAGCCGATTTACAGTGATGAAAGAGAAGGATGCATATATTTATATATAGAAGGAAAGTGATATGTAATAATAATTATTATTATTAGATCAAAATTTTTCAAAGCTATCCAACTCCTACGTCATCAACTCATCTAATCATTATTACTGTTGATGATCTTATCTATTCTTTCCTCTCTCTCTCTTTTTTTTATAATGAGTATTACATTATGTACCTCCTAGTAAGTGATCATAAAATTTATATATTAATTTATACTGTAAAAATATTTAAGTTTTAATTTATTTACTTGATTTATATACAATCGAATTTATTATATATTATTAGATTGATTTTCATAATTTTACGTTGGATATTTTTACATATAATTTTCTCCATCCGTCTTATTACACATTTAACATTTCTTCATTGTTTGTTTCAATACACATTATACATTCCAAAAATAGAATTTCAATAAGTACATTATAATTTTAATGCAATTTATTTATTTTAAAAACATCACATATACTTTATTTAATATTTAAAAAAACTACATTACTCCTACACAGTTAAATAATAAATCAACAAAATAATTTTTTTAAACAACATGGTATAGTAAATCACTGTAGAGACAAAAAGAGTTTTATATTTTCATAAGTTCTATACTGTCTTTTGATTCTTACAATACTAACTTATGAATAATTCATATTAGAATATATATATATATATATATATATATATATATATATATATATATATATATATATATATATATATATATATATATATATATATGGTATATATATATATGGTATATATTTGAATAGATATTCGATTAATTATTGAATTTATTCATCTAATGTTAAAAAATTAATTAAAATTACGTATATCATTAATAAAATAAAAAAATTGATGACATTTAAAAGAAGTGAAGTATTAATTTACGAATAAAATAGAAATGATTTTTTTTTTAATTCTGAATGATAATCAATCAAATATGGAGTAATATATAATAGTTAATAATTAATTAAGAAAGTTAGGAATTAATTTATCAGATTCCTAAAATTACAAACTTTTATAGAACCTACAATAAACTTTTATATAAATTTAAATTATTGTTATTGAGATAAGTTTTAATATGGATCCATTTATCAAAATCTTAAGTAATATAAATTTAAAAAATATATACAGTTATGAACAAAAAATGTATACAATTTAATTGTTAGTTTTTTTAATAAATATCGAGTGTAAAAAATATATAATTATTAAAAAAACATGTATGCACTATTGAATAAAAAGTTATACACATATGGACGCTAGTTTTTTTAATGAAAAATTTAGTGTGAAAAAAATATATAATTATTAATAAACACGTATACAAAACAGAATAACATGTATACAAAATAAAATAAAAAATTATACACATATGGGTGCACCTAATATCAACTCATATTAATTTATCATCACCTTAAATTAAAATTGCTTGATTAACGCTAACAAATGAAAAGTAAATTAATGTTTGAAGTAAATAATTTAATGAGTGAGACTTGCGTGCGTCCGGGCGCACGAGAACACATTCTGTGCGCCTTTAGAAATTTAGTATTATGAATAAGGGTACATTGCTTTGGTCTAAAGGTATACACTTTAATTAATAAAAGATACACCATTTTATTCTAAAGGGTATATACTTTTCATTAATATTTTTTTTCTTTAGAAAATAAAGGGTACACATTTTTATACTAAAGGGTATATAATTTAACACAAAATTCTAAATGCGTACGGAGTGTTGTCCATACGCCCAGATACACAGGAATTTTTGCCTAATTTAATTACTGTATATTAATGAATCCAATCATATTAATTGGCAAAAGCTATATATAGAAATTCAAATTAATAAATTCATGAAAAGAATATAATTATTTTAGGTGTATTTTTTTTTTCTAAATTAAGCGACACATCATTAGAAAAGTATATGAGGTATGTTATATCTTCATAAAAAAATCTCTACAATAATAATTTAAGGATTTTACTTTAATCAATCAATAATAGTAAATTAATGTTTGAAGTAAATAACTTAATTACTGTACATTAATGAGTCCAATCATATTAATTGGCAAAAGCTATATATAGAAATTCGAATTAATAAATTCATATTAATGAAAAGAATATAATTATTTAAGGTGTATTAATTTTTTTTCCAAATTAAGCGACACATCATTAGAAAGGTATTTGAAGTATGTCATACCTTCATAAAAAAATCTCTACAATAATAATTTAAGGTTTTAAATTAATCAATCAATAATAGTAAATTAAATATTAGGTAAATGTAGTCATATAGTTATACAAATCAATTTAATTAGGTCTTAAATATTTTTAATTGATAAATGTGTAACAATCAATATACATATAATAATCTAAATAAAAACTCATTAATTATTTACTATTGAATGATGCAATGAAAATATAATTATCAATCATGTAATTTAAATATTTTAAAATAAATTATTTTACATGGACATAAAGTAATAATAAAATACAAAATATTGAATTAATATGTATAATTGATATACTTACTTAAATTTTAAAAGTGATGAATGCATATAATATTGAATTTTGTTCATATAATTAATATAAATAAAATAAATTCAATGAGATTAAAATAATTTTAAATATAAATTAATAGGTTGTACATATAATAGAAAATTAATTGTAGATATAAGAACCTAAATTTTATATATATATATATATATATATATATATATATATATATATATATATATATATATATATATATATATATATATATATATATATATATATATATATATATATATGCGATTGTGATGTTTTTTTATTTATTAAAATCATAAATAAAACAAATGATGAATATTTAGATCTTAGAAAAGATATTCAAAATTAATTAGAGAAAAAAAAGTACATAAATAATAATTAATAGAAAATTATAATATACATGATTATTGTCTCTCAACAATAAAATTGAATTTTGTCTGAAATTTTGAATTTGGCTTTGATTGTTTCTTCTTCTCTTTCTCCTCTTTCTTGTCTACTCGAATTTTATCTTCATAGGAGGAGAATCCTTCAAAACTGCAACACAAATTTTACTAAATTAAGTATAAAAAATGAATGAAAATTATGGATATGACTAGTATTAAAATAATTCTTTTAAAAAATTACTAATAACATAATAATAAGTGCAAATAACCATGCGCAAAAGAGAAAAAAAAAATAAAACTAAATCACTACATATATATGCTTCACAACAAAAAAGAAAAAACATAAAAAGTGCGAGAATAAGAAATAAAATAAATTACTAATAACATAATAATAAGTGCAAATAACCATGCGCAAAAGAGAAAAAAAATAAAACTAAATCACTACATATATATGCTTCACAAAAAATAAAAAGAAAAAACATAAAAAGTGAGGGAATAAGAAATCTTAAAACATCTATTTCACAATTGTTTTTTGCTGATGTAGATAGGGTATCCTTCTTCCTTAGTGACATGGCAGAAAGAGATAATTCACAGCCCTTTCCATTCTAGCTTTATTTTTTTTACGTTTTTTTTCTTTTCTTTTTGCTTTCATTATAATTCTTAATCTTTCATGTGTTATTTTTTTTTAAATTCTGCCTACTTTTTCTAACCTTTCTTTCTTTTCTTTTTGCTTTCATTATAATTCTTAATCTTTCATGTGTTATTTTTTTTAAAATTCTGCCTACTTTTTCTAACCTTTCATTATAATTCTTAATCTTTCATGTGTTATTTTTTTTTAAATTCTGCCTACTTTTTCTAACCTTTCTTTCTTTTCTTTTTGCTTTCATTATAATTCTTAATCTTTCATGTGTTATTTTTTTTTAAATTCTGCCTACTTTTTCTAACCTTTCATACTTATTTTTTGTTTTTATTCTTTGTGGCATTAAATCTCATTAAATAAAGACTTTTTATATAAATCTCATTTGCTATCTTATTTTTCAATCTTACGTTTCTCTCCTCCTTCATCAAAAATATTTAATTTTGTGAGCGGTGTCAAAAAAAAGATGATGTGTTTGATGGAAAAAAAGATGATGTGTTTGATGGAATTGACAGGTGGACGATGGAATAGAGTGGTGGACAACGAATAAGGACATAGAATAACATAAGTATGAGGTAAGGCACATTTTCTGTAATTTTGTGCTTTCATTCTCTCTCTATTCTCTACTTCATTTTAATGAATAAGATTTGTTGTGGAAAAGTTATAATCTTTCTTCCCTTCAACTGTAGATCCGTATCGGAAGACTATGCGTTTGATGGGATTGAATATGGAGGACGTCAACGAACAAGAAATTAAAATAATCGTATATCCGTATTTTTATTTTTTTTGTTATGTTTTTTTTAATAATTAATTGAGTTGTGATGATTACAGAAAGTGTGGAAGAGAGAGATTAAATGTAAGAACAGATGTAACTGTAACTTACGTCTATCATTATAATTTATTATGAATGATAATGGTTTTGTGATTAAATAATTAAATAAATTACTTATGAATAATTTATTATGAATTAAGATTCTTGAAGAATTGCTTAATTACTTATTTATATTCTACGGTATCAACTCAAAATAATTTTTTTTAAAGTTTTTTTTATGAATAAGTAAGCATAATTAAATATATGTATGCATTGTAAATAAATTTGATCTCCCATCTAAATTATGTAATTACATATCTTAACAAATTCAACAAAATCATTTTTATTAAAATTTCATTCTAACATTCAAATTAATGTTTTCATATTATAGTATGTTTTATTTTATAGAATATACTTTTATTTAATTTCATATATATATATATATATATATATATATATATATATATATATAAATAAGTTTCCAAATTGTATTGATTCCAAAATTAAATTTTTTTTTAAAATATAATATCATATTTATGAAGTGGTTAATTAGAATATGAAGTGCATGTTAAAATAGACCATATATATTTTAATTTAAACTAAAATAAATTAAAGTATTTTTTAGTATGATTGGATTACATTTACCCATGATTATTTATAAGAATTGTTCAGAATTTATATGATCAATTTTGTATGATAGAGTATAGACCTACATATTTACATTTTCTTTTTAATTAATAATAAAATTAAAAAAATGGGACACAATTAAATACACAATACTAATTTTCATTTAAAGAAAAAAAAACGCATATAGAGCTATATTTTAAATTAAATTTTAGCATCTTATTTATTGATTCATATATACTATACTTAATTCCTTTAAATGTCTTATCAATTATCTTTCATTAATTATCTTTCATATATAAAGGTATATAATCAAATTCAATATCAAAATTAATTACTTTCAATTATTTTATAACTTCTATCCATTACTTTGATATAAAGAACTATAAATCAAAATGAATTCAAGCATAATTAGGTTAAATCCCTTTATAAAATTAAAAAATTAAATTTCATAAATTAATTATAATATTTCCTTTTTTTTTCAATTAATGATTATTATCAATTAAATATGAATAAATGCTTTGAATTATGATTATTGTTGTATTACACATTGATTGATTGATTATAATTTATCTTAATTGATTGAAATAAGTGAACATGCAATATATTTTATCTAGATTTTAGTTAAGGACCACATTAAATCTTGCATTAAAGAAAAAAAAACTACCATAAACATAAATCAAACATAAAATATTCAAACAGAATAAAGGGATAAAACATTTTATACATTATTTAAACACTTGATTATCCAATAATTATTACAATGATAATGAAAAAAAAAACATAATTGGCCTTCATTTATTCCATGATTTTAAAAAAATTAAAAAAATTATTTTTTACCCTATTCCATGATTTATGTTAATTGTATTAAATTAAGTTATTTAATAATATTCCATAATTTAACTTTCATTCCATATCTTCTTTTATCTTATTTTAATATAAAATTGAATGGTTTTTTTTATTTAAGTTCTAACTCTATTCCATAAAATATTTATTGGAGTTTTATCAATTCAATGCCCGAATTATGAGTGTTATCTTTTGTTTTAGTTATACTTAATCTTTTTAATCATTAAATTTCAATAATCATCAATCAATGCTAAGTAAATATTACATTAATTTTAATTAATTACTCAATTTATTAGTTTTCAATTATCTTTAATAAAATTTAAATTACATTAATTTTTAATTATTTATATTCATTTATTAATATTAATTTATTGGTCTCAACTTTGATTTGTTAGTTTAAGGAGAATAGAGAAATAATGAATTATTTTTTATTTTACTTTAACAATTTAATTCATTTAAATTTTAGTAACTATTCCTCACATTATTATTTTGCACTCATAATTTATCAATTAAGAATTTGGTTTCGATATTAATTACTCCCTCCGTCCCATAGAAGTTGGTATAATTTTTTTTAGTACGGAGATTAAGGAGTATAATAATTTAATGTAGAGTGAAGTAAAGTGAAGTGAGAGAAATAATATTTAATGTGTAATGGATAGTTGTATTAGAGGTGATATGTGGGGCCATGAGAATAGATTAATTATTTTTATGTGAGTCTCATGTATTAAAAAGAAAATATGTCAACTTTAATGAGACAAACCAAAAAGGAAAGTTTGTCAACTTCTATGGGATTGAGGGAATATTTTTTTTATTTTGACATTTAAGAATTTATTTATTTTTTCTTTAAGAGCATTAAGAATATTGATGTGTTTTGAAGAAGTGATTTAGATTTCACGATTTTATCTTTTGAAACTATCAGATTAAAAATTAAATATTATGAATTTAAATTAAAAGAATTATTATAATTTAATTTAGATGTTGATAAGGAAATACTAATGAATAGGTAAAAATGTGAATGTTAAATTTTCTCTAATATAATTATAAATCAATTAGTACTCCCTCCTTTCCGAATAATGATTACGTTTGTTTTTTTAATGTAAATTGATGAATATAATATGAGTGAGTCTCCTGTGTGCTCGGGCACACGGATTTAGATCCGTGTCCCTTTACAATTAATTGTTTTATGTGGGTCCCTACACGGAATAATTAATTGTTTTATGTGGGTCTAATTTGACAAAAAAAATGTAAACCTTAACGTGTGATAACCCAAAATAGAAAGCGTAAATCTTAGGGACGAAGGGAGTAGTTGATAATATGATTTTTTTTGTGCTACAAAAATTAGTGATTTATATAAATTGGTGTTGGAAATAACATGTTATTTCCTTATTTAAAATTAATTTTTTATAAATATTTATAAGATTAAATCAATAAAATATAATTATGCTTTAAACAATTACATACATTTCAAAGATTAAATCAATAAAATATGATATTATTCTTCATACATTTGCATATGTAATTGTTTTAGTCTATATATATTCCATTTAAAACATAATTATCATGATTTAGGAATTTTTTATTAAATTAATTTTGAGTACATAATTACTATATGTGGAATCAAATTTTATTATTGACAATTCATGATGATAACTAAAAAATTAATGATTAATTAAAACAAACCACGAACTTTACTCTATTACAAATTAATTCTCAATTTTAAGAAATTACAAAAAAATACCATTTTTTAATTATAAATTGGGTGCGTTTTGCAACAATACTTAAATGTGTCTTTTTTTTTGAAATTTTTAAAAGAGGGAATTAATTTGCAATCGGAGTAAAGTTCGTGGTTTTTTTGCAATTAACCCAAAAATTAATACTCATATACTCCCTCTGTACCATTTATGTTTGCACCCTTCATCCGACACGGATATTAAAAAAAATAATAACTTTTAGAGATATTATGATTTTTTTTGTAATGAATAAATTATAAAATATGTTAAGTGTGCGAGATAGAGATTGCTTTTTTTTTCTTTTTTAATAAAGTGTATGGGGAAAGGGTAATTTTGTTTGAATTTTCACCATTTTAGGAAGGCCAAACTTTTGTGAGATAACCCAAAATGAAAAGTATGTCTTCCAAAGAGAGACAAAATGAGACAGGGAGTGTACAATTTATGAAAATATATAAAATAATATATAAATTTACAATGTAAAATTTATTTAAAAAAAAACTATGATATATATTAAATGTTTCCTCATATTAAATTAGTAAATAAAATAAATTTTAAATATAAATATTTTTCAAAAAGAATTAAAAATAAAAATTATTATTAAAAATTTAAATAATTTTATTAATCCCATGCATCGCACGGGCTCAAATACTAGTAAAATACAAAAGTGATATTTTACACCAACTTGATTCAATATATATACACAAAAAAGAATTAAATACTATTAAATTTTAATAAAATCATACTTAAATTTTAAAAGTGATGAATGCATATAATATTGAATTGTGTTCATATAATTAATATAAATAAAATAATTTCAATGAGATTAAAATAATTTTAAATATAAATTAATAGGTTGTACATATAATAGAAAATTAATTGTAGATATAAGAACCTAAATTATATATATATATATATATATATATATATATATATATATATATATATATATATATATATATATATATATATATATGCGATTTATATATATATATATATATATATATGCGATTGTGATGTTTTTTATTTATTAAAATCATAAATAAACAAATGATGAATATTTAGATCTTAGAAAAGATATTCAAAATTAATTAGAGAAAAAAAGTACATGAATAATAATTAATAGAAAATTATAATATACATGATTATTGTCTCTCAATAATAAAATTGAATTTTGTCTGAAATTTTGGATTTAATTTTGATTTTTTCTTCTTCTCTTTCTCCTCTTTCTTGTCTACTCGAATTTTATCTTCATAGGAGGAGAATTCTTCAAAACTGCAACATAAATTTTACTAAATTAAGTATAAAAAATGAATGAAAATTATGGATATAAATAGTATTAAAATAATTCTTTTAAAAATTTTCTAATAACATAATAATAAGTGCAAATAACCATGCACAAAATAGAAAAAAAAATAAAACTAAATCACTACATATATATGCTTCACAACAAAAAAGATAAAACATAAAAAGTGAAAGAATAAGAAATAAAATAAATTACTAATAACATAATAATAAGTGCAAATAACCATGCGCAAAAGAGAAAAAAATAAAATTAAATTACTACATATATATGCTTCACAACAAAAAAAGAAAACATAAAAAGTGAGAGAATAAGAAATAAAATACTAAAGTGATATTTTACACCAACTTGATTCAATATATATACACAAAAAAGAATTAAATATTATTAAATTTTAATAAAATCAGCATTAAATTAAAATATCAATTAGTAACCTAAATCAAGCATTTGCATATTGTATTATTAGATCACATAAATAGAAAATTAAGAACGATAAGAGCACAAAAATTTTAAAGCAAAAGTAACTGAAATAAGTGAATTTGAAAAGTGAATTAATAAAAAAGGAAAATTTTAAAATA
This sequence comes from Pogostemon cablin, assembly GCA_023678885.1. Lineage (NCBI taxonomy): Eukaryota > Viridiplantae > Streptophyta > Magnoliopsida > Lamiales > Lamiaceae > Pogostemon > Pogostemon cablin. The sequence goes on from CM042983.1 coordinate 11,247,162, forward strand.
ATAATAGTGACGCCATGACATCAACGAAGAAATGTAGCCTATCCACGTCAGCATTAAAAAATTGACAATTAGATGTCTTTAGATATATAGCTAGCGTGAAACTCATTCTAACAATTTCCACCCCTGCCCAAAATCAAATATTTATATGCTTGAATGCCCATTATGACTAAAATTTAGTAAACCTACCCACTTTTATTTTAAATTTATTGAAATATTACTCACGTATCTCACTTATTCAGTCAATGTCATGACTGGTGTAATTTTTTTCTGTTAATCTTTTGTGATTCTGTCCATTTTTTTTATTCTATTATGTCCATGTGTTTGTCAATATTTTTTTTTGTTAATGTTTCCTGAATTTTGTCAATCTTTTTTTATTGTTCAATGTGTATTATCTGTAAGTATTTTTTTAATTATGTCAATTATTTTTTTTTATTCGATTAATTTTTATTTATTTATTTATTTTAATGAGAATATGAACTTTTTCCAAGTTTTTCTATAAAAATGATTCAATTCAGTATTATTTTTTTCGCTAGAACTAATCGATTCGAATCGAGCTAATTGATTGAAGTACTCGTCTTCTTTCTTATTTTGATGGAGTGAATTATATATATATGAAAAATCACATTTGGAGGTATTGAATTTTCTCCAGAGTTTGAAGAGTTTAACCGGAAATGCATCCACGGATCTCTATTTATTTTTTCTTTTTTTTTTGAATGAGAAGATATATGTTGAGTTATAAAATATAAGATTGAGATGGAGAATAGAAGCTAATGTAGGAAAAATAAATTGGAAGTTATATTTATAGTGAGAATTTAATATAAAAAATTAAAAAATAAAAGAAACAACAACTTGAATTTAACGGGTGGAATTTAAAACTTTAATATATGACATTGAATATATATATATATATATATATATATATATATATATAATTTTATTCTCCACGGAAATTGGCAAAGAAAAAATTAGTGCTAAATGACCCATCCTATTGCAGTCCAAATAAAAGATTTGGGCTCTATCTGTATGTTATAGATATAAAGCCCAAATTCGAAGATCTAAAGTGTGCAATAAAATAAAATACTCCATGCACTATCTTAAATTTGTACTCCTTCCTTCCATCCCATTAAAGTTGATATAATTTTTTTTGGGCACGGAGATTAAGGAATATAATAATTTAATGTAAAGTGAAGTAAAGTAAAGTGAGAGAAATAATATTTAATGTGTAGTGGGTAGTTGTATTAGAGGTGGTATGTAGTGCCCATGAGAGTAGATTAATTATTTTTATGTGGGTCTCATGTATTAAAAAGGAAATGTGTCAACTTTAGTGAGACAAACCAAAAAAGAAAGTGTGTCAACTTTTATGGGACGGAGAGAGTATTATTTTTTCAAGTTAATAATGTGTATCATTCCATTTCAATAATAAAATTATATATTTTTATTTTATTTTACTTTATTGACAAAAATACAATGTGTGCAGTGTTAGGAGTATTAGTTGATTTACTAAATATAATTATCATTTCGATATGTAGCATTAATCATTTAGGGAGCGCTTACTTTCGAGGTTAGTAAGGGTTATACCTCGGTAAACTCTCGTAACAGGCTGCTTACTTTTCAGTTTAGGACGAAAGGGATGACCCTCGGGCCCTCCTCGGCTTGGGTTAAAATCTGACATGGAGGGGCAATTTTAACCCTTCAACCTTGGGCAGATTAATTTCAACCCTCGGGTTAACATGTTAAATTCCAATATTGTCTTCTTCATTTACCCAACTCATACTGCGCAGATCCGAAGAGATGACATGAGAGAGATGGAGTGACAGGGAGAAAGGGGTGTCGACGGGGAGGCATCTTACCGCCAGCTAACGCCAAATCTTGTCATCCGCCATCCTCCACAGATGAGAGAGAAAGGGATCGACAGAGAGAGAAATGAGTGAGAGAAAAATAGAGATGACAGAGAGAGAAAGGGGTGGCGTGGCGGTGGCGGCCAGGGCCGGCCCTGAGATTTCCGGGACCCTAGCCGAAATAAAAAAAGGGCCCCAATTATAAAAAAAATTATAATATATATATATAATAAAACATAAATTTAATAATTGTGATATCTTAAAATTATATTGATAATTCTTATAAAATTTTAATAATGTATGGCAAATATTTTTAAAATGAGTACAAATTTTTAAATACAAAAAGATCAATGGACCATGTAATAAAATTAAAATAGTCAAGTTGAATAAAAGCTTCAATATCTTCAACACCTACAGACATTAAAACCAAAAGATAAGTATCAAAATATTATTGAAAATATCTGAATCTTCGAGCATTCTGAGAAGCAAAATCATCAATAAAGTCATCTAAATCAAGTTTTTCCAACACCTCACTTTCAATACATAATATTGACAATCCATTCAATCTTTCTTGAGACATGGTTGAGCGCAAATACGATTTTATTAGTTTTAGCTTTGAAAAACTTCTCTCTGCTGATGCTACAGTAACGGGTATAGTAAGAATGATTCTATAAGCAATAAAAATATTAGGAAAACAGTCCAACATTCTTACAAACTCAAGAATTTCAATTGCAAACTTTGGTTCTCTAGGTAAACAATGTTGTAATACTTGCAATTCAGAAAATAAATGATTAGCATCAATATCAAATTTATCATTATGCTTAAGAGCAACTTGAATTTTAATACAAGATTCACACAAATTCTTATCATCTAATGAAAGTAATTTCTTAGAATTAAATAAAAAATCAAAAATATTCTCAAATAAATCTAATTGTTCAAATCTGATTTTTAAAGATGAAATGGCAATATCAACTATAACAAGAAAGTAATTGATCCTAAAATGTTCCTCCGGAGATTGTAGAAACTCTTCTCGAGAATTATCATCAAATTGTTTTTTCTAAAAGTTTTACGTTTTGGGGGAAAAAATAGGATCAATATCCATCTTAGATGCAAGCTCTTTAGCTAACATAATAGCAGAATCATAACCTTCCTCTCTATATTTTTCAAAGTAAGATATCAAACCTTTCAAAATTTTTACTACAACATCAATTTGCATGTCCTTAGATTGTAATTTCTTACTAATCATGTCAATTTTTTTCAATATATCATGCCATATAGTCATGCCCAATAAAAATTCAAAATTTTCAAGCTCATGTGTTGCTAATGATTCAGCTTCACTCCTAGTTTTAGCATCTTCACTCACCCTTGATAACTCAAATAATGCTTCTCTAATTTCACATGGTTGGGTTATTATAGTTGTAACACTATTAATGTGACTTTCTCATCTTGTTGTTGACAAAGGTTTTTGAGTTAATTGGAGAACATGATCTTGTAAAATTTTCCATCTTTTAGTAGAACTAGCAAACAAAGTATACGTAAGTTGCACAACTCCAAAAAAGACACCGCTTTAACACAAGAATTTGCCATATCACAAACCGTCAAATTAAGAGAATGACATGCACATGGCATATAAAATGCTCTTGGATTTATTTCAAGAATTCTTTTTTGTACTCCTTGATTTTTTCCTTTGATGTTGGAGCCATTATCATAACCTTGCCCCCTCAAATTATCAATATCAAGTCCAAGAATTTCCAAAGTAGATAACAACTCATTAGAAAGTTCTAATCCAGATGTATCATCCACTTTTATAAACTCAACAAAATATTCTTCTATTTTTACTTGACAATTGAAAACATTTACACAACGAATTATCAAAGTCATTTGTTCATGATGACTTACATCTGAAGTACAATCAAGTATCAAAGAAAAATATTTTGCCTCTTTGACCTTTTCAATTATAGCACTTCTCACTTTTGAGGCCAACATAGAAATCAATTCATTTTGAATCTTATGACTAAGATAATGATAATGAATCTCCTTATTTTGAATGCGTCTAAAATGGTCTTGTATAACTAAATTAAATTGTGAAATTAATTCAAGTAAAGCAACAAAATTTCTATTGTTCCCTTGATAAATTTTCTCATTCATGCCACGAAAAGCCAAATTACGCCTAGCAAGACATTTCACGACTGAAATAATTCTTACTAAAAACAAGTTTCCAATGCTCTTTTTCTTTTTTTATTTGACTTTGCATCTCTTTGTCAATAGTTATATTTTTATTTAATCTAATTTGCAAATCAATCCATGTTTTCATATTGGTAATATGCTCAATACCATTTTCATGTGATTTAAGCCCATCACTTAAGTGTTTCCAATTATTGAGGCCTTCATTCGCAAATAAACTCTTATTATTTACTGATTTAAACAACTTGCAACAAAAATAATACACCATGTTTGCACTTTTTGAGTACACAAGCCATTTTCTATCTTGATTCTCACCATTTTGTAATTTTCTTGTGTAATGTGTGTATGAAAATTGTCTAGAAAGTTCATCTTTAGGAAATGTGAGATTATTTTCTCTTATAGGACCTTTTTCCACTAATATATCTCTAATTTTATTATCAATGTTATCTCATGCCCTAGGATCATATATATCCCACGCATAATCTTCATTCTCTATAATATTTTCATGTTTCTCAATTTCATTATCAATATTTTCATCATCTATTTCTTTGTTTTGTAGTTCTTCATCATTATTTAAGACTATTTCATCTTCACTTACTCTAGTAAAATTCTCTTCATCATTCTCATTTAACTCATTTTTATTCTCAACTTCCAGCGTATTCATATCATATAACTCATTACTATCTTTTAATTCTTCTTGCTCATTTCCTACATGTTCATCATTTTCTTTTGAAGAACCAATATTTATAAATTTATCAAGAGCACCCCTTTGAGAATTAGCTTCATTTTCAAGTCTTTTTCTTTTTTGATTACCCGATGGATATTTTCTAAAAAACATGATTGATGATTACAAGCAAATAAATAGCAAATCTAATTAACAAAATCAATAAAAAATGATAAAAGAATGATAAACCTGATTTGGAGATTGATTTAGATTTGAAATTAATTAGAGCACCATCACCCATTCACCCTCTGTTGGCTGCTGCTAGCTTGCTAGTAAACTTAAACTTCTGTAAGTTTGTGTCCTGTGACAATACTAAAATAAAGAATTAGAAGGATTCAATATTGAATAAAACAGAATGCTAGCAAACTTCTGTATGCCTGTGTTCTGTGAGTCTGTGACAACACTAAAATAAAGAATTAACAGGATTTAAATTTGATAAGAAAGAGAATTCAGAGATAGATATCTGATACGAAAGAGAATTGAAAATATGTATATTAAAAGTGAGATTTATATAGACTGAGTAAGTTCGATGACAAAGAGAATTTAGAGAGATAGAGATTTGATACGAAAGGAAAGAGAATTGAAAAGAAGATATATATACAGTATACTAAAAGTGAGATTTATATAGGCTGAGTAAGCGGGGTATAATTAAAAGTTACAAAACTAGGTTTGAGTAGCCGAGTAGGCTAACAGTCAGTCATATTAATAACGAAGTCGCAATAATTAAGATTACAACGTTAATATTACAACGGTTAAAACTTAAAAGAAAAGATAGTAGTTAAAAAATATTTAATAAATTAACGAGAAAATAATTGTAGAAATATGTTATTACATATATATATATATATATATATATATATATATATATATATATATATATATATATATATATATATATATATATATATATATACTAGGTGGTAATAATTTGGGGGCCCTGGGTGGTCGTCCTTCTTTACTATTCTCAGGCCGGTCCTGGCGGCGGCTTATCGCCAACTAACGTCAATCTCATCATCGCCGTTTGCAGCCATCCACATATGAGAGAGAAAGAGATCGACAGATAGAAATGGGTGGCGCTGGGGTGGCGGATTACTGCCAGCTATCGCCCAACCGCCGTCCGCCGCCCTCCACTTTCACTCCCACCGCCGTCCGCTGCCCTCCACTTCCACTCCCACTCCCACTCCCACCAATCTCTTTTCTTTTTCTAATTTTTCTCTTCAAAAAATCACGTTACAAAAATGTTTCAGTCTACAAGATTGTGATTGTGAATAATTTTGACAAGTCTTCTGATTGTGATTTTGTGATTGTGAATAATTTTGACAAGTCTTCAGATTGTGATTGTGAGAAAAATATGGCAGAACATTAATTTATAACCTTGAAAGTAAACATCCATAGGAAAAATGTTAAGGAGGGATAACCTCATGTAAAATTACTTAATTTATAACCTTGAAAGTAAACATCCATAGGGAAAATGTTAAGGAGGGATAACCTCAGACGATGGTTTAAATTAACCCTTAACTCTCATCCCTACCCTTGAAAGTAAACGAACCCTTAGAGATAGCAAATACTCCATCTGTACCATACGTATTAAGTATGCACTTTGTTATTGTGGTAAGTATTCGTTTATCCATGGTAATCACGAAATAATATCAATATATTCAACCCGCTATCTAGATCCACACTCAAAATTAATAGAATTATTATTTCTTATTAAATTATTATACTCTTTAATTTGCGTGAAAAAGCTAATGAATACCACGAAGAAGGAAGTATTTTATATTGAAATAATGAATGCTGAAATTAATATCCCCTCGTCCTATCGAAATATCTTAATTTTACTATATTGGGTGTTCCACTCAAAGATCTCTATTTCCCCATTTTAGTATATTATTAGTAAAAGAGCCCCACATATGACATATCACTCACTACTAATACAACTACCCACTACACATAAAATAATAATACTCCTTAATTTATGCGCAAAAAGGAAATGGGGACCTTTGCACGGGATGGAGGGAGTAATATTTAAGAAATTTAACACATGCATATTAATGCTGTCTTATTCTTAATCTAATTATTTTATAATCCCTCCGTCTCACCCAAAGGGTTGCATTTGCTTTTTACACGTGCATTAATGAGTATTATTATTTAATGTGTAGTGGGTAGTTGTATTAATGGGAGTGTGGGCGGGGCCTCCCATATTTTAATTGTATTTGTGAATGTGTGTGGATCCCATGTGTGTAAAAAAGAAAATGAGTCTCTTTGAATAAGACGTCTAAAATGAAAAAATGAACTCTTTGAATGGAACAGAGGGATCCTCAATCAATGATATATCGACATCAAATTTAATACTATCAATTTGCTAAACTAAAATAAATTTGGAGAGGAAAATATACTATTGTATACTACACTTCTTTTTTTAAACAACCCACACATATCACTAATACATTTAATATATGAGACTCACAAACCCTACTAATACAACTATTCACTATACATTAAATAATAATACTCATTACTTCACATTCAAAAAGCATATGAAACTCTTTAAACCGAACGGAGTGAGTATCACTTTATTATAAGAACTCATACCTTAAAAAAATTGAAAAAAGAAATTTTTAGTCAAACTTTTACTCTTAATGTTTCAACGATTTTTTTTGGTCTGAATAATAATGCTCCATCCGTCCCGCTACAAGAGTTACATTTTACTAATTAGGGCGTCTCACTACAAGAGTTATATTTTTTTAGTAGATGAGACCCACATAAATTAATCATTTTATCTTCATGGGACCCACACACAACACTAATATAACTACCCACTATATATTTAAATTATTATATTTCTCAACCCACTACACATTAAAATATTATATTTCTTAATGTTGGGTATTTTCTTTACACACAATTAATCCCCAAATATGAAAGATATTATTGTAGCTTAGATAAGCGATCAAATTATTTATCGAACCCAAAAAATAGATTATTATTAATTTAATTATTAACTAAATTAATCAAGACTTTAAGTTGGCAATAAAAGTTTGAGATAATTATTAAACTACTAAATAAATAATTAAAATAGCAAATAAAGTAGACAAGCGTAGAGAATAACGAAAGTGATCAAGTAAGAGAATATGTAGCTCTTAGATCATCCAGTTTCACTAATTAATCTCTCTTTCATGTATACTGTCGACTCTGCATTGTAGATTATGAATGCATCACGAAGCCATGCATATTTACTCTATAGACATAAGTAAACATGTGTATAACACGTGTGAATAACCTTGGAGTAAGAGATATAATTTCACCCCTTCTTTCTAGGTACTATCAGTATCAATTATTTTCCGTGCACTTAGTACCCTAACCAGATATAATTTTTCTTTATAGGAACTATAAAATTACCCTCTTTATCCTACTTATCAACCCGAATTCAATTTAATTTATAAGTATTCATATATGATAGTTCTAATGAAGTTTCGGAGTCCCCTCACTTAAAATTATAACATGAAATCCTGTTCAACGGTGAATGCACTCAATCAACAATCAAGATATATATATTCAGACTCTATATAACAGTTGAAGATGCACAAAACGACCCTAAATATAGATTAAAAATGCACAATCATATATAAAATAAACCACAAGTAGTGTTGTACATAGTATACACACGAAAGTTTAATTAACTCGTAAAATCTTCATAAACCCTATAACTATCAAAGCGGTTCTAGCCCATGATGTCGCGAAGAACAATCATGGTGGTTGGATAGATCTTATCCATAGTTTGAAAAATTATAAGATAAATTAAGAAGCGAGTAAAATCCTAAATGCAGGAGTCGTCGCGTCTCTCTCCTTCTTGAATCTTCACTTGGTTCTCCACTTGATTCGACAGACGAATCTTTACAGCTCTTCCGGATGAAATTAGGATTTTGATGTGATGTAGGATGTATGTGGTATCTAACTCCCTTTTCTTGGATGTTAATAGTATTCCTTTTATACTTGAGACTCTTTCAATTGACCTTTATTGGGCTTTTTCGACAAAAATACACAGATACATGCACTGAGGTGTAAAAACATATGAATCAAGAAATACATGATGCCGTTCGACCAAAATAGTATTGGTTTAACAACTCGTCTCTAATCTAACGATGGTCGAACAAACCACCTGTGCACTGAATCTTCTGCTTCCCGTTCGACCGTTGTTCGATCAAGGTGACCTTGGTCGAACAAAATACTCCCTGGTCGAACGGGACCTCTGTATACTGAAGAATCCTCCACACACTGGTCGACCACTGTTCGACCACAATGGTCCTAGTCGAACAGCTTCCTATCTGGTCGAACGGGACCTCGAAACTCGTGTCTTCAGATTATGAGCACTTCTAACATGTTTTCCTATAAAATTATGCTCAAATAACCTCACTAGCACCTGATTCGTGACTTTTCCATACATATCCGATTTCCCTCGATTAAAGACTAAATCGTATAATTCTAACGTAAATCAGAGTTTAAATTTCCTGAATTTTCACTCTCAACACTTAATTTTCGTGCAAACAGTAAACATAACTCTTTTCATGGGATGAAAAGAGTATCTTATTAATTAAAGTGTATATTCTTTAAAATAAGATGTTATATCATTGAACATATTGTGCATGTTGGTGTACAAAAGACCCACTCATTATATACTCCCTCTGTCCCATCCATAGTCCCAATTTTTCTTTGCACGTGGATTAAGAAGTATTACTCTTATTTTATGTGTAGTGAATAGTTGTATTAGTAGTGATTGGTGGGCCATATGTAGGGTCATTTTACTAAAAGGGAAAAATGAGAACCTTTGAAGAGGATACCAAATATTAAAATGAGCACCTTTCGGTGGGATGGAGAGAGTTGTTTTCACGATAAAATGTATAACGAAGGGACAAAATTATAACATGGAATTAAGTACTACCTCCATCTCATAAACAATTCACACTTTTTATTTTTATCTGTCCCACAAATAAGTTCACACACCCAAATAAGAAAGTACACACAAATTAATAACCCCACAACACACTTTAATTTCAAAATTGCCACCTTTTTACAACTTACATAACATACTTTATAATTTATTTATTATCTAAAAATATTAAACTACCCCTAAAAGTAAAGTAAAAAGTAACTTTTTTAAACTTCGTATCTACAGTAACCGTAAACTTCTCTTTGGGACGGAAGGAGTATGATTTTTGAACCAATTTTAATACGAAGAGTCTCTTGTAAATTCAATTCACGTATCGTGCATTTTAATTTTATAAAATTACTCTTTAGTATATGAAATATTATTCTTTAAAAAGATAAATTACTACTCTTTTAAATGAAAAATATTTATCGTTTCAATAAGAATATAAAAAATTTACATCATATCAAAATTTGAGGAATATTTTTTTTCTCTAAAAAATGTAATAATTCATAAATCCATAAAATAATTTATAAAAAAAATCATCAACAATTTCGTTAAATTTGAGTGCAAGAGCCAGAGAAAAATCACGGACCGAGAAAATACCACTATGTAAAAAAATTTTACAATCACAGAGAATTTCTCTCTCCCGACCCCAATTCCTCTTACAAAATTTTGACTAATTCACACCTTTCTCCTCATTCTCAAAATCGAGAATCCAAGAAAGGAATTTAAATAGAATCAAATACAAATATTAAAGTATATTTGATTGGTGCACTTGACATCAAGTCCAAGGACCTCCTTATATAGCACCAAGGATCCCCTTTTACTCTTCATCCGATGTGGGACAAAAGAAATAAAAGAATTTCCTTCTTTTATTCTTGACAAAGCCAACAATCTCCACATTGTCAAAATAAAAGAAGATTCATTGTCTTCACCGACAATTATTCTCAACCCTGAGAATCCCTTAAAATCAACCATTCTAAGAATCATTGTCTTCACCGACAATCCATTCTCAACCCCAAGAATCCTACTCCACCGTATGAGTAGACCACTTAGAATCAACCATTCTAAGAATTTCCTGCAGCACATATCGGAAACACCTGCTGATTTTTATGGTGCTACTTCCAGCACTTGACTACCCCTGAAAGTCCATCAGTCATCGATATACATCCACCACACAACCTACATCACCTGCCAAGTCAATGTCTGTGTGCAATTTACACTACAAGAAAAAAGGGGCAATAATTACAGAAATTTAATGGGAGGAGCAAAAATTTGTCATTAAAAGTGATGTTTAATGAGAGAGAGGAAAAAAGGGAATGTATTTAATGAGAGACCTTATTTCCCCTCATTATTATTAATAATCCTCTCATTAAAACTATCCATTTGAGGTTCCTGACATTATTGATAGAAGGGTTGAGAGCTCATCTTTTGGCCACTATATTTTTAATTCAATAAAAAATACTAAGAACCAAATATCCCCATTATTTTAATTATAAAAAATAAAAAATAAATTGAAAACGAATTAGTTTCTTCATTTACCCCAATTACGACACTTCTGCAACCTTTCAAACCTAAGAGGGATTTGGTGGCCATCCCTGAATTCCCCGCCTACAAGCAGATGGCATCGACAGATTATTGTACAACACTTTACCGATGGTGTGTTCTCCGACGAGCTCCGTCTCAATCGCCCGTGCGATTGGATTCTCTCGACCAGAGAGGCCCTTGTCTGAATTGGGAATTCTAGCTGCCGCCATCGCCACTTGTTGGTGCAGATCGCGCATGCGATTTCTCCACCCTTCCTCCGACGAGCATCCTAGCCTCCTTCCCGTATTCCCAATCGCCCCTTCACTCGCGAAGGAGGATGCCTTCGACATGCCTCCAGCGGTCGCCCTTCCTTCCAAGGGATCCCACTACCTAGGGCAGTCTTCAAATTGCCGCCGCTGGGATTCGCTGACGGAATCGACGCTGACTAGGGCTTCTCATGCAATCCTCGCGAGGAAGGATTTAGTTTTTCTGTCAGCCACGCCGATGATTTCTTAGGCATATTGGCAGCTAACCGAGAAGCATCAGCTGCCAGAGATACCGCTGGACGCGTCCCTGGTCGTGTCTTCTTGCTGGATTCTGCGGGTTCTTTCCCCTCTACGCGATCCCCTGTTCGTTTTGACGGCAGAGGTCTTCTTTGTTCAATGGGCTTTACCCGATTTTTGGTAATTCATATATGAAAGTGTCACTGTTGATCCATTTCTTACACTTTTGGTTTGAGTTTACTCGAGCACTTGCTGATTATCCTCCTTGATTCGATGTTGTTTACCATTTCGGGATATGGTTATGTTACACCCTTCAAGCACGCTGGTATTGATTTAACGTTACCTTGTGATTCGTCTGGTCTTGTTCTTAAAAATGTTTAAGCTGTTTGTTTATCCCTTTTGTTCATGGTAAAGTATTGAACTCAGTATGTTTAGGTTTTGAAACGGCCGCTCGGACTTGATTGGGTTATATGAATTTGGGCTGTATTTTCCATGTTTCAAACATGAACTTCGAAGGGCTTGGCCAGATTTGGTACGATTACATGTGATAGAGCCTTAGTTATCCATTCTTACAATCTTGGTTTGAGTTTTGCTTTACTGATGATGTCTCTTATTGCTCCTAGCAGCTTGTTTTTTTGTTATTGATAAGGATGTATTACGAATTAGTTAATAGGCCTTAGGCCTACTCTTGTTACATCTTTTACATATCACCATTTTTAGGCTTCTGTTTTATTTCAGCTGTATGAGCTTGATTGGATTAGATGCCTTAGGTTGAGTCTTTTTCGAGGCTGCCTGTTTGGCCTTTTACGAGCTGCTTGTTTGGCTTATTTACTTCTTGCTATTCTTTTCCCTCCCCCTTTTTTATTTTCATTTCCTTTTTAATAAAACATCACTAATTAACCAAAGAGTGATTTGAGGGATGTACAGTTGGCATACGCTCGGAAAGTCGCACGTCTAGCAGCAGTCAGAGGGTTACGAGTCTGGCAAGCAGTCGGAGGGTCACGGGTTTGGGAAGTGTTCGGCGTCCTTGAGAGGTCGAATTCAAACGGGCATCATTGTGGGGTCGGATTCAACATGTTTCTCTTAATTTTAATATCTTAAACTTCTGTCTCTCTCTCTTTGTATATGAGTTGCATTTTCTTAGGGTGTATACGAAAGGTTAAGGTAAGAGAAGAAGATGCCATGCTGTAATTTCTCCACATCAAGGTAAATTTCATAATTGCTTGTTTTATTGTCTCAAATTCTGTAAGTGGCTTGTTCTTTTCACTATTACTCTACTCAAAGGTATACAAAAATTGATTTTGTTAAATTGTTCTAATAATACAGATTTTTGACTAATTAAACAAAAGAACAAAGGTTTTGTTATACTAGTGTGGTGCTACCTATTTCTTAATGTACTTGATCTTTTTTTCTAGTTAATCATTTTATTACACAGGTTTTGTTCTAGACCCATGAACTTATGTTATGAAGGATGTTCGAACATTTGTATTTAAACTCATTGATGTTAATTCATAAACGATGCCTTATGAATTAAATTATCCATTCTTACAAACTTTGTGACAATAGAGTTGAGCGACATGTAAATAATTTTTTAACAGTATCTATTTTTTTTCTTTCGTATTATGGAACCATTAAGGTTTGCGAGAGGTGACTTGTAAATGCTTTGAAATTTCTACTTGAGTTCTATTAGAATTTTGATCTCATGGTTGGTTATGTATTACTGTATTTTTATTTGACATTTTATGGTCAATGTATATTATGGTTTATGGAATATATTAGTCTTATTTAGGTGTTATTGTTAGTAGGAACAATAGGATTCGAGATCTCCCAGCCATTATCTATTTCTTAGCATTATTCCTACAGAGAAAAGCAATGCAAACAAAAGAAGCAAGAGAGTATCCAAGTAAGACATTAAATTGCTTTTTTTTTTTCAGTTTTGCTCTTAGTAGAAGTACCTAGTTTATATTATGGTAATGCTTTAAATTTCTGTGCAGTCTTTGATCTTTATCGAAGTAACTGTATTATATGATAATAATGTAGTTTCATGTACCTTACATTTTAAATAGAACATATGAAATTCTTTATATCAATTTGAAGCATCTGTACTCATTTGCGTGTTTCAAAATGCAGCTTGAAAAGGGTATGGTTTAAAATTAAGAACTTTGATATTACTTTTAATTCTTGTAGCACTTTGGTTAAAAGCTTTGGTAATGCAAGAGCTTTGAGTGTAGAAAAACATTAGGGGACCTCTCATGTTAACTTGATTTTCTCTTTTGTGATTTGATGCTGTAGTTTTTGTACTGCTGGGATTTTCTATTTTATGATTAGTTATAAGCTAGTTGCTTTTATGCTAATGAAGAAGACTCGTGTCCTGGTTTTCTGTTTACGTGACGTATGGTTGTTGTCTGTTGTTCTATTTGGGTAAATCACTGAAAGGTGGTTGTATGCAGCAGGTTTATTTTGTTGTTGTGCTACTCTATTAGTTGCTCTCGGGTTATAAACATCGGGTATTTAGCTCCTGTAATTGTGCTATTGGTTTTATGCAATTTGTGCTGCTGGTTTTCTGCAACTGAGCTAGTTTTTCTGCAATTTTGTTGCGGGTTTCTTTAGTCGTTGGACTCATCAATTCTGCATTATGTCTGCTTTTCTACATTGTGGCAGCTGGTTTTCTATGCTGGGCTCATCTTGATGCTGGTTTTCACTTGGAGGATATGATTGTTTAGCTTGTTTTGTTGCTGGTTTCCTACTGCTCATCTGTGGAATGGGAAGGCAACATCAATTGGCAGAAGAGTTCTAGCTGCCATATTTCATTGAAATCTTTTTCAAGATTCTAATTAGATAGGAATTAGATAGCAATCTTTTGTAAATTCTGTAATTTGATTCTTTGAATGTATCTTACATTGTACATTTATATTTTGAAATATATTTAACTTTTTCATATATATAATTTTAAGCTATATTTGATGATACAAAATATTTAATGAGGAAGATTTAATGAGAGGTATGTAACAATTTAATGACAAGAACTCTTATCACTTTGGATGAATTTTAATGAGAAGGGAATCCTATTATTAAATATGTTCAGAGAATAATGACAGGACTCATGTCCTATCATTAAATACTTTTATCTAGAAAGACTATAATGACGGGCTCATGACAGGGAATTTCCTGTCATAATATGTCTTTAATGATAATTTCCTGTCATAATATGTCTTTAATGATAGGATTCTTACTTTTAATGACAAGATTTCCTGTCATTATAGACCCTTTTTCTTGTAGTGTTGTGGACCAGATAATATTATTACATCATTTTCCATGACAACTTAACATGTTATAAGGATCCCCAATAATATTAACTAAACATTCGGAGCCGTTGCAGCACCAGCTCCTCCTTGACCAGCAACGTCACCAATGTTCTACCTTAAGCAATTACCGTGCCATTGCTCCACCTTGAGTAACCACCGTACCATTGTTACACCTTGAGCAAAACCTGTCTGTACCGACATGATGTCTCTGCCTTTTACCGTCAAGTTACACCTGGTTTGTCCGAACCCTTTTTCTACTGAAAGTGTAGTCACTTGAAGCCGATTCCAACCCTATGGAATTCACGATGCTTTCCCACTTGTCGGCCTGCTACTCTTTACCGATCTAACGCCCCCGATACCAAGTACCACATCGCCATCTTCCCCGTTGAATCGTCGCTTCCCCACGCCACCAATTATTATCGAAAAACTCATTCCTTTCAAATCTCCTTGAGCCGACATCCATGGAAAATCCCATGCCGCTGTTAAGCTAACTCCACCACCGGGAGTACCAGCATATAGCTGCAGGTCCAAGAACTCCGTAAAAAACTGCTGACCTACAAATTCTACCCCTTGCCACGCTACTGTCGCCACGGTCCGACACATTTCACCGCAAGAAAGGAGATGCCACCGCATCCGGCTGATCTTCTTACCCCCTTGTGCCACTAGCTTTTCCCATTTCTTTCATGCCACCCTTAGCCTAATGAATAATCCCCTTTCTCTCTTAAAGTCTTTTCTGATGTGGAATGTCAGACTATGCTGCAACCACAGAACATACTAAGAACTTTATAAGTACCCGAACCGAGCTCTGATACCACTTGTTGGGATCAGCGGATCCCCATTCATTCCTAAGGGACAAATAAAGAAGAACATAAAAAGTACAACACAAGAATTTATGTGGAAAACTCCAAAATCGGAGAAAAATGACGGACCGAGAAAATACCACTATGTGAAAATTTTTTACAATCACACAGAATTTCTCACTCCCGACCCTAATCCCTACACTCTTACAAATATTTGACTAATTCACACATTTCTCCCAATTCTCAAAATCGAGAATCCAATAAAGGAATTTAAATAGAATCAAACACAAATATTAAAGTGTACTTAATTTGTGCACTTAACATCAAGTCCAAGTGTTTCCTTATATAGCACCAAAGATCCCTCTCCTTTTACTCTTCATTCGATGTGACACAAAAGAAATAAAAGAATTCCCTTCTTTTATTCTTGACAAAACCAACAACTATATGGTTTACAAGTGTTTATGATGTAACTTCGATTTACAAGAGACTAACTATTTTAAACATATATGAGACCCCCACACATTCCTTATACAACTAAAATATTGGACTTGCACCCCCACTAATACAACTACTCCCCACACATAAAATAATAATGGATGGAGGGATCGGAGTAATAATTTATAACACCTGTAAAAAAAATTAAAAATAAAGCACAATATCTTCACAATTATTCACTATGTTTAAAAAATATCTACACATACGAAAATTCAATATATTCTCACCTACATAAATTACAATCTACAACTATCGGCAGATTTCTTACTAACTGAGATTAAACTGATTTCAGTACATTGTGTCTTCAATGAAATTTTTGTTTCTGAGTTTTATCTCCATATATTTGTTTTTATGGCAGTTTTGGGTGGGATGATATTACGATGAGATAATTTTACATTTTTTTAATTAGTTATTATTTTTACAAGAGATGTTATTACTTAATTTACTTTAAAAATATCGTCACTTTTTACTTATAATGCATAGTACTATAAGAGATGTTATTAATTAATTTACTTTAAAAATATCGTCACTTTTTACTTATAATGCATAGTAATATAATTTGTTTATAACATAATAATTAATTGTACAATTATCACTTTTCATCAATTGAGTATCACCATTTATTAAAATAATATTATTTTTTATCTATATCATAAACACCAATCAGCGAAACGTTGTCATCCAAGTTTTTTTTTTCAAAGTTTTTTAGTTATGTATATTTTCATTGGAAAAGGAAAGATTCTTTAGTTTTATAGAGTATGGACCCACCACATGGAGAGAATTCATCATCTAGCCCCAAAAGAAATTAATTTTTTAGTACTAACTTAAATCAATTTCTAAAGATCTAATTCACGAATCTTAATCTTCGATTGAATTTCAAAACCACTGCGATTGGACTACACACATTGAATCGACCTTTGGTGTGTATATATATGACCAGAAACTTATATGCATGACAAGAAATTATAATATATTTAATAAAATAATTTGAATGTATAATCAATAAAAAATTATAATCGTCTAATTAAATTATTAGACAAGTCATGATACGAGAGTCCAATTGAATAATTTGCAGATAATTCGTTGGAGGTAATCAATTTGTAAGTTAATTAAAAATAATAACATTATTTATGCAAAAATAAAAATAAAATATTTAATAATAATAACTAATCAAAAAGTATTTAAACAATATCATCTCGCAGAATTTAATTGCATATATGTATCATGCATGTGTCCCCATGGACAAAAAGAAAACGCGTTTATATGCACATGAATTCAATCAATAAAAAGAAAAAAAAAAGAATAATAATTGTTTCTATTGGCATCAACTTAATTCTTCCAGAAAATACATAAGTCGACATCGTAGCAACTTTTTCTAAGATTTTCCAGTGAAAATGCATTTGGGATTCCCATTCGGTTGCACATGAAGGAACAGTTTAATTAAATAACTTTGCCAAACACATTCATACCATCAATTATAAGGAGTATTTATTGATCCAAATGTTTCCAACCACTCGTGATTTTTTATTTTGGAAGGAATTAATAATATGAAAAATAAAAAAGTTAACCGCCAATTCACTCGTGACTCGAATATCACGTGATATATGATTATCACATTAAACCCCCGAGATTCTTCGGTAAGGGTGTCATTTGTTTTTATGTAGATAATGAGTATAATTATTTAATTTGTAGTGGATAATGTTATTTAGTGAGAAGTTCCATATTTAGTTGTATAAGTGATGTGTGTGAGTATCATATATTTAAAAAGAAATATAAGACCCTTTTGATTATATATTTAATTGTATTAATAATGTGTGTGAGTGTCGTATGTTTAAAAAGAAATATAAGACCCTTTTGGGCGAATACTTGAAACGACAAAATAAGACTCTTGTTGGCTGATGGAAGAAGTACAACATTTTCAATTAAAAATATTACTATGTATATAGATGAGACTATCACATTACATATAAATAAGGCTAGTGTTACATTTTATAGGTAAGATAGCCTCATTAAATAGACAAAGATAAATTTTTAGATTAAGGAGATTAAATTAATTTTGGAATGTAAATTAACTAATTAATCCAATATTATGCAAACACAATTTTACAGATTCGAGTTCTTTATTTGACTAATTTTAGTGGTTTAATATTAATAGTTTTATTTTGTGAGGAAGTTATTACTTTTTAGAACCATTCTTGGTTATTTTCATATTTAACCCTTATTAAATACATGTGCAAATTTTATTAATCCATATATTAGCTCAATACAAACCCAACTCCTCCCAAAATTGTATCTTACTCTATGTTACGTACATTGATAGTTCTAAATTTAATTTGTTCAAATAATGTTAGATTTTTTTAAATCCTCCTGTTGAGAAAAAGAGATTTCAAAACATATTAATGATCTTTGTTTGTGCCTCTAATTAATCTTCATGATCTGCTAGCTATTAGACTTGTTGATGATCGATTTTTAGTGGAACTAATAGTAGAAAATAGGAGTATAAATAAAACTGTAAATGTAATCGGATCAATCAAACAAACTCCCTCCATCCCGTTTGTATCTTTACATTTATTTTTTGTACGGAGATTAAAGATTATAATATTTTAATATATAATTGGTTGAGATACAGAATATTTTAATGTATAATAGTTGTATTAATGTTATGAGCTGATCTTATCTACAAAAGAGAGAAATATAAACATTGAAGTGGTACGCTTGAATTGAAAATATGTAAAGATTGAAATACGAAGGATCGAGGAATTATGTAATTTTCTCCAATCCATTTGCTGGGAGCTAGCATTGTATGTATTTATTAACATTTGTGATTCAATGGAGGAATGTGTTTCAAGTAGATTCTCCTTGTAGTTGCTTTATAATTAGCTAAAGTCGAAGTTTTTATACTTAGGAGTAATATTCACACGAAATCCATGCTGTTATTTTAGTGCATTATCTCATATAATACTAATTGTATGGTTAACACGAAAGAAGAGAAGGAAATCCAATAATTCGTCTTAAAGTCGATATTTTTCTTTTCAAGGGTATAATTTTTTCTTTTTCATATGCATCATTCATCTAATGAAGTGACACAAAATATAATGCACTAAAATAGCACAGGAAATTTGAACCGAGTAATATTGTACATTTGTACCTTTCGTTGCTTCCTCTTCAACACCAACTACATTGTACTCCCTCTGTCTCACGTATTTTTACACATTCCATTAATTATAAAAATACATAATATTTTATTATCTACTTTTTACCATCCCAACAACTTTAATTACTTTTTTACACTTTATTCATTATTCTCAATAACTTTATTTACTTTTTCTTTTTAAATTATTAATTTATCCCTACTTTTTCTAACATTATATATTAAAAAAATAATACGTCTTAATCTCCGTGCCCATACAAATGGGTGAAAATACCCGGGACGGAGGGAGTATGTTTCTTCTAAGTATTTTTACGTCGTTAAATGACTTATTCTTATGTTAGTGACTCTACTGCACCATTCTTTCTTTGCAAAACTTATATTTCTCTTCAAGTTTCCTTGATGCTCTTTATAATCTTACATTTTTCCTAAGTTTAAAATAAAATAAATCGAAGATGTTTTTATTTCCTACTGCACTTAATTTGCATTCATCAAAATAAGGATGCGTAATAATATAAATTAATGAGAACGTAGGGGCCAAAATCATATAAATAAAGAGTTCATATATATGCCAAATTAAGTGAACTCAATGAGTTCTATAAATGGGCTAGTCGATTAAAGGGAATTTCACCCAATAAATCACTAGCTTCAAAAGACCCTTACATTAATTATTATTTTTTTTTAAATAAAATGTTTTGAGTTCATAAAAATAATAATCATTAAAAGAAATTGTAAACAACGGAAATTCAGAGATTAAAATTAGAAAAATGGATATATTTTGGCAAGGGGTCAATGTGGAAATTTTTGTGTAAATCGCCGGTTTTTATGACTATTGTAAATTATGTATAATTTAGTTCAAAATGGAACAAAATCTTGTATCAAATTAAACATATAGAAATGTTGGAAAATAATGCTTTGAAGGTTCAACATTTCATATACTGTTAATTTAAGTGCTGTTCATTGTCAAGTGCACATGGTTGTTAGCTGTTTTTGAGTAAATGATAATTAAAAAGAATTTACGTAATAGTTTATATTTTTTTGGTGGCTTAAATATGATTGTTTTATAGGAATTTACATAGAGTACAATATATTTAGGGGCAATTCTTAGGTGACCCTCTCGGGGTGTACACCATGTGAGGGTGTACACATTCTATGTGAATGGGTCATTGGTGATCACTGATCACCTAAGTAACCCCTATTTATATACATGCCAAATATGCCATGCAGTATCTGTGCATCCACATCTAAATCCACATCCAAAATATACACATTAATTAATAAATATATATACTCCAATAAATAAAAAGTTATAATCCTCGCACCATTAAAGTTGACACACTTTCCTTTTTGTATTGTCCCATAACAGTTGATATATTTCTTTTTTAATACATGGGACCCACATAAAAACAATTAATTTATTCTCATTGGCCCTCTCGTACCACCTCTAATATAACTACCCACTACACATCAATTATTATTTATCTCACTTTAATTTACTTTACTTCACTTTACATTAAATTATTATACTCCTTAATCTCGCCCAAGAAAAAATGTCCTAACTTCTCCGGGAGGGAAGGAGTACAATTTATTAATGATTTTTTAGAAAAATTCCAGTAAAATTTTAATGACCATTTGAATATAAATAAATAAAGTAATACATTCATTAAAAAAACACATAAATTATTGAATAAAAGTAATACAGATTAGATACACAGGATATCAATTCTTATATACTCTCTCAGTATCATCATAAAGTTTACATATTTCTACTTTGGGTATTCCACTTATAGGTTTACATTTATCTTTTTAGCAAATATAGATCCTATATCTAAATATTACACAATTTGTCATCAATGTAAATTAAAGTTTTGGGCAAAATAGTAAAAGTACCATTAAAATCTAACTACTACAAATTAAAATACTACAATATTTCTTAGTTTCTGTGCAAAAAACTAATATAAATATTGGAATGAGACGGATGTAGTATAATATATATCAAATGCAAGACGTCGACCTATATCAAATTTTCATTAGGAAAATAACATAATTTTTTTTGGGTTTTCTACATCAATCATACCACGCATTTTCAAAGATAAACCAAAAACACATTTATTTTTCCTCCTTCTATCAAGCCTATTAAAATGAAGTAAATTAGAGAAATTCGAAAAAAATCTCTTTTCACACCAAATCAATTAATACACTTTATTGAGAAGCGATAGGAAAACTCACATCAAAATAAGACATAGCGAATTGTTTCTGGAGATTTTTTGCAGAACAAGCAATTAGTATTTGCATCATACACCATAATCTTTCTTCTTTGGAGGTTTATATAATTAGGAAGACATTCCCACAAAACTCTCCATACATAAACTCAAACTTTAGACAAAACAATATTGTTCCTCACAAGATTGAATTGCTCATTTTCTCTCTCTTTAGACCAATTTTTTGCAACCAATTTTTATATTTTTGTGGTTCATGTCCTATTTTACCCTAAAATTTATATTCTTTAATTAAATTTTAAAATATAATATATTTAATATCACCCTCCTAATTTAGAACATATTTTACCCTAGTGACGATTCATATCCTATTTTACCCTTAGTGTTTATATTAATTTAATTTATTCTTAAGATATTATTATAATTTTATCCTGATTCATTTCTAGTTTATCCCTGAAATACATAATTTATTTTTAGAATTTAATGTTACTCTATTTTTTAAGATATAATTATTATTAATTAAAAATTAAAAAAATAACGCATAACATTTAATTTAATTACTAACTGTATCCGGTTCCATCATGAACCAGTCGCACATTAATTGTTCTCTTTTCTTTTCTTTTTTTGTCATTAAATAGTAGGTACAAAGCGTATTTAGGAATTACTTAGCGATACATTCGCTTCCGAAAATTATTGATAAATACAAAATTATATTTTATTTTTTCCCATAATACCTATACATATCCGTACATTTGTGTGCATTGTTAAGATGGAAACAAAAATACGTTATTTATACAAATGTACATTAGTGTACATTCTATTGATAAAGAAACTGAAAATACGCGATTAAATTGAAGAACCCTACTAATGTACATTAATGTGCATTATTGAGAAAGAAACATAAAATACATGATTAAATTGAAAACCCCTACGAATGTACATCAGTGTGCATCTTTGAGAGAGAAACGGAAAATACATGATTGAAACTATTGTTAATTACATTAGTGTGCATTCTTAGAGAGAAACATAAAGTACGCAATTAAATTGAAGAACCCCACGAATGTACATTAATGTGAAAAATATTTGTTATAATTATCCTTAAATCTCTCACTCATTGTTTTTATCTAATTTAGTGTACATTAATGTTCAATAAAACTAGTATTAAGTGAAAACGTTGAATATTAAACGTTGTAAATAGGGGTAAAGCTGAAAAAAAGACGTTATGTATTTATCAGTAATTATATTAGATCGATATATTTATTAGTAATTAGTAGGTTATATATACGTAGGGATGTAATCGAGCCGAGCCGAGCCGAACATCTCCGGGCTCGAAGCTCGGCTCGAATTTTTTTTAAAGGGCTCGAGCTCGGCTCGAGCTCGATTCGAATTTTATTTTTTAAACTCGTGTTCGGCTCGTGTGTAAAATATAGAGCTCGCGAACAGTTCGCAAGCTCGGCTCGAAATATTTTTACTGAATAAAAAAATAAACTCAAACTCGAATTCGACTCGATAAAAACTAGTCCTTTGTTCGAGCTCGGGCTCGTTCGGCTCGTTAAGCTGAAAATAATTTATTTTTTAGTTTTTTAATGTATAAAGGTTTGAGTGAGGTCTCATGAATAATAAAATTTTATTAATAATTTTTTTTATAAAAAGTGGAATCTAGAGCTATTATAATTTTTTATTAATTATTAGAAGTATTAATTTATTAATTAAAATATATATTAATAATATAACAAAAGATTTTTTTAATTAACATTATAAGTATATGGAGTATGTATTTAATTTAAATTTTGGAGTAGGT
Source organism: Pogostemon cablin (assembly GCA_023678885.1). Classification (NCBI taxonomy): domain Eukaryota; kingdom Viridiplantae; phylum Streptophyta; class Magnoliopsida; order Lamiales; family Lamiaceae; genus Pogostemon; species Pogostemon cablin. The sequence continues at coordinate 11,270,633 of CM042983.1, forward strand.
CTTGTGTGAAACAGTCTCACGTAAATATTTACATGAGACGAATAAAAAGTGATAATATTATTAATTAAAAGTGATATTCAATCGATAAAAAGTAATAATAGTGTAGAGAACTATTTTATGAACAATTTATAATATAAACAAAACTAACTTTTTATATGGAATATAGCGAAAGTGCTAACATTTTATAAACTTTTTATTCGTCTCACGTAAGACCTTATGTAAGATGATTGGCCATAATATAGTGGGCATGACCAATTAAAGAAATTATCGAACCACAGGGAGAAATGTACTAGAGTTTAAGCGATCTCGTATTTGTCATAGTTTTATAGAGATGATCAAGAAGGGAAGATAATCAAGAAATTACAATAAAATAAATGGATAGATAAATGGGAGATGGATGAATGAACCAAGTAGATAGAGATGAGACTAGCAATACTTAAAGCATGGAAAATCTAGGTATCATGTATCAAATTCATATGTGTCATGGATTGAAGACTAAGGGCCAACACTAAGATCACCTAAACTCCCTCTCGGAATGAATAGGATGTGGAATGACATTCATTGGATTGGTTCTCACTCAAACAATTCCAACTAGGTACTAAGCTTGAAATGAGAGTCCCTTCACATAATCTATTGACTTCTCAATCTAATAAATGATATGTTCTATCAAAGGGGTCTAAACTATGAAGGACTTCTCAATCTCTTCACAATCTATAATGCACATGAAGTGTTTGATGAAATGATTCACTTAATTATCCTAAATATGCAATTGACTTCTCAATCTAATCACATGCTTAAAACAATTAAACACACAAATCATCATAAACCTCAAGATCTAAAGCATCAATGATAGAAAATCAATTAACCCAATCAACATAATCATTCAATTGCAAAATACCAAAAATTATCCAACACAATTCATATTGCTAATCTCACAAGGAAGATTAGCCTCTCATATCCATAAGAAAATTAGCATAGACATTAAATTCCTTACAAAACATGATAAACAATAGGTTTCAATACAAAGTTTAGATGAAAATTTCCTTGGATGTCTCCAATGGTGATCTTCTTCTTCCCCTTGCAATTCACCTCTCTTCCTTGCTTCTCTACTACTTGGATGGAGGATGTGATGGTTGGATCAAGGTAGATCCAAAGGATGAAGAATGGATGAAGGTGAAGGTGAAAAATGGAGGAAATGGTGTGTGAGGTGTGTGTGGAAGAGTGGATTTCGGATCTTCTCTCAAAATATTAAAGTGTTGGGTATTTATACCCCTTGGGAGGCTTCTAGAAGGATTCTGATGTGTTTCTGATGCTACAGCAACACGACTCGTGTGCTGCAACACGACCACAGGGTGGCCGTGTAGGCGTTTTTGATGTCAGAAAACGGCCAGGGCTTACAGGGCCGTGTTGCGTAACACGGGTCGTGTTGCGTAACACGGGCTGCGCAGTCTCACTGTTTCGCGCATAACTTCCACATCCGATCTCTGATTTGAGTAATTCTTGCGCTCATGTGATCCTCTTTTCTTTGGATTTCTATCCTTATAAAGATCTGACAAAACTTCTAATATTTGAGGGTGTAACAAGTCATGCAAAGTAGCACAACCGTGCTGAGTAGGAACAGCTTGCGCGACGTCACCATTTTAATCATAACTTTCTCGTTTCGGCTCCAATTGAAGTGTTTCTCATACCAAAATAATCTTCTTTTCTATGGCTTTCCAACCATGTATTACACTTCTAGTTTTGAGCTCCACAAGAGTACAGAAAAATTACACAAGTTGAACGTGCGTTTTTTCAGTATTTTGCTTGATTTGACTCATTCTCCCTCGTTTCAACTCCGAATTGAGATCCGCTTTTTCCTACATCTTCCTTATCATGTCTAGGGTCCATTTTTACCTAAAAATCATACGTTTAACCTCATTCATACACATTTACATAAAAATACAAAACACAACCAAATAACATATAAAATACGGATAAAATCATACGAAAACACATATAAAAAGACACTAAAGTCTAGGTGAAAATATCACTCATCACACCCCCAAACTTAAAGTGTTGTGCGTCCCCACATAACGAAAATAATAAATTAAGGAAAGTAATTTTCACCTAGGAAAAGACTAAACGAACATAAGTAACAACACATCAATAATAATAAGAATCACAATTTATGCTAAGTCATCCTACAACATTAGATTCATGACATGAAGAATTAACAAGTTCAATCTAAAGAAATTGATAGTGTAATACAGTCCCTTTTTAGTCCAAGCCTCACATAGATATCAATTTCACTCAACACTCTTTAAAGTAGGGTAAAACAACACTCATCAATCGATTGGCTCGACTCTCTATAAGCTTGCTCATGGACTACATTCACAAACCACCAAAGTTTTCATTAGTGATCAAAAAGGTCTTTCATTAAGGATGTAATGATAGGCTCTTTGGTAAGGTAGGAAGAATATGGTAATAGTGACTTAAACAAGTGTAAGCAATCGAAGAAGTGGCCAATTTCTCCAACTTCTCCACTTTTATTTCTTCCTTTCTTGTCTTTGGTACTCACAAGCACTACTCATCAACTTTCCTTGGATTTCTTGAGCTTCTTATGATTCATGCTTCTTTTCTTTGATTTTTAAGTACTTGAGCATATTATTGTTACTTTGCTCATTTTCTTGTCATGAGGTTGCATGTTCCTTCTTGTTTGTGCTCTTTTCATCATTTTTCTTACTTGTTTACCATTTCCTTTTCTTTTTCTTCCTCATCAAACATTTCTAGTTACCATCTCCTCAATGACCCACACAAAGGGTATATATATAAGGTTTAAGAGGGTAATCAAGGCTTGTAATATGCTATATTCACAATAAAAAGGCTTATAGGCTCAAAGTGGTTGACTAGGGATGATGTTCAAGGTAGGGAAATATATGGTAATGACTATAAATGACAAGGATGGCCTTAGATCATTTCACTAATCTCCACAAATCGGGCTCATTCCTATAGTCATTGAGCAAGTTCTAGCTTATCAAAACTCAATCGATCCACTCATGAAGGAAAAACCATGTATGCACGGTTGAGGCTCAAATGCTCACAAGCTTGTGCATTGGACCTTAAGAAACTTATTACGCCACATTCATCTTAAAATTGAACAAGTTAAGTAAAACATGTCACAATTCGAAAGTGTAGAGATTCTTAATCATAACTTGTCATCACTTACTACCACAATATATCATCACTCATATTCAAAAATGTCTCACAACCTCCCTAAACAAACCACCAAACATACCAAGACAAAAATAAGAAAATACACAAAACATAAAATAAAGACTCAACAAACAAGAAACAAAACAAAAACACATAACATGCAAAAACAACAATCACCATCATTAGAAAATGAAGCACATATTCAATCATCCATAACAATGTAAGCTCACAATCATACCAACCTTATTGAAAAGGAAACCTCCCAAAAACATAACAAATGAAGTAGCATGCAAATTCATCAATCCACACCAAAATATGTCAAGCAACTAGAAGTGATAAGGTGTAAAGTACTCCCTCAATGGGCATTTGGTAAAAAAAACGTTAGCTCCAAGCTCCATTCGTGCTTCCAATACCTTTCATTCATACTCAAAACTCATACAACACCATTAGCTCCACAACTGCATTAAAAATATGGACTATCATGCACTTCAACACCACCAATCATACCAAAATCAAACCAAACTCATGAAAAAAATTTTAAAATTAGCCCAAAAATACGAAAAGTATATGCTTTCAAGACAAAGTATGTCACACCACGCCATATCCCCCCAAACTTAAATTGAGACAAGAGTTTCGAGGTAAGTTTGCAAAAAGTGGTGTGACTTACTTTCACACTTCAAATCAAGCACTTATCGTTTGTCCGATACGCATTCTCCTCACAAGCACAATCAACATACATACCAAAAATGCAAAACAAGCAAATCCACCATCCTTATTGAAAGCAATAAATAAAGCAATAAAGATAATGATGGGTTGCCTCCCATCTAGCGCTAAGTTTAACGTCTTCAAGCCGGACGGGATATGGAGAACTTATCGGAATGGCCACGGATATCTTTCGTCCTTGCCATCGAATTTTAATCGTTGTGCTTCTTCCTCTATTAGGTATTTGTGGCAAGTGACGATCTCAGTTGCATCCTTCGAGCATGGCTTCAAAAATTCGACTCTCTTGAGCTTACACTCCATTGCCCTCTCCATTCTTGAAAACCACTTATTCCTCCTTACCAAATAGACCTCCAACATCTCTTCGAGTTCTCTTTTGTTTCTAAGGATATGAGAAAAATCAATGGGTAAAACAAAATCAATGTAAACAATATTATCAAGTTCAAAGCAACTTAAAGAGTTTAAAGGTTTAGAAATGCTCATTTCACTCTTCAAGTCATCATCATTTGTTTCTAGACTTTGTTCCTCTTCATCAACATCATTTGCCTCAATATGCTCTTCAAATACCTCTTTTGATTCTTCATCTCCCAAATTCTTTTCTTCCTCAAACTCTTCTTCAAATTTACTCTCCTCTTCAAGCTCTTCAACTTGTTGAAAATTGGTCAAAGCACTTATAATTTGGCTCACTTGATGCTCCAAGGCTTTGAATCTTTGATCATTAGCTTCCTCAATAGCTTTGAATCTTCTTTCACTTGTTTCATCTCGAGCTTTATTAGATTCAATCAACTTCTCAATCAATACTTCTAAAGATGATTTTTGTTCTTCGACTTGTTGAAAGTCTCCTCCCTCTTGGTTGTCAAAATTCCATCCTTGCATTGGTGGATAATTCCCATGAAAACTTCCTTCATAGTTATGTTGAAAATTTCCTTGGAAATCATCCACTCCCATGAAAGAAACATCTCCTACTTGATGCGTAGGCATCCTCCACTCTTCTTGCTCCATAGGACTAGGAATCGACACACCTTGCATATTTTGAGCACCCCCCAAACTTGAACTAGAGAAGACTTGACCATAAGCACCTTGATTCATCATCCTTATTTGTCTTGTCACTTCCAAAGTAACTTGGGTATATAATTCAAGTAAGGCGTAGTTTTGGAACGGATAAGAAGTTGTTTGCCTAATTTTATAGCACTCACGAGCAAGAATACTCGATCGTTGTAGTAGTATATCCCAAGAAAAATTATCAATCCAATAAGGAGTTATTTTCGTACTAGCAAAATACGTGAGCTCATGTTCATTGTTGTTTTTGTAAAGATGATCGGGGGTTTTGAGATTGGATAACAACTAAAACAAGAAGCAAGTAAATAAGATAGCAAATAAGATAAATGACAAGTAAAGAAAATGGGTGCTTAAGTTCAAGTATGGAAAAACATGGGATTAGAAACATCCAAGCACACTCGATTCATATTATCATGCAAACGGAATTCAACTCAATTGATGTAGACTAAGGGTGATCACGATTGTATCCTAAGCTCCCTTTCGGGTTACAAAGGTTGTTGATCCATTTTAGACTCCCAAAAGCACTTAAGATCAAAGCCCAACATTAACCCCTTCCATCTAGGTACTAGTTAGATTAAACTCTCCCTTTTTGTGTACTAAGGCCAACGAATGGATTGGTTCCCCTCATTGAATTCAAATATCCTTTCGGTCAAACCCAAACTCAATGTCTATTCATGCCTTCCTAATACTATAGAGGGTCGTTTCCGTCTCACTCCAAGCAATACATACATGAAGATCATGATAGCATTTAATTACCACAAATAATCCATTGATCAACAATCCATTAAACCAATAAACATTCATGAATAACAAACCATGCCATCACAACATCAAGACAATTAAACTCCATGAATAGAAATCAACATCAATTAAATCAAAAACCAATTTAATCCACATGATAATATAAATCTAATATGCTCTTCATGTTCCTAATCCCACTAGAGGGATTAGCCTATCATAGTAAAAGTAACAAAACAATTAAATGATTCATTACAATTACTCATAGTCTAAGATCTAAAGAAATACAAAATGAATGGATTCTTCCCTATCAATTTCTTGAAGAGAATCTTCTATTCTTCTTGATCTCCACCTCTAGCTCTTGATTCCTTGAGATCTCTCACACCCAATGGAAGGGATGAAGTTTTGATGGAGAATTAATGGAGATGATGAAGATGGATCAAAATGGATGAAGGTGGATGAAGATGATGGTGGGCAATGGAAGAAATGGTGTGTGAGGTGTGTGTAGATGATAGGATTTTCGGATTCTTTGCCAATTGTTGAATAAAGGGGTATTTATACCCCTTTGGAGGCTTCTAGAAGGATCTGAAAATATCTGCAGGAAAATACACAACACGAGTCGTGTTATGCAACACGGCCACGGGGTGGCCGTGTTGTGTCTTCTGATGCTGCCGCACGGCCTCGCCTTACAGGGCCGTGTTACGTAACACGGCTCGTGTGCTGCAACACGAGTCGTGTGTTGTAACACGGGCACAGGTGTGGTCGTGTTGGCTCTTCTGATGTCGCCACACGGCCACCTTCTTACAGGGCCGTGTTGGCGACACGGCTCGTGCTCCCGACTCGACTCGTGCAACTGGACACGACCTGAAGTTGCCCGTGTTGAGTGACGAGATGTCGCCACACGGCCAACTCTTACAGGGTCGTGTTGGCTACACGGCTCGTGTGCTGGCTCCTGCATTTCTTCACTGTTTTGGCTCGTTCTCCCTCGTTTCAACTCCGAATTGAAATCCGCTTTTTCCTACATCTTCCTTATCATGTTTAGCATCCAATAAAAAGTGAAAATCTTACGTTTAAGCTCATTCACACACATTTCAATAAAAATACAAAACACAACCAAATAATATATAAAATACGGATAAAATAATACGAAAATACATATAAAAAGACACTAAAATATAGGTGAAAATAGCTCTAAACAACCCCCCAAACTTAAGGTGTTGCTCGTCCCCGAGCAACGAAAATGACAAATCAAAAGGAGAAATTTTCACCTAGAAAAGACTAAACGAATATAAGCAATAACACATCGTTAGCACTAATAACAACAAACTATGCTAAGTCATCCTACAACATTAAAATCATGACATGAGAAATTAACAAGTTCAATCAAAAGAGAATAAAGTGTAATATAGTTCCTTTTAAGTCCAAGCCTCGCAATGGATATTAATGTCTCTCAACACTCTTTTGAAATAGGGTAAATCACACTCATTAATCGATTGGCTCGACTCACTATAAGCTTGCTCGCGGACTATATTCACAAACCACCAAAGTTTCAATTAATGATCAAAAAGGTCTTTAATTAGGATGTAATGATAGGCTCTTTGGTATGGTAGGAAGTATATGGATAAGAGTGACTAACAAGTGTAAGTAATCGAAGAGATGATCAACTTCCTCAACTTCTCCACTTTTCTTTCTTCCTTTCTCAACTTTGGTAATCACAAACACTTATCATCAACATTCCTTTGGATTGAGCTTCTTATGATGCATGCTTCCTTTCTTTGAATTTTGTTTACTTGAACATTTTGATGTTGATTTGCTCCTTTCTTACTTTGAGGTTGCATGTGCATTCTTGTTTTGCTCTTTTCATCATTTTTCTTGCTTGTTTTACCATGTCCTTTTTCTTCTTTTGCTAATCAATCAATCCTTTCTAATTACCATCTCCTCAATCACCCACACAAAGGTATATATAAGCTTGAATGGGTAATTAAGGCTTGTAATGTGTTAAATTCACAAGAAATAGGCTTAAAGGCTAAAAATGGTTAACTAAGGATGATGTTCATGGAAGGGAACATATATGGCAATGACTATAATAACAAGGATGGCCTTAGATCATTTCACCAATCTCCACTAATCGGGCTCGTTCCTATAGTCCTTGAGCAAGTTCTAACTTATCAAACACAATCGATCCACTCATGAAGAAATACCATGTATGTATGGTTGAGGCTCAAATGCTCACAAGCTTGTGCTCGGACCTTAAGGAACTTATTACACCACATTCATCTCACAATTGAACAAGTTAAGTAAAACATGTCACAATTTGAAAGTGTAGAGATTCTTAATCATAATTTGTCATCACTTATCACCACAATCTATCATCACTCACATTCAAAAATGACTCACGACATCCCTAAACAAACCACCAAACATCCCAAGACAAGAATAAAAATACACACAACACAAAAATAAGGACTCAACAAATAAGACACAACAAAAATACAAAACATGCAAAAACACAAAATACCATCATCCATAAGAAAATTAAGCACACATTCATCCCAACCTTTATTGAAAAGGAAATCATAATTTACGAAAATAAACATCCCAAAAACATAACACATGAAGTAGCATGCTAATCACATCAATACAAATCAAATCAAATTATGCTAAGCACATAAAAGTGGTAGGGTGTAGAATGAACTCCCTCAATAAGCATTTGATAGTGGAAGTTGTTAGCTCCGAGCTCAATTCGTGCTTCCAATACCCTTCATACATGCTCAACAAAACCATTAGCTCAACAATTTCATTAAAAATATGGACTATCATGCACTTCAACACGACCAATCATACCAAAATCAAACCAAACTCATGAGAAAAATTTTAAAATTTTAGCTCAAAAATACGAAAAGTATATGCTTTCAAGACAAAGTATGTCACACCACGCCATATCCCCCCAAACTTAAATTGAAACAAGAGTTGAGACTTAAGTTTGCAAAAAGTGGTGAGACTTACCCTTGTAGTTTCCATTGATGATCTTCTTGTAGAGAAGTAACCGCATCCACACGACTCAAGCTATGTCCACCACGCACTAGCACCCCCCAAACTTAACTCGAGACAAGAGTCACGAATTAAGTTTGCAACAAGTTGTGGAACATGTCAACTTGAATCCATGAAGCATTTCTCTTTTCTTCAATGTGCATTTTTCTCCATAAGCACAATCAACCTAAAAGGCCAAAATACAAAACAACAAAAACAAAGCAATAAAGATAGTGATGGGGTGCCTCCCATCGAGCGCTAAGTTTAACGTCTTCAAGCTAGACGAATGTTTAGCTCATCTTTCACATAAAGTATCCACAAAGAGGGTCTCCCTTTGTGATGGATCCACATAGTGCTTCACACGATGACCATTGACCAAGAACTCTCCCCCGTTCTCATCTATAACCTTTAGAGCTCCCCCATCAAGTACTTCCTTTACCACATAAGGTCCTCTCCATTTGGACTTCAACTTGCCCGGGAAAAGTCTTAGTCGAGAATTGAATACCAACACCTTCTCACCCTTTTCAAAGCTCTTCTTCCTCAAACGAGCATCATGCCACCTCTTGGTTTTCTCCTTAAAAATCCTTGAGTTTTCATAAGCATTTTCTCTAAATTCCTCAAGCTCATTCAATTGTAAGAATCTTACCTTCTTCGAAGCTTTCATGTCAAAATTCAACTTCTTAATGGCCCAATAAGCTTTGTGCTCTAACTCCACCGGAAGATGGCAAGACTTACCATAGACAATTTGAAAAGGAGACATACCAAGAGTGGTCTTGAATGCGGTTCGAAAGGCCCACAATGCATCATCAAGTTTATTTGACCAATCCTTTCTACTCACACTCACTGTTTTCTCCAAGACTTGTTTGATTTGTCGATTAGAAATTTCAGCTTGACCATTCGTTTGAGGGTGATATGGAGTAGACACTCGATGCTTCACTCCATAAGTCTTGAGAATGTTCTCCATGAGCTTATTTATGAAGTGACTACCCCCATCACTTACCAATACTCTAGGTACTCCAAATCTTGTGAAGATATGCTTCTTTAGAAACCCCATGACCACTCTAGCATCACTTGTTCTTGAAGGTATGGCCTCAACCCATTTCGATACATAGTCGACCGCCAATAGGATATATAGGAATCCATTCGATTGAGGAAACGGTCCCATGAAATCGATGCCCCACACATCAAATATCTCCACTTCTTGAAAGCTCTTAAGGGGCATCTCATCCCACTTGGAGATTCCTCCCATCCTTTGACATCGATCACAACCCTCTACAAATTTCTTACAACTCTTGAACAAAAATGGCCAATACAACCCCGATTGTAAGACTTTTGCAGCGGTCTTTTGAGCTCCAAAATGGCCTCCACTAGGTGAAGAGTGGCAAAACTCCAACACACTATTCCATTCTTCCTCGGGCACACATCTTCGCACAAGAGAATCATTACACATCTTGTATAAGAATGGATCATCCCACAAGTAACTTTTAACATCATGAAAGAACTTCTTGGATTGATATTTATTAAGCTCATAAGGTCTCCTTCCACTAGCCAAGTAATTCACATAGTCCGCATACCACGGACTTCCTTCTTCCTCCACTAAAGGCTCAATTTGATAGCAATCACACTCCAAGATTTCTTCATCGGGAAAAACCTCTTTGATTAACTCATAAGTACCTTCACAATGCTCCCTCGACTCTAACCTTGAAAGATGGTCGGCTATCACATTCTCCGTGCCCTTCTTATCTCTCACTTCAATATCAAATTCTTGAAGAAGTAGTACCCATCTTATCACCCTTGGCTTTGCATCCTTCTTTGCCATGAGATACTTGATAGCGGCATGGTCGGTGTATACAATAGTTTTCGTTCCTACCAAATAAGGACGAAACTTATCAAATGCGTATACTACCGCCAAGAACTCTTTTTCGGTAGTGGTGTAGTTCCTTTGAGCCGCATCAAATGTCTTGCTTGCATAGTAAATAGCTCGGAATTTTTTCTCTCTTAGTTGCCCCAAAACTACTCCAAGAGCTACATCACTTGCATCACACATCAATATAAATGGCTCCTTCCAATTGGGGGTGATCAAGATGGGTGATGAAATTAAAGCTTCCTTTAGCACCTGAAAAGCATTTAAACAATTATTATCAAACTTAAATGGCACATCTTTTTCAAGGAGATGAGATAGAGGTTTAGAAAATGAAGAAAAATCCTTGATGAATCTACGATAGAACCCGGCATGGCCAAGGAACGATCGTACTCCCTTCTCATTTGTTGGTGGTGGAAGCTTCTCTATAGCAACAACTTTGGCTCGGTCAACTTGCAATCCCTTTGAAGATATGTGATGTCCAAGTACAATGCCATCATTTACCATGAAATGGCACTTCTCCCAATTCAACACTAAATTAGTGTCTTGACATCGCTTCAAAACAATAGCAAGGTTAGACAAACAATTATCAAAAGAAGAACCAAACACCGAAAAGTCATCCATGAAAACTTCCATTATATTCTCAATTAATCCTTCAAAGATTGCCATCATACACCTTTGAAAGGTGGCCGGTGCATTGCAAAGTCCAAATGGCAATCTTCGAAAAGCAAATATTCCATAAGGACAAGTGAAAGCGGTCTTTTCTTGGTCTTCGGGTGCTATGAGAATTTGGTTATACCCGGAATATCCATCAAGAAAGCAATAAAACTCATATCCGGCCAACCTATCCAACATTTGATCCAAGAAAGGTAAGGGGAAGTGATCTTTACGTGTGTTTTCATTAAGCTTTCTATAATCAACACACACACGCCATCCCGTCACCGTCCTAGTGGCTATGGTCTCATCTTTATCGGTCTTCACTATAGTCATACCCCCTTTTTTAGATACTACATGCAACGGGCTCACATAGGGGCTATCACTAATAGGAAAAATCATATCGGAGTCTAACCACTTAAGAACCTCTTTCTTTACCACTTCTTGCATGATAGGATTAAGTCTTCTTTGGTTTTGAACACAAGCTTTCCCTTCATCCTCAAGTCTTATCTTATGCATGCAAATTGTTGGACTAATTCCCTTCAAATCATCAATACACCAACCAATAGCCGACTTATGCTCTTTAAGGACATTAAGCAATTTATCAAGTTGACTAGAAGTTAGAGATGATGATACAATTACCGGATAAGTCTCATTTTCACCAAGGTAGGCATAAGTAAGATGATCGGGTAGAGGCTTCAACTCCACCTTCTTTTCCTTTTTCTCTTCTTGCTCGAGTGAATCTCTAAGTGGTAAGAACTTTTCATTTCCCCTTGATATGGCGGCTGCAACCTCCTGAGCTTCACTACAATCACCTAGATCAAGCAAACAATTAATCAATTCTTCATTTAAATCAAGAGAAGTAGTAGAAATATTAGAAAGAGATAGAGAATTGCTCAAGCATAGTTCAAGTGGATCCTTGGTTACAATGGAAGGCCAACTCTCCTCGACACTTCCCTTTACAACATCCACACTTTTACATTCTTCATCATTCATTGGATATTGCATGGCCTTGTGTAGAGAGAATACCACTTCCTCATCATTAACCCTCAACTTCAATTCTCCTTTGTAGACATCAATAAGAGCTCTCCCGGTAGCAAGAAACGGTCTCCCAAAAATCAATAGCACATTTTCATCCTCCTCCATATCTAGAACAACAAAGTCCACCGGAAAGACGAACTTATCAACTTTCACCAACACGTCTTCAACTACTCCTTTTGGATGTGTCATAGATCTATCCGCCAATTGAAGTGTGATGGAAGTTGGCTTTACTTCACCTAATCCAAGCTTCTTGAATATGGAGAGAGGCATTAGATTAATGCTTGCACCGAGGTCACAAAGAGCCTTGTTCTTCTTGTTCTTTCCAATTTCACACGGTATAATGAAACTACTCGGATCCTTCAGTTTTTGTGGAAGTTTCCGTTGTAGAATGGCACTACACTCTTCGGTTAGATTAACCGTTTCATTGTCCACAAGACTTCTTTTCTTTCCCATGATGTCCTTCAAGAAACGAGCATAATGAGGCATTTGATCCAAAGCATCGGCGAAAGGCATATTGATTTGAATCTTCTTGAAGATTTCAAGAAACTTTTTGAACCTCTCATCCAAACCCTTCTTCAAAAACCTTTGAGGAAAAGGAACCGGTACTTGAGTCTTGGGTATTCCCCAACTATCTCTTTCAACTTCAACTTCCTTTTCCCTTAACTCCTTTGCCTTTTTCCACTTTGGAATTCTCTCTATCTTCTCTTCATCTTTCTTTTGCTCAACAATTTCTTTTTTCTTGCTTACTTCCTCCATTTCAATCTCTTCTTGCACCAACCCTTCTTCCACCTTGCTTTCCACTTCCCTTTCAATGACAATACTATCTTCTTTAGGCATAGGAGGTTCCTCATACTCTTTTCCACTTCTAAGAGTGATAGCTTTGCAATCTTCTTTAGGATTGGTTACCGTGGTAGATGGAAACTTTCCTTGTTGGTGTTGAGATCCCACGGAAGAAGCAATTTGACCCATTTGATACTCAAAAGCTCTCATCCTATTGTCGGATTTCTTCTCATTTTCCTCCATTCTAGCCTCCATCTTTTTCATGAATGTTAGCAATGTCTCTTCCACCGATGCTTTCCCCTCTCCATTTGGTGGTTTAGCACTTGGATCGAATCCCGGAGGATATGACACGGCGGCTTGAGGATTAGAGTAAGAAAGATTTTCATGCTTCCTCGGAGCTTGATAATTTCCACTTGATTGATTGAAATTGCTTCCCCGAGCTTGTCTTTGATATCCTCTTTGAAAATTACCTTGATTAGAAGGATAATTACCTTGGAAATTCCCTTGGTAATTTCTCCTATCTAAGTAGGCAACATCTTCTACACTTTGCATAACCTTGCTCTCATCATTCACCATAGAACTTGTGCTTCCCCCTTGGCTTACTCCTTGAGTGATCAAATTCAATTGCTTTGTTAAAGCTTGAATGCTCTCATTGAATTCTTTCATTCCCTCACTTTGGAACATATCACTCTTCACTTTGTTCACACTCTCCACTTGAGCTACCTTTCCAAATGCATAACCTCCCATTACTCGCTCGGAAGGCCATTGATAAGCATTCATTGCAATGTCTTCAAAAATATCCATAGCTTTCATAGCATCCACTCCAAATATAGACCCTCCGGATGAGGCATCTACATGCATCCGATTTTGTTGATTCAACCCTTGGTAAAAGAAAGTCACTTGTTGATTCTCATGAAAATCATGTTGAGGACACTTTCGGAGCATCTCTTTGTAGCGTTCCCATGCTTCATAAAAATTTTCATCCGGAAGTTGCCTAAATTGAGTGATAAGGCTTTTCAATTGGAGCGTCTTTGAAGGAGGAAAGTACTTGTTTAGGAACCTTTGCTCAAGATCTTCCCATGTATTACAACTTCCCAAAGGAATTGTATTGTACCATGCTTTAGCCTTGTCTCTTAAAGAAAAAGAGAACAACCTCATCCGAATAGCATCCTCCGACACTCCCTTCATCTTGACGGTATTTGCAACCTCCAAGAAAGTAGATAGATGAGTGTTCGGGTCTTCAAGAGGACCTCCCCCAAACTGATTTGCTTTAACCATGTTGATCAATCCGGTCTTGATTTCGTAATCATTGGCTTGAACCGGAGGAACCATATTGTGTACGGCTCTCGGTTGGAAGTAATCCCGAATTGCTCTAGGCCTTGGCAACTCTTGTTGTTGAAATATCCTTTGAGCTTCTTGATTGGCAAGCAATTGCATATACTCTTGATTTTGAGCAAAGACATTCCTCATTATCTCCGCTTGATTCTCTTGCACTCCTTCTTGTACCCCCCTTTGATCTTGTAAAGGATCTTGGGGTGGGTCATAATTAACATTGTCTCCCCTTTGATTCTCCATTTTTGTTCCTTTTCTAGCTTTACGCCTCTCTCGTTTCCTTTGTCGTGCGGTCCTTTCAATCTCCAAATTCAAAGGAATGATCGATTGATTTCCCTTTGATCTTATGATCATAAAACACCTACGAAAAGGCCAAGAGTGAGACCACAAACACAAATAATAAATAAAAGAAAATAAAAAGAATCCTTATCAAGAACAACTAAAACAATAACACAGTACTCGACTAGTCCGTCAAACTCCCCTTTGGCAACGGCGCCATTTTCTTGTTTGCCTAATTTTATAGCACTCACGAGCAAGAATACTCGATCGTTGTAGTAGTATATCCCAAGCAAATTATCAATCCAATAAGGAGTTATTTTCGTACTAGCAAAATACGTGAGCTCATGTTCATTGTTGTTTTTGTAAAGATGATCGGGGGTTTTGAGATTGGATAACAACTAAAACAAGAAGCAAGTAAATAAGATAGCAAATAAGATAAATGACAAGTAAAGAAAATGGGTGCTTAAGTTCAAGTATGGAAAAACATGGGATTAGAAACATCCAAGCACACTCGATTCATATTATCATGCAAACGGAATTCAACTCAATTGATGTAGACTAAGGGTGATCACGATTGTATCCTAAGCTCCCTTTCGGGTTACAAAGGTTGTTGATCCATTTTAGACTCCCAAAAGCACTTAAGATCAAAGCCCAACATTAACCCCTTCCATCTAGGTACTAGTTAGATTAAACTCTCCCTTTTTGTGTACTAAGGCCAACGAATGGATTGGTTCCCCTCATTAAATTCAAATATCCTTTCGGTCAAACCCAAACTCAATGTCTATTCATGCCTTCCTAATACTATAGAGGGTCGTTTCCGTCTCACTCCAAGCAATACATACATGAAGATCATGATAGCATTTAATTACCACAAATAATCCATTGATCAACAATCCATTAAACCAATAAACATTCATGAATAACAAACCATGCCATCACAACATCAAGACAATTAAACTCCATGAATAGAAATCAACATCAATTAAATCAAAAACCAATTTAATCCACATGATAATATAAATCTAATATGCTCTTCATGTTCCTAATCCCACTAGAGGGATTAGCCTATCATAGTAAAAGTAACAAAACAATTAAATGATTCATTACAATTACTCATAGTCTAAGATCTAAAGAAATACAAAATGAATGGATTCTTCCCTATCAATTTCTTGAAGAGAATCTTCTATTCTTCTTGATCTCCACCTCTAGCTCTTGATTCCTTGAGATCTCTCACACCCAATGGAAGGGATGAAGTTTTGATGGAGAATTAATGGAGATGATGAAGATGGATCAAAATGGATGAAGGTGGATGAAGATGATGGTGGGCAATGGAAGAAATGGTGTGTGAGGTGTGTGTAGATGATAGGATTTTCGGATTCTTTGCCAATTGTTGAATAAAGGGGTATTTATACCCCTTTGGAGGCTTCTAGAAGGATCTGGAAATATCTGCAGGAAAATACACAACACGAGTCGTGTTATGCAACACGGCCACGGGGTGGCCGTGTTGTGTCTTCTGATGCTGCCGCACGGCCTCGCCTTACAGGGCCGTGTTACGTAACACGGCTCGTGTGCTGCAACACGAGTCGTGTGTTGTAACACGGGCACAGGTGTGGTCGTGTTGGCTCTTCTGATGTCGCCACACGGCCACCTTCTTACAGGGCCGTGTTGGCGACACGGCTCGTGCTCCCGACTCGACTCGTGCAACTGGACACGACCTGAAGTTGCCCGTGTTGAGTGACGAGATGTCGCCACACGACCAACTCTTACAGGGTCGTGTTGGCTACACGGCTCGTGTGCTGGCTCCTGCATTTCTTCACTGTTTTGGCTCGTTCTCCCTCGTTTCAACTCCGAATTGAAATCCGTTTTTTCCTACATCTTCCTTATCATGTTTAGCATCCAATAAAAAGTGAAAATCTTACGTTTAAGCTCATTCACACACATTTCAATAAAAATACAAAACACAACCAAATAATATATAAAATACGGATAAAATAATACGAAAATACATATAAAAAGACACTAAAATATAGGTGAAAATAGCTCTAAACAGAAGTGTTGGTGTTGGGATTTGGTGGAGAATAAGTGTATGTTTGATACGGATGGAATGTATTTGCATTGTAAGCTTGTTGTCATTCTCCATTTCTTCCTTGATTGTAGTATTGAGAGCTATCTTGATTCATTTAGAAGTTGTACCCATAGTTGCTCTCATTCATGTAGCCTCTTGATTGTGGAGGTGGAACCCTATAACTTTGATCATCAAAGACATTTGTGAATTTGTTCCAACCATCCATTTGAATGCTCTTCTCAAGGCTTACTACAATTCTTCTTCCAACTTGCTATTTTTGGCTTTGATCCCCCTTCCTCTTCTCTCAAGGTAGTTTCACGTACCTATCAAAACGAAAAAGTGAGATAAAAAATTTTCCAGAATAAATAATAAAAAGCAATAAAAATATCTCTATTAATACCAATCGAAACACTCCTTCGTTAAACCACTAGCAACCGTTGCCTCCCCGGCAATGGCGCCATTTGATTGGCCATAATATAGTGGGCATGACCAATTAAAGAAATTATCGAACCACAAGGAGGAAGGTACTAGAGTTTAAGCGATCTCGTATTTGTCATAGTTTTATAGAGATGATCAAGAAGGGAAGATAATCAAGAAATTACAATAAAATAAATGGATAGATAAATGGGAGATGGATGAATGAGCCAAGTAGATAGAGATGAGACTAGCTATACTTAAAGCATGGAAAATCTAGGTATCATGTATCAAATTCATATGTGTCATGGATTGAAGACTAAGGGCCAACACTAAGATCACTTAAACTCCCTCTCAGAATGAATAGGATATGGAATGACATTCATTGGATTGGTTCTCACTCAAACAATTCCAACTAGGTACTAAGCTTTAAATGAGAGTCCCTTCACATAATCTATTGACTTCTCAATCTAATAAATGATATGTTCTATCAAAGGGTTCTAAACTATGAAGGACTTCTCAATCTCTTCACAATCTATAATGCACATGAAGTGTTTGATGAAATGATTCACTTAATTATCCTAAATATGCAATTGACTTCTCAATCTAATCACATGCTTAAAACAATTAAACACACAAATCATCATAAACCTCAAGATCTAAAGCATCAATGATAGAAAATCAATTAACCCAATCAACATAATCATTCAATTGCAAAATACCAAAAATTATCCAACACAATTCATATTGCTAATCTCACAAGGGAGATTAGCCTCTCATATCCATAAGAAAATTAACATAGACATTAAATTCCTTACAAAACATGATAAACAATAGGTTTCAATACAAAGTTTAGATGAAAACTCCCTTGGATGTCTCCAATGGTGATCTTCTTCTTCCCCTTGCAATTCACCTCTCTTCCTTGCTTCTCTACTACTTGGATGGAGGATGTGATGGTTGGATCAAGGTAGATCCAAAGGATAAAGAATGGATGAAGGTGAAGGTGAAAAATGGAGGAAATGGTGTGTGAGGTGTGTGTGGAAGAGTGGATTTCGGATCTTCTCTCAAAATATTGAAGTGTTGGGAATTTATACCCCTTGGGAGGCTTATAAAAGGATTCTGATGTGTTTCTGATGCTGCAGCAACACGACTCGTGTGCTGCAACACGACCACAGGGTGGCCGTGTAGGCGTTTTTGATGTCAGAAAATGGCCAGGGCTTACAGGGCCGTGTTGCGTAACACGGGCTGCGCAGTCTCACTGTTTTGCGCATAACTTTCACATCCGATCTCTGATTTGAGTAATTCTTGCGCTCATATGATCCTCTTTTCTTTGGCTTTCTATCTATATAAAGATCTGACAAAACTTCTAATATTTGAGGGTGTAACAAGTCATGCAAAGTAGCACAACCGTGCTGAGTAGGAACAGCTTGCGCGACGTCACCATTTTAATCATAACTTTCTCGTTTCGGCTCCAATTGAAGTGTTTCTCATACCAAAATAATCTTCTTTTCTATGGCTTTCCAACCATGTATTACACTTCTAGTTTTGAGCTCCACAAGAGTACAGAAAAATTACACAATTTGGATGTGCGTTTTTTCAGCATTTTGCTTGATTTGACTCATTCTCCCTCGTTTCAACTCCGAATTGAGATCCGCTTTTTCCTACATCTTCCTTATCACGTCTAGGATCCATTTTTACCTAAAAATCATACGTTTAAGCTCATTCACATAGATTTACATAAAAACACAAAACACAACCAAATAACACATAAAATACGGATAAAATCATACGAAAACACATATAAAAAGACACTAAAATTTAGGTGAAAATATCACTCATCATAAACGGTGTCACACAAGTATTTGCCTAAAATTTGAATGTATCCTTATGTTATCCCATTAACTATAATAATAATAATAATATTAAAAGGCAAATACGGGTGTATATAAATTCGAAATTTCTCCTTCAAATAAAATTATATTATTAAAATATAAATAAATAATTATATTAAATTAATTTATTTTTACATATATATATATATATATATATATATATATATATATATATATATATATATATATATATATATATATATATATATATATGTATTAATGAGGTGTCTGACTTTAAAATACTTACAATTTTATTAATTACTACTCCTTCCGTCCCATAATACTTTTCTCACTTTCCTCATTTGTTTGCCCCACAAAACCTTTCACCCACCTAACAAAGAAAACATCACTTTATCCAACAACCTCAAAAGTTACTTTAATTTCAAATTTGCCACTCTTTTTTCACACACATATCATTACTTTATACTTTTTTATTACCTAAAAATACTACAATACCCTCCAAAGTCAATAAAGTTGGTCAAAAAGTGTAACTTTTCTTAAACAATGTGGAACAGTAAAGGTGAAAAGTTTTCCGAAACGGAGGGAGTATTAGTTAAAATTTAATGTATATAAATACATATATTTATTCAAATTTAAGTATAAATAAATCAAAACTAAATCTTATATATAAATAAAAAATAAAAAATTTAGATCTTTAAACCCATTATAAATATGACTTTCAATCATTATTTAGAACTAATAACATGCACTCTCTTTTTAATTTTATTTTTATTAATTACGTTTTAATAATTTCATTATTTTCATTGTCATACTTTAAAATTTTTCTTTAATTTAAAGTATACTATATTTTTAAAATTATAAATTTATATTCCTTATAAATTATATTGATAAAAGTATATATATATATATATATATATATATATATATATATATATATATATATATATATATATATATATATATAAGTTTATTTATTTATGTAAAAATTTTTAAACTCTAAAATTACCATATTAATATGTTATAATAAATAATAACAATAATAATAATAATAATAATAATAATAATAATAATAATGGAGTAATAATATGAAGAATGAGCATATTGACCACTATTCGAGCCTATTATCGAACACGTTCACGAGCCTATAAACGAACACGTTCGCGAGCTTAATAAACGAACATGTTCGCGAGCTTAATAAACGAACATGTTCGTGAGCCTATAAACGAACATGTTTGCGAGCTTTTAAACGAACATGTTCGCGAACACGTTCGCGAGCCTGTAAACGAACATGTTCGCGAGCTTTCGAGCCAAACACCCTCTGGCTCGAGTTCGGCTCGAAAAAATAATCGAGCTCGAAAATCGAGCTCGGCTCGGCTCGTTTTTTTCCACGAACGAACTGGAACGAATTTTTTTTCGAATCGAGTCTCGAATAGTTTACGAGCGGCTTGGTTCGTTTACATCCCTATATATACGCGTACTTATAAGTAATAATTTTATTTTATTTTTTTGTATGGTGTGTTCAAATGTTGTGCAAATCATGAACAGAGTATATAGAATACCCCATTATCAAAATTCGTGCAAATATTGCGTATAAATTTTTGTGTTCAATTTTTTTATTACTTCTCTTTAATTTTCTTCATTTTTTTTTCTTAATTCTGCTGTTATTATTTTTATTCTGTAAATACAATCTTTGAATCCAGTTAAATCAAATAAGTATATGATTTTTTTTAGTGAACTTTATTTGTTAGTTTTCATTAATTTTGAATGATTTTCATTTTTTAAAATTTGTAAATAATGATAAACTAGTTTTCTTAATTTTGGGAAAGTAGAAGTTGCACTTCTTATTAAAAATGATCATATTTAGATCATAATTGACTAGTGAAATCAATCAAGACATCATTAGAAATTTGGATTATAAGACAACTTGTAATTTTTTTTAATAAAATGGAGTACTTAAATATGATAAATAACGTGGAGAGATACACGGTTCTTTGTTCTGGCGATAATTGAATCACAATACAATAATTAATTAGATGCCATAATTAAATGCCAAATAAATTAAATTCATTGCATTGGACCAAACTCAACATGTCGTATTAACGTCCATTTCAAATTAAAATTATTTGACTTTAGGCAAAAGTGGATTCAATAAATTATGTTAATTCAATTAATTAATAGGACTAAATCACTACTAATCTCAGAAAATGATTTGACTAATTTGATAATCATTTTATGTATTCATACATAGAATTCTATTTTGTAATGATGTTAATGGAATCATAATTTAAAAGAAAAAAAGATTTGGGTGTACTGTTACCCATGCATTACCACTTGGAAATTTAATTTAGAAACTATATGAATTGTAGCTTTGATTAATTACATTGTAATTGTACTGACAAGTGACATGCACGCATGTTCTAGAATTGAATCAAGTATGTCATAATAATTCTAGTAATTAGATGATGAGCATGTGATTGGTACTTTTTTTAAGTGTATATATTTTTAAATTTATGTTTATAAAATTAAAAATTATATGTGAAATTTTTTTGGTTATATCTATATAGTGGTTCAGGTTTTATTTTATCTTTATTTTTTAATTTTTACTCTTAATATTTTGTGTTAATTCTAATTATCACATAAATATACTTTTATCTTCATAGTTAATGGAGTATTATTTTACACTTGTTATTTATGTTACTAGAAAGAGTTGCACCCAAAAAATGCACGTAGCCAAGTGAACTTAATGTAAATTAATATGGCAATTTTTCACGCTAAAATTGTTTTTTAAATTATAAATACATTGATCTACAAGTAACGTAAATCGAACTTCACCCTAATCCGTTTACTTTTTCCAAAATTATATTTATAACCCGTAAATAAATTGATTGATTAATAATCAATTTAATAAATCTTTAAATCTTTAAATCAATCAGCTGACATATAAATATTAAAAATAATAATGATAGAATGAATGGGAACATAACACATACTCCATCTCAATCGAGTTAATTAATTAAGATATACCCCTCTCTTTTCACGTGGATTAATGAGTAATACTATTATTTAATATATAGTGGATAGTTGTATTAGTGAGAGTGTGGGCTATATTTTAATTGTATTAGTGGGTGTGTGTAGGTCGTCCCATATATATAAAAATGAAAATGAACTCTTTAGGTGAAATGCCAAAAATAGAAAAAAAATATCCCCTTCGAACGGACGAACAATCCCTATCCACAAAAGATATCAATTTACAATTTTGGACGGTGAATCTTATAGTATTAATTTTTTCTTTAGAGTTAAAAGATCCTACACATGGCCTGCCACATTCATCTAACACAATTATCTACTATGCATTATATAATACTCCCTCTTTTCATCTTTAATCTATCCAATTTACTATTTGGGTCGTTCACTCTTAATCTATTCATTTTCTCTTTTAGACATATGGGACTCACACCACACACACTAATACAACTAAAATATGAGATCTACACAACCCACTGATACACCTATCTACTACACATAAAATAATAATACTTCTTAATCTACGTATAAAAAAGCAAACATATAGATTAATAATGGACGAAGGGAAGGGAGTAATATTCACTACAAAAAAATTATTTTTTACCAATGAAATATTCTGTTGGTAAAAGCCTTAATTCCATTGTTATATTGGTTTACCAAAATATTAACAACGGAGTGGTTGGTAAATTTTTAGCAACGAAAAATCAATTCCGTTGGTAAATAATTCCGTTGGTAATCCGTTGTTAAAAATTCCGTTGATAATTTATATAAAGATTCCCTTGGTAATCCGTTGGTAATTACCAACGGATTGAATTCTGTTAGTAAAATAGAGAATACATTCATTGGTATTCCATTGCTAATAGAAAAATGTCATTTTAGTTGCTAATTCATTGATAATTACCAACGGATTAAATTCAATTGATAAATTTTATTGCTAAAAAATACGTTTTTTAGTGATTTATTAACCCACATAAAAAACAACAGGTTATATTTGGACTAACCAAAAAGGAGTACATTTGTATTTATTTTTTTTACGTAAATTAAGATATATTACTCCCTCCGTCCCAAATTCAAGTTCACGTTTACTGTAGATACGGAGTTTAAGAAAAGTCACTTTTTGACTTACTTTTGAGGGTAGTATGGTATTTTTGGGTAATAAATAAATGATAAAGTATGTTATGTGTGTTAAAAAGGTGATGACAAATTTGAAACTAAAGTATGTTAGAGGGATATTAGTTTGTTGCTTTTTCCTTTTATGGAAGTGTGAAGTTGAATTTGGGACGTACCAAAATGAAAAGTGTGAAGTTGAAGTTGGGACGGAGGGAGTATATTTTATTTGGTCGTGTTATGTATAAACTGTATTTTTACCTTTTTGATCCTAATTTTAATTTATAATAATAACAAATTATTTAAAATTGTAAAACTTTTAAACGTATTGGGTTTTGTGTAGATGGCTCCAATTACAAAAAGAAAAAAAAGTTGGTATCTTGTATTCTCAAAAAGTTGGTATCTTGTATTCTCAAAATGGTGTACCCCATCATTAGGGACCCCCGCCGCCCCTGTCCTGGGGATTGGTAGAGGAGGTAAATTGCAGGATGCGCCTCAAGTGGCTTATAGGGAGGGCTCACTGTTAAACTTGTGCTTGCAAGGGGCCAAATTCATGCCAAAGGAAAGATTCGAACCCCCCACCCTACAGCAACCAAGCTCAGCTGGAAGGCATTTCCACCATCCCTTCTACCACTTGAGCTATGCCCTGAGGAGGTAGTATGGTATTTTGTATTCTCAAATGCACAATATATATATATG
Source organism: Pogostemon cablin (assembly GCA_023678885.1). Lineage (NCBI taxonomy): Eukaryota > Viridiplantae > Streptophyta > Magnoliopsida > Lamiales > Lamiaceae > Pogostemon > Pogostemon cablin. The sequence continues at coordinate 11,294,481 of CM042983.1, forward strand.
TGTATAATATTTGTTTGGAAAGGTATACATTTTAATTAATAAAAATATAATTCTTTATTGAAAAATAACAAATTATTTTGTAAAACTTTTAAACATATTGGGTTTTGTGTAGATGACTCCAATTACCAAAAGAAAAAAAAGTTGGTATATTGTGTTCTCAAATGCACAATATGTATATATGTATAATATTTGTTTGGAAAGCTATATATTTTACTAGTTAATATGAGTAAAATTTTTTTATTGAAAAAAATAATTAAAATATGAATAGTATAAATATTGATTAAAAAAATTAAAAATTTTCTCAAAAATTCATGGGTACATATACTTATTCCATTTAATACTAAAAAAAAATCATACAACTTTTAAAAAACATGAAATTTAGAGACACGTATCTCAAATACACGTAACTTTTAGCAAAGTGCGGATCGGCGGGAATACCGTATACATTAATCCGAGAATTGATTTTGAAATGGAGTACCATTTTTACAATATTTAAAAGAGAATATTGGAGTATATATCTCATGAACAAATTTATAACTTCCTTATTAATTATTTGTATCAAAGAGTGAAATTAGATTGCACCTAATTAATACTCCCTCTATCCGATTCTAAAGTGTCCATTTGTTTTTTACACGTGAATTAAGAAGTATTATTATTATATATAAAGTGGATAATTGTATTAGAGCCATATTGTGTACTTTTTTTACTAATTAGTGAAAATAGATACCTTTAAAACGGACAACAAAAATAGTAAAATAAACACCTTAGAAGAGGAAGAAGGGAGTATATGTATTAGATTAAAAAGGGTAAATAATATATTTTATTGTCTGATAAAAAAAAGATTAAAAAGGGTAAATATCAAAATTAGTTCTGTAAGTATGACGGAATCCAACTTTAGTTATTTTTTTTCCTATAATTCTCAATTTTGGTCCTTTTTTGTCCAGTTTAGTCCTTTTGATCCAATTTTGGTATTTTTTTTTCAAAATTTTGTCATTTTTTGTCTACTTTTGATCCAAATTTTTATACTTCCGAACCAATTTTGAACATTTCTGAACATAAAGGACTAAATTTGAAAAAAAAAACTAAATTCTAGAAAAGGACTAAATTTAGACAAAAAAAACTAAAAGTGCAAATAAATGACCAAAATTGAGAATTGCAAATGAAAAATGACTATAGAATAGACATACTTATAGGATCAATTTTAATATTTTCTTGATTAAAAAATTAGTATTGTATAACTAGCTTTAGATTAAATAAAAAAAATTAAGAATTTAAAAATTAAAAATACTTATACTTTAAAAAACTGCTCTATTAACCCTAACCCTAATGTATCAGTGTACTTGGTGAAAAATATCAATTTAAATATAAAGAATATTTATATTTAATTATTTTTAAAAAAAATTAATTAAAGGAATAAATTTTTATATTAAAAAGTATAACATTCAATATGTAATACTTTTCTAAATAAAAAGGCTCCTTTGTTGGAAAACTCACGTACCTAAAGCATAAACCCTAACGTACTTAGAGAGAAATCTCATACCTCTCATCTTAGGATTGTGTTGCAGTGGAACAACACGTACGAACCGATTGATACTCACGTTACTATCTCTGGATCAAATCTTAAACACAGGGTTGAAAGATTAATTTTTCACGAATGTGTATTATACTGAATGAATATGAAGAACTCAATTTTGAATTGTGATTGCGGGAGAGAAAATACACAGAAAGGAAATTTCTGAATTATGCGTTTTGCAATCTGTAACGCGTGTGATAACTGTTTCACACAATATAATTTATTCCTCCTTTTTTATTCCCCGAAAAGGAGGAGTTAAAAAACTAACTTTTTAACTCCCTCTCTCTGCATTATTCACACTTCATATGTGGAATATTATTAATAAATAATATTATTATTTACATCTCCCACTCATGTATGAAGTCAAAAGTCGCCTAACTCATTTTCTTCATGAATCATATTCTAGTACAGATTAATACATCGTGTGACCCACAAGATATGAGTTTTAATCATTATACACTTGTTAGATATATATAGCAACTCAACCAGTTTATCGAAGAAACTCAACAAGCTCGCCATACCCTAGAACTCTTGAACATTTAACATAAGGTTACATATCTCTTTTCAATCCCTTAATTTGTAAGAGCATATTCAACCCTTTTGCAAAACTATGTATTCATAATCAAGACCTTGCTTGATTGACTAGTCAATGAATCACAATATTATATGTTAAATTAAGACGTCCTTCCCATCTCACTAAGTATCTACAGTCTCCCACTATAACTGCTTTCCTAGACATGTACCGCATTGCCGTTATTAATCATAGCTCATTTGGTATATGCTAAAGTAGCAACACTAAAGTGAAGACTTAGAATATAGTAGAAAGTAATAAGGGTAACAAATTGTAAACGTGATTAGAGAATCACCGATAATTGGTGATTTGGGAAAGCTTGTATTAATAGGAATTGAGGTTACAAGAATTACAATAACATCCTTTAATTAAGGGGAGAGACATACAAAAATCAAATACTAATTTACAAAGGAGTGAAAATATATGACAGCTAATTTCAATATGATAGCTAATTTCAAGTTCCCTTAATACAAATAGATAAGGACTCATACTTTTGAAAAAATGGGGATAATTTTCTCAATCCTGCTGGGATCAACTTAGTACAAGTCATTTTCCTAAAACACTTGTCACAATGTCTTTAATTTCCTTCCATGAAAGCGCATGTCGTGTTTCATTTTAATTTTGACATCGTGTAAAAGTGCGTTCCATACACTAAACCCGGATGTCCTCCTCCAACGTATAGGATCTCCGTGGATTTAGCTTTATAAAAAGTTAGATTAGATTCGTAGTAAAATCTATCCTGATTATATTAATTATCGTAATCTCATCTCTGCGCTCCCACTTAGCCAGAGGTGATTACTCGTATGAGAGAGTCAATCATACATTGTCGATATACTATTATATATGAACCATCATATATAATTTATAAAATATATATGTATAGATAAGCCGTTAACCATTTCATTAACATACATAAACATATTCAATACATCGTTTTAAATCCTTCGCAAACCTAATCCTTTTACATGTCCTATGAAAATATATCTGGAAATCGGTTTGGTAAAGGGATCTGCTAACATTAAACGAGTAAAAATGTATCTAAGGATCACTTTTTTCTTATCTACAATATCTCTAACAAAGTTGAACTTAGTATTAATGTGTTTGGTATTTCCATGATATTTTGGGTCTTTTGTGTAAGCAATGGCCGCTTAATTTTCACAATTGATTAAAACAGCTCCCACTGGAGTGTTTAAGACCTCCAGGTATTTCATGAATCTTCTCAACCAAATAATTTCTTGAACTGCAGACGCACATGCCATAAACTCGGCTTCCATTATGGACAATGCTATGCAAGTCTGTTTCTTGCTACACCATGAGGTTGCTCCATTGTTTAGCAAGAAGACATAATCAGAAGTTGATTTACGTTCATCTAAATCTCCACTCCAGTCAGCGTATGAATACCCATTTAGTGTATTGTTACTCCCTTGACAACAAAGAGAATAATCTGCAATCCCTTTCAGGTATCTGAAAATTCTTTTTAAAGCCATCTAATGCTTCTCCTCGGATTGGACTGATACCTGCTTACCAGACCAACGACATAGCAAATGTCTGGTCTTGTACACAGCATTGCGTATATAAGACTTCCAATCACATTGGCATATGGCACTTTGGATATTTTATTCTTTTCATCTTGAGTCTTGGGACATATTTGTTGACTCAATGATTCGACTTTCATAATGGGAGTATCTGTTCATCACGAAAATTTATGCTTTTCATAGGCCGTTTTCATATGACTATTGCAAAATTTTAGTGTCGTTTGTGAAATTTATTACTTAATTTTATATTATCTATGATTTCACGGATATTGTTGAGATTTTGCAGATTTTAGGCTTGTTTTGTAATAAAATTGATAAAATATAATAGAAACATTATTGGAAGTGGGGCCAGTGGAAAATTGAAAATTAATTGGGAATAAAATAGCATGAGACGTAGCCGTATGTTGCAGCAATTATTGATGTATGTGATAATTTAATGGCCACCACTTTCTTATGCCACGTCATCAATTAATTGCAAAAAAGGAGAATAAGTTGTTTGAGACGTGAAGTATTCTACAAAACCATGCAGCTAATTAAAGTGGGCCCACCATTATTCTTGGTGAATCATGCATAAGTAAGGCTTTGCAACCCATTCCAACAAGATACAGCCCACGTGAATTTATTGTTGGCGAGGCCCAATAGATGAATAGCCGATGGCCCATCCTGTTTGAACGAAAAAATGAAGCAGAACGCGTTCCAGCGAACAGAACACGCGGAACAGAATTGAGATAACACGCCTCTGTTCACAAGAACGAATAGCGCACCATCACCACGCACTCACACCTCACCTATTGGATTCATTCACTCAATTCATCATCCTGGTGTGTCAATTCGAGGAGGAGATTCATCTCTATTGAAAGAGACGGAGAGAGGAGAGGACATGATTCTTCAATCCAGGGTTTTATTTTCGAACTCAATTTTCCTTTCAATAAATATGAATTGTGGTAAGATCTTTCTTACATCCATGGAAGTTGCTTGTAACTCCATGGGGTAAACACTTTTTGTAGTTCTAGGGTTAGATGGATTATGTTTATTTGATTTGATACTTGATGAAGGGTTTAAAACTTGTAGAATATTTATTTGCTTTTCTATGAATTTCTTGGAGGCTATTTAATTTAAATTGTGTAACGTTTGTGGTTGTTTCATGATATTGACAAATACTTGAGATAATTATAACTTATGTGCACAGTTGTATTAATTGGTTATTTTGTATAAGTTAAAGTAATTGACTTGATTCTTTAGCTTATTAGACATAGAAATTGTGATGGGTGTTATTGATATTGATGAATTGTCATATTAGTAATATTCAGGAAATTAGGTAATAAAATTATAGTACCTAAAAAGGGAACACGTATTAGTTCTAGTACCTGACGAGGGAGAGAATAATTTAGTAAGTACCTAGAGAGGGAGATAAGATTGTCCTAGGAGATGAACCAGATAAATTACTAATTTGCTTAGACCAAATAAGTGGATTAGTAAAGTTTAGTGACTCTTCCATAAGTATCTATAGGAATTGAACCCGACTATCAAAGTGTTGAATTAATTAGCTTAATCCAGAACCCCTAGAGCTACTATTTTTCATTCTTGAACTTCCATATTTTATTTAATTGCTTTTATTTAATTTTGCAAGTATTAATTAGTTCTAAAAATCAACAAACAATTTATTTTTTTTACATATCTTATTTAGTTTAGTAATTTTAGAAAATAAGTAGTTTGTCGTCCCTAGGATTCGATATTAAAACTTAGTTACCTGCTGCTACAGTTGATATCCCTACACTTGGGGATTTATTTGTGTGCACTCGAAAATACTCAACAGTATCTATGGGCTTGCAAGTTTTCATCTTGAATCGTTCTAAAAGTTTCTTGATGTAAGTCACTTGAGACAAACCGAATAATTTCTTTGAACGATCCCTATGGATCTTCACACCAAGTATGTATTCTACCTCACCCATATTTTTCATTTCGAAATTTGAAGATAACCACCTTTTTATGGTTTCAAGATACTCTTCGCTATTACCCACTAGTAGTATGTCATCCACATACAAGGATAGAATCACAAAATAACCATTGGACCATTTAACTTAAACACAGTGGTCTTTATTTATCATAACGAAGTTATATGAGATAATCGTAGTGTGAAACCTCAAATACCACTGTCTAGAGGATTGTTTGAGTCCGTAGATCGACTTCTTCAATATATAAACTTTATCCTCTTGACCTCGAAGAATAAATCCTACAGTCTGTTGCATGTAGATTTATTCTTCTAATTCTCCATTGAGAAATACGGTCTTAACATCCATTTGGTGTAACTCTAAATTCATACTAACTACTATAGCCAACAGTAGACGAATCGAGAAAAACCTCACTGCAGGTGAAAAAGTTTCTTTGTAGTATATACCCTCTTGTTGAGTATAACCTTTTGCCACCAAGCGAGCTTTATACCTCTCTATTGAGCCATCAGACTTTCTTTTGATTTTGAGAATCCATTTATTCCCAATTGCCTTTCGTCCTTTCGGAAGATCTACAAGTTTTCAAACTTGATTTGACTTCATAGACTCCATCTCCTCTTTCATCGCTTTCATCCATTTCTCCTTTGTTGGATAAGTTAGAACTTCTTTAACATTTCTGGGCTCTTCCACATCAACAGGAGAAACATCTCTATTTTCTGGTGAAACAAAGAAGCATGTCCTTTAATATCATAATGCCTTTTAGGCACATGTTTCCTAGAACTTTTCCGAGATAGCTGTTGATGATCTTCTGTAGACAAAATGCTCTCATTGGGAATTGTCTGATCCTCAATCGGCAAATATCTATCAAGATCCACACCATCAGCTAAACTACTACTCCTACTTGGATCTTGTAGGTATTAGTTTTCTACTACCTCAAAATAGGTTCGGCATCCCTGATGCCCCCTCTGCTAGGAAATTCAGTTTCCAGAAAATGAACATTACGTGATTATGTCTCAGTTAAGCTCCCATCTTGATCTCCTATGAACACGTAACCCTTAGAATGTTCACAATATCTTATAAAGATATATATTTTTTCTCTGGGACCCGGCACATTTTCCCAAAAAGAGATCGGTAGATTAGCTTGTGCCATCATGAATCTCACCATCTCCAACAAAGTCCTATTTCTTCTTTCACCAACACCATTTTGTTAAGGCGTGTAAGGAATGGTTAATTGTCGGATTATACCCTTCTATTCACGTCCTCTATCAATTCTTAAAACTTTGATAGATTTGTCCTTTTAATATTCAACTTCACTCAAGAATCATCTAAAACAATCCAATGCTTCAGACTTATGAGATATAAAATAGACATATCTAAAACATGAATAATCATCAATGAACGTAATTAAATAGTGAGCTTCATGTCGTGCTCTCACATTTACAGGACCACATATATCGGAATGGATTACTTCCAATGGAGATTCAACTCTAATGGCTTTACTAAAAGGTTTTCTAGTCATTTTTCCAGCAAGACAATATTTGCATTTGGATAATTCAACTTTTGAAGAAAGACTCAACAATCCTTCTTTTACAAGTCTTCATCCTATCTTGCCCAATATGACCCAATCTAGCATGTCAAACATTATCATTCACATTTGCGTTACTAGAAGAAAAAGCATTTAGTAAATATGAATAATCATCATAATAGCTAAAAGTCATTCTATTACAATTTAAAACCATAAAACCATCATTCATATGTCCAGATGTATAACAAGTATCATCAATGCTAATTACCACAGTATTTCTAGTAAATAATACATCATAACCCAAATTAACTAAAACTGAAATAGAGATTAGATTTTACGTGATTTGTGGAGCATAGAGAACATCATGTAGAATAAAAGCCCGACCATTGTCAAGGTCTAGTTTTCAAGTCCCAAGTCCTTTGACTTCGACTCGAGCATTGTTTCCCATATATATCCACCTAGTCCCCTTTGTAATACAACGAAAATCTATTAAAGCTCCCTTGTCACTCGTCACATGATCCATTGCTCCTGAGTCTATAATACACAACAGATAATAATCAGTTAGCAAGACAGTACTTGAGACATTAATTTCATACGAAACAGAATAAGATGATCTTGTCCCTCCTATGCTCAAGATATTCACGTGCAAAGTGACCAAGCTTACCACAATTGTAACATGACATTTTGCTCTTATCTTTCTTATTCGTTTGTTATGCTTCTTTTTCTTCTTATGTTCATCAGTTTTGTTCGCTGGGTTGTTGTCAGGCTTTTCACCATCAGATCGCTTTTCCTTCTTTTCCTTCTTCTAATTCCTTTTCCTTTTGAAGCTTGAAACTCCTTTGGAAGTAGAACCGGCATAGAAGGCCCTAGAGGTTAGCTTTGAGGCTCCGAGCCTCTCATCTTCCAACTCAACATGACGTGCATCATCATTGAAAGTTTTAATACTTTCATTATGAGTCAAGTTGATCTTCAGATGTTCCCAACGATCAGGTAAAAAGCAGATCAATGCTTGGATTTTTTGCTCAACAAAGAGAATGTGACCAGCAGTCTTAAGTTCGATTATCATATTAGACATCTCCCTGAGATGTTGTCTAATGTTATGATCAGGTTTCTTTTTGTAGGTGTCAAACTTAATAGTCAACTGCCTAAGCCTTGTAACCGATGTACCATCATACTTCTCACGTAGATACACCAAGATATCATGTGCGGTGGGATGTTGCTCACATTCATGGATCATCGGATATATTACTGAGCTTACAAGGATACCACGTGCAACGGAATTTTTCTTTTCCCATTTTCCATGCCTGGTATGCATCTTGGTCACACTTCCCTTGACTTTCATTTCCCGCACCTGGATCAGCCATGACTTGGTTTATAGCATCCAATGCATCTTGTTCATCCAACACGTACCAAATCTTATGATGCCATGTGTCATAATTGTTACCATTAAGTTTTTCACCTATGTTCAACTCAGCGACAATAGATTTTGATGCCATGATCTTTATTAGAGATTAAAGTAATTCAGTATGTTAAAATTATTTTATCAAATTTTACGTTAAGAGAAACAGAGACATCTCAATCAATAACATAAGATTTAATCTCGAAAAATAGCTCGAAAACTACTAATCATCAATCTCATCAAGTGTCATAATACTAGATACTTATTTCAAAGCGTAAAACACATTCAAGGTTCAAGTAATCGACAATAACATTGAACTGCCACTTATAAATAGAACATCAACAACCATCCATAATTGTAAATAAATCAAGTCTGACAACATAGAAATTCTAATGAACCCCTCGAGTTTCCAATTAGAAAATACAATTAAGGAAATCTACTGATAGAACCTCTAAATACGTCACTTGATTCCAAATAACGGTCATAATCAAAATCTCTAGTCCCACACTATAGATAGCTCGTGCCAAAGGATCTGTAAGAGGATTCTTTATCTGACTCTTTGATCAACATGAAATTCACCTAGAATTATGGATTTAATTGCATCAATTTACTTGGATTTATGTGGCTTTAATTCAATAGTTAAGCATGTTTTTATGGAAGATACAATTAATTGCTTAATGACTTGGAAAAAGGTATTTTTATAATATTTGCAGAAAATTGGTGATTATGAGGTAGAAATGGATTCTACAAGTAAAGAGGAAGATGTGGGAGAAAACGAAACTCAATTCGGAGTTGAAACGAGCAAGAACGAGCCAAAACCGTGAAGCTGCGAGCGTGCTGTCACAAAAAATTCGACCCTCTTCACAAAAATTCGAGTGATTTTTTGTGTCAGTTTATGCCAACGAATTTTTAAAGCCTAATTTTCCTATTTTGGCCCTTGAACTAAAGTATCCCACATTGAATAAACATACCAACACTCCTCACACCCCATTACTATAAATACCATCTCATATGAATGTCATCAACAACAATTCTCCATTCAAGTCAATTCACTCCATATTTTAGATTAGAATTTGGGGAACTCTTGAAAGAGAGATCTCCACTAGTTGAGATTCCTCCCCCTTTGGGGGAGGGATCCATTTCTTTAAATATTTTTCTGGATTAGGTTTTTATTATTTTCCAAGAAGGTGGGGATACCAAAGAAATGATGATCCTCATGAATGTAAAAACTTCATTAAGGTGTAATCTAATCCTACTTATTACCTTTCTATTTTCTATGTTTTGGTGGTTGATTGAAGCATGATTATTGATTAAATTATGAAAATATCTTGATTGAATTTCCGGCTTTGATTAGGTTTCATTTATGAAATTCACATGCTTGTAATAATATGGGATTTATGTCTTTGATATTAGTGTATAGTGATTAGGTTGTGTATTGTGTATCGACATATCTTGTCGTTGCTTTGCATGATTATCATATGTAAGTTTCTTCCATTTATTACATGAGGGTTTAATATAAGGGGAACCTAGTAGGGAATCCTTATGTTTAGAACAACATAAATGAACACTAGGAAAATCACTTAGGCCCTAGGATTTAACTAGTGAAGGGAACCCCATCCATACGAGCATAATACCTTGAAGGGAATTGTAAGTAGAATCGATCCTAGAAGCTTTTTAGGGATTGTGAAAACAATCTACATCCTATTCACCATGGCCATTGGGGATAGGTGGAAATCGTGATCTTTTGCCCTTACCATGATTAGCTTAAAAATGGAAAACAATTAAAGATGTTGAATGTTTGATTATTTGATTGCATCATGAAAGCTACCATCACATTGAAAATCCAAAAATATTGTAATTAGGTTTATTTTTCCATGTATTTTATTTTCTTTTATTTCTTACCCTCCTTTTCGATCGTCCCTAACTAATCACGATACTATAACTTGAAGGCCACAAATTCTAAATTCCCTTGGATTCGATATTTTGTTGCTTGGTCGCCCGAACTATAATGACCAATCACTCTTTCTTCGACTTCTCAGTCTTAAACAATCATAGCGTCGAATCCCACCCATACTTAAGCAAGTCGTTCTTAGTGCCCGTCTTTTATCTTCTTCTAAAGAAGTAATCATCAAATCATGTATCATATGACGACCATTTGGCTCCACACTATAAGTCTCCCTATGAGCCCAAAACTCCTTCTGTAAGTAGGGAGGTAAAGTGTTAGCCCATGTCTTAGGACTAGAAATCTGAACATACAGTCTAGTTGGGAAAATTTTATTTGTGATCAAGAACAATAAATGGTTGTAGAGCTCAAACAGTTCCAATGTGTGGTCCCTAACATTGTGTGTTGGCTTCATTTTGTAGTTCAAAAATTCATGAAGGACTTCATGTTTGGTTCTGATGTCCTTTGTTAAAAATGTTCTCCTCCTTGATGCCATACCTATGAGAAAATGAGCAACTAAAACAAAACAAACCAGTGTTAGTCAAACTATATCACATGAATTTCCTCTCTATATAATGCATATGGAAACAAATTTCCAAGATGCAAAATGAGTTCAACTCTCTTTGGCTCCCACTTTCATAGGCTACAAGAGTTTCAACAATTCAACATCACAATGAATTTATAATTAAATGGCATATTAAGGTGCATAATCAACATAAAATGCAACCAAATAGCTACCACTTAGGTTTGTATTCAACAAATATGTCATAAAATGAAGTAAAACCACACATACACACTAAAGATGACGTCAAACGCTCTCGAAAATATCCATTGGACTCCACGTGTCGAAACACGTCAGAATACGTCGAACAGTCGCCAAAAAATACTGTGACGCGCCGCCACGCAATGCCTGGAGCCGTCACGCGCCCGGACGCGCTCTCACGCGCCAGCTGCCAGTAGGTTGCTGTCCGATGCGTGTACTACACACGCCACCATCGGAGAAGGTGTCGGTCAACGCGTGAACTCCACGCGCCACCGCCAGAGTCGCCGTCTGCCTACGCATGACCTTCACGCGCTGCCATCGATGTACCATCCTCCAGTGGATCCTGATCGGTCTGGTTCATCTCCGGTCCAGTCTGGTCCACGTTGGTTTAGTTCGATTCAGGCTGGTCAGACCCGGTCCGGCATGATCTGACCCGGTCCAACCCAATTCAGAGATAATTATGTTTTAATTATGGAAAGGTCCCTGAACTTTCTCTAATTTTTGAAAACACACCCCTAAAGTCTATGAAACTTCTCAGTTTTGGCCCAAGTACAAAAATAACTTCAAAAAATCATATTTTGAGTTTTAAAAGGCCAAAAAATATACAAAAAATACTGACGGTCTCCTCTCGATAAGGCCTATCTAGTGGTATATCAAAAACATGCTTTAACTTGCACGAAAAAATAACATCCTCAAGTATAATCTGTGAATTAGAACGTCATATACACATATTCATTGGAAACAAAGTAATCTGCCTCAAAATCACATTAATCATCAATGTCACATAATACAACTATTATATAAAACCAAACATGAATCATGCAAGAGTATATAAATCATAAAGGCATGATTCTAGATAAAAAGAATGCAGAGTACCAATCATTGGCTCTGATACCAATGTTGGAAAACTCACGTACCTAAAGCACAAATCCTAAGCGTACTTAGAGAGAAATCTCATACCTCTCACCGTACGATTGTGTTGCAGTGGAAGAACATGTACGAACCGATTGATACTCACGTTACTATCTCTGAATCAAATCTTCAATACGGGGTTGAAAGATTAATTTTTCACGAATGTGTATTACACTGAGTGAATATGAAGAACTCAATTTTGAATCCTGCAACATCTTCAACACGGGGTTTGAAAGATTAATTTTTTACGAATGTGTATTACACTGAATGAATATGAAGAACTCAATTTTGAATCGTGATTGCGGGAGAGAAAATACACGAAAGGGAATTTCTGAATTATGCGTTCTGCAATCTGTAACGCGTGTGATAACTGCTTCACGCTGTATAATTTATTCCTCCTTTTTTATTCCCGAAAAGGAGGAGTTATAAAACTAACTTTTTGACTCCCTCTCTATGTATCATCCACACTTTATATGTGGAATATTATTAATAAATAATATTATTATTTACACTTCTTATTACTCCTTATCTATTCGTTTTTAAAAAAAATTGAACTTGAGTCACTCACCTTAGTGAGAAGTTCAATGTCCAAATGAGCTAGCACTTGGTTAAGCAAGCTCACATAATATTATTATAGGTATAGTAGTAAATCAAACTTATTAGACCAAATAAAAACGATGTCTGTCTTTATAATTAAAAACCTAAAGTGTAATTGAAGGTACAGGTCTGGATTATTATTTTCACTCTTGTTGACAAGCAGCCAAACTATTTATTTAATTATATTCATAATTTATTGGTGCACTAATTTTTATTTGAACAAAGTCAATTAATATCACAAGTTACTTTATAATAGATTTGTGGGATCAGTTTCTCGAGCCCATTAATCTGGATTCTTTTTAAATTTGCAAAAACCCACAATTATTCTCGAGACAAATACACAACAAAAATTATAATAATAAACTCTGCAACAAGGTAATAATTAATCACAATATAATTATTGTATTGGGATATTCCGCGTACAGAAAATTCTAAGCATAACGCGGCTGCAGAGAAAAACAATTAATTTGAGATTAATTAATTTCTTAATTAATTAAATGGATAAACAGTAAAGTTTCTCGAAATTCTACACAAAAGTTAAATAAATCCACCTAACTTTCATTTTGGCTCCATATAATAATGAGATTTAATGACTATTTGTTTGTGTAATGTACTACACTGATTACTGACATTCTTTCAAGTTCCAACAACTGTTTAGTAGTAACTAATCTCATCATTATGCACTAATAAAATATACTCCACACATATATAATGCCCTTGTAAAGCGTTACCTAGAGGTATAAAGGGTCAAATTTGGTCTAATTTTATCTTTAATTTTCTTAGTAAATTAGTCAATTTCAGTCCATTTTTTTAATGTTTATGAAAGGAGATTCGTACACCCTCTCTATAGACGGGTCGATTTATTGTTAAAGTATACTTCATTCGTCCTGCTACAAGACTACTTTTACTACTTGCACGGAGATTAAAAATAGTATTTTAATGTGTACTTTATTGAGAGATATAATAATATTTTAATGTACGGTGGATAGTTGTATTAGTATTGTATATAAGTCCATAAAGAGGCATTAATTATTTTGTACGTATCTCCTTTACCAAAATCTTGTGACTGGACATGTATAAAGTATATTTATTGATTGTTAAAGTATTTTTGTAGTGAAACATATTATAGCATTCTAAAATTATATTATTTCAATGCTTCACTTATCATATTTTAAAAAAATATACTTTAATAACTAACAAACATAATTCACTTACATAACCATTATACTTTTTAGCACGTTTGCCACATAGTCTCACATAAATTTTTACAAAGAGATTATATATATATATATATATATATATATATATTGAAAACTATTTTATTGAATCAATTACATTTAATAGCAGTGTATTTGATTAATAATAGGAGTATATATTTTAACTACTCAATAAAATCAATATATTATCCACTATATATTAAAATATTATATCTTTCAATCCACTTCATATTAAAATACTCCTTTCGTCCTGAGCAAAGGTCTTTATTTGCTTTTTGCATGTGGATAAAGAAGTATTATTATTTTATGTATAGTGGATAGTTGTATTAGTAGTGAATGATGGGTCATATATGGAGTCCTTTTAGTGGGCGCCCAATATAGTAAAATGAAAAATTTTCGGTGGGATGGAGGAAGTACAATATTCCTTAATTTTCGTGGAAACTGTAATGCAATTCTATTAATGTAATATAGTGAATAGTTATTATCTAAAAATATTAAAAAAAATTCTAAAAAATCAATAAAGTTGAAAAAAAAAGGAAAAATCTTAAATAAAGAGAAACAATAAACATGAATTATAGTGAGAAGGAGAAATAGAGAGTAGTTATGTAAGTGGATCTACAAGATTCACTTAGAATAAATTTAATTTATAAACTTGATTTATAGTAGTGGATAGAAGAAAAAGTAGTGGAGTATTTAGAAGTAGAAGTTAGAGTGATTGTGAATAGAATGAGATGGTTTGGTGTAATTAGTTTGTTAATAATTGGCTTGGCAGGGTTTGCAAAAGCAAAACTCACATGCCTCTATTGTCATCCCTCCCGCATTCCTAGCTTCGTATCTTTAATTCCCGCGGCAAATACCCTCCCTCTCCTTTCAATACACTTTGGTAGGTGTAATTGTCCAATCCAGACGTCTCTAGATCCCGACCCAACAGTGTAGTAAAAAGGTAAATTATAGTGATTCAATTGATCATAAGTGTCTCGATAAATTATTAATTATGATTCAAATAATCAACATAAACTATATCAATATCTATTATTATGTGTAGAGATGACAATGGGTAGGGTACCCGTTTATTTTGGGGTGCTCGTATCTGATTAAAAAATCTACCTGTATCTGTATTCGTCTCGTCAAAAAAATTTATTATGATACTCGTACCCGTTTTCTTTTGTCATATACTATGAGTGGATGTATCCTTTTATCTCTCATGTACTCCACATTTTGGTTTGGCACTCTCTCAGTCTCTCCCTCCCTCTCTCTTGGCATTTTCTGTCTTAGTCCAACCATCCAACCACCCCATCCCATCCCAACACACCCATCCCACCCTACCTCACCCCACCCCACAATTTAGCAAGATATTTTTAAGAGATAAAATTTTGTGTGAAAAAAAATAAAATAAAAATTAGATACTCCCTCCATTCTATTAAGAAGTGAGTGTTTCTTTACGTTTCATGAAACGTAAACGTTTTTTTTTATAATATGATTATTATTTTCAATCAATCATTTTAAACTTAAATGTCAACTAAATTGTATAAATCATAACACTAAAAAACTGTTTTTTACCAACATAAGATTTCGTTGGTAAAAGTCTTAATTCAATTATTAAATTGGCTTACGAACGGATTAACAATGGAATCCGTTGGTAAAGTGGTGATTGATAAAATTTTAGCAATGAAATATCAATTCTATTGGTAAATAATTTCGTTGGTAATTTGTTGCTAATAATTCCGTTGGTAATTTATATAATAATTCCCTTGGTAATTACCAATGGATTGAATTCCGTTGCTAAAATAGAGAATAAATCCGTTGGCATTCCGTTACTAAAATAAAAATGTCGTTTTTGTTGCTAATCCATTGGTAATTACCAACGGATTGAATTTCGTTGGTAAATTCGGTTGCTAAAAAATACTTTTTTTGTAGTGTGAAAGAATTTAAAAATTCTAAATCACAAAAAGTTTAAATAATTAAATTGATAAAAATTAAAATAATAATAATAAAATTTGAATACAATTAAATTTTTGAAAAATATAAAAATATAATTTTGAAATATTATTAATTTAACTTCAATTCTTCAATGTATACATATTGAAATAACATACTAATTTATATTGAAGAATTTAAATTCTTCAATATTGTACCAAAATATCCTTCCTAATTTATTTAATATTAAGCTATTTATGGTTCGAATTTAAGATGATAGTATAATACATATAGTGGGTTAATAGTAAATTGTAGTAGTATAATAAAAAGTTGATTAATAGTAAATTGTATGATTTTACATGCAGTCTTCGTAGTTTCAGTTTGAAAAATGGAGTATAATTTTGGTGAGTAGGTGTGAATTTGAAGATGAGGCATGTTGTTAAAAAGAAAATTAATTAACTTTAATTAATGTATGTATTAATTTTTAAAAATGATTTTAATTAGTTACATTTATATTTTAAAATATTAAATCATTTTAATATTTCAATTTTATTAAATATTACTCCTCTGTCCTATAACAAATTTCACATATATAAAGGAAAGATGAAATTAGTTGTTATTATGAGACAGATGAAGTATTTTAATATTTCATTATATTTCAATTGTAAATTTTTGTAGTTATATTTTGATTTTTTTTACTTTTTAATTAAAATATTAAATTTAATAGTTATTATGTTTCATTAATTGATTTATTAAACAAATCAAGATTTAGATTTTTTTTCAATAATTTCTTTCATTGAGAGGTGACATTGAAATATCATCTCTCTATCCAATAATGTAATTTTTTTAAAATTTATATTTAGAAATAATTTTAGTATTTTTAAGTAACAAATAAATTATAAATTAAATTAGGTGAGTTGTAAAAGAGTTGTTGTGTGGTTATTGGATTATGTCTATTTCCTTATTTGGAGATATGAATTTATTTATGAAATGAATAAAAATAGTAAATACGAATGTGTTTATATTATGATGAATTTATTTTATGCGAATGTGTTTATATCATGATGAATTTATTTTAATGTCAATAGGCAAAACTCCACAAATTAAATATTAATATCAATAACTTAAATATATTTTTTCTTTTTTAATTAAATTATGTCATTATACACCTTCCACATAAATAAAAAAATTCAAAGTATCCACCCATTCATCTACACACCAGTGCCGCCGGCCATCACCGCCCCCCACCGGTCGTGTGGGTGACCTACACCGGAATCGATGTCAGTGGACCGTGTGGGTGACCCACATAAGAGACACATTGAGTATTGATTTTGAACGATGAGAAGTTTTAAAAAGTATAATTATGTAAAAAAAATATAACAAACAAAACAATGTGGGTAAAAATTTTGCAATATGAATTATTTATATTATTTTAATTCTGTCTTTATTTTACTCCTATACTAGAAATTAGTCCAAGATCACACCCCTCCACCCAAAAAAGGAAAAGAGAGAAAATGCACATTCTTTTGAGGATTGGAGAGCAAATAATGCTGAGCCAAAATCTAGTCCTTTATAAGGGACCAATCACTCACTCTCTCACTCCCTCTCCATCTCTCTCTCCAAACCTCCCAACCTCACATTTCACTTCAAAGTACCAAGCAGCATGGATCTTCAAAGAAGCCTTCTTCTTAATTGGACTTATTTCCACCAAGAGAAGGTACTACTACTACACTCCTTCCATCACTCGCATTCATTCAATTCACACTTGTTTAATCATATGCTATTTATTGCAATCATTTCTTCAACTCAAAATTAATGGGCATTAATGTTGTGTTGATTGTTTAAAAACAGAGCATGGATGAGCTGAGGCAATCCCTGGTGCTGAACATGGAGTTAGAGGAAACAAGATTGAAGGCTGAAGAAGAAGTAAAGATGAGAGATGAAGAGATAGCACAACTCAAGAATCTCCTCAACACTGCAATTCTAGAGAGAGAAGAAGCCCAAGATAAATGCCGGAAACTCCTCCACGACAACCTCCTCCTCCACCGCCAGCTCCACCAATCCACCCCCAATTCCCTCATTTCCAGCATCGAAGACGACCCCAGATCAAGAAACGTCGATTCCACCACCGGATTCTCCTCCTCCGACTGCGACGAGAGCACTGTTTCATCGCCCCACCACTTCCCGCTGCCACCGGAGCCGGAGCTGGAGCTGCCGGTGGTCGTCGACAGGCCATTGCCGGAAAAGGGTAAGTTCTTACAGGCTGTCATGAAAGCGGGCCCACTCCTCCAAACCCTCCTCCTCGCCGGACCCCTGCCGCAGTGGCGCCACCCTCCGCCGCCGCTCGACACCTACCAGATTCCACCCCCGCCGGTGGTGATCCCGTCGCCGAGGGGCTTCTCCGTCGGACAAGAACCGTTCCTTAACTGCGGCAGTGTGAACAGGAAAAGAGGGGTGTCGGAGAATTCGGATTCGTCCATGGAATTCAAGTGCCAGCGAATTGCTCTCCAATGACTTGGGTTCTGTTATCCCAAATTAGTCGGTTTACGAATCAAATACCGGTTTACGGAAAATTTTAATTGGGTGATTTTCTCATCATACTTTGATTGGGTGTTTTGCTCATCATACGACTCTGATTTGATCTCCCGAATTGAGATTAGTGAGTAATTAGGGAGGGTAATTAATTGATTAATGATGATTAGCATTTGTACAGTGGGTATAATTAATTAGGGGATTAGTGAAAGTGAAGTAGGGTGGTGGAAATCAAGGGTTTGTCTTAGTTGAGGTGCATTTTGGTTGGAGAGTCTCTTTCTTCACATGAATTAGTCTTGTTTCTTTTTACTCTTTTTCAAAATGTTGCTTTCAATTCCTTGTGGAAAGGGGATCCACATTTTCACATCATATAATATAATTAGAGATGTAACATGTTATCTAATTCAACGGTATTATACAGCTAATAATTATGTTAATTTCGTGTTTTAAAATAGTATCATAACTTTTTTTGATCAAATTTGTTTTTTTTTTCATTGAGAATTCTATCCCTCTTCATTCGTTTCACACGATTTCTTTCATGAGATGATTTACTACAAACTTTTACATGCACAAAATGCTCTTTACGTCCGCTTCAAGAGAAGTTCATTTGCTCTTTATATGTGGATTAAGAAATATAATTATTTAATATGTAGTGATAATTATAATATTGATGAGTATGTGAATCTATATTTTAATTGTATTAATAGAAATATATGGATACTATGTATATAAAAAGAGAAATGAAATTGTTGGGGCAGGATGAAAAAAAAAAATTGATCTCTTTTTAGGAAGAATATGATAGGTATGTTTATGAGTTTATTTAATTTAAAAATATCTTATCAAAATATTCATAATGCACAATTTATTATACTCCATAATAATAAAACTTTAGAATTTATCAACTGCCAAAATGATAAATGTTCTTTAGACCCACCTCATAAAGTTAGTCCTAATCATCATTCTATAAACGAAAAAATTCCCTCCCTTTTTTTACCAACACAAATCAAAAGTCTATTTTGAAACTTTTTTTTCACATTTATTGATACTTATGAACAAGGGAGAGTGGCCCAAATACATGTACCAAAATCATTATCAATCATCAATTAATTTGCATAACATTTCTATCCAATTATCTATTTTTTAATCAAAATACTCGTATTTGTCGAAATGTTATGTCGGGGTTCCGACAATGAATCCAACATCCAATAAAATACTCCATCCTGTCGGAATGTTATGTCGAGATTCCGACACCGAATCTGAAAATGAACAATTGGGTATGAAAATTATACAATTTATTTTATGGATAGCAATAATTTTTGTCTATTCATTTTGGAGATTTTTGACCATTGATTCTATGAACAACATATTAATTTTTATAACTAAGCAATAAAAAATAAGAGGATTACTTGGGTGACTCGTGGTCACTCATGACCCTCTCACATGAGGGGGTGGGGCCCAAATATGAGGGGTGGCCCCCACCCCTCATGTGAGAGAGTCATGGGTGACCACGGGTCACCCAAGAATTACCCAAAAAAATAAATATAATTAACCATGGACTGAGTCAGTCTGAATGGAGGAAGTGATGGGCCAAGAACTAGAAGGTGTGAAAGGGTCGGCATGTCGGGTCGAGTGGGCTCCACGGATCCGAATTGTAATCTACTATTTGACCCTTGTCTAATTCATTTTAATTATTAATCATCGTGCCCTTTTATATCCTTTTCCTTTTCTTTAACCCACTTTAAAAAAGAATCCACCCTAATCTTTTGAATCTTTAATTTTTCAACTCATAATGATATATTTAATTTTATGTTCAAAGTTATGCAAAAAGAAGCACTTCCCGCCTCCCTTGAGCACATAAATTTTAATCCTTTAATCCATGAAATTATGGATGGCGACTTTGTACGTACTCGCCTCACTAATTATCACTCTAACTAAAAACATGTTTGGTTGGATTTGGATGTATATATTTTTCAAGTAAATTTGTGTGGGACCGTTATATATTGGACTATATATTTTATATATTTTTAATCAATTGTTATTTTTTTTATAAAATAGTTCAAAACATTATTATCATATTTCATCAATTGCGTATCACTTTTCATATAATGATTATCACTTCTTATCATATTCATAAAAATTATTTCGTAAGATGGTCCCCACAACTCTTTACTATATTTTCCACACAAATTTGTACGTATATTTTGTATTAAATATACTAATCATATAGTTTCGTGCAATAATCTATTATTATTATTATTATTATTATTATTATCTTATAATATTAGTAGTATTTATCAGGGTTTATTGCATTTTAGTTAATGGGTTTCAATTATTATCAATTTGTTCAAAATTAAATCCATCGTTTTGAAAATCTAAGAATAAATATTTATAAGGTATAAAGCATTAGGGTAAATATAATAATATCACACCCTTATGCATTCAAACAAAAAAAAAAACTTTGAAATTTAAGTAGATTTTGAAGACAATTTTAAAAACCAAGAGCATTGAAAACCAATTGAATATAATAATCTGTATTTAATTTGAGTTAATTTTGATTGGTTATGTGAATCCTACTAATTTATATTCTTTTATATCCTTAAAGTTTAATGCTTATTTGTAACCCTTAAAATATTTAAGGGTATAATTGTGTTTATATTTTAGAGAATTTAAATAAAACAGGTTCACACTAAATTCGCTCTTTAGTTTTAGTTTTATGTAGTAAGACGTGTAGTATTGTATAAGAAAATGAGAAAGGAGTGAGAAAAAAAATTATTTGATGAGAGAAAATATATAAAAAGTTTGTGAATAAGGATGCAGAGTTAATATAAGTATATATATTCGTTTTTTAAAACCCCAAACTAGAATAAACACAAGTTTCCAAAATCTAAAATAGATTTTCAAAATTATAAAAAAAAAACATGGATATGTTTGTTTGAAATTCATGTGAGTTATAAAACAATAAACAACAATAATCTAAGTTTCTTTCAAGTTTGGAGTGAGTCTGTGAACACAGTTCATATATGCATCATATTTTAGCAAAATTATTTTTAGAATGTGAAAAATTATTTTTAAAGGAATGAAATAGTACTTTTTTGAAAGAAAAATATTATTCATCTCAATAAAAATATAAAATATCACAATATATATATATATATATATATATATATATATATATATATCAGAATTTAAAGTGTAATTTTTTCATTCAAAAGAGTAATAGTTCATCTCTCTAAAGAGTAATCGGTAAATTAGGATGTAAGAATTTGAGGAATAATTTTTTCATGCAGGAGAATAATAGTTCATATCTTTTAGAAGTAATTTTCATGTACGAGTAATCGATAAAATAGGGAACACGTGTAAACTCAGTTCACACAAAGGGTTTGTTTTAGGTTTTTATATGATATGAAAATAATCTAAGTTATTTTTTTATGGTATATTTTAATTTTATATTAATTTAATATATAAGAAAAAGTATGATAAGATGTGTAAGAGAGTTTGAGTATTTATTAAGGTGAAAAAATGTGTAGAAAGTGTGTAAATTGAGTATTAATAGGGTTTGTAGCTACGAGTTTTATAAACCAAACTAATTTTAAAAGAGCTAGTCCTTGCTATCTGGGTGCACAAGATGTTAAATGATAGTCCCTTAGTTCCACAATATCCTTCACACTTTTTACATTTGAACGTCCCACAATACCCTTCACACCTCATTTTTAGCAAAAAAATTTGACAAATATATATACAACTTAACCATCAATTACACATTTGCCATCTCATTAACACCACTAGCTTAACAAAAAAAAAGAATTTAGGCCCTATTAAGTACACAATTAAACGCCCTAATCAATTATTTGGGCCTAACCACATATTTGGACTGTTGGATTGTATACTAAAAGTCTAATTTTTTGTATGAACAATGTTATAATAATTTATTTGAAATGAGAATCATATGATCAAATGATTGCATCTTATAATTATTTATATGCACGATGCAATAGTCCGCTTACTTTATACTGTATATAATATATTGTGCGACAACACGCGGAAGATCATATTATCGGTTTTCTTATAAAGTATAAACAGATGCTCACAACCGAGATAGACGGGGACTCTCTATCGGGATGGTTGTAGTGTGGTTTGGTATTATCTTGTCTTGGCTATAGAATCACATTAGTGCACTTTGTGTGTATTGAGCAGGACCACATGAGATCGTTCGACTTATACTGACTTATAGGAGAACTTGATCTCAGTTATTATGGATGTTCGTGCTCTTAATCCCTATGCAATAACCTCGACACGTAAGGCAGTATGTATTTCTTTGATTCATCAATGGGTGAGATTTACATGTAATTAGATCAACAAACTCGGTGAGTTGGGAAATAGTGATGTCTCTATAGTGTGTTGTTGATTGTAAAAGGAATTCGTGTCCGTTATAGGTTGATGATACCCCCTTGAGGAGCTCATAAGGATTATCATGTAAACCTAACTGGTAGATTTATTCCGGCATGATAATGAGGTTGAGTGGTATTACTCTCGGATGAGATATTAATTAATGAAGTTGTCAGTAACTTAATTAATTAATGAGCATTGTATATCTTACACATGGGGAGACTAACGGGCTCATAATAAGAAGGAGCCCATAACGTAATTATGAGATTAGAACGGTAGTGCAGTAATAATATTTTAGTGGTATATATTATTATTGGACTTAAATATAAGCTTTGGGCTAAATTTGATTACTTATACCCAATGGAGGCCCAACTCTAATTTCTCCTCCTGGTCACTGCTATAGCCCGTATATAAGTCATCTCAGCTATTCTAACCCAAGAAGAAACACACCTAACACGTGAAGAGGGTAGACGGAACAGCAGATTGAGAAGAGATCTCAAAGATCGTCACCCACACGACGTCGAGATTGGACTTGGGAATACAGCAGAAGATCGGAAGGTTGTTTGCTGCTGCTGTCTGTCAATTTGCATGATTTTTATAAAATCTTACAAACCTCAGAATTCAATGCGTTATATACTAACGGAAAGCCACTGAAGAAAGGATCATTTTGGCGCATAGATCACTCAAATTCGATATCGGATGAGAGAGTTATGCCCAAAACGGTGAGGCTGCGCAGGCTGCTGGCGAGAATCCATCTTCTTCAACATACCCTGGTGAAAGGTAATACGTTTCTTTGGTTTTCTTGCTTTCGCTGAATTAGAAACGTATGGAACTCTAACGGTTCACGTTAATCAAATAATCAAACGCCAACAATTGGTATCAGAGCTTCGGTTTCATGGTGAAGCGTGAAATATTAGGCTAGGGTTTATGTGTGTGCATGATGTTAGGGGTTTTAGAATTTGTTTTCTTGTTGGATACCCTAACTGTACACGTCACACGTATTGCACCATCGACGCGACTGAACTGACGATGGAATGGTGGGCGATGAAAGGCGCTCATAGCGCTGGGCTATTTTTAATCGGCGAAGATTGCGTGAACGATGGTGTGTTCCCTGAAAGCATGGTGAACGCCAATCCTGGCAGGACTTAGCGGCATGGCTGGACGGCGGATAGGGGCTGGAAATCACTGGGCAGGTCACGGCAAGCGTGCGTGGTTACCGACGCAAGCATCCAGACTTCCAACTGGTAGCGGCGGTGACAGCATGCGGTGGCCAGGTGATTAGAGCTATTTTCACCTATATTTTAGTGTCTTTTTATATGTGTTTTCGTATTATTTTATCCGTATTTTATGTGTTATTTGGTTGTGTTTTGTGTTTTTATTGAAATGTGTGTGAATGAGCTTAAATTTAAGATTTTCACTGTTTATTTGATGCTAAACATGATAAGGAAGATGTAGGAAAAAGCGGATCTCAATTCGGAGTTGAAACGAGGGAGAACGAGCCAAAACAGTGAAAAGAGGAAGTAGGGCAGCACGCGCACGGGTCGTGTACAGCGCACGGCCCTGTCAGCATGGCCGTGCGGTAACACCCGAAATGCCAACTCGGCCACGCCTGTGGCCGAGTACAGAACACGCCCCATGCTGAGTACAGAAACACGGCCCGTGCACCGCGCACGGGCCTGTCGAGAAAGCCGTGCGCGAACGTCAGAAAACACAACACGGCCACCCCTATGGCCGTGTGCTGCGCACGAGGCGTGCGCTGTGTTAGAACACGGGTCGTGCGGCGGAGCTCGAGCCGTGTTGGTGCAAAAACGTAGGAAATTGCTGGAATCTTCTAGAAGGCCCACATGGGGTATAAATAGACCCCATTTCAACACTTTGTAGTAGAGATCCGAGATTCCCATCATCTATACACACATCACACACCATTTCTTCCATTTTCCACCATCATCTTCATCCACCTTCATCCATTTTGATCCATCTTCATCATCTCCATTAATTCTCCATCAAAACTTCATCCCTTCCATTGGGTGTTAGAGATCTCAAGAAATCAAGAGCTAGAGGTGGAGATCAAGAAGAATAGAAGATTCTCTTCAAGAAATTGATAGGGAATAATCCATTCATTTTGTAATTCTTTAGATCTAAGACTATGTGTATTTGTAATGAATCATTTATTTGTTTTATTACTTTTATCATGTTAGGCTAATCCCTCTAGTGGGATTAGGAATATGAAGAGCATATTAGATTTATATTATCATGTGGATTAAATTGGTTTTTGATTTAATTGATGTTGATTTCTATTCATGGAGTTTAATTGTCTTGATGTTGTGATGGCATGGTTTGTTATTCATGAATGTTTATTGGTTTAATGGATTGTTGATCAATGGATTATTTGTGGTAATTAAATACTATCATGATGTTCATGTATGTATTGCTTGGAGTGAGACGGAAACGACCCTCTATAGTATTAGGAAGGCATGAATAGACATTGAGTTTGGGTTTGACCGAAAGGATATTTGAATTCAATGAGGGGAACCAATCCATTCGTTGGCCTTAGTACACAAAAAGGGAGAGTTTAATCTAACTAGTACCTAGATGGAAGGGGTTAATGTTGGGCTTTGATCTTGAGTGCTTTTGGGAGTCTAAAATGGATCAACAACCTTTGTAACCCGAAAGGGAGCTTAGGATACAATCGTGATCACCCTTAGTCTACATCAATTGAGTTGAATTCCGTTTGCATGATAATATGAATCGAGTGTGCTTGGATGTTTCTAATCCCATGTTTTTCCATACTTGAACTTTAGCACCCATTTTCATTACTTGTCATTTCTCTTATTTGTTATTCTTATTTACTTGCTCCTTGTTTTAGTTGTTAATCAATCTCAAAACCCCCGATCATCTTTACAAAAACGACATGAACATGAGCTCACGTATTTGCTAGTCCGAAAATAACTCCTTATTGGATTGATAATTTTTCTTGGGATATACTACTACAACGATCGAGTATTCTTGCTCGTGAGTGCTATAAAAATAGGCAAACAAAAAAATGGCGCCGTTGCCAAAGGGGAGTTTGACGGACTAGTCGAGTACTGTGTTATTGTTTTAGTTGTTCTTGATAAGGATTCTTTTTATTTTCTTTTATTTATTATTTGTGTTTGTGGTCTCATTCTTTGACTTTTCGTAGGTGTTTTATGATCACAAGATCAAAGGGAAATCAATCGATCATTCCTTTGAATTTGGAGATTGAAAGGACCGCACGACAAAGTAAACGAGAGAGGCGTAAAGCTAGAAAAGAAAAAAATATGGAGAATCAACGGGGAGACAATGTAAATTATGACCTACCCCAAGATCCTTTATAAGATCAAAGGGGGGTACAAGAAGGAGTGCAAGAGAATCAAGCGGAGATAATGAGGAATTTCTTTGCTCAAAATCAAGAGTATATGCAATTGCTTGCCAATCAAGAAGCTCAAAGGATATTTCAACAACAAGAGTTGCCAAGGCCTAGAGCAATTCGGGATTACTTCCAACCGAGAGCCGTGCACAATATGGTTCCTCCGGTTCAAGCCAACAATTTAGAAATCAAGACCGGATTGATCAACATGGTCAAAGAAAATCAGTTTGGGGGAGGTCCTCTTGAGGATCCAAACATGCATTTAGCTAGCTTCTTGGAGGTTGCAAATACCATTAAGATGAATGGAGTATCGGAAGATGCTATTCGGATGAGGTTGTTCTCTTTTTCTTTAAGAGACAAGGCTAAGGCATGGTATAATGCAATTCCTTTGGGAAGTTGTAACACATGGGAAGATCTTGAGCAAAGGTTCCTAAACAAATACTTTCCTCCTTCAAAGACACTCCAATTGAAGAGCCTTATCACTCAGTTTAAGCAACTTCCGGATGAAAGCTTTTATGAGGCATGGGAACGCTACAAGGAGATGCTAAGAAAGTGCCCTCAACATGATTTTCATGAGAATCAACAAGTGGCTTTCTTATATCAAGGGTTGAGCCAACAACATCGGATGCATGTAGATGCCTCATCCGGAGGATCTATATTTGGAGTGGATGCGATGAAAGCTATGGAAATTTTTGAAGATATTGCAATGAATGCTTATCAATGGCCGTCCGAGAGGATATTGGGAGGTTATGCATATGGAAAGGTGGCTCAAGTGGAAAGTGTGCATAAAGTGAAGAGCGATGTGTTTCAAGGCCAAGGCATGAAAGAATTTAATGAAAGCATCAATGCTTTAACTAAGCAATTGAATTTGATCACTCAAGGAGTGAGTCAAGGGGGAAGCACAAGTGTTATTGTGAATGATGAGAGCCATGTTACGGAAAATGTAGAGGATGTTGCCTATTTAGATGGGAGAAATTACCAAGGAAATTTTCAACGTCAAGGGAATTTTCAAGGTAACTATCCTTCTAACCAAGGTAATTATCAAGGAGGATATCAAGGGCAAGCTCGGGTGAGTAATTTCAACCAATCAAATGGAGGTTATCAAGCGCCAAGGAAGCATGAAAATTTCTCTTACTCTAATCCTCAAGCCGCCGTGTCATTTCCTCCGGGATTCGATCCAAGTGCCAAATCATCGAATGGAGAGGGTAAAGCATCGGTGGAAGAGACATTGCTAGCATTTATGAAAAAGATGGAGGCTAGAATGGAGGAAAATGAGAAGAAGTCCGACAATAGGATGAGAGCTTTTGAACATCAAATGGGACAAATTGCTTCCTCCGTTGGATCTCAACACCAACAAGGAAAGTTCCCCTCTACCACGGTAACTAATCCTAAGAAGTAATGTTTGTATGTTACCGTGTGCACCATGGAAAGTAAGGTGGAGAAAAGGTTGGTGGAAACAACAAACATTGTTTCTAAGGTTGAAGAAGTAGTTTGTGATGAAGTGGTGTCAAAAATTGAGGAGGAGATTATCGTTAATGAAAAGTTGTCTTTGGATGAAGAGAAGATAATTGATGAATTCTTGTTTTTGTTGGAGGATGAAAGTGCGTGTGATGAAGAGATGATGTTAAAACAAGATCATGACATTGTTGAAGTTGATGCTTCATTAAAGGTGGAAGATCCCGGTAAATTCGTTCTCACTTGTAAAATTGGAAATGGGGAACACTTTAATGCTATATGTGATCTTGGTTCAAGCATTAATGTAATGCCTTTGGAGATTTTTGAAAAACTTGGCATTGGGAGATTAAAGGAAACGGATGTGGATATCGGAATAATGGATGGTTCAATGATAAAGCCCCATGGAGTTGTGGAGGATATGCTTGTGCAAATAGAGGATTTTGTATTTCCGGTGGATTTTATGATAGTTGAGAAGCAAGCGGATCCTTGGATTCCATTAATTTTTGGAAGGCCATTTTTGGCAACCGCAAAAGCAAAATTTGACATGGAGAGGAAGGAACTCACACTCCGATCAAATGAAAGAGAATTGGTGTTATCAAGCAAGAATGAAAAAGGGGAAAATCTTCATGTGAAGCCACCCATTAAGCCTCCGGATATTCGAGATGAAGTGGTAAGTGCGATTTTAAAAGATGAAGAATTAACTAACTTTATGCTTGAAATTGCAGGAAATTTCTCTTCAAAAAGAAATACGCTTGGGGGAGATCCACATGTTAATTTGAAGATTGATAAAGGGCTTCCGGGATTTAAGAATGTGAGGAAAAGAGGAAACGAAGTGAGCTCAAGTGTTAAAGGAGCACGAAGTGTGGATAAAAAGGTTGCTAAAGAGATGTTTAAAGTGAAGATGCGGCCCGATGGGGTCTTGGATTTTTCCGACTGTTAAGAGCTTAAATTCATCCGGCTTGAAGACGTTAAACTTAGCGCTCGATGGGAGGCACCCCATCACTATCTTTATTGCTTTGTTTTTGTTGTTTGTTTGTTTTGGACTTGTAGGTTGATTGTGCTCATGGAGAAAAATGCTCATTGAAGAAAAGAGAAATGCTTCATGGATTCAAGTTGACATGTTCCACCATTTGTTGCAAACTTAATTCGTGACTCTTGTCTCGAGTTAAGTTTGGGGGGTGATAGTGCGTGGTGGGCATAGCTTGAGTCGTATGGATGCGGTTACTTCTCAACAAGAAGATCATCAATGGAAACTACAAGGGTAAGTCTCACCACTTTTTGCAAACTTAAGTCTCAACTCTTGTTTCGATTTAAGTTTGGGGGGAGAGTGTGTGGTGTGACTCACCACTTGAGTATGATTCTTGTAAAATTGGACAAATTTTAAAATTTTTCTCATGAGTTTGGGTTGATTTTGGCATGATTGGTGGTGTTGAAGTGCATGATAGTCCATATTTATAATGAAATTGTTGAAATAATGGTGTTTGTTGAGTATTTGAGCATGAATGAGAGGTATTGGAAGCATGATGGAGCTAGGAACTAACACTTTCCTTACCAAATGCCTATTGAGGGAGTACTCTACACCTTATCATTTTATTATTTGAAATGAATTGATTTTGATTTGGATTGTTGTGATTAGCATGCTACTTCATTTGTTATGTTTATGGGAGGTTTACTTTCGTAAATTAGGATTTCCTTTTAAATAAAGGTTGGGATGAATGTGTGCTTAATTTTCTTATGGATGATGGTATTTTGTGTTTTTGCATGTTTTGTATTTTTGTTGTGTCTTGTTTGTTGAATCCTTATTTGTATGTTGTGTGTATTTTCATTCTTGTCTTGGGATGTTTGGTGGTTTGTTTAGGGATGTCGTGAGTCATTTTTGAACGTGAGTGATGATATGTTGTGGTGATAAGTGATGACAAATTATGATTAAGAATCTCTACACTTTCAAATTGTGACATGTTTTACTTAACTTGTTCAATTGTGAGATGAATGTGGTGTAATAAGTTCCTTAAGGTCCGAGCACAAGCTTGTGAGCATTTGAGCCTCAACCATGCATACATGGTATTTCTTCATGAGTGGATCGGTTGTGTTTGATAAGTTATAACTTGCTCAAGGACTATAGGAACGAGCCCGATTAGTGGAGATTGGTGAAATGATCTAAGGCCATCCTTGTTATTATAGTCATTGCCATATATGTTCCCTACCATGAACATCATCCTTAGTCAACCATTTTGAGCCTATAAGCCTATTCCTTGTGAATTTAGCACATTACAAGCCTTAATTACCCATTCAAGCTTATATATACCTTTGTGTGGGTGATTAAGGAGATGGTAGCTAGAAAGGATTGATTGATTAGCAAAAGAAGAAAAGGGAATGGTAAACAAGCAAGAAAAAGGATGAAAAGAGCAAAAGTAAGAAATGGACATGCAACCTCAAAGCAAGAGAAAGAGTAAAACAACATCAAAATACTCAAGTAAACAAAATTCAAAGATAGGAAGCATGCATCAAAAGAAGCTCGATCCAAGGAAAGTTAATGAATAGTGCTTGAGATTGTAAAGATAAGCAAGGAAGAAAAGAAAGTGAAGAAGTTGAGGAAATTGGCCATCTCTTTAATTACTTACACATGATTAGTCACTCTTATCCATATACTTCCTACCCTACCAAAGAGCCTATCATTACATCCTAATTAAAGACCTTTTTGATCATTAATTGAAACTTTGGTGGTTTGTGAATATAGTCCGCGAATAAGCTTATAGCGAGTCGAGCCAATCGATTAATGAGTGTGATTTATCCGAGTTCAAAAGAGTGTTGAGAGACATCGATATACATTGTGAGGCTTGGACTAAAAGGGACTATATTACACTATTACTCTCTTTTGATTGAACTTATTAATTTCTCATGTCATGATTTTAATATTGTAGGATGACTTAGCATAGTTTGTAGTTATTATTGCTAACGATATGTTATTGCTTATGTTCATTTAGTCTTTTTCTAGGTGAAAATTTCTCTTTTTGGTTTGTCATTTTCGTTGCTCGGAGACGAGCAACACTTTAAGTTTGGGGGTTGATTAGAGCTATTTTCACCTATATTTTAGTGTCTTTTTATATGTATTTTCGTATTATTTTATCCGTATTTTATGTGTTATTTGGTTGTGTTTTGTGTTTTTATTGAAATGTGTGTGAATGAGCTTAAATTTAAGATTTTCACTGTTTATTTGATGCTAAACACGATAAGGAAGATGTAGGAAAAAGCGAATTTCAATTCGGAGTTGAAACGAGGGAGAACGAGCCAAAACAGTGAAAAGAGGAAGTAGGGCAGCACGCGCACGGGCCGTGTACAGCGCACGGCCCTGTCAGCATGGCCGTGCGGTAACACCCGAAACGCTAACTCGGCCACGCCTGTGGCCGAGTACAGAACACGCCCCGTGCTGAGTACAGAAACACGGCCCGTGCACCGCGCACGGGCCTGTCGAGAAAGCCGTGCGCGAATGTCAGAAAACACAACACGGCCACCCCTGTGGCCGTGTGCTGCGCACGAGGCGTGCGCTGTGTTAGAACACGGGTCGTGCGGCGGAGCTCGAGCCGTGTTGGTGCAAAAACGCAGGAAATTGCTGGAATCTTCTAGAAGGCCCACATGGGGTATAAATAGACCCTATTTCAACACTTTGTAGTAGAGATCCGAGATTCCCATCATCTATACACACATCACACACCATTTCTTCCATTTTCCACCATCATCTTCATCCACCTTCATCCATTTTGATCCATCTTCATCATCTCCATTAATTCTCCATCAAAACTTCATCCCTTCCATTGGGTGTGAGAGATCTCAAGAAATCAAGAGCTAGAGGTGGAGATCAAGAAGAATAGAAGATTCTCTTCAAGAAATTGATAGGGAAGAATCCATTCATTTTGTATTTCTTTAGATCTAAGACTATGGGTATTTGTAATGAATCATTTATTTGTTTTATTACTTTTATCATGTTAGGCTAATCCCTCTAGTGGGATTAGGAATATGAAGAGCATATTAGATTTATATTATCATGTGGATTAAATTGGTTTTTGATTTAATTGATGTTGATTTCTATTCATGGAGTTTAATTGTCTTGATGTTGTGATGGCATGGTTTGTTATTCATGAATGTTTATTGGTTTAATGGATTGTTGATCAATGGATTATTTGTGGTAATTAAATGTTATCATGATGTTCATGTATGTATTGCTTGGAGTGAGACGGAAACGACCCTCTATAGTATTAGGAAGGCATGAATAGACATTGAGTTTGGGTTTGACCGAAAGGATATTTGAATTCAATGAGGGAAACCAATCCATTCGTTGGCCTTAGTACACAAAAAGGGAGAGTTTAATCTAACTAGTACCTAGATGGAAGGAGTTAATGTTGGGCTTTGATCTTGAGTGCTTTTGGGAGTCTAAAATGGATCAACAACCTTTGTAACCCGAAAGGGAGCTTAGGATACAATCGTGATCACCCTTAGTCTACATCAATTGAGTTAAATTCCGTTTGCATGATAATATGAATCGAGTGTGCTTGGATGTTTCTAATCCCATGTTTTTCCATACTTGAACTTTAGCACCCATTTTCATTACTTGTCATTTCTCTTATTTGTTATTCTTATTTACTTGCTCCTTCTTTTAGTTGTTAATCAATCTCAAAACCCCGATCATCTTTACAAAAACGACATGAACATGAGCTCACGTATTTGCTAGTCCGAAAATAACTCCTTATTGGATTGATAATTTTTCTTGGGATATACTACTACAACGATCGAGTATTCTTGCTCGTGAGTGCTATAAAAATAGGCAAACACCAGGGCTTAGGTGATTCCAGATACTTGTTCACGACGTTTCCAGCAAACGACAGCGATAGGAAGATGGCGTGTGATGCAAGGCAAACCTGATGCTGGCTGTGGCAAGTGCTTGTCGCTGAGCAAGGCGACGAAGCAGGAGGCTGTCAACGTGTTTGCAGCGCGATGGAGACAGTGTTCCAGACGAGTCTTGTTGCTATTCCTTAGCCTGAACTATTTCCGATCGAGTCTCCACCAGGTTTCAATTGGATCAGCACCAAGTTTTGATCGGGCCTGCAGATTTTTTGGGTGAGTCAGCTACATTCCGGAGCGAATTTGGGTAACTTCCGGGCGAGTCTTCTAGGTGACCCGGTTGGGTCTGTAGATGGCTGGATGGGCTGGGTGTTCGGCAGCCTGTACGAGAGCAGCAGCAGACACTGTTGGACGATTGGAGTTCTGATCACATTATCGTAAATAGAAAAACTCCGATAATATTGTGGCGAATCAGCTTAGCGCCAGCGCGAATTTTGCTGGGCTGGAAGCTGCTTGGCGCCGGCTGGATTTCGGAGTGGCTGGAAGATGGCTGAATGAAACTTCAGAGCTTGTTCTGGCTGCCAGTAGTGGTGGTCTGTGCGAAAGGCATGACCTACCGGAGATGGTGACACCGAGTGGATGGCAGTGGCGTGCGGATCGGCGGGTGTGGCATCCATTTAGAACGCACAGAGGCTTCTCATCATTGCACGATGGAGGGTAGGGTAGGCTGCGTGATGACCATGGCTGTGCACACATTGCGGCATTATCAGAAAATGGTGCTAGCACGACTTCTGGTTGTTTGAAGCACGAGTCGTGCCATGGCATAATTTGGCGTGGCTGGCATCGACAAGGCATGTGAGGCTGCAACATGGGGTTGCACGACTCATGCCGCATGTGCTGGTGCCCGGCATGAGTCGTGCCAGCATGTAGAGTGGTCAGCGGAGTCGTTTTGCTCATAACATGATAGTCAGGGCGATGAAATATGACGGGCAGGGTGCCGGAATGGTGGACCAGGCTGTGGGGCAAGTAATCTGGAGGAAAATTCGTGAAGACCAGCTTTCAATTTTCAGATTAAGTTTTGAGGCGCTGCCCCGAGCCCAGCGACCTGACCAGGCAGGTCATTCCCTGTGACCTCACCAGGGATGTCGAACCCCGCATAGTCACTGTTGCTCAATTACGTGATTGTGGCAAACAATCGAATTCGCCAATACATATAACTATTTATAATCGATTTAATTATTTAATTATTGTTATATATGCTATGCATGATTCTCTGTGATTTACTGCCTATGTGCCGTAATAGGAGCATGCTAGGATGTGTATTTTTATTTTGAATATTATATGCATGTAAAAACCCTCGGTGTTAAATAACTAAGTAGGAGAGGGGATTGGTAATTAATTCCCGCGGCCTCCATTATTGGTTTGTAAGTGATGTGAGTAAACTTGCGTGTTGGCAATAGGCCTTCCTCCCTAACAGATGAGTTTATTCATGGATCACTGGTATAGACTTCATTAAATAATTATTGTTTGTAATGTGGCACATGAACTTGCGTGTTGGCATAGACCTTCCTCCTTAATGGATGAGTTTATGTCCAGTTCACTGGTACAAATATATAATCGATGATTGTAGGAAGTTATCCGAGCGCGTGTGTACTTTTCCAACTGTAAGGCACATAAGCTTGGGCCGCGAACTTGGAATCAAATAATGGTGTACACTTAGGTGTAAATAATTAGTATCCTCCCCAACGGAGTCACTGCTATTATTTGCATTGTTAAAGAGGAACCGACTATTAATTATTTTGTCATGAGGTTAGGTTGACGAATGAAATTAATGGGTAAAACATTCTCTTGTAAATGTTCGGGTTTGTAAACATCCACACTAACGTGGCTTGCAGACTCACGGTGCTTGAGATTTTGGTGAATTTTTATTTTATATTGTTTTGAGGGAATCAATATAAATGGATAAATTCGAAGATTTGATCGGTGTATTTATTTATGATTCTCTGAATTTCAAATGGTTTTATCTCACTTATTGTTTGCTGAAAGAAAACATATTTACTGGTCCAAAATTAGATGATTAGAAAAGAATCTTGGTTTTAATTTTTACTGCTTAAAAAATTAAATATGTGTTCTCACTAAGGATGTCCCATTTAAAGTCTCTAGTGAAGAGGTGAGAGGTTCATAGAAAAATGATGGTCTCATGCGACTCTTCAGATACTTGAGTAAGTAAGAAAGACAAGAGGTCATGGATAAGTTGATGAATGAATTGAGAATGCTTGGAGTAGAAATTGAAGGGAAACCTAGGTTGATTTAATTCTCCGCAGTTTGCCTGGATGTTTTGAGCAAGTTCTACCTGAAATACGAGAGGTTGTATATGGTAGAGAACTTCTGACAAAACATGTGGCGAAGAAAATCAAATTTCATCAACATGTGAACAAGGTTAGTATCTCATTCACTAGTTGTTGAAGCATGATTAGTGATGACATTTATTGACACGTTGTCTGTAGATACCAGAATCACTAAAAGCTTGTAACTTAGTGATGATGAGATTATAATATACATGGGTAATACTACAAGAATAGTGGCTGTTGCAGTAGGAGTTGTTTATTTATCTTATGATATGAATAAACGTTTGATTTTGAGAAATTATCTTTACGTACGTTTTCATAGAAAAAATTTCATTTCAGTATCTATGCATTTACAGATGGATACTCCATTTCATTCAAATGACATGGTCATAGTGATGAGGGATGGATCTATAATCTATTGTGGTACGTTGGTGATGATTTGTAAACTCTTAAATCATGTTTATCCCACGGATGCAACAAATAGTGATTAATAGCGCGTCTTCTAATCCTAATAAGAGAAAGACTCTTATGGAAATGATTAGATGGATGATGAATTATTTGAAATTACTAAATTCATTTTATGGGTATACCCTAGAAACAGCATGTCGTATAACATTTGTCTGTTTGTGGGATATTCTAGAAAAATGAAGGGTATTGATTTATTTAGTCCAAAAGATCGAAGGGTGATTGTTAACGCAAACACTAGATTTTGGGAAAGGACTATGTAATAAATCACAAACCTATGTATAAATTTTTCTAAAGGAAGTGATAGGGAAAACATAAAATATTAGTACCAATTGTACAAGAGGATATGCCACAAGGTAAACTGCAATGCATGTCATGTCTGATACACAATTGCGTGTAGTGTCTTGTCGTAGTGGGAGGATTGTTCAACAACCTGTAAGAAATATGTTTTGGGAGAGTCGTGAGACTTGATCCCTAGTAAACATGGAATAGACCCATGGATACGACGAAGCATTACAAGATAGAAATACGATATCTTAGCAAGTGCAATGACGTTGAAATAGAATCGATGATTCTAAATCAAATCTGGGAGCTTGTAGGACCACTAAATAGTGTAAAAGCCATTGGAAGTAGTCATACAAAATAAAAGAGGATCATATGGTAAGGTGAAATCCTTGGAAGCAAAGCTTGTTGCGAATAGGTATACTCAGAAAGAAAGAGTTTGATTATGAGAAAACCTGATTCGCCGGTAGCTATGCCTTTGTGAATCTAGATTCTTTTATCTATTGCTACTCATATGAAATATGAGGAATAGCAAATAGGTGTCAAGACAACTTTCCTAAACTGGAAGTCTTGAGAAAAACATCTATGTGAAGCAACTAGATTGATTCATTGCAAAGGGCTAAGAGCATTTTGATTGTAAACATAAAGGTGTCCATCGGTAGACTAAAGCAAGCTTTAAGATCATGTAATATCCGTTTTGATGATAAAATCCAGTGATATGGATTCATTCAATGCGTGGATGTGGCTAGTGTATTAAAAAGAGTGACGAAAACGTGGTGGTATTTTCTTGTACTATACGTAGATATTATCTTGCTCATTGGAGACAATGAAAGAGTATTGTCGGGCGTATGAGGTATGATTGAGAAAGCGGTATGAGATGAAGGACTTAAGAAAAGTAAAATAATATCCTTTTGATCACGGTAATATGGATCACAAGAAATGATGTAATGCTTGTCTGAAGCTTCATGAAATGATACAATCCTTACTCGTTTTAGCATGTGGCTTTATCTAAGGAAGTGTGTCTTGAGACACAAAAAGAAGATAAAGGTGATGAAAGTGGTTCCTTGTGCTTCGGCGAATAAGGAAGCTTAATCTGAGGAATGCTATGCACAAGCATGGATAACTGTTTTGCTGAAGGCATGAACAGTGGGTATCAAGGTAACCCGAAACAAGAATGATGAACTGTGGTAAGACATATACTTATGTACCTGAAAAGGACCAGAAATTATATGCAAACTTACCGAACAGATTCACTGATTCTTATGGGTTACATAGATTCAGTTTTTTCAAATCAGATAGGCACGGCAGTAAATCCACCTCAAAGGATATGTGTTTAATTTTAGGAAGATGAGTCATAATGTGGAAGAGTGTTATATAGAAATATATTTCAGACTCCGGATTCCATCATGGAAGGATGATAAATTAGGAGCCTATGAGGCTGCCAAAGTATCTGTATGACCCTAGAAATTTCATGATGAACTTTGAAGTGTTTCTAAGTTTGTCTAAGGTTATCACAATTTATTTTGATGATAATTGGTGCAGTTGCAAACTTGAATGAATCAGGAGTCCATAAGCAATTAAACACATGGAGCGCGAATACCACCTGTTATAAGAAATCATATAATGAGGGAAAGGTTGTTGTCGCCAAGATTGTATCGGATGATGACCTAGTAAATCTATTTACAAGGACCTTAAGGCGAGAGCTTTTGATGGTCGTGTAGTGGAGTGGAAATCAGATGTATGGCAGAAGACATGACAACATAGTCTTTTAGCATAAGTGGGAGATTGTTGGATTATATACTAAAAGTCTAATTTTTGTATGAACAATGTTATAACAATTTATTTGAAATGAGAATCATATGATCAAATGATTGCGTCTTATAATTTATTTATATGCATGATGTAATAGTCCGCTTACTTTATACTGTATATAATATATTGTGCGACAACACGCGGAAGATCATATTATCGGTTTCCTTATAAAGTATAAACAGATGCTCACAACCAAGATAGACGGGACTCTCTATCGGGATGGTTGTAGTGTGATTTGGTATTAGCTTGTCTTGGCTATAGAATCACATTAGTGCACTTTGTATGTATTGAGCATGACCACATGAAATCGTTTGACTTATACTAACTTATAGGAGAACTTGATCTCAATTTTTATGGATATTCGTACTCTTAATCCCTATGCAATAACCTCGACACGTAAGGCAGTATGTATTTCTTTGATTCATCAATGGGTGAGATTTACATGTAATTAGACCAACAAACTCAGTGAGTTGGAAAATAGTGATGTCTATATGGTGTGATGTTGATTGTAGAAGGAATCCGTGTCCGTTATAGGTTGATGATATCCCCTTGAGGAGCTCATAAGGATTATCATGTAAACTCAGCAGGTGGATTTATTCCGGCATGATAATGAGGTTGAGTGGTACTACTCTCGGATGAGATATTAATTAATGGAGTTGTCAGTAACTTAATTAATTAATGGGCATTGTATATCTTAAACATGGGGAGACTAATGGGCTCATAATAAGAAGGAGCTCATAACGTAATTATGGAATTAGAACGGTAGTGCAGTAATAATATTTTAGTGGTATATATTATTATTATTATTGAACTTAAGTATAAGCTTTGGGCTAAGCTTGGTTACTTATACCTAATGGAGGCCCAACTCTAATTTCTCCTCCTGATCCCTGCTGTAGCCCATATATAAGTTATCTCAGCTATTCTAACCCTAGAAGAGAAACGCCTAACACGTGAAGAGGGTAGATGGAACAGTAGATTGAGAAGAGATCTCGAAGATCGTCGCCTACACGACGTCAAGATTGGACTTGAGAATACAGCAGAAGACCGGAAGGTTGTTTGCTGCTGCTGTCTATTAACTTGCATGATTTTTATAAAATCATACAGACCTCAGAATTCAACATGTGATATAATGATGGAAAGCCACTGAAGAGAGGATCGTTTTGGGGTGTAGATCATTGAAATCCAATGTCGGATGAGAGACTTATGCCTAAAATAGTGATGCTGCGCAGGCTGCTGGCGAGAATCCATCTTCTTCAATATACCATGGTAATAGGTAATACGTTTCTTTGGTTTTCTTGCTTTTGTTGAATTAGAAACATATGAAATCCTAACGGTTCATGTTAACCAAATGATCAAACGCCAACATGGACCACATCCTTTCAATCCAATTTCAATCTGCTTCTTTCCATTTCATCTCCTATCTCCTCTCGTCTTCTTCGCTGCGATGAAACCCTAGCACTATTTCTCACGCGGCTCACTCTTTCGATCCATGCTTCCGCGGCATGAAGAGGAACCCTAGCCCCTTCTTCTGCTCCTCTTCGCATGCGATCTACCTTTTTTATGAAATCACTTCGAACTCTAAACTCTCGAAGTCCGATTCAATTTATCTTCAACCAGATAATATTTCTGAGGTTGAAATTCTAGATCTATGGTCAGGATTCGAGTATAGATAGAGCAAGATAGTGGTTGGGGTTGACTCCATGCCGTCGATCGTCAATGCACTTGAAATCATAACAGATCTCGCCGGAACCACCAGCAAAATGGTGATTCCCGACTCCTTACAGTCAGATTCTGTCGTTGATCTCACCTCTTTTGCCGGGGCAGTTTGCGATCTGGTGGTTTCTGAATCTCTATTTCTCGATTTCGAGGAAGTTGCGTATGTGGTTGAGGACTCCGACGTTGAGGACGAGTCCCCAGAAAGTTTGCCCCGTCAGTCTCTATTTTGGAGATTTCCTCACAGCCGCTGCGATTCTGACCATCAAACAGTGTTCCTGGAGTCTAATATCGGGGTTGCAAATGTTGGGGAAAACTTGCCCCAGAATGAGAAATCCGTTAGATTTCAACAGTTCATCTACAAGATGGTCTGTATGTTTCTTCTAGCTTATCGGTACATCCTTAACTTCTCTCATTTTTTAAATTCTATAGCTTGGGATGCCCTGTGAGACTTGGTACGTGCTTTATGTGATCTATTTGGCCCTTTGAGGCACTTGATTGATGTTTAATGCACTTGATTTAGCCCTGTGAGACACTGAATTGATGAAGCATGAGTTTATTTGGCCCTGTGAGGCATCTATGTGGCCCTGTGAGACATTGAATTGTTTATACGTGTGAAACAGGTGATTACTTGACCCTGTGAGGCATCTATTTTGGCCATGTTAGGCATTTGACGGGTGATATTGCTCTATTTGATTCCTACTTGACTCTTTGAGGCATTTGCTGGTTGATGATGAGAATATTTGGACAGTACTAGGCCTTGTGAGGCACTGAATTGTTTAAACTTGAATGCAACATGTGTTTAATTGGCCCTGTGAGGCATCTATGTGGCCCTGTGATGCATTTTGGTGGCTGTTGATGCTTTGTTTGCTCTTTAGTTGGCCCTGTGAGGTATTTAGTGGTTAATAATAATTGTCCCTGAGAATTGTATTGTTGATGTCAAACTTAATTTGGAATTAAATGTAGGTTTTAAATTAGCCCAATGACGAATCTATTCTGAGGGCTAAGGATTCAATGATGTGGTTGTCCACTTGTGATCATGCAATATGAACCAGCTACAGTGAATAAGTATATTGAGTCACCAATAGGTATATACGATCTTATTTAGGCGACCATGACCCAATGATGATGTTATTCCGAGGGTTAATTATCTCTCTTGATATAACAAGCTTAAATAAACTTATTCTTGTCCCTGAAATTAGTTGTTCAGTATCACTATTAGGTTTCATTCCTATTTTGGAGACGCTTGATATCTTTTAATATCGTAGCAGTCACCAATAGGTATAAGAAACCTTTTAGGAGACCATGCTTGGTGATGAATATCTTTCTGAGAGCATTGTGAACAAAAAGGTCATACCATGATGTTTGTTTAAAACATAAACAACAAAAGGACAGTGTACAGCCCTATTGTTTATGCTGTAAACAACAAAAAGGCCATATCATTACTATAAGTTGATTGTTACAGCTTAAACAACACATAAACATCAAAAGGACATTGTTCAGTCCTATGTTTATGCTGTAAACAACAAAAAAGGGTCAGTTTATAGTCTGATGGTTCATTTTTCTATGATTATTGATCCTAACAATTTATCTTAAGGTCATTTTATCTAACTTTTGTCATATAAACATGCATTCACATTATCTTTGTATTTTCAGTAATCTTTGAACAGGTATATAAAGATTTCTCTAGCTTATGTACTTGAGAAGAAATCTATAATTTTATTTATTTTTAATGTAATTCAGCAAGTTCTGTAATTAAAATTGAAGTGTAAGAAATTTCTATAATTTCTAGGACAGCTGTACCAGATTAACGTAATAATATGGTACTGCTGTAATTTTAATGTTTTTTTTTTTTAAATTTATGTTGATTTTATGAAATTACATGTGTTTTTTTAAATTCATTTCTGGAATTTTAATGAAAAAATTAATTCTGAATTTTTTTCGGTGATTAGGGTTTGGATTAACTTTAATGATAAAGTTAATCCAAACCCTAAACCCAAAGTATGGATAGTTTTACCCTTCAAAAAGTGTGTTGAAAAAGTCAAAAAGTAACTTTTCTTAAACAACATGAAACAGTAAGTACGAAGGGTATTCCGGGACGAAGGGAGTAATATTTAATTTTAAAGTATATTCATTTTAATTAATAAGTGTATTGATTTTTTATTGAAAGGGTATGTTGAAATATTAAGAATATTAAAATTTGTCAAAAAATAAAATAAAATAAATTAAAAGTATAATTTTTTATACTAAAACATACCCCTCTGTTTCCTTGAAAGGTAACTGTTTACTTTTTATATGTGGATTAAAAATTATAATACTGTATAATAGGTAGTTGTATTAGTATTGAGTGTGAGTCAATATACAATGAGTTGTGTATATAATATTTTTTTATGGGTCACATCAATTTAAAAATAAAATGAATGCTTTTGGATTGCACTGAACCAAAATGATAAAATAGAGAGGAGTAGTATTAGGTACGGAAGGAGTAACATTCCATAGAAAGGTTTTGGATTGAGTCACAAAATTTAACCGTTTAGAAATGAGTATATTGATCTTTATAAAATATTCAATTCAATTCTTTAATATATCTGAATGACGTGGCAATTAATTAATATTAAAATGAGAAACAAGGCATATATATGTATTTAGCCTATCCTCCAATCCATATAGGTCAATGCGTGTAACACTATTGACAACTGGTCATAAACGGTCCCCAACTTGCATTAAAATCGAGTATCACGGAATACCCAGCAATGTCTTAAAAAAATAAAATAATAAGTAAATAAAAATTCTGTAATAAATTGTTTACATTTATTATTCATTCATATTAAATAGTACTACTTGAGATTCAATAAATGTTATACTACTCATCATTAGAACTCCCCAATATATCGTCAATTTATTCCATTTCATTGAAATAAACTCTCGACAGCTACGTTTCACACCTCTCTTCTCATTCTCCTCATTAATTTAAGAAATTCAATGTTATTCATTTCCAGTTACATTTCCATTAATCTTTAAACTATTATTTCGAAAAATAAAATATATTGTCGTTGTGTATGTTCACCTTTGTTAGTTTTTGTATTTACAATACTAAATAAAACCCCCTTCACTATAATTTATTTACTAAAGCTAATTCATACATGCCAAAAACGGCACATTTAGACTCCTACCAAAGCTACTAAACCTTCCGAGCTCGCTTAATTAAACTCCCTCTCAGAATCTGTATTACAAAACGAACAAGTCCTTAACGTTGAATGATGTTTAAATAACGAGTTCCATTTCTACGATCAAACTCAACGAATTTAAAGCAAAAATAGTTCGATTATGTAATCTGCTTTGAGATCCATGCCAATTTGATCACTGCCGTCTCATGTTCTTTAACCAACAGGCTTTGGGAAAGGAAGATTTCGAATTTGTAACCTAAGGAAGTCCTTATATAGATTAATACAAGCATTGAAGTCATATTTTATCAAATTTGGTTTAACATTATGACATATGGTCTTCACTAAATCAAGAGCAGAATGCGTTGTAGTTTAAAGATGTAGTTTTGTTAAGGGCATCAACAACAATTTGAGTTAATGATATTGGTGCCATATTCTTATCTTCAAATCCTATTTAACAAATTGCCACTCAAGAAACAAGCAGATCCAGCGATTTATCAATGGAAAACTTCAGACAACGTGTGCTACTCTTAACATTCTGTATTAGCTAGTATATATTTTCGAAAGTACTTATATTAAATATATTGATTAATTTGATTATTCTACTGGTTATAAAAAGAAAATTTTGGCCTTTCATCAATTTTAAAGTGTGAACATGCCCTCTAAATTGAAAGAACAAAATAAAAACCCAGCTAAAGATGGCTTTTAGCTTTCCCCTTTGAGTTGAATATCTTTCGTATGGGTAGGCCTCTTGTGCACCTAATTCCACAATTTATATAAATTGACTGAAAAACACTCAAGTCAAAAAAGCCCAAACATCAAATCGTAAGAGCAAAATAGTACTTCGCAGTCTCACAAAAGTTCACTTTTCATAAACACTACTCTTCGTCTCAGCTAAAATTTAGTGTTTATGAAAAGTGAACTTTTGTGGGACTGCGAAGTACTATTTTGCTCTTACGATTAAAGAAAATGTGAAAATTTTAGTGGATAGAGGGAGTAATAATAATAAAATTAATACAACTTACATCTATACATTTTTTTTATAAAAATGTCACACACCTAATATGTCTAATATACTTTATTATTTATTTATTTCATAAATTACTTAAAAGTTTTATATCTCTTAATCTTCGTGCAAAGTCAAAATGTGAAAACTTCTTACACAAAAGTGCACCCAGTAGTACACAAATTATAAACCTGAAGAAGAAAGCAAAAAAGCCCCACAACAAAGTAATTAAACCACAAGGTTATAATAGTAATATAGCACTCGAATGTACACCGTTTAAACAGTGTTTCCCTTCATGAGGCCTAAAGAAGATTGAAACAGGAGAGAGGGATAGTTGAAACTGTGAAGAACAAAATATCAGAAAATAAAAATAAAAAATTGTAAATTTGGGCGTGAGAAGCGGTTGAAGTTATTGGGAC
The DNA here is from genome assembly GCA_023678885.1 of Pogostemon cablin. Lineage (NCBI taxonomy): Eukaryota > Viridiplantae > Streptophyta > Magnoliopsida > Lamiales > Lamiaceae > Pogostemon > Pogostemon cablin. The sequence goes on from CM042983.1 coordinate 11,338,187, forward strand.
AAGAATATAGAATGGTGTAGAGGAGTCAAGAATGGTCCACACGGCGAAAAAATTAGAAAAAACACACAAGAAATTCACATATTTTCTTGCCCTCACAAGTTTCTATCAACAACATTTCCTCATCCCATTTTCTTAAGCACATGCTGCCCTACCCAATTTGTCAAAAATTTCCAAACTGCAACCCCGAATTTCACTTTAAAAACACCAGCATTCTCCACGCACGACCGCGACAGCGATAACTAGAGACAGCTATACAACACTAGCTTCGTTTCGTTTTCAGCTTTTCAATTGAAAAAGTAGCAATTATGTGTCGACGCAGACACGATAAACTCTAGTAGTTAAACTGTTAAAAGTGATTGTTCGTTCGTACAGGAGTTTAGCACTAGCAGGTAAAAAATGAAAATTAACCATGAGTTAAAGGTGGAGGATTTGGTAAAATACAAGGATATGGTATCAGTAGTTAAAGATGATTTCCATATCCAACTTATCTGTAGATCAGATCTCAATCAAATTGATAATCCCGCAGATCGGAGTGTCATAACGCCAGTGTTGCTACTTCACATTTACGGTTGCTATCTGCCAGATCGAATGAATAGGTCAAATACGGAATCAGAGAAAGCAGAACACTGCAGAGTGTTCAAATTCAGAAGCATGCAATTGAACATTGCTATGGAAAATGCATATTGAATTGTCAGTCATAAATTTTATACAACCAGGAGAAAATTAAATTAGCAACACAGAATGGCACAACAAATCCAATTAAACACTAGTTTCCGATGGTGGAGACTATTGGGTAGAATAAGAAAAGAAAAAGAACGTAATGAATAAAGTTTTTTTTAAATATATTTATGTATATATGCAGAACATATTAGAGCTGGTTACTGACATTTGTTATGGTATGATTTTTGGGAAATTAACAGGTACACAACAGTATTAATTAACTAAATCACTTTCCCCTAAAGTAAAGGTGACTAAATCATAAATGTTTAGTACTCTTAGGTAAAAAATGACATAACTTACAGAAATGACAATAAAATAAAAAATTTATGTAAAGAAGGGGGAATAAACTTACTTATTTACAAGACAAAACCCAAAGAAATTAAAGAGACGGGCATTCTGATCGCAATTTCAATCATCCTCTTTTTCATCTTGGTTGTCTTTCTGGTTGTGCTTCTGCGCGTTATACATATCTGCAACCTGAATTTAGTGAAGACATCACGCCCATCAAGTGCCAATAAACTACATCCATAGAAAAATTAAGATAGGTTAATTGATTGGAACAAAACTAGATCAGCGATTACTTACCATATCAGATGATGAGGCCTGCTCAGGATTTTTATCTTCACGAACACGAACTAATCGTGGAAATCTCAGAGAAATTCCCTAAGTCAAGAGAGGATTAACAAGAGCATAAGCTCTTCAATCAAAAGTGTTGACAAAGAAATCCAGCTTTCACCCCCGGGATAAATTACCCCATCCATGCAGTTTGTATATGTGAGATCATTTAGCATGAATTAGAATAAAAAAGATAAAGTGAACATCCTAGTGCTCTGATAATAGCAGTAGAAGCTCAAATTTTCGATTAAAAGAGTAAAAAAGATCTATTTGTCAATATTTTATTTGAGATGATAAACACAAAACTCGACAATCCCATGTACTTGTTGACTATGAATCAGCACATGCATTAGTGAGCTGACATAATAATAAATAACAAAGATATATCCAATTATGCCATATCATGGAAAGAAAAGCTCTCTACCTCAACTATTTTTTTATGTTTGGCCAGACTAATGTTAAACTCATATTAAACTTACACTATACCAGGCTACATGTAACTGGTATCAAGCCCCATTAGTTGGGTTTAAGTTCACTTGCTTGGATTCTGGATTCAGAGACATAGATCACACACAAAATAGATCAAAATAAACAAATCATTTATAAATCAACAAGTACCTTGTCAGGAGCTACAATACCGATGGCAGCACGATGAACAGGGCTAATAGTGAGATCGGCAGCTTTCACTTCCCAAACCTAGAAAGAGTACAACAAATTTGGGTCAACAATTCTAATATTCTTGTTCCAAAGAGGACTTAAGTTTCCTCCAACTAAGGGACCCTGAAGTTTACCACAATGATAAATTTGAAAATTTAATTAGACATACAAGAAAGACGCTACATTAGGGAAGGAAACTAAAAAAAAATATACTACACCAAATAAGAAAATGCTATTAAAAGACAACTAGTTAATTCACTTTCTTTCTAATCCACTAATAATTTAACCGATTCTCACTATTCATGAAGAGAACATTTTTTAGTTCTTTGATTCTACAGCTAAGAGTTGGGAGTTTAATATGGTATGCAAAACAGCACTAGTTACACTTCAGGAAAGAAAAAAATGAGGATGTGGCTTATAGGTGATTGGAAGACATGACAATTGGTAGACGACGTTTACTAGACAAAACTAAAATTTAATTAATAGAAATAAGACATCTAAATTCAGAAGAAAAATGTCATTGGTACCTTAGATGGTTCAAACCATACATCTGGGCTGACTGTATCTGAATACCTATAATATGACTGTAAAGGAGCATGTCAGAATCTGAAGATTGATAATCCAATAAGAAAATAGCAAGCATGTCTAGAGGGCCAGAGGCAACATAAAACGATTTCAGTCCAACCTTTGGCTTAGGTATGACGTTAGAGCGCAGACTGGCAGAACATTGTTCAAGCTCTGCTTCAGTAAATCCAGTTCCTAAAGCACAAGTTCCCACATTAACTAGACTCAAAAATCACGAAGGATGGATAGTTTTTTATTTTACAAATTATCAAGCAGCATTAAATGTTATCTCAGGCATATGCCATATATTACATTCTTCCAATGACATCATAGCTTTAGATTAAGAGTAGGTCCTCACCAATTTTACAAATGCTTTGGAACTCTTCTTTCTCATTATCATAACAAGCAAGGAGAAAGGCGCCATAGAGACCTAGAAACAAATAACAGTACTACTATTGAAAAATGTATAACAAAGAGAAGTTTTCAACATAAAAGATATAACAGTTTAATATATTTCCACAGGTATGCACACACTAAGGGTATATGTAGGTATAGTTGAAACCCTATTAAAAGAAAAACTTATCAACAATTTACCAGTACGTTTCCCCTTGCCATGAAATCCGGCAATGGGAACCAAATCTAGAGAATCCCCAATACTGCAGATGAAGAAAAAAAAATCCCACAACGCAATGAGCTTAAGCAGTATAGTTAAAACTTAAAGCTTGTCATGTGTATAAGGCTTACCTTTCCATGTAATCCTTTTTCAGTTTAAGCCAGTTAAGTGACCTTTTTGAAGGCTCGTAAGTAGCATCTTTGTTCAACGTTTTGATGATCAAACCCTCAGAACTGAAATAAAATTGAACAGCATTCAAAAGAAGATGGACACTTCTTAATTCAAAGCTTGGTAAAACTAAAAATAAATTCCCCAAATTTTCTAGACGTTAAATCATTCAAAACTAATACAACAAGAACAAGCCATATCTAATCTTTGGTATATTCTCAAAATGAAGAATCCATACCTTTCTTGAACAAGATCAGACAGTTTAATGCCTTAATCTAGAACACATAAAAATTAAACTTACCTAGAATTAACAGCATCATTAAGAAACTTTTGAATTTCCTCAAGATCATTTGATGTTATAGCAGTGGCAAATTGGAAAAATCCAGGTTCTTCTTGAAATGATCCATAAAGATGCTGCATAACATGATTAAGTGGTGAATAAACATTATTATATGTCTTGAGCTGCTAAAGGACAGTCCAAAGTGTAACAGAGAGCAAGAAAGAATACTATGATAAATTTGCAATTTTGCGTGTATTGAGTTTTATCTGCTGATTCATGAAAGACTACTAATTTTACGTCTTGACAGTCAGTGCAGAAATTTAAAGATTAATTTGGATCTTAAAAAAAAAAATTAGGTATCAGAGTTAAGAATGGATGTTTCATAATCAAAGCAACGACCTGCATCAGAAAGACAAACTTCAAAAGTGAGCTAAATAGCTATTACTAGGCTAATCCTCAAAATTTTTTTAATTTTTTGTTAAACAGGAAGAATTGAAGAAAAAAAGATTTAATCATCTTCATGTAAGCATAAAACTACATAAAGAATCCAGATTGTTTTGGGGAAATATATTCAAAGGTTTATCAACTATGTAGCAAAAATAAGAATAAAATAACTGTTGTGAAACATCATTATCAGTTAATTGAGTGACAAGGAAAATTCATAACTGAATCATCAAATAATTAGCCTACAAATGACATCATACCTCTCTTCGAACATTGAGTTGCTCCTGCAGGAGTTGTTTGCCATTCAGATATAGGATGTCAAAAGCATATATGCAAACATTGACTTTGATTTCATTCATGACAACATTTTTCCGAGCACGTGTGCTGAGTATCTGAACAAGACAAACTTCTGGGCAATCAACAATTGCATCAAAATATACTAACTCTGAATGTTCTGACAAACACAGCATGCACATCAACGCACAAAATGAACTAACAGCATAAATTTATATTACCAAATAAATAAAAAGAAAGGGCAAACGAACAAACACAAAGAGATGAATCAGAGAATATGAATCAGAGTAGCATTATAAGAAAAGTGGCAAAAAAACTGGTAAGCAGTAGAAACAAGGCAAACAAAGATGAGGGTGATGCCAATAAATAGAAACTATATCAGTTATGTTAGAAAAATCCCTAGTTCTATGCATCTTTCCAAGTTTCAACATCTATGAAGAGGTATCCGAGATAGTCATTGTCCAAACCCTTTGACCCCAGAGTTGTGCCCAATTTGCAAGGAGCCAAGGACAAAAATTCGTCCGTCAAGAAACAGATAAACCGAATGTTGTTCCAAAATTATCATGGATAACATTTCATGCATGTCTGATTGCTAGAGAATAAAGTGAATTGAATTTAAGGGGTAGCACAAGGTACTAATGTTCAGAGAAACAAATGAAACTTTTAACAATTTGATACATCTCATAATTTGTTCGCTGAAAAGCATGCTAGTACATAGCTTAATCCACATTGGCGCACATCTAGATAAGGAGGTATTAGTTGATGTTTGGCAATAAAATATCAAGTTCTTTAACTGCATTGAAAAATCAGCAACCACCAAGAACACTTCAAAATCACAGGAAGAAATTCACCTGAAAAGGCTGGATTTTCTGTTTCTCACGGTCATATGCAACAAGTTCGCAGTCAAGAACAAACGATGTTACAGAAGGCTTTTTTAATCTGCACTCAGATGGTAAACATTAGCAACTACTAATAAGAAAAGGCAATTGCAGACGTGGAGAGAGACGTCTGTGAGAAAAAAATGATTATGCCACATGTAAAGAAGTCGCTCTCTTTGGTTTGGGATTAGAAATTAATGGATTAATAAATAAAAATTTCATAAATTGCCAATTGAATAAGTATTTAGAACTTCTTTAACTCCTAAATAGCTTCTAAACGATACCAGGATCGTACTGCATTTGTATTACAGGCATAAAGCCACAGATAAATAGGATATCGATTATTTCATCATATAGACAAAACAATTTAACGACACAGGAGCATAAAAGGAAAAGAGAGGGAATTGACCTTTCCGTAGAGACCTATAATATTTCTTTTGTTTTTTTCAACTTCTTTCAAGACAAAAAAAAAATATTGTGTTTGGGGATACGAGTACTGACGAATAGTATTTTCATTCTTACAACATGCAAATAATACGTTATTCAACCCCAACTACAATAGGACAACAATTAGAAGGAATGTATAATATTAAATCTCTCTTAGTAAGCACAACAAAGACAAAACTAACAAGACAACAACAAATGAACACGCCTTCCCCACATACAACACACTGCATAATCCATACATTTCCATTATTCACACATTTCCTTCCCACTACCCAAAATGCACACTTGAAAAAGTATGAAGAGTGAAACTAAGATTGTGCTCAATTATATAGATAGGGAATCCAAACAGTTTCTTAGTTTGCTTTATCCAAGTAACCCAGTTAGAATACAAAACTACAGGCTAAAGCAACAAAATTATTAGTACTCGCTACAATAAAGAATAAGAATTAAGAACATCAGATCCATATCAATTTCTTTTAATTAAACTCAAGATTGGCATACAATAGAAACATAAGACAAGGGATAGCCCTTTTGTAGAATCATTTCTTTTCAGCATAAGAACTACAATATCAGATGCGAGATGTTTCCCTTCAAAGTTTTTAAGCCCTTTGAACATATTTTATTAGGAGCAGTTCATGCTACCATGATAGCTGCTTGCACAATCTTTCTGGATCCATTATGCCATAAGGATACGTTTACAAGATTAGAGTGTATAAACAGGGTTTCTTTTTTCTGGATAGGATATGCCATAATTAGGCATCATAATTTGATCCCAGAAAGATGGGAATCGACACATAGCTAGTCATTAAAATAAAGAGTATAGCTAGTCATTAAAATAAAGTGTACCTTGTGATAGCGGCAACAACATCCGGAAATTTTCCAGTATTCCGCTCTGCGTTTCTACTGTATATCTCAACTGAGCCATTCTCCATATAATGTATCTACATTAAAAGCTAACAGTTACAGCACAGAGTAGTCTACACCATTCTAAGTTTCAAGATTTTAGGCATAATTATTTTATTAGTCACCTGGGCACACCATTCTAAGTTTCAAGATTTTAGGCATAATTATTTTATTAGTCACCTGGGCACGTTCTCCATCATACTTGTACTCACAGGTGAACTCCACATTTTGAAACTTATCCACAATTTCAGATACTCCTTTCGTTGCTTTAGCCAACATGGGACCAACTGGAATGCCTGGTGAAAAGTCACAAGTCTTTGAAAGATTCCAAACACCGCCAGCAAGAAGAGCAGGAACTATTTTATCATACACGGGTATTACAGAATAAACTAGCTTGATAATTTTTGCAGCCTGATCAACAGGAAAATAAAATAAGAAAGAGTTAACAAGAATGAGCAAAATATTAATAAATATCCTAATGAAGGAACATTATAAATATCATATGATGTCATATATTCATATAAGGGTAAGTTACGTAAGTATGATGACCTAAATTTGAGGGCCTCAAATATCAACATCCAAAAGAGTATTCCAACATACAGTCTTTTTTTCCCATTTTAACACAGTCGTAGAACACAAAAAGAAGCTCACATCAAACAGCAAGGTATAACTCATACAAAGCATTAACCTTTTCAGGCAAGAACACTAGATATCAATCAACTCAAACAAAGCTTAAAATAATTATACTACAAGGTCTCTTTAATAACTATGTTAGTTTTGTGAGTCTAGTGACAGTTCTTGAAGCATGATCCTTTTTATCTTGTAACACAACTTTAGTAATTACACAGGCATTACCTTTTTTAGCTGGTACTAGACACTGAAAACAAATTCCTAACCAAAGGTTTCAATTGAATTGACCGCTCTGAAATCCTAATTTTTTTAGTTTAATTTTCAATCCTCTTCATATAATTTCTTTTCATTAAATCTTTGAAATTCCTCAAGTATTTCTATTTCAGCTACTTCCTTCCAAACATTTAACTGAATATATTCGTGGTTGTATTGGTAGCCACTAGCATAGCCAGGGATTATAAAAACAGCTCGATAAGCCAAATGATAATAATTTTAATCAATAAAATACAATAGTGTCAATTATTTGAATTATTCATATGGTTGCACAAAAAAGCCACTACAATATTAAAACCAGTATTCGCATTACCAAACTTGCCAAGGTCTCATATACATGAAACAAGAGTGTCAACTAAATACATGATAAGAACTCGCAAATGCATATCGGATATTAGTATCAAGCAGATAATGGGGAAAACATTAGGCTCCAGCATGAAATGATTTTACCAGGTACAAAATAAGTATTGGCAGCTAACTTAAAATACTATATTACGAATCTGCAAGTCCCTAGTGAAATTACAATTTTCTCAATCAATCAAAGTACTGGAAATGTTGGACAGTGTAGCCCCAAATGATGAAGCCCAAATGTCCACTGAGAGACAATAATTAAAACCTTAAGGCATAGTTGTTAAAAGCGAGAGGCGCACCTAGGCGCACGGACGCCTAGGCGCGCGCCTGAGCTACATTTTGCCCAAAACTGAATTTACAATGTATATACGCAAATATATCCTACTTACAAGCATATTACCTAACTAAACTAAGATAAAAATCACATAACATCACATAATGATACATAATAACTCATAATAGCATTATAACACATAAAACATACACACAAATAAAGTTCAAGTAGGCGGCAGATGGTGGAGGTAGGCGGTGGAGGTGAAGGCAGCCCACCTTTTTGTCTTTGTTTTGAAAGTTCAAGTACTAAAACCCTAATCCTAATTCTCTATTTATATCATTTTATAAGTGGGCTGTCCATTTTTATCTTAAAAATGTGTAAACACTTTAATAATTGAGTAGCAATTTAAAAAAACTTTAAAAAAAAAAAGAAAAAAACAGGATGTTGAAGAGGCGCGCCTAGGCGCACCTAGGCGCGCGCCTTTGATACATGAGCCTGGAATAGCAAAAAATCAACAATGTAGGCGCAGACCCCTGAGCCTGAGCGACTTAGGCACGCCTTTAACAACTATGCCTTAAGGAAACCACAGCATATATCTCTTACAGGCATGGGAGTTGGGACAACCCCATCACATCCTCACTGGGGGCTAGTGCATATTCCCCAAGTCAATGGTCACCCAATTGGATAGAACCATTGACCAATGGCTAGGAACCAAGACAAATATTGGCACATAACAGTATCTACACTAATGTCGACAAGATTCAGCCATCCAGGGCTAATTAACCAATCACACTATTCCACGCATGCCACAGCCAATGTGGAGAAACTTTTAATCAATCTATCTGTAAGCCAATAAGAACTGCTGGTATCTATCTGGGACACTCATACTAATCTGCAAAGTTCAGATAAGATGTGTTGGTGACTAAGTTTCTAAACATAAAAAAAGTTGCACCGAGTGATCCCTTCAGAAAGCAATTTCACTGTCACAATAAGCCAATATTTTAATGAGGGTAGCCCATGGTGGTAGAAGTAAACACACCTAGCAAGTCCATCTTAAATATTCTAGAGATTATCCAATTGACCTCAGAGTTTGAAGAGGTAAATTGTTGCTTTCTAGACCCTAGGTGCATTTTCTTTTTGGAAGTTTATGAATATAAGTTTTCTGCAACAACTTTACTGTTACATAATATGATAGTTCTGCCCAATTTTCAGATTTCATATGCAAACTAAACACAAAGACTCAAGATTTAACGCAATCAGTCTAAGCATAAACTAAAGTGAAGATTACTTTTTGGTACGAAAATCGTATAAACCCATCTCGTGAACATTGTGACAGTGCTACACTAAATTACAGTCAGAAAAAACTAAATTTAGCAAAAAAATGTATCACAACATACTTTGGGATTCTCATTGCTAAATTTGGTGAAATAGATAGAAAAAAACATACCTAACATACCAATAAATTATATACCGTTAACATGCTTTGTAAGATTTTTTCAGTTTACAGATATATTGCTAAGAACCGCCCCAAAAAATTTACAAAAGCCATCTATCTACAAACTCAAATTGGTTCCAGAAAAAATGGCTGAAGGTTATCACTTACTTCTTCAAGAGGGTTGTCACCCTTTGCCGGACGAGTTGAATGCTTCTCAGAATACACAGAAGCATGACCCAATGCTGTCAAGAGTGTTTGTTCGGCCAAACCTATTCGCAATTTTGCCTGCGTAGCCAACCTTATGTTATGTGACATGAAATAAACAGAACACTAAAAATGAATACAGTTTACCTGGAGTAAACGAATCAAATATTGAGGTTCACAATCAGTGGCTGCAACCAGCAGTGCCTTTATGTGATTCTTTTTCTTGTCTTGACTATCTTTGCCAGATTCCTGTATGCTCGCATTACCCAAAAATTAATTTCATCATTCCTAGGACAACCAACACTTCCTCTACCATCGCATTTTACAATAAAAAATAATAATAATAAATAAATAAATAAATAAATAAATAAATATATATATATATATATATATATATATATAAAACAGAATTCTCCAACAAGCAAATGAAAACAGAATCATAAATCTTATATAGAGGTAACAGATATAAATCTTGAGTAATAACAGTGAGCTTTTATGTAAATATATAATGGCAGACAGATGGGTCTCAAGTCTCGACTTGGAAATTAACCATCAGTAATGCAAGGTTATATATAACTGGGAAATTTATTAAGAAATTACCAAAGCCAATCACTTCTCAAAGGAAACAAGTGTCAAGGTATCCTGGGGGGGATAGAAGCACGAAGGAGGAGTTCAAATCACAGGAAATTTGAAACTGAGTCAATTGTTTTTATTCATAGCACCATATATTACATTTTGATAAGTCCAATTTTTTTTTTTTTGCAATTTCTCAGAAGTCAAGAGGAAAAAATGGACTAAAGATTATTGATAATCCTTTTCTCTTCACCTCCTCAATTTTCAATTTTTTACTAGAATACTGAATAGCATATTATGATTAAGGGACATTCATGGTTAACACTTGCTTGAAAGTCCAGAACTATTACATGCACCACTCTACTCAAGCCAAACTGGTGTTGACTGTTTAATGAAAATGCATTAGACACTTGGATATGGTTGTAAACAGTGTCCAAGTTCACTCATCCACAGGGCACAGAGATCTAAGTATTTTAACGATCAGACAACTCTAGGATATGATTTAGACTAATGAATTACTTCGCGTGGCATCTAGATTGGAGTACGCTTAATATAAATAAAGAGGATAACCATAGAAAGATCCAGGTAAATATAAATAAATTGAATATATTATAATAAGCACAATGTACCTTAGCAATAAGCCGAAATGTGTCAAAAACCTTTACAACAGTTAAAGCTTCTGGTTTACGCATCAAAGGCTGTGATGAACGACTGGCTTTTGCTACAAGGCCTAAATCTCCAAGCTCCTAAAGTTATTGTATAAAAACATTAACCAGAAAGGTTAACTACAATATGAGTAAATAACAAACATATACACATTCTTTGATTACATAAAAATATTAGTATACTGCAAAACTTATACCTACTAACAATAGCAAGATATTTCAAGATAGCAACAGGTTCATATCTCAACTGTAAACAGTCTGATACTGTATTCCATTAAAAGAGCATGCATAGATTAGGAAGTATATATATTTGACATTCGGAATTTCGGGTTTCCAGACCTATGGAACGCTTGTACTTTTACACAACCAACAATGCTATACAGCTATAAAAAAATAGCCAAGTATCTCACAATCCAAACACACATAAGAGCAAATGAGCAATGATATTTGATTAGAGAAAAACCCATGTTAGCAGAGAACTATAGACTTTGTAGCATTGGTACATTGTGTACAATAATTGGCAAAGCAATCATTCTAGCTTTCTAAAGTATTGTACTGGTATAGACTGCCAAATTCCAATCATGTAGGCTTGTAGCTCAAGCATAGCATTATGAAAGTTTTCAAAGTGCAAGAAATTAAGAGTCATCCCAGAGTTGTTGCTCTACTACCATCATGGCCCGAGGCGCAAGGTACACAATGCTACAACTCCAGCACCTCAAAATCATACAAGCACAGGTGCAGGTGCCAGGAGTGCGCTTTCTCCTGGTGCCTTGTGGTTTTCTGTTATTTTTTAGATTTTAAATGATATGTAGGGGTTTCTATAATAATTAATTAAAATAGCAACTTCACTTTTATTCGAAATACATTTAAAATGGATTTGTAGCTATTAAGATTTCCTGTCAAAATTTCATCAATATATACCACTTATTTTCATCAAGTTCAAAAATACTATGTGCAAAAACTACAACATTTTTATCAATCCAAAGTTCAATAATTTATCAATAAGGAAAACAGCAGCACAACCTACATATTTTTCAGCCAAAAAAACTGTTAATTACCATGGCTAGACATGATGGTGACTGATGAGACATCAAGGTTGAAAGATTACCATTCTGGAATCATATAAATTTGACAACCGTGAAGAAATCACTGGTCATATATGATTCATCAGCTACACGTAATATAGCCTAATACACTAATTAATGCTTGGAAAGAGAAAGTGAAGCATCTTCAATTGCCTGCCATTCACTCAAGTAGAAGAAAAGGAACAAAAAACAAAACCAGATATGTGAAGTGCAATAGAATGCAACTAGACTTAATTTGTAAAAGAGTTCTCAGACAAGTGAAGGCACCATATTTCAGTAGTTCATAAGAAAATCTACCGAAGATAAACATAAGCTATTACAAGTGCACAAAATTAGCAATTTGGAGGGGCATTTGAAAGGTTAAAGATTACATTCAAAAAAAGATTCACACGGAAGTGAGCTCAAAAGGAAATCATTAACTCACCTTGTATTGCTTCTTAATATGTGCTTCTTTAGTCCCACAAGCCTCTGCAAGGGCCTTGATAATCGAAGCCTCCCCAATACCTAGCTCCAAACCCTCATGCGCGGGTGCAATCCTATTAGCCAGAAGGTACACAACAGACAACAAGTCATCTGGTGTTGTCTCCATCACTGTCCTCAGCATATTACACACAATCTCCGTGATGACAATCCTACCAGACTCCTTCGATATGGCATCAAACGCCTTCACCACAAACATGAAAGGAACCCTCTCTCCCTCCCCCCAGTACACCGCCCTCTTCACTTTGAAGTCCGCCGTCTTTTTCTTCAACTCCTGTAGACTTTCATCTGGGGTAATTGAACTTTTGGGCTTCTTCGCTGCCACCAAGCATTTATCCGATTCGGCATTGTCCGAACCTGTCTGATTTAAGGTCTTCGCACTTCCATCATTCAACAAGTAATCCACCTCGGCATCTCCAATTTGGTTTAAACCTGAGTCCTCGACGCGCTTCTCAACCGCGTTCTCATTAGAGCCAGAAACCGGTAACAGGGAATTAACATTGCCTGGGGATGAATTAGGGGTTTGGGATTTAACTGGAGCTTTGCGTTTCCTTGGTGAGGATTCCTGCGGTTTTGGCGAGTTCTTCTTCTTGGAAGCATTGGCCATGAGCACATCAAAGGCGGAGGGGCGAGAGGCGGACATTGTTCTTACTACACTAGGGTTTGACTTATTGAAAATTAAGCGACGTTTTGAAGAGAGAGAAATGGAGCGATGGTATGAGAGTTTTCCGGCGAGATTAACAGAGAGAGAGAAGAGGATTGAGCTGTGGCAGCAATGGCAGAGTGAAATCATCAACCACGAGGGAGTTGGCGGGAATTCGCAAGAGTTTGCTTTGCCCTCTCTCAAAATCTGCAGTAATGAGTGGGGCTTAGAATTTTGCTACGAAGTAAGAACGACAAGATAGATTCGGACGAAGTACACATGCTTAAAATGGATGGGCCTGACTAGCTGGGGGTTATGTTTGATGTTACGTCGGCCCAAAGTTTTCAGTCCTTCAAACGGCCCATTTTACATACATGATAAATATTATATGCTCGTTTGATAGGGTATATGAGATAAGGAAGTTTCTATAAAAAATGAGATTTAAGATAATATAAGGATTAATATTATGAAAAATAGAAATAGATTGATAGGATGTATTAAGATTGATATATAATAAAAATAAGGTGTTTGGTAGGAAATAAATTAATTGAGATAAATGTTCAAATTACTTTTATAATCCCTCTTCATAATTTTAATCACAGTTTTACGATTGATTATTTTTAATTGTGGGTTTTGTTTTGAATTAGACTTCTATATATTTTTATTATTATGCCATTTTGATTTTGGTATGCAAAATGAACAAATATATACATGAACTAATATATTTTAAATTGGATTAATATCCTATGCATAACAATATATACACTAGATCATTATTTCAGTTGACAATTATAAAAATTTTCAACTAGTAAGCAATAAATCCTATAGCATTTTCATACTTAATTAGATATGAATTCATGATAATAGCAGGAAATGTAATTAAGAGGACCACCAAAAAGAATAAAATAAAAATTTTAAAATTGTAATTATACTTATATAAATGTTTTGATGCACGCGCTTAGAGACCTATAATATTTGAGTTAGTCTCTTATATCACCGAATGCACAAGGTGTATACACTAGAGTATAATAATTTTTTTAAGAGCGTATACACTTTATTTAGTAAAGGGTATAATTTTTTAATTTAAAAAATTCGATTAAAATATGAATTTATTGTGTAATATTATACAAATTATAACTTTTATTAATAATAAAATTGCAATATTATACAAATTATGAATAAATCAGTTTGAGTATAATAAATTCTAGTAAATGTCAAAATTATTATTTTATTAATATAATTTGAATTTAATGACTTACATTTTAGGCAAATTGGGTCTGTAATTTTAGAGTCCAACTGCAGTGCACCTGGACAATTTCAACCGTTAGATTCATTCTTTATCTAATCTCAATCATTAAATAAATTAATATAATTAAATTTATTTTTTTTAAAACCACTCACTACCCCTATTTTACCCTATTAACATGGGGTGCACCGGTGTATCAGGTGTATTCCAGAATAATCCATAATTTTATTAATAATACGGTTTGGTACATGTTTTAATCAATAATTTGCCGTTAGCTTTAACTGCTCCCTTATTCATTTTTTAAAAAAAAATTATTGTCTTGCAAGGAGATATTTTAGTATTTAAAGTAATAAATAAATTATAAAATAATGTGATGTATGTTAGCTAGAAATCAAAATTATAAATTAAAGTACTCTCTTCATTAGCTTTAAATATTTTTTTCTCTCCGTTGGTCTCTTAGAGTCTCATTCATTTTTTATACACATGAGATACACACTCACTAATACAACTACTCACTACACATTACTCCCTCCGTCCCATCCTAATGGTTATATATTTTCATTTTGGGCGTCACATCCTAATGGTTACATTTCCCTTTATAGCATATGAGACCCATATAAATTAATTACTTCTCTCTCCATGGACCCACACATTCCACTAATACACCTATCCACTTTACATTATATTATTATTTCTCTCATTTCAATACACATTAAAATATTATATTCATTAATCCCCGTGCAAAAAGCAAACGTAACCATAAGGACGGGACGGATGGAGTAAACAATAACACAAACACTTCTATAAACTCTGTGGTCCCCCCTTTCAATCCATATACCCTATGTATTGCTAGGGTGTTTAAATTAAGGGGACCACAAAGTTTATAAGGGTTTATGATGTAAACTGATTTATAAAAGACTCACTCAAATAATAATACTTCTTAATTCAAGTGCAAAAAGCAAATTAGGCTCTTTAAATTGGACGGAAGGAGTAATTTTTTAGGTTATCGATAATTTGTTTTTAAGGATTTTGTAGAAGAAAATGATACTATAAATGATAAGGGATCGATTACTTTAAAGGGCAGGGTCAGCAAAGTATGGTTTAATTTGAACCTTGAGTAAGGGTTTTAACCTTCATATCCATAACCCTCACACTATTTACTTTGCATGTTAAGAAAACATGCTTTTACTAATCTACCCTTCATCGAACTATTGTAAGAAATCGTCTAAAATTATCTGTTCATTATTTCTAATTGAATTTTCAAAAATAAAAAAAAAATCTAATTAAAGAATTCAAAATCAGAGTACTGAAATTAAAAAAATGGAACGAGTGAAACGATCTCATCAAATCAACCCCACCCACATTCAGCTGTATAAGATTGTAAGATTGAAAATAGATTGCAAATCAGAAAGATTCAATTTGATCTCAATTTTCTCTCTCCTAAATCACAAGCCCCCCATTCAGTTGTATCAGATTGGAAACAAATATGCAAATATAGAGAGAGGTAATTCGATCCAATTTTTTCTCTCTTAAATCAGATCTTGGATCCTCCTTGCCCGTATTTAAAAAATATCTATGGTCGAGATTGTCGAGAAATTCAGAGCCGAAAAGGTGGGGGGATTCAGTCCAATCAGAGGTGGTGTCGCAGATCTCTTGTTGGCGAATTTTCCAATGGACTGATATTCATGTGGCTGATTGTCCTCCGTCGTCTGTTTCGCGACATCGCGATGTCAAAAAATTTCAACTCCAGAATAGTTCTCTATCCTCTCAAATTGTTGGAATATCAACATCAAAGTAAATTAACTATGGTCAGTGGGGGTAATTTTCCCGTTGGCCAATTTGTAGTGCGAGAACAGAAAATTTTACACCGGCAAACACTCCTCCTCTGTACAATTTTTGAACAGTAAAATAAGGTCTTTGAGGTAATTTTCCACTCTTAACCCTACAGATAAAAACTATTCGTCCAAATTTGGAGGGTTCACTTGATCCTTCCATAGCCTTCCACGTAGATTTTAACCTCGGGCAGGGGTCTGCCCAGGCGGTTATCCCTTCGTCTTAAGTTGAAAAGTAAACAACAACATCTATGGGTACAATCATGGATAACCTTTGTTAATCTCTAAAGTAATCGAATCCTAAAAGTTAATAAAGAGATTAAAAACATAAATCAAAACTAGCATATGATTTACACCTTACAATAAACCATTTTGTGATCTCCAAAGTTATTGATGTTTGGCATAGCTGACACATTTACAATTAGAGGGGGCTGTTATAGTGCATGTCATGACTTGAAAGAAGTGAGGTAGTATTGCAAATAAGATTCTAAACTTAGGGGGAAATATGTGCGCAAGAATTTAGGTTCATTTCTATTTACATGTAGTTATTTGATCAAACAAGATTACCATTCCACTGGCTATTTCATTTACTATTTAATTTATTAAATATACTCCATAATGTGTTGCGATTATTGTTAAAATTACTGTTAAGTGTGTAGGCACCTGAATTTTATTGCCTATTAGTAAAATATGTGGCAAATTAATGCAATAATTATCAATTAATTATTTATTTATTAAGGAATTTAAATAAATTAATTCCTAAAATAAATAAGTAAATTATTGATAATTGGGCCAGATCTAGTCAAACAAGCCCAATCAAGTGGACATGATTCAAGTCAACAAGCCCAGCGAATTAAATCCAATCCAGCAGGCTTAATTAAAGGAGATAAGCCCAACATATCTTTTAAAGGAGAAAATATCTCTCAAGTGGTTATTTTCTCTACCTATAAATAAGGACCTTCAGTCCTCATTCCAGACACCAAAATATCTGAAGACGTACTTCTGAAGAGATAAAGAATACGAGCAGTGCTCCCTTGAGATCTTCAAGCATCTTCAAGTCAAGACTTGAGATCTTCAAGCATCTTCAAGTCAAGAACGATCTGCGATCAGAGATCAAGGTGTCAAGCCCCTCCAATCCGACGTTCTTCCAGCCAACCGCCTCCGATTAGAGATCAAGGTTCTAAGCCCCTCCGATCTGGCATTCTTCCACCCAACCGCCACCCAACCGCCTCTAATCAGAGATCAAGGTTCTAAGCCCCTCCGATCCGGCGTTCTTCCAGCAATCTCCGTGAAGTTAACGTTCTACCAAATTGAACGGAATTTTTCATATCAAATTCATCCAACAGTCTCTGTAAAGTCAACGTTCTACCAAATTGAGTGGCGTATTTCACAACAAATCTCCATTCAACATTCAATCCGAACAAAGGCTCGACACCTCTGGATAAACGTTATAAAATCCCAAATCAGAGCTCGGACAAGTTTCATCCGAAGATCCGACTAAAAAAGTTAAAAAAGTCAAGAAGTCAACTCAAGAGAGGAATCAGAGGATAAATAGAAGCTGTTTACTTCAATTCTCAAGTTCAATCCATCTCGAATTTTTTTGTAATTTCTTTTGTGTTTATTTTATTATAAATACAAATTTTATTGTTATAAATTTTGGCACGCCCAGTTGGACAGTTTCTACCTCTCATCTCCTCTCTTCAAAAGTTCGAAGATACAAAGTATGACTCCACTCAGGATTGCAATAAGAAGGTCTTCTGCCTTAAAGCCTTCAAAGTTGCAAATTGAAGAGATTCAAAGAACAACTCCACTCAGGATTGCGATAAGAAGGTCTTCTACATCAAAGCCTTATGAGTTGCAGACTGAAAATATTGAAGATGTTAAAAGGAGTATGTCTGAAGCCTCCTCAGAGACAAATCACGTGGTAGGAATTGTTCTCGATAAGCCATTGCAAAACAATAAAGATGTTGAAAATGACTCTAACTTTCAAACTCCTCAATCCACGGAAAGTTCGGCTTATGACTCATCCATAGCCTTAGCCATTACAATAAGCACTTCGTCTATCGAAGAACAACTGGCAAGCTTGACTCAGTCCATTGCTGCACTCACCAAGCAAAGCCAAGAACAAGGTCTGTTGATATCCAAACTGATGGAAAAGATGGAAATAGCACAAACAAGTCATGCAAATGAGAAACGAGTTGAGGATGAAGGCGAGGAGGAGGACTCCACAAAGCATCATCTATCTGAAATAAATCCAATTGTGGAAGAGATACAAATTTCAGTTGACGGAATGATTCCTATGAACTTACTGAAGAGCATCGTACTAGAAACAATAAAAGACAAGTTTAAAGAGAGCTCTAAATCTTCTGTTGCCTATAAAAAGCCATATACAAAGAGAGTTGACAGCTTGAAGATGTCAGTTGACTACCAGCCTCCTAATTTTCAACAATTCGATGGCAAAGGCAAACCAAGACAACACATATCGCACTTTGTCGAGACATGCAATGATGCTGGAACCTTTGATGATCACATGCTCAAACAATTTGTCTGCTCACTTAAAGGAAATGCCTTTGATTGGTATATCGACTTGGAAGCTAACTCTATCGACAGCTGGGGGCAAATGGAAAAAGAATTTCTCAATCGCTTCTATAGCACTCTAAGGACTGTTAGTATGATCGAATTAACTAACACTTGCCAGTGGAAAGATGAGCTAGTAATCGATTATATTAATCGATGGAGAAATCTAAGCTTGAATTGCAAAGATCAATTGTTCGAAGTCTCTGCCATCAACATGTGCATTCAAAGGATGCAATGGAGCCTGCGATACATCCTTCAAGGAATCCAGCCAAAGACTTTTGAAGAACTAGCTACAAGAGCTCATGACATGGAGCTGAGTATGATATCAAGTGACTTCGAATGGCCTTCAATTAATGACTCCTATAAGTTTGAAGACATGTCTTTTGATGAGCCTCTCGAGTTCAAAGAAGTGAAGTGAAAGCAAGAGAAGATAGTGCATCCCATGATTGGGGCAATGAACTATTAACAAATTCAAAGCTCCTTGACACAAGCGAAAACTATCTGCATTATGCTCCTTGATACGAGCCAAACTATCTAAAATCCCTTCATGTTACGCTCCTCGACACGAGCTAAAACTGTTCATATGTTATGCTCCTTGATACAAGCTTAAACTATCCCCTTCCAATCAAATCTCCTTGAGAAGAGACGAAACTCTCCATATGTTATGCTCCTTGATACGAGCTTAATCTGTCTCACTCAAATCAAATTTCCTTGAGAAGAGACAAAACTCTCCATATGTTACACTCCTTGATACGAGCCTTGATACAAGCTTAAACTATCCCCTTCCAATCAAATCTCCTTGAGAAGAGACGAAACTCTCCATATGTTATGCTCCTTGATACGAGCTTAATCTGTCTCACTCAAATCAAATTTCCTTGAGAAGAGACAAAATTCTCCATATGTTACACTCCTTGATACGAGCTTAAACTGTCCAACTCAAATCAAATCTCCTTGATAAGAGACGAAACTCTCTACATGTTATGCTCCTTGATACGAGTTTAAACTTTTCAACTCAAATTCAAGTTCAAGACTCCTCGAGAAGAGTATAAATTGTCAGCAAATTCAAGTTCGATGCTCTTTGACGCATGGGCTAAAATTACATGTCACTCTTAGCCCGCATGAGTATAAATTGTGTATGGCACCCCTCTATTCAAACCAAATCGTGTCCCTTTGAACTATGTTATGACTTGATCATTTGCAATGAGGTACGTAGATAGCTTAGTACACTGCTAGCTAAGTTAAGTCATATCTCGGTCTATTCTCATCAAGTCTGTGAGGCGTGAAAAAGTTGAAACATGATTGAATTGAAAAGCAAAAGGTTGATAATGGAAAGACGACGATTGAATGCAAATGCAAGTGAAGAAGTTCAAATTCTTAAAATGGTGGAAGAAGTTCAAGTTCTTGTAGTGTTAGTAAATTCAAATTCTTACCATGATGAAGGAAGTGGGGATGATGAGACGAGAAACTAAATTGCATGTCCTAACTCAAAATTAATTTATGCTTCAAGTTTAATTAATTTAAAGTCAAAACATGAATTAAAATTATGAGCCCAACGACTGATCCACAAACAAATGCTGCAAGCCCATTAATATTGTTTCCAATAACAAGAGTCAGGGGAAAATCAAATTTTAAAAAAAATTGATTGAACTCAACATGGAAAGTCTAACGTAAGATTTGATTTCTCAAAGAAAAGGATGTAGACTGCCCTCTCAAGATTAGAAGTTTCTCTCTCCAATCAATTAAACTTCGTTCCACCATCACACAAAGTCGCGTAAATTTCAAAGGGAAAAAGAGGAAATGTTTCTCTCCACTGTTTGCTTCCTGATTCGAAAAGAATAAATCTCTCCTCCAAAGGAAAGTCACTTTCTCTCTCCTTTCAAATTGCTGCTGCTTTTCACCAAATCTGTGTGATCTCATCGCCATCGCCATCAGGTACCAACCGCAAATAGCCACTGTAGTGCGCCGATTCAAATCGTGCCATCAGATCTGCCACCACTCATCACCGGAAATCGCCAGGCTCGTCGTCACTCCACCGCACCCCGCCACCCCGACAGAGCTGCTGCATCGCCTATCCATCGCCATGGCCGTGGGTCTCATCACCGAACCACTGCTGCTGTAGACGGAGAAGGGTAGACAGAGATTGGTAAGCAGAGAGCAAGACGAATTCAGAAGCCACGCTCATCGATCGGGTTCATTGCAAGCAGCCATTCCAAGTCATCTCAGCTATGCACCACATCGGATGCTAGGAAAACCTGCAAAGTGAATATGTGGGAAAGAATCGAGTGCTTGAGCCCTTCTTATATGGTGTTGAAATTTTTTTAAGATAATTCTTTGTGAATATTTGATGTTTATCATGAATGGTTTATAAAAGGGACTTGAGAGGGTGTAGTCCATTAAGTGAATTGGGCCGACAACATACTCCTATTTGGGCTCCAAGGTTATTGCTCCCATTATGGATATAAAAAAGCTAATGGGCCGTGGAAATTTAAATTGAGAGATCATGAAAATTAAATTAAGAGATCAGAAAGCGAAAGAAGTATAAAAGATGTTGCAATTTGTCCACTCCAAGATAAATTTTAATGAACAAAATGCAAGAGGGCATTTGTAGATAGTTAAATTTTATTCTCTAATAAATATATTAAATATTAATTAGATATTTATTTATTAAGGAATTTAAATAAATTAATTCCTAAAGTAAATAAATAAACAATTGATAATTAATATAATTATTTGAGCCCAAATCCAAGTCAAATGGGCTCAATTCAAGTCAAATGAACTCAATTTAAATCAAGAGGGCTTGACCCAAATCAGTAAGCCCAGGAAATAAATCATGTGAGCCTGATTCAAGTCAACAAGCCCAGCAAATCAAATACAGCAGGTCTAATTAAATTAATAGGCCCGTATCAAGTCCAGCAGACTTGAGTAAAGGAAAGAATCCCAACATATCTTTTAAAGGAGAAAATATCTCTCAAGTGGTTATTTTCTCTACCTATAAATAAGGACCTTTAGTCCTCATTCCAGACACCAAAACATCTGAAGACGCGCTTCTGAAGAGATAAAGAATACGAGCAGTGCTCCCTTGAGATCTTCAAGCATCTTCAAGTCAAGACTTGAGATCTTCAAGCATCTTCAAGTCAAGAACGATCTGCGATCAGAGATCAAGATGTCAAGCCCCTCCAATCCGGCGTTCTTCCAGTCAACCGCCTCCGATCAGAGATCAAGGTTCTAAGCCCCTCTGATCCGGCGTTCTTCCATCCAATCGCCTCCGATCAGAGATCAAGGTTCTAAGCCCCTCCAATCTGGCGTTCTTCTAGCAGTCTCCGTGAAGTCAACGTTCTACCAAATTGAACGGCGTTCTTCATATCAAATTCATCCAGCAGTCTCTGTGAAGTTAACGTTCTACCAAATTGAGCGGCGTACTTCACAACAAATCTCCAATCAACGTTCAATCCAAACAAAGGCTCGACACCTCTGGATAAACGTTATAAAATCCCAAATCAGAGTTCGGACAAGCTTCATCCGAAGATCCGACTCAGAAAGTTGAAAAAGTCAAGAAGTCAACTCAAGAGAGGAATCAGAGGATAAATAGAAGTTGTTTACTTCAATTCTCAAGTTCAATCCATCTCGGATTTTTTCTATAATTTCTTTTGTGTTTATTTTATTATAAATACAAATTTTGTTGTTTCAAAGTGTACAAGAATTTTAATGATTATTTATAAAGTATATAATATTTCAATTATTAAAAAGGAACATTATAGAATGAAGTGGAACATCATTATGAAATACAGAATCCAAATCGTTATTTGATTTTTTTTATCTATAAAATTTTATTGATCATGCAAGAGAGTTGCCCCAAGTTTTAGATACAACAATGCTACATCAGTAATGAAAAGTAAGATCACAATTCCCATACAATTTCTAGGACTAATACACAATTCCAAAAAGTTTTTGATCATGTATAATTATTATTTGATTGAATCCCGTATTTGTTCAATGTTGGAAAAACATGAAAAGGGTACCAATTTTCCTAAAAGGAAAATTTTCATGTAAGGATTACATTTTTAATTTAGGTCTCAATTTTAGGCTCAATTTTAGAAATGTCTCATTTGAAGCCTCAATTTTACCTTTTTTCTCAAATTAAGGCTTGTCGTAATGTTATTTATTTTCGAATTCAATATATATTATAAGATAATATAAAATATTAATAAAAATAACACAGTACTATTTAATTTTATGATTTGATTCGAAGGTATATAATAATATTTTAAAATTATTTTGTATGACTTGAAATAAAAATATAAATTTTATGGTAAGTTTTAAAATGAAAAAAAAATAACAAATATAAAAACTAGGCCTTAATTTGAGAAAAAAAAAACTAAATTTAAATCTTAATTTGAAACACTTATAAAATCGAGTTTTATTTTGAGACCTAAACTAGAAATTAGATCTTAATATGAAAATCTTCCGTTTGGACTCGGATTCTCTGTGCCATTTGGCACATCATGTCCTGTGCCACACTGTTTGATGGACGACATGTAGGAGAGAGAAACTATACCTTAAACCTTAATCCTTAGGGGCAATGGTTGGATTTATTTCTCCCTCTTACATGTCAATCAATCACTTAACGTGTGGCACAATAAATGATGCACGAAAATGACATAAAAGATCCGGTCTGGTTTTAAAATGTGGCAAAGTAACTTATTATATACCTTAGCATGAGTTAATCTTTGGGAAAATCACTAATAGATACACACTTTTAACCTAAATTACTATTAGATACAAGAAATTTAAATAATTACTCTCACCTACCAAATATAATCTTATAATCCTATACACTTTTAAACCACCAACCCTACCCCTCACCCACCCACCCGCCGTTGACCGGCGCTGACCGCCGCCGCTTGTTGTCGGAATTTAAAACGTGCAAACAAAATGTGCAAAAACAAAATTGTGCAAAGCAAATTGTGCAAAACCAAATTGTGCAAACAAATTGTGCAAATACATAGGGATATTTATGGTATCACAATCATATTTGTGTAGTTATGAGTAATAGTACTTTGAGTCATGTAGTTTACAGCAATTATGCATTATTTTATGTACCTCCTAGTAAGTGACCCTTAATCTTTTATGTCCTCAGGTGCACAAAGTGTGTAAGGGTACAACATTTTGTTCTAAAGGGTATACACTTTAATTAAAGATGATACAATATTTTGTTCTAAAGGTATACACTTTCATTATATTTTTTCAAGAAATAAAGGGTACGTACGCGTATTTATATTAAAGGAGAGTACCATTCAATACTAAAGGATATCTGTGCGCACGGTGCCTACACAAGTTTTAGCATACCTTAAGTACTCGCGACTTTAAAATAAAAAAGTGCCACGTCTTTTTATTTACTTAATTGAAATTTGTCAAACGAAAGTTAAAAAAATTAATTCAATCTTACAACTTTCGAAATTGCTTCTTTGATAAAGTTTTACCCTTCCTTGCCTTTAAGTCATAGTGATCGTCACAAATTACACATAGTGATTAAACAAAAGTGAAAAACAGAAAAACCTCCAACCACATTAATTAATTTGATCAACAAGCTCTTGACATCACGCCTTCACAACGAAAATAAATGACTTTTTTACATTAGTGGTTTTATTTGTAGCTAGCTCCATCAAACCACTCGATGCTAACTTTATTAAAGTACATAAATAACAAACCATACTATAATTAAATTGGTGAATGATCATTGAAACGATAATTTATCCGAAGAAGTGAGCCTCCACTTCTTTGGTTAATTCAATAAAGAAGTTCAAGACAGCGACGGGGTGAGGATTCTCGGCATTGACCAGCTCGTAGTCTGTAGTCCATGTAATGAAGTCAACGCCATTCTTGGTATCCACATAGACGGTTATCACTATGTTCTTGTTAGAAATATAAAACTTGATTTAATATTAAATGATTATAGAAGCTTTAAGAAAAATGTATGACATAATAGAAAGTTTGAGATTATGTATAGAATAAACTAGAAGGTGGAAGAATCTATTAATTAATTAGAAGAATGATCTAGAATAATGACATGTGAACAAAGAGATGAATTATCTAGATTATTAGGATGAAATTAGTGTAGAATTATCTAGAACATTTGAGATTGTACTCTTGATTAGTATAAATAGGTGATGTGATGTACCATTTTGAAGTAGAAAAAATACAACCAATTAAGTTGAAAGTTTATCCCAAACCTTGTTATCTCCCTCAAATTCCTTCTATCATATTTGAATCACCAACTCACAAATTCCTACACCCGTCTACAAATACCTACACATATCTCTCCAACCTTATATTCCTATAAAGTGGTATCAGAGCCATAAGATTCTCCTGTGAGAGATGGCTAACAACCTTCAATCCTTTCAAATCTCGTTACTCAACAAGAGCAACTTTGATAATTGAAGTATCAAGATGAAGGCACTCCTAGGTGCTCATAATGTTTGGGAGATTGTAGAGAAAAGGTACGAGCAACCAGAAAATGAGGCGATACTATCTCAACAACAAAAGGATAAGTTGAGAGATTCAAGAAAGAGAGACAAGAAAGCTCTCTTCCTCATCTACAAAGCTTTGGGAGATGTTGATTTCGGGAAAATCTCGAGTGCAACTACCGCCAAGGAAGCATGGGATAAGCTCCAAGTGTCATGCAAAGGAGCCAATCAAGTTAAAAATGGTACGCCTTCAAACTTTAAGAGGTGAATTTGAGTCCCTACATATGAAGGAGTCCGAATTTATTTCGAATTATTTTACAAGAGTTTTGGCGGTCTCTAATCAAATGAAAAGAAATGGTGAAAATTTGGAGGATGTTAGAATAATGGAGAAAATATTACGTTCGCTGACTCCCAAATTTGAGCATATTGTGGTGACTATTGAAGAGACTAAAAATTTGGAGGAGATGACAATTGATCTCTTAATGGGGTCGTTACAAGCTTATGAAGAGAAGCAAAAATGGAAGGAAGATATGGTGTAGCAATTATTAAAATTGCACGTAAGTACAAAAGATAAAGATAAAGGCCCAAGTAGCGGTCAAAGTCGTGATCAAGGACGAGGTCGAGACCGTGGAAGTGGACGAGGGGGCTATAGAAATTATGGAGAGAGAAAAGAATTCTATCAAGGAAGGAGCAACCAAAAATCGAGGTACGATAAATTCTCTATAAAATGCTATAATTGTGATAGATTTTGGCATTATGCTTCAGATGTTGGAAAGCAAAACAAAATATTCAAGAGAAGGCCAACTTCGTTGAGAGCAAGAAGGAAGAAAATGCAAGTGTGCTTCTGGCGTACAAAGGAGAAAATGAAAGACAAGATGATACTTGGTACCTCGATACGGGAGTGAGCAACCACATGTGTGGCAAAAGGAGCATGTTCGTGGAGCTGGATGAATCAGTAAGTGGCAATGTCTTCTTTGGTGATGAATCTAAAATTTCGGTGAAAGAAAAAGGGAAAATTTTGACTCGCTTAAAAAATGGTGGTCATGATTACATCTCGAATGTTTATTATGTGCCCAACATGAAAAATAATATATTGAGTTTGGGACAACTCTTAGAGAAAGGTTATGACATTCACTTGAAGGATTATAACCTTTCAATAAGAGATGAGTAAAATAATTTAATAGCAAAGGTGCCAATGTCGAATAATAGAATATTTCTACTAAATATTCAGAATGATGTGGCAAAATACCTTAAAACTTGCTTTAAGGATAAGTCTTGGCTATGACACCTACGATTTGAGCACTTAAATTTTAAAAGATTGGAGCTGTTATCAAAGAAGGAGATAGTAAAAGGATTACCATCTATCAAGCATCCCGACCAACTATACGAAGGATGTATACTCGGGAAGCAAGTTAGAAAGCCATTCCCAAAGGAGTCAACCTAGCGAGCAAAGAAGCCATTGGAGTTGATCCATGCCGATGTGTGTAGTCCAATCAAACCAAGCTCTCTTGGTAACAATAATTATTTCTTGCTCTTCGTTGATGATTTTTCTAGAAAAACGTGGGTGTATTTCTTAAAGCAGAAATCAGAAGTATTTGAAGTCTTCAAGAAATTTAAAGTTGCTGTTGAAAAGGAGAGCGTGTTAGAAATCAAATCCATGAGAACCGATCGAGGTGGTGAATTCACATCCAAGGAGTTCATGTCATATTGTGAAGCTAATGGGATTTAGAGGCCCCTTACTATTCCAAATCTCCTCAACAAAATGGAGTAGCGGAAAGAAAGAACAAAATCATAGTGGAGATGACGCACATCATGTTGAGGATGAAGAATCTTCCAAAAGAATTTTGGGCAGAAGCAGTGGCATTCGCGGTGTACCTATCCAATTATTCTCCAACTCGGAGTATATGGGGAATGACTCCACAAGAAGCATGGAGTGGGAGAAAGTCCGAAATCACTCATCTAAGAGTATTCGGAGCAAAGCATATGTTAACGTGGCAAACGAGATAAGAAGAAAGCTCGACGATAAGAGTGAGCCATACATATTCATCGGGTTTGACTCTAACTCTAAAGGTTACAAGTTATATAATCTCCTCACAAAGAAAAGTGTGATAAGTCGAGACGTGGAGTTCGATGAGGAAGGAGCTTTGAATTTTAGATCAAGCGTCAATGATCACAACTTTATAACTCTACAATTTGAAGATGAAGAAGATTGATTTGGAGCAAGCATTTGAAGGTAAAGAGACAGTGACTCCACCTGCTTTACCAGTAAGAGAAGTTGGAGACTCGCCACCATCTTTCCTAAATGAAAGAAGCGCATTGCGTGTGAGGAGCTTAGATGAGATCTATGAAGAGACTGAAAGGTTAGAAGATCTCACATTACGTTGTCTTTTTGCTGACTGTGAGCCAGTAACTTTTGAGGAGGCTACACAAAGTAAAAGATGGAGAGATGCAATGGACAATGAAATTAAGGCCATTGAGAAGAATGATATGTGGGAGCTTGCAATATTGCCTAAGGATCATAAGGCCATTGGAGTCAAGTGGGTGTATAAAGTAAAAAGAACTCCAAGGGTGAAGTAGAAAGATACAAAGCAAGGCTTGTTGCCAAAGGATATAGTCAAACAGCTGGAATCGACTATGATGAGGTATTTGCTCTTGTCGCCCGCCTAGATACCATCAGATTAATAATTTCTCTTGCAGCCCAAAATAGATGGAAAATCTATCAAATGGACGTGAAATCACCTTCTTGAATGATGTTCTTGATAAAGAAGTCTACATCAAGCAACCACCAAGCTACGAGGTGAAAGGCCAAGAAGAAAAAATATTGAAGTTGAAGAAAGCCCTATAGGAATAAAAAAAGCACCAAGGGCGTGGAATAGTAGGATTGACAAGTACTTGGAGGAGAATGGTTTTACTAAGTGTCCACATGAGCATGCCCTTTATGTCAAAATCAAAGGTGATGATGTCTTAGTTGTGTGCTTGTATGTGGATGATCTTATATTCACAGGAAGCAACACAAAGATGTTCGAGGAATTTAACGAGGCCATGACTAAAGAGTTTGAGATGACTGACATTGGACTCATGGCATATTATCTTGGAGTTGAAGTTAAGCAACTTGAGGAAGGAATCTTCATCACACAAGAAGGTTATATGAAGGAGATCCTCAGAAAGTTTAAAATGGAAGATTGCAAAGCAATCAATACCCCGGTGGAATGTGGCAGTAAACTATCCAAGCATGAAGAAGGAGTAAAGGTGGATCCGACGCTCTTTAAAAGTTTGGTTGGAAGTGTAAGGTACTTAACTTGTACGAGACCAGACATTCTCTACGCAACAGGGCTTGTGAGTAGATTTATTTAGAATCCAACCACAACGCACTTGAAGACGGCAAAGAGAATTCTTCGATATCTCAAAGGTACGCTCAACTATGGCCTACTTTATTCAAATACTAATAATTATGAGCTTGTGGGCTATAGTGATAGCGACTGGGTTGGAGATGGTGATTGATCGAAAAGTACAAGTGGATTTGTGTTCTTCATGGGAGACCGTGAGGTTTTGAATTATGCTAAGAACGACAACATGGATTCGGACGAAGTACACATGTTTAAAATGGATGGGCCTGACTATCTGGGGTTTATGTTTCAGGCCTGTTACGTCGGCCCAAAATTTTCAGTCCTTCCAACAGCCCATTTTACATACTCGGTAATTATATTTAATATTATAATTATATAAATCTTTTATTAATAATGAAATTGCAATATTATAATGTCAAAATTATTATTTTATCAATATAATTTGAATTTAATAACTTACACTTTAGGCAATTTGAGTCTGTAATTTTATTAGTGTTACGGTTTGGTACATGTTAAAATCAATAATTTGTCGTTAGCTTTACCTGATATGAGTTCACGTTTACCCTTTCATTTCATGTTGTTAAGAAAAGTTTATTTTTAAAAAAATTTATTTAATTGTTTTTTAAATTACCGTCAACTGTGTAAGAATTTAATGATTATTTGTTAGGGTATCATGATATTATAATAAGAATAAAAAAAAGTATCTTTGAACATCCTTGTAAAATAGAGAATTCAAATCATTATTTGATTGAATTCAGTATTTGTTTAATGTTGGAGAATCATGAAAAGGGTAGCAATTTTTAAAATGTGTCAAAGTAACTTATTATACCTTAAATAACATACAATATCCACTCACGAGTTTAAAATTAAAAAATATCTCACAGTTTTTTACTTTATTGAAGTTCAACGAAAATTTAAAAAAATCAATTTAGTCTCAAACCTCTCAAAATTGCGTCAATTTTGTTTAATTTTAGTCGGAAATTGATAAAATTTTACCCTTGCCTTTAATTCTCGTCACAAATTACATATAATGAAAACAAAACAGTGAAAAGAAAGAAGAAAAAATAATAAAAACTCAAACCTTGCCTTTAATTCAATGAAGAAGTTCAAGACAGCGACTGGGTGAGGATTCTCGACACTGACCAGCTCGTAGTCTACAGTCCATGTAATTATGAAGTCGACGCCATTCTCCGACTCCACCTGCACGGTTATCACCATGTTCTTGTACAATTCCAACAGATCTCCTCCAATCATTTTATATGAGATTTGCTTCTTCTCTTCATCCACGTCCTTAAGCACTTGTTTGGCTGTCTTTGGAGTTTTCAAATTCGATTTTATAAAACACAACCTCACAAATTCATGCATGTAACCTTAATCATGCAATTGTTACAATCATTTAAATTTCAATATATTTTAACCATCGCATGCATGATGCATATATAGTTATTAGTTATATCAAATTATGTTTCTTTTTTTTTTCATAAATAAATTATAAAACTCCATATCAAAAATAAAGTGTAAAATTTTGTATACGTAAAAATAATAGAAATAAAAATTCTATATATGAGCATTATTGTATATATATATATATAATATGAAATTTAGAAGGACTTAATAAGGTTACCTAGGGTGTATTTCCATTCAATGACAGATCCATCAGTTCCATGATCGCCATGATGCAGCTCATAACCTTGGACTTTACCGGGAGACTTTAGCGAAGTGATGGGGACTCGAACGAAGGATTTCGTGAAATACATCTCCACCCGCCTTAAAAGCTATTTGAGTGATCAACCTGTCGGGTAATCCTGCCATATCGAATTATCGATGTATCCCTACCGGCTACTTCGCCTTTACTGGATACTTGATTTGTAGACTATATAGTTTGATTGTTACATGATAATACTTTCATTTATATAGCAACAAATTTACTGCATTGTCTCTTTAATTATTCAGTATTAAATACGTATGTGTATCTTTCTTGTTTGCTTGCTTTACTATACGATTTGGACAGTGATTTCTAAGGCAGATACTTAAACACATGTGATGTCATATATAAATGAGTATTCTAGATTTCCACTTTTATTTGTATTCATTTGATTATTTCAGTTTGGTAGGAGAATTAATACACAACTGCAATGTGCACATTTTCTTATGGACATTTACTTCTGTGACATGCATGGCTAGATTAATATAATTATTATTTGTATATTTGGTATTTGGTAGCCAACCCAAATTTTCTAATTTTGGGGAATTGAAGTGACACTTAAATATTACTCACCCGCCCGAATATATTGCACCATTATTGTCGAAGCCCACACCGATGCCATTTTTATGCACCATCTTTTGTGCCACACATTAAATGATTGATACGTATGTGGCACAGCAAATGTTACATTTTTTTCTTTTCTTAGTACTCTAATCTTTTTAAGTAATAAAATATTAAATATGTTATGTACTTCGTAATTTTGTGATGAGGTTGACGCACATAGCCCGATTCTGACAAGGCCCGGATTTTTTTTCATTATTATACACTCGATCCTTTGTTGTACGCTACCAAAGATGATGTACCAAAATGGTACAAAGAATTCGAACCGGCTTTGCTGTATGCATATGTTATTCTAGATTTAATGACCAAAATCTACATTAAGGACAAATTTTCCCATTTTATCGATTGTGCTTATGCTAAAGTATGATTTTTATATAGGTAAAATATATTTCTTCCATTTTGTAATAATAGTTACATTTGCTTTCTAAAGTGACTGGTTGTATTCGTGTTGTGTGTGAGCCCCATTCAAATATATTAATTGCTTTGTAAAAAAAATATAACTATTGAGATGAGACTGTCAAATTGAAAATATATTATCATTATTGTATGACGGAGGGAGTACTTATTTGTAGTTAAAATATATTTTTTTTAAAATATGATTAATAAATCATACTTTAACTTCAAATAAATATATACTCCATCCGTCCCGTATTAACGTTGACGTTTGCTTTTTGCACGGAGATTAAGAGATATAATATTTTAATGTTTAGTGAGGTGAGAGAAATAATATTTAATGTAAAGTGAGTAATTGTATGAGTGTTGTGTGTGATCCTATATAGAATAATTAATTGTATGGGGTTGTGGGCCAAGTTGATAAAAAAAGAAATATAAACCTTAATGTGTGCCAATCCAAAATTTAAAATGTAAACCTATATAAGATATAGGGGGTATATACTTTTAACTTCAAATAAGGAATATATTTTAACATATATACTGTAACATATATACTAATGAGGAGTATATATACCTTAACATAATAATGAGTCGATCCATAAAAAATATATCCAAAGATCCAAAGAGTTAAGAATATTAAAACGTATTTTGCTCTTATGTGAAATAAAATTCTTAAATATCTCCAAAAATTAATTTATGTTTAAAAAAATAATAATCTATTACATAGAAAATAATTGTCATACTGATATACTTCATCCATCGTCACACAAAAGCTATTTCTATATAACTATGTTGGCAAACACTTTGAGAGGTATAAAAAAGTGATTACATTATTATCATTTTCGTTATAAAATATTATTACTTTTTATTTATACTATAAATTATTGATGGAATAGTTTACTGTACTATTATTACTTTTTATCGATTGAGTATCACTTTTCATTAATAATGTTATCACTTTTTATTCATCTCACATAAAAACTTGCGTGTTTAACACAAAAATTAGACCAATTATGTTATATCAAACACTTCATCCAACCATTACAATTTTCGCATTTATTTATTTATTTGTGTCATTTTATTTTCACAATCCAAAGTTAATAAAAACACCTAATTCAAATACTCTTCTTAATTCTAACTCCACCCCACCCCACCCTCACCCCAAAAAAAAGTTAAATAAAATAAAATAAAAACTTTTCAACGGTACTTTATTTCCCAATTGATTAAAAGTTCAAAATTTCACGTATTACTTAATTCTAAAGTCAGGTGGGAGATCTTGGATGTGCTATTATAATTTGGTGTTATATCTCCTGTTACATGTGTTAAATAAGTGACACGTATGCGGAGAGGAAAATCTCAATATTTCTCTTTAGGGTTGATTGTTAGAATATAAATTAGTTTATCCTACGTGTCAATCATCCAACGATTTGTAATAGGAGATGTAATACCAAAATGTAACAGGAGATCCAAACCGGTTGAAGATCTTGGATGTCCTGTTACAATTTGGTGTTATATCTCCTGTTACATGTGTTGAGTCGTATGCGGAGAGGAAAATCTCAATATTTCTCCTTAGGGTTGATTGTTAGAATATAGATTAGTTTATCCTACGTGTCAATCATCCAATGATTTGTAATAGGAGATGTAACACCAAAATATAACAGCAGATCCGAACCGCATTACTTTCCCACATATTACTCATAGGGCGCGTTTGATAGGGTTTAATATGGGGTAATTGTACGAATAATCTTACGATGTTTGATAGAAAAGATAGTATTTTGAATGGGCCTTGTAATAACTTGTCGGCCAGTCAAAATTCACTGTTACTCTTTACATAATTAATCTCGCCAACCGCGTAGTATTAGTATTATGGTTTACACAGTGCTTCCAGAGAAAGACCTCAAATTACTTAATTAACCTTCTTTCTCCCCACCCTCAACGCCTCCACTACTAGTCTACCACTAACATCATACCTTGCATCAACCACAATCCTCTGCAATTCCTTAATCAGCGTGCGACTTCTCACTCATGTTTTGAGATTGAGTATTCAGCATAACCCATCCAATATCTGATTGTTTATTTTTATTTTCTTTTTTTGCAATTTTTCAGCGAGAAGTATTGTATCTAGTTTCTACACTTTCAAAGGAGCATTAAATAGCCTCAATTTTGATGATGTCCGTCTCTATTCTGCGTAACCTCATTTATTGTGAAATTTATTTTTACTAAAAACCTAATTTAATTTGCTTATCCATTCAATTTATTGTGAAGAGGATGTGTTTTAATTAGTCAAATTTAATTTGCTTATCCCTTCAATTTATTGTGAAGCAGATGTGTTTTAATTAATCATTTAGTCATTTGTGATATGTTGTTTGCTGCCAAGCGTGTCAATGTAGTTTTGAATCATTTTTTTGTTCTTCTAGTTTTTTGTTGTGCTCTGTTTATTAAGCTGGCTTTTTATGTTTTGTTGTTGGGTTTTCAATCCTCATTGTCAACACCTTTGATCGGTTAGTGGTGATACAGATGCATACTTTAATGTTTTCCATGGCCTACGAATCATGTGAATAAGAATAGGATTTTGGAGGCTTCCTGAGTTGATTTTTATTAAAAGTAAAAAGAAAAAGAGAGTACAATAAGTAAAAAATTGACAAATGTCAAATGAGTAAGCCAAACAAGCGGCTGTAAAAAAAAAAGGCCAAACAGGCGGCCTTGTGATAAACGCAACTAACTTTAATAATTCAAAATCCATATGCATTGCTGAAATAACCTAAAGAAGTTAGTGGACTGTCCCCAAAAATATTTCAGTAACTATCCCAAGGTCCACAAAAGATAAGGTAAAACAGATAGCCCTTTGTAAAAAGGGCTTAACATTCGGCTGATATATCCAAACAAATCTGTGGCATCCAATCCAAGCAGCCACAGCACCAAAACCAGTCAACCTAGCCTCCACAAGAGATATATCATACACATCACAAGGCATAGGATACAGCAAAGCGTTAGACACCTTCATTAGCAAACCAATTCTTGGAGTCCATAGAGCAAAACCAATCCAAGAATGTAAAACAAAAAGGACTCATTCACATCATTCTACCATTCATACAGTGCCCATTAAACCAAGGGGAATGCTGTCATCAAACCAGCAACCCAAGTAGAAAAAAACGGAGTTGAAAAAACAAACTCAGTTTAAAAATAGACCCCTAAATATCCCAATCAAATCATCACGGGGGTCATAAACATCAAGAGGTGAGAACCACCAAACCATAAGATGCAACATAATAATAATTAAACTGTTAAGCACAAGCAGATGCATCAAAAGCAAACAGATCCACATGGTATAGTCTGTGAACTGTGTGAAGTGAAAGGAGTAAACCCAGCGCAACTGTTGCAAAATATCTAGCAATTCAAAACCAAAACCAGCCACACCATAGAGTATGAAAGAGGAAAAGCAGGGGCACAGCATGTCTGTAAAACCTGCAGTTGCTTTAAGAGCCTTGTTGGTTTTCTTGGTTTTTTGTTTAAATGATGATAATAATTGTAATTTAAAATATAAATAAGGGTATAAAAGTAATATCATTGTTTATCTTAATCATTTTATTTCCTATCAAACATCTCAACTTTTTATTATATCAATTATAATATCAAAGAATCCCCATTTTTCATAATAAAGATTCTTATCTTCATTTAAATCTTAATTCTAATATATACTCCCTTATCTCATCTTATCTATCAAACGAGCTGTGACAATACAACGGCCGTGGTATAAGAGATCACACTATAATAACACTAAAATTCGGGCGGGAATCAAACCTTTTTTTTTAATAGCAAAAAAATAATTTTATTAAATTATTAGAAAAGTATATAAGAAATACCCAAGAAAATTACACTTAGAAATGTCATCAATAAATTATGTAGGACTCCAAGACAATAAAATCATATAACACTCAATACTGACCTACTCGTGGATTAAACTTAATCTTAAGAAATATAAGAAGGGGGCGGCTATTCCCATCCCCAAAACCATACCCCATTTGTATTAAAGATTAAAATACTCTTTTATAATAGACATAAATATCCCCATAAAATTATATCATTAAAATTAACTAATAAATTAATTATTTGCCTCATCTTTCATGTTAATCAGATTCATTATCTGCCTTATCTTTTTTCCACTACCCAAACTTCATCATAGTTTTAATTCTAAATTTCTGTTGTTAATTGAGTTATCAATATGCTGTTGTTTACCATGAGCCTTTTTTTGTCCAGATGAATACTCATACGACGGCGCCGTCGAAAGGGTGAAACCGGCGGCCTAAAGCGTCGTCGGTGATTTAATGCATTTCCTTCCGTGTCATACTTCTCGCTCTCCATCTCTTCTTCTTGCCCATTTATTTTGGATGATTGTAGGTGAAACAAATTGGGTCAGAAAGAATTCAAGAATTTGGTGTAATCAGAGATAGCTTTCAAAATTTCAACTTTTTTGGTAGAGAAAGTTCGTACAGTTAGAGTTTCCTCCATTAATGGGGTTGGGAAGAGGAAAGAGGAAAGAAGAAAAAATCTATAAATTTTTTTCATCATTGTCGTTTCTGTTAATTCAATTTACCCAGGTTTCAATTCTCCATCATCATCGTTGTTGTTTTATGATCGCGAGACTGGAGAGGGAATGAATTATAATACAGTGTTTTATTTAAATAATAAAAGGTTAAATAATTTTTTTAATGGAAAGGATAAAATAGTAAAAATATTGGGTATATTTAGTAATTTATGTATATATTTCTTAATTTTGATGGGGTGCGTTTAGTAAATGAGATACCTTTAGTAAGATTGGAAGTGCGAATAGCCGCTCCCATGTAAAAAATATATTGATCAATTGATTCATCCTTCATCCGAATCCAACTCTAAATGCAACAACAATTCTAGATTTCCATAT
Organism: Pogostemon cablin; assembly: GCA_023678885.1. Taxonomy (NCBI): domain Eukaryota; kingdom Viridiplantae; phylum Streptophyta; class Magnoliopsida; order Lamiales; family Lamiaceae; genus Pogostemon; species Pogostemon cablin. The sequence continues at coordinate 11,374,489 of CM042983.1, forward strand.
TATATATTCTCACATACAAACGACACATAATTAATTTGCAAATGCTTCAACTTAATTCACAAACTGGCTTAAAAAAAAAAAACCTTAATTCACATCTATGATGAAAACACAACAGTGAAAAGAAAGAAAAAAAACTATATAAAAATGATCAATCTCCAAACTCTCATCACACATGCATTCACAACGTACATGTATAACATACATGTCTTCTTTCATTATTTATTTAAATTCATCATGTAGGTAGGACCATCAAACCAGTGGATGCTAGATTTATTTAGGTAGATAAATAACATATTGCAAAGGATAATAATTATCCATAGATATGAGCCTCCACTTCTTTAGTGAATTCAATGCAGAAGTTCAAGAGAGACACTGGATGCGGAGTGTCTGCATTGATCAGCTCGTAGTCTATGGTCCATGTAATGAAGTCGACGCCATTCTTCGTCTCCACGTGCACGGTTATGATCATGTTCTTGTACAGTTCCAGCAGATCTCCACCGATTATTTTATATGCGATTTGCTTCTTCTCCTCGTCTATGTCTTTAAGCACTTGTTTGGCCGTTTGTTCTTTTCCATCTACATGCATTATATGTTTCAATCATGTAATTTATACCAAGAAAGTAAAAGTAAAAATTCTAGATATCTAGGAGCGTTATATGTAGTTAGTTTTCCATTAACAAATATATGAAGGAAATAATTAACCACCCTTATTACTATATTGATCATCTCGTATAAAAGTTCAAACTGCTAGATATGCGTGCGTATAATCTACTCCCTCCGTCCCTGAAGATCGTTCACTCTTTCTTCATTTGTCCGTCCCACACATGATTCACCCTCTAAAAAAAGGAAACATCATTCTAATCTAACCCCTCAAAAGTTCACATTAATTTAAAAAATGTCATCCCTTCTTTTCACACATAACATACTTTATATTTTATTTATTACCTAAATATATCAAATTACAACCAAAGTCAATAAAATTAGTCAAAAAACAAAATTTTCTTAATATCAGTGGTATAGTAAAGGTAAACGATTTTATAAGACGGAGGGAGTAATATTTAGTTAAATTACTCTAACGGTTAGTACCGATGGTGTATTTCCACTCAAGGACAGCTCCGTCGGCTCCGTGTTGGCCGTGTTGCAACTCGCAACCCTGGATCTTAGTAGGCATGACTTTAGCCAAGTGATGGGGCCTCTTGCCAATGATTTCATGAAACACATCCCCACCTGCCTTGAAGGCTACTTGAGCAACCACCCTATCTGGTAATCCTGCCATATTGATTGCTTAAATCTCAACTTAATTCTTGATTTGTAGATTAGATAGCTTGATGCATTATTAGTTGATAAATCTTGCATTTATATACATGCAAATTTACTATTGTCTTTTTAAATAATTCATGGTCATATATTTGTATAGTTTAGTATTATATAGTACTATTTCTTGATTGCTTTACTAAACGATTTTTGGACTATGACTTTTGTCACGATTTTTTTGAACAAATGTCACGTCATCATTATATAAAATGAGTATTCTTCATAACTTTGTATTTGTATTTATTTGTTTATGATCAGTAGGTAGGAGATACAACATGCTTTTTTTATGGGTCTACGTTCTCCTCATGTGACATGCATGAAATGTATATATCTTGCTAGATTTGTAGTCATTAATTAGTATACGTGCATAATATAAATCGATTTCGTGGTATAAAATAAATAAGTGATCCCTTAATCATATATTGAGTAAAAATTCCATGCAAATTTATGATATTAATTTTTCATATTCTACCACATGGATTTCCATGAGTGATACATATATAAAAGAGAAGAATATTTTGCTCCTTGCCCCTAGAATTTGCATGTGCTTTTGTTTAGCATCATTCTCTTTTACATGTCACTCGTTAATTCAGTGACAAATTTGGACCATATATATATATGGTTGAAATTTTTTGCGCCAATGATTGCAAACATTTGAATGTGATCTACACTACAAAAAAATACTCCGTCACAAATTCCGTCACTACTGTAATCCGTCACTGTTTCCGTTATTAAGTATTTCCGTCACAAAACGTTACTATTGTGATGGATCCATCACAATAATTTAGTAACGAGTGAAACAATGATGAAACCTTTTCCGTCACTTCCATCACTAAATCCGTCACTAACGAATGATTTTTTTGTAGTGAGCTAGATGATCATGTGCCTGTTGCTATTTTCTCCTTATGAATTAGGATATACCCGTTCCATCTTCTAAAAACTTGCACACTTTCTTTATAATTTAATTAAAAAAAAAAAGTGTGCAAGTCATTATAGAGTTGAAGGAGTATCATTTATATCCTAAGGATTTAGTCTCTAGTTTTTAAAGTGAAATCATTCAACTAATTAATTAAGTTAAAATATTTGTAATTTATGTTACAACATTGATCCCTAACGTTTATTGCATGTTTTATGTGGAGATTTCATCATCGATTCATTCAAATTAAATGGGTCAATATATGTCCAACATCCGAATGTTCGGACCTATATATGTCTATTTCTCTATCCTTTTATGTTTCAATTTGATAATTTTGACACGGAAGTCACTTTATAAGACGACGCTACACGTCTTTTCCTTATTCTTTTCATTCAATTTAAATTTGGATCGAATCAATTTAATTTTACGGTTTAAGAATACATACAACCGTGGGTAAAAGTGTAACTCATGAATATATGTATTTGTATTTAACCAACCATTAGTTATCACTAGTTTGAGAAAATAGTATCAATCGTTGAATATCGATTAATTAATTTATTAAAGAATATATATTAATTCGTTCTCAGTTAAATTTAAACGTATAACTTTGTTATCATTTTTTCTTGTAATGTAACTTGTTCTCTTTTACTTTTTCTAAAGATCAAATACAAAGAGCACAAATTTATGATGAAAAGTGATATTCAAATCCTATCATTATTACTCTCATGCCGTTATTGTTGGTTTAGTAGATAAAGGTTTTTAATAACAGAAAAGTAATTAATAATGACAGGCCTGTCATTAAATACTTTTACCTAAAAAACAATAATGATGGATCTCTGTTATTAATTTTTTTTTTTTTGTAGTGGTACTTATCATAAATAAAACTTTGGAATTGTAAAATTAACCATTAAAAAAAAGTTATTACGTAAAAAAATCTAAAGATCATATATTTCATATATATATTTTGGAGTGTATACATGTGTTAAAGTTTTATTCCGTAAAATCATCCTATATTCTCAACATTAGGTATTCATACGAGAAACCGTTAATAAAATCTTCTTGTACGTGGGCAATTTGATGAACCACTATAGTGGTTGGTGTTCTCCGTTTTCTTTTCTTTTTGATTAGTTCGTGATTAACAACAAAAATATCACCCAATTAAAAAAAAAAATCTTTAAGTTTCGAATTTAATATTTCATTCTAACACATAAAATGTAGATGAAGTTTTCTATAAAATGCTATTTATATGAGATGAATTGTAAAATTAGTGGACTCATTTTAAAAATATTAAATATTATTATTTAAATAAAGTGTGCTTATAATTAAATCAATGCAACAAATTTAGGCAACGACAGTATAGTACTTTCCAATATATTCCCCTACTATAATTTATAATAGGATGCATTATAAAATTTTATCAAATGAATAGAAAAAATATTTATTATTTGTAAGTTATTTTTTTAAAAAGACACCCTATTATAATTTTCGTTAGTAGTAGTATTTAATTTTTAATTGTTAGCAGAAAATGAGAGAAATTTGAAATTATAAGTGTTGTCAACGGCTAATTTTTACCACCAAGGCACAAGCTTTTCCGCGGATCGCCGCCTGCACCTCTCTCAAATCAAAAGTCGTTAAATTTGTAAAAAAAAAAGTCAGACACGATTATGTTGGGCGCGGAAGCTTTGATGTGTGAAGAAAAGGATTTTATTTATGAGATTTTAAGAGTTGCTACAGCACAATAATTTAGATTTTAGGAGAAATTTTACTCTCTTCACTCTTGAATTAATTTGCTGATACATCATATGATCTTTTATACAAGTAAAAAGATGATTCTAGATGTATACATATCAACAAGACCATCAATAGAAATTAATTACTCCATGCAACTTTCAAAGTGATACTTCAAGTTCTCCATGTGGTCAAGATTGCAAATTACTGCATGTCATTTAACAAATTAAAGTATATATGTGTGATATCTTATCAGCTGTGTGGAAACACGTTTATTGGTGAAAGGGAATTCGAATTTGATTCAGTTGGCTAACAAAACGATACAGGTCGTTCTAAAATACAAGATAGATGATTAAAGTATATATATATATATATATATATATATATATATATAGATACTAGCATGAAAATCTTTCAAATCTGAAATTTTGCGAAAATTGAAAAATACTTCAAGAATTTGTGAAAATTGAGAAATACTATATATTTACTAAATTTTCGAAAAAATTGAAAAATACTTCAAGAATTTGTGAAAATTGAGAAATACTATATATTTGTTAAATTTTCGAAATACTTAAAATACTCATAAATTCAGTTGGCTAACAAAACGACGCCGGTAGATGATTATATATATATAGACACTAGTGTTTGTTCACCTTTTTGCGTGTCCCCAGTGTAAGGAATCTATTGCAGATAAGCGTGTGACCAAGTTTATTATCGAACCCAACGGATAATTCTAGACTTACTATCTAATCTAATTATGACTATTCTAAATTAAGACAAATCTGAGTATTTTTAGAGAATTACCTAAATTAAAGATGCATAAATAAATACTAAAAATAACTAAATAGCAAATAAAATAAAGATAAAGTGTTCAAGAGAGAAGATAGATAGCACTACGAATTCCAGTTAAATGGGCCAAATTAAATCACTAGACAATCAGTTAGAATCCCTACAGTTCTTATGAAGGCAATCACTTAATTATGTTAAATCCCATTTTTTAGAGTAAACTCAACACGTAAGCCTGGTTTGAACCCTCAGATGCAGAAGAATAATTCTTACTCCCTTTTTAGGTACTTCATGTAAAATTCCATTAAAGGCTAGTACACTAGACTTCCCTTTATAGGTATTTAAGAATTAATCCCCAACTCCCACCTAACAATCTAAGAAATCAAATCCTCTAGAATAGTAATTAATAAATATATTAGGTGTCCAGTATTAATTATTCTAATGAATAAAGGTTATATGGTTAGATCCCTTTACCCATAACAGATAGACAAATATAATTCCTTCTATGACACAAGCAATAATCATGAACATGCATAGGACAATGACATACCCATGAATAAGGACAGATCATATAAGACAAAATATAAGTCTCAACTCAAAGCATTAATAAAGGAATAAGTATACTGCAGGTATCCAACTCTTCTAGATCATCAATTCAAAACAACTTAACCTTCAAACCTAGCGCTATCTAAGAAGTATTAGCCCATGGTGTTACAGGCAACACACATGGTTAGGTATGAAAGTATGTTCAAAATTAAGAAAGAAAGAATAAGAATAACTCTATATATGGTGTGATTCACCATTCTTTCCTCCGTGATTCTGAACCTTCTTGTTATCCTTCTCAAGTAAACAACACTGATGAACTCCCGGGATGGATGGATGGAATGGTGAATTGTGAAAAGATATGTAGAGTTATGGAGAGTTAGGGTTTGGAACACCTCAAGGGTCCCTTTTATAGTTGAGGACTCAAAAATCTCGAATTCTGACTTAAAAATGGGCTTTTTCACGTAAAAAATACAAACGGGCCAAAAAAATGATGAAAAACGACGATCGAGCCTCTCTGGGCAGTAACACGAGTCATGCCAAGGGTGGCACGAGTTGTGCCGGGCATGTTGTGCTGCACGGGTGCTTGCTGGTGGTCGGCACGAGTCGTGCCAAATGTGGCACGGGTCGTGCCACCCGTCGGCAACCTGCGCGACCTCACGGTTTTTCTCATAACTTCTTCATCCGATCTCCGATTGAGGTAATTTTTGTGCTCACGCCCTCTCTTTCTTAGCTTTCCAATCATATAAAGAACTCCTGAAAATTTATCCATTTGAATGTGGCACGAGCCATATAAAATAGTGGCACGAGTCATGCATTTTCGGGGCGTGCTGGGCAGCGATGGCATCTCGTGCCACATGTGGCCGGCACGAGTGGACGGCATGATTATGCATAGTTTAGTGGGCATGACCAATTAAAGAAATTATCGAACCACAGGGAGAAAGGTACTAGAGTTTAAGCGATCTCAAGTTTATCGTGATTTTATAAGGACGACGGAAGAGAGGATATGATGCAAATAAACGCAATTACACTAATGAAAGAAATAAAGATAAAATGAATGCAAAGATAAAAGGGGTCCAAATGATGCAAGGATGAGATTAACAACAATCATAGCATAGATAATTAAGTAATCATGCAATTAATTCTAATCTCTCATGGACAAGGTATAGAAGCGATCACTAATTCCACCTAAACTCTCTCTCGAGATGGATAGGATGTAGGCCCTCAGCAAGACTTCCAAAAGCACATAGGATCGAGACCATAGCAAACACCTCCCACTAGGTACTAATTACTCTATGAGTTCCCTAATTAGGTACTAAATCATAGGCAATATTCCCTTTTAAGGTACTATGAATTTACTAATGACTTGGTTCTCCTCACCTAATCAACCAATCTCTCGATTAAGCTAATCAAATGTTCTATCAAATGGTTCTAAATCTAGAAGGATATCTCTATCTCATTCTAAATTAATGCACATGAAGTGTATGATGAAATGATTCAATGAACTATCCTAAACACATAATTGATATCTCAATCTAATCACATGCCCATGACAATTAATCACACAAATCATCATATACATCAAGCAATCAACAATCAATGATAGAAATAACACAAAGCCCATTTAAGATTAAAATCAATTTGCATAAAAACTAAATTATCCAACACCAATCATGGAGCTAATCTCACAAAGGAGATTAGCCTCTCATATCCATAAGAAAATTAACATAGACATTAAGATCCTTACAAAACATGATCAATCTATAAAGAAATGCACAAAAATTAGAATTACATTCCCCCTTTGAAGTGCTTCAATGGAGATCTCCTTCTTCTTCTTGTGATCTCACTCTCCCTTGCTTCCTTGATCACTTGGATGGTGGATTTGATGGAGGGGATCAAGTGTAGATGGGTGGATGAAGAATGGATGAAGATAAAGGTGAAAAATGGAGGAAATGGTGTGTGATCTATGTGAACAGTCGAAACTCTGGCCAAAATCTGATCCAAAATTGAAGTATTGGGTATTTATACCCCTTGGGAAGCTTCTAGAAGGATTCTGATTTTTTTACAGAATTTACACCTACACGGCTCGTGCTCTGCACACGGCCACAGGGGTGGCCGTGTTGTGTAATATGGTGTCCGAGCACGGCTTTCGTTACAGGCCCGTGTTTGGTACACAGCCCGTGTTTCTGCACTGGACACGGGTCGTGTTTCTGGGCTCGGCTGGCCGTGTTGTGCTGTCTGCTTCACTGTTTTGGCTCGTTCTTCCTCGTTTCAACTCCGAATTGAGATATGCTTTTTCCTATGCCTTCCTTATCATCTCTAGCATCATTCACACACATTTCAATAAAATTACAAAACACAACCAAATAGAACACAAATACGGATAAAAATATACGAAAACTCACATAAAAAGATACTAAAATCTAGGTGAAAATATCACTCATCATGGCACGACTGGCCTCCTGGCCGGAATGAGTTGTGCCATGCTGTAACAAATTCTACTTTCGCCCGGTTCCGACCCCCACTTCTGATTTTGCTCTTTTTACCCCCGTTTTTCACCTAAAAATACAAAATAACACCTCACAAGCATCTGTAACACAAATATATGTAATTCAACCAAAAGATGCTCAAATACGGTTAAAATTTCATATAATGGTGCTAAATCGGACTTTAAAACACGCAGATTTTCACACTAATCAACTAGCATGAAAATCTTTCAAATCTGAAATTTTGCGAAAATTGAAAAATACTTCAAGAATTTGTGAAAATTGAGAAATATTATATATTTGCTAAATTTTCGAAAAACTTAAAATTCTCTCTCATAAATCCTCTAAATTCTCCAAATGTTTTTTATGATTTTTTTTTTGTTTTTGGTTTGGCACTACCCTTATGTCTAACGTGAAGAATTGGGGTTAAAGATTCTTGTTTTCTTTGCCAAAATAGATTCATGATGGGATTATTTGGTTATGCAAATAAGGCGATCTTCTTACCATAATGTGGTGAGGGTTTCGGAGATTTAGAAGGTTCTAGATATAAGTGGTGTTTAGACATACGTGATCAATAGTGGTTAGATACATTTAGATTATGCTCTCTTGAATGTAAGGTATGTATGTAGTCATCCATTCCGTTTCTTGATTCTTACATTAATCTTTATTACCATTAGATGAGATGATGATAATTGTGGGTTTGGTTTCCAACCGACATTCATCTCACCATCACTCTACATAACATGTAACCAAATCCCATCCATTAATAATGAAATTGAAATTGAAATTGAAATTGAAACCCCTCATATATCTAATCCAATCCCTATCATCAATTTTGGTTTTGGGTAGAGTTAGTATAAATGAAAAGTGATATAATTTTTTTTTATAAAAAATATAATAAATTATTACCAATGGATTATTAACGAAATCATTATATAAATTCCCAATAGAATTATTAGCAACGGATTATAATGAAATTATTTACCAACAAAAATTGAATTTTGATTACTAAAAATTTACCAACCATCACCTTACTAACAGAAATTACCAACGGATTCTGTTGGTGAATGAATTTAACAATGAAATTAAGGTTTTTACCAATGGAATATTCCGTTAGTAAAAAATAAAAATTATAGTGATATTTTTCATAAAAAACGATCAAATGGGATGCAAATTTTATGATTCTGGAATTGAGTATCGACTCTACTATCTGTAGCTAAGGAGTTCGATCGTGGAATTCTTTCTTTCTGTCCTTTCGGAATATGAGTGTGCGACTTGTTATATATTTTAGATCCTCGTAGAAGGAAAAGAAGAGCCTACGATCCCATTCTCGAATGAAGGCTACTATATGAAAATGGCTTTTGGTCCCTTTCGTCCAATATAATCTTTTTATGCTGGAACTTTTTCTAACTAGAAATTGAATAAGGCATTCCTTAATGTTCCTATTGTAGCTAACGACCTGTTGCTGCAGCTAAGTTTGCTGGTGCCACATCGTTGGATATTTTGAAGGAATGACCGAAGAGAAGAAGAGAAAGTAGTTGCCTATGGAGAGACTAAGCTCTATTTCAGAGATTGGACTCACCTTAGCTAAAGGAATAGGAAGAAAGAACAACCAGGGCATTGCCTTGTAGAGCTTCTAGAGTAGAGGATTCAACCCCTTTTCCCTTTACTCCGGGAATTGGACGAGTTGACTTCTGGAGAACAAAATCTTGAATTGCGTATGGTTGATTTAGACTCAAGATCAAGGTTTTCCTGGGCCAGGCACTGCAGAATCAAGAGAATAAACTAGAACGAGGTTATCAACTACTGGGATTGCTTGAAGATTTCACTTCAGTGAACCCGACGCCAAGTTGGTGAAGTTATGGGATCTTTTTTAATTGTACATTTTTCCATATTAGCTTCCACCTTCATTTCCTTAACTCTCACTAGTTGAATTCACTTTCAATGCACTCATGATCCAAAATATTTCTTTTGCGTGTTTCCTTATTCAATGATATATATAACCGTAGTGACATAAGAAATTCAACAATGCAACTAATTAATTTGCAAATGGTTGCAACTTAATTCATATACATACATATAGTGAAAACACACACGTAAAAAAAAAAAAAGATAAAAAAGAAATTATTCAACCACATTAATTCATTTCACCATCATTCACGACGAACATACATCACTTTTTTTTTCATTATTCATTTTATTTGTAGCTAGGTAGCATCATCAAGCCACTCGATGATAACTTTATTTAAGTAGACAAATAAAAAAGCCAGAGGATATTTCCTGTATACTATCAATTTATTTTACTTCTAATATAATATATCTTACTCACATAATATTTTTATTTCCTGTATTTCGAATGCGGTAGCAACCATGCAAATACACACAAGCATGATACATGCCATGCATGTCAAGGAGAAAACATATTCCACAAGAAACATGGAGTATAATGTATATTAATTCTCTACCAAATGAAATAATAAAATGAATACAAATAGAAGTGTAAGGCAGAATACTCATTTATTCATTAATAAAATGAATACAAATAGAAGTGTAAGGCAGAATACTCATTTATATAATGATGACAAGACATTTGTTTTTAAGAAGGGTTAAACTTTTATATGCTTAGATTTAACCAAATTTTTAAATGCTCAAATTTTAGTGATAAATGTTAAAATGTACAAAATGTCGAAAATATTCTTGACTCGATTCGTGACTTGATTTAAAAGTTTTAATCGAATCATGAATATGTACAATCGAGTCATGAAAATATGTACAATCAAATTATATATTTTAATCTTGTTATTCTTTACTTCTTTAAATTAGAAATTTGAGACAGAGGTCGCCGTCCAAATCGTTTAGTAAAACAAACAAGAAAGATACATAAGATATACATGTGTATTTAAATACTGAATAATTAAAGAGACAATGGAGTAAATTTGGCGCTATATAAATGCAAGTATTACCATGTAACATGCATCAAGCAATCTTGTTTACAAATCAAGTATTGAATAAAGGCGAGGTAGGGATACATCAATAATTCGATAAATATGGCAGGATTACCCGACAGGTTGGTCGCTCAAGTGGCCTTTAAGGCGGGCGGAAATGTGTTTAACGAACTCATTGGTAAGAGGCCACATCACTTTGCTAAAGTCACCCCTGGTAAAATCCAAGGTTGTGATTTGCATCACGGCGAACATGGAACTGATGGAGCTGTCATCGAGTGGAAATACACCCTAGGTAACTCAATTCCTTCTAAATTTCATATTATTAATTGAAGGCAAACACTTAAATGAGACCGTCTTACGAAATAATGTTAGATAGGAAGCAAGACATATTTAAAATCAAATTATAAAAATAAACACTTTGCTTTTAATTTGAGATTTTTTTTTAATTTTTGAAAAAAGCATTATCAATATACTATGTATGCAATAAGATATCATGAAGCTTTTGAAATTTGGAAGATTATAAGAACTGCATGATTAGTGTTATAACATGCAGTCATGCGTGAATTTGAAAGATTGCGTTTTTATAAAATCGAATATAAAAACTCCTAAAGAAGGAGTGTTTGAATTTTGTATATACTCATAGATGGAAAAGAACAGACAGCGAAGCAAGTGCTTAAGGACGTAGACGAAGAGAAGAAGCAAATCTCATATAAAATGATCGGAGGAGATCTGTTGGAATTGTACAAGAACATGGTGATAACCGTGCACGTGGAGACGAAGAATGGCGTCGACTTCATTACATGGACCATAGACTACGAGCTGATCAGTGCCGAGAATCCTCACCCAATCTCACTCTTGAACTTCTTTATTGAATTCACCAAAGAAGTGGAGGCTCACATCTTCGGATAAATTATTGTTTCAATGATCATTCACCATTTATGATATTATCCTCTGGTTTGTTGTTTGTCTACTTAAATAAAGTTAGCATCGAGTGGCTTGATGATGCTAGCTACAAATAAAATAAATAATGAAAAAGTCATGTATGTTCGTTGTGAATGTGATGAGAGCTTGGTGAAAAGAATTGAAGTACGTAGTTGGAGTATTATATGTATATTTATTTTTCTTATTTCTTTTGACTTGTGTGTTTTCACTATGTGTGTAATTGTAACGAGTATAATGTGAATTAAGTTGCAACCATTCGCAATTGCTTTTTAATAGTTTTAGTTCTTGTCCAAATTTCTATGCGGGACATCATTGATATATCATTGAATGAGTAGAAAGATTGTGGATGAGTGCATTGAAATCTAAAGTAATATAATATCAAATTGAAAAAGTCAAAATTGTGATAATTTTTAATTTACACCCTTATATTTGATTACTATAAGTCATTTTGAATCTCATCCATTCATCACATTATTGAATCTCATCCATTCATCATAATTATGAGATTAGATCTTGGCCATTAATTTGATACATTATTTAAAATTTACCTTATTTAATTTTTATCATAATGATACCATATTTAATTAATTTTAATTTTACGATTTTAAATTTTCCTCTTATTTATTTCAGCAAAATTTAATTTATTATTTATGGTACTAACAATTAAGTTTATATTATGATTTATTTTTGTAATTATAATTATAATGTATTTTTTGAAGCTATAATGTAGTTTGAAACTATAATGTAGCTTTAACAATTAATTCATTATTAAATTATTTTCATCTTTATTAATAATTTTAAATTAATATTATTGGTCCTAACATCTTAATAATTTTAAATGGGCATGTGTAATCAACGGGTATTGATAAATGAGTTTGGAACGGTATAATTTTGAATTAATATTATTGGTCCTAACATCTTAATCATAATAATTTTAAATGAGTATGTGTAATCAATGGGTATTGAAAATGGGTTTGGGACGGATATGAGTATCATAATATTTTTTTTAATGAAACGGGTACGAATATTAATATCATTGGTCCTAACATCTTAATAATTTTAAATGGATATGTATAATCAACGGGTATTGATAAACGAGTTTGAGATATGTATGAGTATAATAATATATTTTATATATTCAATCAAAAATTATAAATTTTTATATCATATTTTTGTGATAGAATTATATTATATTATATTTATTTTATATTTAATTAGTAACAGTATAAGTTGATATAAAATATTAATTTTAATCAATAAAAAAGTACTTTAAAAATAGTATTAAATGGGTATGAGTAATTTATGGGTATTGATAAAAGATTTTGGGACTGATACAATTATTAAATTATTTTCTTCATTATTAATAATTTTGAATTAATATTATTAGTCCTAACATCTTAATAATTTTAAATGGGTATGTGTAATAAACGGGTATTGATAAACGGGTTTGAAATTATTTATTTATACATGGGTACAAGTATTACGAAATAAACAAGAATATTATATAATTAATAAACATAAATATTTATTATGTTAAAAAATATATAATTATTTTATAAAAACGCTCAATATTTATTATTACTTTCTTTCGTTATATATTTAAAATACATTTTTTCTTAATATTCTTACTGCTAAAAAGAAACATACTAGCATGAATTGAGGGATTGTATATTATATAAAAATTCAAATTCAGATAAATTATATGTGAAGATATACTTATTTTATAAAAATGTACACATAAAATGGTTTATCTAAAAGGCATGTTTTAATCTTCTCCTCATGTGGTTTAAATAACATCAGAACACCTTAAATTAGGTGGGCTAGCCCAGCCACCTGGCCACTAGACTTCTCACACAAGTGATTGACCCGGGTTCGATTTTCATTGGGAACGAATAAGAGGAGAGTTATAAGGAGACTTGGAGAATAAAGGTGTATGGAGACTTGGTGAACTAACTACTAATTATACTAACAACTAACTTTGTCCAATAAAAAGATATCAGAACACATTAGTTGCTTGGAGAATAAAGGTGTATGGAGACTTGGTGAATTAACTACTAATTATACTAACAAATAACTTTGTCCAATAAAAAAGATATCAGAACACTTTAGTCCCGTGCAACGTGCAAACGGTTCAAACGCTAGTTAAGTGAATTGCAATGTTTAATTGAGTAAAAAATATTTATTATTTGTTAACATACCAATCAATCAGATAATTAATCCAACTATATACTAATAATAATTATTAATATTCTTTAAGAAATTAAAGTACTGTAATAATATCGAGCCAAGTGAAAAATAGATATGTCGAATTCCGCATTTTATGGATCTTGTAAGTTGTAATGATTGTTATCCATTTTCTAAAGTATGTTTCATATTATGGGTTATTCTAAAATAAAATTAAAAAACAATTATATGCAGTTAGGAGATCTTTGATTAAGATTTTAAAAATTAGATTTTGATTTTAAAAATATAATAATAATAATAATAGTATGTTTGTTTTGGACTTTAAATATCATAAGTTTTAACTTTACGTTAAATCAATAAATAATAAGGTACTCAATCCATCCAAAAATATGATTTGCATACTTTCATTCAATCCGCTAAAAAAAATTGCATATTGTTCACTCTTTTCTCACTAAAAGAATATTTTATCCTCAAATATCAATGGATAAATAGTTGTATCTAGTAAGTGTGACTAAGTTACATATCAAACCCACAAGATAATATTCTAGTGATAAATAAATCCTAATTATGATTATTTCTATTTAAGATAATTCACAAGTTTTTGAAAATGAAATAATAACTAATAAATTGAAAATAATTAAATAAAATATATGTCGAGAAATCAATCAAATATTTCAAGACATGCTATGACAATCTAGTTCAATCATGCCAATTAATTTTCTAGACCCAAACTTTACGTTCATACGAACACTTATAAGAATAATCACTCAAGCATGCACCAAACTACTTTGGCACTAAAGGGCCAAGGAAGCATTGGGCCTCCTGGAATTTTGAAAATGTTTAGTGTAGTGTGTAATAATTATTCCATAATAATTTTAAGCCACGGCGGTTCTCCATGCTCTCAAGTCTCACCCATGACACTCTATTCTTCCTTTTTTTATTTTCAATTTATCATTATAATAATTATTTTTCTCATTTTTTGTTTAATTGATTTTATCTCTTTTCTCTTCTTTTAATTTTTTTCCCATCATTTTATTACTAGTAAAATACATGTATGGATTAATGATTTACAAATTAAAAAGAAACGTATGATATTTTAATAGGTATCGGGTAAGTTTTAATCGTTTTGTGTGAGCTCATATAGAAATATTATTTGTTTTGGGTGTGTTTTATCCATAAAAAATGAAAATAAATTACTTGTAGTTGAACATACTAAAATGACAAAATGTATATCTTCAAGTGAGACGTAGGAAGTATATACATTATACTCCATATTATATTTGGGCCCCCATGAACAAAAATCATGGATCCGTCATTGGGTGTATCAGGTGCACTTTATAATAGACCTCAATTTAGTTGCTCTCAATTAGTGATGCTCTATTCGATTACGAAAGGATTTGCAATTCTTATCGTAATTTCGAGTTAAACTAGGATGCATCTAGTAATAATCGTCAAATAAAAAATTAATCAATAATCACCCTTAAATTAAATTAAATAATTAAAATTATAAAAATTTTTAAGAAAAAACTATAATCTAAAAACTAACCTATCAAACTTAGGTGAACCGGTTTTGGCGCACCATATAATAATCCCTTAATAATTTCCGATTAAAAAAAAAAGCTCTTGTGTAGACGTTTAAAAACTGAATTTGTTCTTGGCAAATAATAGTGCGAGATTATTTTATGTAATGAGTTCATTACACATAAAAAGTGGAGTAATATTTTAAATAAGAGTTTATTTTGTGTAAATCCATTATATGATATACTCAAATAGAATATACTGTTGGATATAAAACAATTAGATCCATAACACCTTAGTCCCTAACATGATTAAACAAGATTCATAAAATAATTAAATATAGGAATACCTGAATTCATTGATCTTCTTATGCGAAATTAAACAGAAAATCAGCAGGTGTAGCAGCTGTAAGGCCTTCCTCAACTAAGCCTCTGGATTTCCCTCAGGATCTTCGTAATCTCTTCAGATGGGGAAAGAGAGAACTGCGTGTGGCTTAATATCGGGACCATAACCTAGGGTATCTATATATGTTACTCAAACAGGCCACCCATAATCACCTGATTAAGTAATATTGGGTATCTACTCATTGGCCCATATCAAATAATGTAGCCCATGGACTTTTACTTTATTTTAATCACTTAATTAAGCCCAACATATTATTTGAATAGCTAATATAATTGAATATTAATATATTGCCCACAATTAAGTTATATAGGAAATATAAATTTCCTAACAATCTCCCACTTGGGCTATATATTACTTTCCGAAGACAATTATATTAAGAATCCTTAGTGCACAACTTTATGCTATTCATTCAGACTACCTTCAACAATCTGGTCCATCTCATATACTAACAATGAAATTACCACGGCATTCACTACATTGCTATTCATGGTTAAACCCCGATAATCACCATATTAATATACTTAATGACATAGATCAAATATGATGAGTAGCATGGAAATTACATGCAAAATGTGATTAACAACATGTCTATTTCCAACTGGTCCAACTTTAAACTTTAGTGAGATCAATCCACAATGCAAATATCACAAAATGGAAATTAACTTAAGTGAATTCAGAACAAACCAAAAGGTCATCAACTATATTGTATAGAATTCCGAATGTCTTAAATATGAAGTTCAATACATAGAACATAAATTCCCACTAAACTAAGGTAACATCAGAAATAACACCCATTTGAGCAGTATGCTCATGAAACACCTTCGGGGTTAATGCCTTAGTGAATCTGTTAGCATGCTGTCTGTTCCTATGTGTTCAACAGTAAATTGTTTATTCTGAACTCTCTCCTTAACAACAAGGTACTTAATTTCAATGAATTTTGATTTAGCAGCACTTCTGTTGTTATTGGAGTATAACACTACTGAACTATTATCACAACACATTTTCAACGGTCTTTCGATACCATTAATCACACGCAGCCCAGTGACAAAGTTCCGTAACCATATTGCATGATTGGATATTTCATAACAAACAATGAACTCTGCAGCCATGGTGGAAGAAGTTACAAGAGTCTGTTTGGCAGACTTTCAAGAAATAGCTCATCCAGCCAACGTAAACACATAACCTGATGTGGAACGCTTGCTATTTTGACATCCAGCAAAATCAAAGTCAGAGTATCCAACGATCTCCAAATTCTTCAACCTCCGATAAGTGAGCATATAATCCATTGTTCTCTTTAAGTAACGCATTACGCGTTTGGCCGCTTTCCAGTGTTGCTCTCCTAGATTGCTTAAATACCTCCCCAAAACTCCCACTATAAATGCTATATCGGGACGAGTGCAAACTTGAGCGTACATAAGACTTCCTACTGCCGACGCATAAGGAATCTTTTACATCTCATTTTTCTCATGATCATTGCTGGGGCACTGCTTAAGACTGAATTTTTCTCCATTAGCCAGAAGGGTGTCTAGTGGTTTGCTTTCTTTCATGGCAAATCTTCCTAAAACCATATCGATATAGCTCTTTTGCGATAATCCAAGGATACCTCGAGAACGATCTCTAAGTATTTGGATTCCTAATACAAAAGAGGCGTCACCAAGATCTTTCATTTCGAATTTCTTCGCAAGAAATCTCTTAGTTTCGTGCAATAAGCCTATATCATTACTTGCAAGAAGAATATCATCGACATACAAAACCAAGAAGATATATTTACTCCCACTGAACTTACAGTATACACAATCATCAACATTTACCTCAAAACTAAAAGAGGTGATGATTTGTTGAAACTTGCGATACCATTGACGGGATGCTTGCTTGAGACCATATGGTGTAGCTCCAAGTCAAAATGTGCTACAAGCGCCATGATAGTTCTGAAAGAGTCTTTCGAAGAAACTGGAGAGAAAGACTCTTTGTAGTCAACGTCTTCCTTTTGAGTGAAGCCTTTAGCGACTAGACGAGCCTTATATCTTTCGATATTGCCTTTTGAATCCATTTTGGTTTTAAATATCCATTTACAACTAATGGGTTTCACACCTTCAGGCAATTCGACAAGATCCCAAATTTTATTGTCACTCATAGACTTCATCTCATCTTTTATGGCGTCAATCCATCTCTGAGAGTTAGAACTATGCATGGCTTGACCAAAAGTGACAGGGTCATCTTCGGTCAAACCAACGCCATCCTCATGTTCTTGTAGAAATACTATATAATCATCTGAAATAGCATTTTTCCTCTCTCTAATGAATCTCCTTAATGGCACTTCTTAAGGTGGTTGAGTTTGTTCATCAGCTAATGGAGGAAGGATTTCAATGTTGTCTTGATTTGGAATAATGTTTTCCATATGAGTCTCTGGAGTTTTTTCTTGAGCAATGATTGGTAAAGTTACTAAATCATTGTCAACTCCAGGATCTTCCTCAAAGACAACCTTTCTCATAATATCTTCCCTCCCAAACTCAATATTCTCAAGAAATTTGGCATTTCCCTTCTCGAAAAAGGTTCTTGATGTGGGATGGTAAAATTTAAACCCCCGTGAATGCTCAGAGTAACCAACAAAATAACAGCTTACCGTTCTTGATTCCAGTTTTCCTTCATGTGGCTTATAAGGCCATGCTTCAGCTGGACAACCCCAAATGTGTAAGTGCCTAATGCTAGGTTTCTTGCCTATCCAAAGTTCATAAAGGGTTTTCGAAACTGCTTTACTTGGTACTCTATTGAGAATGTATACTGCTGTTTTCAAGGCTTCTCCCCAAAGAGACTCTGGCAAGGAGGAATGACTTATCATACTCCTTACCATATCTTTAAGAGTCCGATTCTAACGTTCAGCAACACCATTCATGCGAGGAGAACCCGACATAGTGTATTGCGGAATAATTCCACATTCTTTGAGGAAAAGTACGAAGGGTCCTGGACGTTGTTCTCCTGATCCATCAAACTGACCGTAGTATTCACCTCCATGATCAGATCTGACAGCCTTAATTTTCTTACCAAGTTGAAGTTCAACTTTAGCTTTGAAAGATTTGAAAACATCCAATGATTGAGATTTCTCATGAATCAGATATAGGTAGCCAAAACGAGAGTAGTCGTCTATGAACGTGATGAAGTAATGTTGCCCATTCCATGGTGCTATAGGGAATGGACCACATATATCAGTGTGAATAAGTTCTAAGACTTCTTTAGCTCTTTCGGCTCCTAATTTCCTCATATTAGTTTGTTTCCCTTTTATACATTCAACGCAGACTTGAAAATTTACAAGATTTAAGGGATTAAGGATTCCATCAGACAGAAGCCTTAGAATTCTTTGTTTAGAAATATGGCCTAAGCGCTTGTGCCACAAAATGGCAGAATCTTTTGAAAATTTTCTCTTTGTACCTCTTGAATATGTTTGCAGAATAACATTATTGGAATTTATAAGATCAAGCATGTAAAGATTATCAATTAAATGGCCATCACCAATAAAATTGGAATTTTGAAAGAGACATACTTTATTATTTCCAAAAGACCAGGAAAATCCCAGTTTATCCAAAGCAGAAATAGAAATCAAATTTCGTCTAAAAGACGGCACAACAAATATCTCAAACAAGTCTAAATAACAGCCACTTTTTAAATTCAATCTAAAGGTTCCAATAGCCTCTACTGCAACTTTATTGCCATCGCCCACAAAGATGAATCTTGAAGCATCATTTGGCAGCCGGCAACTTAGGCAACCCTGCTAAGACATACTTATGTGAGTAGTAGCACCAGAATCTACCCACCAAGTATCTTTAGGTATAAAGGATAAATTAATCTCAGAACAAACCAAAGTAAGAGGTATACCCTTCTTAGCACGCCATGCAGCATACTTGGAGCAATTTTCTTAAAATAATCCCACTTCTTGCAGAAGTGGAATTTATCATCCTTAGGTTCAACCTTTTGCTTCTTCTGCTCTGAAGCAGTAACCACAGTACCCTTTTGCTCTGAAGCAGCAACCACAATACCATTAGGTCGATTTCTTTTCTTGCCTTGAGCATTTGCAGCCAAGTGAGCACTTTCAACTCTATATCTCTGCACTCTCTCTTCCTCTTTCACACAGTAAGATATAAGCTCATTAAGAGACCATTTGTCCTTTTGAGTATTATAACTCACTTTGAATTGCCCAAAGTGTGCTGGAAGTGAGATCAGAACCAAGTTCACAAGCAAATCATCAGAAATGTCTAACTTGAATGCCTTAAACTTTGATGTGAGATTAGACATTTCCATGATGTACTCCCTTATGTTCCCTTTGCCTCTGTACCTCATGGAGACAAGTTAAGCCAAAAGAATACTTGCCTCCGCCTTGTCATTTTTGGCAAAGTATTGCTCAATAGCCTCAAGGAACGATTTGGCATTTTTGTTATTAGCAATAGAGCCCCTAAACGCCTCCGGAATGGAGCACTTTATGATCATCATGCACATTCGGTTTGATCGATCCCACTTCTTAATTTTAGCCTCATTTGAATTCTCAGCAGTAGCAGTGGGTCGATCAGACCGAAGAGCCAGATCCAAATCCATACAGCCAAGAACAATCTCAAGGGTCTCTTTCCAGGTCTTAAAGTTTATCCCATTAAGTATGGGATGTTATTGATTTGTTGAGATAAGTTAGGAGCTGTAGCAACAGAAATTAAATAGAGAACAAATTAAGTATCTCACAAAACATTCATGTCATAAAGCAAATTATGAACGAATAAGTAAAATAAATTGGGGACCCATCTTAAGACACCAAGTGTAACATTAACCTCGTTTATAGACAAAAATTAACTACAGTGGTAATCTTGGTGCAACAATCAAGTATTGATAATAAGTTCTGTCAAACAAGAGTCTATCTATGGACCGACTAATGTTCACATGAACAATCCAAATAATTATCACATACTTATTATCACATGTGTGTTATTATTTTTTCAAGCTGTTCCTACCTATGGGCCGAAGACAGAACACATAAATAATTTCACACCTATCTATGTAATATCAATAAAGTCTTTCTCCACAGACGGAGATTGCTTCGGCAACATGGTGCTTCAATTGACTAAATTGAAAAATTACTAGACTAACTAAATAAATATTTAAAATATTAAATTTAATTGAACGACATTGAACTGTCTACCCAATTTAAATAAGTTCATTATGGGTTCTGAATGAGATTTATAAATTAAATCTCTATTAATTTTTTTTATGGGTTCTGAATGACATTAACATGTCTTCCCAATTTTAATAAAAGCCTAGAAAATCAAATTAGACTTTACATAAGGTACAATAGAAAGGATAAATTAATTATTTCGCCCCCAGGGCATAGCTCAAGTGGTAGAGAGGAGGGTGAAAAGGTCTTCCAACTGAGTTTGGTTGCTGCAGGGTGGGGGTTCAAATCCTGCATTTGGCATGGATTTGGCCCCTTGCAAGCACAAGTTAAACAGTGAACCCTCTCTATAAGTCACTTGAGGCACATCCTGCGATTTACCTCCTCCACCAATCCCCAGGGCAGGGGCGGTGGGGACCCCTAATGGTGGGGTACAACATAAATTAATTATTTCAAACCACATTCAAAAGTGCTTTAATAGGACATGTACATAAAATTCAGAATGCATTACTGATCAAATCGCTAGAGTATTATAAATAATCAATAATAATAGTACTCCGACATATATTAATCATCTAATAAAAATTGCATAAAAAAAATTATTCACTCTACGTTGACAATCTTATGTATACTGTAGAATTGACAATCTTATGTATACTGCAGAATTGTACATTTAATCATGATTGTCACTGGATCCATAAAAATGGCAATTCAATGTCCCGAATTAATTGGTTAATCCAAATGGGTTAACAATACAAAAATCATGAATATATTATTAGGATTAATTACTCCAAGGTACACACTTTGTACCCCTAATTACTATTAAATACATTAACTTAAAATAATTATTATTATACACAAAATATTAAAGTAAAATACCAAATATACCCCTAAACCCATACACCTTTAAACCACAAATCCCACCCACCGTCGGACCACCACCGGACCACCTGCCGGACCGCCGCCGCCGGCCGGCCGCTGGAGCACTGCCGGAGCGCCGGCCAGCCATCGGAAAAGTCGTCGGACCGCCGCCACTGCCGCCGAAGGTCCGCCGGACCACCACATTTTTTTACTGCACACACTTTTTTTTTGCTGCACACACTTTTTTTCTACTGCTCACACTTTGCTGCACATGAACACTTGCTGCACACAACATTTATGTGCAGCACATTTGTAGGAGTAATATTGGAATATCACTATATATTTTTGTAGTTGGTAGTAATACTTTTGTATGTTTGTATCTTATAGTAATTAAGAGTTTTTTTGTGTACCTAGTAGTAATCCTCTCATATTATTATCATTAAATGAATCCGAGACAACAATACAAGTTTGCAAATTTAATATGCCACACACTGCAAATTATAATGATTTTTTTAAAACTTTCACGAAATTCATGGCCAATTTACAATTAATGGCTTCTGAAATTTCTGAATGATACTTGTGTATTAAATCAATTTATCATGTGGATTTCAATTATAAATATTTAACTAATAAAAAAAATATATAATATTGATCACACTGTAACACACATGACCCAAAAGAATATATGGCATATTTATTGATGATTCAGACGTGAATAAGGCCATTATTGACCATGCGAAATTTAATTTAAAAAGTCAAAATGAATTAATCGTTCACTAATATTTTCTAAAGCATTCGTATCAAATGACCGATTAATCAATACCAGTTTACGATTTCAATTGTTAAGAAAAATAATTTTATACCGATCTCAGATAATCACAATTAGGGTGGCTCTGATACTACTTATTGGATATAAAACAATTAGATCCATAACACCTTAATCCCTAATATGATTCAACAAGAACCATAAAATAATTAAATAGAGAAATACCTGAATCCATTGATCTTCTTATGCGCAATTAAACAGAAGATCAGCAGATGTAGCAGGTGTAAGGTCTTCATCAACTAAGCCTCTGGATTTTCCTTAGGACTTTCGTAATCTCTTCAGATGGGGAAAGAGAAAACTGCGTGAGGCTTAGTGTCAGGGACCATAACCTAGGGTATCTATATATATATTACTCAAACAGGCCACCCATAATCACCTGATTAAGTAATATTTGATATCTACTCATTGGCCCATATCAAATAATGTAGCCCATGAACTTTTACTTTATTTCAATCACGTAAATAAGCCCAACATATTATTTGAATAGCTAATATAATTGAATATTAATATATTGTCCACAATTAAATTATATAGGAAATATAAATTTCCTAACATAGTAATACATAGTATATAAATAAATATATACACGTTATAAAAGTAATACATAGTATATAAATAAATATATACAACCAACTTTTTATTTATTTATTGAATTATGAGACACTCTTTTGTCAGACAGGTGGATCCATCATTAAAGTATGCTTATTTGTAGTTAAAGTATGTCAATAATAAATCATACTCCCTCCGTCCCACAGTACGGTTCACGTTTACTGTTTCACGTTATTTAAGAAAAGTTATACTTTTTGACCAACTTTATTAACTTTAGAGGGTATTGTAGTATTTTTAGGTAATAAAAAAATATAAAATAATGGTATGTGTGTGAAAAATGGGTGACGAATTTGAAATTAAAGTAACTTTTGAGGTTGTTGGATAAATTGATTTTTTCTTTTTTGGGGTGTGAAGGGTATTGTGGGACAAACAAATGAGGAAAGTGTGAAGGATTTTGTGGGACGGAGAGAGTATTATATATAATACTAACGTCGAGTAAACTTTAACACGTCTTACAAACCGTCCCACGTAAGTAACGTCTCACAAGAAACATTATCTTGAATTATAACTAATACTCCATAACAAGTTATTTACGCAATGTTTTCAATTTTGAAATTCGGTTTTTGGGTTTCAAAATCTATATTCAAAATTTCAAAATTACATCTATATACAACAATTATAACCCCAATTAAAGAAAAAATGAGAATTTCTTAATATACGAATTTATTATATAGATAAAGTATATTTATAAGTAATTAAAATATATTTGTAGTAAATTATATTATAATAATATAAAATTATACTTTGATGCATTATTTATCATATTTTGTAAAAGATGTAAATTGTTACATTTGAATTGAAGCTCAAAATGATAAAATGATGACCTTTTCACGGAGGGAGTACTAAAATAAGTCAGACAAAATTTGCGTGTCCCTGAACAAACCGTGCAGTTAAATTCGACGGTCTAGAACGTTGTATTATTTAATATTAAATATTGTATCATTAAGTATAAAAAAATATACCTTTAATTTTTCAAGGAAAGAATTTTTTTTCTTATCACAAACATTAGTGGGTGAGACCGTCTCACATGAGATCATTTTACACATTTCGCTATAAAATATTATCACTTTTTATTTATAATATAAATTGCTCCTGAAATTTGTCAATATTAATACTATGTAATTTGAACGGACTATTTCATTAAAAATTAATATACTTATAATTTAAAGTGTATATTCTTTCAAAGAAAATGCCATACTCCCTCCGTCCCGGATAAAGAGGTGCATTTGCTTTTAACATGTAGATTAAGGAGTATTATTATTTTATATAAAGTGGGTAGATGTATGATGAGAGTGGAAATTTATATTTTCAGTCTCACAATACACTGTTTTTGTTAGAATAAGGCCATATATTCGTGTGGGATTGCGTGGTTTACGCATTTTACATGATTATGGTGCTACTAAGGTGTTTTGTTGAGTTTTGAAGGTTAAAACAGGTTAAAATGAAGTAGAACCAAAGACGAGCAAGAAACGAGTGAAAAAGAGGCTTACTCGAGTTGCAAGGCTCAACACGACTTGGCAACTCGAGTCGTGTTGGGTTCCGTAGGAGGATAGAATGCAACAGACGCGCAACATGACATCTCATGTGCAACACATCTTGCAACACAGGTCGTGTTGCGTCTGTTCCAAGCCGTGCTGCATGTCGTGTGAGGCAGAGCAGTGTCAAAAAATATCCAGAGAGCTAACACGAGTTGGCAAATCATTACACGACTTGCAGCACGACTCGTGTTGGAGTCCGTAAGAAATCCAAAATCAGGGCATCGCGATATGACTTGATAGGTGAGTGCACAGTTTGATAACATGACACGTGTTAGGGCCACACGGGTTGCATTTCAAGGCAACATGAGTCATGTTGACAACTCGAGTTGGTCATCCCAACTCGTGTTGCATTAGTTTGGGCCAAAAATTGATATTTTCCCCTTCCAGTGCGTGAAAATATGTGAAAAGAGTCCAGTGGAGTAAAATTTGTGGCCCAAGATATAAAAAGGGATCAAGACACCAGGAGAGAGAGACGGATCACTCACCAACAGAACACATCATGAAATCATTTACGCACCATCCATCCATCCACCCACTCACATCAGATCATCCATCCCATCATTCTATCAGTCCGGAAGAAGATTCAAGTACAGTTGAGAGAGCCAATCCAATCGGAGAGACGGAGGGAGCACGTAAACCACATGACACTAGGATTTTATTTATTCTATTTATTTCTTCTTTTGTTGATTTTGATATGAAATTGTCAGCCATGAGGGTTGTGTGTAACCTCATGGGCTAAAACCCGTATACAGTTCTAAGAATTGAAGGTTAGGGTAGTTAAATTAGAAAATTAAACAACTCTTGTAAATTCATGCTATTAATATTCTTATTTATTTGATTAATTAAGACTTTATTTATATGTGTGTAACGTCTTCACATTATATCATTGATGTTGCCCGTGATGCTTGGTATGTTGTATTAGCTTGTGTGCATACATAATTGATATTGTCTATTTGCTAGGGATTATAGTAGTTTGTCCGTGAACACGATAATTTCAAGGGCTGGTAAACTAGATACTTGATTTTCTTAGTGGAACAATGCAATTAAGAAGTCAAGTAGGAAGTGAATAAGATTGAGTAGTATTTTCAGAGAATATATGTTAGTCAAACTGGCCATCCAAACGTTCTTTAAGTTTACATTATTAGTATCTAGGAATGAGGTTCAAGATTAATCACACATCTTTTGATATAAATTGAATAATACTATTAACTTGAAATCGAATTGAATCATATTTGATGGGTTAATAGGGATTAGTGATGTATTTCCATTAACATAGCATGAATGAACAATAGACGTCTAGGAAACCAAATCAATTGCACTACACCTGATATCTTAGAGATGTTATTTCTATCTTAATTCACTCTCGAATAATTCTTCTTGTTTTTATTTATTAAGTTATTTATTATTTCAGCACTTTAGATATTAAAATTCAAATCTTGAAATTGGTTACATTAATTCTAGTTGAATAGTAATTTAAGATAATAGATAATTAACTGTCTTCAAAGGGAACGATATTTTTTAACTTGGGTACTTGCTATTACAATTGATATCCTTATACTTGGGGATTTAGCTGGAGTGCGCAAAATACGCCAAACAAGTTTATGGCGCCGTGCTGTCGGGGACAATTTTAATTATTTGTATGCTTTTATTTCTTATTTAATTAAAATATTTCTTTTGAGATTTAATTATCTTTACCTTGAATCTTTCTTGAAGTTGCATGCATACCAGGTCAAAGAAGGAAACGTAAGATCTCGAATTTGATCCGGAGGTTGAAGCGTCTATGAGAAAAAGGAGAGGAGTAGCGAAGAATCTCAAAGCACCTCCTAAGGCTGCTAAGGTACCAATTCCAAAAAAGAAAGTTAACACACTGGAACCTAAAGCAATTGTAGAGGAGGAAGAAGAGAAGATTAAAATCAGGCTGTCCCAAAAGAGGCTGAATCATGAACAGAATTAGAAACAGCGGCTATGGGAGAAAGAGTGACACATGAGGATGACATCGTCATCCGATGACGTTCAAGTCCACCAACTTAGGAGGATCATGTGTAGTTGGAGCCATTCAAGCTGATGAAGCGAATGACATAAGGCCAGTCCTGATTAATATGGTGGAGAAAAACTCCTTCGCCAGAGGTGTTTTTGATGAACCATACGGACATCTGAAGCGCTTCAATAGGTACATGGATACAGTTAAAGCCGCTGATGCTACTAATGGCAGATGAAAGATGAGTCTTTTTCAATTTTCTTTGGTTGACAAGGCGAGGGAGTGGTATGACAAATTGGCAGGAGATAGTTGCTCTAATTGGACTGAGTTGCAGCAGCTGTTTGTTGATCGTTTTATGCCACCGGGTAAGATTCTTGCACTGAAGCAAGAAATCAATCAGTTCTAGCAGAGAAGATATGAATCATTTGGAGAGGCTTGGGAAAGGTTTACTGATGCATTGAGGAGATGCCCACAGAATAGATTCAAAAAGTCTCAGCTCATCAATGTCTTCTACAATGGCATCGACAATGAATCAAGAGTGTTAGTTGATGCATCTGTTGGAGGAATGATTTTTGGCAAGACGTCAAATATCGTAGAAAAGCTGTTCGATGATATCTATATTAACTTTAGAGATTGGCCATCTGAAAGGATTTGAGGGACTTACATACTTGAAAAGGTTGCAAAGGTTGAAGAGAAGTTTTCTGAAGCTGATAAGAATGATAAAGTTGTCTCTCAGTTGGAGCAAATGAACAAACACTTGGTTACTATGATATAAGGTAATAATGGGGGAGGCAACCAAGGGCCTGCAAGTGATGATGTGGTGATGAACATTCAAGAGGTTGAGGACGCAAATTGGGCTATAGGGCAGAGTCTCCAAGGTACAAGAGCACCTTAGAATTGGCAAGGGAATAGGTACCCCAAGGGAATTCCAACCAAAGGAATAACCAAGGGGGAGGTCCTAGCAATCAAGGAGGATGGCAGAATCAAAAGAGGCATGAGAAATTTGCTTATTCAAATCTGAATAATACAATTCAATACCCTCTGAATTTTGATCATGGAGCCAAGAATGAAGAAGGGAAGCCCAGTATTGATGATGTGTTGGCAAAATACATGCAGAAGAATGATGCTGACATCAACAAGATCAATAACCGCATAGTACTCATGGACTCTAATATGACAAAATAGAATGAGGAAGTGAACAAGCAGTTGCAGAGTCTTACATATTCTATGGGTCAGATCTCAACCATGGTAAATCAGCAGCAGCAGCAATTTCAGAAAGGGAAGTTTCCTTCAGATATAGCAATCAACCCGAAGGAGAGTGCAAAAATAATCACCTTGAGGTCAGGGAAATAGTACGAGGGTCCAGAACTGATGCAAGACAAAATAGAGGATGAGCAAGGTCGCTTGGCCACTAGCTCGGAACCAGTTCAAGCCAAGCCAGGATTGGGGGTTGACCAAGTAGAGCCAAGCAGCATTTCTGCAAATCAGACAGAGCCTCAGGGTACAGTTCAACCTCAGCTAGATACAAGCTCACCTCCAGGGTTCCCTACGCGTCCAAATACTGAAGTGAACTAATCTGATCAAGCCATCACTGATAAAAATGGCAGCAAATGAAGAAGTTGAGAGAAATGGATGAGTGTTCGAAAAAGATAGTTTGGGTCTCCCAAAAACAAGGATAGCAATTCAGTTTCCTCAAAGATTGTTGTCAAAGAGCCTTGATGAGAATTTCAGAAAGTTTGCTGAGATAATGAGGAACATCCATATCAGTATTCCCTTTTCAGAGGCCTTAGATCAGATGCCTTACTATGTAAGGTTTATCAAATAGCTCATCTCCAGAAAGAGAAATTTGAACAGTGTAGAGACGGTAAACCTGACAGAGAACTGTAGCTCCATTATTCAGAGAAACTTACCAGAAAAGTTGAATGATCCAGGTGGCTTCATCATTCCTTGTGAGATAGGAAAAGGACCTACAAGGAGAGCATTGTGTGATCTGGGAGCCAGTATAAATTTGATTCCCCCTTCAGTTTTCAAGAAGCTTGGTTTGGGGAATTTGAAACCTACATCTGTGGCCTTGCAGTTAGCAAATAGTGTTGGATTGTATACTAAAAGTCTAGCTTTAGTATGAACAATGTCATAACAATATTTGAAATGAGAATCATTGATCAAATGATTGCATCATATAATTTATTTTATATGCATGATGCAATAGTCCATTTACTTTATACTGTAAATAATATGTTGTGCGACAACACGCAGAAGATCATATTATCGGTTTCCTTATAAAGTATAAACAGATGCTCACAACTGAGATAGACGGGGACTCTCTATCGGTATGGTTATAGTGAGGTTTGGTATTAGCTTGTCTTGGCTATAGAATCACATTAGTGCACTTGTGTATATTGAGCAGGACCGCCTGAGATCGTTCGACTTATACTGACTTATAGTAGAACTTGATCTCTGTTATTATGGAAGTTCGTACTCTTAATCCCTATACAATAACCTCGACACGTAGGGCAGTATGTATTTCTTTGATTCATCAATGGGTGAGATTTATAAGTATTAAATCAATATACTCGGTGAGTTGGGAAGTAGTGCTGTCTCTATGGTGTGCTGTTGATTGTAGAAGGAATCCATGTCCGTCATAGGTTGATGATGTCCCCTTGAGGAGCTCATAAGGTTTATCATGTAAATCTTGCAAGTGGATTAATTTCCGACATGATAATAAGGTTGAGTGGTACTACTCTCGGATGAGATATTAATTAATTTGAGTTGTCAGTAACTTAATTAATTAATGGACATTGTATATCTTAAACATGGGGAGACCATCGGGCTCATAATAAGAAGGTGCCCAGAACATAATTTTGGGATTGGACGGGTAGTGCAGTAATAATATTTTAGTGGACTATATTATTATTATTGGATTTAATTAAAAGCTTTGGGCTAAGCTTGGTTAATTAAATTCAATTGAGGCACAGTCCAATTTCTCCTCCTGGTCCCTAATGTAGCCCAAGTATATAAGTCATCTCAGTTCCTGTTAAACCTAAGAGAGTGCCTCATTTGACATACGGGAGAAAACAGAGAGCAGATTTGAGAGAACTCTGGGGATTGTTGACCACCCAACACCAGAGTTGACTTTGGGACATACGGTAGAAGATCAGAGGTGTTCTTCACTGCTGTTCATCCTCTACATCAACCCAGAAGTACGGTAAACATATTTTAATTGCTTCCGCTGTTATCGTTTATCTGAAATCCTAACGGATCACGTTGGACCGCACGATCCAATTGCCAACAATTGGTATCAGAGCGTTGGTTTCGTAGTGAAACATGAGACGTTAGGTTGTATTTAGCCATACGTGTGTTTATGGTCGGATTGATAGCATGTATGAATCTGATTATTTGATTATATAATTTAATCTGGATGATACCACATGAGTTTTATACTGTTATTGTTATTCACCATAGTATCTAATTTGGTATATGGTATGTGTGATTGCTGCTAATTGTTTATTGCTGTTCAAATCATACAATCTCCCTGCTATCACACTGGATACATCTAAACACACACACACGATGTATGATGATGGTGGTGGCGAGGTGCATCGATCACAACAATAATGACTATCTGGCCCACGAGGAGTACATCAGTCAGTCGGAAGAATGCTTAAAGTGTTGGCAATTGGATCGTGCGGTTCAACGTGATCGTTAGGATAAACAGGCAAACAATAACAGCGGAAGCAATTAAAACTTGTTTACCGTACTTCTGGGTTGATGTAGAGGATGAACGTTGCAGAGAACCACCTCTCGATCTTCTACTGTATGTCCCAAGTGTGATCCTGCTGTTGTGTGGGCAACAGTCTGCAGGATCTCTCAATCTGCTTCTTTTCCCTTCTCTCACCAAAAGAGGCGCAGGAATTAACTGAGGGTTCCAGGAAGCTGAGTCCACTTATATATTAGGCTACAGCAGGGACCAGGAGGAGAAATTGGGCTGGGCCTCAATTGAATTTAATTAACCAAGCTTAGCCCAAAGCTTTTAATTAAATCCAATAATAATAATATAGTCCACTAAAATATTATTACTGCACTACCCGTCCAATCCCAAAATTATGTTCTGGGCTCCTTCTTATTATAAGCCCGATAGTCTCCCCATGTTTAAGATATACAATGTCCATTAATTAATTAAGTTACTGACAACTCAAATTAATTAATATCTCATCCGAGAGTAGTACCACTCAACCTTTTTATCATGCCGGAAATTAATCCACTTGCAAGATTTACATGATAAACCTTATGAGCTCCTCAAGGGGACATCATCAACCTATAACGGACATGGATTCCTTCTACAATCAACAGCACACCATAGATACAACACTACTTCCCAACTCACCGAGTTTGTTGATTTAATACTTATAAATCTCACCCATTGATGAATCAAAGAAATACATACTGCCCTACGTGTCGAGGTTATTGTATAGGGATTAAGAGCACGAACTTCCATAATAACAGAGATCAAGTTCTACTATATAGTCAGTATAAGAAGAACGATCTCAGGCGGTCCTGCTCAATACACACAAGTGTACTAATGTGATTCTATAGCCAAGACAAGCTAATACCAAACCACACTACAACCATACCGATAGAGAGTCCCCGTCTATCTCAGTTGTGAGCATCTGTTTATACTTTATAAGGAAACCGATAATATGATCTTCCGCGTGTTGTCACACAACATATTATCTACAGTATAAAGTAAATGGACTATTGCATCATGCATATAAAATAAATTATAAGATTCAATCATTTGATCAATGATTCTCATTTCAAATATAGTTATGACATTGTTCATACTAAAGCTAGACTTTTAGTATACAATCCAACAATCTCCCACTTATACTAAAAGACTATGCTGTCATGTCTTCCGCCATACATCTGATTCCTACTCCTACTTACACGACCATTAAAAGCTCTCGCCTTAAGGTCCTTGTAAATGGATTACTAGGTCATCATCCGATGCAATCTAGGCGACAACAACCTTCCCCTCATCATACGATTTCTCGTAACAGGTGGTACTCGCGCTCCATGTGTTTAATTGCCTTATGGACTTGTGATTTCTTCAAGTTTGCAACTGCACCAATATCATCAATGTAAATTATGATTACCTTGGGCAAACTTAGAAACACTTCAAAGTCCATCATGAAGTCTCTAGAGTCATATAGATACTTTGGCTGCCTCATAGGCTCCAATTTATCATCTTTCCATGATGGAGTCCGGAGTCTGAAATATATTTCTATATAACACTCCTCCACATTATGACTCTACTTCCTAAGATTAAACACATAACCTTTGAGGTGAATTTACTGCCGTCCAATCTGACTAAAAAATCTGAATCTACGTAATCCACAAGAAGCAGTGAATCTGTCCAGTAAGTCCACATATAATTTCCAGTCCTTTTCAGGCACTTTATATATGTCTTACTACAGTTCATCATTCTTGTTTCGGGTTACGTTGATACACACTGTTCATGCATTCAGCAAAACAGATATCCAACATCGTTCATAGCATTCCTTAGATTAAGCTTCCTTATTCGCCGAAGCATAAGGAACCACTTTCATCATATTTATCTTCTTCTTGTGTCTCAAAGACACATTCACTTAGATAAATTTATATGCTAAACGAGTATGGACTGTATCATTTTATGAAACTTGAGATAAGCATAATATCCTTTCTTGTGATCCGTATTACCGTGATCAAAAGGATATATTTCGCCTTTCTTAAGTCCTTCATCTCTACCGCTTTATTAACCGTACCCATACGTCCGATAATACTCTTTCATTGTCTCCAATGAGCAAGATACTATCTACGTATAGTACAAGAAACACCACCACGTTTTCGTCACTCTTTACAACACACAAGACTCATCCGCTCATTGATTTAAATCCATGCCACTGGATTACCTAATCAAAACAGATGCTTCACGATATTAAAGCTTGCTTTAAGTCCATCGCTGGACAATTTTAAGCTTACTATCAAAATGTTATTAGTACTTTGCAATGAATTACTCTGGTTGCTTCACATAGATGTTTTCCTCAAGACTTCCATTCAGGAAAGCTGTCTTGACATCTATTTGCTGTTCCTCATAATTCAATATGAGCAGCAATAAATAAAAGAATCCGGATCAACATAAGCATAGCTACCAGCGAACATGTTTCCTCATAATCGAACCATTTCTTTCTGAGTTCATCTTTTCGCAACAAGCTTTGCTTCCAAGATTTTCACCTTTCCGTATGATCCTCTTTTATTTCCATTGTCCACTTGCAATGGCTTTTACACCAATTAGTGGTCATTCAAGTCCCCAGACTTAATTTAGAATCCGTAGATTATATTTCAACATTCATTGCAACTTACTAAGATTCTGCATTTTAATCTTGTAGTGCTACGTCGTATTCGTGGGACAATACCATGTTTACTAGGGATCAAGTCTCACGACTCTCCCAAAAACATATATTTATGGGTTGACATACAATCCTCCCACTACGACAGGCACTACATGTAATTGTGTATCAGACGTGACACGCGTTGCAGTTTACCTTGTGGTATATCCTCTTGTACACTTGGTACTTATACTTAGTGTTTTCCTCTCACTTCCTTTAGAACAACTTATACATGGGCTTGTGATTTATTACATAGTCCTTTTCCAAAAATCTGGTGTTTGTGTTAACAGTCACCCTTCGATCTTTTGGACTAAATAAATCAACCTTCATTTTTCCAGGATGTCCCACAAACAGACAAATGTTTTACGAATTACTGTTTCTAGGGTATATCCATAAAATGAATTTAATTATTCAAAATAATTCATCATCTATCTAATCATAACCATAAGAGCCTTATCCCTTCTACTCACTACACCATTCAGCTGGGGCATGCCCGGCGTAGTCAACTTGAGATTTAATCTCAACTTCTGATCAATAGCTCTTAACTATCCCAAGAGGTATTCGCCATCATGATTGAATCATAATGACTTAATATATTTTCCATGACGCTCACTGTACCAGCCTTACAATTCTTGAATTAATCCAAAAACTTAGACATGCAGTGCATCAAATAAATATATCGGTTCCCAGAATAATCTTTGAATATTCATAACCACCTCTCGCCTGGATATTGTTAGGTTCGCTTGAATCAGAATGAACTAATTCCAACATATATATCTTTGGCTCTACACCCCACAGCCTTGAAAAGGCAGTTAATCATTTTTACTTCCAAGCAAGACTCGCAAGTCCGATAGTTTCCACTTCAGATAAACCTTACGGTCTATCGGCTATCAACTTTTGAATCCTACTTAAGTAAAATGAATTAGTCCTAGACGCCAAATGTATGTTTAGTTCATTTGCGAAGGTTCCTTTCTCTTACTAATATTGGAAGATGCATTTTTTTAATTACTATTTATTGCATCTGTGGGATGTACATGATTCAAGAGTATACTTTTTATCCACCAACGTACTTTAACGGATTATAGCCTCATTCCTCATTACTATGGCCATGTCATTTAAATGAAATGAAGTGTCCATCCGTTAATGCATAGAAACCGAAATCAAATTCTTTCTATGAAAACATACGTAAAGACAATTTCTCATAATCAATTATTTATTCCTATCATAAGATAAATAAACTACTCCCACTGCAATAGCCACAACCTTCGTAATTTTACCCATGTCATTACAATCTTATCCTTACTTAGTGATAAACATTTAGTGATTCCAGTATCTACATACTTCGTGTCAGTAGATGTCATCACTAATCATGTTTAAACCATTAGTAAATAAGATATTAAACTTGTTCACATCATGATGAAAAATGGCTTTTTTTTTGCCACATGTTTTGTTAGAAGTTTCCCACCAAATACAACCTCTCGTATTTCAGGTAGAACTTGCTCAAAACATCCAGGCAAATTGTGAAGAATAAATTGATTTAGGTTTCCCTTTCAATTTCTATTCCAAGCTTTTCCAATTCATTCATGAATTCAACCATGATCTTCTGCCTTTTAATTTACTCAAGTATCCGAAGAGTTACATGAGACCATCATATTTCTATGAACCTCTCATCTCTTCACTAGAGACTTTAATAGGCATCATGAGACGTCCTTTGAGAGAATACACATGTATTTTTATTAAGCAGTAAAATTCAAAACCAAGATTCTTTTCTAATCATCTAATTTGGACAAGTAAATATAATGTCTTTTAGTTAATAATTAGTGAAATGAAACCATTCGAAATTCAGAGAATCACAAATAAATTTACCGATCAAATCTTCGAATTTT
This sequence comes from Pogostemon cablin, assembly GCA_023678885.1. NCBI lineage: Eukaryota > Viridiplantae > Streptophyta > Magnoliopsida > Lamiales > Lamiaceae > Pogostemon > Pogostemon cablin. The sequence continues at coordinate 11,409,525 of CM042983.1, forward strand.
ATCCTTTTATATTGTTTCCCTCAAAACAATATAAAAATAAAATTCACCGACATCTCAAGCACCGTGAGTCTGCAAGCCACGTTAGTGTGGACGTTTACAAACCCGAACATTTACAAGAGAAGGTTTTACCCATTAATTTCATTTGTCAACCTAACTTTATGACAAAATAATTAATAGTCGGTTCCTATTTAGCCATGCAAATAATAGCAGTGACTCCGTTGGGGAGGATACTAATTATTTACACCTAAGTGTACACCATTATTTGATCCCAAGTCCACTGCGCGAACTTGTGTGCCTTACATTTGGAGAAGTACACACGCGCTCGGATAGCTTCCTACAATCATCTATTATTAGTTTGTACTAGTGAACCGCACACAAACTCATCCGTTAGGGAGGAAGGCCAATGCCAACACGCAAGTTTGTGTGCCACATTACAAACAATAATTATTTAATGAAGTCTGTACCAGCGATCCGTGAATAAACTCATCCGTTAGGGAGGAAGGCCTATTGCCAACACGCAAGTTTACTCACATCACTTACAAACCAATAATGGAGGCCGCGGGAATATATTACCAATCCCCTCTCCCACTTAGTTATTTAATTACCGAGGGTTTTTAATATGCATATAATTTTCCAGAATAAAATATACAACTAAGACATGCTTCTATTAACAGCAATTTAAATAAATAAATCACATAGAACATGCCTTACACATATATAACAATAATTGACAATTAAATCAATTAATCAGTTATATAACATAATTAATTGCATAATATATTGGATCAATTAAATAGGCCCAGCCGACCCACATATCATTAGCATAAAATGAGCAGCCCATTAATTAAATAATTAAGCCCATTTACCCTGCCAATTTCTGCATTAAGGTCTAGCCCAATATTTAACCTTGGCCCAACATCAATCCCACAATTAATTAAAATCCAGCAATTAAATAATAGCCCAGCAGCCCATTAGCATTTAATTAAAATTGGGCTATTTGATAACAGCCCAAAACCATTTAATTAAAAATGAGCAGCCCACAAGCTTAATAACTAGGCCCATCAAGACACCAACAGCACACTATTAAAATCAGAATTGGGCCCATCAGGCAGCCCAACATCAATTAAAGGGAGCCCAACAGCCCAACACCAATTCAAATGCTGCCCTAATCTAAATCAGCCGCAACATCAACCTAGCCGCTGCACCGGTGCCACCAGCAGCCGCTGCTGCCGGCGGCCGCGCCAGTAGCAACCGCCGGGACCGAGACGTCAGCCCTCCGACCGTGTGCTGCCACCGACCGCGTGCTGCCAGCCCGGAAATTACAGCCGCAAACAGCAATCCACCGCACCGGGAAGCTGCTGACCAACGCTGCCGCCTCACGACGTCCCGCTAGCCACCTCCCTTCGCTGGCGTCGCCATCCGTTACAACTCCAGACAACGACGCGCCGCTGCCTGCCTCCAGTGTAGAGCCTCCAGCCTCCTGCCGTGCCTATATCCGCGCGACGCCAGCGACTATCACCAGCCGTCGACTGACAGCGCCGGCCCAGTCGCACACCAGAAATCTGCTCCATCACGCTATCAGGCACCCATTGCCGGCTGGAGTCTTCACGCCGGTGCAACCGCATCACAACGCTGACCTTGCCGCCGCCAGCCATCGCGAAGACGACCGATCTAAATGAATCGGACCGCTGACTCACCGGGAAAACATGGTCTGCTCAGTCGACCGCCGCCTCGATTCCATTGCTCCGCCGCCGACAGCATCGCTCATGCTCTCGCCGTCGATCAGCCATGACCGCCGTCAGATTAGGTCTGACCGAAGTGCTCCGATCCGACCGGGATCGGGTGGGACTCTATCGGATCCCTTCTGATTCGCTGGAATCCGCTGCTGACGTGCCACCGGATCTCGAATCGCCCATCCGGACTTCTCCCTCACCCTCAATCAAGCGTTGCCGCCGGCTTCACACCCATCCACCTCGCCTTCGACTATCACGCGTCGTCGGCCACTCACCCGTACTTCGAGCAGGGTGTGCGTCGTGATAAAAAGATTGCAGTGGACTATTCTAGGTGTGTGTGATAAGTATGTACAGTGTATAAAACCATAGAAAAATACACAACAGCATATCACAACAGTAGATTATCAAACAATATGCGATTACCAAGATAAAACTATAATCACATATTTTCTTGGTTGATAAACATGTTTTTAATATAGATTATATCACATAATCACATAATCACAAAAACCCAATCTAACGATTCACGTATCACCACAAAACCAATGCTCTGATACCAATTGTTGGCAATTGGATCGTGCGGTTCAACGTGATCGTTAGGATAAACAGCCAAACAATAACAGCGGAAGCAATTAAAACTTGTTTACCGTACTTCTGGGTTGATGTAGAGGATGAACGTTGCAGAGAACCACCTCTCGATCTTCTGCTGTATGTCCCAAGTGTGATCCTGCTGTTGTGTGGGCAACAGTCTGCAGGATCTCTCAATCTGCTTCTTTTCCCTTCTCTCACCAAAAGAGGCGCAGGAATTAACTGAGGGTTCCAGGAAGTTGAGTCCACTTATATATTGGGCTACAGCAGGGACCAGGAGGAGAAATTGGGCTGGGCCTCAATTGAATTTAATTAACCAAGCTTAGCCCAAAGCTTTTAATTAAATCTAATAATAATAATATAGTCCACTAAAATATTATTACTGTACTACCCGTCCAATCCCAAAATTATGTTCTGGGCTCCTTCTTATTATAAGCCCGATAGTCTCCCCATGTTTAAGATATACAATGTCCATTAATTAATTAAGTTACTGACAACTCAAATTAATTAATATCTCATCCGAGAGTAGTACCACTCAACCTTTTTATCATGCCGGAAATTAATCCACTTGCAAGATTTACATGATAAACCTTATGAGTTCCTCAAGGGGACATCATCAACCTATAACGGACATGGATTCCTTCTACAATCAACAGCACACCATAGATACAGCACTACTTCCCAACTCACCGAGTTTGTTGATTTAATACTTATAAATCTCACCCATTGATGAATCAAAGAAATACATACTGCCCTACGTGTCGAGGTTATTGTATAGGGATTAAGAGTACGAACTTCCATAATAACAGAGATCAAGTTCTACTATATAGTCAGTATAAGAAGAACGATCTCAGGCGGTCCTGCTCAATACACACAAGTGTACTAATGTGATTCTATAGCCAAGACAAGCTAATACCAAACCACACTACAACCATACCGATAGAGAGTCCCCGTCTATCTCAGTTGTGAGCATCTGTTTATACTTTATAAGGAAACCGATAATATGATCTTCCGTGTGTTGTCGCACAACATATTACCTACAGTATAAAGTAAATGGACTATTGCATCATGCATATAAAATAAATTATAAGATGCAATCATTTGATCAATGATTCTCATTTCAAATATAGTTATGACATTGTTCATACTAAAGCTAGACTTTTAGTATACAATCCAACATAAAGGAGCGACGGTTGTCGGTGGCATTGAACGCCCTTGGTAACAGTCAGTGTAATCGATGGCTGGTGATTGTCGAAGCCTGGAGCGATAGGCATCGACTAGATCGATATCAACGGCGAACGGTGCTGATGATGGCAGTGCTGGAATGGGCTGAGACCACGGCGGCGACTCCAGTCCGTGACCATGGATGGCAACTTGAGGCTGCGCGATGGGGCTGAAGGCGTCAAATCACCCGGTGGTCCGCACTGCTGACTGGTGCTCCCGGGACGACTCGACTGCAGGGACAGGCCGCATCCTTGGACGCTCCCGGGCGAGTTCACAACAGCGTCTGATGGAGCAGTTTCCGGACGAGTCGCCAGTTATTTCGATCTAGTCAGGAGGCGATCTGACCGAGTCCTCCATGGATTCTGTTCCCTCCTTACGATCGGATCTCGGCGGTTCCAGGACGCGACGTTGAGAGGCGTCTGACTGGAGGTTCCGGCCAGTCTGTGTTGCAACCAGGCGCATTTTCCATGGTCTCCAATCGCGTCTGGTTGGCGGCAGGTATGGGCTGAGCGGGTCTGCCATGTCCGGTGTTGTTGCAGCAATGTCGGCGGCGCTGCGGATGGGATCGAACACGTTTTTGCACTGCAGTGAGGGCTAGGTGGCGGCTTGATTCCGGTGGGCAGGTCCGCCGACTGCAGCGGCACCATGGTTAGCCGGTGTTTGCTATGTGAGGACAGTCGTTTGCGGCTGATGATCTTAGCAGGATGAAGGGTTGAGATCCCTTATTGGGTCTATCCACCTTGTTGGGCCCATTTTTAATTTATTTTGTGAGAATGGGCCTATTTCTAGCTTGTGGGCTGGCTCAATTTATTTTAATTTGGTTGTTGGGCTTATGGGTCAAATTTAATTAAAATGTGTTTTGGGCTGCTGGGCTTTAATTGCTGCATCCTTTTAATTAATTATGGGTATTATGTTGGGCCAATGTTAAATAATGGGCTAGACCTTAATGCAGAAATTGGCAGGGTAAATGGGCTTTATTAATTTATTAATGGGCTGCTCATTTTATGCTAATGATGTTTGGGTCAGCTGGGCCCATTTATTTGATCCAACATTTATGCAATTAATTAATGTTATATAGCTGATTAATTGATTTAATTGTCAATTATTGTTGTATATGTGAAATGTATGTTCTATGTGATTTATTTATTTAAATTGCTGTTAATAGAAGCATGCTAACATGTATATTTTATTTTGAAATATTATATGCATGTTAAAAACCCTCAGTGTTAAATAACTAAGTGGGAGAGGGGATTGATAATAATTCCCGCGGCCTCCATTATTGGTTTGTAAGTGATGCAAGTATACTTGCGTGTTGGCATAGACCTTCCTCCCCATCGGATGAATATATTTGTGGATCACTGGTACAGACTTCATTAAATAATTATTGTTTGTAATGTGATGCAAATGAACTTCCGTGTTGGCTTAGACCTTCCTCCCCATCGGATGAGTTCATTTGCGGATTACTGTACAAACTTGTAATTGATGACTGTAGGAAGTTATCCGAGCGCGTGTGTACTTCTCCATCTGTAAGGCACACAACCTTGGGCTGTGAACTTGGGGTCAAATAATGGTGTACACTTAGATGTAAATAATAAGTATCCTCCCCATCGGAGTCACTGCTTTTATTTGCATGGCTAAAGAGGAACCGACTATTAATTATTTTATCATAAAGTTAGGTTGACAAATGAAATTAATGGGTAAAACCTTCTCTTGTAAATGTTCGAGTTTGTAAACGTCCACACTATCGTGGCTTGCAGACTCACGGTGCTTGAGATGTCGGTGAATTTTATTTTATATTGTTTTGAGGGAATCAATATAAGATAATAAAATTTGAAGATTTGATCGAAATATTTATTTGTGATTCTCTGAATTTCGAATGATTTTATTTCACTAATTGTTAACTAAAAGACATTATATTTACTTGTCCAAATTAGATGATTAGAAAATAATCTTGGTTTTGAAAATTACTGCTTAAGAAAATACATGTGTATTCTCACAAAGGACGTCTCACGATGCCTATTAAAGTCTCTAGTGAAGAGATGAGAGGTTCATAGAAATATAATGGTCTCATATAACTCTTCGGATACTTGAGTAAATTAAAAGGCAGAAGATTGTGGTTGAATTGATGAATGAATTGGAAAAGCTTGGAATAGAAATTGAAAGAGAAACCTAGATCAATTTATTCTTCACAATTTGCCTGGATGTTTTGAGCAAGTTCTACCTGAAATACGAGAGGTTGTATATGGTGGAAAACTTCTAATAAAACATGTGGCAAAAGAAAGCCATTTTTCATCATGATGTGAACAAGTTTAATATCTTATTTACTAATGGTTTAAACATGATTAGTGATGGCATCTACTGACACGAAGTATGTGGATACTGGAATCACTAAATGTTTATCACTGAGTAAGGATAAGATTATTAATAACATGGGTAAAACTACAAAGGTAGTGGCTATTGCAGTGGGAGTTGTTTATTTATCTCATGATAAAGAATAAACGATTGATTATGAGAAATTGTCTTTACGTACGTTTCATAAAAAGAATTTGATTTCGGTTTCTATACATTAACGGATGGATACTTCATTTCATTTAAATGACATGGTCATAGTAATGAGGAATGAGGCTATAATCCGTTAAAGTACGTTGGTGGATAATATGTAAACTCTTGAATCATGCACATCCCACAGATGCAATAAATAGTAATTAATAATGCATCTTCTAATATAAGTAAGAGAAATGAACCTTCGGAAATGAACTAAACATACATTTGGCGTCTATGACTAATTCATTTTACTTGAGTAGGATTCAAAAGTTGATAGCCGATAGACCGTAAGGTTTATCTGAAGTGGAAACTATCAGACTTGCGAGTCTTGCTTGGAAGTAAAAATGATTAACTGCCTTTTCAAGGCTGTGGGGTGTAGAGCCAAAGATATATATGTTGGAATTAGTTCATTCTGATTCAAGCGAACCTAATATTATCCAGGCGAGAGGTGGTTATGAATATTCGAAGATTATTCTGGAAACCAATATATTTATATGATGCACTGCATGTCTAAGTTCTTTGATTAATTCAAGAATTGTAAGGCTGATACAGTGAAGTGTCATGGAAAATATATTAAGTCATTACGATTCAATCATGATGGCGAATACCTCTTGGGATAGTTAGGAGCTATTGATCAGAAGTTGAGATTAAATCTCAAGTTGACTACACCGGGTATGCCCCAAACTGAATGGTATGGTGGATAGAAGGAATAAGGCTCTTATGGTTATGATTAGATAGATGATGAATTATTTGTAATAATTAAATTCATTTTATGGATATGCCCTAGATACAGTAATTCGTGAAACATTTGTCTGGATATGGGATATCCTAGAAAAATGGAGGGTGATTTATTTAGTCCAAAAGATCGAAGGGTGATTGTCAACACAAACACTGGATTTTTTTTGGAAAATGACTATGTAATAAATCACAAACCCATGTATGAGTTGTTCTAAAGGAAGTGAGAGGAAAACACAAAGTTAAAGTACCAATTATACAAGAGGATATGCCACAAGGTAAACTGCAACGCGTGTCACGTCTGATACACAATTACATGTAGTGCCTTGTCGTAGTGGGAGGGTTGTATGACAACCCATAAATATATGTTTTGGGAGAGTCGTGAGACTTGATCCCTAGTGAACATGGTATTATCCCACGGATACGACGTAGCACTACAAGATGAAAATGTGGAATCTTAGTAAGTTGCAATGAATGTTGAAATAGAATCTACGGATTCTATATTAAGTCTGGGAACTTGTATGACCACTAAATGGTGTAAAAGCCATTGTAAGTGGTCAAAGGAAATAAAAGAGGATCATATGGAAAGGTGAAAACCTTGGAAGCAAAGCTTATTGCGAAAAAGTGTACTCTGAAAGAAATGGTTCGATTATGAGGAAATATGTTCGCTGGTAGCTATGCTTATGTTGATCCGGATTCTTTTATTGCTGCTATGAGGAACAACAAATAGATGTCAAGACAGCTTTCCTAATTGAAAGTCTTGAGGAAAATATCTATGTGAAGCAACCGGAGTAATTCATTGCAAAGTATTAATAGCATTTTGATAGTAAGCTTAAAATTATCCAGCGATGGACTAAAGCAAACTTTAAGATCGTGAAGCATCTGTTTTGATTAGGTAATCCAGTGGCATGGATTTAAATCAATGAGCGGATGAGTCTTGTGTGTTGTAAAGAGTGACGAAAACGTGGTGGTATTTCTTGGACTATATGTAGATAGTATCTTGCTCATTGGAGACAATGAAAGAGTATTATCGGGCGTATGAGTATGGTAAATAAACCGGTAGAGATGAAGGACTTAAGAAAGGAAAAATATATCCTTTTGATCTCGGTAATACGGATCACAAGAAAGGATGTTATGCTTATCTCAAGTTTCATAAAATGATACAATCCATACTCGTTTAGCATGTGAATTTATCTAAGTGATTATGTCTTTAAGATACAAAAAGAAGATAAACAAGATGAAAGCGGTTCCTTATGCTTCGGCAAATAAGGAAGCTTAATCTAAGGTATGCTACGGATGAAGTTGGATGTCTGTTTAGCTGAACGCCTGAACAGTGGGTATCAACGTAATCCAGAACAAGAATGATGAACTGTGGTAAGACATATATAAAGTGCCTGAGAAGGACTGGAAATTATATGTGAACTTACTGGACAGATTCACTGCTTCTTGTGGATTACGAAGATTCAGATTTTTTAGTCAGATTGGACGGCAGTAAATTCACCTCAAAGGTTATGTGTTTAATCTTAGGAAGTAGAGTCATAATGTGGAGGAGTGTTATATAGAAATATATTTCAGACTCCGGAATCCATCATGGAAAGATGATAAATTGGAGCCTATAAGGTAGCCAAAATATCTATATGACTCTAGAGACTTCATGATGGACTTTGAAGTGTTTCTAAGTTTGCCCAAGGTAATCACAATTTACATTGATGATACTGGTGCAGTTGCAAACTTGAAGAAATCACAAGTCCATAAGGCAATTAAACACATGGAGCGCGAGTACCACCTGTTACGAGAAATCGTATGATGAGGGGAAGGTTGTTGTTGCCTAGATTGCATCGGATGATGACCTAGTAAACCATTTACAAGGACCTTAAGGCGAGAGCTTTTAATGGTCGTGTAGTGGGAGTAGGAATCAGATGTATGGCAGAAGAAATGACAGCATAGTCTTTTAGTATAAGTGGGAGATTGTTGGATTGTATACTAAAAGTCTAGCTTTAGTATGAACAATGTCATAACAATATTTGATCATTGATCAAATGATTGCATCATATAATTTATTTTATATGCATGATGCAATAGTTCATTTACTTTATACTGTAGATAATATGTTGTGCGACAACACGCAGAAGATCATATTATCGGTTTCCTTATAAAGTATAAAAAGATGCTCACAACTGAGATAGATGGGGACTCTCTATCGGTATGGTTGTAGTGTGGTTTGGTATTAGCTTGTCTTGGCTATAGAATCACATTAGTGCACTTGTGTGTATTGAGCAGGACCGCCTGAGATCGTTCGACTTATACTGACTTATAGTAGAACTTGATCTCTGTTATTATGGAAGTTCGTGCTCTTAATCCCTATACAATAACCTCGACACGTAGGGCAGTATGTATTTCTTTGATTCATCAATGGGTGAGATTTATAAGTATTAAATCAATATACTCGGTGAGTTGGGAAGTAGTGTTGTCTCTATAGTGTGCTGTTGATTGTAGAAGGAATCCATGTCCGTCATAGGTTGATAATGTCCCCTTGAGGAGCTCATAAGGTTTATCATGTAAATCTTGCAAGTGGATTAATTTCCGACATGATAATAAGGTTGAGTGGTACTACTCTCGGATGAGATATTAATTAATTTGAGTTGTCAGTAACTTAATTAATTAATGGACATTGTATATCTTAAACATGGGGAGACCATCGGGCTCATAATAAGAAGGAGCCCAGAACATAATTTTGGGATTGGACGGGTAGTGCAGTAATAATATTTTAGTGGACTATATTATTATTATTGGATTTAATTAAAAGCTTTGGGCTAAGCTTGGTTAATTAAATTCAATTGAGGCCCAGTCCAATTTCCCCTCCTGGTCCCTACTGTAGCCAAAGTATATAAGTCATCTCAGTTCCTGTTAAACCTAAGGGAGTGCCTCATTTGACATACGGGAGAAAACAGAGAGCAGATTTGAGAGAACTCTGGGGATTGTTGACCACCCAATACCAGAGTTGACTTTGAGACATACGGTAGAAGATCAGAGGTGTTCTTCACTGCTGTTCATCCTCTACATCAACCCAGAAGTACGGTAAACATATTTTAATTGCTTCCACTGTTATCGTTTATCTGAAATCCTAACGGATCACGTTGGACCGCACGATCCAATTGCCAACAGATAGGTCATTGACATACCCCGAAGGAGTTATTGAATATGTGCTGGTGAAAGTATCTAACTTGGTTTTTCCTATTGATTTCATGGTCCTTGATATGGAAGATGACATGGATGGAGCCCTCTGATCTTGGGGCGTCATTTTTTTGCAACTGGAAGAGCTCTGATTGATGTATTCAAATGAGAGTTGAGGCTTAGGGTAAATGATAAAGAAATCATCTTTTCATTGAACAAGGCGATGCAGTGGCCCACAGAACAACATCAGTATAAGTTTGTTGAAGTAGTAGAGGAGATCGTGGAGGAGGACCTGCCTTTGATCCTGTCTAAGGATCATATGGAGACATGCATAAGCGAATCTCTAACTTTACCTACTACTGAACTTGATAAAATGTCTAATGAACTTGCTATTAAATTTCTTGAAACCTTATTTAATCTTAATGAGAGCAGGTACAAGCAAGAAGACGCAACAGTAGAGAAAGTCATGTGGACAAGGTAATACTTGCCTCTTCATGTTGAAGGTGATGGCATAAAGGAGGAGAAGAAGGCCGAGCTAAAGCCACTTCCAGATCATCTCATGTACGCTTATTTGGGGAAGGATAAAACTTTTCTGGTAATTGTATCTTCTTCCCTATCTAAAAGTGAACTTGATAAACTATTAGTAGTGTTAAGAAAGCATAAGTCTGCAATAGGGCGGACAATTGAAGATCTAAAAGAAATAAATCCTACTTTTTGCATGCATAAAATAAGACTAGAAGATGAAACTAAATATTCTGTGCAGCATCAGCGGAGGTTGAACCCCGCTATGCAAGAAGTTATTAGGAAACAAGTGCTTACATGGTTAGATGCAGGAATTATCTTTCCTATTAGCGATAGTACCTATGTGAGTCCTTTACATGTGGTAGCTAAGAAGGGGGAATGACTGTTATTAAATCTGATGATGGTGAAGTACTTGCTACTAGGGTTCCTACGGGGTGGCGTGTCTGTGTGGACTATAGAAAGTTAAATGAAAACACGCGTAAGGATCATTTTTCTTTACCCCCCTAAGGATCAAATATTGGATAGACTAACAGGTTATGATTTCTACTGTTTCTTGGATAGATACTTTATGAGAGTGATAATTCATGTATTTTGAGCTTGGATTTATGTGGAAATTGAGTATGATTTGATTTATTATCAAGATGAATCGGGATGTTTATGGAAAATTCACGAATCAGATGCTACTGAGGTTATTTGAGCATATTTGTACAGAAAAATAGGTTAGAATTAAGTGCTCAAAATTGAAAAATACATTTTTCGAGGTGCAGTTCGATCAGAGAAAGGCCGTTCGACCACGCTCAGGATGGTCGAACTACAGGAGTGAAGTCAAACTGGAGCGTTTCAACTTACAGAGTGGTCGTTTGACCAAGGAAGTTCCGTTCGACTAAGTAAAACCTGGTCGAACCACAGAGGTCAAGTTGAATGGCGAACGTGAAGACGAAGTTCAGTTTACAGACATGTTGTTCGACCAAGAAGGTCCCATTTGACCAAGCCAAGTCTGGTCGAATGGAGACACATCTATGCTGAAACATCGGGATTTCCACCTCTAGTGCGTGCATATGCATGTTTTCTACGAAAAAGCCCAGTAAAGGTCCATGAGGAGAAGTTACAAGTATAAAAGGGGATGCCGATCACATCAAAAAGGGAGTTAGATTCCACATCCATCCTACACCACATCCAAACCCTAACTCCATCCGCAGGAGTTGTAGAGAGAGATTCATACAGCGAATCAAGTGAGAACCAAGTGAAGATTTAAGACGGAGCGAGAAGCGACGGCATCCGTATCTAAGGTTTACTTCGCAACTTACTTTCTTGTAATTTTCAAGACTATAGGTAAGATCTATCCAAACACCATGAACGTTCTTCGAAGCGTCATGGGCTAGAACAGCTTTGGTAGTTCTAGGGTTATGAAGGTTTTTATCTAGTTAATTGAACTTACGTGTGTATACTTCGTACAACACTACTTGTGGATTTATTTTATATAAGGCTATGCTTTATTAATTCATACTCAGAGTCATTTTGTGCATCATTAACTGTTATGTAGAGTCTGAATACATATCTAGGTTATTGATTGAGTGCATTCACTGCTGAGCAGGATTACATGTTATGATTCTAAGTGAGGGGACTCCGAAGCTTCATTAGAACTATCTTATATGAATACTTATTAATTGAATTTAATTCGGGTTAGTAAGTAGGATGAAGAGAATAATTATATAGTACCTATAAAGGGAGATCATATCGGGTTAGAGTACTTAGTGCACGGGAAATAATTGATACTGATAGTACCTAGAAAGGGGGTGTAATTATGTCTCTTGCTCTGAGGTAATTCACACGTGTTACACGCTTATCTGCTTGTATCTATAGAGTAGATTTGCATAGTTTAGTGATGCGTCCATATTCCACAAAGTAGAGTCGGATATTGACATATGGAAGGGAGATTAATTAGTGAAACTGGATGGCCCGAAGAGCTACCTATCTTCTTACTTGTCAACTCTCGTTTATCTCTACTATCTCTGTTATTTTATTCTTTTTATTAGATTTATAACTACTCTCCACTTAAATATCCAACAATAGTTTCACTTAATTTAAATAATAATAAATTGATAACCAACTGTCATTTGGGTTCGATAATATAACTTGGTCGTTTATCTAAGCTAGAATCGCATCCTTCATACTTGGGGATTAATTATGTGTTGAGAAAATGCCGATCAATACTCCGGTTGTAATCAGATAATGATTACACCGGGGATCAGGAAAAGACCACATTTACCTGCCCTTATGACACTTTTGCCTTTAGGTTGTTGCCCTTTGGCTTATGTAATGCACCTGTGACTTTTCAAAGGTGTATGATGGCTATTTTTGAGGGTTTAATTGAAAGAGTTATGGAAGTGTTCATGGATGATTTCTCTGTTTTTGGTTCTTCTTATGACTCTTGTTTGTCTAACTTATCTTCGGTTTTGGAGAGATGCGAAGAGACTAACCTCGTCTTGAATTGGGATAAATGCCATTTCATGATAAGAGACGGGATAGTCTTGGGATATCATGTTTCTGCTGCAGGTCTTCAGGTTGATCGTTCCAAGGTAGTGGCGATTGAGAAGCTTCCACCGCCCACTAATGAAAGAGGAGTCCAGTCATTCTTGGGTCATACGGGATTCTATAGGAGATTCATAAAAGATTTCTCCAAATATTCAAAATCGCTGTCCAAGTTGCTTGAAAAAGATGTTAAATTTGATTTTGATGAAATGTGCTTACACGCTTTTCAGGTTCTCAAGGAAGCATTGATAACTGCTCCAATTCTCATCACTCCGGATTTGGCTCAACCCTTTGTGCTGGAATGTGATGCAAGTGATACTGCTTTGGGATGGGGAATATTTTGAAGAGTGATGAGATGCCATTGCAGACTAGCATCGTAGTCGAGGTATCGATATGTGGGGGATTGACTTTATGGGACCATTTCCCCCATCTAGTGGATTTCTCTACATCTTACTTATAGTAGACTACATTTCGAAGTCGGTGGAGCAATTCCAACCAGAACGAATGAGGCAAGAGTGGTGCAAGATTTCATAAAGGATAATATTTTCAACCTGTATAGGGTACCGAAGGCACTCATAAGCGATGGAGGAAGCCACTTTGTCAATAAGTTGATGGAGAAGGTGCTACGAGATTATGGAGTGAAGCATAGGGTTACAACACCCTATCACCCACAAGCTAATAGGCAAGCTGAGGTCTCTAACCCAATGTTTTCATAACCGGTCCGAACCAGCCGGTTCAATCGGGAACCGATTAGGATACCTGTCCAATTGTCCTATAAAACCATTTTTGGAGTAAACCCGGGAAAAACCGATTCGGACCGGCCAAAACTGGGAAAATCGATTGGGCCGGCCAAACCAAAAATTACTGGTTATACCTTTTTTTCTATCTACAATCTGCACTCCCCAAACCCAAACCACAGATATGTAATCTACGCTCCCCAATCCCAAACCACCAGATCTATAATCTATAAAAGCCTTCACAACTCCGTCGATAACGTGCGCAGTAGATCTGCAATTTTCGATGTTCGTCACAATCTGGCAGATTCAATGTGGTTCGATGGAGCAAGACTCCGACAAACGTTAGGTGGTGTCCGGCGACACGATTTTCGAAAGGGACTGACGACAAGGAATGACGATCTTCATTTGGAAAAGAAAAGAGTTCTCCTTTGATCCAGGAACAGAAATAATAGAGAAAGAGTCTGATAACTTTCAATTAGATTTGGGAATTGGGGGACGGAAGTTAATTATTGATGTCTTACTTTATTTAACTCTTTTTTCAAAGGTAGGATTAATTTTGAGTGGGCTTCTCATTAATTTTGGGCCTCAATTAAATAGAGTAAAATTCAATTTGGGCCTTAACTATTTTTTTATTTTTGTTTTTAAATTAATATTATTAAAAATATATGATTTTTGTTTTTTCCGGTTGAACCGTCGGTCCGACCGGTCTGACCAGTTGAACCTCGAACCATTGAGGGCACAGGTTCGAGTTCTGATCTAGTTATGGAAACACTACTCTAACCGTCAGATTAAACAAGTATTGGAAAAAATAGTGGGAAGCACAAGGAAAGATTGGTCCACGAAACTTGATGATGCTTTGTGGGAATTCAGAACAGTTTTTAAGACTGTTTTAGGGATATCGCTATACCAAATAGTTTATGGGAAATCTTGCCACCTTCAGGTGGAGATTGAACATAAAACTCTTTGGGCGATTAGGCGTTTGAACATGAGCATGGAGTATGCTAAGGATTTTCGTCTTACTCAAATCAATGAGTTAGATGAATTCCGAGAGAGAGTGTATGAGAATTCAAGGATCTTCAAGGCACGGATGAAGTGATGGCATGATGCGAAGATCCAGTTCAAAGAATTCAATGTTGGTGATCATGTACTTCTTTTCAATTCTAGTCTCAAATTATTTGCAGGTAAGCTCAAGCCCAAGTGGGTTGGACCATATGTCATACATAGAGCATGTGGAGGGGGGAGCTTTGAATTGAAGGATGAAAAAGGTGAGATCATGGTGGCGAATGGACAACATTTGAAACACTATAAGTCGCTGCCTGATTAGCAAGTGCTCTCTCTTGAGTACTTGAGTTAGAGGTTTGATTCCATCGTGACTCTCCGACGTTAAACGTGAGCACATGTTGGGGGCCGACCCTCCGATTTTTTATTTACTTTATTGAGCCTGTATAGATGTAGGAATTTATTAGGTGTTGCTCGACTATGGTATATACTTCTTAACAAACTTATGCTCTCACTTTGTTTGATCTAAGTTTGGAGGTGGTTACGTATATACTTGTGTCTTGCTGCACCAAAGTAAAGTTGCTTCATTGTGTTGTGTGCTTGAATAGTTAATTTTTTTTAATTTTTCAGTATTTTTTATTCATTTGATTATATTGAGTTGTCAATTTTTTGTGATTGTCTAGGTGTGTTGTTAGTTTGTTTTTGTTGTGTGTTGATCCTAGTCTCAGCTTGGTTAATTTTTGGTTCTTGAGGATGATTGATTGATTTGCCTTAGCACTTGATTGAGTTGAACTAGTGATGTTTGAAGCATTGATGATGATATGGTCGGTATGATTGAGTTATTGATTGAAAGTTTTGAGTCGTGTGATGAATACGAATGAGTTTTCTCTCCTTGTTAAAATTGAATGTTTGATGATTGATATATGATTTCTAAGTAAGTTCAGGGGAAAAACAGAGCAAAGGGCGAATTTTTGGAGGTTTTGGAGCCAACACGAGTTTACGAGTCGCCACACGACTTGTTACACGACTCGTGTTAGGTGGCCATGGTGATCAAATTGCAGATAAACCCAACACGACTTGATAGGCTGTAGCACAACTAAGCTACACGAGTCGTGTTGGGCGCCGAGAACTGTCCAGAGAGTTAACACGACTTGCAAAGCCCAAAACGAGTCGTGTTGGGTTGCTGAAAATGATCAGATTCGTCCAGAAGCCCAACACGACCCCGTAAGCCCGACACGACTTGCAACACGAGTTGTGTTGGGGCTCCAGGTTTGAATTTTTTAAGTTTAAATTGGGGATTTCAGTCACTTTGGGTTTCATTCTTTCTTCCCGATTCCAACCCGTGTCGCACCCATTTCTTTTCCTTTCGAATTTTCGTCCGTAATTCACCATTCCACACCACTTAATCACTTCACCACTATCACGAACTCATAATGTCTAGGGTTTTGAAGCGATTTGGGGATAAAATTAGGGCTTTTCAAAATTTCCTTGTGAAGAACACTTCAAGTCCGAATTCACCATGTATAACCTTAGAGGTATGTTTCTCTTACTCATTTTATGCTTTAAAGTGCGGATTTGTTGTGAATTTGCAATGGGTAAGTGTAATGTGTTGGAATTGACATGTCCAATATGGCTTTTGGTTGAAGAATTTTGTCGAACATATGGTATGCATATTAATTTGTTTACAAATTGATTCTTATTCATAGTGTGAGACGAATTTATGATTAGGGCTTGATTGATATTGAAAGTTTGGACATGGTGATATATGTGGAGTGAAATAATACCATGAACAAGTTGAAATTATGAATGTTTAAGGGCATGCATGTTGACTATGAAGAGTTTTGTTAGAAAAATTGATACTCGTGTATATGGGGTGAAATTTACTTGACTAGGACTTGAATCACTTGATCATGATTGCAATTGGTGGTAGAATGGTGTAGGAAGCATGCTAGAATACTATTGAATTCATGTTGCAGAATTGAAATAGCAAGTTTGAGTATTGTTAAGTGAAATTGATTCATGTTTATTTTGGAAGTTTCACTTGATAAGTACTTGAGTTTGTTGAATTGGTTGAATTTGATTGGTATTAGTTATTGATAATCTTACACATATCTCATGTGGTGAGTATATTGTATTCATGGTATAAAGAGTGTGGTTAAATATTTTGCATTTCTTTCAGGAAGAGGAAAGAAGAGCGATGGAGGGAAAGGAAGCAAAGGAAAAGGAAAGCAAACAGACAAGGAAGATGAACCAAGCAAAAAGAGGAAAGGTTCCTCTAGTCAAACACCAGATGATACAACCATTGCAAAGATCGATAAGTTAAGGAGACTCAAGAGATTGCCTTCGGACTTTAAGCTGAATATGAACAACTGGCTTGAGATAGCACCGACGTGGGAAAAGGTGTCGGATAAGATCACCCGTACTCGATATCAATATGATGGGACCATGATCACTTTGATAATTGCTAAGGATATCCTAGATATGTTCGATCGGGTTAGCATCTGGCAGTTTATGGAGAAGAAGGGAGGAACTCATTTTCAGCTGATAACGGAGTTCTTATCCACGTTGAATGTCATGTCCGATCAGATGGACAAGCTTCCCTATGCTGTTGAATTCTATCTCGGAGGAGTGTTCAGAGAAATTGATTTGGATGGTTTAAACAGAGCATTGGGAGCTCCGGTGAGTATTCATTTTACTGAGGATAAGAGGTTTAAGGCTGATGATTTTTGGAGATCATAACGGAAAGAATAAGTTTAAGTCGAGTTTGGCAAAGGCTACTGCTATCAGAAATCTGGTCATTCGATATATGGATCAGATTCTAGCAAGCATAATTTTCTGTCGCATAGAAAGGGGTAGCATTCCTCAAGAAGAGTTGTATATTTTGTGGTGCATGATCAACTCAGTTCAATTCAACTTGGCTGCGTACCTTTTGTAACAATTTCACAGGTTCAAGGTATGTGCAACTCAGAAAGTGAATATAGGAGGACTGATTACTCCTATAGCCCATAACTACGGTATCGATACCTCGGGGATGGAGTATATCAGGGATCCGCCAGACATCGACCTGACAGCTTTGGTTTGAAGAGGGACCCCCAAGGAATCATGTACATATTCAAAGAAGATAGGTTGTCTTTTTGGTTCCCTATGACGTTGCAGGAATTCACCACAGTTAGAACCGAGGGGAATCTTTTGATGGACATGGATAATCATGTAGTCATTCGTGAGGGCATAACAAACAGAACTTGGCAAACTATAGCGAGGCAAGCACTTGCTAGGAGGTTTCCGATGGCTATGGGAGAGCTTGAAGCTCAGGAGCAGCAGCCATAGCCGATGGAGGAAGAGATCGGTGGAGGTAGTCTGGGAGCTGGAGAGTTTGGTGATGCCCAGCACCATGATGAGTTTGCAGGGGCACAACAGTATGCAGTACCACCTAATTTTGGTGGAGTTCCACTGTATGGGATGGCACCACTAGTTCCTCCACCCAGATTTGAGGCATAGGCACCGATGTTTGATTGGTGGGGATAACAGGCACAGGGTGTGCGCATGTACAATGAGTATTTGATGGAGGAAAACAGACTGAGAAGAGAGGAGAACAGACATAGAGCTCAGGAGAACAGGGAGATGAGCCGACAAATAGCTACAGTTGTGAGGAATCAAGCTATTTTTGATAAGTATCTCGGTGCATTGGCCACAACCACCAATGACATCGCCACTAGACTATCTGATTTTGAGGATCAGAGGAGAGATTTGATGAGTGACGGATGGGTCCAGGTGATGGCGAGGGTGCCGAAGATGATGATGGTCCAGGTGATGGCGAGGTGGACTAGCAGCCTTATAATGAGGTTGTACTTTTCTTTTTGTTTCATAGTATCTGTGTTGCTCTGTAGCTGGATAGTTGATAAACTGTTAGGTTCTTATTTCTTATTTGATCGGCCTGTACTAAGTGAATTGAATTGTGATTGATGTGATGTAGTGGTAATTTGCGGAACTGATGAATGAATTAATTGAGAATGTGGTGATGTGATATATTGTAATGGTGATAATCCAGCTAGATATGCATTTGGATGTTGGAATACTTAAGATTGTTGCATGTATTAAAATTAGTTCATAAGCCTATGTAGGAGTGCTCATTATTCTATTAAACCCATGTGAGATTTGAGCTTCTAAGAATCATGGAAAAATGATTGGTTTCTTTCTTGAGGGCATTGTTTACATGCATGTATTCTAGAACTTGACTCTTAATCTACTTGAGGCTAGATGATTGATTAGATGATCAGAAATGAACTTATGCCATTTTGTTCTTTATTGAGCCACTAGCCAAAGTTTTATCTTATCTTACAATATAATTCATAGTTTCCCATTTGTGCCTTTAAGCCTTATTCATTGGAAGCCTATAAAGATAGCCAACTTATTCCTTTAGAAGCCTTTAAATACCTATCCTAATAGAGAATTAAAGGAGTTAGATTGGTGTTGTGTAAAGAAACTTGGAAAGATAAACGTGGTGGAAAGTGAATGAAGATGAAGGATGGTTAAAAACTTACAAAAGGGGGTAGTGCCTGAAACTGATACCCTATTTAAAAAGAAGAGAAAAAATAAAAGAAGACGTTGGTCTTGTAGTTAAGGGAGGACTGAAATGATGAAAAGAAAGGGAACGAGAAAAAAAAGTAGGAGATTGATTTGTTAAGTATATGTGTTGAAATATATCTCTACTTTTGATTCTCTACTAGTGATCAAGTCACTTATCCCAAATATACCTACCCTTGTCCAAAGAGCTAAAGTTACAACCCTAAGCAAGTCCTTTGTGATCACATCGTTAATTCTTTCAAGTTAGTTGAGAGTCTAGATAATTGTCAAGCTTATGGTTACGTGTGCATGTGAATTGATTTGAGTGTATATATTTTAACCATGAAAGTGTACATCTCACACTTGTACGATGAGTGTAAATACTATCCGTGAGAGTGGATGATGAGCATTCTGAAATGGGAAGTGACTAATTTGAAGTGCATGTTTCAATTGATAGAATTTTGACATTTGAGTATATTATCTTGGTTTGGATGTATGTGATCCCTTATTTGCTGTAGAATTTCAACTATCATCTCTCTCTTGTTTTGGATTCATTGTTCGGGGACGAACAACATATTAGTTTGGGGGTTGATAAGAGTGGAAATTTATGTATTTTCGGTCTCACAATACACTATTTTTGTTAGAATAAGGCCATATACTCATGTGGGATTGCGTGGTTTACGTATTTTGCATGATTATGGTGCTACTAAGGTGTTTTGTTGAATTTTGAAGGTTAAAACATGTTAAAATGAAGCAAAACCGAAGACGAGCAAGAAATGAGTGAAAAAGGGGCTTACTCGAGTTGCAAGGCTCAACACGACTTGGCAACTCGAGTCGTGTTGGGTGCCATAGGAGGTCAGAATGCAACAGACGCACAATACGACTTCTCATGTGCAACACGACTTGCAATACGGGTCGTGTTGCGTCAGTTCCAAGCCGTGCTGCATGTCGTGTAAGGCAGAGCAACGTCGAAAATTTTTTAGAGAGCCAACACGAGTTGGCAAGTCATTACACGACTTGCAGCACGACTCGTGTTGGAGTCCATAGGAAATCCAGAATCAGGACATCACGACACGACTTGACAGGCGAGTGCATAGTTTGATAACACGACATGTGTTAGGGCCACACGAGTTGTATTTCAAGGCAACACGAGTCGTGTTGACAACTCGAGTTGGTCATCCCAAATTCTGTTGCATTAGTTTGGACCAGAAATTGGGATTTTCCCCTTCTAGTGCGTGAAAACGTATGAAAAGAGTCCAGTGGAGTAAAATTCGTGGCCCAAGATATAAAAGGGGATCAAGACACCTGGAGAGAGAGACAGATCACTCACCAACAGAACACATCGTGAAATCATTCACGCACCATCCTTCCATCCACCCACTCATATCAGATCATCCATCCCATAATTCTATCGGTCCGGAAGAAAATTAAGTGCAGTTGAGAGAGCCAATCCAATCGGAGAGACGGATGGAGTACGTAAACCACGTGACACTATAGTTTTGTTTCTTCTATTTATTTCTTCTTTTGTTGATTTTGATATGAAATTGTCAGTCATGAGGGTTGTGTGTAACCTCATGGGCTAAAACCCTTATACAGTTCTAAGGATTGAAGGTTAGGGGGGATAAAATATTTTTTTGCCACGTAAGTTTGGCCATGTATAATTTTTGCCCCAAAAAAGATAAGATTTGGGCATTTGTCACAATATCTTTATAGTTGCGCCAATGTTGCCCCTTTTTTTGGAATTTGACATTTTCACTAGAATCGATCACGTTCATGTCACGTGATTATCGGATTTGGCATTTCCCGACGAATTTCCTGACCTAGCGACACAGTGGCATCCACATTAACAATAATAATATTTTATTGATAATTTAATTTAAAAAAATACCCTCAATATCGATGAACTCAGTTCTCACGTGCCCTCCATGTGCTTCCACTATCTACGCAAACTCACTTTTCTTGTCATTCAGGGATCTCCTGTGTACTCTCTCATAACCATGGGCGGCAACTGTCAGATCTTCTCCTCCAAGGGCCTACCACCAACGAACGAATCACATTATACATGACCTCGATCCGTACCCTCCGACACTGCGAGCAACCACATGATATCGGAGCCATGCAGAGGAGGATGGGGTCATTGGCATTTTTTAGCTCCGATTCAGTCCTTCACACCCCACTAAAGAATAGATGGTTCATTATCAGTCTCGCGATTCTAATTGTGATATGGAGATCAATATCATATGCACGCATCCCCACGTGGTAGACCATGTTTCCGGCGATGCTTCTTTCCATTAGAAAAACCCTAGAGAATTTAGCAAATTCTTCGATCGAAGGGTTGGCGTCATGACTGGCGAGTGCTTAGGTTTTAGCCCACTTCACTTCGTCCATGAGTTCATCGTATGCCTCCAGAAGATGATTCTCCAATGCTAGGTATTACTCAATGGAAGCGATGAGGGAAGAAACGTGAGCAACCATTCAGTTGCATGACTCGTGGAAGAATATGTAGTGGTGGCGCTCAAGAATATGAATCCTCCGCCGTGGAAGTAGATGATGATGGAGAGCTTGGTGACGTGAGTAGGGTGGTGCGAGCGAAAGATCTAACAGCTGCCGCCCATGGTGGTGAGAGGGTATACGAGGGATCCTCTAATTGACAAAAAGAGGGAGTTTGCGAAGATGGTGGAAGTGCATGGAGGGCACGTGAGAATTGAGTGCATTGATGGAGGGTATTTTTTTAATTAAATTTTCAATAAAATATTATTATTGTCGTTGTTATTGATGTGGATACCACTGTGTCGCCAGCTCAGTAAATTCACCGGGAAATGCCAAATTCGATAATCACGTGACATGCATGTGATCGATTCTAATGAAAATGTCAAATTTTGGAAAAAAATGGGACAACATTGGCGTAATTATAAAGATATTGGGACAAATGCCCAAATCTTATCTTTTTTGGGGCAAAAATTGTACATGACCAAACTTACGGGGCAAAAAAAATATTTTTTCCCAAGGTTAGGGTAGTTGAATTGGAAACCTAGACAACTCTTGTGAATTCATGCTATTAATATTCTTGTTTATTTGATTAATTAAGGCTTTGTTTATATGTGTGTAAAGTCTTCACAATATATCATTGATGTGGCTCGTGATGCTTGGTATGTTGTGTTAGCTAGTGTGCATACATAATTGATATTGTCTAGTTGCTAGGGATTATAGTAGTTTGTCCGTGAACATGATAATTCCAAGAGCTGGTAAACTAGATACTTGATTTTCTTAGTGGAACAGTGCAATTAAGAAGTGTAAGTGAATAAGATTGAATAGTACTTTCAGAGAATATATGTTAGTCAAACTGGCCATCCGGAGGTTCTTTAAGTTTGCAGTATTAGTATCTAGGAAGAAGGTTCAAGATTAATCACGCATCTTTTGATATAAATTGAATAATATTATTAACTTGAAATCGAATCATATTTGATGGGTTAATAGGGATTAGTGATGTATTTTCATCAACATAACATGAATAAACAATAGACGTCTAGGAAACCAAATCAATTGCACTACATCTAATACCTTAGAGCTGTTATTTCTCTCTTAATTCACTCTCGAATAATTCTTCTTGTTTTTATTTATTAAGTTATTTATTATTTCAGCACTTTAGATATTAAAATTCAAATCTTGAAATTTGTTACATTAATTCTAGTTGAATTGTAATTTAAGATAAATAGATAATTAATTGTCTTCAAAGGGAACACTATTTTTTTAACTTGGGTACTTGTCATTACAATTGATATCCTTATACTTGGGGATTTTAGTTGGAGTGCGCAAAATATGTCAAACAGTGTAGTAGATAGATGTGATGGGTAGTGGTGGACCATTGGTGAATCCTTTTTACTAAAAGAGAAAAATGATGCAATTTGTTCTCGCTCAATATAATAAAATTGTGTTATTTGACCAGGACGAAGGAAGTATCATTTTAAAGAAAATGTCATACTCTTAAACGCTTTGCGCTCGACTCACAATAGACGACTCAAATAAATCATTGACTATAAAAATGAGACGAGGCCAAGAAAATTTCCGAAAGAAAGTGAAAAAGAAATCCCATTTGAGTTTAGCCCAAGATCACGAGGGATGAAGAGTGCAGTGAAGTGGAGTGGAGACGAGACATGTAAACGGAAAGGGGGGTCGATTTGGATGGAACACTGAGTGTCCACACCCCCTTAATCATCAACATTTTTCGAAACATCCACTTTCTCCACTCTGCTACACGCCAACCCTCGCCCTAAATTAACTACTCCCATCAGTCCCTTTCTCCATCTCCACTCTGTCGTTTCTCTCATCACTCTCTCCACCCCTCTCTCTCTCCCTCCAACGCACACTGCCTGTTGGGGGGAATACTGCTGCATTTAATGTGGCCCTTCTCTTCGTACCTCTGCCTCCATTCCCCCCAGCTTCCCCTACTTCCCCCCAAATATTCACTCACATTGTCAATTGGGTTTGCTTTTTTGTTGATTTTCTTGAACATCTTTTGGGTGTTGTTTGCTGTTTGAATGATTTCTGAGGCTGCTTTCCAGATCTATAATTCTTTCAGTTGTAAAAAAATGAAGTATTTAACGCTTCTAGGGCTCTGATGATTGTGCTACTTCAGCTTCATTTGAAGGACTTTGAATTCTTGGGTTTTCTTTTTTATTGTTGAGTTTCTGCAATCGTTGACGAGATTGAGCTCACATAAATGGAGGCGAGAACGAAGAACTACAGGCAAGTAAGCCCTGAACGAGCCAAAGTATGGAAAGAAAAATCCCCCAAATATCAGTACAATCATCACTACAATCAGCAGCAGCAGCTTAGCAGCAAAGTGCCGGTGGTTTATTATCTATGTCGAAATCATCAGCTTGAGCATCCACATTTCATGGAAGTCCCCCTTTCTTCCCCTGAAGGCCTTACTTTGAGAGGTACCTATAACTGGAGTTCCTTTATATGCTTTTGTTTTATCTTCTGTTGTTTGGTGCTGAATCCTTTTGAATTATTGTATTTGATTTGAAGATGTGATTGAAAGGCTTAATGTTTTGAGAGGCAGAGGCATGGCTTCAATGTACTCCTGGTCTTGCAAGAGGTGCATTGATATCTTTTCTTTGTTCTTGTAGTTTGAATTGGACATCTCTTTCCCTCTGTCAATCACTGCTTTACATTTTGAGGTTAATTTGTGGGTGCAGGAGTTATAAGAATGGATATGTATGGCATGATCTTTGCGACGACGATTTAGTCCTTCCAGCTCACGGGAATGAGTATGTTCTTAAGGGTTCTGAGCTCTTCGATGAATCCAATTCTGGTAAGATGATTTCAATTCTGTGTTCTTTACTTTTTGTCAAACTTTCCAATTTATAAGGAGAATAGAGTTCTGTTTTGGTTTAAGGAAGAAACTTGTTCAATTATGAAATTATGGCAGTTAGTTATTGGCACTCAAGTGTGGCTGTGGCCTGCACTTTAATGTTCTAAGCAATAAATTGGAGTAACTCAAGGCTTAGACATGCTCGACTTGAAAGTGTTTGTTATATCTACATTAAACCTTGTACATCTTTCAGGGTTGGTAATAGTTTCATTTTTATCTGTAACGGGTTGAAATCGGCTCTTTCTATTGCTTTAGTGATGATCTTGATTAGTGTTAAATACTACTAGTAAATAGTTAATATTAGAGAGTTCAAATACATTCACCGGAGATGGAATTGGCGCACTCATTTGAGCATCCCATCAATCTGAGATCCTGATATTTGATTCTTGTTTTCTAGGTAATTTTAGTCCTGCTGAGACTGTCATATTACAGAATCAAAAAGCACTTCCAGAACCACCATCCTTCAGAAGCCAAGAGGAATCTTCGTCTTCCTCGAGCTTAAATGGGCTGACTACAAAGACTTCTCAGGATGATGAACTATCTCCACCGGATCAAAGGCCTTGCTCATCAGCTGTATCTCCAGAGTTTGGTGCTGGGAAGAATTCCTCTTGGAATGGTTCTTTGAGCCTCACAGAATATAAGGTCTACAAGAGTGATGGTCTTGCTGATGCTTCCACTCAAACAGAGGAAAATTCTAGTAGTGCTATTGTACCTAGAGATAGCTGTGTGAGAGGAGTTTCAACGGACGAAAGTTTACTAGACCCTGATATTAGTGGCAGTCGTGTGAATGAAGTCCCTCGGACTAAAGCCACTCCAGAGATCTCAAGAGAGATTGTCTCGCCACCTCCGTCTGCATCCAGTGCTTCTTCGTCGAGTGGTAGGACCAATACCTTGGAATCTCTCATCAGAGCTGATGCTAGGAAGCTCAGCAGCTTCAGGATACTCGAGGAGGAAGAATTTCGAATGCCATCCCATGCAAAACTAAAGCCTTCAAACATGATACTCCAATTAATCTCTTGTGGTACAATATCTGTGAAAGATCACAGCTTTGGCCTAATTCCAGCCTACAAGCCAAGGTTTTCACACTCCAAATTTCCTTCTCCATTCTCGACATCATTAATGCTGGGAGAGCTTAGTTGCCTGGCAGAGGATCCTCGTCTTACTGGCACGCCATTGGAAGACAAAGAATATTTCAGTGGCAGCTTTCTAGAAAGGAATACAAACAAGGAAGGAGTGCCCGTTCTAAAACGATCTTCTTCGTTCAATGCTGACAGGTACGTCCTCTAAAACTCGGCTAACATTCTGTTCGTAATCCTGTAACATATGGTAGTGAGATTGTTAGAAGTCTTTGTACAAGGCTGTATAAATTGTTTCTCCATCCATATAATTTTTAAAATTATGTTCTGCCAATTTTAGGTCACTTTAATTATTATTTTTAGCCATGTCACAATTATGATTCTTCATCGTCTAGATGCAGAACTTTGCTTCTATCAAGATAATCCAGAGTCACTCACAGCTTAGAGCTTATGAAGCCCTAGCTTAGCTTTTGGTTGGTTATGCTTGTATACATTAATTCTAAATGATAGAGCTTCTAATTAGCTAATGTGAACAGTGGCAAGCATAAAGACTCCCTATTGTTTATATGACATGTATCAACCAAAAGAAACCATTGGTATTTGGGGTGAAATTCTATGGTCCTTCTGTAAATGTGGGTTGGTGTATGCATACAGCATCAAGTCTTTGAAAAATGCTTTCTAAAGCCTTTCTTCACTTGGAACAGAGGAATCTTATGCAATTGATAAAATGCAGAAGTACCGAGCAATTCGATTCTACGGAAGACAAAGAAGAGGGAAGTTCCACTCGGACGAAGTGCATCCCTAGATCAATTAAGGTCTCTCTAAGCAAGCAGCCAAGATGTGAGTCAATGAGATCCCCCGTTTCTGAGGGACCTCGAATCTCATCTGATCGAACACGAACAACTACTCCCGCTGCATCCACTGGTGCAAGCAAGAGAATCACTGACCCTCTCTCGGTGAAAAAGCAACCAAACAAAGTGGATACATCAAGAAATCATGATGCAAACATAATCAAAATCGAAGAAAGTTAAACTCCGAATCTTCTCATCTTACTGCATTTACTCAACTCAAAAGTTTACACCTCTTTCATGTTCATGTAGGTTGAAGTTTTGTTTTCCATTTTGTCCAACAGGCTTGCTTCAGGAGCTCGGGTTATAATACAATCCAAGATATCTTCCGACAGCGACGGCGTTTCTTAAGAGGCATTTCTGAGATTAGGGAGATGGAAGAACTAATACCTCAGTCTCTCTATGAATTACAAAACTTCACTTCAATCCATGTTAATAGGTATGGGAGAATTGTTATTTTGGATGGATCAATAGTTGTTGAGCTGATTGCAACGTTAAATATACTAGTATTTTATAGCATTGTTGCTTCCACATCTCCTATCTTTGCTGGGATACAACTGTAGCTGCAAAATGTTAGGAACCAGACAAGACAATCAGATTGAATAGCTATAGAACGAGAAAGTCACCCTCGTAAATGATACTCAGTACGTCCTTTAAAAGAATTAGATTTACTATTTGCACGGAAATTACGGAATGATATTTTAATGAATAATTGGTAGAGAGAGACAATATTTTTATATAAAGTAAGTATTGTATTAGTGTTATGGCGAACTCATGGAAATATATTATTAACTGTTTTGTATGGATCCAGTCTTTCAAATAGGGAAATGTAACCCTTATTGTGTGATGCCTAAAATGGATAAATATAACTCTTATTGCAAGACGAGGGAGTATCTTACATTCTCCTTTCATCTCGCATTAACATATACATTTGTTTTGTTTTTTTACTTAATTAATTGTTAGATAAAGCACTATACTCCAAATTATTCTCCTATTCCTTAGAGCAATTCCAAAAGTTAATGTAAAATACATAATATCTATTTTATAAAGAAGATTTTAATAAAATTAGTTCCAACACATTCTCTATTTTAACTTTTAAATTTACATAATCATTTTCACCCTAGAACCAAATTCATTCTTCAAACTTAAATAATATTCAATGTTATTGACTTATTTGTGTGTTTTTGTTTAAGAAAAATAATTTTTATTAAATTAAAAGAGAAAATATGTTATAAATGTACATTGGAAATGATGATATAAAGAACTTGTTGGAGCATAAGAAAAAAATGATTCTTTAAAATTAAAAATCCTCTTTATTTTTTGGAAATCCTCTCTAAAATTTTAATAAGTTTTTGGATATGCTCTTATAACTTTACTGAGAGCCAGTGGTCAGGTGAACTAGCTCACCTAATTGATTATTGTCTGAATTAATTAATAATGTTATCTCAAATTAATGAAATGTTTGACAGAATCATATTTAAAATATTTGGTTCCATCAATTAAATTTAACTGATTCGATTCGAATTAATATGTTTCCCCGAATAAATTAATATAATCAATTATAAATACATCCTCAGAATTAACCCACTCTTCCCAAAATATTTTTGTTATTTCTATGAAATTATACCAATATTTACCGTGTTTTTTTGCGATGGGTGTTGAAGAAGATTTGTTCATAAAATTACTACCATAAAAAATAGTGATAGAAATCCTTTCCAGACTCCCCATTGTAAACATATTGTGATATGTCATGGCTCCGTTTGCTCGACTCCGATGACTTCGCCCGCTGCCATCTCTCTAAATCCGACCCGGGTCTGGTCATCCAGGACCCATTGGACCCTCATGGGTACCATTTTTTCGAATCCGAATCGAACAGCCGATTTTACTTTGAAGATGATGATTTCTGCATGCAATCTTCGGTTAAAGGTTTGATCCTTCTCACCAAGTTTAGTGCAAACTCGTTCCAACTGTTTGTGTGGAATCCGATTACTCGTGAACGT
This sequence comes from Pogostemon cablin, assembly GCA_023678885.1. Lineage (NCBI taxonomy): Eukaryota > Viridiplantae > Streptophyta > Magnoliopsida > Lamiales > Lamiaceae > Pogostemon > Pogostemon cablin. The sequence goes on from CM042983.1 coordinate 11,438,177, forward strand.
GTTCATCTGCCCCAGATTCCCGGAGTGGGACCCTCCCCCTCCACTATGTGTGCTTTTGGAGTAAGTAAAGCAGGCCAATACAAGGTGGGTGTATTTTTGGACAAGGAATCAACATGTTGGGTGTACACTATGGGTACGAGGTTATGGCGAAGCATTCTAGGTTACGACAGTGAAGGAGTCACGTTTGCATTCAACAAAATCAGTGCCTTTGTGAAAGGGAAGTTTCACTAGTTGGTGTCATGATGCTTCGATCTTGAAACTGAGGTCTTTACGCCCACATTTCACCGTCCGCCTCCTCCTTTCCAGTCGAGTGCTGATCGTCTTTCGCTGGACCTCGTCGCTTTGCTTATGTTGTTTTGATACGAGTGTGGAGTTGTGGCTGATGAAAGATTATGGGGTTGAGAAATCTTGGAGTATGTTATTTGTGATGAATCCAACTGTGGTGGTTGAATATTTTCCTCGTATCATTAATTTTTGCCCCATTAGTATTTGTGGTGGCCAAACCTTGATGTTTTTCACAGGTGGGTATGTGTTTTTTAATTGTTCCAATCAGAAAAAAGATTACTGGAGTATTATTTGATATGATTAAACGTCCAAAAAATTGGAGAAAAAATGGGGCTTCATCTTGTTATATTCGAGGAGGCCTACACACTCCAAATTTGAAGAGATTATTTGGATAAGAGGACATAGTCTAATTTGGCAAATGATATCACTATTTCGTTTTCTTGTTAATTGCTCCTCCGATTCTAATTATTAAATAAATTATTAGTAATTGTTTAATTTTTTCCTAGTCGATTTTTATTAATTTCTAGTTCTTATAATTTTAAAATAAGTCTAGACCATTTAAACAAAATAATTATTAATTTATAGTATTAATAAAAAATAAGAAAAAATTATGATATCTTTAATATAGAATGATTAATTAAAATAATAATAATAATAATAATAATAATAATAATAATAATAATAATAATAATCACGACGCCATATCACACAGGACTACCACTCCCTTTAGCGACACGCCAGGTACAAACAAGTGTTGGTTCAAATAGTCAACCAGTATTAAACACATTCGTTAATGCACACCAATGTATGTATATTAATAATTGGAATCTGATTGCAATATGATGTATAAAAATAGAAACAAATAAATATTAGTAAAATATATAGTCGTAACTAGACAAAATCAATTTCTTATAAGTTCATACCAAATTTTTTTAAATACCCGCAAAATCATATGAAATCAAACTGAAAATGGCGAATGGCGAAACAGGAACATCCCTATTCCAAGAATTCTCGAATTCCGATTTAGGGATATTAGATTTCATGGATAACGAAACCAATCTGGATCAGTTCATCGATCTCATCCAAGAAGATCAGAATATCGCATCATCCAACCCTGTTGTCAATTTCAATTCTCAACTCTTCGATTTCGATAATCAGAATACAGATGGAGGGTGTTTGGTTGATAGCAATATCTTTTCTGAGTTGTTTAATTTCAACGATTTCGCAACGAAATCCAGAATCAGTCCTGATTGTAGTACGGAAAACGAGGTGGAGGAGGGGGAATCCTCTGCAACTACGACCAATACACCGGAGAAGAAGCAGAAGAAGAGCGATAGATCTCGAACGTTGATTTCGGAGAGACGGAGAAGAGGACGAATGAAGGAGAAGCTCTTCACTTTGCGCTCATTGGTTCCTAACATCACCAAGGTTTATTTGTTTATTTATCTGTTTTTATTTAAAATCAACCTTTTTTTTTTATGAAAATTAATTAATTAAAAAAAAAGGTATCATCTCACACAATTATGAGTAGGTCTTGTGTGAGACCGTCTCACAGTGAGACAATTTTTCACTTTTTAAAATAGTTATCACTTTCGATATAAAACGTTATCACTTCCACTATAAAATTTTATCACTTTTTATTTATACTATAAACTGTTCATAAAATAATATTATCACTTTTCATTAATTTATTATCACTTTTCTTTATAAAAGTTATCATTTTCTGATCGTCTCACATAAGTCTTTACGTGAGATGGTCTCACACAAGTCTTTCCCTACCCCTTTATTTATTATTTTATTATAAATTGAAGTAATTGTGACGAGGGTAGTCATGAAGACAGTCGAGGGTGGTTTATGTTAACTATTCCCTTCTCATTTAAAGAGAAAAATAAAAAATAAAAAACAAAAATCATGCAAAAAATGAGATGGAACTTTGTATTAATGACTAGTAGTATATATTTTCTTGTAATTTGAATAAATGTTAAAGATGACATTAAAGATTAGTAACTGAGAAAGTGAGACAACGCGTGTGAAATTGGTCAGTTGAATATTGTTATATGAGTAAAAATATGAATATAGGGTGCCTATATATGAATCAATAAAAAAATATTTTAACTATCAATAAATATATTTTATCTATTTAATAATTATATAATCGAGTCTATGTGAAATTATCGAAATAAAATTTAAAATGTTAAAATCGTTAAAAAATAATTTAGCAACAACTAAATTAATATTTTCACATAATAATTGGCGTACGTGTAAGAATATTTTTATAGTTTGTTTATATCGTTAGATTGTCATGTCAATTATGTAACAAAAATCATGAATGAATTAATTATAATTATTATTGTCGTAAAAAATCATGAATTAAAGATCACTGTCTTATTAATTTTAGTTCTTTTTATTTGGAAAACTCTTTTGAATCCTATAGACGATTTACTGATTTTTCATATCTTCTACTAACAAATAAACTTCTTTTCGTTGATTTCATTAATTTGGTGATGCATAAATAATACGTACTCATCCGTTTTGTAGAATGCCTCAATGTTCATTAATGTTTAAAAATTGACATTTTTATGTAATATAAGAAAGAAGGAAACTTTTCGGGACTTACAAAGGAAATATGAAATTTTTTTCATGAAGACGAGAATAAAATTATAAAATATATTATGTATAATTGGGGTGAATTATATTATATTTTAAAGTTATTTGATTTATGTTTGATATTTTCATTTTACGACTGAGAAAAGTTTTATGATAGAAATAAATGAAGAAAATATAAAGTAATGTTTTAAAACGGGGATTATGTATTAGTCGAGGAAATTTATTAGCTCATCGAGGTTATTCGAATAAGGGAAATAGATTTGAAATGTAGTATCTAGAAGATCTGGATTGTAATTTACACACAACAAATTAGATCTTCATCATATACTTATAATCGTGTTTTTTTTTTTTTTTTTATAATCGTGCATAATGATCAAACATTAATTGTCACATCAGCCATTTAATGTCAACTCATGGTTGCTCAAAAGAATGGTTTTGTATATATAATAATGTTTAAGCTGTCACATAGTATGTAATAACTAATGACAAATACGATGATATGCAAAATAATTACTCTAATTTTCTCTGCTATTTGGTGTATTAATTTTCTCCAATGCATTATGAATAACCAACAAGTAGAAGAGAAAATGATGATTATACATATCCTTTCTATAAGTTGATAAGGGATTATTTTAATGGTCTATTTTAAAGAAATTTATTTTTTATAGCATGAGTAATTCACATGTACTCATTATTCACCATTAATATAATTAATCATTTTATATAAAATATTAATACTTCTTAATTCACTCTTATGGCAGCAGGAGAGTGAAAAAGATAGAAGCACAATTCTAACTACAAATAATAATCACTTATATAACTAAAAATATAAGAGAGAAATAAAAAAAAAAAAAAAAAAGAGAGAAAGAAAGAAGGTAGAGAGATGGTGTATTATTTGCAATATTTTAAGATTTCAAATACTTATATAAGAATCCAATCCTATGTTCTATTTCAATCGTGCATAATGACAAAATGTAGTCACATCAGCCACCTTAATGTCAACTATGGTTAATCAAAGAATGGTTGACTTGAATAATAATATTGGCTGTTAATTAAATTTGTAAATGTAAGATTCGTAATAATATTGGTTAAAATATATATAAAAAAAGTGATGTGATTAATTTGCAGATGGACAAAGCTTCAATAATTGGAGATGCAGTGCTATACGTGCAAGACTTGCAAATGCAGGCAAAGAAGCTCAAATCTGAAATAGCTGCCCTTGAATCACAATTTACAAATAATAATAACATCATTAAATCTACGAAAACAATTGCTACAACTCCATCTCTTGATTCCATTGTCAAGATTATTTTCAAGGTAATGTGGGGCAAACAGCGTTTCATCTTCTAATTATTATGACTATTATATGCCCATTCTGTTTTGCACGCGTATGTGAGCAAGTGGATTAATAAAAGTTACGTTTTTACTTGTACAACGTAAGATATATTATGAATATTTTAGGTAATTTAATAACAAAAGATGAATAAAGTTATTGACTTAGGTTTAATATAAAACTGTATGTGTCGTTTTTTCAATATTAAAGTATTGTGATGATATTGGTATTGTGTAACATTATTATTATAAAAAAAAAGGTGCATAGGTGTTCTTAAATATTAGGGATAGAGGGAGGAGTAATATTTTATTGGATGTTACATATGTAATGTCAATTATATTGATGACATCATTTTATCCTGCTGTATGTTAGCATTAATGAAAGAATAAAAGATGCCAATTAGACCTGCACAATATGCATTAATTAATTATTTAACAATTGTGTAGTAATTAAACCATGTGATATGGAGTATATATCAAGTGGTGTTGTTTAGTGATTTATAAAATATTAATTGCAGATGGATGTAATCCAATTAGAGGAAGGAGGGTTGTATGTAAGAATAGTTTGCAAGAAAGGGAAAGGAGTTGCTGCCATCTTGTTGAAGGCCCTTCACACCCTCACTACTGTTAAAACCTCTAATTTGGCTACTGATCATGATGCTCAAAATTATGTCTGCACCTTCACTCTCCATGTAACCACTCTTTCTCATCTCTTCAACACACACACCCCTCTTTATTTATTTAAAAAAGATTAAATGTTTTGATTGTTGAAAACCAGATTGCAGAAGAGGAGAATATGAACTCATCAAGTCTGAAGATTTGGGTTGCAAGAGCTTTTCTTGCTCAAGGATTTGTATTTGAAACATTGCCAAATGCCTGATTCGTAATGTTGATTCCTATAGTTGATGTTTGGTTAGTCTAGAAGGAATCAAAATGATTCACATAGATTCAATCATCTTCAATCACATTATTATTATTACGCGAGTCATAATTGAATATAGCTACCTCAACACCAATCCATCGGGGCAAACACTTGTGTAAATCGGGTTCATGTTGTCCCCCCTTCCAATCCTATTATACCCTAAGTATTGCCAGGGTTTAAATTAGAGGGGGACCACAGGTTTTACACCTTAAACCCGGTTTACAGGAGACTAACTCATCCACCGGACGTGTTTCTGCAGGCCTGAGCTCTAAAGCTGAGCTAGCAGTGGCACGAGCACATGCCATTTGCAAAAGAGATGAAGAAGTTGGTGGGATCATTTGCATGGATGAAAAAGAAATATAACTTCTGCAGCCCCTCTAATTGGTTTTGAAGAGAGATTGATGTATATGGGTATCTACAATTGGAATATTGAAAATGAATACTTTACTGGACATGTCTTCACTACCAAACTGTTACTTGATATATTCTTCCCCTGCTACTACACTACCATTTTCATCCCTCTTATCTTATTTTTATTACCCTATTATTCTAATTTCGAAAGATATCCCTCTCACTTTTTAATTAACCATCTATCATCCATATGTACGTTCCCGCTTCAACTCTTCTGCGAATTTCATTCAATTATTGCTCTGTTTCTTGATATTTTTGAGAAAATTAGCCATAGTTTGTAACTGTGCTTAAGTGAAAAAAAACCCAGCAATTCATAAGCAAAACCAACTGCAGCGAATAGAAAAGATTATACAAGAAATAAACTCAAGATTGTGGTTGCCCCATGACTAAACGATTCACTCAATTTGAATGCAAAAGTTGTAAAGGATTCTATTTAACTCTCTAGATTTTACTCTATCAAACTCGTAAACTAAACTTATTACAAAAGATCTAGATATGTGATATGCAATCACAAAACTATTCTAAAATCTTCTAGTATAAAACAGTGTGGAACACCGAAATCAGCATGCTAAGAAGACCTAAAGTGTGGTTTTTATCAAATATTAGTGTTCCACTGGAAAGAAGACTGAGTTTTTTTTTTTTTTTATTAAGTCAAGGATCACCCTTGCTTCAATCCAGTAATTATTTTGCCTTCTAGCCTATATTATTTTGAGCACTAACTTTTTAACTACAACCTTTTTTCATTTCTTTAAAAATTAGAAATCGTAATCTCCCAATTTTAATCATAGTTGTTCCCTTCAAATATTCAGAAAATCTTTCTCTTCCGTACCTGAAAAACCAACATTAAAAACCAAGCAATGCAACATGATTAATTGAACACGTGATGTGGGGAGATGAAATTCAGTGTAAGTTTAACTTTTGAACATAATTTTATTATTAATTATAAAATTAAAAGTATTGATCATTATAACTATTTAAAATACATAATTTTATTATTAATTATAAAATTAAAAGTATTGATCATTATAACTATTTAAAATACATAATTTTATTATTAATTATAAAATTAAAAGTATTGATCATTATAACTATTTAAATTTAATAAAATAACAAATTTAAGAATATTCCTTTAATCACAAAATTTGAGGGAAATACCAATAAATCACAAATACTTTGTTGATTTGGTGATTTGAGGAATGCTTCCTGTTGGGTTGCTCTTAGCCTTAGCCTTATTTTATGCTTTTCCGTAACAAACATAACTATTTGAATTTTTATCACCCCATAGTATTTTAAATCACGTTCTATGCCTTTTAGACCATTAGTATCAATATCAAATGAAATCTTATCTCTGCCGTACTTTATGACAGATTTCACATCACTATAAGTATTAGGAATAGCATTTAATAAGATAATTGGAGAATATTTATCAATGTACTTATCATCGGATTGCTTAATATCAATAATCAGCTTTGTAAAAATGTCAAAGGTCTCATCAATGTACATCCTTATTCAAAACCAATTTAAAACTGAAAATTTTTCAAGTAAGAATATTCTACTAGGCAAAGATGACACATTGAATAATTCTTCAATTTTTTCTCACATCTTTTTAGGAGAATCAAAATGACCCCTTTCTTGACACAGAGTTAGAGAGATTTAAAGTGATAGATGATAATGCAATTCATTCATTTCAGTTTTCTTTTTTTTTTTTTTGGGCAACAATTTAAGCACAATAGCTTTAAAGACATGTTGTTAAATCAAAACACATTATACCTTTTGTTACCAAATACTGAAATCAGTTTTGCCATCAAAAGGAGTCATGCACACATAATACTACAACAAGAAAACCCAACTCTAAAGCCTCGACAAGTGACTCTAAGAATCTGAAAAAGAAGAGTTAAGGTTTCAGGCGCTTTACTAGATATGAAAACTCTGATAAGTTTTCAAAATATCTCCAAATCCACCACACAAGAGCAAAGGCTCGGACGTGCCTCAAGCTTTAAGAAATACACCATAGAGGACGGAACCGGGTCAGAATGACTCATGCAACACCGAGCATTAGCGCGTGGGGCACTCACTGTGGTAGCACCAAATGGACGGTCACCAGGCTAGAACAGAAGGGGACGGAGATAGCAGTGGCTCTAATACCACTGTTAGGTTTATAGGCCCACAAATAACCGGAGTCTAGTGGACCACTCGATCCAATAGCATGATATTATCAATTTTAGGCCACTATAGGCCCGCACAGTACTTTTGCTCTTGGGTATACTCCCAAAAGCCTTGTGCTAAGGGAAGTCTAGTCCATACTTATGAATCCAAAGTCATTCCCACTTCTCGATGTAGGACTTTGATTAGCTACTCAACCCAAACTTTGTACCCTAATGTTTTATGTCCAATTAGGGTTTAATATTCATTTTTATAATTTTAAATATTTAAGGGTATAAGTGTCTTATCAACTCATATATATATATATATATATATATATATATATATATATATATATATATATATATATATATAAAAAAGAAGAAGGATTTATCAATAAAAAGAAGTGTTCATCATGCACACTACATTGATTTAATTGAAGACTAACTCAGATTTTTCACAACTTCACTTTAACCACTTATGCACATATACTAACACATGACACGTAAAATGGTTTGACCATATATCGGATTGAGGATTTAGACAATGAGTAATGTTGATTTAATCAATAAAATAATGAAAAAGAAATGAAAATGAAAAGATTAATGGAATTAATGGTGACAAGTCACAAAAGTGTCCATATGACAGTTACCCTTATGGTGCACACTCTTTGCCATCTTTGCCACTACTCCATCACCCTTTACTATATATGCCCTCAACTGTCCCTACACTTTGTCATTTTCCAACCACAACCCCTTGAATACCCCCAAAACCTTTTTAATTCATGTAAATTTGAATTAATCTTTTTACGCCCCGTTACAAGATTTTGTTACATGTGTTTGAATGTTCGATGAGTGATATATGTGAGCAGTAAAAAAATCTTAATCTTTTCTTAAGTGGTTAATATTTTCATTTTAGAATATAGATTTTGTCTCTCATCTATATATCTTTCGTCCAATAATTAGCAATAATAGATGCAAAATTAAAATGTAACAGGAGATGCGAACAATAGGTAATATGTGTAAATGTAGTGGAGACCCAATTAAATTTGTGATCGAAAGGAATATATAGTTGATGAAAAAAAGTTGTGGATTTGACCGAATCTTGCAGGTTTTCTCAGTTGAGTTCTTCTCTCATGGTGTTCTCTCTCTAATCTTTTATGTATATGTGTATGTATATTGTATAACTTTGTTTAAGTTAGAGAAGAGATGGAGAGAGTGAGGTGGAGCATGCCTTTAACGTGCAAACCCCCTTGTTTTAAAATTTTAATTAACGCTACTGTTTATTTATTATTATTCCTCACTTCGCTGGCAAAATGTATAATCACTCTCACTCCCATCAATCATCAACAAATGTATACACATTATTATTTGAAACTGACTTGTAAACCTTACCACCAACCTTATTTCTTCTTAATATTTTTTTTTTATATATTCCAATTACATCCCTACCATTACTTCTTTTTCTTAATCATTATGTGAAGTGTATAATATTGGGAAAATTGCAATGGGAGGACAGAGAATTATGGGCTTTGTATTTTTAGAACACTATATTGATAATTAGAGAACATTCTTAATTTCGTAATTAAAGAATAAACTAGAACCAAATTGAAAATTTCAGATTCAATTGCAAATTTTTTTTGGCGAATATTTGCACCCCAAATCTATTAAACGAACCCCATTAATTTATAAATTTAAAATAAATTTATGTGAGAAAACGTAAATACTCTTTTATAAATAATAAAATAAAATAAGTTATAATTATATTTCTAAATGCACCCATCATTATATCACTAAACCATGATGAACTCTAATCCTATGAATTCTTCGTTCCGAAGGTGCACTGATTGGCTTAGGCTCATGGAATAAGAGACACATGATTTGCTGTACTTTCAAAGGTGAACAGTCGTTTCATACCAAGAAGAAGGGTTGTTTCACGCTTTGGCTGTGGAAAGGGATCGAATTGCCATCCTTTGGTTGAGTTGATAAATAGTTTGAATTTGTGATTGATCGAGGTTGTGCCTTGTCTAAGGATTCATACGTAATTGGTGATGAATTATTTGGCTTTGGACTTCGAATCCAGAGAAAGAGATAGATTGATTGAAAATTGAGTGTGTAGTTACAAGATGATGCAGTTCACTTTGTACTATGTTTCTCTCTCTAAATTTAATTTCATCCCCTTCGCCTAATTATCTTCTCTCCCAATTGCTCTGTGATCCTTGTATCCAAATTTGAAATATAGAGACTTTGGCTCGAAATTTCGAGTCGATTTTTTTCATTTTCCCTTCCAAAGTCTAACTACAGGAATTTTGCATTTGAATTGATAACTCAGAGGCGAAATCGTCGTTTGCAAAATTGAGAGTATCAGTTTAAATTAAGGGTAAATGAGATCATAAATTTTCGTTAGTGTGGATTAACTAAAGCAGCAATGGTGGATCTTGTTCCATCTACCTCCTGATTTCCACGTCAATCACGACCACCTTCACCAGCACCACCGTTGTTTTGTTTTGTTTTGTTTTTTTTAAAATTAATTTGTAATAATTTGGGCATAATTAATTAAAAGAGTAAAGTTACTTTAAAAGGGTGTATTTAGTAATATACATATGCAACTTTTAATTTTAATGGAGTTTATCTAGAATTTGGGATTCGTTTAGTAAACTTGAGGTGTAACTAGCCGCCCTATTTTTTTTCCCACACGAGGCTCAATAAATATGCTTTTTATGACATATTGTCACTATTACAACTTTGAAAATTATCATGTCACCGAAAAGTCTTATTTCTTCCTAAAAAGATTAACTCTCCCATCTTTTCTCAATAAGTAATTTTTCTTCTTTTTTTTTCTTTATTTTCTTTCATTTTTCTTTTACCTCAATTAATAATCCCTCCCCTCCCATTTCAATTAATATATTTTTAAAATGGAGTGTCATTTCAATCTTTATATTCCCTCCGTCTCCTTTAAAGAGTTCTTTTTTTTTCATCTTCGTCGTCCTACTCAAATGGTCTATTTTCTCTTTTTACACACATGAGACCTATACATACTCACTAAGACAATTAAAATATTGGATCCACACCAATTAATACAACTACTTACTACATATTAAATAATATTACTTCTTAATCCACGTTCAAAAAGCAAAATACGCTCTTCAGGCAGGAATGGAGGGAGTATATCCTTTTTGATAGATAAGACTCACACAAAATAATTAATGTATTTTATGAGATCCACACACATCACTAATACAACTACATATTTTATATATATTAAAATATTACATCTTTCGATCCACTACATATTAAAACACTATATTTATTTTTTAATTTACGTACAAAAAATAAACGTAAGCATTGAAATGAAAAGAATGTAGTCTTTAATTGTACTTAATTTGACATAAAGTTCAAATTAATTGTACTAAAATCTAAAACAAATATACTCCATTTGTCCCAATTTCAATTTCATAATTCCACAAAATGAAAAAAAACAACTAACTAATATTCCTCTAACACACTTTAATTTCAAGTTTGTCCCAACTTTTTTAACACATACTAACATAGTTATCATTTATTTATTACAAAAAAATATACTCCTTTCGTTCTACCGAAAGGTCCCATTTTACTACTATATTTGGTGTCACTGTTCCATTCAAAGTGTTAAACGACCACCTCATCTAAAAGATTAAGCTGTTAGATAGGAGAATCGTTTAATACTTAACTAAAAGATTAAGCTGTTAGATAGGAGAATCGTTTAATACTTAATCAGGTTACACTCTAACACGCCCCCCTCACATGCAGGCGGGGAATTTTTGCCTCAAGCCTTTGCATGTGGAATTTTCACATAAATGAGTGGCGGTGAGGTTTGAACCCTGGACCTTTTTTAACTATGGGCTCTGATACCATGTTAAACGACCACCTCATCTAAAAGCTTAAGCTGTTAGATAGGAGAATCGTTTAATACTTAATCAGGTTACACTCTAACACAAAGGTCTCATTTTCCTTTTTTAGTAAAAGAGACTCACGTATGGCCTACCACTCACTACCAATACAACTATTCACCACACATAAAATAATAATACTCCTTAATCAACGTGCAAAAAACAATCGGTGACCTTTCATCGGGACGGAGGAAGTACTACCCAAAAGTAAGTTAAAAATAACTTTTATTAATATTTGTGTAAACAGTAAATACGAAGATGAATTTAAGACGGAGGTAGAATAATATTTACTCTCTCCGTCACATTTCAATATTTACATATTTCTATTTTGGGCGTATCATTTCAATCTTTACGTTTCCTTTTTTGAAATATGGGACCCACCTAAATCAATTAATACATTACCATGGGATCCACATCCAACACTAATACACCTACCCACTTTACATTAAATATTATATCTTTCCACCCACTATCTATTAAAATACTATACTCCTTCATCAACGTGCAAAAAGCAAACGTAAACATTGTAACGGGACGGTATATACTAATTTAAACACAAATTAAACACCCATATAAATCATACATGTATTATCAACTTATATAAAAATTTAAAATAATAATAGTATATATAGGTAGTACTCCCTCCGTCCCAACTTCAACTTCACACTTTCCGTTTTGGTCCGTCCCAAATTGAACTTCACACTTCCATAAAAGGAAAAAGCAATAAAATAATATCCCTCTAACATACTTTAATTTCAAATTTGCCATCATCTTTTTAACACACATAACATACTTTATCATTTATTTATTACCCAAAAATACCATACTACCCTCAAAAGTAAGTCAAAAAGTGATTTTTCTTAAATTCCGAATCTACAGTATATGTGAATTTGAATTTGGGAGGAGGGAGTATTTAATAGGCCCTCCCCCTTCAGTTTCCATAGTTACTTTTCAGTTCTCGCTCTTCACTCTCTAGCTACTACTCTCCTCTCTCCAATTTCCTCAATTTTTTTTGGTTATTAATTGCTTTTCACACGTACAGTTTCGTATAATGAAATTGGATTTCATGGAAGAGTTTTCAGGATCTAATGGTCACACCATCGTCAAACGAAAGCGCTTGAAGCGGCAAAGGCCGTCGTCCTCCGCCTCCTCCAACGGCGGCACCGACTTCTGCAATTCATCTCCGACCACCTCAACAGAACAAGACCAGGACATGGCCAACTGTTTGATTCTCCTCGCGCGAGGAAATTCCCCCCAACAACCACAAGATGCAATCACGTCGGCGCCGGATACCAAATTCACTACCCGGAAATTCACAGCAATGGCGGCCGGAAAATTGGGCATCTACGTTTACGAGTGCAAAACGTGCAATCGGATTTTCCCATCGTTTCAAGCGTTGGGTGGGCACAGGGCCAGCCACAAGAAGCCGAAAACCACCACAGACGATGATCGGAAAAGGCCGCCGCCGTCTGCGGCGGCGCTGGGTTGTCCGGATGTTGCAGAGCAGCGCCTCTCTCCGCCAAATTCACCGCAATTTCTCGCCGGGATATGCCGTAATGATCAGAACAAGCCCAGAATCCATGAATGTTCAATCTGTGGATCGGAATTCGGGTCGGGGCAAGCGCTGGGTGGGCATATGAGAAGACATAGACCAGCAGGCAGCAGCACAGAAAACGATACGACGTCGTCTGATGACGTCGGTGTGAAGGTGAGAAACATGTTGGCATTGGATCTCAACCTCCCGGCGCCGGTAGATGAGGAATTCGGGCAGTTTCCGGCGAAACAACAACCGCATCTTGTCTTCTCCGCCGCGCCACTGGTGGGTTGCCACTATTAGATAGTACGACAAGGGGTTGACAATTTGATCGATGTGAATACTTATTTACTTATCTTTTGATTTTGTTTTTCCAATTGTAAATTAAAGTCACATAATTCACTATCGTATATTTTTTAAGTATTTATTTTTTTTCATATAATTAAATTAAGAGATTTAATATATACTCTTTACCTGATATGATATTTTAATATGCTGTGAGTATATTTTTGGAAGTGAGAGAGGAGGGTGGAGTGATGGTAGAGATCGCCATTCGCCACAACAAAAAGTGGTGGATTGGGTGTTTGTTGTTTTATTTGATTGGAAATTCAACGAAATGAGAAGTATATAGTAGTGTCCTTTTACACCTTCCAATTTTTAAATGGATAAAAAAGATGGGTCGTAACCATCCCTTACTCATCCATCTCACTCAACGTACCTCTTGTATTAAACAAATTTTGGCTTTCCCCACATATCGTCTCATAAACTATACTCCCTCCGTCCCAACTTAAGAGTCTCATTTGCTTTTGGACACGTGGATTAAGGAGTATTATTATTTAATGTGTAGTGGGTAGTTGTATTAGTGGGTGTGGGGGCCCCATGTTTTTATTGTATTAGTGGGTGTGGGTGGGTCCCATGTGTCCAAAAAAGGAAATGAGACTCTTTGGGTGGGACGACCAAAATGGTAAAATGACCCTCTTAACCTGGGACGGAGGGAGTATATTATTTGAGCACACCAAAATGTATTGTCTCCTTTTATGTATGAAAAAAAATCTTTTAAATCAAATTCACCTTGTACTCCAATAAATTATGTTTTATCATATTCTTAAGATTTAATGTTTATTTTTAAAATTTAGAATATTTAAATATATAATTGTGTTTTCAATCTAAGTGTTTACCAATAATTAAAGAATGTTCATCAATACAATCTGATTCACTGGAAATTAATAATAGTTGATCGTTTGTTTGGAAGCTATGAGGAGCATGAATGGAAATAAAAGTGATTTTTACTCTCTTTTTGTTATTTTCACACTATTAGTTTGATTCCTAATTTTGTTGGAATTATCCATTCCTCTTTCAAATGGGTCATGCAACGAGAGGAATAAGTTTCAAAGTATTCCTTTCCATATTCATAAAATTCTCATTCCCTTCATTATTCCAAACAGCCCTAACTCTTTTATGGACTATTTTATATAAAATTAGTTAGATGAGTGATATTTAATTGATGAAGAGTAATCACAGTGCAGTTAATCCCAATTTATTTATAATACAAAAGACTAGTGATGATATTTTTAAAATAAAAATGATGACATTTTTAATGAAAAATAATATCATTATAAAGGAGTAAGGACATGATTGATATGATGGAATGGAGTGACAATGAAATCATAATTCCTAATCTCATTCCCGTTCTTGCGATTGGTATAATCTTATGAATATGAATACCGATTCCAATAGAATGAGCATTACCTTATATGTGGGAATGAGCATTCCTCCCACCCCAATAGTATTGCCAATTCCATTTCCAATTTCCCCCACCCCACCTCTCTCTCTCTCTCTCTCTCTCTCTCTCTCTCTATATATATATATATATATATATATATATATATATATATATATATATATATATATATATATATATATATATTCATCCCACCCCAATGGTATTGCCAATTCCATTTCCAATTTCCCCCACCCCACCTCTCTCTCTCTCTCTATATATATATATATATATTAACATGTAATATTTATTAAAAATATTTGTATTAAATTATTTAATAATAAACAAAATATTAAATCATTTAAAATCTAAATAAAAAATAAAATATTTTTATAGTAAAAAAATATAAAATTAAATTTAGGTCTTAAAATTTTTAAATATAGATGTATATAATTATTTTAATATTTAAAAATTAGTAAATTATACATAAAAATTTTATATTATTAATTAAATTGAATATATACATGTAATATAAATATAAATAAAATTTTATATACATAGTCTAATATTTTTTAATATATATAAATTTTTTTATTTTTATTTTAAATTTTATTCATATTTTAAAAATATTAATATTTTATTTTATTTTTAATTTAATATTTTTTCTATAATTATTAAAATATATAAAATCTTCACTAAAATTTTAAATGTAATATTATAAAAATACTATTAGTAAGATTGAAATTAATTAAAAAATACAAATTCTATTACTTGAGTTATTTCTGAACAATACCAATCATGATAAAAATAATTTTTTAATAATTTCATTCCCATTACAATTCCATTAATAAGTTCATTCCATTCCACTGTTATTTCATTCAGTCATACCAATTTAGCCGTAAAATAAGTTTACTGGTCTCAAACAAATCTTTGCCTTAGAAGATATAATTATAGTTAGTAATTAAAAAAAAAAAAAGGGGTAAGAACCACCTAGGTTTCACATAAAATCAGTTTCATATGATACTCCCTCTAGACAATTACTATATCACCTGTTATAATCTATTCCATCTAGAAAAAACACTTGTGCGATAAACAGTGTCACGAGAAGGGTTTCTGTGAAACGGATATGAAGTGATAACATTTTAATTAAGAGTAAGTTTCCTGTGAATCTATTTCATCACACTACAAAAAAATTATTTTTTATCAACGGAATATTTTGTAGTAAAAACCTTAATTTCATTGCCAATTTGATTTTTTAATGGATTAACAACGGAATCCGTTGGTAATTTTTTTCGTTGACAAAGTGATGATTGATAAATTTTTAGCAACGAAAATTCAATTCCGTTGATAATGCGTTGCTAATAATTTCGTTGGCAATTTATATAATGATTCCGTTGGTAATTATCATTGTTTTTATTTTGTTAGTAAAAACATGAGAAAATCTAATTACCAATGGATTGAATTCCTTTGGTGAATTTCGTTGCTAAAAATGAGTTTTTTAGTATCATTCACCCTATTTTAAATCAAGGGACAAAAATTTAAGAACTTAAATTTTTCATTCAAAAGATTAATAATTTATCTCTTAAAAGATTAGTTTTTTATGCATTAAAAAATATTCGATAATTAATCGGGTACATGTGTGTATTGAGAATCCAATTCACACAAATATTTGTATTTAGTGAATTCTTCTATTAACAATTTGTAGTAATAAAATAAAAATAATAAAATTTTTAATAAAAATGATAATTATTTAAAAAATATTAAACTTTATCAAGTAAATTTGTCTAGTATTTCTAAGCTGTTTCTTTGCTACCAATATGACCACTTCACTATCACACGACCCGCATCACTTACTCTATCAAGTATCAACCTCCACATCTGTACATCCCGTTACATTTTAATTACACAAGCACAGAGTTAAATTCATTTTTTGCCATATAATTAAACAAAATTTTAATTTTTGTCCTAAAAAAGATAAATGGTTCAATTTTGCCCAATAACTAACGAATAATCATTTCAATTTTTGCCCTAAAAAATATAAGTGGATCAATTTTGCCTTATAACTAACTAATCTTTTAATTTTTGCCCAATTTTTCTGGAAAACGCGAATTTCGCCGGAATCCGCCACGTCATGCTTCAATTTGGGAGTTTCCGGCTGGTCAATCCGACATGACAATTTTTATTAATATATTCAATGCTATCATGATCTTTTATTTTTGTCAATTCAATATAAGATCTATTTAATATTTTCAATTTTATCACTACTTTTATTTATGCAATTTGTTACACCACTTATCTTAAATTTTCAATTCAATTCATTATTATTATTATTATTATTATTAATTTATTATAATAATAATAATAATAAATAAAATTGTGTACTTATTAATTAATGAGATTAATATTCCATCATTTTTTATTTTATTTATAAATTTAAAATGATTATTAATTTTCTTCGCTATAAAATCCTTCTAATCAATGAATAATTTTAGGGTTAATTGCAAAAAAAACCACGAAATTTACACCTATTACAAATTAATTCTCATTTTTGAGAAATTACAAAAAAAATCACCACCTTTAAGTATTGTTGCAAAACGCACCCAAAAATCCTACTTTTAATCACAAATTGAGTTTATTTTGCAACAATACTTAAAGGTGATGGTTTTTTTTTTGCAATTTCTCAAAAGTGAGGATTAATTTGCAATAGGTGTAAAGTTCATGATTTTTTTTGCAATTAACCCATAATTTTATAATTTGTCTAGCCTAATTATTTATTCGGTAATAAATAAACTTAATTAAGATATTATATTTATTTAAAAATTACCAAAACACTTTAGTCATAGTAAATTCACATCCATAATAATAATATTATATAAATGAAATTTTTTTTAATCTTTATTCATAAATAGCAGAAAAAAAATCTTATGAAATAACTAATAAGTGTACGACATTATATGATTTAACTTTTAAATAACTTTTAATAATATTAATAATAATAATAATAATAATAATAATAATAATAATAATGAAATGAATTGAAAATATGAAATAAGTAGTGTATCAAATTGCAAAAATAAAAGCTGTGATAAAATTGAAAATATTAAATAGATTGTGTATTGAATTGACAAAAATAAAAGATCGTGATAGAATTGAAAATATTAAATAAATCATGCATTGAATTGATAAAAATTAAAAGTCGTGATAGATTTGAAAACCCCCAAAAAGGTGGTGAATTTTTTAAGAATTAACCCTACTAATTAATCATGGCTGCAAACTATGCGACCATTTAACTGTTAATATTTTTTTGTAAAATAATATTTGGCTTCACTATCCGAAAACTCCCAAATTGAAGCATGACGTGGCTGATTCTGGCGAAATTCGCGTTTTTCAGCGAAAATTGAGCAAAAATTGAAATGATTCGTTAGTTATAGGGTAAAATTGAACAACTTATCTTTTCAGGGTAAAAATTGAAGTTTTGCTTAGTTATATGGCATAAAATGAATTTAACTCTAGGCTAAAAAAAGTCAAAATTGCCACGTCGGATTGACTAGCCGGAAACCCTCAAATTGAAGCATGATATGGCGGATTCCGGCGAAATTCGCATTTTCCGGTAAAAATTGGGCAAAAATTGTAACGATTCGTTAGTTATAGGGCAAAATTAAATTACTTATATTTTTAGGGCAAAAATCGAAGTTTTGCTTAGTTACAGGGCATAAAATGAATGTAACTCCACAAACACATGTGTAAATCGAATTTACATATGTTTGAATGTATGCTTTGTTATTATTTTATACATGAAAAATTATTTTTTGAACATATAAATGGTTACTTTTCAAAATTAAAAATTTACTCTTCAAATTCTTGTAAACTCTTAATTTTCGATTACTTTTTAGTACATGAAAAATTATTCTTTAGAGATAATTTATTGACACCACATGATTTATACTGTGAACCAAGTTTACACATGTCTTTATGAAAATATTTTAGCATCCGCCATCTATGGACAAAAATAAATTATTTGAAATAACACATTTGCAAACGCTAAATTTTTTCAAACTAAATGTATTAAAAGACTTTTGCTACCATAAAACCATTTATGATTTTTTTTCCAAATTATATATGGTCCCAAGAATCATATAACTAGTAGTTATATGAAAACACTATTTATATAAAGAAGATTATAATCAAATTTCAGGCTATCAAGAATTAAAATGAGATCTACTTTAATGGTGAGGTACCTTCAAGAGGCATTGATTTAATGTAATTAAATTATATGTATATCACGACATATAAGAAAAGAAAAGGGGAATTGTAACGCGTAATTAACATTATTCATTTGTATTTCAAATGGAATAAATTTATACGATTTTATATTAACAAAATAATATTTATTTTATAACCATTGAAACCAATTGGGTTAATAATTAAGGACAATTGGAGAAATAATTATTTGTATAAAATGGAAAAAAAGAAAAGAAAAAAAAGAGAGGGAGACATGAAAATCTCAAGGTGCATCTAATTAGGTGAGGTATAACCATCTTGTCAAGGATTAAATCAATTTAATCAAAGTGATTAATGAGTAAAATCTTATATAAATTAACAAAGAGGTGAGAGGGTGGTGGGGTTAAGACTAAGAGTGAGATAGGTCATTAATTAATGTTGGGAGTATTAATTAATTTGTTATAATTTGCACGTTTAGGTGATTATTTCATATGCATGTGCCCATTACACTTTCATTCATTTCTAATCCTCACATCTTAGTGGGCACTACCCTGTCTATTAATCATCTCTATCATTTTTTTTTTTCTTATTACTTCTTACTTATATACTATAATTTATATATAAACAAGTCATAATAAATCTTTTTAATAATCTTATTTTTATATAAAACTATCTCATCATTATGTATGAATGTGTATGATAGATAGGGGTAATATTTAAAAATTAAAGATTTTTTTTTTAAATATTGAATTGAGTTGACATTTTGTTTTTTATATATAGAGTATTACTCCTTTCATCTATTACATTTTTTATTTTATTTTATTTATATATATATATATATATATTACTTTTTTGACAAGTAAGCTCCACACTAAACAATTACTTCATATTAAAATATAATATATCTATAAATAATAGTTTTTACATGGCAAGGTACAACATATTCACATAAATGTTTGCCTTAAAAAGATATACGAATACATTTTTATCTTTGTCTTTCGTAAGTTATTAAATTATAGTGGTTAACGATGCCCTTTGGATACACATGATCTTGCATTTCGTCTAATTGAACCCATATTTCAACATTTCTAACATCTATTTTTTTCATCTTTTATACACTTGGGAGTTGTTGTTGCTTGTTTTTGTCATGACTTAAACAAGATCAAACATGAGTAATCTCCTCCGTCGCCAACAATGAGCTTAAAACTTGAAGAAAAGTAAATGAACACAAGGAGATTTAACGTGGTTCGGTTCAATAGAACTTACATCCACGGGAGTCGAAAGAGTATTCTTATTGATGAATCATTTACAGTGTTGAAGATGTGTAGAACTACAGAGAGAGAATTTTTTGTGGGTGTTGAAGGCATGAAGAAGATGAAGTGAGCAAAAGTGTATAAGTGTCAAAAGGTCCCTTCCATGTATCAAATTCCACCCTTTATAGTTGTAGCTCTTCACGTTTGTGGCATGAGGCTCTAAGCCTTAATCCTTAGATTCTTGCGTGGGCCAATGAGGTGTGGCCAAGTGTAGAAGGTGGAATCAAATTAGTTGTGGAGTGGTCTCAATTTCTCCCCATTGGTTGATAGAGCATATTGATGTGTGATGAGTGAAGGGGATGTGCTCCTCCATGCTATAGTTGAGTATAATATTAATCAGCTGTGGATTGGGATAAATGGATGTGCTTATACCCGAGCAGACTGGAGATAAATTCACTTGTGCTGGGAATGAAGAAAGGTTTATCCTCGGTGATGAGCTAACTTTATCCCCCGACTTCAGACTAAATCCGACTTTCTTATCCTTGGTTGGAACGAAGATTATCCTCTTTGGATGTTCCATACACATGTTTTTTCTTAATATTTCACATATATCCTTTGCCTCTCTAGCGCGTAATGCCACGCTCGTATGAATGTAATAACACCCATAACATTAGCCCCCGAGATTGCTTTTTGTTGTGAAGCTACAAGGAGCAATCTCGAATATGAGTTGTTAAGAATATCATAACTTTGTATGTAGATGGGGGTATTTCTATCAACAGCATCGCCGATTTCTCCTTTTACTTGTAGGTTGATTCTGAATCTTTCCTTAAATTGTTTACTGATAGTCCTAACTTTTGATGAAGACAATTCTGACCTCGAAATGAAGATTGGTATACTGCCGTTTATTTCTTCAACCTGGTTGAGATTTAATGTTGATAAAGATCGACTTCTTCCTCCTTGCTTTAATCAACTAAGCTATGTAAGAAATAGATATTAGTCTCGAGCTCCCGAGATTAAGTCTCGGGTATTCAGCAGCGGCCTTTGTCGTTCCTTCTCTTTATATATCTAGTCTCAGAAGTTATCTATTCCCCCTTTAATCCACCGAGCAATCTTGTGGATAATTTGCAATGGCTTGTCTTATTCCTGTAGAAGTTTGCCTTGGTTCATCGCTTTTAGTCGGTCGCAAAGTATTTCTTCGTTCTAAACTTTGCTATTTTTTCTTCTGTTTTTGACATGTGCTTTCCTTTTTGGTGGCCTTCTTCTCCGTTATATATTCTCCACGATCTATTTCATTTTGGGAATGATTGACTTTTTTCTCTTGACTTTGGCTTCTATTCTCTTGAATATTTATCCTCAGCTGTTTAGCCTCGGTGGCGCTTCAGCCTCGGGTTTTCAATCTGGACTACTCAGCCGTGGTGCTTGTGGTAATTGTCTTCTTCTTCTTATTCTTTATTCACGCGCGCTCTAATCAACTGTGCTATCGATTTTGATTTTCTCTGAGATTATATCCTCATCATCTTTCGTACGGCATAGTCGTATCTTTAGCCCCCGGGCATAATATCTTTCGTAGCCCGAGATTATTCTCGGCTGTTGATAATTTTTTCTTGGAAATTTTTATTTTTCTATTTTTCCTCTCTCTCCTACAAAGATTCGATTAGCTGTAATAAAGTACAGAAGTATCATTCTTGTCGGGGCGGATTGGAGATGAGTTTATCTTTTCTTCACGATTGAATCTCTTTCAATTCTTTTCTGTTACTGACCCTTCTTCACCCGATTATTTTTATTGCCGAGAGTATGCTCTTTTTCTTCCAACACTTATGCGCTAGCCAATTGCAAGTCCGATCTTTCTTCTCTTGGAGGCTGAAGTCCCAAGTATATATATTTTTTGAAACTGTTATTACCATTGTTAATTATCTTCCTGAAATTTTGCATCAACAAGACTGCTACAGAAATCGATGTCCAAAAATAATTACAGCACTTTGATCGTCCCTGATTCCAACAGTAATGTTGTAATAGCCATACTTATTCCAATAATCCTAGAGTTCTTTTTCTCTAACCGAAGCAATTGCAGTTGTTCTGAGTGAACTTGATCGATGAAAATTCTAAACACGGGTGCTGAACGTGTTAGAGAATTACGCCATTGCAATCATTCTTTATCGAAGCTGATTGAGTCAGTTGAGATTTCTATTTTTCTCTTTTGATTGGCATTATGTTTTCTCTTCTCTTGTTGAGGCAAAATTGAGGCCGGTCATACCTTTTCTTGAAGTTGAATCCGCCTTCTTTTCTCTATGGTTGAAGCTGTACTTCTCCAACCTGAGTATAATCTTTTCAGCTGCAACTTTTCATTCCCAATGGAATGAACTTTTCTATTTTTCTTTTCCTGGGGATATAACCTCGGGTATGTATTTTTTACAGAAATATTCCATTATCCCGGGTTTAACACCAAATTGGTAGTTGTGTAAACAACAAAGCTGGATTCATCCTCGAACTTCCATTCCATGCCATAGTCGTTGATATTTTTTGTACAATTTCTGACATCTTCCACTTTCTCTTTTTTTCTGGATGGGGTTATCTTTAAATTTTTCTTGAGATGGATTTTCCTTTTCTAGCAATTGACTGCCACGCTTTAATCAACCGAGCTAAACTCTGCCGATCTTTTCTTCTTCTTATCTGAATATCATCGGTCATGTAAGAATTCTGAAAAGCTGACCTTGTATTCTTCTTTTCGCTTTTACTTTCTTATTTGATACGGTGAGATAAGATGAGTTAATCAATTAATGGCAGCAACATCCTTTTTAGATATCAGTTCCTCACTTTTAACATTCTGTTTTTGACATTGCCGATCTTTTCTTATGCTGTAACATGCTGAGCTAGTATCAAGTTGACGTGACTCCGCTCATCCTCTGGATTGATGAACCCACTTTATTTGTTTCTCATGATCAATATTTCTTCTCCTTTCGACTTCATAACTCTTCTCCTCGTCAGTTATGGCGGTTATTCCTTGAAGAGAAATCAATTGCCATATGTTTTAACCACGTGAGCTATCACATAAAGAACATAATTATTCCCTGCATGAGATTTTGATTTATGTCGATCACGTATCTTCTTTCTAGCGTTTCAGCTTCCTTATCCATTTATTAACTCTAACATTCACCTTGCTTTTACGGACTAGACAACTGCGCCACTTCCTACATACTTTTTTGTTGGAGCAAGAACTAGAGCTTCGGCTCTATCTTGGGATGAAGCTTCGATTTACACCTCTCAAACAAATAAAATCGTGATTTCTTCTTCCCAAATAGATGGAATATTAATTTCTCATCTTTCGCTGGAAATTTAACCAAGGCGTACGTAGACGTTGGCTTCATACATCAGCTGGATAGAATATTCTTGATTTTTTCATCCTAAATGGGTGGAATCTCGATTCCTTATAAGTTGGCCATCACCTGTTCTAACCAACAACAATATCCTTCTCCGTTGTTCAGCTCCCGAGTCTCTTGCTTTCTTTTTGGATTTAATTATCCTCGGGGTTCTTTTTAGCCCCCGAGTCTTTCAATGTCGGGTTCTCTTGCTTCCCTTTCTGGACTTATCCTCGGCTCCCTTTCCTTAATTAAGAAATATTGGATTGGATTTTCCCACGTTCTCCTTGCGTGCTATTTTATTGCGTCATTAACTTTTCTTCTTTCTCCCAATGAATTACTAGATTGCTGAAGAAATCATCAATTCTAATCGTCAGCGGATTGCACTCTTAATTTGCCTTCAAATACACCCTGGGTGTATCGTATTTAGTAGAACCGTCGGGATGATTCTCTTCCTATCAGACATCTCAAAATTTTGATAGAAAATTTTGATCATAATGTCCTGCCTATATTTGAATCTCGAGAGAAAGATCGACAGATTGTTGGATTTTATTGCCGGCAAACTAAAAAATAACGATGGAATTAGTGATAACAGCGTTCTTCACTGCTTTGCTTTTGTAAACTACGAGCTTTGACGTGGAGTTCTGAACTTATTGCTAGATCAACCGTTCGTTGAAGAAAAAGAACTCAACTGCTATTACTTTTTCATTGCCAAGCTTAATATCCATTGAGATTCATGTCTTCTTCCCTCAAGGTTTAATCTCGGGAATGTTCTTCCTTTTTGATAAATCTATCCTGGGAAATATATTCTCAAATCCTCGGTGGTTTATAACGATGCTCTAACCTACATAGCTATTGGAGGGAATCAGCCTTACTCATTTTAATTATGCTGAGGTTGTGATGCTGTCATTGATTCTTCTTGAGAATCTGCACCACCTTTGTCTTACGTTTAATTTGGGATGTGATGGTGTCAACCCTTCAACCTTGGTGATCACTAGCTTTAAGCCTTCAGCCTAAAACCTTCATATTATAATATCTCATTCTTGTTGAAGATTTCTAATTCTTCTTTTATTTCAGCACTCAATATTGAGCTTTTTATCTTCCGATTCTTTTTTCTTTGGCTATCCAACCTCAGAGATTCTGTTTTTGATTTCTCTATGATAAATGAAAGCTTGATCGAAAGATAGAAGTCTGCCATTGCTTCCTTTATATGGAAAACATTGTCCCTATAGATTCTTGTACAGCATGCCATCCAGTATCATCCGTCCCCGGCAAAGTTGTGGCTGTGCCCTGAATTATCTCCAGTGCCACGTAATCTTACATTCCAAGAATTATCTCCAGTACCACGTAATCTTTTATTCCGACAAATGAATTAGCTTTCTCAACTGAGCCATTGTTTTCATGCATGGAGTTTTCTGCTCTGTTGAAGAATAATATATTTTTCTTCTTCTGCTTAGATTTGGAGACAGCCAAATGATATAGGAATTTGGATCTCATGCGATTGCCTCTATAGTAGAGTCGTCTTTCTATAAATCCTTAATAAGAATCTTATTACTTAAATTCCATCAGAGATCAGTGTGCTCTTATTTCTCAACTTTCTTGATCTTTCGTAAAACTAGTTATGTGGATCATTGCCGCAGCAAATTGCCACCTTGCAGAACCTCGTTCATCTCGATCTATTTTCCCCTGGCTCCGAGGCTCACTTATTTAGTTTCCCGGCTGCTTGATATTTCCACCGACCCAATTTGGATTTTTTATGTCAAAAATATGCCGACAATATTTCTTTTCCTCTTTTTCTACTCCAATATTGTTTTCCATGGAACCTCGATTTCTTAGGTTTTTCTTGGAATGCTAACGTCTGATGCTCTACCCATTGAGCTATGTTTCCCTTCCTTTTTTTATTGCCTGTCTTTTCTCCAGGCATATCATCTTTCTGTTTTCTCAATTTTTGTTGGGCGTATTTTGCGCACTCCAATTTAATCCTCAAGTGTAAGGATGTCAATCATAGCAGCAAGTACCCAAGTTAAATTATCGATCTCATTGAGACAACTAATTATTTATTTAATCTAGTTTACTATCTAATCAGAATTAAGTAACCAATTTCTAAAGTTTTGAATGTAATTAACTAAATTACAGAATATTAAATACTGAATTAATTAAAAGTAATAAATATTAAAACAAGTTTTAATCAAGAGATAACGAACAGTTCTAAGGTATCAGGTATAGACCAATTAATTCGGGTCACTAGACCTTCAATTGTTCATTCATGCAGTCCCAATGAAAATACACCACATAACCCTGTTAACCCACCGAATATGATCCGATTCTAAGCTAACAGTATATTCTGGTTTAAATCCTAAGGTGCACAAATATTACCAAGCCTTATTCCTAGATACTAATCAAAGCAAATTACAATACCTTCGAATGGTAAGTTCGACTAACAAGATATTCTCTGGAATTACTACAAGGTTCTATTCACTTCCTACTTGAATGTCTAATTGCATTGTTCCACTAAACAAATCAAGTATTTGATTTACCAGTTCATGGAATTAAAGTGTTTATAAAGGAACTACTTCAATTCCTAACAGATAGACAATACCAATCATGAACGCACACAAGCTAACATAATAATTCAAGCATTATAGCGGATGTCATGAAAATATTATGAAGATGTTACGAAGCAGATAAGCAAGTCTGAATAAATTGAGTAAAATCAAAAGATCAACTGCATAAAATCCCAATCTATGGTCTAGGTTCCCAAATCAATGCAATCAATCCATCAAACCCTAGAACTGTATAGGAAATTAGCCCATGAGGTTACAATCAACACTCATGGCTATGCAATTCATATAAAAAATCAAGATAAAAGGAAGGGAAAGATTAGAGACATGAAACCCTAGCGTAAGCATAGTTGGGCGTTCCTTCTCCGTCTCTCCGATCGTCCGATCTCCCTCAATTAGCACTTGGAACCCCTTGAAGATGGATGGAAGATGAAAATCATATGTGAATCTGATATGTGTGTGTTAGAGACGTGAATTGATGATGGGTTGTGGATGGGTTCTCTCCAATTTGTGTATTGATCTCCCTCTTTATGTCTTGGACTGATGTAGGGCTTTTTCGCAACGAATTCTGCTTCAAATCACGATCTGAAGCTGTAAATACACAGCAGAATTGAACAGGTCGTGACTGGGCTAGATTTTGGGCCTCTCGGCACTCAACTTGAGCCGAGCTGCCTATGGGCATGCTGAGTTGGTACCGAGCCATATACGGGTGAAAAGTTGACGTCGAGAGGGTTCTGTAGGATCCTAGATCAGCCAAAATTAGCTGCCGAGCGACTGCAGCTCGCCCCGAGCTGCTTCCCGAGCGGTCTGTCGAGCTGCAGAATGAACTGTGCGACTTCATCGTTTCGAGCATAACTTCCTCATACGGACTTCGATTTGAGTAATTTTTATGCCAAAATGATTCTCTCTTCCGTGGCTTTCTGATTAGAGCTATTTTCACCTAGATTTTAGTGTATTTTTATATGTATTTTCGTATTATTTTATCCGTATTTTATATGTTATTTGGTTGTGTTTTGTGTTTTCATGGAAATGTATGTGAATGAGCTTAAACCTACTATTTTCACTTTTTATTTGATGCTAAATAGGATAAGGAAGATGTAGGAAAAAGCGGAACTCAATTTGGAGTTGAAACGAGGGAGAACGAGCCAAAACAGTGAAGAAATGCAGGAGCCAGCACACGAGCCATGTAGCCAACACGGCCCTGTAAGAGTTGGCCGTGTGGCGACATCTAGTCACTCAACACGGGCAACTCCAGGTCGTGTCCAGTTGCACGAGTCGAGTCGGGAGCACGAGCCGTGTCACCAACACGGCCCTGTAAGAAGGTGGCCGTGTGGCGACATCAGAAGAGCCAACACGACCACACATGTGCCCGTGTTACAACACACGACTCGTGTTGCAGCACACGAGCCGTGTTGCGTAACACGGCCCTGTAAGGCGAGGCCGTGCGGCAGCATCAGAAGACACAACACGGCCACCCCGTGGCCGTGTTACAGAGCACGACTCGTGTTGGGTATTTTCCTGCAGAAATTTCCAGATCCTTCTAGAAGCCTCCAAAGGGGTATAAATACCCCTTTATTCAACAATTGGCAGGGGATCCGAAATCCTATCATCTACACACACCTCACACACCATTTCTTCCATTTTCCACCATCATCTTCATCCACCTTCATCCATTTTGATCCATCTTCATCATCTCCATTAATTCTCCATCAAAACTTCATCCCTTCCATTGGGTGTGAGAGATCTCAAGGAATCAAGAGCTAGAGGTGGAGATCAAGAAGAATAGAAGATTCTCTTCAAGAAATTGATAGGGAAGAATCCATTCATTTTGTATTTCTTTAGATCTTAGACTATGGGTAATTGTAATGAATCATTTAATTGTTTTGTTACTTTTACTATGATAGGCTAATCCCTCTAGTGGGATTAGGAACATGAAGAGCATATTAGATTTATATTATCATGTGGATTAAATTGATTTTTGATTTAATTGATGTTGATTTCTATTCATGGAGTTTAATTGTCTTGATGTTGTGATGGCATGGTTTGTTATTCATAAATGTTTATTGGTTTAATGGATTGTTGATCAATGGATTATTTGTGGTAATTAAATGCTATCATGATCTTCATGTATGTATTGCTTGGAGTGAGACGGAAACGACCCTCTATAGTATTAGGAAGGCATGAATAGACATTGAGTTTGGGTTTGATCGAAAGGATATTTGAATTCAATGAGGGGAACCAATCCATTCGTTGGCCTTAGTACACAAAAAGGGAGAGTTTAATCTAACTAGTACTTAGATGGAAGGGGTTAATGTTGGGCTTTGATCTTAAATGCTTTTGGGAGTCCAAAATGGATCAACAACCTTTGTAACCCGAAAGGGAGCTTAGGATACAATCGTGATCACCCTTAGTCTACATCAATTGAGTTGAATTCCGTTTGCATGATAATATGAATTGAGTGTGCTTGGATGTTTCTAATCCCATGTTTTTCCATACTTGAACTTTAGCACCCATTTTCTTTACTTGTCATTTATCTTATTTGCTATCTTATTTACTTGCTTCTTGTTTTAGTTGTTATCCAATCTCAAAACCCCCGATCATCTTCACAAAAACGACATGAACATGAGCTCACGTATTTTGCTAGTCCGAACATAACTCCTTATTGGATTGATAATTTTTCTTGGGATATACTACTACAACGATTGAGTATTCTTGCTCGTGAGTGCTAAAATTAGGCAAACAAGAAAATGGCGCCGTTGCCAAAGGGGAGTTTGACGGACTAGTCGAGTACTGTGTTATTGTTTTAGTTGTTCTTGATAAGGATTCTTTTTATTTTCTTTTATTTATTATTTGTGTTTGTGGTCTCACTCTTGGCCTTTTCGTAGGTGTTTTATGATCACAAGATCAAAGGGAAATCAATCGATCATTCCTTTGAATTTGGAGATTGAAAGGACCGCACGACAAAGAAAACGAGAGAGGCGTAAAGCTAGAAAAGAAAAAAATATGGAGAATCAACGTGGAGAGAATGTTAATTATGACCCACCCCAAGATCCTTTACAAGATCAAAGGGGGGTACAAGAAGGAGTGCAAGAGAATCAAGCGGAGATAATGAGGAATGTCTTTGCTCAAAATCAAGAGTATATGCAATTGCTTGCCAATCAAGAAGCTCAAAGGATATTTCAACAGCAAGAGTTGCCAAGGCCTAGAGCAATTCGGGATTACTTCCAACCGAGAGCCGTACACAATATGGTTCCTCCGGTTCAAGCCAATGATTATGAAATCAAGACCGGATTGATCAACATGGTTAAAGCAAATCAGTTTGGGGGAGGTCCTCTTGAAGACCCGAACACTCATCTATCTACTTTCTTGGAGGTTGCAAATACCGTCAAGATGAAGGGAGTGTCGGAGGATGCTATTCGGATGAGGTTGTTCTCTTTCTCTTTAAGAGACAAGGCTAAAGCATGGTACAATACAATTCCTTTGGGAAGTTGTAATACATGGGAAGATCTTGAGCAAAGGTTCCTAAACAAGTACTTTCCTCCTTCAAAGACGCTCCAATTGAAAAGCCTTATCACTCAATTTAGGCAACTTCCGGATGAAAATTTTTATGAAGCATGGGAACGCTACAAAGAGATGCTCCGAAAGTGTCCTCAACACGATTTTCATGAGAATCAACAAGTGGCTTTCTTTTACCAAGGGTTGAATCAACAAAATCGGATGCATGTAGATGCCTCATCCGGAGGGTCTATATTTGGAGTGGATGCTATGAAAGCTATGGATATTTTTGAAGACATTGCAATGAATGCTTATCAATGGCCTTCCGAGCGAGTAATGGGAGGTTATGCATTTGGAAAGGTAGCTCAAGTGGAGAGTGTGAACAAAGTGAAGAGTGATATGTTCCAAAGTGAAGGCATGAAGGAATTTAATGAGAGCATTCAAGCTTTAACAAAGCAATTGAATTTGATTACTCAAGGAGTAAGTCAAGGGGGAAGCACAAGTGCTATTGTGAATGATGAGAGCCATGTTATGCAAAGTATAGAGGATGTTGCCTACTTAGATAGGAGAAATTACCAAGGGAATTTCCAAGGTAATTATCCTTCTAATCAAGGTAATTTTCAAAGAGGATATCAAGGACAAGCTCGGGGAAGCAATTTCAATCAATCAAGTGGAAATTATCAAGCTCCGAGGAAGCATGAAAATCTTTCTTACTCTAATCCTCAAGCCGCCGTGTCATATCCTCCGGGATTCGATCCGAGTGCTAAACCACCAAATGGAGAGGGGAAAGCATCGGTTGAAGAGACATTGCTAACATTCATGAAAAAGATGGAGGCTAGAATGGAGGAAAATGAGAAGAAATCCGACAATAGGATGAGAGCTTTTGAGTATCAAATGGGTCAAATTGCTTCTTCCGTGGGATCTCAACACCAACAAGGAAAGTTTCCATCTACCACGGTAACCAATCCTAAAGAAGATTGCAAAGCTATCACTCTTAGAAGTGGAAAAGAGTATGAGGAACCTCCTATGCCTAAAGAAGATAGTATTGTCATTGAAAGCAAGGTGGAAGAAGGGTTGGTGCAAGAAGAGATTGAAATGGAGGAAGTAAGCAAGAAAAAAGAAATTGTTGAGCAAAAGAAAGATGAAGAGAAGATAGAGAGAATTCCAAAGTGGAAAAAGGCAAAGGAGTTAAGGGAAAAAGAAGTTGAAGTTGAAAGAGATAGTTGGGGAATACCCAAGACTCAAGTACCGGTTCCTTTTCCTCAAAGGTTTTTGAAGAAGGGTTTGGATGAGAGGTTCAAAAAGTTTCTTGAAATCTTCAAGAAGATTCAAATCAATATGCCTTTCGCCGATGCTTTGGATCAAATGCCTCATTATGCTCGTTTCTTGAAGGACATCATGGGAAAGAAAAGAAGTCTTGTGGACAATGAAACTGTTAATCTAACCGAAGAGTGTAGTGCCATTCTACAACGGAAACTTCCACAAAAATTGAAGGATCCGGGTAGTTTCATTATACCATGTGAAATTGGAAAGAACAAGAAGAACAAGGCTCTTTGTGACCTCGGTGCAAGCATTAATCTAATGCCTCTCTCCATATTCAAGAAGCTTGGATTAGGTGAAGTAAAGCCAACTTCCATCACACTTCAATTGGCGGATAGATCTATGACACATCCAAAAGGAGTAGTTGAAGATGTGTTGGTGAAAGTTGATAAGTTCGTCTTTCCGGTGGATTTTGTTGTTCTAGATATGGAGGAGGATGAAAATGTGCCATTGATTTTTGGGAGGCCGTTTCTTGCTACCGGGAGAGCTCTTATTGATGTCTATAAAGGAGAATTGAAGTTGAGAGTTAATGATGAGGAAGTGGTATTCTCTCTACACAAGGCCATGCAATATCCAATGAATGATGAAGAATGTAAAAGTATGGATGTTGTAAAGGGAAGTGTCGAGGAGAGTTGGCCTTCCATTGTAACCAAGGATCCACTTGAACTATGCTTGAGCAATTCTCTATCTCTTTCTAATATTTCTACTACTTCTCTTGATTTAAATGAAGAATTGATTAATTGTTTGCTTGATCTAGGTGATTGTAGTGAAGCTCAAGAGGTTGCAGCCGCCATCTCAAGGGGAAATGAAAAGTTCTTACCACTTAGAGATCCATTCGAGCAAGAAGAGAAAAAGGAAAAGAAGGTGGAGTTGAAGCCTCTACCCGATCATCTTACTTATGCCTACCTTGGTGAAAATGAGACTTATCCGGTAATTGTATCATCATCTCTAACTTCTAGTCAACTTGATAAATTGCTTAATGTCCTTAAAGAGCATAAGTCGGCTATTGGTTGGTGTATTGATGATTTGAAGGGAATTAGTCCAACAATTTGCATGCATAAGATAAGACTTGAGGATGAAGGGAAAGCTTGTGTTCAAAACCAAAGAAGACTTAATCCTATCATGCAAGAAGTGGTAAAAAAAGAGGTTCTTAAGTGGTTAGACTCCGATATGATTTTTCCTATTAGTGATAGCCCCTATGTGAGCCCGTTGCATGTAGTATCTAAAAAAGGGGGTATGACTATAGTGAAGACCGATAAAGATGAGACCATAGCCACTAGGACGGTGACGGGATGGCGTGTGTGTGTTGATTATAGGAAGCTTAATGAAAACACACGTAAAGATCATTTCCCCTTACCTTTCTTGGATCAAATGTTGGATAGGTTGGCCGGGTATGAGTTTTATTGCTTTCTTGATGGATATTCCGGGTATAACCAAATTCTCATAGCACCCGAAGACCAAGAAAAGACCGCTTTCACTTGTCCTTATGGAATATTTGCTTTTCGAAGATTGCTATTTGGACTTTGCAATGCACCGGCCACCTTTCAAAGGTGTATGATGGCAATCTTTGAAGGATTAATTGAGAATATAATGGAAGTTTTCATGGATGACTTCTCGGTGTTTGGTTCTTCTTTTGATAATTGTTTGTCTAACCTTGCTATTGTTTTGAAGCGATGTCAAGACACTAATTTAGTGTTGAATTGGGAGAAGTGCCATTTCATGGTAAATGATGGCATTGTACTTGGACATCACATCTCTTCAAAGGGATTGCAAGTTGACCGAGCCAAAGTTGTTGCTATAGAGAAGCTTCCACCGCCAACAAATGAGAAGGGAGTACGATCGTTCCTTGGTCATGCCGGGTTCTATCGTAGATTCATCAAGGATTTTTCTTCATTTTCTAAACCTCTATCTCATCTCCTTGAAAAAGATGTGCCATTTAAGTTTGATGATAATTGTTTAAATGCTTTTCAGGTGCTAAAGGAAGCTTTGATTTCATCACCCATCTTGATCACCCCCGATTGGAAGGAACCATTTATATTGATGTGTGATGCAAGTGACGTAGCTCTTGGAGTGGTTTTGGGGCAATTAAGAGAGAAAAAATTCCGAGCCATTTACTATGCAAGCAAGACATTTGATGCGGCTCAAAGGAACTACACTACTACCGAAAAAGAGTTCTTGGCGGTAGTATACGCATTTGATAAGTTTCGTCCTTATTTGGTAGGAACGAAAACCATTGTATACACCGACCATGCCGCTATCAAGTATCACATGGCAAAGAAGGATGCAAAGCCAAGGGTGATAAGATGGGTACTACTTCTTCAAGAATTTGATATTGAAGTGAGAGATAAGAAGGGCACGGAGAATGTGATAGCCGACCATCTTTCAAGGTTAGAGTCGAGGGAGCATTGTGAAGGTACTTATGAGTTAATCAAGGAGGTTTTTCCCGATGAGGAAATCTTGGAGTGTGATTGCTATCAAATTGAGGCTTTAGTGGAGCAAGAAGGAAGCCCGTGGTATGCGGACTATGTGAATTACTTGGCTAGTGGAAGGAGGCCTTATGAGCTTAATAAGTATCAATCCAAGAAGTTCTTTCATGATGTTAAAAGTTACTTGTGGGATGATCCATTCTTGTACAAGATGTGCAATGATTCTCTTGTGCGAAGATGTGTGCCCGAGGAAAAATGGAATAGTGTGTTGGAGTTTTGCCACTCTTCACCTAGTGGAGGCCATTTTGGAGCTCAAAAGACCGCTGCAAAAGTCTTACAATCGGGGTTGTATTGGCCATTTTTGTTCAAGAGTTGTAAGAAATTTGTAGAGGGTTGTGATCGATGTCAAAGGATGGGAGGAATTTCCAAGTGGGATGAGATGCCCCTTAAGAGCTTTCAAGAAGTGGAGATATTTGATGTGTGGGGCATCGATTTCATGGGACCATTTCCTCAATCTAATGGATTCCTATACATCCTATTGGCGGTTGACTATGTCTCGAAATGGGTTGAGGCCATACCTTCAAGAACAAGTGATGCTAGAGTGGTCATGGGGTTTCTAAAGAAGCATATCTTCACAAGATTTGGAGTACCTAGAGTGTTGGTAAGTGATGGGGGTAGTCACTTCATAAATAAGCTCATGGAGAACATTCTCAAGACTTATGGAGTGAAGCATCGAGTGTCTACTCCGTATCACCCTCAAACGAATGGTCAAGCTGAAATTTCTAATCGACAAATCAAACAAGTCTTGGAGAAAACAGTGAGTGTGAGTAGAAAGGATTGGTCAAATAAACTTGATGATGCATTGTGGGCCTTTCGAACCGCATTCAAGACCACTCTTGGTATGTCTCCTTTTCAAATTGTCTATGGTAAGTCTTGCCATCTTCCGGTGGAGTTAGAGCATAAAGCTTATTGGGCCATTAAGAAGTTGAATTTTGACATGAAAGCTTCGAAGAAGGTAAGATTCTTACAATTGAATGAGCTTGAGGAATTTAGAGAAAATGCTTATGAAAACTCAAGGATTTTTAAGGAGAAAACCAAGAGGTGGCATGATGCTCGTTTGAGGAAGAAGAGCTTTGAAAAGGGTGAGAAGGTGTTGGTATTCAATTCTCGACTAAGACTTTTCCCGGGCAAGTTGAAGTCAAAATGGAGAGGACCTTATGTGGTAAAGGAAGTACTTGATGGGGGAGCTCTAAAGGTTATAGATGAGAACGGGGGAGAGTTCTTGGTCAATGGTCATCGTGTGAAGCACTATGTGGATCCATCACAAAGGGAGACCCTCTTTGTGGATACTTTATGTGAAAGATGAGCTAAACATTCGTCTAGCTTGAAGACGTTAAACTTAGCGCTCGATGGGAGGCACCCCATCACTATCTTTATTGCTTTGTTTTTGTTGTTTTGTATTTTGGCCTTGTAGATTGATTGTGCTCATGGAGAAAAATGCATATTGAAGAAAAGAGAAATGCTTCATGGATTTAGCTTGAGTCGTATGGATGCGGTTACTTCTCAACAAGAAGATCATCAATGGAAACTACAAGGGTAAGTCTCACCACTTTTTGCAAACTTAAGTCTCAACTCTTGTTTCGATTTAAGTTTGGGGGGAGAGTGTGTGGTGTGACTCACCACTTGAGTATGATTCTTGTAAAAATTCACCACTTGAGTATGATTCTTGTAAAAATTGGGTCAATTTTTAAAATTTTTCTCATGAGTTTGGGTTGATTTTGGCATGATTGGTGGTGTTGAAGTGCATGATAGTCCATATTTATAATGAAATTGTTGAAATAATGGTGTTTGTTGAGTGCTTGAGCATGAATGAGAGGTATTGGAAGCAAGATGGAGCTTGGAGCTAACGCTTTCCTTACCAAATGCCTATTGAGGGAGTACTCTACACCTTATCATTTTATTACTTGAAATGAATTGATTTTGATTGTTGTGACTAGCATGATACTTCATTTGTTATGTTTGTGGGAGGTTTACTTTCATAAATTAGGATTTCCTTTTCAATAAAGGTTGGGATGAATGTGTGCTTAAGTTTCTTATGGATGATGGTATTTTGTGTTTTTGCATGTTTTGTATTTTTGTTGTGTCTTGTTTGTTGAGTCCTTATTTGTATGTTTTGTGTATTTTCATTCTTGTCTTGGGAGGTTTGGTGGTTTGTTTAGGGATGTCGTGAGTCATTTTTGAACGTGAGTGATGATATGTCGTGGTGATAAGTGATGACAAATTATGATTAAGAATCTCTACACTTTCAAATTGTGACATGTTTTATTTAACTTGTTCAATTTTGAGATGAATGTGGTGTAATAAGTTCCTTAAGATCCGAGCACAAGCTTGTGAGCATTTGAGCCTCAACCATGCACACATGGTATTTCTTCATGAGTGGATCGGTTGTGTTTGATAAGTTAGAACTTGCTCAAGGACTATAGGAACGAGCCCGATTAGTGGAGAGTGGTGAAATGATATAAGGACATCCTTGTTATTATAGTCATTGCCATATATGTTCCCTACCATGAACATCATCCTTAGTTAACCATTTTGAGCCTATAAGCCTATTTCTTGTGAATTTAGCACATTTCAAGCCTTAATTACCCATTCAAGCTTATATATACCTTTGTGTGGGTGATTGAGGAGATGGTAGCTAGAAATGATTGATTGATTAGCAAAAGAAGAAAAGGGAATGGTAAACAAGCAAGAAAAAGGATGAAAAGAGCAAAATTAAGAAATGGACATGCAACCTCAAAGCAAGAGAAAGAGTAAAACAACATCAAAATGCTCAAGTAAACAAAATTCAAAGATAGGAAACATGCATCAAAAGAAGCTCAATCCAAGGAAAGTTAATGAATAGTGCTTTAGATTGTAAAGATAAAAAAAAAGAAGAAAGAAAAGTGGAGAAGTTGAGGAAATTGGTCATCTCTTTGATTGCTTACACTTGTTGAGTCACTATTATCCATATCTTCCCTACCATACCAAAGAGCTTATCATTACATCCTAATTAAAGACCTTTTTGATCATTAATTGAAACTTTGGTGGTTTGTGAATATAGTCCGCGAGCAAGCTTATAGCGAGTCGAGCAAATCGATTAATGAGTGTGATCTACCCTATTTCAAAAGAGTGTTGAGAGACATTAATATCCATTGTGAGGCTTGGACTTAAAAGGAACTATATTACACTTTATTCTCTTTTGATTGAACTTGTTAATTTCTCATGTCATGATTTTAATGTTGTAGGATGACTTAGCATAGTTTGTTGTTATTATTGCTAACGATGTGTTATTGCTTATATTCGTTTAGTCTTTTCTAGGTGAAAATTTCTCCTTTTGATTTGTCATTTTCGTTGCTCGGGGACGAGCAACACCTTAAGTTTGGGGGGTTGATTAGAGCTATTTTCACCTAGATTTTAGTGTCTTTTTATATGTATTTTCGTATTATTTTATCCGTATTTTATATGTTATTTGGTTGTGTTTTGTGTTTTCATGGAAATGTGTGTGAATGAGCTTAAACCTACTATTTTCACTTTTTATTTGATGCTAAATAGGATAAGGAAGATGTAGGAAAAAGCGGAACTCAATTTGGAGTTGAAACGAGGGAGAACGAGCCAAAACAGTGAAGAAATGCAGGAGCCAGCACACGAGCCGTGTAGCCAACACGGCCCTGTAAGAGTTGGCCGTGTGGCGACATCTAGTCACTCAACACGGGCAACTCCAGGTCGTGTCCAGTTGCACGAGTCGAGTCGGGAGCACGAGCCGTGTCACCAACACGGCCCTGTAAGAAGGTGGCCGTGTGGCGACATCAGAAGAGCCAACACGACCACACATGTGCCCGTGTTACAACACACGACTCGTGTTGCAGCACACGAGCCGTGTTGCGTAACACGGCCCTGTAAGGCGAGGCCGTGCGGCAGCATCAGAAGACACAACACGGCCACCCCGTGGCCGTGTTACAGAGCACGACTCGTGTTGGGTATTTTCCTGCAGAAATTTCCAGATCCTTCTAGAAGCCTCCAAAGGGGTATAAATACCCCTTTATTCAACAATTGGCAGGGGATCCGAAATCCTATCATCTACACACACCTCACACACCATTTCTTCCATTTTCCACCATCATCTTCATCCACCTTCATCCATTTTGATCCATCTTCATCATCTCCATTAATTCTCCATCAAAACTTCATCCCTTCCATTGGGTGTGAGAGATCTCAAGGAATCAAGAGCTAGAGGTGGAGATCAAGAAGAATAGAAGATTCTCTTCAAGAAATTGATAGGGAAGATTCCATTCATTTTGTATTTCTTTAGATCTTAGACTATGGGTAATTGTAATGAATCATTTAATTGTTTTGTTACTTTTACTATGATAGGCTAATCCCTCTAGTGGGATTAGGAACATGAAGAGCATATTAGATTTATATTATCATGTGGATTAAATTGGTTTTTGATTTAATTGATGTTGATTTCTATTCATGGAGTTTAATTGTCTTGATGTTGTGATGGCATGGTTTGTTATTCATAAATGTTTATTGGTTTAATGGATTGTTGATCAATGGATTATTTGTGGTAATTAAATGCTATCATGATCTTCATGTATGTATTGCTTGGAGTGAGACGGAAACGACCCTCTATAGTATTAGGAAGGCATGAATAGACATTGAGTTTGGGTTTGATCGAAAGGATATTTGAATTCAATGAGGGGAACCAATCCATTCGTTGGCCTTAGTACACAAAAAGGGAGAGTTTAATCTAACTAGTACCTAGATGGAAGGGGTTAATGTTGGGCTTTGATCTTAAATGCTTTTGGGAGTCCAAAATGGATCAACAACCTTTGTAACCCGAAAGGGAGCTTAGGATACAATCGTGATCACCCTTAGTCTACATCAATTGAGTTGAATTCCGTTTGCATGATAATATGAATTGAGTGTGCTTGGATGTTTCTAATCCCATGTTTTTCCATACTTGAACTTTAGCACCCATTTTCTTTACTTGTCATTTATCTTATTTGCTATCTTATTTACTTGCTTCTTGTTTTAGTTGTTATCCAATCTCAAAACCCCCGATCATCTTCACAAAAACGACATGAACATGAGCTCACGTATTTTGCTAGTCCGAACATAACTCCTTATTGGATTGATAATTTTTCTTGGGATATACTACTACAACGATCGAGTATTCTTGCTCGTGAGTGCTAAAATTAGGCAAACACTTTCCACCATATATCACATGATCAATTTGGACTTCTACACGAATACAGAAAAATTACACAACGTGGACGTGTGTTTTTCAGTATTCCTTCACACTTTTACTCTTCATTCCAACTTTGAACTTTTGATCATGTTTTACCCTTCAAAACTCAATAAAACACCTTAGTATCATCTTAATTATGCAAGATATAAAAACCACACAATTCTACACAAAATCATGACCACATTCTATCAAAAATGGTATAATGTGAGACCTAAAATACGTGAAATTCCACTCTCAACAGTTTTCTTTCTTAAGTCTTCCTTCTTAACATTTTGAGCCAATTGAATCGGTTTTTTTTTGCTCTTCTTTCTTTGTCTTTGTTCTTTTTTCAGCTGTGTTGCCTCTAACTTTCTCTCAAGGAATTTATCCCCTGCACTTTTTTTGACTTTTCCAATTGGCTCAAAGCCAACTTTGTCTTTTATTTTTTCGTTAGCTCTTGGCCTCGTTGTAGTCACTTTTTTTTACTTTTCCAATTGGCTCAAAGCCTATTCTCTTTCTCTTTCATTTTTTTTGTTGGCTCTTGGCCTCGTTCCAGTTGGCTCATGGCCTTCTTTCGGTTGACTCATTGCTTTCTTTATTTTCTTTCTCGAGGATATAGTCTGGACTCCTTTTTCTCGATAGGCTCGAGGCCCTCTTTTTTTTGTCGGCTGTATCCCCGCTCGTTTTCCTCTGACTTTTGTCTTGGCAATCTTTGCCTTCTTTGATCAGTAGATTATTTTAAGTCTGCCTTTTTAACCTTTTGAGCAAACCCGTTTTACCAGGGTATAATTCCTCAAACATATCTCCGTTTCTTTTCTTTTGGCTATCTTTTTCTAATTTATTTTTTATTATGTCGCCGACTTTTTGTCGTGGATTGTCGACTTTTTCTCGTGGATTTATCCATTGTTATTTTTTCTTTCTTTCTTTTCTGACTAGATATCCTCGGCAATCTTTCTCTCTGTCTTTTTCTCTGGGAATAGTCCTGAGATTATTTATCTTTTCTTGGTTTTCCTTCTCGTTGATCTTTTATCGTGGTTGTTTCTACATCCTTGGATATTGCCCACGTGACAACTCAGCAATTTCTTCTTCCTTGGGTATATTTATATATTCGAGACAATCTTTTTTTTATTCTGTCTGGCTGTTCAGTAGTGTCCCGGGCATATTTTCTCGAATTTTCTTTTTCTAATTTTCCCCGGTTAATCTTCCTTGATTTTTCTCTGCCTTTTTTTGCAGCCCCTTTTTCTCTTATATTCAGATGAAATCTCTGAATCTTAACAGTTCATGAATACGCTCTACCATCTAAGCTACAATCTCGATACTCTCAAATAATTAGCGACACACGCTAATTTCTTCTTGGACAAGTAGCTATTGGATACTCCGATCTCATTCTTTTCTTTCTTTTCTGTTACATTGTGCGTAACCCCCATGCATTTTTCTCGGCCTTCTTTTTTTATTTCTCTCCAAGCCTAAACCCGGATAATTCTTTCTTAGGTTCTTATTTCATGCTTTTTTCTTTCTTTCATGGATATCTTTCCTCGGACTTTTTCCTTTTCTTTTCTCTTGGGTATAAACCTGGTTGCTTTTCCTCGATTTTCTCTTTCCAGGAAAACCCCTGATCTTACCGTCCATCAAATATATACGCTCTGCCATATATATGATGTTGATTTTTCATTTTCAAGACAAATCCTCGGATCTTCATAGTTTATTGAATATACGCTCTAAATAACAGAGCTAATGATTTCCAGAATACCATACCAGAATAGAATCATTGGTTCTTAGCAATATCCATATCAAATTTGAGCGTATAACATATGATAATTACAAGATCATGCGATATTTTTCCTTTCTGGGTATAAGATTTCTTCTTCAAATTTTGCATAAAACTCGGATATTATGAAGAATAGCCAATATACTTTGTGAACGCAAGATTTCTCACTTAATCGTTAACATCTCCTATGAGAATAGTTTTAACGAACTAACTTTAAATAACTTTGTCACGATATTCTGCTTTTCTCGGCCTCCATCCATTGAGCTACTCCCAAATTTCTTCTTTACCTCTTTTAGATTTAGGGACTCTCCAGATGATACTATATTCTAGGGGATACTATTGATTTGGGGATCTCCGCTCACACAAGAAGATGGATGAGTTTCCCGATTATGCGACTACAACTCAAAACGTAGATTCTGGGGGATGAACGAAAAATATGGAGGAGTAGATGGCGTGGTGTTTAATTTGAACAGAATGATCTGGGTTGAAATTTTTCTGCTTTCAGAAAGAAGATAACGAGATGGGCGATTCTTGGCATGTATTATTTGAGAAACAAAATTGTGGATAGGATTTAAACAACTGAGGGGATAGTGAAATTCGTGAGCTCAATACAAATAGGGAAATTCTGTAGTGAATATATGGTGTGGTGTTCTGATCATAATCAATTTTGGGATAAGATTTCTATTCTGCGTTTTAAAAAGAAGAATAAGGAAATTGGCGTAGAATTCTTTCAATTATATTCTTTCATGTATGAAGGTGCGCTCAAGATTATTGGGTATGGACTCTCAATGAAGATATTCACAGATTGAAACTATTGATAATGATTTTTGAGTATGTGCGAGTTGGATTTGAAATATAGATGTGATTGAGAATTGTGAGTTAATTTAAGAATGACGAAATAGAGAAACGATTTAGGGATCTAGACGAGGACTCTTTGAATAATAGAAGTATGATTAAGATCTACACATATGAGGGAAATGAGATTCTGAGCAAAGCTTACAGTAGTTGAAGAAAAAGAACTCTATTCTTCTTTCACAAACTGTAGATGGAAGCAGATATCCAACCACCGGACTGATGTCGTTGAAATCTACCGAGAAACTTTGATCGGCAACGATGACGAAGGAAATCATAAAACGGAAAGCAAAGTCGTTCCCACAGAAGACGCCAAATGTTGTTGCTCGTTTTTATCATGAAGACTTAAACAAGATCAAACATGAGTAATCTCCTCCGTCGCCAACAATGAGCTTAAAACTTGAAGAAAAGTAAATGAACACGAGGAGATTT
The DNA here is from genome assembly GCA_023678885.1 of Pogostemon cablin. Lineage (NCBI taxonomy): Eukaryota > Viridiplantae > Streptophyta > Magnoliopsida > Lamiales > Lamiaceae > Pogostemon > Pogostemon cablin. The sequence continues at coordinate 11,480,011 of CM042983.1, forward strand.
AATGTGGTTCGGTTCAATAGAACCTACATCCACGTGAGTCGAAAGAGTATCCTTATTGATGAATCATTTACAGTGTTGAAGATGTATAGAACTATAGAGAGAGAACTTTTTGTGGGTGTTGAAGGCATGAAGTAGATGAAGTGAGCAAAAGTGTATATGTGTCAAAAGGTCCCTTCCATGTATCAAATTCCATCATTTATAGTTGTAGTTCTTCACATTTGTGGCATGAGGCTCAAGCCTTGATCCTTGGATTCTTGAGTGGGCTAATGAGGTGTGGCCAAGTGTAGAAGGTGGAATCAAATTAGTTGTGGAATAGTCCCAATTTATCCCCATTGATTGATAGAGCATATTGATGTGTGATGAGTGAAGGGGATATGCTCCTCCATGCTATAGTTGAGCATAATATTAATCAGCTATGGATAGGGATAAATGGATGTGCTTATACTCGGGTAGACTGGGGATAAACAGTGGGAATGAAGAAAGATTTATCCTCGGTGATGAGCTAACTTTATAACTGATTTCAGACTAAACCCCGCTTTCTTATCCTTGGCTGGAACGAAGGTTATCCTTTTCGGATGTTCCATACACATGCTTTTTTTTAATATTTTGCATATATCCATTGTCTCTCTAGCGCATAATGTCACGCTTGTATGAATGTAATAACACTCATAACAGAAGTAATAGTGAACAAAAAGTTGAGGTACATATTAGTGGGCAAAAAAATGTTTAGTACTGCAAATGTCTCATAAACAATTCACAAAAGAGTAATTTAAAGTTTAGAATGTTCGTAAAAAGTGCAATTAAGAAAGGGATTAAGGGTAATCTCGTAAAAAACATATTATCCCTCAAAGTAAACATACTTGGAAAAAATTTTTAAGGTGGGTCAACCTTATATGGAGGGATAAGGTTATCCTTTTCAACTTAATCCTCCCCGTAAATGTAAAGTATAAACTTTATGAATAGTGGTTACTCTTTATGTACGTGTAATTTTGGATGTTCCGTTATACTTGGTGTCACATTTCCTATTATACGCGTTAGATGAGTGATATGTGTACAGAAAAGAATTACTATCGTTATCCCTGGCAATGTTCGTTTCCAGGTTTCAAACCCAGGTTTTGATTTACAAAACCCACATCCAGATTTTAAAAATCACCCCTATATATACCTACTACATTCTCTCTCCTCAATTAATACACTTTCTCTCTTTATCTCTCCTCTCTCATTTAATATTTTAAATAAATTAATACATTGATTTGACATAAAGTTAAAACCTACCCTACCCAAAATCCAAAATCCAAAACAAGCATAGAACGACTATTCACGATTTTCAAATCCCACATAACCCCAAACCAAACTATCACCTAGGGTTTAAACTTTCCTTTTAGGGTATATATTTTATTATATTATACGTGTCAATTATCCAATGGTGTGCAATAGAAGATGTAAACACCAAAATATAATAGGAGAATTGAATTAGTCAATTATAAACTCATTTCGTCTCATGACAATGGTTACATATTTAATTTAGAAGTCTCACTTCAATAATTATATTTCTCTTTTTAATAGATAACACCCACACAAAATAATTAAAATATTTTTATGGATCTTACACACAACATTAATACATGAATTACATACCCAAAAAAATAAATGTAACCATTATGAATTTATGATGGGATAGAGGCAGGGCCGGCCCTTTAACTTGAGGGGTCTGGTGTGAAATCTTTTCTAAGCCTCTTAATTTTATTCATCATATAAAGATAATAATAAAATCATAATATGAATATAAATATACAATTAAACATTGTAACTAGACGTACAATAATAAAATACGATTGATGTAACTCATCAAATAAAAAAAAACCAATATTTTATTTATGCTATCTATTACTACCTCCATTTATCACTAAGATATCCATTTTGCCATTTAAGTCCGTCCACACTTAAGGTATTTATTTTTCTTTTTTAGCAAAAAGGTACACACATGGCCCACCACTCCATACTAATACAACCAAGGTTTAAAATTTCCAAAAATATCCACGATATTTCCACGATATATCCGTATTTGGAGAGTACCGATATTGATATTGGGGAAAAGATATATCTTTTCTGATGTTGAGGATATATCGAGAAATATCGGTAATAATATCGATATCAGTTTGCCATAGTTTAAAATTTTCGGATCTCGAGATATATCGAGGAAATATCGCTAAAATATCGAGTATATATCAAAAATATCAAAAAATTATCCATATTTTAATGAAATTATTAATGATTTTTTATATTATTTTTACCAACTAAATACTATTTTTTTTATTAATTTGATCAATTTAAAAAAAATAGAGCAACATTTGCATGAAATTATTAAGACTGTTTTATTTTATTTAATTAATTATCACTTATTATCACTCTTCATTAAAATTATTACTACTAAGTAAATGAGGAGTTTATTTTCATGAATACAGTGTGATAGTATACTCTGATTTAAAATAAAATTATTTTGCTACATTCAATTGAATCAGGACGGAGGAAGTATTTTATTGGTACATAACAATACTACTGGCGCATTCAAAACTATGTTCAGAATTTCTCTAATTCGATGAGTTGATACCAATATTTTTTATATCAAGATGACATCACATGTTTTACATTTGAACATCATAGATTATCATATTAGTATTAGTTACTCCCTCCGGCCAATGCAAAGGTAATCGTTTACTTTTAACGCGTAGATTAATTAGTATTATTATTTTATGTGTAGTGGGTAGTTGTATTATAGAGAAGTGGTGAGCCTTGTGATGTATATATTTGCTAAAAAAGAATATGGATATCTTTGAATTGGACGCCCAAAATGGTAAAATTGATACATTTGCATTGGCCGGAGGGAATATTAAGTATTGTATGATTTTAAACTATTTAAATATGTTGTAATTGATTTGCTTGTCATATGTTATGAGTTTTATTGAGATTTTGAATTGTATTTATATATTAAAATTAGTTAAAATATATTGCAAAGTTAAATAATTAATTTTCTCTTTTTTTCAAGTTTCCGTGATTTTTTTTATTTTTACCGATATCGATATCCGTAAATTTGAGGTATCAATATTTCTACCGATATCGATATTTTAAACCTTGGTTACATATATAAAATGTGTTACAAATGTGTTACATATTATAATAATTTAGAAAGTGTTACTAATATGTGTTAAATAAATTAAAAGTGTTACTCTAAGGTGTTATATAATGGAACTTATGTTGTAGTGATTTTTAATTTAAATTTTTGAAATGATCCAACGATCATAAGTAATCTTATCTTAATCAAATGGTTTAAACTTCTTAGGTACAATTTTTTGCATCACATGTAGGGCACAATTGAAAGTAATTTTTTTTAAATCAAGAAAAAATTTTATTGCTTCAAAGGGCACGAGATTTACCCACATGTTACAATTGAAAGTAATTACACTCAATAAAAACTTAAACACAAATTCACAAGCATCAGGAAAATCAACAACCCTTTTGAAATATTGAAGTGAAGTGAATCTTTGTATCATGGAGATTATGGTAGTACATTTTCTTTATATAGGCATAATAATGTCACTACATTATAATAAATTAATTACAATTAGGCATAGAGTACTAAATAATGATTCTACCATTCATCATACATACATATAAATCTCACACTACCGATACCGTAGACTCAACAGAATCTCTGCTGCCTCCAAATCCGTTGGCACCACCGGGACAGCCGGGCCTCTCTGTCGCCCTCTCTTGGCCTCCTCGGCCACCTCTTTAACTGCAAGCAAGGACTAAAAATATCCCAATATATCCACGATATATTTATTTTTTCAGAGTACCGATATCGATATGGGGAAAAAGATATTTTTTTTTATATCGAGAATATATCGAGAAATATCGAGAAATATCAATAAAAATATTGATATCGAATTGCCACAGTTCAAATTTTCCCAGATTTCGAGATATATCGAGGAAATATCAAATACAATATCGATAAAATATCGAAGATATATCGAAAATATCGAAAAATTATCTATAATTTTTAAAAAATGAAATAATTTTTGTTTTACTTTTACTAACCAAATACATTTTTTTTATTAATATGTTTAATTTTAAAAAATAAAATAAAAAATAAAACAACAATAAAAAATAAAGCAACACTTGCGTGAAACAATCTAATGGTGAGATTGTTTTACATTTGATTAATTAATTATTACTTTTTATTAAAATTGTTATCACTTTTCATTAACATTATTATGACTAAGTAAATTAAGAGAGTTCACGTATACAATATTGTGACTAGACAGCACACTCAGAACTATGTTCAGAATTTCTCTAATTCGATGAGCTACTAGTCTGGTACCAATATTGTTTAGATCTAGACGGCATGACATGTTTTACATTTTAGCCTCATAGATCATCATTTTGGTATTAGTTATCATGTATTAAACAATAAGTAGTAATTATTGTATGACTCCAGACTATTTAAATATGTTGATATTGATTTGCTTATCATGTGTTATGAGTTTTATTGAGATTTTAAAGTGTATTTATATATTAAAATAAGTTATAATATATTTCAAAGTTAATTAATTAATTTTCTCTATTTTTTCAAGTTTTCGTGATTTTTTAAATTTTTACCGATATCGATATCGATATTCGATATATCCATCAATATATCCGTAAATTTGAGGTATCGATATTTTTACCGATATCGATATTTTCATCCTTGAATACGACTACCTAATATATATAAAATAATAATACTCACTCCTTTCCACCCAAAGAGTCCATTTTTTCCATTTTGCGTGTCTTACCCAAAGAGTCTCATTTCCTTTTTTACATACATGGGACCCACATACACCCACTAATACAATCAAAATATATATGGGGCACACACTCCACTAATATAATTACCCACTACACATTAAATAATTATACTCCTTAATCTACATGCAAAAAGTAAACGAATTGAATACCTTTGCGATGGACGGAGGGAGCAATATATACTCTCTCGAGTTAAAATTATTTTTGGTCCCGTAACTATATTGAATTTTTGATTCTATCCCAAAAAAGATAAGATTTTAAATTTCGTCCCATAACTCTTGAAATTGGCCAATTTTGGTCCCAAAATGACCGGAACCCCATTTTTAGGCCTGGAATTCGCACGTGCACCGGACGTGATCACTAATTCCGGCAGCTGAATCCTACGTGGCAATTTAGATTAACATGGACTAATGAAAAATACACATCACCCTCTACCACAAAATTTAATTCTATTTTTCTTTCCACATCATATATAAAATTTAAAACAATGAACAGCGATGGACGGCGGCGGATCTGCAGTGGCAAACTGTCGGTGAGTGGGTGCAGTGGAGGGTCGTCGAGGCTGAGCTGTCGACGACGGCTGGATAATGGGCTAATCCGTGAAGATGACGGCCGGTGGCAGTTGGCGAGAAGATGAGCAAAAGTGTTTCTTCCGGCGAAGGAGCTGCTTTTTCTTTTTTCGCGGCAGAAAGGAAAGTTGATTTCTCATTCTTCCAAAACCCTGATTCTCTCTTTCCAGCATGAATTAGGCGTCTTTGATTTCAAGAGCAAGAAAATCTGCCTTATTTCCCACAAACTGTTTCTCTTTCCCTCTTTCTCAACATCCCAAAATTGAAGCTGCTCAATACATTCGCTCTCGCCGCAAACCCGTCGCTCAGCCACCGAAAATCACCGCCATGTAAACGCATCAGGCTGCCGGTCACGGATCCATCACCAGCGCCTAGCTGGGATTTGCTGCTCATGGTCGCCCGTCAATCGTCAGCGACTCTAGCTAGAGGTGCATGCCCGTCGCCGCACGTTGCCATCAGATCCGCCGGTTTTCTCATTGAAAATCACAGCCGCATGTTGTCTTCGCCATTGCACGCAGATGGCATCTCAAGCCCCGCCACATCGCCGTAATTGCTGAAATCGACCGGAGTGGCTCTTCTGCCATCCATGAAGGAAGAACAACCCATCTTCCGCCATCTTCCACTCTCGTACCCGAGTTATCACTCATCGCTGCGGGTTGACGAAAGTCGGGCCACCGCTGTTGGGTAACCAGAGACTGTAGATAGAGGTGGAGACTGTAGACAGAGACGGTTGTCGGAGGAGACTGTAGACAGAGACGATTGATGGAGACTGTTGAAGGAGACGGTAGACAGAGGCTGTTGATCAGAGGTTGGTAGGCGGAGAGTAAGAGGAACTCAGAAGCCACGGTCATCAATCAGTCTGAGATGTGCGGGTGTCGGCGTGAAGGGCAAGCTCCGGCGAGAAGACTGGATTTGTCTAGCAGTGGTAGAGGCGATTTGTCGGCGAAGAAAAGATAAAATAGAATTTAATTTTGTGGTAGAGGGTGATGTGTATTTTTCATTGGCCCATGTTAATCTGAATTGTCACGTAGGATTCAGCTGCCGGAATTAGTGATCACGTGCACGTGCGAATTCCAGGCCTGAAAATGGGGTTCCGGCGATTTTGGGACCAAAATTGGCCAATTTCAAGAGTTATAGGATGAAATTTAAAATCTTATCTTTTTTGGGACAGAATCAAAAATTCAATATAGTTACGGGACCAAAAATGATTTTAACTCATACTCTCTCTGTCTCACAAACCCTTCACGCTTATTTTATTTATTTGTCCCACAAAACCCTTCACATTAAAAAAAAGAAATATCAGAATAACTTTTTTTAAATGATGTGAAACAATAAACGTAAAACATTTTATGGAACTGGAGAGTATTTGATATCTCGATTATGAGGAAATAAATTTATACAATATAATAATTGCATGCCACAATTTGTGGCAGTGACAAAAATATACTTCATCAATTAAAATTAGAAAAACTCGGAATTTTAGAAATTAGACAGCTAACAGAGTAAAAAATTATTTTGCCAGGATTCAATCCGTGTGATGGCGGAAGGAAAAGGAATTAATGACAACTGAGCCACTCAACAAATTTATTTATATGTTAGTAGCCGAGCAACTCCGTGACTTCTTACGCCTTTATTCATCGTGCTTGGTATGGAGCATACGACGAATATTCTGCGCCATTTTCATGGATCATCTTATGTGACACACGTTAAGTGATTGACACGTAAGAGAGGAAAATAAATCCAACCATTGCCCATAGGGTATAAGGGTTTAAGGTATAGTTTATCTCTCCTATGTATTGTCCATCTAACTATGTGGCACAAGAGATGATGTACCAAATGACACAGAGAATCTGAACCGCGAGCACACCTATTCAATAGATACCGAGCACTCCAATTTTGGGAGTTCATTTAGCAAATGGATAAGGAGCCACTTATATGTATTGATTGGTAATAAATTTCACTTGTACTTGCTTGAGTTTAATGAGCATACTTGATGCTCTATAACTCCCTTTTTAATCAATAAAACTTTTACTTTTTCCAAAAAAAAAAAATCCATCTTTCGTTTTTTTTTTTAATCTTTTTATCCCTAGTTTCCTATTCAAGACACGACAAAATACCCCAAATGCACATTTTTCATAATTATATACTAGAAATTAAGACTTTTCATGCTAGATATAACAATCTTGGACCTAAAAATATATGAATTTCTACTCTCACCTATGTATAACAAAAAATTGACATGTTTAAATAGATTAAATAAAAAAAATGGAGTATAATAATAATTAACCAATTAATACTAAACTCATAAATGGACTTATAACCTCTAAGGTGTATCTAATAACCGATAAATTAATATTTCATTTTGTGTGTTTCATTAGAGTACAATACTACAATTATTATGATGAACATGCTACATTGTACCAATTAAACGTGACAAGTATTGATTAAGGATCCAAATTCAAATTGATCATAAAAGCAAAGGGTACAATAAAATATAGTTAAACATTTTATGAAACCTAAATTTCACGCATGATTGAACTACTAAAATAAAGATAATATTTATGTAGAGATTCAATCAAAAGAAATTCATTACAGAAAAATGTTCGATCTCTGAAATTCATGCGTTAAAATGCTGATTTCATTAATCTTATGACGATTTTTCAACTAAGAACGTGATCCCAGAAAGCCAATAAATCTTGTACTGGTGGTGGAGCATCGGGGTGATTAGGTTTATGATGATCATGATGATGTGCATGACTATGATCATGATGAAGAGGTGGTGGAGCATTGGGGTGATGAGGTTTATGATGATCATGATGATGTGCATGGCTATGATCATGATGAAGAGGTGGTGAAGCATTGGGGAGATGAGGTTTATGATGATCATGATGATGTGCATGGCTATGATCATGATGAAGAGGTGGTGGAGTTTGGGGGTGATGAGGTTTATGATGATCATGGTGATGTGCATGGCTATGATCATGATGATGAAGAGGTGGTGGAGCATGATGATGCGCATGGCTATGATCATGATGAAGAGGTGGTGGAGTTTGGGGGTGATGAGGTTTATGATGATCATGGTGATGTGCATGGCTATGATCATGATGATGAAGAGGTGGTGGAGCATTGGGGTGATGAGGTTTATGATGATCATCATGATGTGCATGGCTATGATCATGATGAAGAGGTGGTGGAGTTTGGGGGTGATGAGGTTTATGAGCATGATCATGATGATGTGCATGGCTATGATCATGATGAAGAGGATTTTCATGTTGAGATGGTACATGTTTTGGAGGTTCACATTGACTAATATTTTGGTGGTGGTGGCAGCGGCAGCGGCAGTGGCGGCGGCGTTGGTGATGATGGTGGTGGTCATAGGTTGGATCAACCCCACCGTTGACTGATGAAAGAGTTTGTGCTGCTGGATTTTCATCTGATGTTAGGGTTGGGGTTGTAAAAACCACCAGCCCTAGGAGGACCGCCGCCGCAATGGTTACAAAGTTCATAATTTTATTTATTTGGTTAGAGTATAATTTGGAGGAACTATTATAGTTTTTTATTTAATAGATGAATGGCTAGCTTTAAATATTTAATCCAAATTTACATATAATTTGGCATGTTAGTATAAAAAATGTAACAACCAATAAATATTACTTATAATAATTTAATGTTATTATAGATGATAATAAGTAACACTTTTTGTAATGTGATTATTGCTTTTATAACTTGAAGTCTACGTTATATTCTTATATCTCATGTAACATTTTTTTTATTAACGTATCAATTGTAACATTAAATTATGATAATACTTTTAAAAATGTTATATATACTTTTTATTTAACGTGCATATTTTTATTGTAATATTATTTTGTTAACAATTTTTAATATAATATTATATTATGTATTTTATTTTGTTAACACATTTAAAATTAATAACATCATTACATAATGATTGTCACTTTAAGTATATATAGGCAACACTCTCGTAAGACAATTATGCAATTTTTTTTTATCATCATCTCATGTGTTATTTTTTACTATTATATATATATATATATATATATATATATATATATATACTCCCTCCTTCCGTTTCAATCTTTACGTTTGCTTTTTGCACGTTGAGTAAAAAGTATTATATTTTAATAGATAGTGGGTGGAAAAATATAATATTTAATATGAAGTGGGTAGGTGTATCAGTGGTAGATGATATATTAATTGTTTTAGGTAGGTTCCATATTCCTAAAAAGGAAAACGTAAATATTGAAATGAGACGCGCAAAATAGAAATGTAAACATTGAAACGGGACGGAGAGATTATATATATATATATATATATATATATATATATATATATATATATATATATATATATATATATATATATATATATATATATATATATACACGCAATAAACTTAATTTAATGTGCATTAATATATATCATTAATTACCTAGCTAAAATCTAAATCATAAATATTAGTAAAACAGGGTAAATACGTTATATTGTCTAAGTTTCATATACGTTATATTGCCTATGTATCTATACGTGTAAAATTAGATTTGATAAAATTAAAATAAAAATACAGTTATTATGATGAAAATGCTACATTGTATTGTACGGATTACACGCGATAAGTATTAATTAGATAAAAGTTGCACCAAAATAATTAAGATCCAAATCCGAACTGATTATATAAAAGCACGTGTATATGTGTACAATAAAATAAAACCTAAACTTCAAGCATGATTGAATTACTAAAGTAAAGACATTATTTATGTGGAGAATTTCAATCATAAGAAATTCATTACAGAAAATATTCTCCATCACTGAAATTCATGCGTTAAAATGCTGAGATAATTAATCTCATGAAGATTTTTCAACTAAGAACTCGATCCCAAAAGGCCAATAGATCTTGTGGTGGTGGTGGAGCCTTGGGGTGATGGGCTTTATGATGATGATGATGATGTGCATGGCTATGATCATCATGATGAGGAGGATGTGCATGTGGAGGTGGTTCATGCTTTGGAGGTTCACATTGACAAATGTTGCGGTGGTGGTGGTGGTGGTGATGGTGGTGGTGGTGGTAGTGGTGGTGGTGGACTTGGGTGCCACAGGATGGTGCATCCCCACCGTTGACCGATGAAGAAGCTCGTGCTACCGGATTTTCATCCGATGTTAGGGCTGGGGTTCTAAAAACCACCAGCCCTAGGAGGAGCGCCGCCACAACGATTGCAAAGTTCATAATTTCAATTATTTGGTTAGGATATGAAATGGTGGAGTGATAGTTCTTTATATATAGGTGAAAATGTTTAATTGTTTTGTACAAATTCTATGTATAATTTTCCATGTTAGTAGTATAAAATCTATCAAGAGTTGATTTCATTGTATTACAATATCTCTCTTATGTGCTTCTAGATGTCATGCAATTACTTCAAATCTATCAAGAGTTGATTTATACATATTGTTACTTTAAAATTGATTAAATATTTTAATTAAAATAAAAATACAACATCCTAAATTGTATCAATTCTAAATTATTACAATACAATATTCTGTGTAACTAATTCTTATATATTGCATTTAACATTTAATTTTAGATTAGCCGTGAAAGTTTGACTAGGAAAATAAGAATGGATGAATGGGTAGGTCGAGACCGTCTCACTTGAGAATATTTTACACTTTTTAAAATAATTATCACTTTCGCTATAAAATGCTATCACTTCTCATTTATACTATAAATTGTTTATGAAATAGCATTATCAATTTTTATTAATTTAGTATCATTTTTCATTATAAAAGTTACCACTTTCGATTCGTCACGTAAACCCTTACGTAAAACGTTCTCACGCAACTCTTCCCCTTCATCAATTTGGTCTTATGCACAATGACATGAGAGTAAAAAATGCAAGTAATGCGCTCGGCCCATTAACAGAGAGTATGAATTTGTGATTGATGGATGGAGCTTCTAATGGGCTGAGTGGCCCATTGTGATTTGGATAGTTTAATGGATCGTAGTATACCTTTTGGGCTCCTTGTAGTAATAAGATTCGTGTGAGAATTTCACACCATTTTTCTTTTCATGATTAATATATACAAAATACAATACCAAAAAGTTAATTTATAATTCAAGAGATGTCGTATATATGTGTATTTTTTCAGTTTGCATTTAGCATTTAGCAAAACATGAGTTGATTTTAGTGCAACATTGCACCATGTTCTGTCACTTAGATGATAAAATTATTCGTGAGTCACGCATATATGTAGTACATTTTTACATTAACATAACAACACTAAAGTAAAAGCTGATTTTAGGTTAATGGCAAGAAAAATAACTTAACTATATTGCTATTGCAAATTAATCTCTACTTTTAAGAAATTATATACTCCCTCCGTCCCAACTTTAACTTCACACTTTCTGTTTTGGTCCGTCCCAAATTCAACTCCACACTTCCATAAAAGGAAAAAAAACAAACTAATATCCCTCTAACATACTTTAATTTCAAATTTGTCATCAACTTTTTAACACACATAACATACTTTATCATTTATTTATTACCCAAAAATACCATACTACCCTTAAAAGTAAGTCAAAAGTGACTTTTCTTAAATTCCGTATCTACAATAAACGTGAACTTGAATTTGGGACGGAGGGAGTATATATATATATATATATATATAAAATTGCATCTTTAAGCATTATTGTGAAATGCATCATTGATAAAATATTTAAACGAACTTTTTTCAATTACCTGAGCTAAGCTCATTTTACTTGTTTATTTTTTATTTTTTTTTTATTTTTTTTATCGGACAAAGTCAGTTGTTAATATAGTTAATTCACCCAGCATAGTTAATTAAATGAGCTTCCAAGCATAGTTAATTCACCAAGTATTGTATTGTTAGCTCATTTTACTTGTTAATTAAATGAGCTTCCCGAGCAAATCTCAAGCTAAATTACTTATGTTTGTCATTGAACTTCTTCCGAATGGAATCAAATTCGAAGTTGACTCAGTTTTACAACTAACAAATGCCAAACTCGAGCTATTCATAAGCAATGAACTCTAACTTTATTATTCCTTTATCCACTAATTTTATTATTTTTTATGTACGTCTACTTTTAATATAATCATTTTGTCTTTTTATAAAATGGGCTCCACACGTGGCCTATCATATTCCCACTACAGATAAAATAATAATATTCTCTCCATCCTACCAAAAGATTTATATTTTATTTTATTAAATGTCTCATTCAAATGTCCTTATTTTTCCTTATAATAATAGGCCCCACATATTACTCACTATTCACTACTAATAAAACTACTCATTACATATATAAAATAATAATAATAAGGATTTATTAATTATAGGTACGTGTATTTACAACATAATTATTAATAAATACATTAATCTAATATAATTACTGCGGGATACATAACGATTTTTTCTCCCAACATTATCCTTGTTCACAACGTTTAATGTTCAACGTTTATACAGAACAATAATTTCGTTGAACACTAATGTACACTACATCAAGACTAATATTCAATATTTAATATTAGTGTACACTAATGTACACTAATATTCAACATTTAATATTCAACGTTTATACAGAACTAATATTTCTTTTGTCAATGTACACCGTGTACACTATTATTATACTTATCACTCGAGATTTTAGGAGAGAGAATTTAGAAAAAAATCATTTTCCTAATTCTCTCTGCGGTCACTTTCTTTTATTCATCTCTCTAAATGCACGCTGATGTATAAATTTTTGAAAGAAATAATTTAGGAAAAAATCATTTTTCTAATTATCTTTGCGGTCCATTTCTTTATTCATCTCTCTAAATGCACGTTGATGTACAATTTTTGAAAGAAATAATTTAGGAAAAAATCATTTTGCTAATTCTCTCTGCGGTCACTTTCTATTATTTCTCTCTCTAAATACACGTCAATGTACATATTTGTCTTCGTTCTTCTAATTGTGACTTCATTCTTCATTTTTTGACAAAGTTTTCGATTAATTAATCAAAGTTCAGATTGATTAAGTACATTGTGCCCACGTGTGTACAAATTAAGATAGTATTCAATGACTTTATCTTCGACAATTATTTATATCACCTATATGTACACTGATGTACATTCATATAAATAGTTTATTCATTTTTTTCTCCCCAAAAATTATTTATCTCAAATGAGTGCACAATGATTTATATACATATAAATACTTAATTGTATTTTTTTTAATTTGTTTCACGCGATGTACACTGATGTTCAGTAAGTATGGATAATATGGGAAAAATTAAATTAAATTTTGTATTTGTGTGTAATTTTCTATAGCGAAGGTATAAATTAGTAATATCTAAATATGTTTTTTATTAACCCTAATAATAATTAATCTATGCATAATAGAAACAAATTGATACATTGATGGTGATCATAGAAAGTATTAATATTCGATACACCTTTAAAAATACAAAAAACACAAAATAAACTTCCTCACCATACAACAATACTACAAAAAATATGGCATAAATTTTCCACTTAATCAACTGAATCCAATAATTTCAATGAATACAAGTCTTATTAACGTTGTAGGATGAATTAATTAAAACCAAACTAAATCAAGTGTAGCTAGGTATTAAATTGTCAATAATGTGATATATAACCAATGGGCATTCATATTCATCCAAAGGTCAATACATATTTAATGTAGAGTTGAGGTCTTACAAATTAGTATTTGAAAAGTTCAACAAATTGATGCGTGGAGTTTGACGCCACAAACAATACCATATCCATTGAATTCATTAAAAATAAACCAACTTGAAACAGACAATAAACATTACAAAACTAGGTAAATGGATGAGCATTAAGCATATATTCTATTAAAAATAAATATAAAAACGCTTTCTTAATTTAACGTTTTATCTAAACGTGAAATCGGTGGCATTCGAGGGAGGTCTTAAGTGGTGATGAACATAAGTTCACAAGTAGTTGACTTGGCTGGCAATAAATTGTTTCTTATACCATTACCAAAATATATATATATATATATATATATATATATATATATATATATATATATATATTTATTTATTTATTTATTTATTTATTTATTTATTTATTTTGTTTAAAAGAACAATAATTCGTGCAACTTGAATAGTTAAACGAAGAGAGTGAGAAATGATATCTCTAGGTTGAGATACAACTGTAGAACACCCCTCATGCAGTGCAACCCACACTTACTTAAGAGGGAAAATTACAAATAGTTACTAGAATTTATGCTCTTCTTTTAGTTCTTTCTATCCTCGATTGTACAGTTCTTCATATTTTACTTATTTGTTTAATCTACAAAATTCTTTACATTCTCAAAAAAAAAATATCATTTATCCAACAACTTTAACTTTAATTTCAAATTTGACAATTTTAGTCATTACTTTATATTTTTTTATTAACTAAGAATACTAAATATCCTCTAAAGGCAAGAAAGTTGTTCAAAAAATTCAATTTTTTTTAACAACGTACAACAATAAACATGTTGGTCAAAAAATTCAACTTTTTTTAACAACGTATAACAGTTAATATGAAGCGTTCTACGAAACGGAAGGGATATTTTTTCCAGCAAAAATATTCACATTTACTATTACACATTTTTTTAAATAAATACTACCTCCATCCCATTCAATGAGGGATTTTTTTTCCATTTTTGTCGTCTCACCCAAAGAGTTTCCTTTTCTTTTTTACACACATGAACCCACATACCCCCTCTAATATAATTAAAATATGGGGCTTACACTCCCACTAATACAACTACCCACTATACATTAAATAATAATATTCTTTAATCTACGTGCAAAAAAGCAAAAGCCTCTCTTACGTTGGGACGGAGGAAGTATAACTTTATTGACTTGCTATTTTACTTTTTGAGTGTAATGTACTCCCTCCATCCCTTTTAAAGAGGGTCTTTTTTTCCATTTTGGATGCCCCACCCAAAGAGTCTTCTTTCCTTTTTTACACACATGAGACCCACATACACCCACTAATACAATTAAAATATAAGACTCACACTCCCATTAATACAACTACTCACTACATATTAAATTATAATACTCCTTAATCCACGTGGCAAAAAGTAATAGACACTCTTAGTGAGGGAAAGAGGGAGTAAATATTTTTAGATGATTACAAAATAAAGTATGTTACGTCAATTATGTTTGAATGATATTTCTAAAAAAAAATGTATTGAGGGATTTTTTTTTTATTTTTTTAAGGATTGCTTTTTACTTCATCATATAATTAATACATAGTTACATGTATAGTCGCAAATATAGTCTTTTGCAGTGATTGCATATACTATGTTAGTAAATAAAATATATGTATGGTCGCAGATATAATCGCGTGTAAGATCGTACATATAGTCGCATATAGCTTATTCTAATAAAAAGTGATAATTTATATAATAAAAAATATTACTCCATTAATAAAAAGTGATTATATTATTTTATAAACAATTGTATAAATAAAAAGTAATAACATTTCATAACAAAAGTAATAAGTATTTTAAAAAGTATAAAATGGTCTCACTCAATACTTAACCTATTTAAAATCCAAAGAAACTTAAAAAAAAATTAATATTTCACATGGGATATGTAGTGTGCACACCTAATGTGAGAATATCACCGTGGTCACCTAACAATCACCCTAAATTTAGTCAAAATATATATATATATATTTTTTTTAACAATGTGAACTATTTTGGATTGGAATTAAATGTACAATAATAAACACAATATAGATATACTATTGAGTAGTCTGTACAATAATAAACACAATATAGATATAATAAATGTACAATCCGAAGTCGTCATTCATGTCGTCTGTGTTGTGGGGTTCACAATCGTAAGGCCAGTCCAGGGCTCCTCCAGGCACATATATTGAGTAGTCTGTAGAGACCCCACCCCCCACCCCACCCCACCCCACCTTTCTTTCTTTCTTTCTTCATTAATCTTGCTACCTACCATCTATACAATTTTATATAAATATCGCCAAGGTTTTTCCAGGGGAAAAGATTTGAGCCAAATCTAGCCACCACAATCCAAAACAAGGGTGGCTTCCTCTAATTTGGAAGCAAGATTTTACTTACAGATTGGAAACAAACAAGAAATCACAATATTTCTAACCTTACTTGCATGATGATCACTGGGGCCACTCCCTGTTACTCTGATCATCAAAATCACTCCATTTTTGGAGTTTCTGATCATGATATTCTCTCCTCTTCTCTTGATCCCGCCACTTCTTCATCAAACCCCACTTCATTCCTTTACAATCTCTCTCTTCT
The DNA here is from genome assembly GCA_023678885.1 of Pogostemon cablin. Classification (NCBI taxonomy): domain Eukaryota; kingdom Viridiplantae; phylum Streptophyta; class Magnoliopsida; order Lamiales; family Lamiaceae; genus Pogostemon; species Pogostemon cablin. Next base: position 11,496,760 of record CM042983.1, read on the forward strand.
CAAGGATAAAATTCTCCAGGTCCAATCTCTCGCCACCATCGCCTTCGATCATGCCCATCATCACGAGTCAACGCCAATCGCCCTACCCACCATGGCTACTCTCATTCAAGAAATCGTCGTCACTGCTTCCTCCATGATGTTTGCCTGTCAGCAGATGTCTCTTGGCACCTCACAGGCTGCCAGCACCGCCGCCGGCGGCCAACATGACGGAGGCGGTGCGGCGGTGGAAAGGGCTTCCTCCGGGTTCTTCATCAATCATCAGGACACGGTTGATCAGTGGTACGGCGATGGGTACAACCGTGATTCGAGAGAGGACCATAATCATGGCAGTAGTCGCACTGAAGGTGTTTGTGAAAAGGCCTCTGAGAAAATTGGCAGAAATATTGAAGGGGTGTCTATGAACAACATGCAGGATATCGTGGAATTGGAGGCTGCTGATTTGCTGGCGAAATACACACACTACTGCCAGGTTTGTGGGAAGGGATTCAAGCGTGACGCCAATCTCCGGATGCACATGAGGGCTCACGGCGACGAGTACAAGTCAAGCGCCGCCCTGAGCAACCCGACGAAGGTTGCTCAGAGCGTGAGCAGGGAGAAGAGAAAGTACTCGTGCCCCCAGGAAGGGTGCAGGTGGAACAAGAACCATGCTAAGTTCCAGCCACTCAAGTCCATGATATGTGTCAAGAATCATTACAAGAGAAGCCACTGTCCGAAGATGTACGTCTGCAAGAGATGCAACACGAAGCAGTTCTCCGTGCTTTCGGATTTGAGAACTCACGAGAAGCACTGCGGTGATCTCAAGTGGCTGTGCTCGTGTGGGACGACATTCTCGCGTAAGGATAAGCTCATGGGGCATGTCGCCTTATTCGTTGGCCACACGCCCGTGATTAATTCTTCATCGAAGACGGCGAATAATGGAGCTCGGAATATGCACTGAAATGGCTGCAGGTGATAAAGATTAATCTTTTCTTGGACTTGATAGTTAATTTCTAATCATCTTCTGGTTTGTGATGGCAATGTGCAAGTTGTAGGTGTAAATTAGTTGGTTTCTAATGCCATAGTTTATCGTTTGCTTAGTTTAATTTGTTATTAGAACTTTGTTCCTTAGAATTTATGATATTTCATGAGTGTAAAGGAATTCTACACTGACTAGCCAGTCATTAATTCTTCGTAGTTATTAAGGTTGAATTTTGGCAGATAGTGTAGAATTCTTTTGCACTCACCCTACTTTATGTAAATTGCAATAAATGTAAAATGTACATCATTTTAATCATTCTCTAAATTTTTGTTTTTATGCAAGTCAAATAACTATTTGGATTTCTTATTATATTTTGGTGTTACATCTTGACACGTAAGTATATAATAAAATCGATACCAGCTTAAAAGAAAAATATTGACCTTAGGGGAAAATATTGAGATTTTCCTCCTCGCATACATGTCCTGTTATATATTAGTGTTACATCTTGATATGTGTATAATATAATAAAATTTATACCCTAAAAAAATATCGACCTTAGGGCAAAATGTTGAGATTTTCCTCCCGTATACGGGTCACTCATTAACACGGAGATGTAATTAACATCAAATCCAAAAAAATAAAAATGCAACATGTATGTGCATGTTTATAGCAAGCTGAGTTGTTCAGTCCAGCTCACCTACAGTTAACGAGCCACTTGGACTAGTCAAAATTCATGCTACTGATCAATAAAACGATCTGAAGTAATCAGCCACAATATTAATCAAGTTAGATGAACTCATGTACGTTGTCAACAGTAAGATACAACAAACAGCAATATTGTTCGAAAAGCACCCACCCCACTGCTCCCATTGTGGAATCGATGGAGGAGGTAAATCATCGCACATGTCTCGAATGGCAACTGATCGAGGCTCACTGTATTGCTACATGCAGTAAGTTCTTTCACAAAATTTCAAACCGGAAACTTAATTTCCTGTGGTTGTGGTGATTGCAATAAGTCATTAGACATGAAATTATATCTTCTAACCATAGAAATTATATACCTTATATATAAACCTTGCTTCGCTGGTTTTGCTTATGTGAGTATGTAGGATAACAACTTCGTAGGAGTACCTGTTTTTCTCATCAAAGCAATTGGTTTAAGATTTCTTAGTTGGCCTAAAATGAGAGAGACAGCAAGTTTATTTATTTTTTTTAAAAAAATCATTACATACCTAAGTTATAATTTTTCTTAATTTCCTTGCCGGGATAGGGGCAGATTTAAATGGGATAAGAGAGTATAAAAATGCGAGGTATCAATCATATATTAAGTAGACATTTATGATTTTTTTAATTTTGTAAAATAACGAAATATTATTGGTAGTTATAGATTTTATTTACTTATTATTATTATTATTATTATTATTATTATTATTATTATTATTATTTTGTTCTTTCAATTGAAATTGGATCACTATTTAAAAGCTCAATTTCCAAAAATCTCATTTTCCAATTCCAAACTTTAAGATTAAGTCGTGGTTCATTATTCAGCTCATTTTCAATTTTAAGTTTAAAGTATGGCCTATTTTTCATCTCAAAGATTAAATTACCTATGGATTAGACTTCAACGGATATGAGGGCATTTGAAACTATGTCTTAATTGTTGTTGTTATTATTATTATCCAATAAAAATATATATTTTATCATTTTGAACAACAAATTTCTGATTACCAAAATTTCTGATCATAAATGAAATCCCCCTTATGCGCGCACCGACGGGAAAATGGGTATGGAGAATGGGTATGCAGTATGTGTATTTAGATTTGGAACAGGGATACCATGTATTCAGAATGGGTATCCAGCATGTGTATTTGAATACCATGTATTCAATTCTTGTCCCGCCGCTATCTCGGTATTCGACCTAGGGTTCGATTGGACGTAAAGTGGAATGGTGGATAAAATCGGTAGTCAGTCGCTGGAAGTTTGGAATACAGTCGCTCAGTCTACACCCTCTGCCTCCTCGTCCCCAAACGACGGTGATCAGCGACCGGATCAGCCCTTCACGCTGCTGCCACCTTTGCCCTCTTGTTAAACCTTCAGCGGGGTCCCCCAATGTCGCCGAATGTTTCGATGTATTGGTTGAAATTGAACATAACTTATTATTTGAATATTATATACTGACTCTTTTTTACTATATATTTTCTATTTTTATAGAGATATAGATTAATGATTAATTAATTTCTTAATACAATAAATCTTATAATAGGATTAAAAGTGATATTTTATGGGTTCAATTTGCAGTGAATAGTATTTTAATTTGGATAATGTACCTGCTAATAATATAGATAGATAAATTGTACCCATAAGTAATGAACTCAGTAATAAATTTATGGATAAATTTAAGGAATTACTATTAAATTATTTTTTAATGTGTGAGGTATGATCTACGTTTAAACATGTAAATAGATGCAATCATATGTTCCTATAATTTTTTTATTTCTTTTATTTTTTTCATTGATTACATGGGTTCAGGGTTGGTTCGATACATTTTTATCTTTTTAAGGTATCGTTATATCTATTTTCAAATTATTATTATCGAAGTGATATTTTAATATGTACTAGTTGGTAAAATACATAGTAATATTTTATTCGATTAAAGGTGATTGTTTTGTTATAGGAATTATGTGTTGGGGGATACTTGACTCTATAATTTTAAGTAATTAATTTTTAAAATCTTATGTTATTAATTTACTCTTAAGAGTATGTATTAATCTCTGACAATAAAATTTTATTTTTCAAATTTTATCATTTTTCTTTCTAATTTTAGGATGATTTTAGAGTGCACCGGTGCACCATAAGGTTTATAGGTTTAAATAGGGTTGTAGTGAGTAGTTATTTTATTTAATTTTTAATAATTTTATTTAATTTAAATGTGGAGATTAATTTAAAACTTAATCTAACGGTTGAGATCATCCAGATATACCGGTGTCACAAGTGCACCTTAATTCAACTCTTAATTTTATTATATAGTGAAATGTATTTTGATTATTTTTTTAGTCTAGCAGCAATAATTTTTTTATGCATGTTATCATGCTTGGAATGCAAGAGATTAAAATTTGAAATTTTAGATATACTATTGTTAGTAGTAGTATTAAATTGCATAAATAAAATTAAGAAAAGATAAAGTAAAATTGGATGATGATTATAATATGATAATGTTCATGTTTGAAATATGACATTAATCTAAGAATAAAATGTATGAAACGAAGACTTTACATTTTTCTTAAACAACGATGGAACAGTAAACATGAAGGGTATTGTGAGACGGAGAGAGTAATTGAGATTAATTCTTATGACGACACCTCATCAAAATTAAACTCTTCTCTAGCCCTCAGGGAATAGCTCAAGTGGTAGAGGGGAGGATGAAAAGGCCTTATAGCTGAGCTTGGTTGCTGCAGGGTGGGGATTCGAATCCTGTCTTTGGCATAGATTTGGCCCCTTGCAAGCACAAGTTTAACAGTGAGTCCTCCCTATAAGTCATTTGAGAACATCTTGCGATTTACCTCATCCATCAATCCCCAAGGCAGGGGCGGTGGGGCCTCTAATGGTGGGGTACACCATTTAAACTCTCCTCTAAGGCGATTCTTCTGATGTGACCGAAATGTATGAAGCCTCCGAGTGGCATGGCTCTAGGGTTTCCATAGATCAAACTTTTTCTTTCTTTATTTCTAATCTTTTGAATCCTTTTCGGGGTGTTTGAAATATGATTGAAGCTTGAGAGAGGGTTATATACAAACTATGATACAATGATAATTTAGTCTAACTATATTTGATAAGAAATATGGAAATGTACTATATCCATCTCATTTTAGATGGCACACTTTCCATTTTTTGTTGTCTCATAAAAATTTACACCTTTCTAAAAAATGAAAAAGTCAAACACAATCATTATTTCCCGTACACTTTATATACAAAAAGGGTAAATATAAACGGATCAAATTGATCCGGATCAATGGAGTTGTTATGGTAAATTTTGAATATTTAAAAATTTTCATAGACTAAATTACCCTTTTAACATATAAGGTAGTATATTAATTATAATTTAGGTGAGAATTTATCATATTAGTTGAACAGATGAGATGCATTAATTGTTTAACTTTTCTTATAAAATAAATTATAATATAAATATTAATCTATATCTAATTTATTACTATTAATTAAAAAAATTATATATATATATATATATATATATATATATATATATATATATATATATATATATATAACCTAGTATAAATCCCGCGTATTATGCGAATTTTAAAGTTATAATTTAAAAAATTATATAAATATACAGTCTATAAATATTTATAAATGTTAAATAATTAATTTTAAAAAAAATTCAGTGTATTATTAAATTAAATTTTAGTTAATAGTTAATACTCCTAATAATTAATAAAAACTGAGAAAATAAATGAAAATTTATAATTAATTTAGTAAGAATTTTTTTTTTTAAAAAGTGAATATAACAATTAAAAAAATTACATCCTCCGTCCCTGTAATTACTGCACACTTTCCTTTTAGGTCCGTCCCAACACATACGCACGTTTCTATAAATTGATAAAATACATTACAATACTACTCATTTTATACACACTTCCAATAACTTTACACACCTTTTTTCATTAAATAATCTAAAATACTCACTTTTTACACACATACCAATAACTGTACATATCTTTATACATAAAAAATTAACTTTTCACTACAAGAAATTGCCGGAATACCGACGGAATTACCGATGGAAAAATATCGTCGGTAATTACCGACAGTTTACCGACGGATTACCAACGGTTTATTCATTTAATATGATTTTTTTAAAAAAAATCAGCAATAAAAATTTCCGACGGTTTTTGCGACGGATTACTGACGATATTAACGACGGATTTTTTTTCCGTCGGTAAATCCATCGGTATTTTGGAGGGATTTAATCCCGGAAGATTACCGACGGATTAAATCCGTCGGTAAATATATAAAATTTTATTTAATTTTATTTTTTAATTTACCGACGGATTTATCCGTCGGTAAATATATTAAATTTTAGTTTTTAAAAAATAATTTTGGTCTTTAATTTACCGACGGATTTTTCGTCGGTAAATATATGAAATTTTATTTTTAATAAATTAATTTTAGTCTTTAATTTGCCGACGGAATAATCCTTCGGTAAATATATAAAATTTTTATTAAAAAAAATATTTTAGTCTTTAAAATACCGACGGAATTAATCCGTCAGTAAATATATCAAATTTTATTTAAATAAAATTAATTTTAGTCTTTATTTTGCCGACGAATTAAATCCGTCGGTAAATATATCTTTATTTTTAAAAAAATTTAATCTTTAGTTACCGACAGATTTAATGCTGAAAACGTTGATGAAGAGAATCCTAATCCAGAAGCTCAAAAATTCTTTGACATGCCTGAAGCAACAGACCAGGACTTGTGGCCCGGATGTAGTCATTCACAATTATCATTCATTTCTCGACTTATGAGCATGAAATCTGAGAATCACATGTCCGAGAAGTTGTTTAATGAGGTTGTCGGATTAGTAAAAGAGTTAGCACCTGAAGAAAACTCCGTTCCTGACGACTTCTACAAGTGCAAGAAATTACTACGGGGAATGGGCTTACCAGTGCAAAAGATTGATTGTTGTCCTAAGAATTGCATGATTTATTGGCGAGTAGATGAGGAGTTGACTTGTTGCAAGTTCTGTAATGAACCTCGATATGATAAGAAAAATGTAGCCCGCAAGATTATGTATTACTTTCCTTTGGCTCCGCGTTTACAAAGGTTGTTTGCCTCTAAAGTTACGGCTAATGAGATGAGGTGGCATGCTAATCATGATAAGGATCAGGGCATGGAACATCCATCCGACTCGGTGGCATGGAAACAATTGAACAACAGGTATCCTGAGTTTGCAGCTGAAAGTAGGAATGTAAGATTGGGTCTTTGCACTGATGGTTTTCAGCCATTTGGTCAATCGGGGCAGCAATACTCATCTTGGCCAGTTATACTTACGCCTTACAATCTGCCTCCATCCATGTGTATGAAGGAACAACACATGTTTCTTACTGTGTTGGTTCCCGGGCCACAGAATCCAAAGGAGAAATTAGATGTTTTTCTACAACCCCTTATACATGAGTTGATACAATTATGGAAAGTTGGAGTGGAAACTTATGATGTCTCCAAGAAAAATAATTTCATGATGAGAGCTGCAATTTTATGGACAATAAGTGATTTTCCAGCTTATTCAATGTTGTGTGGATGGAGTACTGCAGGAAGATTAGCATGTCCTTATTGCATGCACCATTCAGAAGCCTTTACCCTTAAGTGTAGTGGGAAGCAATCATGGTTTGACAATCATAGAAAGTTTTTAGTGAATGATCACACATGGCGGAGAAATAAAACTTGGTTCCTCAAGAATAGAACTGTTTTCACCGAGGCTCCTCCAATTAGAACGGGACACGAGATTTTAGCTGAGATAGAATATCTGGGGTTTAGAAAGGTGACTGAACAAGGTGGTTGTGAAGTCAATGAATCGCTTAAAAATTTGGGTTGGAGAAGAAAGTGTATATTCTGGGATTTGCCATATTGGGGAGATTTATTGATTCGACATAACTTGGACGTAATGCACATTGAAAAAAATGTGTTCGACAATATATTCAATACTGTGGTGAATGTTCAAGGAAAGACAAAAGATACTCGTAAATCAAGAGATGAGTTGAATGATTATTGTCGACGTCCTGAGTTAAAGAAGAATGAAGAGACAGGAAAATTTCCAAAGGCATGTTATACTCTTAACAAAAAACAAAAGGAAGTTTTGTTTGAGTGGATCAAAGAGCTGAGATTTCCTGATGGTTATGTCTCAAATATGAGTAGATGTGTGGACAAGAAAAAATTGAGAATGTTTGGTATGAAAAGCCATGACTGCCACATATTCATGCAGCGATTGATCCCAATGGCATTTCAGGATTTACTCCCACGGCATGTTTGGAAAGCTATCACTGAATTAAGCTTGTTCTTCAAAGACTTAACTTCTACAACCATTAAGGAAGAAGACATGGAACGTTTGCATAAGGATATTCCAGTGATATTATGTAAGCTTGAACGTATCTTTCCACCAAGTTTTTTTGATTCAATGGAGCATCTACCAGTTCATTTGGCTTATGAGGCAAAGATAGCCGGTCCAGTTCAGTACAGATGGATGTACCCTTTTGAGAGATACCTTCGCAAGTTGAAGAAAAATGTAAGAAATAAAGCAAAGGTTGAAGGTTCGATTTGCAATGCTTATTTAGTAGAGGAAGCATCATTATTCTGTTCTTATTATTTTGAGGATCATGTGATGACAAGACACAATAGGACTCCTAGAAATGATGATGGTTGTGGAGATTTTGTCGTGTGTAACAATGAATGTCTTTCTATATTTCAACTGCCCGGTCGTGCATTTGGAAAGGCAAAGAAAAGATATCTAGATGATGCGGAGTTTCGAGCAGCACACTCATACGTATTACTGAATTGTGAAGAAGTCCAGCCTTATATAGAGTAAGTTTTATCACTTGTTAATACAACACAACCTTCTTAATACATTTCATTGTTAATGACCGCACCTATTGTTTTGAAGTGTTTACACGGCTGAGTTGCAGCATAGTCAACCAATCATGTCAGTTGGCGAGATTGATTCAAGGATAGCAAGTGAATTTGCAACTTGGTTCAAATCTCATGTAAGAGTAAATTCCCTAAATTTATATGTTCTTCATATTGCAAGATCCTTGCAATAAATAATTTAAAAATCTCCTTACAACAACTTATATTATTAGGTGCTCAACAATCCAATCATTCATAGTAAAATGATTAGAGATCTCTCAAATGGCCCATCTCGCAAAGTTAACATATATCATGGATATTATGTGAATGGCTATAAATTCCACACTGTTCGATATGGAGCTTCTAAATCAACATCAAATAGTGGGATCTGCATAAAAGGAACAAATTATCTTACAGATGAGAGTGACTATTATGGGATGTTGGATGAGGTAGTAGAATTAGATTATCCTGGTTTACCTATTAAAAAGGTTGTGTTGTTCAAGTGCGAGTGGTTTGACCCATCACCTTTGGGAACAAGAATTCATCCGGAATATAAACTTGTCGAGATTAACCACAAAAGGAGGTTCAGGCAATATGAGCCATTTGTATTGGCAATTCAAGCGGTCCAAATGCATTATTGTACATATCCAACTGAGAAGAAAACAAAGAGTGATTGGTGGCCAGTTTGTAAAGTGAAGTCAAAGTTGCACATTCCAAAAATGTCCAAAAGTTGTGAAGATTCTATTCCTCCTCCATTTCAAGAGGATTTCATAGATGAGCCAAACAATGTGCAATCAGATGATGGTCCGTCAGGTTTAAACGATGAGAGTGGTGCATTCATGGAAATCATTGATGAGGAAGATGATATCGATGAAGAGTTGCAGTCCGAAAATAGTTTTGAAAATTTGAATAATTCAGATTCAGAAAATAACTCTTGACATCGATTTTCGAGATGTATTTCACAAACTATATATGATATGTATAAAGGCTTTTGTGAGTTTCTTCTTCTTCTTCTTTTTATTTGTACTTTACAATATTTAATATACTTTATAGCTTAAAAAATTGAATATATTACAATTTTTTGGATTGCAGATGACAGGTGGACGTACTGATGGACGTATTGGTGGACGTGGTCGAGGTAGACGAGGTGGACGTAGTGCATCTTCGGCTGTACTATCAACTTCAGCTACTCCATCAACCTCAGCTCCACCTCCCATACCATCTGTACCATCAACCTCAGCTCCACCTCCCATACCATCTGCACCATCAACCTCAGCTCCACCTCTCATACCATCTGCACCATCAACCTCAGCTCCACCTCCCATACCATCTGCACCATCAACCTCAGCTCCACCTACTATACCATCTGCACCAGCACAATCAACATCATCTGCTGTACAAAATTCTCAAACTACGACTAAAAAGCAAGAAGTAGAGATCATTAAGGGAAGGTAATTATTTCCTTATAATTCTTATAGAGGGTGTTATTATAAATTATGTTGTGTAACCATGATTTGCTTAATTTGTAGTTTACAGCCTGGTCATAAACTATCCCACATATTTAGAGAGATAGTTTTAGGTCGGGTTGAAAAAGGAGCAACTCGTTGGAAAAAGATATCTACGGAGACCAAACGTATATATTTTGAGGAGTTTAAGGTATGCATTAAAAAGTTTAGAGTTCTATTTTGATATGATATTAATCTTTTATTTAATTTATGTAGAAAAAATGCATGTGGAGCGAAGACATCGATGCACTAGTTCCGGACAAATGGAACTTTTTATGTGCTCGTCGTTATGGTTACATTGTCCACGACTGGAAGAAAATATGGGAAGATAAGGATGAAAAACCAGAATATATGACTGATGAGACTTGGGCTAGCTTTATTGCTCATTGGCAAGATCCAAAAGAGATAGCAAAGGCTGATCAGAATAAGAAAAATCGTCGAAGCGAGCCGGCAAGAGAGGGTACTGGTATTTCTTGCCACAAAGGAGGTTCAGTAGGAGCTTGTGAATTTGCTGAAAAGTTTGTGAGTTTCTATCTCTTATTCACTTATCTTTTATGAATATCTATTGTGTTAATTAATCTTTTTAATGATTGGGCTAAAATTGATGGCAAGAAATACCAGTATGAAATATATGTTTAATTTTTTGTAGATTGTGTTGGTATACAAATATGTTTAATTTGTTTTCTTTGTTAATAAGGCTAAAAAGCATAAAAAGGAAGCCAATGAGTATGACATCTTTTTAAACTTCCACCCTTCGGATGAAAATGGAAAGTACGGCATATAGCTGAAAATGTGGCTGTAAGTATAATATTTTGTGTTTTTAAAGTATTTAAGAGTAAAATAATAAATTTATAATATTTGATTAATAATTCATTATTAACCATGTAAATTCACAGAATACAATCCAACAAAAGAAAGACGAACTGAGTCAAATGTCTGATGCTCCTGAGATTAATATGGGAGATATCTTCCGTCAAACCGTTGCACCAAAAAAAGGTCGCATCTCCGGCATTGGTAATTTGGGAGAAGGAAGTTCAAGTAGCCAATCCAGTGTTACTCAAGTTGTCTGTTCAAAATCAGAGTGCAAGAGACAGTTAGATGAAAAAATCTTGGAGGTGCGTAATGAGATGCAAGCAGAAATTCAAGTGCTTCAAGCCCAAGTGCAACAACTTATGGAAATGATGCGAGGTGGAAGTACAATGGCTTCTCCGTATGGTGGTGGATCTACATCTGGTGTCGCTCATAATGATGTTGATATTGATGCTGATGCTAATGCTGATGACGAGGTTGATGCTGATTTGGGAGACTTGTGATCATGTTTATTGTATTGGATGTGTTGTGTCAAAGATTGAGTAGAATTTGATATTTTATGTTGAATTTGGATAATCTATTTCAAATTATGGAGATTGTTGAATTTAAATCTTACATTGGGTTGTGTTTTGAAGATTTAATTAATTAAAATTTTACATTAATGAATAGGTATTAATATTAATTTTAAAATATAAAATTCAAATATATACATAAATTTGCGACGGAAATTTTCGTCGGTAACTGAAATATGTAATTTGAAAATAAATATTACCGACGGATAATTCCGTCGCAAACTTTATGACTGATTACTTTCGTCGCTAATTACAGACGAAATCGCCGATGGATTACCGTCAATAAACTAATTTTCATATAATTTTGCTTTTTTAAATTTGCGACGGAAATTTCCGTCGCTAATTTGCCGATGGATAAATCCGTCGCTAAATCCGTCGCTAATTTGCAGCACCGACGAATTTTATTTTCATGATTACCGACGGAATATTCTATTTACCGACGTCCAAAATCCGTCGGTAAATACCGACGGAATAAAATTTCCGTCGGTAATAAATTACCGACCATGGTTTTAGCGACGGATTAAATTTCGTCGCTAATCCGTCGGTAACCTCATTACCGACGGATTTTTCAAGTATTACCGACGGTAATTTCCGTCGGTAATCCGAGAGTTTTTTGTAGTGTTTCTTAATCTCCGCGCACTAGAATACGTGCGCAAATTACCGGGACGGAGAGAGTATTAAGGAACTAAAAGGAAAAATAAATAAATATTTTTATTTATAAAAAAATTATAATAAAATGTATTATATACATTAATCAAACTAAATAAAAAAAATATATATATATATATATCTTTATCTACATTAAATTTTAATTAATAACTTAAATATACTAATAGACAATAATTTTGGGGATTCAACATGAAATAAAAAAATAAAAAACTCTTATTGTTCATGTTTATAAAATGTGTAATATAACATAGAAATAAAAAACTCTTACACCTAAAAAAATAATAATAATAAAATAAAAACTTAACATGTTAAAAATTTTCAAATTCTACATAAAAACAATAAACTTATCATATGTAACATAATAAATAAAGATTAAAAAAAATCTCACAACAATAATAAGAGAAAAAAATAAAGTTCTCATGAAAAATAAAATAAATTAATTAAATAAATAAATTGTATACAGTAAATTCTTTAAAATCGAAAAAAACCTAGGAAAAAAATTTTTTTGCCGGGAGTGAATAAATAGACGTAGGAGAAAAAAATTTCCTTGGTAATTCGTTTAGTAATTACCAACAGATTGAATTCCCTTGGTAATTCGTTGGTGATGTTTGATTTAGGTTTTTTATTCCAGGTTTAGATTTATTAAATCTCCTTAAATCTCCCCTATAAACACATGCTAACCCTATTAACATTTACTCACCCCATACTATACATTATCTCTCTTCAATTAATATTTTTTCTTTCTTTCTCTTTCTTACTTTTATCCCTTCTTTCACCTCAATTAATACTTGATTTGACATAAAGTTTAAACATAACCTACTTAAACCTATAACAAACATAACAACCATAGAATAATACTATTCACTGATTTATTAAACCAACTTAAACTCAAATCAAACATCCCCTTAGTAAATAAGAGAATAACTTCGTTGGCATTCCATTGTTAAAAAAAAAATATCATTTTTATTGCTAATCGCCGGTAATTACCAACGGATTGAATTTCATTGGTAAATTTCATTGTTAAAAAATAATTTTTTTGTCATGTAAATCGTCCATGCCTTTTTTAATAAATAATTATTAATTAAAATTAATTTTAAATATAATATATACTCCCTCCGTCCCAGGTAATGAGGGACAGAGACCTTATGTTAAACATAAGGTTTCCGGCCCTCATTACTTGGGACGGAGGGAGTATATATATATATATATATATATATATATAAAAGTAAATTAATCATCCATGCCTTTTTTTATTTTTGAATAAATAATTATTAGTTAAAATTTAAATATAATATATAAAATATAAAATAAACAAAAAGAATAAAAATAATAAGATAGATATTCAAATAATCTAAATTAGTTATAATTTATTTATGAAAGAAAATTAATTAGCCTAATTAGTAAACTCAAATAATCTAAATTAATACTCCCTCCGTCCCAACTTCAACTTCACACTTTCCATTTTGATCCGTCCCAAATTCAACTTCACACTTCCATAAAAGGAAAAAGCAACAAACTAATATCCCTCTAACATACTTTAATTTCAAATTTGTCATCACCTTTTTAACACACATAACATACTTTATCATTTATTTATTACCCAAAAATATCATACTACCCTCAAAAGTAAGTCAAAAAGTGACTTTTCTTAAACTCCGTATCTACAGTAAACGTGAATTTGAATTTGGGACGGAGGGAGTAATAAGGATAATAATAGTAATTGGATCTATAAAATGATGTTGATCTGATCAAATTTATCCAAACAGCAAGGTCCATTTAACAGCTTGCTATTGATATCTTGTACATGCACTTCAAAACTTTAAAACTCACGAGTATTTCCATTCATGCAAATTATTTGTTTGACTTTACTTCTTCCGTCTCCCAAAGTATTTCAAACTTTTCTTTTCTATCATTCTCACAAAATATTTCACACTTTATTTTTACTAAAAATGATAAAAAAAAATACACTATAACAATACCTACTTTTACAATATCCCAACATAATACTCACTTTTTCACACATTCCAATAACTTTACACACCCTTTTCATTAAATTAATTAAAATACTTCTTCTCTTTCTTACTTTATATATAAAATAATAATTTTTTCTTAAACTCCGCCAAAAACAATACGTAAAGTAATTCGGGGGACTGAGGGAATAATTTACTACTATTAAATTGCTTTAAATATTTTATTTTTCCCCATATATAATTCAATATTAATGATAGTGAATCTTTTCTTTTTTATAATAAAAAATAAAAATTAATGACAGAGTAGTATTGATGATCATCTTATGATATTGAGTTAGTATATTATTTCAATTATGATGGATTTTTATGTCTTTAATTTTTGTGTTATATATATTTATGTCAATTGTTATATTATTCATTTTCATTTTTCATTTTATAAAGTAATTATGTTCAATATATATATTAATTACTATGTTTATTGTACGATACATTTTTTTTTGTACTTATTCAAATCCTTAAGGGAATAAAATTCAGTTAATGTTCCTAGATTTATTTTTCTTTTCAAAGTATAATTTTCTTCTCATTTATGTATATAATTCATTAGTGACATAAAAAATATCATACCAAAATAACACATTAATAAAATAAGATTGATTTCATTCTTATACCCAAGGAGCGTCCCAGGAGCGCGCCTTGCGCCTTTAATAATTATGGTTCAAGTTAATCGAACTCGCAGGTGGCGTGCACATAATCTTCGAAATTAAAGTTTTTTTTTCCGATCTTAACTTAGTTGGTCGTCCATATCATCAAATAAAATACCATCTTAGCCCCCAATGATCATCACACTTCAGCCAAGCAGAAATGGGTTTAGAATGAAATGCTGAGTGCCAAAATAAGAACAAGCAGACATAGCAAACAAAGCATTCCAACAGAAAAGTACATATGGTGTAAGAAAAAAGACTAATATCATTAAAAGCAGTAAACAGCAATCCAACAGTTTGGATCCTGAAGATGGGATATATTAGGTTTCGACTAGAGGAAAAGGCTCCCAAATTACCTTGGAAACTTAACTTGAAACAATGTTGCTCTCCTGCTGCTGCGGCAAGTTAAGCGGCCACCTCAAGAGCCATAATGTGTGGCTCCGGGCGATGAAACCGCCCTCGACTTAGCTGCACCCAAATTACACACTGCTCTTTCTATTGCCAACAGTTCATTATTACCCAAGAGAAACAAGCAGCAATGTGTAACACGAACAACGTTCATATGCCAGATCTAGGGAATTACTCGTACACAAAACAGCATAGAATTTCCAAAGGATCACATTTTAACTTTTAACAAAAAAAATAGAAAGTCGGGGAAATTAGTACAATGAGATTGGGGTTCTCACTGGAACCTAACTGCATTCAATAAGATATGTAGAATGACTATGAATCATACTTAAATCTACTGAAATTCTAACAAATGATGAAACCATGTGACACTGTAATTAAATTGAGTTCAAATGAAAATTAGGTAATGACCAATTATAGCTAACATTGAACTGATAAGCATTTGAACCCAAAAGCCTACAATCCATAGAGCTTAGCGAAACACACAACTCAGCACCCATCCTCGACTCAGTTGCACCCCATTGCGCGTTTTTATCTAATGCCAACACTTCATCATTAACAAGAAAACAACTAATGTCACATGGGAAGAAATTACGCCAAATCAATGCTGATCACAGACAAAACCAGAATAATAACTTTAAAGGAAAAACAGGAAGTTGGAGAAATTGATGCAACAAAATTGGGGTAACTCAGCAGAAACCTAATTGCATCTAATATGAAATGAAGAATGACTACAAAACAGGAGTAAATCAACTTAGATTCTAACCAACAGTATAACCATTTAACATTACAAATTTACAATGTACAACCTACTCACATATCTTACTCAAAAACTACATATTCAGAAATATTTCTATAAATTCTAAATACATGCATCAATTCAAAACAATCACATCCAACTAAGTCTATACAGCAATAAGCTTTAGAAGTTTACTTTTGATACCTGATCCCTGTTACATATCAAAAAATCAAAACAAAATAAAGAATAATTTGCAAGTTCAATGCGAAGTAAAATAATGAACAGCTCAAACAAATTTGGTTTCACTAAGCCAATTTGCAGATTGAATGGAAGATCTTCATACAAGACTTGCAATCATGCTAAAACTGATTACAGTGCCAAGAATTGAATAATAAAGGGGGGGGGGGGGGGAGGGAAAGACTTATAATACAAAGGTAGATACGGTTCTTAGAGAAAGGGAGCCAGAATTTTCAAAATTGGTTGCGCCAGAGAACTTGCGAAGTACTATTGACTTTAATCCTACAAAATACAGGGAACCTGCAGTTTTTGTGTATTCCTATGTACTTCAGAATTTTCACGTTTAATAATATTTTCCAAAAAATTCCAGCAAAAAAATGTATTTGTCATGCTACTTGAGCAAAAATTGCCTGGCATATATAGATGTGAATATCGAGAAAACCCCAAAAAATGGGTATGAAGGAAACAGCCTAAAACGACAAAAAGCACATTCCATGCGCGTTCCATGCCAAAAGGGATATTCTGATGAAAATGTTGTACATTCACCACCAGTCAAAAAAGGGTTGGTATTTTCAAGACTTCAAGATCAATTTATGCAGAACGGAAGTTCCTTCAAAAATCATCATTTGATAGCTCTTCCGGTATTCATCCAGCTGCAGAGCAACAAACAGATAAAAGAGATAGTAAGAACTAGACATGAAAGTTAATCCCAGTCTTCCACAATGGAGAGCACAAAACAACCAACCAACCTGCTCCTGGCCAAGTTTCTCGAAGCCAAATCTGTTTTTCCACAGTGACTCGGCTTCATCAGCAGCAGGGAGTACCAGATCTTTGACATTAAGAGACTGTAAAAGATCCTCGATGCAGGCATACAGTGATTGAAAGTATCCCTGTAAAATCAGTTAGTGATAATATGATGGACTTGGAAATCTGCTATAGTGACCTCAATCCATTTTAGTGATGATCACATAAATCTCTCTAAAGGCGAAGCCAAATTACATATAAAAATTTTGCATCAATAACAAGGTGTTTGTAAGAAACAAAATTTATTTAGTGTAGTAAGGTTGTTCATTAATATTTCAAAGAGAGATTTATGCAAGAAAACAAAATTCATAAAGAGTGTTTTGTAATAATCCCATCTTCTGGTAATAGAGAAAGTAAAAGAATGTTGAAAGATAAAATTTAAATAAGAGCCGACTTAAGCAAGACTACCTTTCCCTGGCAATCCTTCCTTGTTGCTACCAGAGGAAGCTCTGCAACTTCATCCCCAAAAATCCGGAATATTGCAGCAGATACTACAACTGAGCTGTTGAAATAAAAGGCTGTATGAGAGGTTGAATCCAAAAGGATAAATTAGCGCATATAAAGAGAGTATGTCTTACTCGACCATCAGTATTGCACAATGCATGCCACAAAACTCCTGGTCTTTAAATTTCCTCCTGCAGATTATCAACAATGGTTACATGTCCAATCAAAGACACGACATGCTGAACATTTGACAAAGGATTGAATTATTACCCATAAACCATTGTTGGAATAAGGTCAAGACGGCTGGTGCTGGCATCAGCAATGGGATCAAATCGGTCCTAAAGAAACTTGTTCGTCAGATGGATTCTTAGATAATTTGCTTGGCCAAAACAGTACCATAAGGAATTATTACTCAAATAAAGTAGCAAGGAAATGCAGCAAATTAGTTTGACTGGCGCAGAAAAAAAATACATTTCAGTAAAATGTGTAATGTGCTTTAGTAAAATCAATTCTCTATAAAAAGTATGCACAAGTTGCACGATGCAACTTTAGTGCAGAAGTCTTACTCTTATATATTAACACAACTATAAAAAGGTATTGATTGGATAACAAATTTTAAATGATTGCAAAATATGTACATTTATATTATTTAGATTGAAATACTTTTAATCCATGTGATATTGGATTCCATGGGTTTTGCAAAATATAAAGTTAATTTTGCAGTTGTTTCTAGGGAATAAAATTACTATTACATCATAAAAACAATAACATTTATTATAAAAATAGACTAAAAATTTACGTAACATTAGAAAGGAGAATCCATTCAATAGGCAAGATAAATTAAGGTGACAATTTTGAATGAAGTAAATTTAAATATTTTATGAATATATATAAAATGTTTTAAACCTTGCAAATCAAACAAATAGCAAAATAAGAATAGTAAGAGGGAAAAAAATGATAAATCAAATAAAGAGGCAAACTAGCATTATAAAAATTTTAATGTTATTAAAAAAAAACTAAATGCAACTCACATGAAAAATAGAGACAGCACCAGAAAGCCATGCCCTGGTGTCCCCTGAAGCATCTTTTCCTCTGAGAAGCCTCCATTTTATATCTAGCTTGGGTGATGGCTCTGAACCTTGCCCATCACCTTTCTTCTCCAGAGTACTCAAAACAGCTTCTGGAAGCCTCTGCTCACCCTCACCAACCAGCTTCTGAAGGGTTGAATGAACATTGCTACATTGTCCACTGCAGAACCATTCAGCTTCTGGCAGCGCCTGCAGTTTTAGGTACTTGTCAGCGAGGACTTTAATTCATTTATCAGTTCTGCAAATAGAGATAGAAAGCACAGGGATAGATAGATAAAGTACAAACCTTCAAATCATCAATATTTTTCTCCTTCAAACATTTGACATGGTATTCCTTCTCACACTACAAAAGACCAGTAGCAATATTTATCATGCTCCAGACATAGTAATAAGCAAGCATTTTGACACCACTCCGCCAATTTCAACAGAAACATGTTATTACCTGATCACAGATTATAACAGTGAGGTCATTAAATCCTGACTGGCTGAAATCTTGGCGCCTACAAGAAAAATACCTCAACAATCAATACAACTACCAAAGAAAATGAAACAACAAATAGAGAAGGAAATGAAATAATAAAGTATGAGTATGATTTGTGCACAACACTCTATCGAATTAAATGATACTTGTAAACAATACAAATATCAAAATGGAATGAAGATAGATAACCTGCAAATGATGCATCCACCAATGGTATTCGTTTCAAAATTTCCAATAATACGAATGCACCTGCGTGTTATCTCTTCTAAGGGATCAGATCCCGGGACTCTTCCAGCAGCTATTGCATTTTTATCGTTCTCTGCAAACTTTTCCTTTTCAAACATGTTCCTGCAATATTTGCAATACCATGTTCCTGTAGGGATACATGAGAGACCAACACACTCTGCAAGATAAACGTACACATATGAAACATGGGAAAATAATTTAAACTGCTATGAAAAGAGTAGACTAAAATGGAATTCACAAGAGTTGGCGAAAAAGGCTAGTTCTAGACATAATCAGTAGATTTCAAAAGGAATAGAAAAATAAGCCATCTAAGACCAGGTAGAAAAGACTCAGAGTTCTAATGAATAGATTTTTTTCTGTTTCTTGTATCAGAATGTCACAAAGGCACAAATATTTAAGATGTAAATTTGTTATGATTATATTATCGTATATCATATATACAAATAAAACATTCCAAGAGATCATATCCTCACCCGTGTGAAAAGCTCGCGGACAATTTTCACAGCATAACAAATCGCCTCCATCCTTACAGATAGAACAGAGGTCGTCATTTTCCTCTGAAGACGCTTTACGATTTTTGGATAGTTCAAGAGACAGCTGATGCAGAGAAACTCCATTGGAAGTGTATATACTCATGTACCTGCAACCAAGCAGACCCGAGTTGATGGAAATGCACCAGGTATAATTCTAAAAAATGTGTCTAGTAATCCATCAGTTTCATCAATTATATGTATAATTCTCATGTTGTTGAGTATAATAATCAGGTGTAGAGGTTAATAGTGTAGCCCATTTGCAAAAGAAATTAAAGAATCAAAAGAAATACTTACGGCTTTCGACGGGAAGAAAAACCAGCATGAGCCTCAAACTGCGAGGGGCTCACCTTTTAATGAAACACAACAAGATTGTCAAAATCATGAAGTAAATTAGGTATATTAATAAATTATACGTATTTAGATTTTATACTTAAGATAAAAAGAAAATACCACTTCATTGCAGCAGAAGCAAAAGATAGCACCATCTTTCTTGACACCCTGAAGCTTTATCTGATCCATAGTAAATACATAATAAACAGTTAACAATTTGCTTCAGCAGAACAATGTCATATCAATTCCAGAAACCAGAAATAACTTTCCGGTCCCCATTGGCCATTAACAACGTTGAGAAAATATTTAAAAGTAGGAGATGAAGAGAGAGTAAAAATAGTCCACATTCACCTCTCCATGTATAACATATGATAAAGCAGCACCATCAGGAAGCACATCATCAGCCAAGACAGATTTATGCATCCTCAAATCCCTGCAAAACAGATCAAACAAGATTTGACTTTAGATACAGTCGTCTACAAAATAATATGTTGAACTTAGTGAAAACCAGCAATTGTAAAACTATAGTTACATAAAACAGATTTTAGAAAAATACTAACTTCCGTGTTAGCTTCCCATAACGTTTCGTTGGATGGCTATTTGAAGATTTTTCTTCATTTTCTGAAACTTCAGGCTGATGACTAGAGGAAACCGGAGCCGATGAACCAACCAATGGAGACCTAAAATGCACATCACAAGAAGCTAATTCAACTACAGATGACAAAGAAGGTAAAACAACAGAAAGTAGGGTATGTTTTATAAAGCACATCAATATAAATGACAGTCCAAAAATAGTTAAGCCTAACTGCTTAAACGGAGATATCAAACTTCAACTAACTTTTGGTTCTTCCTAAAACTTCAAACCCCTTGATATGTCTATTTAGCTGCCCATCAACTAAAAACCGTACATAAAAGTTTAAATACATAATTAGGTGGCACTGGAGCAGAGATGACATAGATTCCTTTCCTTGCCTGCATAATATGTATTATACATACATACCAGAAAACGACTAAATCTTGATAGGACACTATCAAGATAATATTAAAGTTTTTAAAGATTATTAAATATCTTGATAGGTTATCATTAAATTATTTTAAACAATTTTATGATTTCAGGCCCAAAATCAACAGTTTTATATCTTTTGGGCCCCTAGCTGATAGAAAAAACCTTTTAGGCCCCGAATTTATTTGACCTATTTTTCAGGTCTTGGATTGAAAAAACACTCCCTCCGACCCACATTTGTTTTCACCTTTCCCATTCCGTCCCACAAAAGTTCACTTTCCTTAAATGGTTTTTCAGAAAAAAAAAAGTCAAAACAACTAACCTTTTCATACACTTTATTTACAAAAATACCAATACGACCTAACACATATAACACAACGGATCCTTTACTAAATACCCCCAAAAGTAAAAACTTTCTAAATCCACATGCAAAAAAAGGGTGAAAACAATTACGGGACGGAGGTAGTATAAAATACAATTTCTCTTACTAAATTACTCTAATATTATCCATTAAGCTGTTTCACTTTTTACTCCAATTTTAATAACCAGTTTTACCATGGAAAAGATAAATAGAGGGTTTCATGAGTCTCTACTATCCAACATGTTCACTAATATGGTGTCCTTTATTTAATTTAGTTGATGTTAAGGGACATGACTCAGAAACATTTTGCTTACATAGTATATATGAATATAGTAAATAAATGCTAAATTAAGCATGACTACATTTACTTTGTCCTCACAGCTAGGTACAATACCTATGGGCAGTATCACTGATCTGATTAAAACTAGGATCAGGCTCCTTGGACAGAACACAGGAATCGCAAAGCAGCATTCCCCTGCCAGAACCAGCTTCAGGAATCGACCCTGAATTTATAGAAAGAAAAGCAGCATGAGGAAACAGATATTGAATATCCTATTCAAGAGCATATGCAACATATGACACATCAGACAAGGGCATGAAAATCACCTCTGCAGTTGAGACAGAAAGCTGCTGTATAATCTGACCGACCAATAGCTTTCTGTATGACACTTTCCAGAGAATCTGAAATATTGGCCTTACATGCATTAAGAACGTCACGAAGGTTATTTCCATTTTCCAAATAGATATATTCTGGTGGGCGCTTATTGCCACTTTGAGCATGCGATTCAAAAAGATTAGGCGTGATGACCTACACCAGAAACCAAATGTAAGTGGAATGAATCATCTACATCAACTGGGTAGGAGCCGGAAACATTCGGAGCATTTACCTGTCTACCTTCACATTTATCACATTCACATAAAATACCAGTTCCTTGAATAACTCCTTGAAGTTCAGACTCTGGCTGCCGCCTCCTCTGTAAAAGTTCATATCATAGAATTATCAAACACATAAAAAAAAAAAGTTCAACAAACAAAAAGCAATTGTCAAATATGATTACTTTTGAGCCATGGATGTATCGAACACGAAGACCCTCAAGCAACCCCGTTTCAAGAAGGTCTTTCAGTTTTCCGGGAATCTTTCTCAAACCAACCTTCTTTGACATTTTCATTTCCAACTTCGACGGACTACTGTTTATAGACTCTACCGCCTCTGCCTCCAATTTTAACTCAGACTCCCCCTCCCGCAGCTTCAAAGCAGAGCGCGTAAACCTCCTCTTATAAATCTGAGGCACGACACTTGAACGCTTTTCAGTACTTTCACATCCTTTATCAGAGAGCCCTCTATCACTACCTCCAATCTGAGCCACAGGTGAATCTGTGCACAAAGATTGCACAGGACATTTCCCACCACACTCAGTCCCCATTTTCTCTGCTTCTCCCACCTCTACATCAACTAAGTCAGCCTCTAAACTTCTAGCACAGTCTCCAACATGAGATACTACCTCTACTACATCCCTCTCTGACCCTTTCTCATCACCCAAAACATCAACAACCACCAGCGTCCCTATATCTTCGCCACCCAATTTTCCTTCTTCATCCTTTTTCAATTTCTTTGAATTAGGCCCCTTCATTTTCTTACTACTATTAGCCACAGGATCAGCATAGCCTCTGCCAGAACTACCAACACTTTGGGACCTCGTCACTCTCCTTCTGCCTGCTGAAAGTTCCACCATTTCTGACTGGGCCTTCATGATGAAAGCAAACTCCCTCTTCATACCAGCACGAATGGATGACACCATTCTCTCGGTTGTATCCAAGTCCTTCAAAAACATAACAAAGAAAAAAAAAAGGCAGAAAGTAACATCAATAACAAAGCCCTCATAAAACCAGCACAAAAGATTTCGTTAATTCTGAACTCCAGTAATTATAGTATGAAACTAGTTCTCCTATATTTAATACAGCAGAAATACAGTAATTATAGTGTAAAACAATATCTTCCTACCTCATGAGTTAAACTAAAACCAAGGTGCTATACATAGTCATTGACGATGTTTCTTAACTATGGGACAGAATAAAGTTATAATAATAATGAATGCCTAGTTAACAATTTATAAAGCAGAGAAGTAAAAAAGAGCACTTCAAAATATTTCAATGGACTGGAAGATAGATGTAAGTGAACTGTTTTAAAATGCCTGGTATATATTGTACCTCTGAGAAAGGAAGCTGCATGTATTTCACATATGCATCATGCATGCAAGTCACACAAGTAATGATTTAGTATTAGACTAATACTTCAGTCAAAATTCCACCATCAAGGAAGAAAATATAAAATTGCAAGTCGGGAATGTAGGTACCTTGAAGGCATATATAGTAATAAGGAACCACAAAATTATTTCAACGGTTCAACTTTTCATATCAAAAGAAAATTAGATGAGTATAAGAAACCATATTTTAAACATCACTAATCATATTATCAAGATTGAAACAAAGAAACAGATTATATACACTTAATAAGTAGCTTAACAGAACCAAATAAATAGATAAATAAATTCAACCACAACAATTCTTAATTTCCTATACATTTTACCAGGAGATGATAGAGCAAAATAGACCTGGGCATTAGCAATGTAGAACTTTGACCGATTCATTTCACTAGCTATTCTCCTTAGCAGCATTTTTTGGGTTTCCCAGACATTGATTCCATATTCTACATTCAGAAAGGAAATATTATGACTTATTTGGCCATTTCCACTATAATTTATGGTACCATTAAGCCAATCAGTTGGAATAGTAAGCAGCTCCGTTATCAGTTTCTCAACCTGACAAGTATAAGATGTACTTTGATCATAAAACACTAAGCAGCTAAAGGATGATATTGTGTTACATAAAACCCTTTTTCAAATCAAACTACTATTTTCTTCCATTTATTGGCCTTTTCATCACCTGTCCTGTGGCCAGGTCAGATCAAGACATATCTCAACAAAGATAGTGTATGTGTATCTCAGGAAGCATAAGACAAACCACTAATATATGGACAAAGATAAACATAGAAGTTCAAGATACGGGTGAAACAACTCTCTATTTCACATCTATAAAAGAGAAAGGGACTAGTGCTTCAACTGAAAAAAATAATTAAACAAAGTCCCAATATGCACAGATTTAAGCAGCAGAATTTAAAATATATATGGTATCAAATAAATTCCAAAGGAAAACAATCAACCAGCAGAGTTTGGTTCTAATGTAAAATAACATGAAACATCCCAACCCCTAATAATGTCGTCCGGTAATTTTCAATTAGCTATTTCTTATATCTTTGAAAGGATTTCGAGAAAAAATAAAAGGATAAAGAAAACTGTTTTCAATTTTTGTTGAAAAGAAAAATCAGAAGTTGCTCAATAAAATACATGACGCTTTTATTTGCTCATCAAATATGAATGTGCATGCAAAGTAGATGGGTGTCCGGATCACTTCAGTAATATAAGCTATTGCTGAATAGCTCATATCTTTCCTTATGTGGTGAAATCAATTTCCCCTACTTCCACCGTTCCAGGAATTTAATTAGCATTCCAGATTGCTCTCAAAACTAGCCACATTCTGATACACTTCAACAATGAGTTAATGTAAGAAGATGGTCTATTCAAGTCAATGAAACAAACCAAAATATAAACAGAGTACGAATCAGAACCCTTTTGATCGACACTCAATACATGGCCTATTAACGGAACATAACAGTTACAAGGACTCACTAACAGTCTGATGGAAATTGCCGAAAAAGAATTCCATCATAAAATTGCCAACTACTTTGAAATACCTAAAAAAACCTCTAACAATTGGGGAAATAATCCATCACTGGAACTTATCGATTCCATACCCATACAGAGAGATGAGAATATGAATAATAGAGGAAAAACGAATTTACCTGTGGATTTGCTTCAGCGAGGAGGGAGGGACAAGGGCAGCACCGAAGAGACGAGGAAAGGTTCAAAATCAATTGGTAGAAATCAGGGGCAGATTCAACGAGGAAAAGAGAAGATGGATTTGGATTCAATAGGTGTAGATGTCTCCGTACAATATTTTTTGTCAACAGTTTATTCTTTATCGATTCAGAGGAAATACCCTACCAAAGATATTGAATTTGGAGAAACGGCGAGAATAACGTTAAGGAGAATTAATTGGGGAAAAAATTAGGGTTGGTTGCAACTTTTCTTTTTTAATCTGTATATCCTTGGCGCTCTTTTTCAATTTTTTGGTATATATTTAGGAGTTTTAATTGAAAAAAGTGGGGATGTTAGTTTTCCATTGATATATACAATTATACTAAACAAAATTTATAACACTTAATATTGTAAAAGTATTCGATGCTGTAATAACAAAATATAATATAAATATATATTGGACATATATCTTGTCGTGAATAGGTGCATAGGATTTATTGGAAATATTGTAGGTTTAGGGTTTTTTTGTTATTTTATTTGATCCAAATATAATGTAATTAACACATCTCGTATATCTAGTAAAGACATAAAATTCATTCTCCTTTTATCGAAATTAGATAATAAAAATAGTTATTTTTAAGTTAATCATATATATAAATTTATAATATTTAAATTAAAAAATAAATTAGATAGAATAACAAAATTTCAGTTATTATATTTTTAAATAATGAAAATTATAATTAAATAAGAAGATAGGTAGAAAAAATATATATACATGCATAGAGATTAATTCATTTCCTTCCATAATTAATTTTTTTTTTAATTTGATATACTAATCAAACAACATCCTTTTAAATTACTTAAAAATAATTAATTTTTCAAATTTCCACTCCAATTTAATAACAACCAAATAATACAATTTAAAATTACTTAAATTGATTTTTCAGAGGTGAACCTTTACTTGAATTACCCTATCGAAATAAAATTATACTAGATCGAATCTAGAAACTTGAGGAAAACACGTACTCCTCTTGAAAAAAAATAAAATCTTATAGAATAAATTAAAGATTTAGTAATTAATTATAGGTACTAAAAAATAAATTATACATCGAAATAAAATCTTATAGAATAAATTAAAAAATAAATTAAAGATTTAGTAATTAATTACAAGATACTAAAAAAATAAATTATACTCCCTTGAATTGAGTAAGAGAGAATATTATAGAATATTCTTTTTTTTTAACTTGGGATATAATTTGATTTGATACTAAATATTTTATTTATATTAAAGATTTAGTAATTAATTACAATTAATCATACTAAAATATAAAGGGTTTATTAATTATAGGTATGTGTATTTACAACCTAATTATTAATAAATACTACATTAATCTAATATAATTACTGTGGGATACATAATAATTTTTTTCTCCCAATATTACCCTTGTTCACAACGTTTAATATTCAACGTTTATACAGAACAATAATTTTGTTAAACACTAATATACACTATATCAAAACTAATGTTCAACGTTTAATATTAGTGTACACTGAGTACACTAATATTCAACGTTTAATGTAGTAGGGCCCAAGGAACTGGGCCCTCGAACACGACAGCTGCGGCCTCCAAGGTTAGGGCCCAAATAAAACACATCTGCGGCCCAATCTCATCAGGCCTATTAGCGAAGGTCCCGATCCTGCCAGCGTCCAATTGCATATCCACCACCCACTGGGCCGTGACGACTCGGCTATCCTCTTCAAGTTGGCCATTTGCTCCCTTCTGCTAGGAAGCTATACAGATATCCCCTAAGATATCTGCATAGGGGATATCCTAAATCGGATCCTATAAATAGGCACGAGAGGCTAGTGTATTTAAGGCCCCACACTATAAGCATATATTGTGATGTGACCTAACGATATATCCAAATACGGATGACGTCAAGTCAAACAATATAAATATGGGAATAACACATGGCAATAACAACAACATTCACCCCCAAAAAAGGTGCATAACTACATGGGGAGCAATCATCTCTCTTACATGTTATGTCAGATTAATACAGATAATCCCCTAACTATTCACAAACAGCCACATTAATCCACCATTAGTAAGGAATCAAATCTGACTATCTACATTTGGCGCTAGAGGAAGGGCCCCCGGCCACCTCTGTCTGCCGACGCTATAGTAGGCCTTCACCATAATCCAACAAATTCTGGCATGGCAAATTGTGCCTAGAAATGACAAACGGCAGAGAGGAAGAGCCCCCCAGTGGAGCTGATGTAACTACTAGCCGGCATCAGTAGGAAGGTCCGAACCCCCCTCGGACTGTAGAAAAAGAGGTTCCGCCACAAGACGTAGATCCAGAAGGAGATGACCCACAAATCGACTTTCGCCAGAAGTATTTCGACCTTCCCAAACAAATGAAGGGAAAGCGAGCGGCAGGACCAAGGAGCGCTAGTCGAAGGCTAAGTTTTAACCTTGAGAAAAATTCGACAGAGCAAACAAATGAGCGGCAACGTGATCGAACCCCCCAAGAAGGTCGGTACACGAATGAGTGGGACCAAAAAACGCACAAAGTGAACCATGAAAGGCCCAGAAAGTGGTAGACGAAGGATGTGAGCGGAGGAAGGCGGCATCTCATGCTAACTCGATCACTAGTATGTCCCCCACGCACACTGCCGGACGCGTAAGCGCCAAAGACCGACTAGGATAGGATCCGATCAAGTCTCGACATGAGCAAATAGAAGAAAACACGGGCGACGATCCTGTAATCAGGCTCAAACGACAGCATGATTCAGAAATAGACGCGCTGAGGAGACGACTCGACGAGATGGAGAGAAAGAGCGGAGCTGGACTCTACAACATTCCCAACCCAGAGTCAGGAAGAACTCCGTTCACCCATCGGATTATTGTGGCTGCCACCATGAAAAAAAATCGAATCCCGCAGATCACCCAATACGCTGGAGATTCTAGTCCAATCACGCATCTCAATAAATATGTTGTTTGGATGCTGGCGCAGGGAAGTTCAGAGGAAGATCGAATCCCTTTCTACTAACTCAGTCGACTCGTGGACACAACTCGCCACGGCCTTTTTGTCCCACTTTGCATACCTGGGATAGGGAAAGGAGCCAAAACAGAAGTTGGCTTGCCTATGATAAGGATCGAATGAGTCCCTGAAGGATTTCATGAAGAGATTCAACGAGCAGCGCGTCAATACGGAGGAAGTCTCGGATGAAACATTGACCATTCTGGCAACCGCCGCCCTACTCCCGGGGTCCCCAATGTGGACTAGCTGTAAACAAAAGCTACCGGCCAATTATGCAGCCTTCATGGCCTCGGCTTAAGCATTCATCCATAGTAAAGAAATCCTCGAAGATTACAAGAAATCCAAGGGCGACCTCAAAGAAAGCGACAAGAAAAAGAAAAAAATAGATAAAGACTATAGGACTCCATCTTCCTTCAAACCGTTCCCGGGTGATGACCAAATTCAAGAAATATTCAGCAAGATACAAGATACCAACCTGTTGAGTTCCCTACCCAAAATACGAGCGGATCCAGTTAAGTTGAATAAGAAGAAATTCTGCAAGTATAAATCTATCGGTCATGACACCAACAAGTGTCGTGACCTGTTGGCAGAATTATTGAAACTGTTCGAAGATGGGAAGCTATACAGACTGGTGTCTGGCCCAAAGTGGAGGAAAGAGCAACCCTTCGCGATAGATGAACAGCTAAAAGGACCAGTCAATCCACAAGGACGGATAGGGCCAGACGATTGTCTGCCCTCGCCACCTTGGGAAGTATACATGATGGATGAAAATTATATATTGAATGGAAGCTATATGGGAACATCATAGGCCCTAACCACTCAGTCGCGAAGGAACCAAAAAGCCAAGCTACGAGAGCTCGACGGGTACCAGCATGTGTTCACGGCGAGTCCTCGACTGCCTTTACACGAGGCTGACATATTCTTCTCTGAAGAAGATCTCGCCGAGGTACGAACCCCCCACAATGACACACTGGTGATTTTGACCACGATATAAGGTGTAAAGGTACATCAATGCCTGGTCGATACAGGGGTGTACACGAATATTATATTCAAAAAAGCATTTGAAGCCATCGGAGGACCCACTCATCACAATGCGTCTCCTTATGATGATTAAATTTAAGGGTTCGGTAATGCCATAACTACCCCCTACTGCAGGCGGATCTATCAATCCAGGTGCCGGACGAAAAACAAACAGTGAAAGCCCAACACACTCTCGAATTCAAAGTAGTGGACCTCCCGTCACCATATAATTGTATCCTTGGAAGGACATTTATCCATATGTTCAACTCCGTCCCATCCACGCTCCACCAATATCTGAAGTTTGTAACCACTGATGGTCGAGTCGGCACCCTTAGAGGCAGCCAGTGAAAGCAAGGGAGTGCTCGTTTATCGAAAAGGGAGACGGACTCAATTATCATGACCCACACTTCCAGTTGTTAGTAATGGATCAAATAAACGGCGAGGGACCCCCAACAACTAACGATCCACCACCGAAAACCTTGGTAATGGATCAAATAAATGGCGAAGGACCCCCAACCACTAACGATCCACCACTGGAAGTCCCAGAGGAGGCCCAAAGGTTCCGACCTTTCGAAGGTAAAGAAATCAATCTCACCCCAATCACCGATGAAGATCCAAGATCAGAAAAGAAAAGAAAAAGAGGGAAACTGGTTGAGGAAGTCGAGGCAATAAGGATGGAATCGAGCAACTCAAACTTAGAACTGTATGTCGGGTCACAGCTGAAAGAGCCGCACAGAACGGTCCTGATCGAATTTCTAAGATCCAACCTAGACGTGTTTGCCTGGGCACCAACTGACATCCAATGAATAGACCTAAAATACGAGTGCCACCGACTCAATACAAACCCATCTTATCGCCGGTGGAATAAAAGAAAAGGAAATACAATCCCGAGAAATACGAGATCATTGAGATGGAAGCCAGGAAACTGTTAGCAAATAATCTAGTGAGAGAAGCTCTATTTCCCTCATGGGTGGCTAACCCAGTTCTAGTTCAGAAAGCTAACAAGTCCTGGAGATTATGCATCGACTTTACAGATCTCAACAAAGCATGCCCGAAGGATGGCTTCTCATTGCCGTATGTCAATCAAATGATGGATGCAATGACTGGCCACGAGCTGATGAGCTTCATGGACGCGTACTCGGGCTATCATCAGATCCCGATGCATTCGGATGATATAGAGAAAATGACATTCTACACCAAAAGGAACTTATTGTGCTGGGTAATGATGCCATTCGGATTGAAAAATACAGGCGCCACATATCAAAGGTTAGTAAATAAGATGTTCCAAGAAGAGCTAGGGAAACTATGGAGGTATACATGACCGATATGTTAGTCAAGAGTATAGCCATAGATGACCACGTATACCACCTGAGCAAAGCATTTGACATCCTACGGCAGTACGGAATGAAACTTAACTCGAAGAAGTGTACCTTCGGGGTATCCGCGGGAAAGTTCCTCAGGCACATGGTGAGCAAAAGAGGAATAGAAGCAAACCCGGATAAAGTAAAAGCCATACAAGACATGGAGCCTCCCAAGCACTCCAAGGGTGTACAAAGGCTAGCCAGAAGGATTGCATCCCTTAGCCGTTTTCTGCCCACAGCGTTCGACAAATGCAAACCCCTTCTAGATGTGATTCGAAAAGAAAAGCTCGACTGGCCACCGGCAGCACAAGAAGCCTTTGATAAGTTAAAAGTCATGATAGCCAACACCCAGATTCTTTCGAAGCCACTACTAGGTAAGGTCCTAAGCCTATACCTAGCTACCTTAGAGTCGGCACTAAGTGCAGTATTATTCTGAACTGAAGGAAAACAGTAAGAACCAGTGTACTATGTGAGCCAAATGCTCAAAGACGCGGAGCTCAGATACCCCGCAGTCGAAAAACTCACTTATGCCCTGGTAATAAGCGCACGAAAACTAAGGCCCTACTTTTTAGGATACCCGATTGAGGTAGTAACATCTTTCCCACTATGGCAAGTACTCTCGAAACCAGACACGGCAGGAAGACTGATGAAGTGGGCCGTGGAATTAATCCAATTCAACATCAAGTACGTCTCCCGGACGGCGATTAAGGCGCAAGCCCTAGCCGAATTCATAGTAGAGCTCACCATTCCAGTCTTACCAGGAGAAGTGATCGATAAACCCTGGCAAATGTCGATAGATGGATCATCCATGACTCACGCCTCTGGAGCTGGCGTAGTGCTCACGAGCCCAACTAGAAAGACGTTCTGTTCGGCGATCAGGTTTGGATTCCCGGAGACCAACAATGAAGCTGAATATGAAGCCTTACTCTCTGGCATGAGGATGGCATTGACAATCGGAGTCAGAAGAGTAATGATCTTCAGCGACTCAGAACTCATAGTCAATCAGATAAAAGGAGATTACGAGGCAAAAGACTAGCAGTTAGCAGGCTACTGAAAGTTAGTAACAGATATGATCTAGAAATTCGATCACATATACATCACACGAGTTCCTAGATAGTAAAACACATAAGCGGATGCATTGGCCCGGCTAGCAACTTCAGAAAATGCTGAACAACTAGGAAGCATCAGCGTGATAAAGCAAGAAGTCCTGCGCGATAAAGCGATCTGGCAGATTGATAAAAGAACAGACATGGATGACTCCCATCAAGGCTTTCCTAAGAGAAGGAAAAGAGCCGGAAGATAAAATAGAAGCCAGACAACTACGACTCCGAGCTGCAAGGTACACCATGATAAATGATGTGCTGTACAAAAAAGGGTACTTGATGCCGTTACTAAGATGCTTAGATAAAGAAGAAGCCTCCAGAATCCTGGCAGAAATCCATGGAGGAGTCTGTGGGAATCATTCAGAAGGTCAAGCTTTAGCCCTGAAAATAATCAGGCAGGGGTATTTTTGGTCTACCCTCAGAAAAGACACGATCGAGTATGCCCGAGCATGCAAAAGCTGTCAGTCATACACCCCCATCGTCAGGTCTCCCTCCACCGAGTTGTTCACGACGGCTGCTCCCTGGCCCTTCACCAAATGGGGAATCGATCTAATAGGCCCATTCCCACCAGGGAAAGGAGGCGTCAAGTTTGCGATTGTCGCAGTAGATTATTTTTCAAGATGGGCGGAGGCCGAGGTATTAGTCATCATCAGCGAAGCCAATATGATTGCATTCATATGGAAAAATATTATTTGCCGCTTCGGAATACCCAACGCCATAGTAACCGATAATAGAAAGCAATTCGAGGGCGCGCGGCTCCAAAAATTTTGCGATGGTTTGGGAATCAAGAAGCTATTTTCATCGCCGTATTACCCCTAGTCAAACGAACAAGTCAAGGCGGTAAACAAGGTGATTAAACACACTCTTAAAACTTGACTAGAATGACTCGAGAAAAGTTAGGCCCCACAATTACTTGGAGTCCTCTGGTCGTAACGCACTACAGCCAGGACGTCGACTGGTGAGACCTCCTTCTCCCTAACATACGGCACCGAAGCAATTATCCCAGCGAAAGTAGCTTGCCCGACTTTTCGAGTGTCTCACCAGCAAGAGGGCACCAATCCTGAGTCTGTCAAGCTCAACCTCGATTTATTGAAAGAGCTTCGACTATAAGCGGTAGAGAGACATGCAATCTACAATTTAAGGCTGGAGCCCAATATAATAAGAAAGTGCATCGTAGAGATTTTGTGGCTAGAGACCTGGTCATGAGAAAGATCTGTCATCAAGGTGGCGGAGTGTTTGGTTCAAATTGGGAAGGCCTGCACATAGTAAAAAAAAATTGGGTAATGGAGCATATGAGCTCAGGAACTTAATTGCGAAAATATTAAGCATCCTTAGAACGCTCAGAATTTAAAGTGCTTCTATGCTTAACACACCTAGTCAAATCGCTACCTGTACAAATTGTAGGAAAGGTGGTAAGCTACATGAGCATGAAGACATGTGAAAGCCCACAATAAGCAAGAATACAAGGAAAAGTTAAGATGCACATTGTACCACAAAACCTACTAACTAGAACATTCACCCTCAAAAAAGTGCAAAACTACTTGGGGGGCAATCATCTTTCTTACATGTTATGTTAGACTAGTACAGATCCCCTAACTACTCACAAATAGCAACATTAATCCACCATTAGTAAGGAATCAAATTTGACTATCTACATTTAATATTAAACGTTTATATAGAACTAACCTTTCTTTAATCAATGTACACCGATGTACACTATTATTATACTTGTCACTCGAGATTTTAGAGGAGAGAATTTAGGAAAAAATCGTTTTCCTAATTCTCTCTGCGGTCACTTTCTTTTATTCCTCTCTTTAACTGAAATAATTTAGGAAAAAAATTATTTTACTAATTCTCTATGTGGTCACTTTCTATTGTTTCTCTCTAAATGCACGCCAATGTACATATTTGTCTTCGTTCTTCTAATTGTGACTTCATTCTTCATTTTGTGACAAGTTTCCGATTAATTAATCAAAGTTTAGATTGATTAAGTACATTATGCTGACGTGTGTACAAATTAAGGTTGTATTCAATTACTCTATCTTCGAAAATTATTTATCTCACATAAATGTACACTGATGTATATTCATATAAATAGTTTATTCATTTTTTTCTCTCCAAAAATTATTTATCTCAAATGAGTGCACAGTGATGTATATACATATAAATATTTAATCGTATTTTTGTTTTTTTAATTTGCTTCACACGATGCACAATGTGTTCAGTAAGTATGGGTAATATGGAAAAAACAAAATTAAATTTTGTATCTGTGTGTTATTTTCTATAGCGAATGTATGAATTAGTAATATCTAAATATGTTTTGTACCTAATATTTATTGATCCAAAAATAAACTATACTCCCTCCATTTAGAAATACATGTATTTGGTAAAATGGAATTTAAGAAAAGTAATTTTTTATTGTAATAACAGTTCAGCACAACTTGACAGACGATAACACAACTTGCCAACACTAGTCGTGTTGGGTCTGTTCCATGTCTTGTTGAAGGTCGAGTTGGCAGAGCTGATGATCTAGTTGCAGAGCATCGCAACACGACTTGATATGCGACGACTCGAGTTGCCAACTCGAGTCGTGTTAAGGTTCGAAGGTGATCAGGTTGCAGAGCATGCCAACACGACTTAACAGTGTCCGGTGGTCCCAAAGCTCACATGCTATGGCCTATAGGCTATAGCCGACGGTCTTCCAGGCTATACGAATCCCGCTTTGCTAGGGGTATCAAATCTGCCAGTTCCCTTACAACATCATCCTAGCGACGTATGACTGAGGGTGCGAGGGTCGGAGTGAGTGACGAATGTGTGCTCACCTACCAATCCTAATTCGAAAGTTTCTGATCCCTCAAATACATCTTGGACTCTGAAGTGTTCTGCTGTTAGTTTTGGGCCAGCCAGCCTCTTTCAACTTGGCTTCGTGATTCCCAATTGGCCAATTGGGCTATCGCCGTTAGGACTGAAGGTGAGTTCCGTAATTGCCACCTATACCCACGTCCGATCCATTGTGGTCGAGGGCCCGTTTTATATTAATTAGCAAAGGGCTTTTGATGTTTAAGCAAAAAGAAAGTATACTATATGGGCCGTAGTCTTTTTCATGAGTATATAGTATCTGTAACAAAAAGAAAGTAGTATATTAATTTTAAGGTTAAATTTTCTTCCCATAATACTTGTTAATTTATATATATAAGGGGCGGATATTCACACCCAAAACTGCTTAATGTACCCCATTTGTATTAAGGACTAAAATATTCTTAAATAAAAAGACATAAATAGCCTTTTAAGATTATAGGAAATTATCCTTTAGTAGTATATGTTTAAATTACATTTAATTCTGAGACGAAGTGAAGCTCTCCAATTATTTAGAATCATTAGATCTGTGTGATTTCAATCCTATTCAATTATATACGTTATTCTTACCCAATCATGCTAGATTTCAATTATATATCCAAAATCTATTCCACCAAAATATTTCAAATAAAAATAACATCCGCTGGCAATAGTCGAACAAAAATACCACCAATTCGTTAACGTGATAGTTGTCCTTTGCTAATTGAGACACCTGAACAATATTAAAGTATTGACTTGAAGTAATTAATCGAACATTTGGAATTGTATACTTTCGAACAAAATTAAAACGACATAATTGTATATCGCTAAAAAAAATACAAATCTCATTATCTAATTTTACTGAACATGCTTTGAAATATTTTTGCGAAAAAAACAACAAGATTATATATAACTGAGTTATTTTATTGATTGATTTTCATTACTGAAATTCTTAAATCCTTGAAACTGCATCAAAATGAAATGAAAAAGACTAAACAGAATACATATACTATCCAAGTTAAGATGTTTGCTCGTTGCACATACTCATTTGAACTCTTCTTTCAGGTTTCATTTGTAAATAAATTAAACTAATGGTGGGGTACACCATTTGTAAATAAATTAAATGGGTGTATGCTTAGTAAGGGTGAAAAGGAATGGGGTATGTTTAAGAGAGAGACAGAGAAAATATTGAATTAGTTGAAGGGATAAAATGGTAAAATAATATGTAATTTTCTTAAATTTTTTATTTTTAATATTTTTCCTATTTGCTTTCAATTAATTTTCTTATTTAATAATCCTTTTTAAAATAAAGTGTAAATATCTTTATTTATGTATATTTTTTCTATACACTTATTATAATTATTTATTTATTTATTTTAGTATCAATAATTAATTACTAAATCATTAATACAAATAAAATAGTATTAAATCAAATTATATATTGAGGGAAAAAAAGAATATTCTATAATATTTTCTCTTATCATCTATAAATAAGATTTTCTCGTCATTAATTATAAACACATATTCGATTTTGCAAGAGGGATAATAGTTTTCTTTTAGTTTATATAAAGAATGATTCAAGCAAGTATAAAATTTTATTTTAATGGAGTAATTCAAGTAGAGATTCACGTATGAAGAATCAATTTAAATAAAAAATGTGATAGTTACTCTTAGATACACGACATATGTAAAATTAATTATTCTCTCTTTTCCACGTATTTTTACCCGCTTTTTTTTATTCATTTCATTTTTGTAAGAATACATAATATTTTATTATCTATTTTTTACCATCCCAACTACTTTAATTACTTTTTTACACTTTATTCATCATTCTCAATAACTTTATTTACTTTTTATTTTTAAATTACTAATTTATCCCTACTTTTTCTTACATTATATATTAAAAAAATAACATGTCTTAATCTTCATGCCCGTATAAATGGGTGAAAATACCCGGGACGGAGGGAGTATTAGATATACAATCCTAAAAATATTACTCTTAACTACATTATTTAATTGTTGATTGCTAAATTTACCCTTATTTTGATTAATGAGACATTCTCTTGTAAGACTGGTTTTTTTTGTGAGACGGTCGTGAGACGGGTCGATCCATTATTAAAGTATGTTTATTATATAGGTAAAGTATGCTTATTTGTAGTTAAAGTATATCAATAATGAATCATATTATAACACCCTAAAATCATACTTTAATTTATTATTTATCATACTTTAGAAAAATACTTTAATAACCATAAAGTATATTAATCTATATAATAGACATACTTTAACACGTCTCACATATATAATATCTCATAAGAGAATTTGTCTTGATTAAATGCACGAAATGCAGATTTCCCAAATGAGACTTCTCTTCCAATTCCCGCAATTAATGGCAAGTTTCCCACAAATCCCGCAACTACACAAAACTAAACGAAATGCAGATTTTGGTTAAGAAATGCATATTTCTTTGGAGGTTTATTTGATTTTTCTGCACAAAATGCAGATTTTTAGTTAATTTTTCTGCAAGATTTTTCATGTGAATTAAAATTATTGCATGTTGGCAATTAAAATTTCTGTAAATCTAATTTCTAAAATTACAAAGATATGAGCCATTTACAATGATATGAATTGAGTTATTTACAGGAGGAATATTACAATCATCCATGGAATTTTATCAAAAATAAATCTAAGGGAAAAAAAATGTGTACAACTCCTACACGCATCCAAAGTAGGCTCTAACCCTTGTTCAAGCATTTTATTGAACAGTTGACAGGCTAATCTCCAACACATTGAATCCTCTATTGGATTAATTAACTCTTTCACAATTATCATCTACAGATTGAATGCATAAATAATTTAGAATGCATAAACTTCAAATAACACAAAAATATGTAAGAAGGCCGTGTTTTTCCACTTTGCAAAGAAGATAAAACATGATATATCAGACAAAACTTGGGTCTTTCGAAAGAAATGTAATCCCCTTTTCCAAACGGAGAGCAAATAATAAGAAACAGACAACAAAGTTTAACCCGGTACTTGTAGTAAGAATCATCCACCGGAATAATAATCCTTTTTCTGAACGGACGAATGAAAATACATCCGATGAATTTGAATTATCTCTAAGAAAATTCAAGGGAGGAGGCCCCTGTACAGGTGAGTTAGAGCCCATGAGAGGCTCATTGTTCTCCGGATCAGAATGATGAGAAGAGGATTCCCAATTGAAGGGGGGAGAAGAACCCAGGGGCCGCCAGTGGTGGTGGGGCCACCGATTGAAAGCCAGCGGATGAATCCCTAATAGGAGATGAGGACGAAAAATCACCGTGAACTGCTAGCGGTGCGAATTTAGAACCAGCGATGGCTGGAGAATTCCCAAGAGGGAAAGAGTGAGAACCAACATTCTTTCTTTTCAGAACTTATATATAATTGAGATTATATTAGGCTATGGTTATATTGGGTAATTAAGCTTATAATTTTGTACTTAATAATGACGTATCTTGTAGTAATTAAAGGTAATAAGTGTGTATTAGGTATTAATTATTTCATAAAGAATCGATTCAAAATACATAAGAGAAATATGAACTTTCTTCAAGTTTCTATAAAGAATCAACTCAAGCCACTATAAAATTTTAAGTTGGTCTCTTGTGTCCCTAGGTGCACAAGGTGTGTAAGGATACAACATTTTGTTCTAAAGCGTATACACTTTAATTAATAAGAGTACAATATTTTATTTTAAAGGCTATACACTTTCATTAAAAAAATTCCAGGAAATAGAGGGTACACATCCTTATACTAAATTATACTCCCTCCGTCCCGGGAAGTATTTCGCTTATTGGTGTGCGCGGAGTTTAAGAAATTTTTGTATTTTTATGTATAAAGTAAGAAAGAGAATATATATTTTAGTTGATTTAATGAAAAATATGTGTAAAGTTATTGAGAGATGTGAAAAAGTGTGTAAAGTTTTTGGAAGATGTGAAAAAGTAAGTATTATATTGGGATATGTGTAAAAAGTGAGTATTAGTATAATGTATTTTTTACCAAATTTAGTAAAAGTAAAGTGTGAAATACTTTGAGGGACGGATGAAAAAGGAAAGTGTGAAATACTTTGGGGGACGGAGGGAGTATACCATTTCCTTATACTAAATTGCATACCATTTATATTATTAATATAAATGTATACATTTATTAATAATAACTTGTATTTTGATGGCTAAAACTTTTGTGTTCACGGGACACCATGCACCCAGATATCTTTTAAAATTAAATGGTATACCCTTTAATATAAGTATGTGTACCCTTTATTTTTCTAAAAAAATAATTTTTTTAATGAAAGTGTATACCCTTTAGAACAAAACGTTATACCCTTATTAATTAAAATGTATACTATCTAAAACAAAATGTTGTACCCTTACACACATTGTGCACCTAAGACACAATAAACCAACTCCAGTTTGATAGCAATTTTTTTTTAGGGAAAAGGTCACTTAGGACCCTAAGGGCAACCCCAATGGTGCCCCTTACCCAAATCACCAAATCACCAAATTTTTGGTGATTTGGTGCATATCTTCTCCAATGGTTTTTACCCAAAATTTGGTGAAAAGGGAATATTTTATAGAATCTTATTAAAAATATTATTTTATTAAATTTAAATAATTATAATATTCTAAATTGATTATTTATCCATCTAATTTTAAATTATTAATTAAATAATATATTTTTATTTTTATTAATTAATTTATATTTAAGTTTTAGGATATTTATTCATATGTCTAGTGTCTAATGTATTTGTATGTCTATCTTTTTTAATTTTCAAAGTAATTTTTTAATGTAATATGTAGTTTTAATTGTGCATGAAGTAATTTTTTAAATTATTTTAATGACACATAATTTATTATATATTAATTATATAAAATATAAAAAATATAAATATATATTTAACAATTAAAATAATTATTAAGAGTGGTTAAAAATATATATAAATATAATTATATTTAAATTGAGCATTAAAAATAATTGTAAAAGAAAAAAAAAATTTGGGTAATAAATTTGGGTAACATTCAAATTTACCAAAATTTGGGTAAGGTTTCCCTTTTACCCAAATTTTTTGGATAAAAGGGATAGCCATTGGAGAACATTGTACCCTTTTACCCAAAAATTTGGGTAAAAGGGTAATGGATTGGAGATGGCCTCCCTTAGGATTATCTACACCCTCCACCTTATTTTTTGTTCACCCACACCCTTTTCCTTCTTGAAATGGATCAAATATGCCCGTCAATTACTACAAACCAACAAATCAACCCTTCAATAAATGAAATATGGCTATTTCCCCACCTTTTACTATTTCTAGAATTTATTTTATATATTTATTCATTTATTTCCCTTTATACCTAATATATATACTCAATTTCCTTCCAAATTTCATCTATCCATTTCAAAATAGACATAATCCATTACGACCGTATCAGGCCCAACATGCTTCCGTACATTAATTAAACAACATTAATCTCATGATTAACCAACTTAAAACAGTAATAGTACCTTTTTTTACCGTTAATCCACCAGGTATCCGGGAGAGGTGTTACAGCTGCTCCTCATAGACAACCACGCGCCCTGCAGTGTGATGGTTCAGTCCCGTTCCTTCAGCGGACCTCAGTATAACCTTGGTTCGTTTTCTACACCGGGTGTACAGGATGCTGTTACTGTTTCTCGTCGGAAAGTATGGAGATTAAGGTTGCAGAAGAAATGGAAGATCACATGCTTCGGGTAGTAGTCCAAGATTATTTATTTATGAAATGGAAATATTTATTACACACTCATACTACTTAAGCAAGAGGAGAAGACTCATCTAGCTACCTATGGTAGCTGAAATTGAAACACTCATACAAAGAAAGGAAAGAAACTATAATGTTTATTGAAAGAGAAAAAATAGAGGGTGATGGTCGATGCGTTCTGCTTCCTCATCTCTGCTATTTATAGAGGCTTTCAGATGTGAAATCCGGATTTCAAAGCCTCTTTACTTTGGTTGACGTCACTGCTTACATCATTGTGCTGACGTCACTGCTTACGTCATTCCCATTGGATTTCAACTTTTGCAGCTGGCTGGTCCCTCTCTCTTCATTGGATGCATTTATCTGGTCCATCCCTCTTTTGGCTTTTGCAGGAATCACATGGCTCCTTACTCCTTTAGAAAAGTCATTAGACTCTTGCTTTTTTGAAGAGTCATTTGTCTTCCTTAGTGCCTGAAGATTCTCCTGGCTCTTGGATAATTTGAAGAGATTTTACCCTCTTATTTCCACGTATCTCTTTTGCTGGGGGTGCTTCAGCACTCCTGATTATCCCTATGCCCAACTTTATTCCTTTTTCAAACTCTGGTTCTGTTTGGGTGGAACAGCTTATGCATACTTGTTGGAATTGGACCTTAAGGTGAACATGATTCAATAAGATAAAACAGATAATTAAACAGCGGAAGAATAAAATAAATAACCTGACTTCAGGGTTAGTGTAGTGGATGATGATCTGAGAAGAACACCTCTGATCTTCTGCAGTATTATCCAAAGTCAACTCTCTGGTGTTGTGTGGTCAACAATCCCCAGAGAGTTCTCAATCTGTTCCTGATCTCTTCTACGTAAGAGGCGCAGAGTTAGGTTATTAGGAACTGAGACAACTTATATATACTTGGGCTACTGCAGGGACCAGGAGGAGAAATTGGGCTGGGCCTCAATCAGATTTAATTAACCAAGCTTAGCCCAAAGCTTTTAATTAAATCCAATAATAATAATATAGTCCACTAAAATATTATTATTGCACTACCCATCCAATCCCAAAATTACATTCTGGGCTCCTTCTTATTATGAGCCTGATAGTCTCCCCATGTTTAAGATATACAATGCCCATTAATTAATTAAGTTACTGACAACTCAAATTAATTAATATCTCATCCGAGAGTAGTACCACTCAACCTTATTATCATGCCGGAAATTAATCCACTTGCAAGATTTACATGAAAACCTTATGAGCTCCTCAAGGGGACATCATCAACCTATGACGGACATGGTTTCCTTCTACAATCAACAGCACACCATAGAGACAGCACTACTTCCCAACTCACCGAGTTTGTTGATTTAATACATTTAAATCTCACCCATTGATGAATCAAAGAAATATATACTGCCTTACGTGTCGAGGTTATTGTATAGGGATTAAGAGCACGAACATCCATAATAACAGAGATCAAGTTCTTCTATATAGACAGTACAAGTCGAACGATCTCAGACGGTCCTACTCAATACACAAAGCAATGTACTAATGTGGTTCTATAGTCAAGACAAACTAATACCAAACCACACTACAACCATACCGATAGATAGTCCCCGTCTATCTCGATTGTGAGCATCTGTTTATACTTTATAAGGAAACTGATAATATGATCTTCCGCGTGTTGTCGCACAACATATTATCTACAGTATAAAGTAAATGGACTTTTGTACAAACATATAAATAAATAATTTATAATATGCAAAACAGTTTGATCATATGATTCTCATTTCAAGTAAAATCGTTATTACATTGTTCAATACAAAAGCAAGGCTTTTAGTATACAAATCTAACAATCTCCCACTTATACTAAAAGACTACGCTGCCTTATCTGCTGACACGCATCTAATCCCCATTCCTTCTACATGACCATCGAACGCTTTCGCTGGAAGGCTCTTAGTAAAAGGATCAGCTAGGTTATCCTCAGATGCTATCTTAGCAACAACGACTTCCCCTCTTTTAA
This sequence comes from Pogostemon cablin, assembly GCA_023678885.1. NCBI lineage: Eukaryota > Viridiplantae > Streptophyta > Magnoliopsida > Lamiales > Lamiaceae > Pogostemon > Pogostemon cablin. The sequence goes on from CM042983.1 coordinate 11,539,329, forward strand.
CGATGTCTCGTATCAGGTGGTACTTGCGCTCAATGTGTTTACTCGCCTTATGGGCTCGTGGTTCCTTCGAGTTTGCTACTGCACCACTGTTATCACAATAAATTGTGATAGCTTTGGGCAAACCAGGAATCACATCCAAGTCCATTAAGAAGTTCCTGAGCCATACTGCTTCTTTAGCTGCCTCAGAGGCTGCTACATATCCAGCTTCCATGGTAGAGTCCGCAACGCATTTCTGCTTTACACTCCTCCATATTACGGCTCCTCCTCCAAGAGTATACACATAACCCGAGGTGGATTTACTAGCATCCCTATCAGACTGGAAATCCGAATCTGTATAACCCAAAGGTAACAAAGTATCTACCCGGGTACTTCAAAATATGCTTTACCGCAGTCCAATGCCCTTGTCCTGGATTACTTTGATACCTACTGACCATGCCCACAGCATAACAGATATCTGGTCTCGTACATAGCATAGCATACATGAGACTTCCCACTGCCGAAGCATAAGGGACCAGCTTCATTGCCTCTATTTCATGTTGTGACTTTGGACACATTTCCTTAGATAGAGGTATTCCATGTCTGAAAGGTAGAAAACCTTTCTTGGAATCTTGCATGCTAAAGCGAGTCAGGATTGTATCAATATATGAAGCTTGGGATAAGCACAACATTATTTTCTTGCGATCCCTTATTAATTTGATCCCAAGAATGTGTCCGGCCTCTCCCAAGTCCTTCATCTCAAACTGCTTGCACAACCATACCCTTACGCCCGACAATACCTTTACATTATTTCCAATGAGCAGAATATCATCCACGTAGAGTACAAGAAATACCACTACGTTTCCGTCACACTTCTTGTATACACATGATTCATCCGAACATTGAATAAATCCATATGACTGGATTACTTCATCAAAATGGATGTTCCAAGATCTGGAAGCTTGTTTCAATCCATAAATGGACTTTTTAAGCTTACACACAAGATGCTCTTCGCCCTTTGTAATGAAACCCTCTGGTTGCTTCATATAGATGTTTTCCTCAAGACTTCCATTCAGAAAAGCTGTCTTGACATCCATCTGCCATACCTCATAATCCATATGAGCAGCAATAGACAAAAGAATCCGGATCGACTTAAGCATGGCCACGGGCGAGAAGGTTTCCTCATAATCGATTCCTTCTTTCTGAGTATATCCTTTAGCCACAAGCCTTGCTTTAAAGGTTTCCACCTTACCGTCAGATCCTCTTTTTCTCTTATAGATCCACTTGCATCCAATAGCTTTTACACCATTGGGTGGTTCTACAAGCTCCCAGACTTGATTAGAATACATGGATTCTATCTCAGATTTCATTGCGTTTTGCCATAATAGAGCATCTTTATCCTGTAGTGCCTCGTTGTAATTCCATGGGTCAATTTCATGTTCACCTGGGACCAAGTCGGATGACTCTCCCAATCCCATGAATCTATCCGGTTGTCTAGCAACCCTCCCACTACGACGAGGCTCCGTAGGCATTTGTATATCAGGTGTGACACGTGGTGCAGTGTCCTGTGGTATATCCTCTTGCACAGTTGGTATTATATTTGGTGTTTTCTCTCTTACTTCATCTAGAACAATTTTACTCATGGGTTTGTGGTTCATTACATAATCCTCTTCCAAAAATCTAGCATTCGTGCTAACGATCACCTTTTGGTCCTTTGGATTATAAAATAAACCACCCTTTGTTCCTTTAGGATATCCTATAAATAGACAAACTTCTGTACGTGACTCTAACTTATCAGTATCCATCTTCAACACATGTGCTGGAGCACCCCAAATCCGAAAGTGTTTCAGACTAGGTTTTCGCTTAGTCCACAATTCAATGGGTGTGGAAGTTACTGATTTAGAAGGTACTAAGTTTAGAATGTAAGCCGCTGTTTCTAAGGCATATCCCCAAAAGGAATTAGATAGTTCCGAATAACTCATCATAGATCTTACCATTTCCATAAGAGTCCTATTCCTTCTTTCCGCTACACCATTCTGCTGGGGTGTGCCCGGTGCAGACAATTGGGATTCAATCCCATTCTCCGATAAATAACTCCTAAACTCTCCCTAGAGGTATTCACCACCACGATCAGATCGTAGTGTTTTGATATATTTTCCAAGTTGCTTTTCCACATCAGCCTTGTATTCCTTGAATTTATCAAAGCATTCAGACTTGCGGCACATCAAATAAATATACCCGTATCTAGAATAATCATCAATAAAAGTGACGAAATATTCATAACCACCTCTTGCCTGGATAGACATAGGACCACATAAATCAGAATGAACCAATTCCAACAGATCTTTGGCTCTATACCCCTTTGCCTTGAAAGGCCTTTTGGTCATTTTTCCTTCCAAGCAGGATTCGCAAGTTGGATAATTTTCAACTACTAATGAACTAAGAGGTCCATCAGCTATCAACCTTTGAATCCTACTCAAGTTAATATGACCTAGTCTTAGATGCCAAAGATATGTTTGGTTCATTTTAGAAGGTTCTTTTCTCTTATTAGTAGATGTTTCATTCGTTTCAAATTGTTGCATCGTGGGAGAAATTGGATTAAGAGTATACAAATTATCTAACAATGCACCATCACAGATAATAATTCTATTTTTCCTTATAATAACCTTGTCATTAAAAGAAACATAATATCCATCCATAAACAATTTAGAAACTGAAATTAAATTCTTTCTAAAATGCGGTACATAAAGACAATTCCTCAAAATAAGAGTTTTATTTTTATTGAAAAATAAATAAACATTTCCCACTGCGACAGCTGCTACTCTTGTAGCATTCCCCATGAGTATGGTAATCTCTCCATCACTGAGCTGTCGGGTTTGGTGGAACCCCTGCAAAGAATTGCAGACATGGTCAGTGGCTCCCGTATCTACACACCAAGTGTCAGCAGATACAGCCACTAAACACGATTCAACAACTAGTATATAAGACTTACCATTCCTGTTCCCCTTCAGAAGAGGGCAGTCTGCCTTGTAGTGTCCCGGCTGCTTGCATTTGAAGCACTTGCCTTTAGGCTTCTTGACTGCACCAGTCTTTGCTTTCACTTTATTCACCGGTGCTGAATTTCCTTGCTTCTTCTTCTTCCTTCCGCCTATCGGCCTAGGATGAGGAGCATTTTCAGCAACATGAACCTGAGGAGGTCTACGAAACAGTTCTTCCGCCGCCACAAGTTCTGTCAGAAGTTCCGCCAATGTGTACAAATGTTTGTTCATATCATAGTTCAGGCGAAACTGCTCAAAACTCCTAGGTAAGCTTTGGAGTATGATATCGACCTGGGTTTTCCCATCGATTTCAGCTCCAAGAACTTCCAACTCATTGAGTTGGCCCATCATCCTGAGTACATGTTCCCTTACGAGAGTGCCCTCAGCCATTTTGGTATTCATCAAGACCGACATGCCCTTCGACCTAGCAGGACGACTCTGATGTCCGAAGAGTTCCTTAAGATTATGCATCATATCATAGGCGGTCTCCATGGCTTGATGCTGAGTCTGAAGCACATTTGACATAGAAGCCAAAATGTAGCATTTAGGCATCCTATCAGCCTTGGTCCACCTATTATAAGCATTTCTTTGCTCTTCGGTAGAGTCATCATTAGGTTCCGGAGGACATTCCTCAGTGAGAACAAAGATATAATCTTCAGCAGTTAAAACAATGTCCATGTTTCGCTTCCAGTCAACATAGTTTGTGCCAGTAAGTTTATGTTCTTTAAGTATTACAGAAAGTGAGTTGAGAGCCATTTGAAAATCCTGAGAATCATAAATAAATAAACAGATCAAACACTTCGAATTTATCAATTTATATTGAATCCCTCAAAACATATAAAATAAAATTCACCAACATCTCAAGCACCGTGAATTTGCATGCCACGTTAGTGTGGACGTATACAAATGCAAACATTTACAAGAGAAGGTTTTACCCATTAATTTCATTTATCAACCTAACTTTATGATAAAATAATTAATAGTCGGTTCCTTTTTAGCCATGCAAATAATAGCAGTGACTCCGTTGGGGAGGATACTGATTATTTACATTTAAGTGTGTACCATTATTTGATCCCAAGTCCATTGCGCAAGCTAATGTGCCTTACAGTTAGAGAAGTACACACGCGCTTGGATAACTTCCTACGATCATCACAAAGAAGTTTGTACCAGTGATCCGTGAATAAACCCATCCGTTGTGGAGGAAGGCCTGATGCCAACACGCAGGTTTACTCACATCACTTACAAACCAATAATGGAGGCCATGGGAATTTATATACCAATCCCCTCTCCCACTTAGTTATTTAGCACAGAGGGTTTTTAACATGCATATAATATTTCATAATAAAATATACAACTTAGCATGCTTCTATTAAAGTAATTTAAAATTAAATAAATCACATAGAACATGCCATTCACATATATAACAATTAATTGTCAAGCAAAACAATTAAATCAATTATATATAATAATTAATTGCATAACAATGTGGGATCATATTAATGGGCCCAACAGACCCAAACATTATTGTCATAAAATGAGCAGCCCATTAATAATTTAATTATGCCCATTTAACCCAGCCAATATAAGTATGAACTAGCCCAATTAAAATAATGGCCCAATACCACAAACAATTAATGAAGAGCCCAGCTGACTTTTAAAAAAAATCGACAAGTAGCCCATTAACAGCAATAACAAATCAGGCCTAAAGCATTTAATAAAAGGATTTGGGCCCAACAGACCCTAACCCATACATCAATTAATAAAATTAAGCCCAACAACCTTAAGCCCAATTTATCAGACACAAGCCCAACCGCAAAAAAAAGAAAAAAAATTTGGGCCCGGTCTGAACGGCCCAAACAAAGAGGAACCCTAGGGTTAGCAGCCGCCAGCCTCATCTTCGTTTTTAGGGATGACCGGCGCAGCCCGGCGCCGCTGCCGCCGGCGGTGCCGCCAACAGTCCACCATCGCATCACTAGCCGCTGTACATTCTTTCAGCGCCGCCGCCTCGATTCCGCCGCCGAGCTATCACCAGCCACCAGATCCGCGCCGATCTGATCACCGCCGTGCAGCCACTAGCCGATCGGAATCACGGCCGCTGTCAGAACGGCACTGGTTCGTGTCCAGTGAGTCATCTCCGGCGCACGTCTGTGACAATCTGCCTGGAACGCTGCTCCCTCAGCCACCGCCGCCCGCCTGCTTCGAATCCGCCATGATTCGGGGTCGCTTTTCTCGGTATAATCACCGTCCAGCTATCACCCTACCGAGACACGATCTCCCAGGATCCATCACAGCCGACATGCAATCGCGCGACGGCAATCCAGAAGTACGCTCCGTGGCTGTCGCCGACAGTCTTTAACGCCGATCACCACTACCGCTGATTGTTGTTGACGGCGACTCGTCTCCGAGACACGCCTCACCTTGGAGTCATCGCCGCCGCGCCGTCTGCTTCGATTCTGCCAGTCGTTGATGCCGACTGGTCTTGGAATCATCACCACCGCGTCGCCATCACCACTCGCCGCCATCACCACTCGGCGCCCTTGTCAGACGACCACGCGCCGTCGAGAAGATCATACAATGAGTAGTGTGCGCGTGTGGATACAGATAATACAGATTGTGTATGAGTATGATCATTTCGTGCTCAGTGCATATAATAAAATACACACATCAAATCAAATAAAAAGGGTAATCATTCTACTGACTTGAACACACGAAAAAAAATGAACATGTGATTAAAAACAGATTAAAACAATTAATCAAATAATCACAAAACATCCTTACAAATCAGTTTCACCAAGTAACCAGGCTCTGATACCAATTGTTGGAATTGGACCTTATGGTGAACATGATTCAATAAGATAAAACAGATAATTAAACAGCGGAAGCATAAAATAAATAACCTGACTTCAGGGTTGGTGTAGTGGATGATGATCTGAGAAGAACACCTCTGATCTTCTGCAGTATTACCCAAAGTCAACTCTCTGGTGTTGTGTGGTCAACAATCCCCAGAGAGTTCTCAATCTGTTCCTGATCTCTTCTACGTAAGAGGCGCAGAGTTAGGTTATTAGGAACTGAGACAACTTATATATACTTGGGCTACTGCAGGGATCAGGAGGAGAAATTGGGCTGGGCCTCAATCAGATTTAATTAACCAAGCTTAGCCCAAAGCTTTTAATTAAATCCAATAATAATAATATAGTCCACTAAAATATTATTATTGCACTACCCATCCAATCCCAAAATTACATTCTGGACTCCTTCTTATTATGAGCCCGATAGTCTCCCCATGTTTAAGATATACAATGCCCATTAATTAATTAAGTTACTGACAACTCAAATTAATTAATATCTCATCCGAGAGTAGTACCACTCAACCTTATTATCATGCCGGAAATTAATCCACTTGCAAGATTTACATGATAAACCTTATGAGCTCCTCAAGGGGACATCATCAACCTATGACGGACATGGTTTCCTTCTACAATCAACAGCACACCATAGAGACAGCACTAATTCCCAACTCACCGAGTTTGTTGATTTAATACATTTAAATCTCACCCATTGATGAATCAAAGAAATATATACTGCCTTACGTGTCGAGGTTATTGTATAGGGATTAAGAGCACGAACATCCATAATAACAGAGATCAAGTTCTTCTATATAGACAGTACAAGTCGAACGATCTCAGACGGTCCTACTCAATACACAAAGCAATGTACTAATGTGGTTCTATAGTCAAGATAAACTAATACCAAACCACACTACAACCATACCGATAGATAGTCCCCGTCTATCTCGATTGTGAGCATCTGTTTATACTTTATAAGTAAACTGATAATATGATCTTCCACGTGTTGTCGCACAACATATTATCTACAGTATAAAGTAAATGGACTTTTGCACAAACATATAAATAAATAATTTATAATATGCAAAACAGTTTGATCATATGATTCTCATTTCAAATAAAATCGTTATTACATTGTTCAATACAAAAGCAAGGCTTTTAGTATACAAATCTAACAATTTGAAGAGATTTTACCCTCTTATTTCCACGTATCTCTTTTGCTGGGGGTGCTTCAGCACTCCTGATCATCCCTATGCCCAACTTTATTCCTTTTTCAAACTCTGGTTCTGTTTGGGTGGAACAGCTTGTGCATACTTTGTTTGTCCATTGCCCAAAATGGGCCATGTTGCAATATCTCCGATGAGTTTGCTTACTCACCAGAATCTTATTTTTCCAAAGAAGGTCTTTTTTTTCTTCGAAGGCCTTCTCAACAAACCCTGTCTTCTTCCCTGTTAAAGTATTAAACAGAAAAGACCCATTCAAAGACTTGTGCTCGAACTTGAATGGGAACTTCACCTCCACCATTACTTTAATGCAAGTGTACAAACCCCTCGCTCTATGTGTAGAGATCTGCTTTTCAGAAAATGTAGAAACCAAGACTGGTTCCTTCCTAGAAGACTCCTTGATCCTATTTGATACTGAGACATCGGGTCTTCTTAGCTTGATAAAATGGAAGGCCTCGTGGTTGCCTTTCCCGACTGGTTCTGGAGCCACACTGGTGAAGTAAAGCTCCAATACATCGCCTCTGGATAGAGTTGCATTATTTCCCATGCCTTAAAAATTGTTTTTCCTAGCCACTCTGGCAGCTTTGAAAGTTCTGAGAAGCTTGGTGCAACAGTATATATTGAAGTAGCGCTCCAAAATCATACCATTACTTTACATCATTTGGATTTGATCCTTCTCGCATCCAAACTCGAGGATATTCTCCAAATATATCCACCCGGTATTTCTCCGGTCGGATTCCTTGTCTGGTATTTAATTTCTTTCAACTGACCTGGTATTCCTGCCAATAAGAGAAATCAGCTAAGTTAATACCAACCTTAGCAGTGCCTATCATTGGCCTAAGGTTGATCTCTCCCTCTTTGACCCCAGAGGTGCTGGGTTGACTCGTAGACTCTATATGTGACTCCAGAGCCTCGATTTTTCCTTGGACTGGTTTCTCTTTTGGAAGTTCCAATCTAGGACTTGTGCTAAGGGTACTTGAATCCCTTGCTCTGGGTTTAGAGCACCGTTCTCGACTACTCTCCTTTTGTCGATTGCTATTGTTATGAACAGCCCAGATGAGTGGCTCTCGTAATTACTCGAATAGACTCGCATTATTGCGAATGCAATCTCGTATGCGATTTGACACTTTGGTCTGATTGCTTTCATGTATTCTTCCAGCACGCTTTGCATTGAGTGTCAGATTCTCGAATTCCCTTTGGAGCAACTCAAGATTGTCCATCAGGTGCCTTGAAACAGTCAGGATGGAGTCTATTTCAGCTCCCTCCATCTCTCGTCAGGAAATCTGCCAAAACATTATCAACAGATTTAATAATGACAATATTAAAATCATAATATTGGCATTCTTCTTGCCATCTTAATAGTCTAGCCTTTTCTGGTTTAGATTCAATTTTATTTTTAAAAAAGGCTTTGATGCTTGTGTTATCAATTTTAAGGATAAATTTCTTCGCGAGAAGAAATAGTGGCCATTTTTTGAACGCCTTCCGAACCGCAAAGAATTCCTTTTCATTGATGTGCCACCTCTTCGCTTCATTCTCCACAAAGAGCCCACTACAGTATCTGCATGACACTTCTCCTTCAGGTGTGGACTTAATTAGGACCGCTGCCCACCAATGGTCACTAGCGTCTGTGTAGAGTATCAGTTCATTCTCGTCATTCGGTATAGCTAACTTGGAGAGCTTCTTGCAAACCTCCTTTAGTTGTTTAACCATTGCTCGGTGAGATTCCTCTCATTTGAATTCAGTATCTTTTTTCAACAGAGGACTGAACACCTTCCTGCATTGCGCCAAATTGTTGATAAACATTCCAGCAAAGTTGACAACTCCTAAGAAGCTTTGGAGTTGCTTCTTGTCCTTAAAATCTTCAGAAAATCCTTGAACCTTTTCTACAATGTGTGGTTGTAGAATAATTTCGGACTCATCGATCTCGACTCCAAGAAATTCGATCTGTCTTGTTGCAATTACTGCTTTCTTTTCAGAAAGCACTAATCATTCCTTGTGATATACTTCTGAAAAATACTTCCAGATGCGCCAAATGCTCCTTCATGTTCTTTGAGGCTATGAGGATGTCATCCACATAAACAAACATGAATGAGAAATAATCTTTGAAAAGATTATCCATCTTCTTTTGGTATATTTGGGGTGCGTTCGCCAAGCCCATAGGCATGACATTCCAGATATAATAGCCTTGTGGTATGGAGAAGACCGTAAACTTCTTGCTTTCTTCTTCCATCATAATCTGGTAGAACCCAGATTTGCAATCGAACTTTGAGAATACCTTTGCATTCTTGATACAGTTGACCAAGTGTTTCCTACTTGGTATGTAGTATCCATCGAACTCCAAGATGTTGTTGATCCCTTTGTAGTTGATCACAAGTCTCGGCTTTCCCCGCTTGACTTCTCCATGATTTCAAACCAGAAATCCTGGATTGCTATATGGAGATAATCCTGGAGATATCAACTTAAGGTCTAGATGTTCTTTAAGTATTTGCTGCATATCCTTCCGGTCTTCTTGATTCATAAGGATAGGCTTGTATCTTACGAACTCATGCTCATTTCCTTCTTTTACTTTGAGAGAGGCTTTGAGCTCGTTTATGCCCCACCAGGCTACAGGATCCTCATTGAAGTTTTTCTGTATCTTCCTTTTGACGTCCTCCAAAGATGTTTGCTTTTTAATTGCGGCGTATTTCTGTAAGCTTTCTCCTAAGCTTGCCTTGAGAAGGTAGATTGTATTTTCTTTTAAGTTTTCCATCTTCCATCATCCTCTGGTCTCGGTTCTCATTTGAAGAACTGCTTCGCCATATCTCCTTCGATCGTTCATCTTTGGATGGCTAAGTTTTCCTTCGTTATCACTATGCTTGCTGCGAAATCTGATTGGCATTTTTCTTTGAAATGTATTACGCAGTCTTGATGCGATTATCTTATGTTCACAAAGGGTTGTGAAAATAAGTCTTCTTGTTGCGTTCTCTTGGGTAAAATGCTTGAATGTCTGTAGAAAATTATTTCATAGCAAAATATCCGCTCTGGTATCATGAAAATATATTAGTGGAGTTTTTACCTTGTACCATGGGGTACGATCCGCTCCCCCGATCATGATTTCCGCTTGATTGATTCCTCTGTTAAGGATTAGTACTATTTGAGAGAAATCTTTTCCTAGCACTGTTGGCAACTCTTCGCCTGAGCCTTTAGGAAAGACTCCTTCTTTTGCTGTGTAGATGTCGACTCCTAAATCAATATATGCCTCAAAATACTCCACACGATGTTCCTTATATATCATCTCGATGGTGATATATATCGAGAATGAGCTTGTGGTCATGGGTAGATCAAAGCTTATAAGCCTGAACCTCTACTAGTACACCTTGTATCTTTCCCTTTGACCGTAAATTCCATTCTATCTTGTAATCGTTCCCAAGGTTTGTGGTCCTCGAGAAACTCTAATCACAACACTAGCTGCTCTGGGAATCTTCCTGCAACTCCCTCGATTATCAGCTCAAGATCACCAAGTTTGAGCTGTCCTTGGTATCTCACAGTTGTTGGTTGTTGAAGATAATACAGGACATTACAAGGAATATAGTTTTCCTTTTTGGTGATATCGAATATTACTTCGACTCCTCTCCATTCTTCTGAGCATTTTAGTTCACCTTTAGTTGTGAACTTCTCTGGCTCCTGGATTACCTCCACGATTGGCTTCTTTCCCCAACTCTCGCTGATCATTCTGTCTTCTTGGAAAGAAATCCTTCTTTGCTCGAATCTGAGGTTGTCTTGTCTGCGCCAGACCGGCTTATCTCTGATCCGCAAATCCATATCGTGAATTAGTGATAACTCCATTATCTCTGGCCTAGTTGCGCACGCAACCCCCTCGAACACTTCTGGTATCTCAATATACTTCTTCATTTGGAATAAATCCAAATGATGAGTGTTGGACAGGGCATACGAGATACTGTATGTGATAGAGTAAGGCTTATTCCCTTCTCTCATCAAGTCTTTATTCTTGAAATCTTGATGAAGGGTGAGTGCCCTATTGAAATCTTGGTCTGCCAGATTGTAAGCGATCCTTAGATAAATGTAGGAGGCCACCTTTCCTGCGTACAGGTTTCCCGAGAGTCCTCCTAGGCACGCTTCTCTCGTATTCTTGATCCTTTTATCAAAGATAGCAATATCGATTGGTGTATCGATTCCTTATTTGAATATTGTTTTGATGAGGATCCAAATAGCTCTGATATGGACCCAAGACATAGTCTTAGATACCTTTTTCGGGAGTTTACTGAGTTCCCTCTTGATCTCTTCATAGGAAACCAGTTGCATTTCCATCATATTTCCCGTAAGCTCCATAGGGATTGTAATTTTCCCTTCGGTTACCTTATATATGATGTTGTGCTTTCTTCTTTTGAAGCTGAGAATTTTCTCCAACCTCCCTACTATGAATCCATCGTATAGTTGAGCCTTGGATCCTCCTTCATGATTCTCATAAGGGCTTTATGAGAAATCGATGTCTGGGAAAAAAATCTAGACATATCTTCTTGTATCTCTTGCCTGAAGTTTTCTTCTTCACTCCGACTCATCTTCGAAGGATTCATCTTGGCTGAAGAATTCTTCTTCATAAATACTCTCGTCTGAGGGTATATCTTCGAATTGATATACCTGTACCAGGTCTTGGAAGTAAATAGCTTCCTCCATTTCTGGAGTTGTTTCGAACTATCGTACTCCCCTCTTCTGGTTCTCCGGGCAATCGGGTGAGATATGTCCTCTAGCTCCGCATGTATAGCAGTTATAATCCTTAAATCTTTCATTAGCTCGTGTAGCTGCTCTTCGGAACGTCTTTCTCCTGGGAGTCCTTTCTGTACTCCTCTGGTTTGATCCTGAGGATGATGCTTGACTTCTTAAACTCCGTCTGGATGGTCCAGACCTTTGCCCTGATTTATAGCTTCGGGCCTTTTGTTTAAACAAAAAGGACCTTGGTCTTCTGGACCTCCATCCTCCGCTCCTTTGGGTGTAAGGATGATATTTCTTTATCCTTTTCTACTTCATTGGACTTATTCCAATGATAGTTGGAAGATCGTTATTCTCGCAACATAAGGGTATTGTCTTATTGATTTTCCTTAATCTCTTGTAGTTTTTGTGTAGTGATGCTTGATGACACCACTCTGCAATCTTGGCTTTGAGGAAAGACATCCTCCTTGCTATTGAATCCAGTTCGCATGGTTCATACTCTTTGATTAGCATTTCCCTCCATGGACTTGGAATCTTGGAAAAGAATAGGTAGAATACTTCATCCTCCTTGATCTTTGATTTCCATCTATACTCGGTGAAGAGTTTGATGTATTCGTCTACGTGACAGATGTCAAGTAGTTCCAAGCTGTATAGGGCATTCTTATACTTCTTCTTTTCTTCTTCCATTCCTTCAAAGTAACCTACTCCGATAAAGTGGACCTTGAAAATCTTGGCCATGCGATCAACAATATTGGCAAGGTTTTCTCCTTCCATGGCCTCCTTCTTGACCTTGGTCGTCTCCTCCATTGTTCGTGTTTGGGAACATGTCCATGGATCTCGGTGAAACTTCGGAGTTCCACTATGTTTCTTGATACTTCTTTGGAGTATCTTATCTCCATCTGACAACCTTCCTCCAGATTTTCTTCCTTGATGTGGTTAGCACGGGCATCCACCAGCTTCCAACTTCGATCGAGACTATTCCAAAATCGATCGGCGTCCTCGTATTGCTTTTTTGCATATTGTCTATACAGAACATTATAATATTGCTATATAGAGCTACTTGTTTCGTCATATCCAACAGGTCAGAAGTCCCTGTTGCTCCAGCTTTGAACAGGGCTGATAGTCCTGTCACTCTCGGATGTCGAACTTTCGTTCGGATCCATATATCTTGAAATTCTCCTCTCGTTAAGTGATATAAGCTTATAATAATTTTTTCCATTCATAAATAAATAAACCTAGGGTTCTGATACCATTTGAAGCGTGTAGATATTGATGAAATTTTAGTAGAAAATAAAATAAATATATATAGGTTAGGAAATAAAATATTCAGCTCGTGTTGTAAAAGGTGTGTTGTTGAAGGCTTAGTTTGGAAATAGTCCAAAATTTTAAAGAAAATAGTCAAAATGTCTATTTGTTTGTTTTATGAAAGATAAAGGGTGCATTTGATCCTATTTTAAAAGATAGAGGGCATGGATAACCAAAATAATAGTTGGGGGGCTTGGATGATCCTAGGGCCTTAGTTTGGGGTCATCCTTGACCCTTTGCCCTTTTTTTTATAGTTTTCTTTAATGAAAAAATAAATAATAAATAAAATGACCAAAATATTCTCACTAACAATTTACCAATGTATTTATCCATACGACCACGCAAAAACCTACCGACACCTTAACCCATAATCTAACATACACACTCATCCACACCACTTTTGCCTTAATACCGATATTCTCACAGATATACACACCCACACAACATTACCGTAATCCTAATCCATAATATCACCTACATATTCACTCTTAACACACGTACGTACGTGTTAATTCCACTATCCGTACCGATATTGGAATAGATAATACTTGTCCACACTTAGAAGCATGTATACGTGAATTCTCTATTCTATATTTTCATGGAACTTTATTCTTATTTGCACTGGGACATGAAAACATTTGTAGAGAATTACAAGCAAAGATGATAAAGGAACGCGTTGGTAAAATTTGCTTTTTGTGTTCGTCGGTTTATTTTTATTACATGCGTATATATACTCCATCTTACTGCACCACTAATATCGAAATCATATTTCGAAATTACAAATTTCATCAATTGATGAATGATATATCATACCGGATTAAACCTCCCCTGCCCCAACCAAAAAAAAAAAAAAGCAATGATGTTATAAATGTTAAGAAACTCTAAATAATTAAAAAATAATATACATATATGCCAAATCTAAAATCGATGTGTACAAACCTACTGGAAAGTGTTATTTTAGTAACTAGTTCATTTCATTAAGGGTTGATTACATAAAAACCTATAGTGTTTTCTTTAAGAAGGAATTAATTAAAGTGGAATTTATATTTATTTATTTATTTATTTTTGTCCAATTTTAAGGAGAAGTTTAAAAATGCTCAAAATGACGAAAAATCATTGACTCGATATTAATTTTTAAAAAGTCATTATCGAATAAGAGCAATATATAAATTATGATTGAAATCTAAATAGTTGAAATTAAATATTGCAGTTGAAGTAAAAATTATGATTTTATTGCAAACCTATAAATTAAAATCCAAACAAGTTATAAATTTAATTAAACAATCAAATGATTCAAGATTTGGAAACAGGACAACTTTAAAGATGGTTTTAGAATAGCTTGAGTAGAAAGCAATGATTGCACTAATTGATTCCAAAATTTACATAGAAAAAGACTTGTTATAACCCTGCAAGACAAGAATATTCATCACTCCTCTCTCCCTCCATACAACCCTAATCTATTACCAGTATATTTCTTGAGTTCCATTCAAGAAATCAATAAAGTTATGAACACTAATTACCAAGCATAGCTGTCTTTATATACTCCATTAATTATTTAAAAAAAAAAAAATCCCCTTTCCACTTGTATAAATCCACTAACGTATCTAAACTAATTTGTACCCCCCACAAACATCTAAGTACTCATAAACCAGCCACCATGCCACCAACAGTACCACCGCCGGGGCAGGTTCAGGCGCGGCACTCTCCACTAGTCCGATACATCGCCGGAGTTCTGCTAACCCTAATAGTAATCACGGGCCTTGTGGTCCTCATCATCTGGCTGGCCGTACAGCCGAAGAAGCTGCGATACTCCGTCGAACAGGGCTCAATCACGGGCTTCAACTTATCCAATGACCGCCTTAACGCCAATTTCCGGTTCGTTCTGCGGGCCGACAACCCCAACCGGCGGATGTCGCTGTACTACGACAGGATCGACGTGACCGTGTTGTACGAGGATCAGAAGCTGTCGGTCAACAATGTCCATCCGTTTTATCATCCGCGGAGGAATGTGACGTTCGTGGAGATGGATTTGGTGGCGAAGAACGCGACGGTATACGGGGCCGTGGCCAGGGATTTGAGGATGGAGCGGGCCGGAGGGGATGTGAATTTGGACGTGAAGGTGCGGGCCAAGATAAGGCTGAAGGTCGGGATTTTCAAGGTTCATCGGACGTTGAAGGTTACTTGTGGGTCGCTAACGGTGTCGTTTGATTCTCACAAGGGCTTCAAGAGCTTTCCATGTGATACTGATATTGATGGTTAAGAAGATGATATTGTGTTATAGATTAGTGTTATTCAACTTTTTATTTAATCTGTGGATTTTTAATTTTTTTATTTTATTTTCTTTGTTGGGGTGGGGTCGTTGATTGTGTTGATATTGTGAGTGCCAAATGGATTTGTGATTTTTTATTTTTATTTTTCAAATGAACTATTCTTCATTTTTTGATATTTAAGTTGCAAGGATGTGTGTTATATTGTGATTGTTATTATAATTGTTGTAGTTTTGGTGAAGTTTTGGAACACCTCTTTATATATTTTAATATTTATTTATTTTTTATATATTTTTCCTTTACAAATACAAAATGAGATACTTAAAATAGTTTAATAAGAATTTCTATTATAAATTCCGTACTTTTTCTCTTGAAATAGATGTACCAAGTTAAATACAAAGAAAATGGACGATCGAGGAGGTAAGATAAACGAAGAATTAATAATCTCATTAAAATTTTTTTGCCAAAGTATGTGGAATTTTTTTATAAATGAGTGATGATGAAATTCAAGTGAGAGGAATCGTTTAATACTTAATTTTTCAACATGACATCCTTTTTATCGAAAATAAATTGTAAAAGAATGTAAGTACTGAGGATGAGATAAGTAATGCACAGTGTATGAAATCACGGGGAATAGAGATGAACATGTCATTAGAGCAAAATTATTTCAGCACGACTCTGTTGGGTATATTTGGGTTTCGGTATAATATGTTGACTAGAAAAATATGACAGAAAAATAAGAATGGAATTTGAGTCGAGTCAAGAGTTTAAGACGAAATTGCCCCGCTCTGGTGCTTACGGTTCGATGGCAATCATCTCCAAGATACAACGACTCACATATTGTGATATTAGTAGCACTACAAATCACAAGATACGGCGAACCAACCGATATTATGAACTCACCTTAGGAGTAGGACGACTTAAAAATGTTTAGAGACCAAGACTCTAATTACGGAAATGTGTTCAGAGTGTAGGATCATGGAATGAGAGGGTCTATTTATAGATTTCAAGGCGTCTTTACACGAATTGATGCGACCGTTGGATTTAAATTTGAATTCAAATTCATATGTCTTTTAATGAAAAGACGCAACTTATTCAACAATCACAACCTTTGTTCGCATTTATTCATAGACACACTTTAATCTAATAGACACAATTTTTAAGGTTACTTTTCCATTCACCTAAAATTTTCAACAGACTCTTGAATACTCCCTCCGTCCCATCCTTATGATTATGCTTGCTTTTTGCACATTGATTAATGAGTATAGTATTTTATTGTGTATTGAGGTGAGAGAAATAATATTTTAATGTAAAGTGGGTAGGTGTATTAGTGTGATGTGTGAGCCCATGGAGAGAGAAGTAATTAATTTGTGTGGGTCCCATATACTAAAAAGGAAAATGTAACCATTAGGATGGGACGCCCAGAAAGGAAATATGTAACCATTAGGATGAGACGAATGGAGTATATATTATATACTCCCCTATTTTAGAGTAATAGTCACATTTATTTTTTCACGAGGAGTATAATATTTTAATATATAGTGAGGTGAGAAAAAATTAATATAAAATGAGTAGTTGTATTAATATTGTATGTGGGCCTCATAAAGATATACTAGTTGTTTTGTGTGGATTCGATTTACCAAAAAGAAAAACATAACTATTGAAGTGGAACGCCCAAAATGAAAATGCGTTGTGGGACGGAGAAAGTACTTTAATTTCATACGCCTAGTTATAAATCGTAACTCATTTCAAGACATACTCCCTCTATCCCATGAATATTGTTACGTTTAATGTTCGCACGCAAATTAAATTAGAATATTGTATTTTAATGTGTTGTTAGGTGAGAGAAATAATATTTTAATGTATATATAGTGGATAGTTGTATTACTTAGTGTAGTGTTGTGGGCCCCATAGAGATATTTTAATATTTTTGTATGAGTCTCATCTAACAAAAAAATGAAATGTAACATTATCTATGGAATGCTATTTTTAATAAAATATAACAATATTCATGAGATATAGAGGGAGTTTTACAAAATATTACGTATATGCAAGAGGCAACGCATGCTTTAAAAATCTCGTTATAAGAAAACATTAGCAAACATTAACTGGTCAATAGTCTTTTTTTTTTTTTAAATCTTGTTAATGGTTAAAAATTAGTTCATCCATACTCCAAGATTACACCAAAAAAGCACTATGACAACACATATTATACAACATAAGTAAAAAATATGTGTTTCCGTATACCTTATATGTGTAGTTTTAAATATATATGTTGTCTTAAATTTTTTTTCACGCACAAGGACAACACATATTATCTGGTGTTGTCTTATTGTGTTGTCGTATATACTACTTTTCAAATGAATTCACTATAAGACAACATATATTAAACCATATGTTGACGTAAATTTTTTCACGCACAAAGACAACATATATTCATCTATGTTGTCTTAATATTTAATTTTAATAATACATATATGATTTTTTTTTAATATATTTTAAATAAAAAAATTAGAGACATATAAATAGGATACTTAGATTTTTTTTTACTTTCCTCCCTTCTGCCCTAATCGTCTTCCAACATCGTCGTCCCTCTTTCCATTTGATTTCGCCCATCGCCGTCGCTCGTCGCCCGTCGCCCTTCGCTGCTGCCCATCGCATTCCCTACGACGTTGCCCATCGCCCGTCGCTGCGGCCCGTCGCGTTCCCTGCGGCGTTGTCCGTCGCCCGTCACTGCTGCCCATCGCGTTCCCTGTGGCGTTGCCCGTCGCTCGTCTCCCGTCGCTGCTGCCCGTCGCGTCGATTGTCTCCCATGGACGTTGCCCGCCGCTGAGTCGTCCTTGCTATAGAAAGGTCATCCACACCTGCATAACTGCTGTCGTGCCTCTCCAAATCTTATCCTACCCTCTCATCAATGTACTACACTTGGTTTTAGTTTTTAGTTTCGCTTGGATTCTTGAATTCATATCACTATGCTTGCTCTTATCCTACCCTCTCATTAAGGTACTGCACTTGGTTTTAGTTTTTCATTTCACTTTATCTAAATGATTTTCATTTGTAAATCCAGATTCACAAATGTGTTGATATGACCCTGATATGGTACTGAGATCATCACAACATGACCCTTCCTTTCCCCCATTTTGGTCTCACTCTTATTATGGACTTCTGAATCAGATACAGCAGAATGCCTTAAGGAAGCTTTTTATAAATAGATCTGATTTGGGGAGCAAGTCTAATTGTTTCGAATTCTTACACGGTACTTTTAGTCAAATTTGATAGACTGATGAATATCAAATGAAGATAATATACATACATGTGTTCAGTTGGCCATTGCACCCACTATGAGGACAAAAATGGATGCACATAATCAATTACCAAGTCTTTTTTCCAAATCCATGATAAATTGATCAAAATTTAATCTCGATGATCCATCAATTTCTAAAGCACTACGATGATCCATCCCTTTTGATGATTATGTCCCTATTTTGATCACAATGGTTGTTTGTGGACTTATTTGTTAGCATAATATTATCTTGAAATTAGTGTGGAAGCATTGATGAAATTCATGATGATATTCTAAATAGTAAATACAATGCACGTATAAAAGAGAGATTTCTATGAATCATGTCTTACATGAATTATCGCTTTTGAAAATTGTAAAGATATTTATACCCTTAAATGCGTCACAATATGGCCGGTAAACATGTGCTAAACTCAAGTCGACTAATATTTTCAGTGATATAACACCAAACAATGTAGCATAAGTTAAGAATGAATTTGTGTATTGAATTAAGACTTTATAGTTTTTGATGGTGGAAAAGTATAATAAATTATTCATGCAAATAGGGATTTGAGTTGTTTACTTGTTGAATTAGATTAGAAATATTTGTGAAACATTTGTTGAATATCTTATCAAGAAATGGTGTAGAATCATTTAAACACAATGTGATAATTATTTTAATAATTATTTTGTTTCATTTATTAGGAATTTATACTAAAAAATGAATAAAGACTGGATGTTCTATGATAGATTATCACACGAGTATGAGGTAGGAGTAGAGGCATTTATGCAATTTGAGGTTAAAAATGTTGGTGATCTTGGCTCGATGTCTTGTCCTTGTGTGTTATGCGGTAACTTAAGAAATACCTCTACTGCACGAGTAAAAGCACATCTGATGTGCAATGGTATGTTGACAACATACGATCTATGGATATGGCATGGAGAAAAAGTTCCAAACCAAGGTGAAATACCAGAAGGCTTTGAGTCGAGACAGTTTGATGGTAGTTATGTAGCACCTGAAACCTTAGATGATATGGTTCGTGATGCTCATGAGAAGAGTACTAATAATCCAGATGAATTCATAAAGATACTTGAGGATGGTGAGAAGCCATTATATCCTGGATGTTCAAAATACACCAAGTTGTCTACCATTGTTAAGTTGTATAACTTGAAGGCTAAAAACAATCGGAGTGATAAGAGTATGACAGAACTACTAGAATTGTTGGGAGACATGCTGCCAAATCCCAATGAATTGCCAACAACTCTGTACAAAGCAAAGAAAAGCTTGGTTGCATTAGGTATGGAATATACAAAAATACATGCATGCCCTTACGATTGCATTTTATATTGGAAATAGTATTTATTTTGATTTTAAACTTATTTTTTCTTTGTAGCCATATTTATAATAGGGTGAAACAGCATAACAAGCTTGACAAGTTCAAATTTGTGGATCCCTATCATGTTGGGCATACTCACATAACAAGTACAGATGCAAATGTTTTACAAGCAGATATTGAATTAAGGGCACGAGCTTTATCGCAAGGAATGGATGGTACTTTAGAGAATCAAGTTAATGTGGTACCTTGTAATGTCGGGTAAGTCATAGAGTTTTTATGCCCTTAAGCTCAATCATATTACCAAGTGGTTGACGGTCTGTCACATCTTATTTATGCTTGCATGCATTTGTAGTGCACATTGGATCTTGACAATAATCGACCCGTATAAGAATGAAGTTTGTTTGTTGGATCCTCTTTATAATCGGATTCAAGATGAGTCTTGGACACGAGTTGTTGAAATGTAAGTTTTATTTACTATTTCTTTGTCACATGTGGTAATGCATCAATTGTTTTAATAATTACATTAATGAAAATTAAAGGGGAATGAAAATATTTAATGCGGTGACCATGTGCAACAAAGGAAGGAAAAAAACTCACTGGAAATTAATTAAGGTACTTGATTTTCATTTCATTCAATATGAATAATTTAAATTGAATGGGGAAATATTTATAATTCATGTACATGTAGACACCTAAGCAACCAGATTCATCTCAATGTGGCTTCTTCGTAATGCGATACATGAGAGAAATTATCAATATTGATGGAGTAGTTTGCATGGATACAATTCAATCATTGGTAATTAATTTTATTATAAATTTTAGATTTTCTATTTAGTTTGGTTTATGTATCTGTTCTTTTATTATTGAATATTCTCTTGTGTTAAACAGTTTTCATCAATTGGTGACTACTCTAAAGATGATATTGATGAAGTGCGAGAAGAGTGGGCAAGTTTTCTTTGGGATCATATAAAGGTATATAAGCTGGTACTCAACTATGCATACTTTAATGATCATAACTTTGTAGATTTATTGCTATATTGAAATTGGTGTTAGACCAACTGTGATTCCAGTCTCTCTTAATGTTAAATCTGTATTTGTTAAATATGCCCTTAGAATGAAAAAGTGTTATATTTGTGGACGTATGTTAAAGCAATGGATTGTACTGCTATTTTTCTTCATGAGATAATATGAGATTTGAATTATTGGTGTAGCTGATTTATTTCCTCAGGTTTATTTTCTAAATTCTTACATGGTTATATTGTAAATTGGAATTTTCTAGTTGATTTTGTATTATTTAATATGGTTGTCCTCAACTGTTTTCAAGATTTTTAGCCTTATGGTAGGTATTTTAACTTCTCATGATAAAGATTATGATTGTGTTTGGACAGGCACGTACAGTCAAAAGAAGAGGCGTCAGAGCTAAAGGAAAATGATCACATATGACTTGTTGATGTATTTGAATTTTCATTAGTCTAGACTTGGATCCATAGTTTCGTAGTTTTTAAACCAATTTTATTATATGTCATGTCTTATGGGATGTATTTGGATTTTGCCAACATTTAGACTTGAGGGAGATATTTGATATTTAGCATGTTTTGGATTATTTAGAATCTTTTAATACATTTTGAATTTTATTGTTTTGTTTATAAATTAATTATAAAATATTTTGTATAACCTATTGTCTTAAAAAAAAATTAAAAAGAAGTACAACGACAACACATAAAGATGCACAACGACAACACATAAATATATGTTGTCGTTGTGCGTCTTTTTTTTAAAGAAAAGGCGCACAACGACAACACATAAAGATGCACAACGACAACACATAAATATATGTTGTCGTTGTGCGTCTTTTTTTTAAAGAAAAGGCGCACAACGACAACACATAAAGATACACAACGACAACATATAAATATATGTTGTCGTTGTGCGTCTTTTTTTTTTTAAAAAAGGCGCACAACGACAACACATAATATGTGTTGTCGTTGTGCGTCTTTTCAAATGCCCTACGACAACAGGGGCTTCGACAACAGAGATTTTTCCTAAAAAGAAGCTAACAGACAATACATTATATGTGTTGTCTTAATGTATTTTTGGTATAGTGATAACTCCCTACTCCAATTCGTTCACAAAGGAAATCGAACCTGTCTAGTGATCAGATGAGCTAATCCACCTGGTTCACCGGTCAATAGTCCTATGCAATCGGAAAACGTTGTTATTGTACGTGTTTGTTTAAGAATACTGCACATTGATCCTTTTATTTTTGCAAGTGCTCGAAATCTGATTGTTTTCCTAGGATAGATTTCAACCACTTTGCTGATTTATTTATATTGTAGTGGGTCAAAACATATTTTATCACATAATTAAAAAACCCTTTTATTTTAGTCCAAAAATATCACTTGTATCAATTTAGTCCCGTTCACGTCCTAATTGAAGTGTCACGGCGTACATGACATTTTTTGACGAAAATTGAAGATTGCATGAAAAATTGGAACAAAATTAACCAACAAAAAAGATATGAGATAAAATTGACAAATAGTAAGCAAATTTTTTGGGATCGATTTTAAAGTTCGGAGATGGATGTGGGACTAACAAAATTTTTAACTATACTAGTTACATTAATAGCTGGAAGTTTAAGGTCCTTGTTATATAATCCTTCCGTCACCCACTAAGAGGGTTTTTTGTTTTTTGGCAAATGGATTAAGGAGTATTATTATTTAATGTGTAACGGGAATATATATAGTTGTAAATTGTAATAGTGAGAGTGTGGATCCATATTTTAATTGTATTAGTGGGTGTGTGTGTCTCATATATGTAAAAAAGAAAATGTGACTTTTTGGATAGGACTCCCAAAATGGAAAAAAAATTATTCTCTTTAAAAGGGACGAAAGGAGTATGTAAGCACATTGCATAATTCATGACACTAAGGACTACATAAATACTTCCTGCTAAGTGCTAACCAATATAATTCAGCAAGTTAACACTAAGATCATCAAATTGAGAAGAACAGATGATAACACGGAATGCATAATGTGCATCCTTTTTTCGGTCGCAAAAAGAAGTTTTATTAAATGAGTAACAGCGGTTCTTCTTAGAATTACTTATATATATCAGGAATTACAGAGTAAATAAAACAGTTGGAGCAATATCAATACCAAACTATCTCTACTTTCTTATTTGTTGTGATTTCATATAATATAGCATGCGATTTTTACTAATTGAGTATAAAAATATGGCAAAAACTTGTATGCGCACGGGAGCACATTTTGTGCGCCTTTAGAATTTTGTATTAAATTGTGTATCCTTTAGTATAAAGATGTATATCATGGCAAAAACTTGTGTGTGCCCGGGCGCACGGAAACACATTCCGTGCGCCTTTGAAATTTTGTGTTAAATTGTATACTCTTTAGTATAAATATGTGTACCCTTTATTTTCTGAAGAAAAATAAAAAAATATTAATAAAGTGTATACCCTTTAGAATAAAATGGTGTATTTTTATTAATTAAAGTATATACTCTTTAAACCAAAGCAATGTACCCTTACCCATAATACTAAATTCTAAAGGAGCACAAAATGTGTTCCTGTGCGCCCGGGCGCACCAAGCCTCACTCTAAAAATATATACTCCCTTCTCTCAATTAATGTTGTTATGTGTATTAAGTTTCCACGGAAATTAAAAAATATTGTATTTTAATGTGTAGTAAGATGAGATAAATAATGGAGTATTTATTGTATAGTAAATAATTGTATTAGTATAGTGTTCCAGGCGTATGGATATATTTAATTGGTTTGTGTGGGTCACATCTATCAAAATTGAAAATGTAACATTATTTGTGGGACGCTCATAATAAAATGTAACAATATTCATAGGACGGAGGGATTATATGTTATTCATATGTGTTACTAGCTTAATTACATATACTAAAAAAACTATTTTTTACCAGCAAAATATTCTGTTGGTAAAAACCTTAATTTCATTGCTAAATTAATTTACTAATGTATTAACAATGGAATCCGTTGGTAAAGTGGTGGTATCTAATTAGCAACGAAAATTTAATTCCGTTAGTAAAAAATTACATTGGTATTCCATTACTAATAATTCTGTTGGCAATTTATATAACGGTAATCCAGTGATAAGAAAATTCGATTGGTATTCCGTTGCTAAAAGATATACTCCCTCAGTCTCGTTTCAATGTTTACGTTTGCTTTTTACACGATTAAAGAGTATAATATTTTAATAGATAATGGGTGGAAATATATAATATTTAATGTAAAGTGGGTAAGTGTATTAGTGTTGGATGATATATTAATTGTTTTAGGTGGGTCCCATATTCCAAAAAGAAAAACATAAATATTGAAATGAGACGCGCAAAATAGAAACGTAAACATTGAAATGAGACGGAGGGAGTATATATATATATATATATATATATATATATATATATATATATATATATATATATATATATATATATATGGCAAAAACTCACACGGACCACATTCCATGCGACTTTAAAATTTTGTGTTAAATTGTATACCTTTATGTGTACCTTTTATTTTCTAAAAAAAATTATTGTGTGTATTTGTTGTCCATGCGCCTTTAGAATTTTGTGGTAAATTGTATACCTTTTAGTATAAAAATGTGTACTCTTTATTTTCTAAAGAAAAAAAATATTAATGAAAAGTGTATACCCTTTAGAACAAAATGATGTACCTTTTATTAATTAAAGTGTATACCTTTAGACCAAAGCAATGTACCATTACCCATAGTACTAAATTTCTAAAGGCGCACGTAATATGTTCCCGTGCGTCCGGGCGCACGCAAGCTTCACTCTCTCTATATATATATATATATAATTTTTGTTGGTAATTCGTTGGTATTTAACAATGGATTGATTTATATTGGTAATTAAATTTTGTAGCTAAAAAAGAGTTTTTTTTGTAGTAATACTCCCTCCGATCACTTGAAATGTATTAATTTTATCGCGGTCACTTTAAAAATATTCATTTTCCTTTTTTAGTAAAAGGAACTCAGGTTCACCATATAACTATCCACTATACATATTATAATAATAATAACAATACTTTTTAATTCAATCTAAAAAAGTAAATACATTTTAAATGGGCGGAGGAGTATTATAGTGTTACGTATTACTTTTACCAACACATTCTTTAAGCTACTACTCCATTAAGTAATACTCCACATGCAAACAAAACATAGTTAAAGGGTACCTGGCAGCCATGCATGATGGTCAATTTCACATGAAAGTTGTCCACCACTCTATTGATTATTTTTCTCCTAATCTTGGTTATTTGTTTAATATTTTATTTCACATTTTTTGTCTTCACAATTTATGGGATTCATATATGTACATTGTTGATTGTGCACTGGAATTAATATAAAACTTCATAGATTTTTTGTCTTGTGCTGCTTCTTTCCTTTTTTTATTATTTGCTTGATAAAAAAAAATATAAAACTTCATCGATTTTATTGTATCTGATTTGTTGTGTAATTTTAGTTCAATTTTCTACATATATTATTAATTTGGAGTAAATGATCATTTCAATATATAGTGTGTTATTGTAATTTAAAAGAATGATGACGATATTTGTTGATAATCATTGATTAATTTATGTAATGTTAGCATTGATAGCTAACCAATCTTTTAGTTACTACTATAGCTGGTACCTAAATGGAGATTCACTTTTCCAAAATGCAAAAATAGTTGAAGTATTGAACTACTAAACAAGAAATTTTAGGAAGTCTATTTTTACTTTTTTCACAGAAAGTTTATGTCAATATAATTATTGTTATGAATTTTTTTATGCGGAATAAATAAATTTGAAAAATTAAACAAAGTCTTCCATGAGATGGATTGTGAAATGTGCTAAAGTATGATTGTTATATAAATAAATAGACAAGTCTTGTATGAGACCCCATGTAAGTCTTTATGGGAGACAGATAAAAAGTGATCACATCATTAATAAAAAGTGATACTTAATTAATGAAAAATGATAATTATGTAATCAACTATTTTATGAACATATAGTTAAAAAAGTGATAATATTTTCACACTTTGGCTGAGACATTCTCACACAAATCTTTGCCTAAATAAAGTATACTTATTGATAGTAATGTGTTAATGTGCGTATAAAGTAAGGAAAGACTTTTGTGAGATTGGCTCTTATTTAAGACGATTTTACTATAAAATGTTACTCCCTCCGTCCCAACTTCAACTTCACACTTTCCGTTTTGGTCCGTCCCAAATTCAACTTCACACTTCCATAAAAGGAAAAAGCAACAAACTAATATCCCTCTAACATACTTTAATTTCAAATTTGCCATCACCTTTTTAACACACATAACATACTTTATCATTTATTTATTACCCAAAAATACCATACTACCCTCAAAAGTAAGTCAAAAAGTGATTTTTCTTAAACTCCGTATCTACAGTAAACGTGAACTTGAATTTGGGACGGAGGAAGTATAACTTTTTATTTATACTATAAATTGTTTATGAAATAGTTCACTAAAGCATTATCACTTTTCATCGATTAAGTATCACTTTTTGTTAATGATATTTCGATCAGTCTCACGCAAGTATTTATGTGAGACGGTATCATACAAAACATACCCCTAAAAGTATTACACTCAACAATAAAATTTTCGAATTTGTTTAAAAACCAATTATTACTATATTGGAATTATGGATATTAGATTTGAGGTAACCGTAACATGTAAGGGTTTACGTGACGTGGATGAAAAGTGATAATTTCTATAATTAAAAGTAAATGAAATAATTTATAGTATAAATGAAAACTGATAATATTTTATAGAAAGTGATAATATTTAAAAAGTGTAAAATGATCTCACGTGAGACGATCTCATATTTATATATCAATTTTTACTAAAATTGTTATTAATACTGAAATAATTTATAGTATAAATGAAAAGTGATAATATTTTATAGAAAGTGATAACATTTTATAACAAAAATGATAACTAATTTAAAAAGTGTAAAATGATCTTACGTGAGACGATCTCATATTTATATATCAATTTTTACTAAAATTGTTATTAATACTTTTTGTCACTCTTTATTATGCATATTTTTTTATTAAAAATGTGTATTATTTTTTATTCATCACAAGATATTCATTTTGCTTTTGTTATATGTTAATGTCTATGATTAGAAAGTTTGAATCGAATAATTAAATGGTGCAAAATCAATGAAATAATGATAATATATAGTATTTGTTCTGGAATTTAATGATTTTAAATTCATGATATTTCAAACCATCTCATATAAGCCAAATGTTAAGTCTATGTTAATTAATATAGGTTGAACTTCATTAGTACAAGTTAACTAGTTGAAAAAAAAAAACTTAATAAGGAATTAAGCACATTATAATATCATAGAACATCATAGACAATAAATCTAAATACACACCACCAGCAACTGACACCAACAACTAAGACACTCTTAATACACTACAACTAAATAGACATCAACAACTAACATACTCTTAACAGACCCTATAGACGAAATGATGATGACATTTTAAGAATAATTACGAAGGTACAAATACAATCATATTTATTCTTATTATTAAATCACACTCGATTATACTAAAGAAATTAAACACTACCCTAAGCAAGATAGGGTCTGGCTCACAAGCATTGTGAGTTTTTATTCCTGAGTTTCCAATGATGAATTATCCCCCACATCCCATCTATGGAGTTTCAGCTGCATGCTATAGCGGCAAGAAACGACACGCCTTGAGTAGATTTGAGTATCCCCACTATCAAAATTACAGTTTTCTTCCTTAAATTATCTGCGCGTTCTACCAAAGTCTCCAATGTCAATTTCATTTCGTCCATAATTGAATCCATGTAATTCCTCTCCCCATTCTGTATCCTTTCTTGCCGCCACGCCATCTCTATCATTGGTTCAGACCACTGCAAAACATTTTAAAAAAGTTTTAGCATTTTAAAAATAATAAAACATTATAAAATACTGAGATTAGAAATTAAATTAAATACTACTTACCAGGACCTTGTTAACTCCACTGCACTTATTAGAAATTTGTTCTTCTTCAACTTTTATCTGTTGCATCAGTTTGTTTATGCTCTCCGACTGATTATCGGTCAAATTCGTCAAGTTGTTATGGACCAGATGGAATGCTATATCCGGCTTATAGCCGCCTACCCATAGATGGGACCTTTCGAGAAAGTTGAACCAACTTGGTATAAGGATTCCATACATATTTGGTTGTTCAACCCTTGCTTTCACCTCAAAGTATTCCTCATAGTGACCAAACATTTTATCTATAAGGTTATTGCATCTTTGTTCCTTCTCTCCTTCCCCTTCGTAGTTAAACTCTAGAGCATTCCAAATGGTTCAACCAAACCTCAAAAAATTCCATAAATGATTGAGAGTTCATTATAAAATCTCTTACGATAGAAGAAGAAGATTATTTGAGTCTGTATAGAAGAAAGAAGATTATTTGAGTCTGTGAAAGTTAGATTTTTTTTATGCATAATATATATCGAATCGTGGAGGAACTCAAAAGCGGTGGGTGTCTTCTAGTTTTTAGGTCCCTCAAGTATGCGGTACAGAACGAGACAATGGATATATACTATTTCTTAACGATGTGTCAGGAGGGCACAAAATACTGAGAGATGCTAGCTAAATTATGAACGATGAATATATATATATATATATATATATATATATATATATATATATATATATATATATATATATATATATATATATATATATATGAACTCTACTATTCTCATGGAGTTGTTGCATTTATTGTGTGATTGAGAAATAAAAAATTTATTG
Organism: Pogostemon cablin; assembly: GCA_023678885.1. Lineage (NCBI taxonomy): Eukaryota > Viridiplantae > Streptophyta > Magnoliopsida > Lamiales > Lamiaceae > Pogostemon > Pogostemon cablin. Next base: position 11,568,163 of record CM042983.1, read on the forward strand.
ATTTCTCATTTTTTATATTTATGTTAATGCATTCGGGACTCATGATGGAGTTTGTTGCACTTTAGTGTGTTATTGAAAAATAAAAAAAAAATTATTGATTTCTCATTTTTTATATTTATGTTAATGTTAATGTATTCGGGATTCATGTTAACGAATTTAATTTAATTAAGATGTAATATGGTTAAAAACTTAAAATTAAAACAAATTGTTTCTCAGTGTTATTATGGAGTATTATAAATTAAAACTACATTGATTTATAAAAAGTTATCACAAAAATATGTAAAGTATTTTTACATGTTGTTGATATTTATTTTTAATATAATAAAAAATGCAAAATAATTTTTCAAATATTCTAGACTTTTTTTTATATTTTAATATTTTTTATGTTCTTGCTATTTTAATTTAATTTTTTTTATGATACTTATATTGTGAAAAAAAAAGACAAACTATATAAGAGCTCAAGTAATTAAAATGAGTTAAAATCACATTTGGTCCCAAAACAATAGGAAATTTTTTATTTTGTCCAAAAAGAATAAAATTTTCAATTTCTTCCCTTAACTTCCAACATTGACTGATTTTGATCTCAAAGTTGCCGAATTTTTTTTTTTGCCGAAAATTGATTAATGGGCCAATGAAATTGACACCCGCCCGTACAGAGTCGGTGCGAGGTCGGTCCTCCCTCGCACCGTAGTCTGGTTCCAATTTTTAACATATGAGGTGGAATTTCAATGATTTTGCCCATTTTCTTTCTCTTCTTCTATACTTTCATGCGAAATTTCACAATGCTAGTCTTTATTAGCTTAGCCAACAGTGGTGAGTTCATTAATCATTTCAAGAATCATACAACTTTATTTTTTTTTTCTTTTTTTTTTCCCAAATTTCAAGACAGATTCTTCTCATATTGAAATGTAATTAATATTCGGCATTTCTTATAATTTGGTATATACCGACAAAATCAGTACGGTATACATTACGATTTGGCAACCGTATGCATTTTCAGATGACGAAAATCGATATCGACATCGATATGCAAAATAACATACCGAAAATTTCAGTACGATATCGCTATTTTTGGTATGCCGTGTTTTTCCACCCCTAAGTGTGATAGAATATACCAATTATTCTTGTACTCCCTCCGTCCCAAAACAATTGACACATTTTTTTTGGGCACGGAGATTAAGGAGTATAATAATTTAATGTAAAGTGAAGTGAGAGAAATAATATTTAATGTGTAGTGGGTAGTTGTATTAGTGGTGAGTGTGATGCGTGTGTGGGTCCATGTAAATAAATAAATTGGTTTCGTGTGGGTCCCATATCCTTAAAAAGGAAATATGTCAATTGTTGTGGGACAACCCAAAAAGGAAAGTGTGTCAATATCTTTGGGACGGAGGGAGTATATCTTTTGTAATCTTATAAGTATGACAAAGACTTGCCTAGGCCCGTTTTTTTCTTTTAAAATGGTACAACCGGATCCATATAGCCCATTTTCATTCTTCCGGTTATCTGGACCAGCCCATTTTCATTTCACATTACCCATCTCTCTCCCCCGTACTCTTCTTCTCTTCTGTATCTGCAAAAGCTGTTTCTCTCACGCGTCTTCAATCCCTCTTCTCTCTCTCATATTTCAACAACGCAGACTCCGACGAACTCACAAACAACAAGAGCTTGGTGGATTTTTCAAAATTCATGGCGCTGGTGGCGCCGTAGGTCGTGCCGGCGAAGTCGCCGTACACGGAGGAGCAGTTGAAGCAGCTCCTTAAGATGTTTGATTTGGATGGGAATGGGTATATCACGGAGACTGAGCTGGTCACTCCATGACTTAGCTAGAGCACACGCTCACAGTGGAGGAATTAACGGGGATGATTAAAGAAGTCGTCACCAACGGCGATGAAAGGATTAATTTTCTGAAATTCTTGTAGGCGATTACCTCCATTGCGTTCGATAATTGTTGGGCTTGATTTTGATTTCATACCTGAATGACATTCAAGTAGGTGTCCTGTTTTATATTTATGGTGCAAGATCCAAATTCTTATTGCAATTCTTTCCCTTTCGATTGGGGGAGTTTCTCTTATTAGTTTAGTTTATGTTCTTAGCCGTGTTTTGATTAATCATGTATGTATATGTAGTGCTAATTGAGGATATGGGCATTGAAATGCACTTGGCAATGGGTTTTTATTGTGTTAATGTTGGTGTGTTGGTTGGGTTTGGAATGATGATTATATTTGTTAGTAGCTCAGGATTTGGGGGATTGAATCAGTATATTGTGCCTCATTCAAAATAAGTTAATCAATAGAGTAATCATCAAGGTAAGTTATATGATGCACCGTAGAGGATTTTCTGATGAGCTATTTATAATTAAGTGTTGTTAGTTAATATATGATTGATATGAGAACAAATTACATTTGCTTATAGGGTCTATGCATTTATTATAGGGTAAGAAATTATAGTAGTTTGGTTCTCTGTCATATGTATTACTCATTCAGTAGGTTAATTTAATTTACAGAGAAAATAATACATCAAAATGTATTTGTATATTCAGACCAACAATGCGCATGGAAGTGGAATTAACATACAAGTAGCAGATGAATGATAATTAAACACACAGAAGAATTGAAATTTCATTAATCCCTATCTATGCTATCCTATGGGTTAATTTTAGTTTTTGAGCTGCAGTGCAGTGAGGACAGTCTGGGCGATGGTGAGTATGAGCAGTAGTAGAGCTCCTAAGAAGGAAAGAAGAGCCAGGGTGTGTTAAAATAGTCTCGACGAAGAGTGGCCACCGCTGTATTCTACCATTTATTGTGGTGGATATTTACGCTGCGGAAAACCTTCCGATGCATGAACTTGATAGGTTCCGCCAAAGTAATGTACTTGGCAAGATTGTTGACAATGTCCACAATGGCTTGGTCGTCGCCCAACAAGGCTTGGTCGTCATTTATAAGAAGGGATGAGAGAGATTTGATTCTTGTCAAGAATGGCAGAATCTTGCTGTGGCTACTCCATACTACCAACTCTTCAATAGAGGGAAGTGATGGCATGTTTTGAAGCCGAGGACACCCCTATATCGACAGTGTCTTTAGCTTCCGGAATGCAGGAGGGGTAGTGCTTGTCTACCAGCTCTGCAGTTCAGGCATGTCAAAAAGCTTGATTTGATGTTCACTAGCCCTTCCAGGAGCAGCTCCTCCAGCAATGGCAACTTGCCAAGTGTTGGTAATTTCTGGCATCTGCAATCCTTTAAGGATAATTTAACTAATGCAGTTAGCTTTGGTATCCATGATGGAAATCCATAATCTCCATATCCTGTTAACTCCAGAACTCTGATATCTGGATTTGGTTGTAAACACTCCATTATGTCAAGACATTCATCCACATTTATTTATAAAAGCCTTCGAGTTTTGAAGACTATTGAAGACGGAGTATGATACTCCTTGGATGCGGAAAATTTTCTCCAAGCACCTTATTACAAAATATCTATAAAAACAATTAGATTATTTTAGTTTTGTTTTGAAAATTTTGTTAGATTATTTTTAAAAAGAATTGGATTATTATTAACCAAATTTTAAATTACTTTATAAGTTTACTTGGTTAACATTTTTTAGGTTACTCTTTTGTATTAATTAGGTTACTCTATGTAATAATTTGGGTTACTCTTTCACCTTGATTTGTTAATATATTGTTTTGTTTGATCAATATTTTTTGGGTTACTCTTTTCTATTAATTGGGTTACTCTTAATAATAATTTGGGTTACTCTTTCATTTGAGATCTTGATTTATTATATATTGTTTTGTTTGATCAACATTTTTTGGGTACTCTTTTATATTATTTAATTGAATTACTTTTTATAATAATTTGGGTTACTCTTTCATTTGAGATTCTGATTTGTTATATATTGTTTTGTTTGGTCAAAAATGTTTAGGTTACTCTTTTCTATTAACTGAGTTACTCTTTATAATAATTTGGGTTATCCTTTATAATAATTTGAGTTACTCTTTCATTTGAGATCCTGATTTGTTATATATTGTTTTGTTTGGTCAAAAATTTTTAGGTTACTCTTTTCTATTAACTGGGTTACTCTATATAATAATTTGGATTACTCTTTCATTTGAGATTCTGATTTGTTATATATTGTTTTGTTTGGTAAAAAATTTTAGATTACTCTTTTCTATTAACTGAGTTACTTTTTATAATAAAATAGGTTACTCATTGAAGTTTTGAAAAGTTTTTTGTTTTTGTCAACATCTTTTAGATTACTTATTTAATGAATTGAATTATTCTTTATAACAAAATTGGGTATTATAAATAAGCTTCTGTTATTCTTTTATATAAATTGAATTACAAAGTTATTCTTTATGATAAATTATATATTTTCATATTAATTAGGGAATTAGGTTACTCTTTTATTTTATAAAATTTTTTCCTCCAAAATGGTACGATGTTTTCCACATGGTTCTTCATCGATATGGCTTAGAAGAATTAATATTATATTACATGCCACACATGATCATTTACGTTGATATCTGGTTTCAATGCATTGTTGCTTGTTTTATCATGAAATGACTTCAAGAAACTGTTTCCAATAATCTCCAGTAAACCACAAACTAAGTTACCAGAGTTTTTCCAATAATCATTCACACATTTAAACATATATGAAATAAAAATTGTTAGATCGTTATCAACATTAATGATGCTAGGTGCACAAGAGAACATGAGAGTAAATAATGTAAATTAGTACACGCTATGTTCGACTGTTAATAGTACACTACTTGATTAATTAATTTCCATGACATTTTTTTTATAAAAGCAATTTTTTGTAAACATAATTACATTTACATATAACAAAGTTAGGGAAAGTGTGCGAGAAAGAAAACTAAATCTAATAATAACATCATAAATACAGAAAACATTACAAAAAATCATCAGAATAAAGAAAATGAATAGAATTTAGACTATAATACCATCACCCAAGATCAATCAGAGGAGTTATGTATGTACCATAAAAATGTTCAGCTTTCTTAGGAATCATCAACCCCATTCAATCGAATAATGAGCCTTCTCATTACTGCACTCATTAAAGAATTAGGTTACTCTGTTTGGTCAATATCTTCTAGGTTTGAGATGGCGAAGTTAGTGCTGGGTTGGTGCATATGGTTGCCCCATATATCCTCCCACATTCCCAACTCCACTATCCCTTTCTTCAGGCTCTCCGTTGTCGTCGCATTCACGCTCAACTTGTGAGAAGACCTTAGTTAGGGCTCTAGCAGAGTCCCATGGATCAGGGGTTTGATATGTGATTGCAATTACAGTAAAAATAAGCACTGAGAAACATACATTGCTTATGAGCTTTATCACGTTTCACCCAATGGGATTAGTTGGATTCAATTCTTTCATCTAAGCAGGTTCCCCAAACCCTCCCAAAACACTATAATTCAATACATAAAACTAAAACATGAAGTTGCAGAAAGAAAATGGAACCTGGCTTTCAAAACAAGTAGCAAAAATGCTCTGAAATTGCAAGAGTGAATAGAAAACATAGTAAGATTAAGGGAACTCAACTGACCCTTGATATTTTAAAGGTGATTAATCAAGATAAAAATGGATCTTGGACGAGAATGTAACAAATGATAAGGTCAGAAATACACCAAACTCCAAATCACTAACTCCAAGTCAGCACCATCTATTATTGAGATCGGAGAGTAGTACTAGAGTGTAAGGATGCAACAAACCTGCGGGGCAGACAGCGAATTTCGACGACGCTTTAAGAAGAGAGTTCTCACTGTGGCAAACTCTTCTCGTGATGTGCAGCAATCGACGACAACAATATATTTTCCGGTGGGTTAGTTACAGACTTGTGGAGAAATTAGATCAGAAATGGAGACCGTGACTTCACGGAGAAGCGACGGCTCGGCTTCAACAACGGCGAAGGGCGGCGATTCCGGCGGAATAGAACCAGACCCCAGCGGTAATAAGAGGAATGTAGCTGGAACAGATCCGATGGTGGGCAGCATCGTAACGGGCAGAGACTGGCAACCCAGGTTTCGAAATGGGTAGCGATGTTAGAGGCGTATGCATGGACCCGGAGAGGTAGCTGCGCTGGAGTTCGCCCTTTCCTGCAAATCTGATCGGTGCTGTAGACCGTTGAAAATTCGGCTAGACTTGAATCAGCAAAGTAGCAAAGCTTAAATCCTAAACCCAATTGAAAGCCCAATTGAAAGAAGAGGATCCGGTTCCACCAAAATTTTGGTAGGACTGGTCCTACCCTAGTCACTCTCTATAAGTATATTAGGATTAGCTTAATTTCCGTCAACAACATTACAAATTTCTAGCCTTAGATTTGTAGGCATGTTGCATTTCTTTCAATCAATATAATAGACACAGATTCATTTTCTTTCAATAATTATTTCTCCCTCCGTTCACGCTCATCATGAAGATATCTATTTTTTTTTTTTTGCGTTAATTAAGAAGTATTTTATTTTATGTAGAGTGAGTAGTTGTATTAGTAATAAGTGGTAGATGATGGGCCATTTTTCTAAAAAGAAAAAATAAATATCTTTAGATTGAACATAGAAAAATACAAAATTGATTACTTATCAACAACTTATAATATAAACATTCTAAAAGAAAAATAATGATATACCTAATTAAAAAACATAAAATAGTTTCACCGTTAAGCGATATCACACCAGTCTTACCTCAACCTCTATTCACTTGTGCTTTTGAACGTCTCGTCCTTGATGAATTAAATTCATAAAAATAATTCATACAAATCAGAAATGGACCTCAATTATTATTTAATATCTTGGACCATTGTTTTAGTTCAGCTTGGGCTTGTCACCTCTTACCACTATATTGGATACAACTCTTGTTAAGATGCTATAATTGAGAATTTGAAACAAACGAAATGGCATATATCTCTATCTCACTTTAGTTATTTGCATGTAAATGCGAATATACGAATTAAGAAAATTATTTTTTAGGTGTAAAATGTAATACTATAAAGGAGTATTATGAGTAATTCAATGAGAAAATATGAATAAAGTTATTGTAATTTTGTTAATGAAGTGTAAAAAGTGGATGACATTAAAATTAAAAAAAAAGAAATAAAGAAAGAAAGGTGTGCATCATCATTAGGGTTCTTATCACCCTTCCCTTGAGAATTGATGAAGAAGTTTTATCGTACGATATGCTTCAAGTGATTTATAATGAGAATTTACTATTATTTGTTTATGCTTGCAAAGGATCCAAAATTAAGTGTAAAGTAGGATTCGAAACTCACCATTTCACCCCCTGCAACTATCAAGAAGGGTTATATATAATAATATTATAAGGATGTTACTATTTAAAAAAAAACAAATGGTAAAATCAGAATGATGACAAAAATGACAAAATGTGTGTTTTTGAGACGAACAGAGAAGTATTATATATATTTATTCAGGCTAAAGTTCGTACAGATAATTTGCAGAATAGGGGCCGGAAAACCGGGGACATGTGGCGCAGACGAATGCATATAACATGTGGCTAGATGGAAGACTTTACGTCGGACGTGATGTACTCCATCAAATAAGGATGAATGAATAAATTTAAAAACTTGTTGAAGCAAAATAACCACATAAATTTGAAGAATGAAAAATAAAAATATTTTAAATTATAAATTAAAAAGTATTAGTATTAGTAGGGTAGGGCAGAGAGAATATATGTTCATGAACCCGATGAGGATTTGACAGATAGGGCGACACCTACTGCGACGACATTTTCCTTCCAAATCTATGCATTTGTCTTCATTGAATTTTGCAACAAACCAAAGTATGAGTTTATTCATCTCCCACCAAACATCACTACTACCACACCTTCATGCACCCTACCTACGTTACTCCCTTCATCTTCCATAATCATTCACCTTAATTTGTTGGAATATCATTTTTTATTAAAATGTTGTTATCTTATTGAAGTATTTTAATTAAATTTTTATGTGTAAAATTATTGGATGATGAATTATATGTGACATCTTATAAAAGCATAAACAACCTTATAATCCCAGTTTAAATCGCTTAATATATGAACCTTGATCTTTTTTCACCCTAAACCATGTGGTCACATCTCAATCCTATTGTAACCTATGTATTGTTAGGGGTTTAAATTAAAAGAAGACCACATAATTTACACTGTAAATTCGTTTTACAGTAGACTAACTCCTTATAAAATTATGTCTTCATAGTATATCCTCCTTTATCCCCTCGTTAAGATTTACTGTATTTCCCTTTTCGTCAGGTGGGACTCACACAAAATAATTAATAGTATATCCTTATGTGGTTACATACTAATTAATACAACTACACACTATATATTACTATTTCCTCTGTTTATCCTTAATATATCAATTTTACTATTTTGGGTTATCTACCCTTAATCTATCAACTTCCATTTTTAGACATATGAAATCAACACTCTCCACTAATACAAATAAAATATGGAAAACATCATCAACTAATATGCATATAAAATAATAATATTTCTTAATCCACGTGCAAAAAGCAAATGGATTCATTGATAATTGATGGAGAGAGTATTTATTATATCTATTAACTTACTACACATTAAAATATTATAACTTCCTAGCTTAAGTGAAAAACGGAAACCTAATTTAATTTGTACCTAACTATTTATAGGTCATATTCATGCTGATATGAATCCCACTGTAGGATCGAATTCGAACTCTACATTCTTGTGTGCATTTTTGTTTATATTAAAGAGAGTTTGAATTAACAATTTTAATTTGTAATCACAAAAATCCATTCTATCGATCTGTCAAGAAATTTAAATAATGTCCATAGAAAGAATTAAAAAATGTGAATAATTATTTGATCTCTCCCCTGAAATCTAACTAGATTAGGTTGAATTATGAAAGGCCTGATGTATCGCAATTATTAATTATTCACCATAATGATAGCACAATAAACAAGTCAATGCGTCTAAAATCATCATTAACCTAGTATTAACAATCATATTTTTATATGATCAAAGTATTCATGTGGGACTATAATCATGTCGGATTATCCAAATTTTTATGTTAAAAAAAAGATGGGACAGTTTGTGTATGGTCTGATTGCCTGCACGTCGACGAACCACCACTAAAATAATGTATTAAATTAAATTGTGTTGTGCTATTCTTAGACATTTGCATGCTTTTTTACTTATTCCATAATCATCACCACCAATGGCTTCATATTAATTCATTTTATTTAATTAAATTCATTAAACAATGACATAACTTTTAATTTGATAATTAGAATAATATATTTAAAGCCGACGTAAGATTATTGTCGGATAAATACTCGCAACATCTCGCATGTTATCGTATTGCATTGAAAAAATATTATAGTATTATATGAAATTGAATTCTTTTTTTCCCTAAACTTGTGTGAGACGTCTCATTATGACAATTTTATACTTTTATAATTAGTTATTATTTGGGTCAATAAATATTAGGTACAAAACGTATTTAGATATTACTAATTCATACATTCGCTATAGAAAATTATGCACATATACAAAATTTAATTTAATTTTTCCCATATTATACATACTTATTGAACATCAATGTGCATCGTGTGAAGCAAATTAAAAAAACACGATTAAGTATTTATATGTATATACATCACTGTGTATTCATTTGAGATAAATAATTTTTGGGGAAAAAAATGAATAAACTATTTATATGAATATACATCATTATACATTTAGGTGAGATAAATAATTGTCGAAGATAGAGTCATTGCATACAATCTTAATTTGTACACACGTGTGCGTAATGCACTTAATCAGTCTGAATTTTGATTAATTAATCGAAAACTTGTCACAAAATGAAGAATGAGTCACAATTAGAAGAACGAAGATAAATCTGTACATTGACGTGAATGAAGATGAATCTGTACATTGGCATGCATTTAGAGAGAGAAATAATAAAAAGTGACCGCAGAGAGAATTAGTAAAATAATTTTTTCCTAAATTATTTCTTTCAAAATCTGTACATCAGCGTTCATGTAGAGAGAGGAATAAAAGAGAGTGACCGCATAGAGAATTAGGAAAACTACTTTTTCCTAAATTATTTCTTTCAAAATCTATACATCAAGAGAGGAATAAAAGAAAGTGACCGCAAGAGAATTAGGAAAATGATTTTTTCTAAATTCACTCTCCTACAATCTCAAGTGATAAGTATAATAATAGTGTACATCGTTGTACATTGAATTATTTGCGTTTGTTCTTTTTATTTGAATTATCTAAAAAAAATTTACTCGCTTGAGGTTTAAGAGAGTGGTAGTGGTTATTGCTGTTAGAGAAATACGAATTTACTTTTTTATTTGATGTAGTGTACATTAGTGTTCAACGAAATTATTGTTCTATATAAACGTTGAATATTAAACATTGTGAACAAGGGTAACATTGGGAGAAAAAAATCGTAATGCATCCCGCAGTAATTATATTAGATTAATATATTTATTAATAATTAGGTTGTAAATACACGTACCTATAATTAATAAACCCTTATTATTTTTATTAAAGATGCCACCACTTTTTAATTGTATATGTTTTATTTTAATTACATGTTCTTTTACAAAATCCATCTATTATGAAATATTTATTTTATTAAATTATGCTCAATATTTATAGTCAAACTTGTATGAATTCCATAATATGTAGCCGTGTAAATGAAATATTTCATGATTAATAGTTATATAAATAAAAATAATAATATTTTTAATTTAAAATAAAATAAAATAACTTTAATAAAAAAAATTATAACTATTTAAGATCAAATGATAAAACTATCTATCTAACGTTAGAAATGGAGTAAATTTTCCCGTTCAAAGTTTTGTAATTAAATTGACCGATAGGTTCGAGAAATGAGATGCAACAAAGGAAAGTATAATAATTAACTAATGGGAGCGGCTATTTACACCCCAAAATTACTTAACGTACCCCAAAAATATTTAAATTGATATAATTACCTTTATAAAATTTATATATGCTTGGTTGTTGCAACCGAACAGAACAAAGAATTCATTCTATCTTATATGTCAACAGAACACATAATTCATTCATTTATGTGCAACCAAACAAAACAAGATTTTGTGATTTTTTTAATTCATATCTATATTACCTAATAGATGATATACTCCTAATAGATAAGTTTTATAGAAACTTGCTTACTTTAACAGGGAGAGGAATCACCATCCTTTTTTAAAGATTGATGATGTTCATGAAACTTATCTGTTAGGAGTATATCTTATATATTCGATAATGTAGATATAAGTTAAAAAAAATCACAAATCTTATTTCGATAATCTAGATATAAATAAGATAGATGACTTCTTTATTATGTTCGATTACTGCAACCGAACATATAAGATGGATAACTGTTCGGTTGTTACAACCGAAAAGATATAAATTTTATAAGGATAATTATGTCAATTTAAATATTTTTTGGGTATGTTCAGTAATTTTGGGGTGCAAATAGCTGACCCCTTAACTAATAAAGAAGATTTTAAAAATAAGATTCAAGTGTATGATAATTAATAACCAACATCTTGTGATAAATTAATCCCATTCGAGTTTTGCAAGCAATCCGAAAAAAAAATCACTGGTTTAATGAATAATTTTCTGCTCAAAAACCTTTAACTTTATTTAATTCCCTCAAATTTATCATCAAATAATAGTAATTAGAAATTTTTTATAAGAAAAAAAAAAAGAAAAGTAAAGACTAAAGAAGAACAGGCTCCTCCCGTAATCTATTAGCATTAAATTCATGCATAAACACTGCTTACCGTTAAATAGAGGGTTACTTTCGTAATTTCAAAGACGGAAAGCGAGCGTACAGAAAAGGAAATAATCTAGTGCGTCGCCACGTAGAAAATAGACGTTGGAATTACGGCGAATTTTCGAAGTAAAATGTGCATATTATTTAATGGCGCCGCGACTGTGTACCCTTCCCTCTCCCTCTCCCTCTCCTAATTTCCTTCTCTTTCTATTTATTATTCATAACTCTCTATATGTAACTGCTTCTCTCCCCATTACTGTTACATTAAGCTTGTTTTGAACTCCACTCCCTATTGTTTTGAACTCCACCCTCTATTGTACAAAGGTATTTTCGTTTTCTGTGAGAGTATTATTTAGAAGCAATCGTGTTTTCTCTGTTTCACTACTGTTTGCTTGTATGATTTGTTAATTTTGATGTTGTTTCATTGTGAATGTAATCGGTGAATGTAATCGGTGGTGCTTTTCACCGGTTAATTTGGCATATTGTTGATGTTGGTTTGACTTTGATGTGGGTCTTAGGAATTGGTTGTTTTCATCATTTTTTTCATGGAAACCCAGCTGGGTTTGGTTTCTTGTTGTCAGTTTGATTAAAGATTCAGCAAATTGGATGTTGTTGGTGAAACTGCTTTTCCTTCCTTTTGGTGGGTTGTTATTAGTCAGGACTAGATGGATCTGCAAGTCACCTACTTTTCTCTTTTTCTCTTATTTTATTTAATAGTTTTAGTATTATTGTAAGGTGTTAGCATACTTAGATTTTCTTTTCAGGGATTTGGATAAAAGTTTGTAAAATCTAATTTGAATGGTCTTATGTTTACTTGAATAACATATACTATTGTGCTGTTGTGTTGTCATGATCGTTTGCATTCAATTTATAGTAATTTGTTTTGAGTATTGTCTTTACTAATTCCAGTGCAATGGTTGATTATGAATTTATAATTCATGGCTACAGTGATTTCTATTGTTTTCTGCAAATAATATAACCAATTTTATGATGATTATATTCAGTTGTGAGGCCTTTTCAAGCTAGAAGACTTCTATAATATCAGTGGCTTACTTTACTGTGCGTTCTGCAAATGGCCGTTGAGGGCATGCATAATGCAGCGGATTTTGGTCCGTCCTTCTTTGGTGAGTCGCAGAGGTGTTGGGATGATGACCGTGTAAGGCCTAGCACCCGAGCATCCAGTCTCTTGCAGATGTGGAGGGAGATCGAGGGCGAACATTTGGTGACTCAATCTTATAGGTCAAAGCAACGTGGTAGTGGATCTGATTCTGAATGTGCAAGTACGACCACGTCTATAGGGAATGGAAGTGAGAATGGTGATGATTTATCACAAGCTTCTGATGAGTCTGAAAATCAAAGCTTCAGCAGTTCACAGATTGAGCATGAGGATAATCATAGTGTGATATCTGAACAATCTAGTGACTTGGGAGAAATGGAAAAGGAAAGAGTGAGACAAATTTTTCAAGAATGGATGAAATCTGGTTCCAAGGGTCATTTATCTTATGGTTTCAGAGAACAATGCCTTGGTGAGAACAAACGTGAAAGGGTGAGAATGATCAAAGAATGGGCACAGATGACTAGCCAGCAGAGAATGAATTGTAGATCATCTAGAGATGGTGTTGCTGAAGCTGATTCTCAAATTGAGCAGTCGTGTGATGGCGAAGTAATTAATAGTCCAAAGATTGGTGCACGAAAGATTCGAAGATTATGTGGAAGACAAACTCTCCTTGATCTTCTACAGAAGGCTCAGAATGAAAGAAGCAAGGAACTTCTGAATCTTTCAGGGAAGAGGCCTGTGTCCAATTTTACTCATCGCAATCGCATTCAGGTGACTATCATCTAACACATTTCCAAAGAATTCTTGTGAGCAAATTTGTCTGCTCAATTATGCACTTCTCAGGGTTAGGCTTACATTTTTTATCTAATTACCTTGCCTCTTATTGTTACATGGTTGTCAATTTCGCAATTATGGCCTTTCCTTGTCTGGCTGTAAATTTAATAATCGCAAACAACTGAAGATTCTTTCTAGTTAGAAATTGTATCTATTGCTTAAAGTCATCATTGAGAGCTGCACAAGATAACTAATAAATGGAAATGTTAAATTCCATATCTGATTTGTGGTTAACTCTATGAAGTGTGTTTTAAGTCAAACGAATGGCTAATTTTTCTTACCATTTTGTAGGCACTCCTTAGAGGTAGGTTCTTAAGAAATGACGGAATGGTGCTCGACCGAAAATCGTCTTCGGTGGCTGCAACTGAACTTGGATTGCTGGGACAAAGGCATACAGTTTCTGACCTCAGGTAGTTTAGAGCAATGTCTTTAAGATTACGTGACCCCAACATTTATCTACATTTTATAGATGCTGTTTATCTCTGCTATATTATTGGTCTCTGGAAGCAATTGATAACCACTATCGAATCAGTAATTGATTATGTTTTGGGTCTATTTTCTTACTTCTTGCTGATATGGACATTTGAATGTAATAATCAAACTTCTACGCACAGATGCGATGTGAATGCAGATATTGATTTTATTGCCTAATGGACAATAATTATTATCATTCTTCTATTTCCTTCTTTTTTTCTCTATTGGCAATGAGGACTGGGGGTGTGTAGTTGGGTTCCTTTGTTCCAAACTGTGTTTCATTACTGCAATTGCTAGTTAATTTGGTTGTTCTTTAAAGAAACTGCAACCTTATGGCATGAAACTTTACTCTGATTTTTTAAAATATAATTTTATAAGATTATTTATATCATAGTTAATATCCTGGTGCTTACTGATTCTATGAAAGAAAAATGTGCTTTATGGTGAAAGACTTGTTGAAATCTGTCACAATTCACTTAACCAGCCTCTATAACTTGTGCGTTTATTTGTTGAGCTGTTTATTAAAAGTGAATATGACTTCTGGAGGAGTACTTTTATGTTGATAATAATTTTTTGCTTCTCCAATTTTACTTTCTTTTCTTATTTCCTAATGGCATCATTATATGATTATACAGAGAAGGATTCCTCTCCAGGTTGGACAGTTCTGCTTCCACTTCAGCAGAAAGTGCTGAACCAGATTCCTCTTTCAATAATAAAGGTGAATCAGAGTACAGATGCAGGGAAGTGGAAATAACTGTGACTCAAACATCTTTAGACTCAGATAGTGGGGGCAATGGAGACTGGAATATGCAAGAACTTGAAGAACAAGTAACTGAACCAGAGAATCTTGTTTTTGTCCACGAGGAAAATGAGCAAGAAGTGGTGCTTGGTGAACAGGAAAATGCTAACATTACTGATGAATCATTGATAGTGGTGGACACAAATGACAGTGGATCCCATGAGATTTACCATGAAGATTATGCACTGGGAAGTGTTGCAAGTCATGTTCCAGATGAGGTTGGTCCTGGCACTGACTTGGAGCGGAACGCAAATCAGGAATTTGTTTCACATGATGCTTCAGGTCAAGTTGAAGCTTTTCAAGAATCAGTGATGGAGACTGAAAACAGTGCCTTGCAACAGCTAGATACGGGTGTGTTTGCTGAATGGGATGATGATAGAAGAGGTTCAAGTCAATCATTACCAGGACCATCAGATAACCATGTTGACGAGCAAGATCAGTTTCAAGAACAACATGATTGGCCCACTCATGATTTGCAAGAGGCTATTGACAGTTGGCTCCATATGCCTTCTGAAGAAGGGGGAACATCTGTAGAAAGGCTAGATACATTTTCTTTCCCTGAAGATGATGATGATAATGTTCATGGAACGGAACTCAGGGAACTTCTTAGCCGGTATGCTATCTAATAGTGTCTCAAAATAATATCATACTTTTGATCCTCTCTCTTGGTAAACAGCATATCATTTCTGATGCAGGAGACGTGTATCCAGTCTTCTTCGGAGTGGTTTCCGTGAGAGTCTAAATCAGGTGTTACAGTCTCACGTAGAAAGGCTGGCTCATGCTTCTGATGATTGGGAGCTGGATGATGCATCCTTTCTGGCTTCAGTTGAGCAAAATCAAGAGCAGATTAATGGAAATCAAGGGTTGGTTCCATCTGATGGTGCTGAAATGAATCAATCTGTCCAACCCTCTTCAACTCCTCTTGATGACTCCTATCCAAGTTGGAATGAGAATTTGCAGGATGCAAATTGGCTGCACTACAACTCGAATCAGCAGTTGGAAACAGTAAGCTTAAATATTGTTATTAAATCACTTAATTTAGTTGTATATCCATTTGACAACTTGTTTTTGGCTTATAAGAGTAACCTACAGCTTGTAAATGCTAAGAGAGAGTGTTGCAATTGATATCTATTTTCATGTATCAGTGCAACAACTTTTTATTACAAAGAAAGTTTGAGATATATGCTAAATATTCAGGAATTGATTTGTCAATTTTATGATTAATGGCCTATTTGTTGTGTTTTTTATTGAGGGATATTTACTTGGTATTTGTAGTCTTGGGTTGTCAATGGCCTCAAATTTCTTTTGTATCTACCTAAATAATGTCTTTCATTGCATCCTTCATTTTTCTCATTGAAATCTATCTTTGATTACAATTGTCAGGAATGGGACATCATCAATGAGTTAAGGATTGACATGGCTCGTCTTCAGCTGAGGATGAACGACATGCAAAATATTCTGGAAGCGTGCATGGACATGCAAATAGAGTTGCAGCGTTCAGTTCGTCAAGAGGTTTCCGCAGCTTTAAACCAGTCAATCTTTTCAAAAGGTGATTTTCCATCACCCATAGATTGTGCAAGTCAACATCTTCCTCCTTAGTTTTATATTTTTTTCTGAACCTCTCCTTGACTATGAGATGACAATCTGACATCTTACTCTTATATTAGATACATCTGAAGATAACCAAGTCCATGATGAATCTCAATGGGATCACGTACGTAAAGGAGTTTGCTGCCTGTGTCGGGATAGCAAAATCGATTCCTTGCTCTACAGGTAGGACAAATCAACCAACTCATTTTCCATTCCCAGTTACAGAACAACTTAAGAGGATGTTTGGTTTAATTAAGGGAATGAGAATTGGAATAGGAATGATAATGTTTAGGAATGGTTAAGGGTTTGTTCTTAAAAATTACATTGTTTGTTTATGAATAGGAATGACTACCATTACTATTTGGATTGGTACAAATATTTTGATATGGAATCAAAATCATTTGTTTTTTTTTAAAGATTTTTTGAGTAAAAATTTAATTTTCTTTTTAAAATAATTTTAAATTAGAAAAATAAAAATAATTTTTAAGAGAAAAAAAATGAAAAAAAGAATGAAGGCCGGTATGAAAAAAAGAATGTTCATGGGAACACCTCCTCACCAAACATTAAATTCTATTCCATTGCCATTCCCTTGTTCTGAATGTGCTTATCCAAACGCACCCATAGAATATGATAGCGAAATTCACCTCACTTTCTCAACGAAGTTCTGTTTACTTATGACCACTCTTGCCCTCGATTTTTTTGATAATATTGTTCCTGGTTCATGCAGGTGTGGCCACATGTGCGCGTGTGTCAAATGCGCAGAAAATCTTGTCCGATCCAATGGGAAGTGTCCGATGTGCCGGGCGCCTGCTGTTGAAGCTGTCCGTGCTTATTTCATCCACTAATACAAACCAAACACAGTTTGTGTTGTACACAAGAGAATAGAGTCTAACTATGCTATTTGTTCCTGCAGTATACTACTAGGTAAGCATTGTCTAATAACCTCGCTACAACCAGTGAACTGTGTGTGTATCCAGACAAAGAATTAACTTCGTACGCCTCGATATCTTACATATTTCCTCTTATACTAGTTTGTTTTGCAGAGATGAAGGGACAGTATCACCCTACCTCTTATTTATCTGCATTTATTCCAGATGAAGTGAGGCATCTGGCTTGCCAAGTATTGATAGTGATATATGGTTTTTTTTTGTGAATAAACTTTTTTGAGAAAAAAGGAAATATTTAAAGGAGTTGATCCCATTTGATTTGTTTTTGGACTTGGGATCAATACATGAGATTTTGTGTATTTTCAGATATTATGTACTCCTATTAATTTATTATATACCACAAGAATTTGAAAATTCATTTCAATATTGTTCCTCTAGGTCCCTTTCCATTCTTCAATTCTTTGAGGACGGCTATTAAATCACTAAACTTGCCCCTTAAAATAATTTGAGTAAAATATCCAAATTAATAAAGACCAAAACATCCTTCCTTCCAATGCGTATAAATATATGTTCGGTTAAAAGAATCGAACAAATATGATATTTTCATGATTTGATTAGAACACTTTATACATTCGCTTAAATGAATCGAACAAATCTGATATGTTCAATGAATAAAATACTTGTATTACCATCCGAGATTTCCAGAAACTACATGATTTGCCCAGAATTCATCCACCCAACGAGACCAAAATCGTATCTACTTTTGGTGGTTGGAGACACCATTCCCTCAATACATTACATTAATATAGAGTTTTGATGGAGTTCGAACTGAAGCTGACGAGCTTGTGAAGGCTACTCTAAGGTACATGATCAAGAATCGCTTTCCGACTGGCAATTTTCCTGCTAGTGAGGAGCATAAGATTCAAGATGAGGTGTTACATGGTGTCACGGACCTCCTGAAATCGCCGTCAGCGTGGACTTCTGAAACAAGTTGCGCTTTGTCATGGCATCAATGGCAATGCCTATGCCGGAGCATATAAGGAAGCATCTCAATCACGAGATAATTAAGGAGAATCGGTGCACTTCTTTCCACATTAAGAATTAATTTTAGGACTTTGGTTTCCCTTCATTCTTTTATGGATGAGTTAATTGAATTTGATGGATTTTGGTGTTGATTGCAATCTGCAGATGCTATGATTGTAAATAAAACAAATATTGAATATCATAGTTTGTGCTCATTCTATTCTTTTGTCTAACAAATTGCAAGTGTTCATACATTTTCAAACAATACTTTTCAATTTTGGGATGTGGCTGCTCTTTTCTCTTTCTTGAGCGAGCCATTATCTTTTAGACGCGATTGTTTAAATGCCTGATGAACATGAATGGCATCTTTTATTATAAAGGGATAAAATTGTTTAAATTGGAGTATATTTAGTAATGTGTATATAAATTATGAAAGTATATTTAGTAGATGGGGTATGTTTAGTGATTTTGGGGATGCGAATAGCTGTCCCCCAATTTTTTTATGTGTTAAATGATCGAGACATTAATCAATTTTTGAAATGAATCGTTTAAATCAAATTAATGATAATGATAATGATAATTTTAAAAAAAAATTAAAAAAATTTATCACTATCGCCTAACACAAAATACTTCACATTTTATTACTTATATTGAGACAGTTTTGAGTAAGACAATATCAAGGTTCATCATTTTACATATTTTAATTAGTTATCGCTTTTTTATTAGAGATGTTATCACTTTTTTAAAATGTAAATATCTTCATGGGGCTGATAAGAATCACCTTTTAAATTAAAGGATAATTATCGAAACTCTGGCTCATGCCCGGATTATGACGATATAAATTGAGACTCTGACTCAGGTCAGCAAGTCAACGGGTTTGCAAACAATGTTATGAAAGAATTAACTTTACTTTTCTTATTGATTCTTCCCATTCTTACGCTTACAACTCATTCTTATAAGACTGACCTCCTAAAAATCAGGGAATATATGTAAAATAAATGATAAATCCTAAATAATATACATAAAATAAATAAAAGTAAATATCCTAAATAATATCCTAATAGGGGTACTTACTACTAGGTACATTAAAATTTCTTTATTACTATGAGATACAAACATACAAAAATATTACTACTAACTACAAAAATGTATAGTGATATTTCAATATTACCCTTACAATGTGCTGCATATAAATATTTGTGTGCATCATGAAAATTTGTGTGCAGTAAAAAAAAGTGTGTCCATCAAAAAAAAGTGCATATCCGGCGGAGGTCCGCCGGCCGACCGACGGTCCGACGGTGGTCCGCTGATGAGAGTGAAAATAAGCGTATTTAAGTGTCCAATTTAATACATTTTTTATTAGAATTATTGTTATATATTAGCACAAATGTCCTATATTCGATATATTTGAGAAAAATATGCACTTAAGGTGTTTTATTTTGTTTTAGGTAAAAAAATAATCAAAAGTGCAAAGTTGGAGGAAATGTGCAATTTGTGCAGGAACGTTGAGAAACGCACGTCCAACTTGTGTAATTTTTTTTGTTTGTATGGAGCTCTGAATTGAAAGTGTGATACATGGTTGGAAAGCCACAGAAGAGAGGGTAATTTTAGCGTAAAGAATACCTCAATCGAATTTCAAACGAGAAAATTATGATCAAAGTGGTGACATCGTGCAAGCTGTGCCAAACAGAACGACTGTGCCACATTTTATGACTTGTTATACACACAAATGTTAGAGTTTCTGTGAGTTCTTTATATGGATAGAAAGCCAAGGAAAAGAGGATCGTATGAGCGCAAGAATTACTCAAATCGGAGTTTGGATGTGGAAGTTATGCGCAAAATGGTGAGACTGGGCAATCTTGCTCGACCAATGGAGTCCGTTCGACCAGAAGAAATCAGGTCGAACGGGAGAAGTCTGGTCGAACAAAATGCCAAAAACTTACAGAAGGGTTGTTTGACCAGCGTTCAACCAGGAGGTGTTGCTCGACCAAGAAAGGTCTGGTCGAACAGAATTGCGCTTGTGATATTTTTGGTAATTCTGAGTTTCCTTAGCCAAATTTGACGTATGTCTCAAGTAAAAGCCCATCCAAGATTCATAAGGAGAGCTCACAAGTATAAAAGGGGATGTAGATCACATTATTAGGGAAGATTAGATTGGATTGGAGAGAGGCCACAACAATACTACACCCCACAAGGGTGAATCACCCCCCAACCATCATCCCCATCCTTTCCTCCATCCATCCATCACTTTGAAGATTCGTTTGTGGAATCAAGAGGAAAACCAAGAGGATGATTCAATACGGAGAAGAACGCGATGACGTCCACATCTATGGTTCACTCGTTTCCTAATTTATCTTATATTTTCCAGACTACGGGTAAGATCTATCGAACATCCATGATTGTTCTTCGCAACATCATGGGTGTAGGCACTTGAATTTTATTGTCTATTAAAGGAAAATATGTGACAAATTAATGCAGTAATTATCAATTAATTATTTATTTATTAAGGGATTTAAATAAATAAATTTCTTAAATAAATTAGTGAATAATTGATAATTGGGACAGATCTAGTCAAATTAGCCCAAGCCCACAGAATTAAGTCAAATCAAGGATCAACCAATCAAACTGCATTATACATGGAAAAGTCCAAGCCCGCAAAATCAGGTCAAATCAGCCCTGGACCAATCAAATTGTGAGTTATTTATGGGGCTTCCTCACCCTTTACATATATAAGGAGCCCTCCACCATTCATTCCAAATACACTAAAATATCTGAAGACGCAGACATTTCTGAAGAGATCAAGAATACGAGCAGTGCTCCTTTGAGATCTTCAAGCATTTTCAAGTCAAGAACAGCCTCCGACCCGGCGTTCTTCCAGCCAACAGTCTCAGATCAGAGATCAAGATATCAAGCCCCTCCGATCCGGTGTTCTTCCAGCCAACCACCTCCGATCAGAGATCAAGGTGTCAAGCCCCTCCGATCCAGCATCCTTCCAGCCAACCACCTCCAATCAGAGATCAATGTGTCAAGTCCATCCGATCCGGCGTTCTTCCAGCCAACAGCCTTCGATCAGAGATCAAGGTGTCAAGCCCATACGATCCGGCGTTCTTCCAGCCAACTGCCTCCAATCAAACATCAAGGTATCAAGCCCCTCCGATCCGGTATTCTTCAAGCCAATCGCCTCCGATCAGAGATCAAGGTGTCAAGCCCCTCCGATCTGGCATTCTCTCCAGTCAACATTCAATTCGAACAAAGGCTTAATGCATCCAAATCAATGTCACAAGACTTTACATCCGAGCTCAAACAAGTTTTATCTGAATATCCATCTCAACACACGCTGTCAACACAGTCAGCGCAGTCAACATACAGTCAACACACACTCCAGTCAAAGTCAAGTCAACAAGTCAAAGTCAAGCTAGTTCAAGAGAAGAATCAGAGGATTGATTGGAGATTTGTAACCCGCTTAAATACTCTTTCAAATTAAATCCATCTAAAATTATCTTTGCACTCCAATTTGTATTTATTTTATCATAAATACAAAATTTGTTGTTATAAATTTTGGCACGCCTAGTGGGACTAACTCTGCCTCTTATCTCTTCTCTTCAAAGGCTCAAAGATGCAAAGCATGATTCCTCTCAGGATTGCAATAAGAAGGTCTTCTGCCTTGAAGCCTTCAGAGCTGCAAACACGAGATTCAAAAGAAAAACTCCACTCAAGATTGCAATACGAAGGCCTATCACTTCAAAGCCTACGGAGTTGCAAACTGAAGATGTTGAAATCATTAAAGAAAATAAAGCCTCTTTGGAAACAAGTCCTTCAGTTGAAGTTGCTCACAATAAGCCACTACATAGCGACAAAGATTTTGAAGATAACTCCAGCTGCTCAATGCCAAGCTCACCATCTGCCTCAATTGTAGCTGTAGTAATGACAACAAATGCTATGACTATTGAGGAACAATTCTCAAGTATGATGAAAGCCATTGAAGGACTCAACAAGCACATAGAAGCTCAAGATTTAAAAATCTCCGAACTTATGAAGAAAATAAAGAATACGGAGACAAGCCGTGCAAATGGAAAACAAATTGAGGATGAGCACAAGGAGGAGGACTTCGCGAAACACCATCCATCTGAAGAAAATCCAACTAAGGATAAGATACAAGTTTCAACTGACGAAACGCCTCCTATCAACAAACTAAAAGCCATCGTGATAGAGACGATAAAAGATAAGTTTGAAGGGAGCTCCAAATCTTCTTCAATCTACGCCAAGCCATATACAAAAAGGATTGACAACTTGAGAATACCAGCTGAATACCAACCTCTCAAGTTTCAACAATTCGACGGCAAAGACAATCTAAGACAATATGTGGCGTACTTCGTTGAGACATGCAATAATGCTGGTACCTACGGAGATCATATAGTGAGGCAATTCGTTCGATCTCTAAAAGGAAAAGCCTTCGATTGGTACATCAACTTGGAATTCGACTCCATTGACAATTGGGGGCAAATGAAAAAAGTATTCCTCAATCGCTTCTATAGTGCACGAAGAACTGTTAGCATGATAGAGTTAACAAATACTCGTCAAAGTGATGAAGAATATGTCATCGATTATATCAACAGATGGAGGAGCCTAAGCCTCAATTATAAAGAAAAACTGTCAGAAACTTCAGCTATTGAAATGTGCATTCAAGGTATGAAGTGGAATCTTCACTACATACTCCAAGGAATTCGGCCTAAAACTTTTGAAGAATTGGCTACAAGAGCTCACGACATGGAGTTAAGCCTAATATTAAATGACATTAAATAGCCTTCTATTCAGGACTCTTACGAGTTTGAAGACATGCCTTCTGATGAGCTCATAGAAGAGAAACCTCAAACAAAGACTGCAGTTTCCATAAGGATTCATAGAAATGAAGTGGAAGTAAGAGAAAATTGTGTATCCCAAGATTGGGGGCAATGAAATATTGATAAATCAAAGTCAAAGCTCCCTGACACGAGCAAAAATAGTCCACATTACGCTCCTTCATACGAGCTTAAACTATCTAAAACCCTCAAGTTATGCTCCTTGATATGAGCTAAAACTATCTACAAGCTACGCTCCTTGATATGAGCTTAAACTATCTAAAATCCTTCAAGTCAAAACTCTTTGATACAAGTCTAAACTATCAATATCCACATAAAGCTCCTCGACATGAGCTTAAAACTGTCTACATATTATGCTCCTTGATATGAGCTAAAACTATCTAAAATCCCCACATGTTACACTCCTCGACAGAAGCTTAAAAATGTCTACATTACGCTCCTTGATATGAGCCTAAACTATCCAAAATCTCCACATGTTATGCTCCTTGATATGAGTTAAAACTATCTACACATGATGCTCCTTGATACGAGCTTAAACTATCTACACACAGCGCTCCTCGACATGAGCAAAAACTGTTCACATGAAGCTTCTCGACACGAGCTAAAATTGTCTACATTACGCTCTTTGATATGAGCTAAAACTATCTACATACAAGGCCCCTTGATATGAGTTTAAACTATCTAAAATCTCTCAAGTCAATGCTCCTCGACACGAGTGAAAAATATCCACACAATACTCCTTGATACGAGTTTAAACTATCTACACATCAAATCAAATCTCCTTGTGAAGAGATTAAACTCTCTACACATGATGCTCCTTGATACGAGCCTAAACTATCTAACACAAATCAAATACAAAGCTCCCTAATATGAGCCAAAACTGTCTACATATTACGCTCCTTGACACAAGCTAAAACTGTCTACAAATCAAACTCTCAGCTCCTTGATACGAGCAAAAACCATCCACACAAGGCTCCTTTACATGAGTATAAACTGTCTACAAGTTCAAATTCAAGACACATTGACACGAGTATAAAATGTCAGCAAATTCAAGTCAACGCTCCTTGACGAGTATAAAATGTGTACGGCACCCCCACATCCAAATCAAATTATGTTCCTTTGAACTACGTTATGACTTGATCCTCTTCAAAGAGGTACGTAGACAGCTTAGTACTCTACTAAGTTCAGTCATAATTCAGGCTATTCATATCAAGTTAGTGAGGCAAGCAATAAAATTCAATCATATTGATCAAGAATTGATTATCGCAATTTGTTCACTTCAACACAAGAGCGTCCGTAAACAAAATGTGAGGGGGCATTTGTAGGCACTTGAATTTTATTGCCTATTAAAGGAAAATATATATCAAATTAATGCAGTAATTATCAATTAATTATTTATTTATTAAGGAATTTAAATAAATAAATTCATAAAATAAATTTGTGAATATTGATAATTGGGACAGATCTAGTCAAATAAGCTCAAGCCCGCAGAATTAAGTCAAATCAAGGATCAACCAATCAAACTGCGTTATACATGGAAAATCCCAAGCCCGCAAAATCAGGTCAAATCAGTCCTGGACCAATCAAATTGTGAGTTATTTATGGGGCTTCCTCACCTTTCACATATATAAGGAGCCCTCCTCCATTTATTCCACACACACTAAAACATCTGAAGACGCAGACGCTTCTGAAGAGATCAAGAATACGAGCAGTGCTCCCTTGAGATCTTCAAGCATCTTCAAGTCAAGAACAACCTCCGATCCGGTGTTCTTCCAGCCAACAGCCTCTGATCAGAGATTAAGGTGTCAAGCCCCTCCGATCTGGCATTCTTTCATCCAACCACCTTCGATCAGGGATCAAGGTGTCAAGCCCCTCCGATCCGCGCCTCCGACCAGAGATCAATGTGTCAAGCCCCTTCAATCCATCGTTCTTCCAGCCAACATCCTCCAATCAGAGATTAAGGTGTCAAGCCCCTTCGATACGGGGTTCTTCCAGCCAACCGCCTCCAATCAAAGATTAAAGTGTCAAGCTCCTCCGATCCGGCGTTCTTCCAGTTAATCGCCTCCGATCAGATATCAAGGTGTCAAGCTCCTCCAATTCGGCATTCTCTCTAGTCAACGTTCAATCCGAACAGAGGCTTAACGCCTCCGGATTAACGTCACAAGACTTCACATCCGAGCTCGGAAAAGTTTTATCTGAATATTCAGCTCAACACACGCTGTCAACACAGTCAGCGCAGTCAACATACAGTCAACACATACTCCAGTCAAATTCAAGTCAACAAGTCAAAGTCAAGCCAAATTAGTTCGAGATAAGAATCAGATGATTGATTGGAGATTTGTAACCTGCTTAAATACTCTTTCAAATTAAATCCATCTGAAATTATCTTTGTACTCTAGTTTGTATTTATTTTATCATAAATACAAAATTTATTGTTACAAATTTTGGCATGCCCAGTGGGACCATCTCTGCCTCTTATCTCTTCTCTTCAAAGGCTCAAAGATACAAAGCATGACTCATCTCAGGATTGCAATAAGAAGGTCTTATGCCTTGAAGCCTTCAGAGCTGCAAACATAAGAGATTTAAAAGAAAACTCCACTCAAGATTGCGATACGAAGGCCTATCACTTCAAAGCCTACGGAGTTGCAAACTGAAGATGTTGAAATCATTAAAGAAAATGAAGCCTCTTTGGAAACAAGTCCTTCAGTTGAAGTTGCTCACAATAAGCCACTACATGGCGACAAAGATTTTGAAGATAACTCCAGCTGCTCAATGCCAACCACACCATCCGCCTCAATTGCAGCTGTAGTAATGACAACAAATGCTATGACTATTAAGGAACAATTCTCAAGTATGATGAAAGCCATTGAAGGACTCAACAAGCACATGGAAGCTCAAGATTTAAAAATCTCGTAACTTATGAAGAAAATGGAGAATACGGAGACAAGCCGTGCAAATGGTAAACAAATTGAGGATGAGCACAAGGAGGAGGACTTCGCGAAACACCATATATCTGAAGAAAAGCCAGCTAAGGATAAGATACAAGTTTCAACTGACGGAATGCTTCCTATCAACACACTAAAAGCCATCGTGATAGAGACGATAAAAGATAAGTTTGAAGGGAGCTCCAAATCTTCTTTAAACTACGCCAACCCATATACAAAAAGAATTGACAACTTGAGAATGCCAGCTGAATACCAACCTCCCAAGTTTAAAAATTCGATGGCAAAGGCAATCCAAGATAACATGTGGCGCACTTTGTCGAGACATGCAATGATGCTGGTACCTACGGAGTTCATATAGTGAGGTAATTCGTCCGATCTCTAAAAGAAAATTCCTTTGATTGGTACATCAACTTGGAATCCGACTCCATTGACAGTTGGGGGCAAATGGAAAAAGTATTCCTCAACCGCTTCTATATCACATGAAGAACTATTAGCATAATAGAGCTAACAAATACTCGTAAAAATAATGAATAATATGTCATCGATTACATCAACAGATGGAGGAGCCTAAGTCTCAATTGCAAAGAAAAGTTGTCAGAAACTTCAGCTATTGAAATATGCATTCAAGGTATGAAGTGAAATCTTCACTACATACTCCAAGGAATTCGGCCTAAAACTTTTGAAGAATTGGCTACAAGAGCTCACGACATGGAGTTAAGCCTGACATCAAATGACATCAAATAGCCTTCTATTCAGGACTCTTACGAGTTTGAAGACATGTCATCTGATGAGCTCATGAAAAGGAACCGCAAACAAAGACCAAAAGGATTAATAGAAATAAAGTGAAAGCAAGAGAAAATTGTGCATCTAAAGATTGGGAGCAATGAATATTGATAAATCAAAGTCAAAGCTCCCTGGCACGAGCGAAAACTATCTACATTACGCTCCTTGATACGAGTTAAAACTATCTAAAAGACTCATGTTACGCTCCTTGATATGAGCTAAAACTATCTACAAGCTACGCTTCTTGATATGAGCTTAAACTATCTAAAATTCTTCAAGTCAAAACTCTCTGATACGAGTCTAAACTATCAATATCCACACAAAGCTCCTTGATATGAGCTAAAACCGTCTACATATTACGCTCCTTGATATGAGCTAAAACTATCTAAAATCCCCACATGTTATGCTCCTCGACAGGAGCTTAAAACTGTCTATATTATGCTCCTTGATATGAGCTTAAACTATCCAAAATCTCCACATGTTATGCTCCTTGATATGAGTTAAAACTATCTATACATGATGCTCCTTGATACGAGCTTAAACTATCTACACACAACGCTCCTCGACATGAGCAAATACTGTTCACATGAAGCTCCTCGACATGAGCTAAAATTGTCTGTATTACGCTCCTTGATATGAGCTAAAACTATCTACACACAAGGCCCCTTGATACGAGTTTAAATTATCTAAAATCTCTCAAGTCAATGCTTCTCGACACGAGTGAAAAATATCCACACAATACTCCTTGATACGAGTTTAAACTATCTACACATCAAATCAAATCTACTTGAGAAGAGATTAAACTCTCTACACATGATGCTCCTTGATACGAGCCTAAACTATCTAACACAAATCAAATACAAAGCTCCCTGATATGAGTAAAAACTGTCTACATATTATACTCTTTGACACGAGCTAAAACTGTCTACAAATCAAACTCTCAGCTCCTCGATACGAGCAAAAACCATCCACACAAGGCTCCTTGACATGAGTATAAACTGTCTACAAGTTCAAATTCAAGACTCATTGACACGAGTATAAAATGTTAGCAAATTTAAGTTCAACGCTCCTTGACGCACGAGCCTAAACTGCATGTTACTCCTGACCCCCATGAGTATAAAATGTGCCGAACCAAACTAAATCATGTTCCTTTGAACTATGTTATGACTTGATCATCTTCAAAGAGGTACGTAGGCAGCTTAGTACTCTACTAAGTTCAGTCATAATTCAGGCTATTCATATCAAGTTGGTGAGGCAAGCAATAAAATTCAATCATGTTGATCAAGAATGGATTATCGCAATTTGTTCACTTCAACACAAGGGTGTCCGTAAACAAAATACGAGGGGACATTTGTAGGCACTTGAATTTTATTGTCTATTAAAGAAAAATATGTGACAAATTAATGCAGTAATTATCAATTAATTATTTATTTATTAAGGGATTTAAATAAATAAATTCATAAAATAAATTAGTGAATAATTGATAATTGGGACAGCTCTAGTCAAATAAGCCCAAGCCCGCAGAATTAAGTCAAATCAAGGATCAACCAATCAAACTGCATTGTACATGAAAAAGCCTAAGCCCGCAAAATCAGGTCAAATCAGCCCTGGACCAATCAAATTGTGAGTTATTTATGGGGCTTCCTCACCCTTCACATATATAAGGAGCACTCCTCCATTCATTCCACACACACTAAAACATCTGATTACGCAGACGCTTCTAAAGAGATCAAGAATACTAGCAGTGCTCCCTTGAGATCTTCAAGCATTTTCAAGTCAAGAACAGCCTCCGATCCGGCGTTCTTCCAGCTAACAGCCTCTGATCAGAGATCAAGGGATCAAGCCCCTCCGATCCGGCGTTCTTCCAACCAACCGCCTCCGATTAGAGATCAAGGTGTCAAGCCCCTCCGATCCTACGTTCTTCTAGCAAACCGCCTCTGATCAGAGATCAAGGTGTCAAGCCCCTCTGATTCAGTGTTCTTCCAGCTAACAGCCTCCGATCAGAGATCAAGGTGTCAAGCCCTTCCGATCCGGCATTCTTTCAGTCAACCGTCTCCAATCAAAGATCAAGGTGTCAAGCACCTCTGATTCAACATTCTTTCAGCCAATCACCTCCGATTAGAGATCAAAGTGTCAAGCTCCTCCGATCCGGCATTCTCTCCAGTCAATGTTCAATCCGAACAAAGGCTTAATGCCTCCGGATCAATGTCATAAGACTTTATATCCGAGCTCGGACAAGTTTCATCTGAAGATCCAGCTCAACACACATTGTCAACACAGTCAGCGCAGTCAACATACAGTCAACACACACTCCAATCAAAGTCAAGTCAACAAGTCAAAGTCAAGCCAAATTAGTTCGAGAGAAGAATCAGATGATTGATTGGAGATTTATAACCCGCTTAAATACTCTTTTAAATTAAATCCATCTGAAATTATCTTTGTACTCCAATTTGTATTTATTTTATCATAAATACAAAATTTGTTGTTACAATGGGCTATGTCCTTTTTGGTAGGACTAGGGTTGTGAAGGTTTTTATGAATTAATTGAACTTTTGTGTGTATACTCCATACAACACTACTTGTGGTTTAGTTTATACTCCCTCCGTCCTAAGTTCAACTTCACATTTTCCGTTTTGGTCCGTCCCAAATTCAACTTCACACTTCCATAAAAGAAAAAAGCAACAAACTAATATCCCTCTAACATACTTTAATTTCAAAATTACCATTACCTTTTTAACACACATAACATACTTTATCATTTATTTATTACCCAAAAATACATGCTACCCTCAAAAGTAAGTCAAAAAGTGATTTTTCTTAAACTCCGTATCTACTGTAAACGTGAACTTGAATTTGGTACGGAGGGAGTATATGACTATGCGTTTTTAATCCATATTCAGAGTCATTTTGTGCATCATTAACTATTGAATAGAGTCTGAATGTTCAACTTGGTTATTGATTGAGCGCGTTCACTGCTGAACAGGATTCCATATTATGATTCTAAGTAAGGGGACTCCAAAGTTTCATTAGAACTACCATATATGAATACTTGTTAATTGAATTGAATTCAGGTTAATAAGTAGGATAAAGAGAGTAATTTTATAGTACCTATAAAAGGAGATCATATCGGGTTAGAGTACCAATTGGCCAGAGAAATAATTGATACTGATAGTACCTAGAAAGGGAGTGAAATTATATCTCTTGCTCCAAGGTTATTCACACGTGTTATACGCATATTTACTTATGTCTATAGAGTAGATTTCCATGGTTTAGTGATGCGTCCATATTCCACAAGGTAGAGTCAGACATTGATACACGAACGGGAGATTAATGAGTGAAACTGGATTATCCTAGAGCTACCTATTCTTCATTCTTGAGAAACTTTTGAATACTTCTAGTGTTTATTTTATTTTAATTATTATTTTATATTTTTGTTAGTAGTTTAATAATTCTAAACTTCAAACGTTATTGCCTTTCTTCTTAATTAATTTAGATAATAATTAAATTAATAATACGCCATCCTTAGGGCTCGATATTTAACTTGGTCGCTTGCTTAAGCTGCAACTGATATCCTTAATACTTGGGGATTAATTTTGCGTGCAAAGAAAACGCGTATCAAGTTTTTGACCGGCTGACGGCGACGGCAGTGGGTGGGTGAGGGGTTTAGATTTGTGGTTTAAAAGTGTATGGGTTTAAGGTTATATTTAATATTTTATTTTAATATTTTGTATGTAAGAGTAATTTTTTTAAATCAATGTATCTCACAATAATTATGGGTACAAAGTGTGTACCTATGAGTAATTTTTCCATCATATCTAAATACTGATAAATATAATAAAATTAAAAGTAATATCTAAATCCTCATCATTCCCATCCCCTTCAAGAATATCCTTGTCCTCAAGGATAATTTTGGAGATGCAATCTTTCAATCAACCATAGTCGTCTGGTTCGTCTGGTTTATCGTCTGCTCTAATAAACCATGCTTGCTTGAATTTAGCCTATGTTTGGGCACAAACTTTTCATCATCGCAATTGATGCAAAGTCCTTTTCTCTCTTCTTTTGCAGCCTCAACACTATTCAACTATTTGCACCAGCCGAATTCATAATATCAATATCAGTATAGGGAACTGCATTATAGAAAATCGATGGGTCAGCGTAGAAAATTGATGGAACAACATTAGCATGAATATATCAATGATCCCTCTCAACGATGACCTCTCAACGAGAGTACTAATGATGAGAATCAGCCTTTGGAATTAAAGGATAATTATCAAAACTTTGGCCCTGGCCCGGAGTTACGACGATTTAAACCAAGACTCTGACTCAGGTCAGCAAGTCAACGGGTTTGCAAACAATGTTGCGAAAGAATTAACTTTACTTTTCTTATTGATTCTTCACATTCTTACGCTTACAACTCATTCTTAATAACTAATAAATAAAAGATAAATCCTAAATAATATACGTAAAATAAATAAAAGTAAATATCCTAAATAATATCCTAATATTTATACTGATTAATATAATAAAAATAAAAGTAATATCTAAATTTTCGGGCCACAACACTACAATTATCAATTACTACATACATTAAAATATTATTTCTCTCACCCCACTGCATATTATAATAAAATATTCTTTAACCTCCGCACAAATAGTAGATGTAATAACATTGGTGGAACGAAATGATTATATTTTTGTGAGTAAATGTATTATTATTATATATTTAAAATTATAATCTATTATATATATATATATATATATATATATATATATATATATATATATATATATATATATATATATATAATTATTAAAAAGTTAAATAAAATATTTATATAGTCAAATTGCTAAACATTCCTTTCACGCGTAAAAAAAAAAGATAAGATAAATAAATCAAGTAATGAGATATATGGTCACTCACAAGCCACATTTCCTTGTAGGCAAAAATTTGTATGGCCAGGACATGCCGTGAGCTCATACCCTTTAGTATTAAATTGTATATCCTTTAGTATAAAGATGTGTACCTTTTAAAATAAAATGATGTATCCTTATTAATTAAAATATATACCCTTTAGAATAAAATGATGTACCCTTATACACTTTGTGCACCTGGGGATACAAGAGACCAACTCTTTCTTTATATGTTTACACTTATTTTAGGTGTGGGTAAAATACAATACCCACGCAAAAATATAATGAGTTGGTAAAACTCAAATTTCTTGTAGTTTTACAAATTTTACAATATCTGAAAGACTAAAATATCCTTAACTCAATTGGTGACTCAATTTAAAGTTAAACCAACCCATCGAAAAATTCATAAAAATATATACAATCAAGTCATTTTTTTTACCGAGTTATCAACCGAGTCAAAAGTATTTTTGTATTATAAAAGTTTGTTCATATATTTTAAAGGGTATATACACCCATTTCCTTAAAAAAAGACTAAATATAGTGTGCACCCGGGTGCACACAAAGCTTCGTGTGCACCCACGTACAAATATAAGCAAAAATATATACAATTATGAGTAAAAATGTATACAATTTAATTGTTAATTTTTTTAATAAAAAATTGAGTCTAAAAAAATGTACAATTATTAAAATACATATATACACTATTGAATAAAAAGTTATACACATATGAATGCTTGTTTTTTTAATGAAAAACTTAGTGTGAAAAAAGTATACAATTATTACAAAACACGTATACAAAAGGGAATAACATGTATACAAAATAGAATAAAAAGTTATACAAATATGGGTGCAAGGGTGAACCCGGGTGCACCTAATATATACTAAAAAAAATCCTCTTTATATTTTTAAATAATATTTCATAATCACCATCATAAAAAATACTCCCTCCATCCCAATTTAAATTAGTACATCATTACTGTAGACACAAAGTTTAAAAAATTTTATTTTTTGACCAATTTATTGACTTTTGCAGGATAATGTAGTATTTTTTAATAATAATAAATTAAAAAGTATGTTGTATATGTTAGGTGGGAATGATAAATGTGTAATTAAGATGTAATTTTAGGATTGGAGATTGATGTGATATTTTTTTTTTAGTAATGAAATTTAATCCGTAACAGACGAAAACGAAAAGTGTGAAATTTAAGTTAATACAAGGGAGTAATTATTTTGGAAAAAAAAAGAGATTGTTTTAAAAGAACGTCTTTAAAGATAGAATTGTTATAAACTTATAATATATTCATAATATACATTTTGCAATATATTTTTATGTTGATGAAATAGATTCCATTGTTATAATAAACACTTGTGTGAGATCGTCTCAAATAAGAGTTTATGAGATAAATAAAAAGTGATAATTTTATAAAAGGTGTACTCAATGGTGTAATCAATTAATAAAATGTGATAATGCTATTTCATGAATAATTTATATTATAAATAAAAAAATTGTAATATTTTATAGCAAATTTTATAATAAGAGTGATGACTAATTTAAAAAGTATAAAATTATCTCATGAAGACGGTCACACAACTAGAGCTGTTACACCGAACAAGCCGCTCGAGAGCTCGGCTCGACTCGGCTCGAAAAGCTCGAGCTAGGCTCGGGCTCGTGACTATTCGAGCTCGAGTTCGAGCTCGTCTAAATACTCGGTACGTTTTCGAGCTGAGCTCAACTCGATAAGACTCGATAATAATAATAGTACTCCCTTCGTCCCAACTTCAACTTCACACTTTCCGTTTTGATCCGTCCCAAATTCAACTTCACACTTCCATAAAAGGAAAAATCAACAAACTAATATCCCTCTAACATACTTTAATTTCAAATTTGCCATCACCTTTTTAACACACATAACATACTTTATCATTTATTTATTACCCAAAAATACCATACTACCCTCAAAAGTAAGTCAAAAAGTGACTTTTCTTAAACTCCATATCTACAGTAAACGTGAACTTGAATTTGGGACGGAGGAAGTATTAATATAAATATTATATATTGATAATTATATATATTAATATAATAATTATTAAATATAATATTAAATATATTAATAAAAATCCGGCTCGATTAGGCTCGAAAACTCGTTAAGGCTCGAAAGCTCGACTCGTTCTCCTTAAATGAGTCGAGCCGAGCTCCAGCTCAAGCTCGGATGAGTAATTTTCGAGTCGAGCTCGAGCTTGCTCATAAGCTCGTTATTAAATCGTGCTGAGCTTGAGTATGCACTACTCGAGCTCGCTCGGCTCGTTTTTACATTTTTGTGTAACGGTCGCGGAAGCAAAACCGCTTAAGGGCATTAATTTTTTTCTTTTTATAAAACTTATATTTAAAAATCAACTATATAAAAAATTTATTAAAAAATTTATTATTATTATTGAATTAACTCATAATTTTTTATTTAACTTTATTAAATTTAATCTTCTTTATTTTATTAATTTCAGCATATGATGAGTATTAAATTCTATCATTCATTTATTTATTTTAAAATTAGATATTATGATTATATGAAATGCATGTGATAAAATATTTTTTTATAAAAAGTGATACATAAATAAAGAAAGAGTTGATCTCTTATATCCCAAGGTGCATAAAGTGCGTAAGAGTACAATATTTTGTTCTAAATAATATACACTTTAATTAATATGCGTACAATATTTTGTTTAAAAGAGTATGAACTTTCATTAATTTTTTTAGAAAATAAAAGGTACATGTTATATACTAAAAGTTATGGAGTATCATTTAATATTAAAGGGCATGTGGGTGTATCATGTAGCCGGGACACAATTATATTATTTCATGATCAATTAATAGGATATATAAAAAGTGATAATTTTTTTATGAAAAGTGATGCTTAAAATTTTTCCTATAATATTATATATTATATTGTTTATTTCTAAATTAATATAATATTTATTCCTTTAATTTTAGTTAAAATTAATTTTTTTATTTTTAAATTTTAAAATGTGATAATTTAAATTCTGTCATTCATTTATTTATTTTTGTTTAGATATTACGAATCTATAAAAAGTAATAATATATAATTAATGAAAAATGATGATCGTTTAATTAAATTACTTCATGATCCATTCGTAGGATATCCTACTTCATGATCCATCGTAGGATGAATAAAAAGTGATAATACTAAAAATAATAGCTTGAATTTTTTTTATATAATAAAATATTAAAGAACTTATTGTTATTATGATTAATTCATAATTATTAAAAATTAATTAAGTTTAATTTTCTTTATTTTTTAATCTGATATGTGTTAATTTAAATTTTATCATTCATTTATTTATTTTAAAATTATATATTATAAATGTAACAAAAGGTGATACATAATTAAAGAAATTGACCTTTTAATTAAATTATTTTATAAATAATTTATAGGATAAATAAATATTAAACACTTTTTTTTAGAAAAATGTAATATTTGAACTAGGAAAAGTGATAGAACAATTTATAGGACATTAAGAAGAAATTATAACTGATTTGTGATCATGAGAAAGTGATAACTAATACTCCATATTTATAAATAATTAATATTATAAATAAAAAGTAATGATATTTGTAATAAAAGGTAATTTCAATTAAAGAAAATTTATAACCAACTTTATTCATTAATTAATAATTTATATTAATTTATAAGAATAAAAAGTAATAATATTTTTAATAAGACGTAACAATGGATACAGAAAATGTGATATCTCCATTGAACTAGTATTTTATTAAAGAATATAGCGTCTAATTTGATTTACTTAATTTTTACAAATTATGATTTACTTGTAAATATCTCCATTGAACTAGTATTTTATTAAAGAATATAGTATCTAATTTGATTTACTTAATTTTTACAATTATGATTTACTTTAATTTTTACAGAATATTTATGTTGTATTTTATTGAATTAAAAATTAAGTGATAATTTTCACCTTACAATTATTATTATATTCATTTATGATTTTAAGAGGCAAACACGTGGATGAGATCGTATAAGAATTGATAAAAAATTTATAAAAATAATATCTAATTAATAAATAGAAAAATTATAGTAGTATAAAGTGAATTACTTCATGACTAATTCATAAAATAAAAAAATAAATAAAATTTTAATAAAAGTGATAACAATTAACAATTAATTAAGATTTTCTAATTAAACAAATGTTTATTTTTAAAATGTACACCCTTCACGGAGTAATAGTTACGTGTTAATAAAAAAGTGATAACAACCCTATTGAAGAGTAACAATTAATTAAGATTTTCTAAACAAATGTTTATTTTTAAAATGTACACCCTTCGTCACGGAGTAATAATTATATTTGATTTTTGTACGAGAATTAAGGAATATAATATTTTAATGTATGATAAAGTGAGAAAAATAATATTATAATATAAAGTGAGTAGTATTAGTATTGCATGTGGACTCCATAGAGATATAGATTATTAATTATTTTATCATTTTGTGTGACTCTTATTTACCAAAAAAAATGAAATATGATTATCGAAGTGAGAAATTATTGAGACACCAAAATAATAAATGCATACTCCCTCCATCTCATTCTAATGGTTACATATTTCCTTTTTGGGCGTCTCACCCTAATGGTTACATTTTCCTTTTTAGTATATGGGACCCATACAAATTAATTACTTCTCTCTCCATGGGCCCACACATCACATTAATAAACCTACTCACTTTACATTAAAATATTATTTCTTACACTTAAATACACATTAAAATACTATTCATTAATCCGTGTGCAAAAAGCAAATGTAACCATAAGGACGGGACGAAGGGAATAACTATTATTGTAAGACAAAGGAGTATATCTAAAAATAATAATAATAGATAGTATTTAAATAGTTAAAAATAAAAATTGATGAAAAAAATAATTAAAGAAAAAAAAGTGACGAGATAAAAAATAATAAAAAAATATAAGGGGAGACGAAAACACCATATACCTGGAAAGGTTTGAATAGGGGGTGGGCGGTATGGTATACCGAAGATTTTTGGTCATACCAAATACCGTATCGAAATTTTTGGTATATAAAAAATCATACCGTTACCTTACCTAAACTTTCGGTATACCATAGTTCAGTATATCGATATTTCGGTGTAGGAAAATAGTATACCTTCTACTTATAAATATTTCGATATACCTTATCATACCTAAAATAAAATATCGGTATATACCGTCCTATTAGATAGTTTGTTATGCCATTATGCACCTAAAATTCAATAAATCTAACTAAAAACTGTACTAAAAAAGTGAAAGATAGCTATAAAATAAATTTTAATAAATAACAAATTCATAATAAGAAAAATATACGATAATTCACAAACGACTATATTAAATAAGAGTGAGTCTCATGTAAATCGGGTTTACATGTAAACCCTATTTTTTAAAATTACTCTTTAGTATATAAAAAATTACTCTTTGAAGAGTAATGATTTTTATACAGAAGAGTACTAATTCATGTTTCTAAAAAGTATTTTTCATGTACTAAAAAATAATCGATAAACAATGATTTACAAGAATTTGAAGAGTAATTTTTTTAATTTAGAAGAGTAACAATTTTTGTGCTAAAAAGTAATTTTTTATATACTAAAGAGTAATAGAGTTTATATAATTAAACGTAAACCCGATTTACATAAGTGTTTGTCATTAAATAAATAATACTCAATAGATCTACACAAGAACTATATGAAACTTATATTAAAATTAACACTTTTAAATTTTCATATAGGATAGAACTACATAATTAAAAAAGAAGTACAAGATATCATGAAAGCCAATCAACTTTATCACCCATTTATAATTATGAAATTTACAGTAGTATTTTAAATTTAATCTTTTAATTAAATATTGTATATACATAATTTAATTAAAAATTATAAAATATAAATAATAATTATTATTGCAAATATCATGTAGTATGGTATACCGTATCATATTACCCAAAAATTAAATATTTTACGGTATTTCAGTATATACCAAAATACCGCGGTATTGATAATTTATATACCTTTATCATACCAAAAATTTCAATACGGTATCATATCTTACCAAAAATTTCGGCATACCTAAAATTTCGATAAAATCGATATTTTTCGATATGATAAAGACAGTATACCAAAATTTTTGTATTTTTCCCCAACCCTAGGTTTGAATGCATTGAGCGCTTGGTGATTCAAATTTTAATTAACGGTTTTTTCTTTACTTTTTTTAATTTTAAGGATATGTTTTGTGAGAGAGCGTAATAGCGAAAAGAAAAATAAATAGGGATAAAATTGAAAAGAAATTATTCTCAATTACTCGGTACTTTTAATATATATTATTATGATATTATGATGATATGATAAAAATAATACTCCTTCCGTCTCTTGGTAGTAGTCTCATTTGATTTTGGGCACGTGGATTAAAAAATATTATTATTTAATGTGTAGTGGGTAGTTGTATTAGTGGGTGTTTGGGCCCCATATTTTAATTATATTAGTGGGTGTGGGTGAGTCCCATATATCCAAAAAAGAAAATTAGATCCTTTGGGTGGAACAACCAAAATGGTAAAATGAGACATTTACCTTGGGACGGAAGGAGTAATAGTCATGTGTTTGGCACATTAGGGATTGGTCAGTCAAATCGTGGGTCACAGCAGAAACGCTGATAAATAATACTCCCTCCGTCTCGGACTTATGTTCACCAGCACTATAGATACAGAGTTTAAGAAAAGTTACTTTTTGATCAACTTTATTGATTTTTTAGGGGTATTGTTGTATTTTTAGGTAATAAATAAATTATAAAGTATGTTATGTGTGTAAGGTGAGAGTGATATTTTTAAAATTAAAATAACTTTTGAGGTTGTTGGTTGATGTGAAGTTTCCTTTTTAAGGTGATAAATATAAGTGTGGGACGGAGGGAGTAGGCTTCAATAGAGGAAAATACCCCCAAATTGGATGTTCATGATGAGTGATATATAACATCGTAAAGTAGTACAACTATTTTATTTATAAATTACTCCTTCCGTCCCATAGAGGTTGACACACTTTTCTTTTTGGTTTATCCCACTAAAATTGACATATTTCCTTTTTAATACATGAGACCCACACAAAAATAATTAATCTATTCCCATGGGCCCCATATATCACCTCTAATACAACTACCCACTACACATTAAATATTATTTCTCTCACTTCACTTTACTCCACTTTACATTAAATTATTATACTCATTAATCTCCGTGCCCAAAAAAAATTATATCAACTTCTATGGGACGGAGGGAATATAATATAAATAAAAAGTGACAACATTCTATAGCGAAAGTGATAATATTATCACTTTTTTATCTTACGTGACATGATTTCACTGTTTGAGATATTTTAATTATGTTACTCGATAGAGAGAAATCTATATCACAGTAGATGTGAGAGGATCATAAACAAGACTTCCCTAAAACTATTATTTAGTTTGTGTGACATCAGGATTTTGTTATAGTGAATGTTTACACGTTATCAATATCAAGTCTTTAAGGTGAGATCACAAATAATGTTACTATTCAGTATGGGAGTTACCATTGGAATCTTTGAAACGCAATCAAAATTAAAGCAACTAAAATCAACATACATATACCAACATAACATGAAACAAAACCCTAAACACAAGCAACATAACATAAAAACCTAAACACAGTGCTTACAACTTATTCAAGATCCCATTACAACTTATTCAAGATCCCATTACGACATGCAAAGAGAAAGTAGGGCTACTTAGGAACGTAAGACACGTAATTATTAATAGCCTTAATCCCCTCAGCAATTGCATGATTCCTCAACTCCCCTGGCAGAACCAGCTTGACTGCAGCCTGCACATCCCTCGAAGAGAGGGTCTGTCGCCCTGTGTACTTATTCAGCCGTGCTGCCTCCTCTGCCAGCCTCTCGAACATGTCTGATATCATGTTGTTGATAATCGCCATCGCCTTTGACGAGATCCCCATGTGCGGATGCACCTGCTTCATCACCCTGAACACATACCTTTTGTACCCTTCTCCTCCGCCACCCCTCTTACGCTTCTTCTCCCCACTTGTAACGCTCGCCCTCTCCACCCGCTTCTTCTCCCCACTTGTAGCGCTCGCCCTCTCCACCCGCTTCTCCTTCTTCTCTCTCTTCCTTGGAAGAGGGATGGGGAAGGTCTCGGTCTCTGTGAACGACTGTGTTTCATCGTCGTCATGGTCTGACTGCCGCGGTTGAGGAGCGGTTTCCACTCCTTTGATTTTTCGTTGGGATTTTGTCCTAACTGGAACGGGAACGGTTGAGATCTCCACGTTTTCTTTCTCTTTGCTGGCGGAGGAGGAAACCAGTTCTGTCGTGGCAGAGTTTTCTTTGGTTCCCGGAGGAAATACGATTGCTTCAATGGTTTCCTCCACCACTTTCTTGGCCGTTACCACTGCTTTCACTGCCCTCTTTGCCTCCTTCTTCGGCGCCATTGTGCTCTTTTCGTTAATTTTTCTCAAAATGAAAATTTCTACTGTTATTGATGTTTTTGATAGTATAAAAGTAGGGTGATGGCGGTTCTTTGGATAACCACGTGTTACAAGGTAAAGCCACGCGTCGGATGCTAGTAATTCATTACTGGTACGTGGTTAAAATGTAAAAAGTAAAAAAATTAACTTTTATTCAAATATTCAGCAATTATTAGGTTAAGACTAACACAAAAAATGAAGGTATAGCCATGTGTCGAGTGCGAGTAAGTAGTAACTACGTGGTTAAAAGCTAAAGAAATTTAACTTTTATCCAAGTGTTCAACAGTTATTAGATTAGGACTAACACAAAAATATAATTTCATTTATTTTTGTAAAAATAATGAGAAATTAATAATCGATTAGTACTATTTTATAGATTGAAATATGAAGTCCATATCATATTTTACTAAAAAAATTATATTTATTCAGTTAGAAAATGAAAAGTATATATTGTACAACATTTAGTAATATATATAAGTATGGATGATATTTGGATTGGGTTGGACTTAGATCCATCCACATGAAGAAATTAGCCTACTATCACCCACATAAAGAAAAATTAGCCTACTATCACCCACATAAAGAATTAGCTTGTTTAATGGGTGAATTTGATTTATACTCTTTTAAATATGTAACATAAGAATTTTATGTCAATTTTACCATACAAGCTAATTAAAATTTACCATTACAAAATAAATATATATATATAAATAATAAATACAATGATATTAAAATATTCCAAATATGAATATATTTGTTGATATGTGAGATATTAGTGATATGGATGTGCTTTGCTAGAAATTTAATATAGTTTTTCAAAGTCGGTTGGAAATTTTACTGCAATAAATTTTATTGTAAAATAGTTGAATGAGTTTATAAGAGATAGGTGGAAATTATAAAATATTTTAATGAGTTTATTAGAGATGTAAAATATTTGAACGGAGTTTAAAAAAGATAGGTGGAAATTATAAAATATTTGAACGAGTTTATTAGAGATCATGTGGACATTAACTAGCAATAGAAATTTTTTGGAATTTACAATTATAATCATTGTACTCAAAAGAGAAAAATTTAGAATATACAATTTGTCTTTCATAGAAGAGGAAGAGAGTGTAATAGTGCGAAGATTCAATAAGAAGGAAAAAAGTTGGATTATGCCTTTCACGAAATGACTTAATCTCCATCCAAAAATATGTATAAAAGCAAAAACAAATGTGAACGTGAGCTAATGTGTTTTTAATTTATTTTTTATCAAATAAATATTATCACTTTTTATCAATGTTACGAATAATTTATAAAATAGTTTATTTGAACGGATGTCACTTTTTATTGATCAAATATTTCAATTTATTAACATTGTTGTCACTTTTAATTCATTTCATGAATTGTTCATAAAATAATTTAATTTGACGACAATCACTTTTTATTAATTAAATATTACTTTTTATTAAAAATGTTATTAATTTTTAGAAATAATTACTGATAGGTACACACTTTGTACCCCTAATTACTACTAGATACATTGATTTAAAATAATTATTATTTAATACAAAATATTAAAGTAAAATACCAAATATACCCCTAAACCCATATACCTTTAAAACACTAACCCCAACCTCCACCCACCACCGGACCACCACCGGTCGCCGGAAAATCTGTTCGTCAGAGAAAAAAAAAAAAAAAATTGGTCGCCGGAAAGCTGCCGCGCCGCCGCCGCCGGAGCTCCGGCAGCCGGTCGCCGGAAAAATTGTTCGTCCAAAAAAAAAAAAGAAAAAAAAAACTGGTCGTCGGAAAAACTACCGCCGCCGGAAAAGCTGCCGGACCGCCGCCGCCGGACCACCACATTTTTTTGCTGCACACACTTTTTTTTTCCTGCACACACTTTTTTTGCTGCACACACTTTGCTGCACATGAACTTTTGCTGCACACAATATTTATGTGCAGCACATTAATAGGGGTAATATTGGAATATCACTATATATTTTTGTACCTAGTAGTAATACTTTTGTATGTTTGTATCTCATAGTAATTTAGGGTTTTTTTGTGTACATAGTAGTAATCCTCCCTAATTTTTATCCATCCTATTAATTATTCATAGTTCAATTGATAAGTTATCACTTTTTATTAATTATGTATAATTTTTTATTAAAAATATTGTCACTTTTTTTTTATACATTCTATTAATTATTAATGAAATAATTCAATTATACGATTATCACTTTTTCTTAATCAAATATCATTTTTTATTAAGAATGTTATTGTTATCAATTTTTATCAGTCCTATTAATATTTAATAAAATAGTTTAATTAGTAAGTTATCACTTTTCATTAATAAATATTATTTTTTATTAAAATATTATCACTTTTTTATATATATTCTATTAATTATTAATGTAATAGTTCAATTAGACAAATTTCACTTTTCGTTAATCAGATATCACTTTTTATTAAATGCGTTATTACTTTTTGTACCTTCTATTAATTATTAATAAAATAATTCAATCGGGCTATTATATTTTTTATTAATTAAGTATTACTTTTTATTAAATAAATTATCACTTTTGTATAAAATATTATAGTAATTTTTTATAAATTAATACTATAATTTAAAAATAAAATCAATTTATTTAGAATAAATAAATACAGTTCGAAAATGAAAAAAAGTAAAAAAAAATGTTTTATTTTAAATTTTCCTGCAGGTCGATAGTTTTGAACATGGGTTGCTCGCCCAGCGCCGCATCTTGCAGCCGGTAAGGCAGTTACCAATTCGAAGACTTTTTGCTTTTTTTTCACGTAAACTAAGAGTATTATTATTTAATGTGTAGTGAATAGATGTATTAGTGAGAGTGTGATCTCATATTT
Organism: Pogostemon cablin; assembly: GCA_023678885.1. NCBI lineage: Eukaryota > Viridiplantae > Streptophyta > Magnoliopsida > Lamiales > Lamiaceae > Pogostemon > Pogostemon cablin. The sequence continues at coordinate 11,611,572 of CM042983.1, forward strand.
TAATTGTATTAGTGGGGGTGTGGGTCCCATGTGTGTAAAAAATGAAATTGAACCCTTTGGATGACACGCTCAAAATGAAAAAAGACCCTCTTTGGATTGAATGGAGAGAGTAATAGTAAACAGGTAATAGAGAAGTTCTATTTAAAGGATTCGTCTCACGGAATGAGATCCGTGAGACGATCTCGCACAAGTCTTTGTCATAATTAATATTCCTCCAACACACTTTAATTTTAAATTTATCACTATATTTTTAATACACATGACATGCTTTATCATTTATTTATTATCTAAAAATACCAAATTACCCCCAAAAGTACACGGTCTCACACAAGTGTACCACATAAGAATTGTTAGTTAGAAGAATAAGTGTCACATCTTTCACGGTGAAATTATTTTACATTTTTATAATTAGTTATTATTTTTTTTATTAAAGATATTATCACTTTCTTTTGCATGATTCATGATAAATATTACAGTACTTTTCATTATAAAGATTATCACTACTTATCTTATACGTCCTACCAAAATTATTTGGTGAGATAACTCCATACAAATTTTTGCTAACAATAATTAACAACTAAGAACTGTATTTTTTAATAGTTCTAAAACAGTAACTTAGGAGAATTTGCATTTTAGGATAGTATATTGTCAAATTGCTAATTAGATTAGATGACATAATATCTTAAGTTTCGTAATTAAAAGACAAATTAGATTCAAATGGAAAATTTTGAGTTCAAATGAACGTTTTTTCACTTAGATCCAATAAATGGCTTCTTATACCATATTGTTGTAGGAGTCAAAAGGTTGGAGGGATATGTATAGGTTTGTGGACGGGTGTAGGGATTGGTGAGTTGGATGAATAAAGGGTGATAGAAGGAGTTTTGAAGGAAAGAACAAGGTTTAGAATAAAACACACTTTATTAAATTTTTGGTTGGGTACATCTCAAAATGCTACACCATCCACCTATTTATACTATCCAATGGTGGATTCTCAAGCATTCTAGAGAATTCTATATTAATTTTCATCCTAATAGTCTAGATAATTCATCTATTTAATCACATGTCATATTCTAGATCATTCTTATAATTAATTAATAGATTCCTCCACCTTCTAGTTTATTCTACACAATCTCAAACCTTCTAGCATATCATATATTATTCTTGAAGCTTCTATAACTTCTCTAAATCAAGTTTATTATTTCTAACACCCCCTCTTAAACTTGATTTTGCATTCCAAGCATACTCCGTAATCTTGCGAAATCTTCATACTTGAGCGGCTTTGTAAAGATGTCGGCTACTTGGTCTTGTGATTTGACGTACTCCACTTGAACTTCTTTCTTTGCAATGCATTCTCTGATGTAGTGGAAGCGAGTGTCTATGTGCTTGCTCCGATTATGAAATACCGGATTCTTTGCCAATGCAATCGCTGATTTATTGTTCACACGAATCCTCGTAGGATTCTCTTGTGTCCATTCGAGCTCTCGTAACAAACTCCTAAGCCATATAGCATGGCAAACACTGGATGTGGCGGCTACATACTCGGCTTCACACGTAGATAATGTGACTATTGGTTGCTTCTTCGACATCCAAGTGAAAGCGGTGTCTCCCAAGAAGAACACAAATCCACTTGTACTCTTTCGATCATCATTATCTCCAGCCCAATCACTATCACTATAGCCCACAAGCTTATAGTTATTAGTATTTGAATAAAGTAGGCCATAGTTGAGCGTACCTTTGAGATATCGAAGAATTCTCTTTGCAGCCTTCAAGTGCGTTGTGATTGGATTCTCCATAAATCTACTCACAAGCCCTGTTGCGTAGAGTATATCTGCCTTGTGCAAGTTAAGTACCTTAGGCTTCCAACAAAACTTTTGAAGAGCGTCGGATCTACTTTTTCTCCATCTTCATGCTTGGATAGTTTACTTCCACACTCCACTGGGGTGTTGATTGCCTTGCAATCTTCCATTTTGAACTTCTTGAGGATCTCCTTCATATAACCTTCTTGTGTGATGAAGATTCCTTCCTCAAGCTGCTTAACTTCAACTCCAAGATAATATGCCATGAGCCCAATATCCGTCATCTCAAACTCTTTAGTCATGGCCTTCTTGAACTCCTCAAACATCTTTGTGTTGTTTTCTGTGAATATAAGATCATCCACATATAAGCACACAATTAAGACATCATCACCTTTGATTTTGACGTAGAGGGCATGTTCATGTGGGCACTTGGAGAAACCATTCTCCTCCAAGTACTTGTCAATCCTACTATTCCATGCCCTTGGTGCTTGTTTTAATCCATATAGGGCCTTCTTCAACTTCAACACCTTTTCTTCTTGCCCTTTCACCTCGTAGCCTGGTGGTTGCTTGATGTAGACTTCTTTATCAAGAACACCATTCAAGAAGGCTGACTTCACGTCCATCTGATAGATTTTCCATCTATTTTGGGCTGTAAGAGAAATGATTAGTCTGATAGTTTCTAGTCGGGCGACAGGAGCGAATACCTCGTCATAGTCAATTCCGGCTCTTTGACTATATCCTTTCGCAACAAGTCTTGCTTTGTATCTCTCTACTTTACCCTTGGAGTTCTTCTACCCACTTAACTCCAATGGCCTTGTGATCTTTTGGCAATGTTGCAAGCTCCCACGTATCATTCTTCTCAATAGCCTTAATTTCTTGTCCATTGCATTTCTTCATCTCTTGCTTTGTGTAGCTTCTTCAAAAGTTACTGGCTCGCAATCAGCAAATAAACAAAGTAAGGTGAGATCCTCTAACCTTTCAGTGTCTTCATAGATCTCATCCAAGCTCCTCACTCTTGATGTTCTTCTTTCATTTAAGAAAGATGGTGGCGAGTCTCCAACTTCTCTTGCTGGTGAGGCGGGTGGAGTCACTGTCTCTTCACTTTCACATGCTTGCTCTATTTCCTCTTCATCTTCAAATTGTGGAGTTACAAAGCTGTGATCATTGATGTCGGAACCGAAATCCCAAGCATCTTCCTCGTCGAACTCCACATCTCGACTTATCACGCTTTTCCTTGTGAGGGGATTATATAACTTGTAACTTTTAGAGTTAGAGTCATACCCGATGAATATGTATGGCTCACTCTTGTTGTCGAGCTTTCTTCTTATCTCATCTGCTACGTGAGCATATGCTTTGCTCCTGAATACTCTTAGATGAGTGATTCCAGGCTTTCTCCCACTCCATGCTTCTTGTGGAGTCTTTTCCCATACACTTCGAGTTAGAGAATGATTGGACAGGTACACCGCGCACGCCACTGCTTCTGCCCAAAATTCTTTTGGAAGATTCTTCGTCTTCAACATGCTGCGCGCCATCTCCACTATGGTTCTATTCTTTCTCTCCGCCACACCATTTTGTTGAGGAGATCTTGGAACAGTGAGAGGCCTCTGGATCCCGTTTGCTTCGCAATACGCCATGAACTCATTGGATGTGAATTCACCACCTCGATCGGTTCTCATGGATTTGATTTCTAGCCCGCTCGCCTTTTCAACGACAACTTTAAATTTCTTGAAGGCTTCAAATACTTCTGATTTCTGCTTCAAGAAATACACCCACGTTTTTCTAGAAAAATCATCAATGAAGAGTAAGAAATAATTGTTGTTACCAAGAGAACTCGGCTTGATCGGCCCACAAACATCGGCATGGATTAACTCCAACGGCTTCTTTGCTTGCGAGATTGACTCCTTTGGGAATGGCCTTCTAGCTTGCTTCCCGAGTATACATCCTTCGCATAATTGGTCGGGATGCTTGATGGATGGTAATCCTCTTACCATTTCCTTCCTTGATAACAACTCCAATCCTCCGAAATTTAAGTGCCCAAATCGTAGGTGCCATAACCAAGACTTATCCTTAAAGCAAGCTTTAAGGCATTTTGCCACATCATTTCGAATATTTAGTAGAAACATTCTATTCTTTGACATTGGCACCCTTGCTATCAAATTATTTTTCTTATCTCTTATTGAAAGGTTATAATCCTTCAAGTGAATATCATAACCTTTCTCTAAGAGTTGTCCCAAACTCAAAATATTATTTTTCATGTTGGGCACATAATAAATATTCGAGATAAAATCATGACCTCCATTTTTTAAGCGAATCAAAATTTTTCCTTTTTCTTTCATCGGAATTTTAGATTCATCACCAAATGAGACATTGCCACTTACCGATTCATCCAGCTCCACGAACATGCTCCTTTTGCCACACATGTGGTTGCTCGCTCCCGTATCGAGGTACCAAGTATTATCTTGTCTTTCATTTTCTTTTGTACGCCAAGAGCACACTTGCATTTTCTTCCTTATTGCTCTCAACGAAGTTGGCCTTCTCTTGAACCTTTTGTTTTGCTTTCCAACACTCGGAAGCATAATGCCCAAATCTATCACAATTATAGCATTTTATAGTAGAATTATCGTACCTCGATTTTTGGTTGCTCCTTCCTCGACCAAATGCTTTTCTCTCTCCATGATTTCCATAGCCTCCTCGTCCACGTCCACGACCTCGACCTTGTCCTTGGCCACGACTTTGACCGCTACTTGGGCCTTCGTCTTTCTCCTTTGCACTCACTTGCAATTTTAACAATTGCTCTACCATATCTTGCTTTCTTTTTTGTTTCTCTTCATAAGCTTGTAACGACCCCATTAAGAGATCAATTGTCATCTCCTCCAAATTTTTAGTCTCCTCAATAGTCACCACAATATGCTCAAATTTGGGAGTCAACGAACGTAATATTTTCTCCATTATTCTAACATCCTCCAATTTTTCACCATTTCTTTTCATTTGATTAGAGACCGCCAAAACTCTTGTAAAATAGTCCGAAATAGATTCGGACTCTTTCATATGTAGGGACTCAAATTCACCTCTTAAAGTTTGAAGGCGTACCTTTTTAACTTGATCGGCTCCTTTGCATGACACTTGGAGCTTATCCCATGCTTCCTTGGCGGTAGTTGCACTCGACATTTTCTCAAAATCATCATCTCCCAAAGCTTGGTAGATGAGGAAGAGAGCCTTCTTGTCCCTCTTTCTTGAATCTCTCAACTTATCTTTTAGTTGTTGAGATAGTGTCGCCTCGTCTTCCGGTTGCTCGTATCCTTTCTCTACAATCTCCCAAACATCATGAGCACCTAGGAGTGCCTTCATCTTGATACTCCAATTATCAAAGTTGCTCTTGTTGAGCAACGGGACTTGAAAGGATTGAAGGTTATTGGCCATTTCTCACAGGAGGATCTTATGGCTCGGATACCACTTTGTAGGAGTTAAAAGGTTGGAGAGATATGTATAGGTTTGTGGACGGGTGTAGGGATTGGTGAGTTGGATGAATAAAGGGTGATAGAAGGAGTTTTGAAGGAAAGAACAAGGTTTAGAATAAAACACACTTTATTAAATTTTTGGTTGGGTACATCTCAAAATGCTACACCATCCACCTATTTATACTATCCAATGGTGGATTCTCAAGCATTATAGAGAATTCTATATTAATTTTCATCCTAATAGTCTAGATAATTCATCTATTTAATCACATGTCATATTCTAGATCATTCTTATAATTAATTAATAGATTCCTCCACCTTCTAGTTTATTCTACACAATCTCAAACCTTCTAGCATATCATATATTATTCTTGAAGCTTCTATAACTTCTCTAAATCAAGTTTATTATTTCTAACAATTGTCACTACCTCATCCCTTCTCTAAATCAAGTTTATTATTTCTAACAATTGTCACTACCTCATCTAGGGATGTGCAAAATTAAGTTAAAATCGAAAAATCTAGCCAAATCAAACCAAAATAACAATTTCGGTTCGGTTTTAAATAAATGAATTCAATTTTTATTTTCTTAAATTTCGGTGTTCGATTTCAAATAAAAAAAACCAAAATAACTAAAAACAAAACCGAATTTTATAAATATATATAATTTTTTTTATATTTTATATATAATTAATAAATTACACTTTTATATATAATTAATATATATTACATTTTTATAGTGTCATAACTAATTATAGGGTAATTCTAGGGTGCACCCCCAAATTTATAGCTAAAAAAGTAGTGGGGTAGTTTTTTTGTTTTTTAAAAAATTAATTATTTTTTCTTTCTTAATGGTGGAGATTGAATTGTGTGTTAACCTAATGGTTAAAATTGTCTAGGTGCACTGGTGCACTCGGTGCATCCTAGTTGGACTCCTAATTATAATATTAAAAATATTTTTGTGACATTTTAAATAGAAAGTAATTCTCAAAAAATAAATCATTAATATTAATACATTAATTATACCATTAAAATGATTAATTAATGATAATTTAAATTACAAAAAATTGAGTGAGTCTAGTGTGAATCGGGTTCACGCGTGAACCTTATTGTCGTATATATTGCCCTTTGAAGAGTAATATTTTTTATTTAGAAAAGTAACAATTTATCTCTCTAAAGAATCAATTTTCATGTACTAATTTTTCATGAACAATTTATACTATAAATGAAAAATAATAAAATTTTATAGAGAAAGTGATAATTATTTCAATAAGTGTAAAATGATCTCACGTGAGACAGTCTCACGCAAAACTTACCCATTCATAAATTAGGATTTACAATAATTTAAAGAGTAATTTTTTATTTAAATGAGTACTTATTTATGTCTTTAAAAAGTAATTTTTCATGTACTAAAGTGTAATAATTGAAAGTAGGGTTCACACAAGTGTTTGTCTTTTTGATATTATTAATATTTATACAATATTTATATTATTAATAATGTTTTTTTATATTAGTTAATAAATGTTTAATAATTTCGGTTTAATCAGTTAAAAATCGAACCGAACCAAATATTTCGTTGGTTTATATACGATTTTTTACTAATTTCGATTTGGTTTAGAAAAAAACTAAAAATTTGATTTTCGATATTTGGTTTGGTGACCGACCGTTGCACAGCTATAACCATATCTTCCAAAAAAAACCATGTCATCCTAATTCTTATTTCTTTTTGAATCGGACTTTATTGGTTTAATAATATGATCTTTTGAGAATGTGACATGACATAACATAAGAAGATTATTTATTGCGAATAATACCTTCTAATTGTGAAAATTTAGACATCCTCTAATATTTATAAGCCCCACAACATATTACTGTTTTAAAATTGCACACTCTTTTAAGTTATTATCCTAAAATTGCAATTTTCTCAAAGTTCTATAACCAATAAGTTTAAGAAAAAAATGTTGTTACCCACTTTATGAGTTAAGAAATTTTCTATCCAAATTTAAATAAAAAGACATAAATTTACGGTCTTATTTTAAATTTTGGGCTTGAAAACTAAATCCGTACACATTAAAATTCATTTCATCCTTTCAAAGCTCATTTATTTCATTTCTTTGATTGCTTCTTGATGAAGTTCATTGCTTCATCTAAAAGCTCGCTCGTTGTCTTTTATCTCGAAGCTTATTGTCTTATTTTAAGGCTCTCATGCATTTAGAAGCTTATTCTTAATCTCAAAGTTGGCAAAACTAGTGTACAACCTTCAATTGGTACAACTCCCGATACAACCTCATTCGTTCACCTTCAGTGTGTGTTTTCCTCTTTTATTTTATTTTATTTTTATTTTTTTAAATTGTAGCTGTACATTACTGTTTTTTTTAATTTTAGGGATATAATTACAATTTTACCCTTGTGGTTTAGTGTATAATTTATCCCTAGAGTTTAGGGTATAATTGTAATTTTACCCTTGTGGTTTAGGGAATAATTATTCCACAGGGTTTAGGGTATAATTGTAATTTTATCCTTGTGGTTTAGGGTATAATTTATCCATATGATTTAGGATTTAGGGTATAATTGTAAATTTATTCTTATGGTTTAGGGTATAATTATCCCCTAGGGTTTAGGGTTTAGGGTATAATTGTAATTTTACCTTTATTGTTTAGGGTATAATTTATCTGTAGGGTTTAGGGTATAATTATAATTTCACCCATGTGGTTTAGGATATAATTTATCCATAGGGTTTAGGATTTAGGGTATAATAGTCATTTAAATAAAATAAAATTAAAAATAAAATTAAAAACAATATTAATGAAGGAGTGGAATTGATTAAGAAGGGTGGGGACAAGGTTGTACCAATTCAACTGGTACAACTAGTTGCACCCTAAGTCCCTCTCCTCAAAGTTTATTGCTTCATTTTGAATCTCGTTATTTTATCACGAAACTCTAATCTTGATGCTCAAAGGTACTTAAGTCATTTTATCTACTTTTTTTGGGTAGAAAACTATGCTTTTTTATAATGTAAACGGAAAACAGGATATTTTGTTATTGGGTATTTTTTAAAAATTTCTCATGAATACTATAAAAATACTTTCAAACGATTCTAAATCGATATATTATACATTGCCAATTACCTATTACATTTATACATTTTACACCACATTTGAAATTTCACAAGAAAAACTTTAGTTAGAAGACTGCTTCTAAGATTCATTGCAGAAATATATGCAGTGAGGGTCACCATTTTGTTTTGGTTGGAATAAAAACACAATATTAAGCTACATTCACTCGTACAATTAACACAAACACCTTTATAAACTCGATTTACATAATTTATTATATGAACCTGATATTTTTTCACCCTAAATCCTGTGATCCCTCTTCCAATTCTATTAGACTCTATGTAGTGTTAAGGATTTAAATTAAAGGAAGACTACAAAGCTTATAACGTAAATCCGATTCACATAAGATTAACTCTATAATTAATACATACAGAACACTTAAGTACATATTAATATAAAGTTTCCACTTTTATTTAAAGTTAACACTGAGTCAGTTTTGATTTTATCTATTAATTTACACTCTGCTGACTTGTTTTGGCATTTTCAAATTTCCACACATCAGAGTTGATCTCAGCAATATAGTGTAGGTTTAAAACTTGGTCACCAACGATATGAAATAAAAGGGTCCATCATGTGTTATATACTTATATTAAATGTATGTTTATTTTAATTTTGAGGGTCAGCTAATTTTAAGCTGACCCTATTCATATACTTCCTCCATCCCAAAAAAACTATTGCCACATTTTTTATACAGAAATTTAGGAATATAATATTTTATTGTATAATGGTTGAGATATAATATTTTAATATGTAGTGTGTAGTTGTATTAATAGTATGTGTAGTGTGTGTGGGGATCCACATGAATATATTAATTATTTTTGTGTGGTCTCATATGCTCAAAAATAAAGTATAACAATTTCTGTAGGACAATCCAGAAGTAAAGTGTGTCAATTTTTTTGGGACGGGGGAGTATGAACTAGATTTTAACAGGTTATAAGTAAGAGGAGATCCACCTTTATATTTTATTATTATTAGTTTATTAAAAAATATTTTTCTAACATGATATTAGTACTCTCTCTGTTTGTTTTTACTCGTTTGTACGGTACGAAAATTAAGAGTGTTATAATGTAAGAAAAATAGGGATAAATTGGTAATTTTGAGAGAAAAAATAAATAAAGTTGTTGGGAATTATGAATAATAAAGTGTAAAAAATAAATAAAATAATTGGGATTGATGAATAAAGTCATGTAAAAAGTAATTAAAATGTATAGTGTATTTTTACTATGGAACGAATAAAAATAACGTCACGTAATGTAAAGCGAGTAAAAATAGTGTATTTTATTTGTCTTTGTTCACCCATTACATCCAATATCATTCCCAATGTATTGAACATGATGCGTGAGTATTTTATTTGTCTTTGTTCACCCATTACATACAATATCATTTCCAATGTATTGAACATGATGCCACACTAAATGCATACCTTGACTTCGTTTTCAAATTTCTTTTTTGTTTGAAATAATTTTAGAATTTATAAAATTTATATGTTTCTTATTGGATAAAATGTAAATGATTAATACATAATATATTTCAAATAAATTCATAATTTATTATTTAATATTAATGAAGATAAAATTCTTAAAGCTTTAGTTTTTTTGTTCATTTTAATTTTTAATTTTAATTTAATAAAAGTTTTAATATTAAATATTCAATAATTAATTATTAATACTAAAAGATATTATTAATTTTAGGTTAATTTCTAAAAAAAATGTACCATTTTATTGGAGTTTTCAAATCTATCACGATCTGTTATTTTTGTCAATATAATACACAATCTATTTAATATTTTCAATTCTATCACGATATTTTATTTTTGTCAATTTAATACGCAATCTATTTAATATTTTCAATTCCATCACAATTTTTATTTTTGCAATTTAATACACAATTTATTTTATATTTTCAATTCAATTATTATTATTATTATTATTTATGGTTGTTTTACTACCATGCTGTTGCAAAATGAAACATTATTATTATTATTATACTGGTAATTAAAATTAATTTACATTTTGGATTCAATCTTTTTTATAATAGTACACAATATTATTATTTCGATGTTTGTTTCAATCTTCGTACAATTTTTATTTTTCTTATTAATAAATTAAGGTCTACATATATATAAATTAAAAATAAACGAAATAAGAATTGTGAATTTAATGAGGAATAATAATTAAAAAGTTTAATCTATCATGTCGTATATCATCTTTTGTAAGAAAACAATTTTTAAAACCAATTACTATCACAATACTAGTGCTAAATAATTCATCACTTATCTTACTATATTATTATTATTATTATTATTATTATTATTATTATTATTATTATTATTATTATTATTATTATTATTATTATTATTATTATTATTATTATTATTATTATTATTAATAATAAGAAATTCACAATTAAATATAATCATAATAATAATGGGTAGAATTGAAAATATAAAATAAGTATGATAACAAATTGAAAAATAAAAGTTGTGATATAATTGAAAATATTAAATAGATTATGTATTAAATTAATAAAAATAAAAGGTCGTGATAGAATTGAAAATATTAAACAGATCGTATATTGAATTGAAAAAAATAAAAGAACGTGATAGATTTGAAAACTCCCAAAAAGGTGGTGAATTTTTAAGAATTAACCCTTAATTTTATATAGGATGTATTAAGGGAAAGTAAAAAGACACAGATAAAATTATGATATATATATAGCATAATATTATGCTATGGAACACTTGCATGAGAACATCCTCGTGAGATTGTTTTTACGTTTTTCAAATTTTTTTATTAAAGATATTACCACTTTTCATTAAAAAAGTTATCATTTTTCATTTATATAATAAAATATGAGTTGTTCATAAAATAATTTACTTTAGTGATAGTATCACTTTTTATTAATTCAAGTACAAAATTTTATTATTTTTTTAATACTCCCTCCCTCCCATAGAAGTTGGTATAATTTTTTTGGGCACGGAGAATAAGGAATATAATAATTTAATATAAAGTGGAGTAAAGTGAAGTGAGAGAAATAATATTTAATGTGTAGTGGGTAGTTGTATTAGAGGTGATATGCGGAGCCCGTGAGAATATATTAATTATTTTTTTTGTGGATCCATGTATTAAAAAGGAAATGTGTCAACTTTAGTGGGACAAACCAAAAAGGAAAGTGTGTCAACTTCTATGGGACGGAGGGAGTAATATTTTAATAAAAAATTGATAATCAATTGGTGAAAAGTGATAATGGTGTTACAGTGAACTATTTCATTTCATGAATAAGTATAAGCAAAAAGTAACAATATTTTTAAAAAAGGTGATAATATCTCTAATAAAAAGTGATAACTAATTATAAAATGATATAAAATGGTCTCACCAAAACTCTCTCTATTTAAGGCAAATACTTGTGTAAGAATATTTCATGAAATGTCTTTCGAGATGAATAAAAAGTGATAATCTTTATATTAAAAAGTGATACCTAATTAATAAAATTGATAATGGTCCTGTGAATGATTTCATGAATAATTTATAGTAATAATTTTTTATAAAAAAATATTATTATTAATAAAAAGTAAGAACTAATTAAGATAGTGCAATATGTCTCATCATCTCACACAAGTCTGTCCTTATTTGTAATTAATAATTTTTTTTAAAAAAAAATTAAAAGTATTAGCTAGTTTAAAATTAGAGTTTTATTCATGATAAATAAAAAATAATGAAATTTTATTATATTAAATATTAAAATCTAAAATAAAAATAATAAATTGGGGGTTGATGGGTAGTGGATCTAAAATTTTATTTTGGGGGATTGGGGTTGTGGGGAGGGAGAGTTTGGGGGGGGGGGGGGGGGGGGGGGGGTTTGGGGTAGATTAGGTGGTAGGGGTTAAAATTTAAAAATAAAAAAAATATTTTTAAATTAATTTATTAATTTTATATATTTTTATTAGTATATCTATTACACAACGTAATGTATTCAAATGACACGATTTGGGTGGAAATTTGAAAATTCATCCAAAACAATTAAAAAGGCATCAAATCAAATATTTAATTGAAATTATTAATTTGAAATCTTGAATTTATAAATTTATGAATTTAATAATGAATTAAAAAAAATTGAGGGTGAATTTATAAATCATTCTCAAATATACAAAGGAATCGGTGATACACTAGTGTTGGACATAAATTAATGAAATGGAAATCAATCAATGAAAAATAAGGAATCCAATGCCTTAAAAGAACGTGGTTCAATTTATACTCCTATTTAACACTACAACCTAGAATAGACCTACTAATGTGAAGTCTATATATGTCGACTCTATATAATTGACGGAATTTTCAATTCCACACATGTTATGTCTTCATATTCTTGTCGCTTAAAAATGGTTTTATCCCGTTTTTTGTAAATTACTTAATATTTTATAGTCAAATAATTAAAACTTTACCAAATGTGTTTAACGAATGTTTATGGCTTTGTGTTAAACAAGTACGGCAAATATCTGCTCTTATACGTGTAAAAAGTGATAATATTTTTATTAAAAGTGATAACTAATTGATAAAAATTGAAAATTATTTAAATAGACAATTTCTTTAATAATTTGTAGTATGAATGAAAAATTATTTTCAATAAAGAAAATTGATAATTTCGTTGATAAAAAGTGATAACTATAATTAAGAAAATTTGAAATATTAGAATTAAATAGTATATATAAGGTAAAATATTAAATTGTATGTGTAACGGGTAGACACAATCATACTTATGAGAAACTCTATCGTTAGACCGATCTGACCCATTAATAAAGTACTTATTTGTAGTTAAAGTAATTTAATAATATTAAATTATATTATAATATTTTAAAATCATATTTTAATTCATTATACATCATCATCATACTTTAAAAAATACACTTTAATAACTATTAATCATACTTTATTTATATAATAAACCTGCTTACTTTGTCTACACTTGTATGTTTAGATTTTCTGAATTTGAAAACCAATTTTATATTCCGACCTAAACAAATAGACTTTTTATAACTTAAATAACTCAACGTATTAGCCCACAAAGAAAAACCAACCAAAATATTGAAAATGTAGTATTTGATCATCGTACTCATCTTATATTCTAATGGATTAGTGTATCTTAATTGGAAGAATCTTGCTAGTCAAATTCAAAAGTGGTTGTTCAAGATGTGAATTATATCAATGTTTCAGAATTTGGTATGATTATTAATACGGGTGATTAATTTCTCGTCAAAACTTTTCTTACAATGTTACTTTAGTTAGAAGTGATAGATATATGTATAGGCGTTATTGTATAAATTGGGGTTGGCCCTGATTGTATCTCAATCATTGGTATATATACATGTTGTACATAATTCAATAGTCAATGAATTCAATTTCCATATACTCTTACATGGTATCGTAGCCATGGTTAACAAAGGTCTCTTTACTGCCACTCATTTATGAAAAAATTCCACATGCAAGGCTTGAGGTAAAATTCTCTTACATGTGAGGGGGCGTGTTAGAGTGATTTGATTAAGTATTAAACGATTATCCTCTCTACAAAGTTAAGCTTTTAGATGAGGTGGTCATTTAACGTAACCTAACCTAAACCTTTTTTTTCCATTGCAGCCGCCGTTCTCTCCATGGCATTTGATCCTCCGCCTACATCTAATATTTCTGTCTTTTCTTCGACGTCTACTCCTCTGTTGATATCCTCTATTGATATCTCCTCTTCTTCAGCGGCAGTCACAGGAGTTTATCCCACCACCACCGTCAATACATCGCTACCCCCTTCCCCCTATTCTCCTTTTAATCATCCCTCTCATCTACTCTTTCAGAACATCAGTCTTCACCTCCCATATCATCAATTACTGTCCGCCATACACAACATCCCGCTCTATCTCTCTCACACATCAGATCTCACGTTATTGAGGTTCTTGATTACTCAAATTATCTTCTTTGGCGTGAATTATTTCTGCCAATTCTTCAAGCCTATCAAGTATATTCTCATATTGATGGGACATCCTACCGTCTCCCTTGTCTGATGATTATTCATCTTGGCTTCAAATAGACGCCATGGTCTTGTCGTGGATCCAATCCACAGTTTCGCGTAATATCCTTCACGCTATTATTACTCCCGGTTCTAGCATGACAGCTTTCTCCGCCTGGACTAAGATTGAAGCACTCTTTTGAGATCATGTAGAAAGCCGCATCATACAACTTTGGCAAGAGTTTTATGGTATAAAGAAAGGGGACAACACTATGCAAGAATTTTTGTTGAAATTAAAAGACTTATATGACTGTCGTGTGTCTGTTGGCGACACGGTTTCCTCTCGGGACTTACTTCTACAAATTGTTATGGGTCTCGGACCCTAATATAATATGATCACCTCATCTTTTTGACACAGCAGCCGTCACCATCTTTCAATCAAATGAAATACATGTTTCTTTTGGATGAAGCAAAACTCAACATGAAGAAGGAACCATTGCCGCGACCCTCTAATCAAGCCTTGGTTGCACAGCCTCCTTCCAATCCCAATCACGCAGGCCGTGGCCAAAGAAATTATCATCAGTCTCGTGGTGGAAACCGAGGTCACCACTCCTCAGGTCGAGGTTCCATCCCCTTTCGTCTGCTTAGTGCTGCTGGGATATTAGGATCTCCACCAACAGCCAACTACAATACATCTCAGCCCAGCATTACTAATATCTCGTGATGTGTTATCGTTGCCGCGGATTTGGGCATACTGTCCGCATGTGTCCTTCCATTCTTAAGGACGATAGTTCCACTCCTCAAGCCTTCTTGGCATTTCCAGCAACTGATCATTCTGCGCCATCTTGGATTTTTGACACTGGCGCTTCCGCGCATATGACCAATGACAATGGTATTCTTCTTACATCTCTTACTTCTATTGATTCTTCTGGAATATGTGTTGGTAATGGTAATGTAATTCCTATACGTTGTTCTGGTCCATCTGTACTTCGCACACCCTCACGTAATTTTCATCTTCTAAATGTCTTGTGTTCTTTCCAACTAACTCATAATCTCTTATCTGTTCGTCAGTTTACGCGTGATACTAATTGTCTAATTGAGTTTTCTCCATTTGGTTTCTATGTTAAGGATCTGTGCACTAAAGCTCCTCTTCTCAAATCCAGTGGCTCTTCCGGCCCCTACACCTACCCTGCATCCACTACCAAATTGCCTCCTGCTACTGCTCTTGCAGCCTCTGTTTCCTACACCTTATGGCATCGTCGTTTAGGCCATACTAGTTTTGCTATTTTATCTATTTTGTCAAAATAAAATTTCATTCCTTGTTCTAGATTAGAGTCTAAGGCTCCATGTATATGCCATGCATGTCAATTAGGCAAACATGTACGCCTCCCATTTTCTCATTCTCTGTCAAAAATACTCATCCTTTCCAGTTGGTGCATTTTGATGTTTATTTATCGACATGCTTCGCACACAGTCTTTCTCTTACTTTATGTTAATGATATTATTCTCACTGCTTCCTTCTCCGCTCTCTTGCAGTCTCTCCTCACTCTTTTGAAACAGGAATTTTCCATATCGGACTTGGGCACACTTAAATACTTTCTTGGCATCTCTGTGCAGCGTACTCCTGACGGTTTATTTCTATCACAAGGAAAATATCTTCGCCAAGTATTATAAAAGTGCAACATGCAAGACGTCAATCCATCTTCTAGTCCTATTGATTCCAAGTCCAAGTTATCCATCAATGATGTTGATCCTTTACCCGATCCTACACTTTATCGGAGCATCGTTGGAGTACTTCAGTATCTCATATTTACCACATCTGAGATTACTTTTTTCGTTCAGCAGGTCTATTTGTTTATGCATGTTCCTAGGACTTCTCATTTTCAGGCAGTTAAACGTATCCTACGTTATTTGAAGGGGACTCTCGACCATGTCCTGTTTCTTCGCCCTGATCCCCCTGATAATCTGACAGTCTATTCTGATGCTGATTGGGCCAGCTGTCTGGATACTCATCGGTGATGAGTGTAGAAATTGCTAGAAAATAGGGTCCATTTTAATCTAGTTTTTATATAATTAAGGTTGCTTTTATTAATTAATTTCTTTAATTCTTTAATTTTTTTGGAGAGGAATCTTTTGTTGAAATTTACAGGATTTATGCATAAAATAAGCTTCTACATTCAATTATGAATACGTGAGAAAAAACGGAGATCAATTCAAAGTTAAAACGAGCAAATACGGGCTAAAACAGAAAAGACGCGCAAGCTGAAAATTTCAGCTAATTAAAGTTGCGGCCCATATGTTTTTGCAGCCCATTTTTCAAGCCCAATGCCACACATTAATTTACTTGATATGGGCTTAATTTAATATCAAGTGGTAGGCCATCTTTTGGTTGATAAATGATGAGGCCCAACCAATCAATTAGTGAAGAGCCCAAATGTTAAATTAATTGATTAATAGCCAATTGCCATACAACAACAAGTCTCCCTCAAGGCTGGACCCACTCAATATATGGCAAGAATTTAAGGGAGAAAAACATGATTCACTACAAGAAACTGTCAGATTATCGACGAAAAATTTCCGTCGGTAATACATGAAAAAATCATCGGTAATGATTTTATCGACGGATTACCGACGGAAATTGATCAGTTGCTAAAACCAGGTTGGTAATTCATTATCGACAGAAATTTAAATCCGTCAGTAATTATCGATGGATTATGAACGTCGGTAAATAGAATTTTCCGTCGATAATCATATAAATAAAATTCGTCGAAAGCCAAAAATAGCGACGGAATTCCCGACGAAAATATTCCGTCGCTAATTACCTACGGAAAAATCCATCGGTAAATATAAAATATGGTGGCATATAATACTTATATTAGCGACGGATTTACCGATGGAATAAGTTACTGACGGAAAAATCCGTCAGTAAAATGCTGAAAGTGAAATTTAACGACGAATTTTTCTGTCGCTAAAGTATTTTTATATTTTGTAATATATATTTTTAAATTAATATTAATACCTAATAAATAAACAAAAAATTGTCATTAAATAAACCTTCAAAATACAACCTATAAAAATCTCCAGAATTTCAAATAAAGACCCATATCCATCACAAAATATCAAATCCTACTAAATCCTTAATACATAATATCTAATTACATTAAACATTGAGTAGATTGGCTACTTGTACTTCCTTCGCCCAAATTTCCAATATGATTCCCCAGCTTCGCCAAATTTTTGCTTCATTAGGGCTCCATTGCGCAAATCTGAAGCATTGATCTAGCAAAAACAGATGGAGTAGATAGATTATATTGTATCCATTGATCTGTGCATGTAACTTCAACATGTATTAAGATTTATGAGCAGATGTCAGACTAATTGCCAGAATATATTTAACAACACAATATTCTTTTTTTTTTTTAAAAAAGAGGGAACAATAGTAACACTCTGATTTCAGAAGTTGGAAGAGATCCATAAATGGGCACAGGGTGTTTCTTCACATTCTAATCAAAAGATTCATATGCATGTTATATCCTAAGATGGTTTAAAGGCATTAGCTCCTGAAAGGAAAAATGTTAAAAGCTAAGAAATTTTTTTTACATAAGCTAAAACTATGTCCAATAAACCATACCTCAATAATCTAAAATCCTTGATCTCTGGAACAAGCATATATTGCAGCAGATTTCCCAGACTGCAATATAAAGAAAGTAATGTCAATCGCCAACAACTTTACAGTTTCTTTTCATCGAACTAGTATAAAGTATGAAGAAGACTCGAAGCTGCTTTATGCATTTCTCATTAATTTAATGAAAGAAAGAAGAAACTAAGATTAAAAGGAGCATTTTCATGAATCCAAAATGAATGGCCTAAAGCTAGTAGTGAATGATGTCAAACCCAAATAATGGTAGTTTGTAACAAATTATTATGAATAAAATTAGTTCTGAACTACTTATTCCACTATCCATGAAATGGGTAAAACATCATCTCACCAGGTCTCATAAAACAACATTACGTATAAGTTCTCCTTTACATATTAGAGGTATTCAGATGTAAACTTTTGTAAAGAGAAAAAGGAAGGCGAAGTATGCATTACATAACAACATTAAGGTGTGTATTATTTCTAAATCTAATAAGTAATCTTATAAGAACAACCAATTTGATAATTAGAACATAACAAGATGTTTGTGAATAATATATAGACACCATCATAATGGAAGGTGGGAAATAAGAATAGAACAACATTTTGGAAGGAGTATCTCTACATTGGCACTTACAGTAACTTGTCTTCTCATCTGCATCAATCAAGAAAGCATGTTCCGTGATTTCATAGCACCTTCTTTTACAGGTATGCAGGAGTAGGCTCGTGCGTATGATATAGAAGCAATAGAATACAGATGAATCAATGCAGTTGCCAACTTTGACTTGAATAACTAAATCAGATGGTTGAAGCCGGGAATGAACACTCCTATTCCTGCTCAAGAAACAAAACACAGTTCAAATTTGGCACCTCTGTCACCCCCTTACTAGAAAGAGATGAATCTGTTTCAGATATATGGATCAATCATTAAATTATCCGACCTTTCAGCCCTATACTAACTATACATCAATCATTTCACCAAAATAAGTAAAGCATTCTCCACTCAATATTCCAAATATTCTAAACAAAAAACAATACTCATAATCACAAGTTCTTTGTTCCTTTATTCCACTGGAATTCATGGTATCTTCGTCACAAATCAAATCATCCTAATGCTTACTTTAGCAACACTGCATCCATATTTGGCTGGGGACTAACCCAAAACATACCAGAAACATACACAGATACAGATATGGTCACAAGAAGCACCAGAAATAATGCATTCCCAATCTTTCTCATTTGAAATCTATATCTCATCAAATCGCCAAAATCAGTTAAACATAAAATATTTAAGCAACTCTACAGGAAAGAGGTTAATTTACCACCAACTAAAATCAGACGACAATTTTCAATTTTCATTGGAATTGCACTACACTAATCAAATAAACATGAATAATCATAATTTGGAAACGGCTTCAAATCCATATTCAATGAAAGATATAATTAATGCACAAGGAGCAACATAACGGTACTCTAAGCCCTAGTTTAAAGTCTATTTCAGAATTTGTCAACGGCTTCATTGCTGAAACCTCTATTTGAAAATTTCTTTACGAACACACCAGCACAATGTTTTTGGATAAATTGAGATATATATTACCTTTCAGGTATATCAATAAGAATTAAGCTCAATGATTCTCGATTCTCCACTCAATAAGTATCGAACCCTTCCGCCTCTGCAATGGAGATGGTAACAATCAGAATCGATGAGATGGTAACAAATTAGAATCGATCTCTCAATTACTCACTCGACTGTTCTTCTTCCTCTCACTCGTCAGAGGCGGCGGTGACTGGGGACGTGCGACAGGCAGAAGAGGCTGCATTCTCCATAAGTGGCACAGAGGCGGTGCTGAAATTGCCATTGGAGATGGTTTGGCGGTCGCAGAGGGAGATAGGGCACAACGGAATGGGAGAGGAGTGAAATTGTTGGCTAGGGTTGTGTTACCGAGAGAGAGGAGTGCTTTTGGGGATTTTAGAGTATGCCTTGTACTCCCTCCGTCCCGGAAGTATTGACACATTTTTTTTGGGCACGGAGATTAAGGAGTATAATAATTTAATATAAAGTGAAGTGAGAGAAATAATATTTAATGTGTAGTGGGTAGTTGTATTAGTGGTGAGTGTGATGGGTGTGTGGGTTCATGTAAATAAATAAATTGTTTTTGTGTGGGTCCCATGTTCTTAAAAAGGAAATATGTCAATTTCTGTGGGATAACCCAAAAAGGAAAGTGTGTCAATATCTTTGGACGGAGGGAGTATCTGTTTACAATTAATTGAGAATTTCTTAATAAAAATTTTACAAATTTACGACGAATTAATCCGTCAGTAAATTAAAGACGGAAATCGTTTTTTAAAAATAAAATCTATATATTTGTCGATGGATTAAATTCGTCGGTAAATTAAAGACATAAATTATTTTATTTTAAAATAAAATTTTATATCTTTACCGACGAACTTAATCTGTCGGTAAATTAAAGACATAAATTATTTTTTTTTAAATAATATTTTATATATTTACCGACGGATTAAATTCGTCAGTAAATTAAAGACATAAATTATTTTATTTTAAAATAAAATTTTGTATCTTTACCGACGAACTTAATCCGTCGATAAATTAAAGACATAAATTATTTTATTTTAAAATAAAAATTTATATCTTTACCGACGAACTTAATCCGTCGGTAAATTAAAGACATAAATTATTTTATTTTTAAATAATATTTTATATATTTACCGACGGATTAAATCTATCGGTAAATTAAAGACATAAATTATTTTATTTTAAAATAAAATTTTATATCTTTACTGACTAACTTAATCCGTCGATAAATTAAAGACATAAATTAATTTATTTTTAAATAATATTTTATATATTTACCGACGGATTAAATTCATCGGTAAATTAAAGACTGAAATTATTTTATTTTTAAATAATTTTTTTACATTTAGCGACGGAAACTTATCGTCGGTAATTTCCCGGGATGTAATCCCTCTAAAATAACAACGGAAATAGTGATGGAAATAATTCCTTCGATAGTCGCAAAAATCGTCGGAAATTTCTTTTGATAATTTTTTAAAATAAATCATATTAAATTAATAAAACGTCGGTAATTCATCGGTAAACCATCGATAATTACCGATGGATATTTTCCATCGATAAATCCATCTGTAATCCGACAGTTTCTTGTAGTGATTGGAGCCGCATTCTGTTCTCCCAACTTGCAGCGAATCAGAGTCCCACTTCTCCATTGTTTCAATTTTACTTCCCAAATTCATTTCTAATTCATTACACCATTTTAGTTATTTAATTTTTTCCATCCTCTCCAAATGATCAAGGAAGCCCTAGTGAAGAAATTCAAGGGAATCAATTATTTTATTTTGTAATTTTCTTTGGGTTTAATCATGGGATTTTGTAGGACAATTTATTTTGTTTTGCTTGATACTATTTTAGGCTAATTTCCTTTGTGAGATTAGCTCCATGATTGGTGTTGGATAATTTAGTTTTTATACAATTGGATTTTAATCTTAATTGGGCATTTATGTTATTCTATCATTGATGTTAATTGATTGATATATATGATTGATTTGTGTGATTAATTGTCATGGACATGTGATTAGATTGAAAAATCAATTATGTGTTTAGGATAGTCCATTGAATTATTTCATCATACACTTCATGTGCATTAATTTAGAATAAAATATAGATATCCTTCTAGATTTAGAACCCTTTGATAGAACATTGATTAGCTTAATCGAGAGATTGATTGATTAGATGAGGGGACTCAAACCATTAGTGAATTCATAATACCTTAAAAGGGAATATTGCCTATGATTTAGTACCTCATTAGGGAACTCGTGGAGTAATTAGTACCTAGTGGGAGGTGTTTACTTTGGTCTCGATCCTATGTGCTTTTGGGAGCCCTATTGAGGGCCTACATCCTATACATCTCGAGAGAGAGTTTAGATAGAATTAAAGATCGCTCCTATGCCATGTCCATGAGATATTAAAATTAATTGCATAATTACTACTTTATTATCTATGCCATGATTGTTGTTAATCTCATCCTTACATCTTTTGAAACCCATTTATCTTTGCATTTATTTTATTCTTATTTCTTGCATTAGTTTAATTGCATTTATTTGCAAGCTATCCATCCTATTCCATCGTCCTTATAAAATCATGATAAACTTGAGATCGTTTAAACTCTAGCACGTTCCTTCCTTGGGTTCGATAAATTCTTTAATTGGTCATCCCGACTATACACGACCAATCAAATAGCGCCGTTGCTGGGGAGGTAACAGTCGCTAGTAGTTTGACGAAGGATTATTTAGAGTGGTCTTAATAAGGACATTTTTTGTTTTTGCATCTTATTTTTGCTTTAGAAAATTTTGTTCTAATTTATCTTTCTTTTATAGGTGCATACCTTGAGAAGGAAGAAAAAGGTGAACAAACCCAAAAATATGAGCTACATGGAGAATATTCAAAGCATGGTGAATGCAAATGCTCTTTCTAGTGGGGAAGCTCAAGTAGATATAAGGATAGCTCAAGGGTTCAAGTTCCCAATTTAAAATTTCTTCAACAAGTTTATGGGAATCTTTTTGCTCCTCTACAATAAGTTTATCCTCAAGTGCTTCATAATGTATACCCTCAAGTTACTCAAGGCATGATCAATATGACTATTAGAGATCATTTTCAACCGAAAGAGGTTCAACAAATTATGGCTCCTCCGATCACCGCCAATGATTTTGAGTTGAAGGCGAGTTTGATTCGAATGGTTCAATCAAGCCGATTTGGTGGAGATCCAACTGAAATCCAAATGACCACCTTGCCCACTTCATGGAGATAGCGAATACTATTAAAATAAATGGGGTGAGTGAAAATTACATTAATATGCGACTCTTTCCTTTTTCTTTAAAGGATAGAGCACATGCTTGGCTTGGAACGATCACTCTGGAGACATGCAATACTTGGAAGGATCTTGCTCAACGTTTCCTCAACAAATACTTTCCACCTTTAAAGATGCTACAATTACAAAGTCTCATTACTCAATTTAAGCAATTGCCTCATGAGATCTTTCATGAGTCGTGGGAGAGGTTTAAGGAGATGTTGAGGAAGTGTCCTCATCATGGTTTTTTGGAGGAGCAACAAGTAAGATTCTTATATCAAGGCTTGAACGAAAGAGATCGGTTATTCATTGATACGTCATCCGGTGGGTCAGTTTTTGGCATCACTGCTCAAAGAGCAATAAGAATGCTTGAAGAAATTGCCATGAATACCTCCCAATGGCTTATGGAGAGCATAGAAGGGATCTATGATTTGGATAATGTAACTAAGTGTGATGTAGTTTTTCACCCGACATTCAATCCGGGGGAAAAAGTACTAAATGATGAGAGAAAATCATCCTTGGAGGATTTATTGCATAAGTGTATTGAGGATAACGAGGCTAGGGTGAAAGCATGTGAAGAGAGAGTTGAAAAAATCGAGTTGTTAGTTCTTGATGTGAAGAGTTCTATGGAGGTGAGGATGGAATCTATAGAGCACCATTTAGGCCAAATCTCAACCACATTGAAAAATATACAAAGAGAAATCAGTAAATCTTCTACATCAGAGACTAAGGATCAATGTATGGCTCTCTACTCTCAGGGTGAGGAAAGAATGGTTGAAGAAGGGTTGGAGGCTTGTAAGGTGGTTGATAAAGAAGAGGTTAGAAAATAGCATAGTTTGGGGGTCGATAAAGCTATGAAGGAGAAGAGAGAAAGATTTCCTAAATGGGTGAAAGCAAAAGAGTTGAAAGAAGAGTTAAATGAGGAATTCGATAGATTTGTTGAGTCTCTTGAGATGATGCTTAAGAAAGAAAAATTCCGAGATCAAGAAGAGATTCATGCACTTAAGATGGAAGAAAAGAAACCTTCGAAGATTAAGATCTTTGATTTTACTCCACATCAACAAAAAATTTCTCATTCTCTTGAACTTTCAAATTCTCTTAGGAATCTTTATAATTTTGTTGATAAAAATTTGTTTGTTGATAATTATAGGACAAAGATTGCAAGAGAGCATCAACATTCATCATTGAAGAGCATATCTTTGCCCGAATTCTTTTCCGGAGATGTGGTTGAAATTCAAAATTCATGGGGGGCCCGATGGAAAAAGTGGAATAAGTGGAAAGGCCCATTCCTTGTGAAGAATATTTTCGGAAAAGAATTGCTTGAGTTATTCAGCAAGAAAGGAGATCTCGTAGTGGTTGAGCGAGAAAGAACAAGACACTATTTCAAGAAGAAGCCTATGAAAGTGCTTAAAGATTATTCAAGACTGATGAGAGTGAAAATAAGCGTGTTTTAGTGTCCAATCTAACACCTTTTTGATGAGAATTGTTGTTATATATTAGCACAAGTGTCTTATATTTGTTATATGTGAGAAAAGGTACGTTTGAGGTATTTTATTATGTTTTAGGTGGAAAAATGATCAAAAGTGCAAAGTTGGAGAAAAGGTGCAACTTGTGCAAGAATGCTGAAAAATGCACGTCCAACTTTTATAATTTTTCTGTATTCATTTGGAGCACTGAATTGAAAGTGTGATATATGGTTGGAAAGCCACAGAAGAGATGATCGTTTTGGCGTAAGGAACACCTCAATCGGAATCCATATGAGAAAGTTATGATCAAAATGGTGGCATCGCGCAAGCTCACTACACCAAAAAAGCAATAAGACAACAGAAAATATACAACATAGATCAGAAATATGTGTTTTCGTATATCTTATATGTGTAGTCTTAAATATATATGTTGTCTTAAATTTTTTGTCACGCACAAGGACAATACATATTATTTGGTGTTGTCTTATTGTGTTGTTGTATGTACTACATTTCAAATGAATTCACTATAAGACAACATATGTGATACCATATGTTGACGTAAATCTTTTTCACGCACAAAGACAACATATATTCATGTATGTTGTCTTAAATTGTCTTAATATTTTATTTTAAAAATACATATACTCCCTCCGTCCCGGGTATTTTTACCCGTTTGTACGGGCACGGAGATTAAGACGTTTTATTTTTTTAATATATAATGTAAGAGAAAGTAGGGATAAATTAGTAATTTAAAAAAAAGAGGTGAATAAAGTTATTGGCAATGATGAATAAAGTGTAAAAAAGTAATTAAAGTTGTTGGGATTGTAAAAAGTAGGTAATAAAATATTATGTATTTTTGCCAAAAATGGAATGAGTAAAAATACGTGGGACACCCCAAAATGGAAAGTGGGTAAAAATACGTGGGACGGAGGGAGTATAATTTTTTAAGTATATTTTAAATATAAAAATTATAGTGATATAAATAGGAGACTTAAAAATATTTACTTTCCTCCTTCTGCCCTAATCGTGACACAGCGCCGCGTCGCCCCCTCGCCGCGTTCACCGTCGCAGCGTCGCCACCTCCGCCGCGTTCGACCGTCGCCACCTCCACCGCGTTCGATCGTCGCCGTTCCCCGCCGCATCGCCACCTCCGCCGCGTTCGCCCGCAGCCACTCCCCACCGCGTCGGCCGTCACCGCTGCTCGCCGCGTCGCCCGTTGCCGTTCCCCGCAGCGTCGCTCGTCGCGTCGCCCTTCCCCTTGCTATTTGCCCGTCCACGTTGCATGCCGCGTCGCCCGCTGAGTCGCCCGCCTGCCGCCGATGAATCCATTGTCAACGTTTTAGAGGCGTAGGCAGTTTTCTTCTTCAGAGATGTAAGCATCCAAATTGCAGTAAATGGTTGAGAAATTGGCTCCTGAAAAACGCCATAGCTACATTCACAATGTTGTCTTTTAGGGCAGAAGGTGTTCGATTGGGATCAAACCCTTCCACCAAATGTTCCAAAGAAGTTATTTCACTGCAAGATTGACTCCAAGCATGTTGAAGTTGGGATCAAAGGGAACCCACCCTACCTGAATGTCAGTATTTCTGTTCTTTTTTGGCACATATTCTTGCTTGGGATATACTCCATTAGCTATGTGTTGATTTGTTAATTATTGGTTTATAAAGTCTTCTTCTTTGCTGAATTACAGCATGATCTTACCCACCCATTGAAGACAGATTGTTCATTTTGGACTCTGGGTATGTTCTTATGACTAATTCTTTTCTACCATGAGAATAAATCCTTTCAACTTTCTCTGAAATAGAAAATTCAGGAGACCAATCAAATGTATGAAGTTATGACTTAGAATAATCACTGTCCTTAAAGAAATTATGGACATTTTGAGAAGCATTACCTCTTCATTATAGCTCTGTGAGCCATCTGCTTGGACTAAGGTCTTGGTGTTTGATTATGTCTGGTTACCCTGTAAAGATTGTTACAGAAATGGAGTATGTATTTTGGTGATGGTTGTGGGATTGAAAAATGTGTTGAGAATGAAATGTGTTTTAATGTTTGTTAGGAGACAATATATTCTTGTGAACCAGTTTTTAGTGTAGCTGTCTCTTTGATGCTGCTAATGAATCTTTAGGGTTTTGGTCATTGTTGTTTTATTTTAGATAGTGGGGCTCAAAATAATTTTATTTTAGGAGGCATTTTATTTCTTATAGTTGTGCTCTTCTGTTATACAATCCTGGAATATGAGGAATAAAAATCATATCAAGAATAAATACATAATCTCTCTCGGGACCTATGTATTTTTACATAAATACCAAATTTATCTGCAGTTCAATCCTGGCATATGAGGAATAAAAATCATATCAAGAATAAATACATAATATCTCTCGGGACCTATGTATTTTTACATAAATACCAAATTTATCTGCAGTTCAATCCTGGCATATGAGGAATAAAAATCATATCAAGAATAAATACATAATATCTCTCGGGACCTATGTATTTTTACATAAATACCAAATTTATCTGCAGTTCGATCTTTTTTATTTTAAGCAACCCCTCTGGCCTTGTATGAGCAGTGTGCACAAAGCCATGCTCTGGGATCGGTTATTTGTCTTTTGTATAAAATATGGCTAGAGAAAATCAAGTTTTTATTATTCTTATTTAGTTTTTTTTTATTTTTTATGTGTGATCAATTTCAATTTTCTTATTGCCTTGGCATTTGAATGTTTTAGGAGAAAAATGTCAAGCCTTGAGAAAGACCGTCAAGATCTACTATCAACTATTGATGCCTTACAAGAAGGTAGATTGTCTACTGTGCTCTTTTAATTTTTTTTTTCCAAAGAGAAATCTGTGCATGAACTTGAAATGAAGAGAAAGACTTGATGAAAGTGAATCACAAACTTTTCTATATTCTAAATATTCTTTAGTTTAAAATTTGTGGGAGTGGTTGCAAAAATTTTCAAATCTCTCCTCTATACTTTAGCAATGTTTTTTTTTTTTTTTTTGTAATGATATACTTTTCATGATTGAAAAAAGGTGAAATTTTGGGTAATGTGTCCAGAATCTCATGGGCTGGCTAATATAGCCTTGAACTGGAAATACTACTCAGGTTTCATTCTAATAGTGGATAATGGATTGCAAACAACTGTGTTCACTGATTAAGAAATACAGGCAGTACCCGTGTTTTTAGATAATAAGAACCCAGGACACTGGAAAATTTGCTTTGATGTTGAGGTCCTTATAATGGTTTGGTACTTTTTGGGTAAATTTTAAATTACAGAAAGCTTCTTCAAGTGGTAAATCCGCTGATTTCAACAAGACTTCAGATGAGGATTTAGGTATGTACCCAGCAATTTCAATTTTTAAAATTTATGAAGTTTGTTTTCTTCTTTTCTTTTTCCTATGGAAAGCTTCATATGGATTCAACTTCCACTTTTAATTCTCTTGATTTTATTCTTGTTGTTCGTAATTTACTAAGTCCTGGGATTCTGGTTTATATTAAAATGGTGATAATTAATCATGCAGATATCTGTAGTACGACTGAGTCCACAAACTTGGGATCTTCTGGCACTGCCTTTGTTGGAGATGAGGACCCTAATTCTCAGTTCTCAATTGAAAATATTCATCTTAATCTTGAAGATTTATCTAGCTTTTTTAGATGGATATTTGATATTTAGCATGTTTTGGATTATTTAGAATGTTTTAATACATTTTGAATTTTATTATTTTGTTTATCAATTAATTATAAATTTTTTTGTATAATAATTAATTGATTGGACAACACATAAAATGTAGACGCCATGGATAATTTAATAATACTAAGAAAAAACATATATATGTTGTCTTAACCAAGTAAGACAACATGTATATACCTATTGTCTTAATTTTTTTTTAAAAAGTCGCACAACGACAACACATAAAGACGCACAACGACAACACATAAATATATGTTGTCGTTATGCGTCATTTTTTTTTAAAAGGACGCACAACGACAATATATAATATGTGTTGTCGTTGTGCGTCTTTTCAAATGGCCTACGACAACAGGGGCTTCGACAATAGAGATTTTTTCTAAAAAGAAGCTAACAGACAACACATTATATGTGTTGTCTTAATGTATTTTTGTATAGTGGCTGTTCCTATTCAGCACGGCTGTGCCACTTTGTGTGACTTGTAATATATTCAAATGTTATAGTTTCTGAGATTTCTTTATATGGATAGAAAGACAAGGAATAGAGGATCACGTGAGCGCAAGAATCACTAAAATCGGAGTTTGGACGAGGAAGTTATGCTAAAAATTGTGAAGTCGAGCTGATGGCAGCGAGAATTTCCGAGAATTTCCGAAAATTTTTCGAAAATT
Source organism: Pogostemon cablin (assembly GCA_023678885.1). NCBI lineage: Eukaryota > Viridiplantae > Streptophyta > Magnoliopsida > Lamiales > Lamiaceae > Pogostemon > Pogostemon cablin. The sequence continues at coordinate 11,640,270 of CM042983.1, forward strand.
GCCTATTTCTTGAAGCACAATTAATCTCCTTATCATATAATCCTCCATGATTTACCCATATCTTTTATTTCCTTATTTAAGTCCCTTCTCACACCTATATATATTTCACATCATTATTCATTGAGGGAGAGAGCCACATCCATCCTACACCACCCCACAAGAGGGATCACCCCCCAAACACTATCCACATCATTTCCTTTATCCATCTATTACTTTGAAGATTCGTCTGCTGAATCAAGAGGAGAACCAAGAGGAGGATTCAAGACGAAGAATGACGCGACGACGCCCCAATTTAGGATTTTTATCGTTTCCTAATTTATCTTGTATTTTCCAGACATCCTGCTAAGATCTATCCAACACCCATGATTGTTCTTCGCAACATCATGGGCTAGAACTATTTTGGTAGATCTAGGATTTTGAAGGTTTTTATGAATTAATTGAACTTTTGTGTGTATACTCCATACAACACTACTTGTGGTTTATTTTATATAAGATTGCGCTTTTTAAATTTATACTCACAGTCGTTTTGTGCATCATTAACTGTTATGTAGAGTTTGATTACATATCTTGATTTTTGATTGAGTGCGTTCACTGCTGAGCAGGATTACATGTTATAATTCTAAGTGAAGGGATTCCAAAGTTTCATCAGAATTATCTTATATAAATACTTGTTAATTGAATTGAATTCGGGTTAATAAGTAAGATAAAGAGGATAATTTTATAGTACCTATAAAGGGAGATCATATCGGGTTAGAGTACCAATCCTAGGGGGAAATAATTGATACTGATAGTATCTAGAAAGAGGGGGGTGAAATTATATCTCTTGCTCCAAGGTTATTCACACGTGTTACACGCTTATTTACTTGTGTCTATAGAGTAGATTTGCATGGTTTAGTGATGCGTCCATATTCCACAAGGCAGAGTCGGACATGATACACGAAAGAGAGATTAATGAGTGAAATTGGATTATCCTAAAGCTACCTATTCTCCTACTTGATCCACTTTCGTATTCTTCTAGTGCTTTTATGTTAATTATTATTTAAATTAATTATTTAGTAGTTTAATAATTAAATCCCAAACTTTATTGCCAGCTTGTCTTAATTAATTAGCTTATAATTAAATTGATAATACGCCGTCCTTTGGGTTTGATAATTCACTTGGTCGCTTACTTAAGCTGCAACTAATATCCTTAATACTTGGGGATTAATTTTGCGTGCAAAGAAAACGCACATCAAGTTCTTGGCGCCGTTGCCCTACATGGGACCAACTGCAGATTGCACTACATGGGACCAACTGCAGCAGAAGTTCTTGGAGAGATATATGCCACTCTCAAGGATCTTAAGAATGAAGCAAGAGATCATCCAATTTGTTATGAATCAGGGTGAGAAATTTCATGAGGCGTGGGATAGGTTCAAAAACATGCTCAGGCGGTGTCCACAACATGGAATGACTAAAGCTCATTACATAAGCATATTCTACTATGGATTGGATTGTGAGTCACGTATTCTTATTGATGCATCATCAGGAGGAGCACTGTTATTTAACACAGCACTTAAAGCAGAAAAGTTGTTCGAAGACATCTCTATGAATTCACGTGACTGGCCTATGAAAAGAGTAAGAGGATCATATGTACTTGGCAATGTGGCTCAAGTTGAACATCAAGCGGTGAAGGTGAATAGGGATGATGAGATCATCTCTAGTTTAGCTAATATCCACAAGCTACTAGAGTCCCAGCAGAAGCAGATTACGGAATTGACGCAAAGGGGGTCTAGTATCCAACAGCAAGAAGTGAAGAGTGTTGAAGATACCTTCAATCGATACATGGCTGAGAATGATGCAAAAGTTGACCGCATTGAGGCTTCCATGAATGTTGATCATGCAGATTTATCTAAGCAGTTGAAGGACCTTACTTTGATTATGGGGCAGATGGCCATGAATGTGAACCAATTGACATAAACGTGGGAGAATAATGCCATCACATTGAGGTTCGGGACGCAGTATGAAGGTCCGATGAAGACAGCGGGCGAAAACGAAGGAAGCAGAAGAGTTGTTTGACCATCCCTCATCAGGTCGACCAAACCTGATGGTCGAGTTGAGGTCGAACAAACTTCAGAAAAGTAGAATTTCGATGCTCTATTTTCTGTTCCGCTGTTCGACCAAAAAACATCCGTTCGACCAGATCAACTAGGTCGAATTCTGGTCGAGCAACAGGGGGAGAACGTGAACTTACGATCAGAGAAGTTGTTCGACCAAGCACCTCTGTTCGACTAGACCATTATGGTCGAACAGAGGTCGAACAATTTCGTTCAGTGCCCGTTTTCGTACTGAATGTTACACCTGTTGTTCCGAACACTTAAGCACCATCCCAAGAGTAGAATACTGAACTTATAGTTGAGAAGAAGTGGAAAGAGCAAAGAAGTTGAGAGCCGAGAAGCTTAGACTGCAGATGGATAATGAAGATGTGATTTTCTCTCTTGATCAAGCGATGAAGATGCCCATGGAAACTCAATCGTGCAAGAGCATAGATGTGGTTTCTAACTTGTTTAATCTTGATTTTTGTAAGACAGATGATTCTGAATTTGAGTGGAAGATTGACAAAGAGGTGTCTAGATAGCCATAAGACGAAGGAAATTTCAAGGATCATATTTTTGTGATCAAGAAAGGTGAGGTGTTAAGTGTAGACAAGAAGAGGGAAAGAAAGTATTTGAAGGCGAGGATGCGAGAAGACCGTCCTCTAATCCAGTATTTTAAAAGGTTATATCCGTCGTGACTATCCGATGTTAAACTTGAGCACCTGTTGGGGGCTTGCCCTTTCGTTTTATTGCTTTATTTCTTTCGTGTGAGTAAGAAATTTTTATATTTAAGGTGCTTACTAATCGACAATTACATCTCTTTGCAAACTTAGTTTCAACTTACGTTTTTACTAAGTTTGGGGTGTGATGTTATTACCTCATTGAAGTACCAAGAGTATAATATTTTTTTTGTAATATTTGCTAGGGGAGTTGATTTTTTACGGTATGTTGAAACTTTAATCGATTTTGATGTGTCGATTTTTTTTAATTTGCCTAGTGTTCAGTGGTGTGTTTAGTGTGTGGAGTCGATTAGATAATCAATTGAGTCTTTCTTATATTCTCTTATATTATTATTGATGAATCTTGTGATGATGAGTGTGTTTGTGCATTGATAATAGAAAAAGGTAAAAGAGGTGGCAGATGAGTTCTACACATGAGGCTTTGACCTGACCGAGTTGAACAACTCGAGGAGCTCGTCCATACATTGAAGGAGAAATCAGGTGTCCTTGTTTCCTTATTCTAATTTTTATGTGTGCTTTTAATTAGTAGGAGTGGAAGGATTGAAATCTTAGTTTTGTGGACATGTGAGCTTAAAATTTTGAACTATGCCTGAATTCTTATGCTCTTGAAATTGATGAAGGAAGTGTACTTCAATTATATTGTGGTATGAAGTTCTATTTGTATTTGTGAGATATTGCTTACCATAAAAAGTGCTCTGGTACTTGTTAAAAACCCATGTGAGATTTTGAGCCTCGTTGATCATATTACATAATCACATGATATATCTTTTCTGGTGAGTATCGTTCTTATGTGTGTATTCTAGAACTTGCCTCTTGTATTACTTGAAACTACATGTGTGTTAGATGATGGAGATGATCTAAGGTCATCCTTGAATTTATGAGTCACTTAGCCAAATAATTCCCTACCAAATAATGTTTATCCATAGTTAGCCCCGTCGAGCCTAAAAACCTTATTTGTTTGGCAACCTACGAAGATAGCCACTTTGATATCCTATTTGAGCCTTAAATTTCTATATTTAGTGGATAATTAAATGTTGTCAAAGTGTGTGAAGTTGATTTTGATGGAGTTTGGAAGAAATAAAATACTTGGAGCTGTACAAGTGATTATGAGCTTAAAAATAAGTTGATGAGGGGTAGTGCCCAAAACTGATACCCCGAGATGTTAGAGGTAGTGCCCGAAACTAGTACCTCAAGAAAGGAAAAAAAAGGAAAGAAGAAAAAAATGTTGAGCTTGAAGAAAATGAAGAGAAAAGAAAATTAGAAGAGCATGAGCTGGATAGCCTTGAAGTGTAAAAAAATCTACATTATAAAAGATCTCTGGTTTTAATTCTCTACTAATTGAGTTACTTTATCCAGATATTTCCTACCCTTACCAAAGAGCCAACATTACATTATAATGAAAGTCTTTTTTGATCCCATTGTCGAATCATACTTTAAGTGGTGGAGAGTTTGAGACGTTTGGCAAGCTTATGGTTATGCATGCACTTGATTTGACTCTGAGCGTAAACACCATAACCCATAAGTGTATGTCTTTTACTCTTGAGTGCGAGTGATATATATTTTCCTTGAGAACATGTCAATGGAGCATTTGAATTGGTGGTGATTGTCTTATCTTGTATGCTATGAATTGATTATTGCATGTAATGAGAGTTATATGACTTAAGTTGAGGACAATTGTATTTTGAATGAGGTATTGGTCATAGTCCTTATTTTTCTGCTATTTTATCACTCTCTTTCTCTTTATTTTTAAAGACCACCATGAGCTTGAGAAAAATTTTCGTTTAGCTTGAAGACGTTAAACTTAGCGCTAGATGGGAGGCAACCCATCATTATCTTTATTGCTTTCTTAGTGTGTTTTTATTTTATTTTATTTCTTGTCTTTTGCAGGAACATGAAGGAGTTTTCCGATGATGGATTTGAAGTGAAGAAAGGTGCAACAAATTTGGTAATAAAATTCTTTCCAAACTATAATTGAACTCTTAGTTAAATTTAAGTTTGTGGGAGCTTGCTCATTTTGTTACTCGTTCATCTTGTTCTTAGTTTGCACATTTTGCACCGGTGCATCTTTTGTTCCTCTTGTTCTTGTTGTTCGTTGCTTCTCTTGTATTTCTTATCATTCATTCTTCTCTTGCGGAGCCTATTTGATGGTTGTTTGAAGCTATGAGATTAGGTTGGATCATGTGTTGGATTGATGTGAATTTGTGAATATATTATGGTTGGGAATTTGCTTGCATGATGCTTGTTTACACCATTGATGAACCGGTGAGATTTGAGCCATGAATGCATATTCATTATACGATTGATTCTTTATGTGTGCATCATTCATGTGTATGTGCTCTAGAACTTGCCATTCATTTTACTTGAGGCTACATTTGTGTGGAAACTTTTAAAAATGATCTTAGGCCATCCTTGATATGTGAAGTTAGAGCCAAATACATGTTTTCCTTACCTTTCGACATATGATCCATTGCTAGCCAATTTGAGCCTTAATAGCCTAAATTCTTTGATAAGCACATCATCTAGCCAAATACCATTTGAAACTAAGAAAGAACCCTATGTGTGGAGATTGACTAGAAAAAGTGTAGCTAGACAATGTGAAAAGGCAAGAGAATGAAGGAATGAAGAAGAATGGTTACAAAAGAAGGATATGAGATGTAAAAGAGCATGAAAGAAAAAGAAAATCACGAAAGAGCTTGAATTGTTATGGTGATATATTTTAAAAGATCAAGTTCAAGAAAAGCTCAAAGAAGAAAATTGTTGTTGTCCATGAAAAGGAAAGTTGAAAAAGTCTTGAATAGGTGATAAGAAAGAAGGAGAAGATGTGAAATGAAATAAAAAGGGTTACAAGCTTTCAATAGGATCTCTCCACACTTTTAGTCACATTTATCCTATATTTACCCTTCCCTAACCAAAGAGCCTTCATTACATCCAATTGAAAAGTCCTATTTGATTTGATTGTTGACACACATGATTAGTGGTAGAGAGTCTAGACTTGTGGCAAGCCTATGGTAATGCATGCATGTGAGTTGATTTTTGAGAGTATACACCTCCATAATTTTCTAAATACTTTGAGAGTGAGTGCATTCACACCATGAGAGGATAAGTGAGAATGAGTATTGTGCTTGCATTTTCCACCATGATTTTGTGCATTTGTTCATTGATATATGATTATATGATTTGATTTGATTGAGTAGTTGAGAATGACTATATTCTTTATTCACTCCATGCTTTATTTCTACACAATTTCTTCCCTCATGTTCTTTTTCTTTTCTGTTATTTGGGAACGAACAACACTTTAAGTTTGGGAATTTGATAAGTGTAGAAATTGCTAGAAAATAGAGTCCATTTTTATCTAGTTTTTACATAATTAAGGTTGCTTTTATTGATTAATTTATTTAATTCCTTAATTTTTGTGGAGAGGAATCTTTTATTGGAATTTATAGGATTTATGCATAAAATAAGCTTCTACATTCAATTACGAAGGCGTGAGAAAAAATGGAGCTCAATTCAGAGTTAAAACAAGCAAATACAGGCTAAAACGGAAAAGGCGCGCAAGCTGAAAATTTCAGCTAATTAAAGTTGTGGCCCATATGTTTTTGCAGCCTATTTTTCAAGCCCAATGTCACACATTAATTTACTTGACATGGGCCTAATTTAATATCAAGTGGCAGCCATCTTTTGGTTGATAAATGATGAGGTCCAACCAATCAATTAGTGAAGAGCCCAAATATTAAATTAATTGGTTAATAGCCAATTGCCATACAACAGCAAGTCTCCCTCAAGGCTGGACCCACTCAATATATGTCATGGATTTAAGGGAGAAAAATGTGATTGGAGCCGTATTCTGTTCTCCCAACTTGAAGCGAATCAGAGTCCCACTTCTCCATTGTTTCAATTTTACTTCCCAAATTCATTTCTAATTCATTACTCCATTTTAGTTATTTTATTTTCTCGATCCTCTCTAAATGATCAAGTAAGCAAAAGAGATTGAAGATTCCAAGAGAAGAAAATGCCCTAGTCATGAAGAAATTCTAGGGAAGCATTTATTTTATTTTGTAATTTTCTTAGTGTTTAATCATGGAATTTTGTAGGACAATTTATTTTGTTTTGCTTGATATTGTGTTAGGCTAATCTCCTTTGTGAGATTAGCTCCATAATTGGTGTTGGATAATTTATGTTTTATGCAATTGGATTTTAATCTTAATTGGGCATTTGTGTTATTTCTATCATTGATGTTAATTGCTTGATGTATATGATTGATTTGTGTGATTAATTGTCATGGGCATGCGATTAGATTGAGAAATCAATTATATATTTAGGATAGTCCATTAAATCATTTCATCATACACTTCATGTGCATTAATTTAGAATGAAATAGAAATATCCTTCTAGATTCAGAACCCTTTGATAGAACATTTGATTAGCTTAATCGAGAGATTGGTTGATTAGATGAGGGGACTCAAACCATTAGTGAATTCATAATACCTTAAAAGGAAATATTGCCTATGATTTAGTACCTCATTAGGGAACCCGTGGAGTAATTAGTACCTAGTGGGAGGTGTTCACTTTTGTCTCGATCCTATGTGCTTTTGGGATCCTTATTGAGGGCCTACATCCTATCCATCTCGAGAGAGAGTTTAGGTGGAATTATTGATCTATCATATGCCATGTCCATGAGATATTAAAATTAATTGCATGATTACTTTATTATCTATGTCATGATTGTTGTTAATCTCATCCTTGCATCATTTGGTACCCATTTATCTTTGCATTTATTTTATTCTTATTTCTTGCATTAATTTAATTGCATTTATTTGCAAGCTATTCATCCTATTCCATCGTCCTTATAAAATCACGATAAACTTTTTATCGTTTAAACTCTAGTATGTTCCTCCCTTGGGTTTGATAAATTCTTTAATTGGTCATCTCGACTATACACGACCAATCAAATGGCGTCGTTGTCGGGAAAACTTTATCGGGTTGACCTTTGATTAGCCAATAACATTTGATAAATCAATTCACATTGTCTTCCTTGGATCAAATTTTGTTTCTTGGTCGTCCAAACGTCAACACTCAGTGTCTCGCTCTAGTGCCAAAGCTGAATACAGAGCTGTTGCCAATGCAGTTTTTGAAGTTAGTTCTATCTATTCTTTATTGTCTGAGCTCCATCATACACTATATAGCGCATGTTTGGTGTTTTGTGGTAATTTTAGTGCTGTATTTCTCACGGCCGATCTTGTCCAAACACAACGTACGAAGCATGTGGAGATTGATTTACATTTTGTTAGGGAGCGTGTGGCCGCTGGAGCTATTCGAGTGTTGCATGTTCCATCCTCTCAACAGTTTGCAGACATGATGTCCAAGAGCTTGCCTCGGAACGTCTTTTAGGAGTTTCGCAACAATCTCAACGTCCGTTCCATCCCGTTGTGATTATGGGGGCTGATAGATATATGTATAGGCCTTGTTGTATAGAATGGGCTTGGCCCAGATTGTATCTCAATCATATGTATATATACATGTTGTACACAATTCAATAGTCAATGAATCCAATTCGCACATACTCATACAAGAAGATCACCACGAATTTAGTGGCACACGCTATTGCCACACACTCTAGTTAGTGTTCTTATGCTAGTTCGATGTCTTTCATCTCATTTTTCTAATGCTCTTATTTATAATTAAAAAACTCGTGACACCATATTATAGGGTGGCAATTTTCGACACTAGTAGTTAGTCACCAAGCATCCATACTTTACCTTACTCCAAATCTTCTTATAATCCCCCTCCTAATTCGTTCCCAATAAGAATTAAATATAAGTTACTCACTTTCGTGAGGAGCTCAGTGATCAAGTGAGTTAGCCCACTTGATTAGTGTTTGGCCTTATTGGGTTCGTGTCGTTATCGTGTCAACCCAATAAGAACACGAAAATTTTGTGTCGGGTTCGTGTCAACCCATTAAGCACGATTAATATTAATAGATGACCTATTAACCCGTTAACAACCTATTAGCCTGTTAACAACCCGATATAAATAAAAAATTAGGTAAATATATAATAAAAATACTTTTTAATAATTATAAAATATATTTACTTAAAAAAATTAATACTTTTAATTAGAATTTTTTTTTAATTTTCTTATCGTGTTGTTATCGTGTCGTGTCATGTCAACCAGTTATTTTTTGTGTTTGTGTCGTGTCTGAACGAATTCTTATCGTGTCGTGTTTGGGTTTGCCCTCATCGTGTCGTATCACTATCGTGTCGACATGAAACCCAACCCGTTAGCATGAATTGTCACCTCTAATCCTACCGTCTTATAATGATACAATTTTCCATTTAATTAAATAATTATAATTTTTTATTAAAAAATATTATCATTTTTATTTAAAATATTATCACTTTTTATTTATACTAAAAAAATGTTCATAAAATACTGTTCCACCATCACTTTTCTTCAATCTAGATGGAGTATTACATTTTATTAAAAAAGTTATCACTTTTTATCCTTCTCACTGATCGTAATTTTCTTTTGGGAAAATATGAATCTCACCCTCAAGTGTAAGTGATCAATTGTAGTGCGCGTGTGACCAAGTTAAATTATCGAATCCAAGTGAAAGTGTCAGAGTGACAAATAAATCTAATATGACTATTTCTATTTAAGACAAACTCAAGTTATGAAAAATCAAATAATAACTAATAAAATAAAATAAAATACGCTGGAGAGAAAACAATCAAATATTTCAAGATAAGAGACTGATAATGCTAAGGACAATCCAGCTTAATCATATGACATATTATTCTAAACCCAAATTAATTACCTGCAGATATTTATAAGAGGATCGCTAAGCCTAGTTAAACCTCCTTAATCAGATAGAATTTAACACTTATATTGAGCTGCAAATCCTAGGATCGATAAGGAATTAACTATCTCTCCCTCTATAGGTACTTCATGCTAAATTTCATTAAAGGTTAGAGCACTAGACTTCCCTTTCTATGTACGCAATTATTAACCTCTTTTGTCTCCTTACCAATTACTTAATAATGATGTTTTACCAAGTAATTAATATTCCAAATTGATTGTCTAACACTCTTAGGAATTATAGGTCAATCCCCTAACACTGTCACAGGAAACAACAATTATTATGCAAAAATAAGGATTCCTATTAACTATCAATCAGTGATACCGTCATGAATAATTAAAGGAATCAAAACTTAAAACACAATAATATGAAGTCTCAAAAATATCCTCTTCAATAAGAAAATAACATTCTGCAGTATAATAAATCCAAGTCTAGGCAATCAAATCAAACACGAATTAAACCATCAAAACTCTAACACTACCAAAAAGATACTTAGCCCATGGTGTTACAAGCAATAACCATGTCTATGGAATAAGACTTACCCATGAGTCTAATTAAAAACTAGAAAGAATAAAGTAAAGAAATGAAGACTTATTTGTTTGGTTCTCCTTCTTCAACTCCGTCCTCTCCAGAATTCCCGTCTCCATTCAAGTAGACAAATACTCTCTTGAATCCTCTCCAGATGATGGATGATGGATGATGGGTGGAAGATGAAAGGCGGATATGATGGATTAGGGTTTTAAACCCTATGTGATGTGGTGGTGGTAGATTATGCGGTTTCCCCACACTTTTATATGGTGATGAGAATGGTGTGGGAATGGAATAAGATAAGGAGTAGAAGGATGTGGGATCTTGAAAAATTAGGAAAAATATAATTATGGAATATATGAAGGGATATTAGATTAGGAAATAACTTGGCCACCAAAAAATAGGAAATATAGGGTAATTTTCGTGAATTTTCGGAATTATCGCTGGCAGCGCGACTCACGGTTTTGAGCATAACTTCTTCATCTGAATTCTATTGAAGCGATTCTTCCGCTCACGCGATCCTCTTTTCCGTATCTTTCTAACCATGTATCACTTTATCAATTTGGACTTCTACACGCGTACAGAAAAATTAAGGAATGTAGTCCTCTGTTTCCTTGACATATTTCACAAATTCACCCTCAATTCCAACGTTGCATTTTTTTTTATCATTTTTTCTATCAAAATACAACAAAATATCTCTCAAGCACCTTTTAGTCAATAATTATTCAGAATATTAAGATTTATGCAAATAATAGCAACTAAACAGTCAAAGAGGCATCAAATCGGACAAAAAAATATATGAATTTCCGCTCTCATCACTCACAAACTCGTTAGATGGGGTACGATGTAGATGAATATTGTTTTTATTTTTAATTACTTTATTTTATTTAGTGGTTAGGATTACATATAAATAGATCTAATGACTTAGATTATTTAGGTGCAATGTAGTTTTTGACTCTTAAATACTCTCTCCGTCCCGCCACAATAGTTACATTTTACTAATTAGGGCGTCCCCTACAAGAGTTACATTTTCTTTTTAGTAGATGAGACTCACATAAATCAATCACTTTATTTTCATGGAGCTCACACACAACACTAATAACTACCCACTATACATTAAATTATTATATATATCAACCAACTACACAATAAAATACTATATTTCTTAATCTCCTTGCAAACAGTAAATATAACTCTTTTTATGGGAAGGAGGGGGTATATCATAATAAGTAATTAAATTGTATGAAATACATCAGAAAGTATAACTCCAGATATTAAAAAACGGTTAGTCTCCATGTGAATCGAGTTTACAGTGTAAGTCCTGTGATCCTCTTTAATTTAAACCTCTAGCAATACATAGGGTATATAGGATTGGAATGAGTAGATCACAGTGGGGTTCACATACTAAGTTATGTAAATCGAATTTATAAGAGTGTTTGTGTTATAAAAATAAAAACTTTGAAAAGTATTACATATAATTAATTAATTATATTACAATGTAATTTTAAAGTACTATACTGTGTAAGTAAAAGTATTTTAATATTGTAAACTTTAAAATATTAATTCTTCAAAAAATTGTTAAGAGTGTCATAAAATTTCATCAAATGTATATCTGAGTTGTAAAATTTTGGTAAGTAAAGTATATTACAAAATATAACTTTAATTATCACAGAGTATTGGGCTCAATTTGTTGCTGCTCAAAACGATATTCCTGATGTGGTTAAAATTGTAATTTTATTCCTTAAAATTAAATTTTTTGAATTTAAAATTTTATAGTATTTCAATATATTTTAATTTAAATTCATTAAATGTGGACATTTTAGTTCAGTGAGATATATATAGTCAAGGAGAATTCAGGATTTATATCAAAATATAACTTAAATTATCACAAACTATACATTAGTATAAAAATTTTACTATACATACTTATAAACTTAATTTTTTATTTAATAAATTAAAACACTAGCTACTCGAATTTTCGTATACAATTGATTTTACTCTTAAAAAATATAGGCAAGGTGTCTTGTGAACGGTGTTTTATGCGAGACAAATAGATTTATTATTAAAATATGTTACTGGATGGTTTAAGTTATAGTATAATTTAAAAATAATGGGAATTTTATCAATCCAAGGTCTGAAAATAGATAAACTATCAATTCGGGGCTTGAATTATTTTTTCTATCGATTAGGGGCCTGAATTAAATGAAACAATCAATTCAAGACCTGAATTTAGGCCTTTGATTGATAAAATAGGAGATAATATTTGACAAATTCAGGTCTTGGATTGATAGTTTTGCATATTTCAGGCCTTTGATGAATAGAAAAAATAATTCAGGCCCAAATTGATAATTTACCCATAATTCGGGCCTTTAATTGATAAAATTCTCCCTCCGCATTTTAAAGAAATTGATGCATTTACCTTTGAGATAGAGGGGTGAGATCAATAATACATCAAAAAATGATAATTATAAAATATTATAATATACTTCCTCCGTCCACCGTCAATCTATTCATTTTACCATTTTGGGTCATCCACTCTTAATCTATCCATTTATTTTTTTAGACACATGGGACCCACCCACCTACTAATACAATTAAAATATGAGACTCACACACTCTACTAATACAACTACCCACTATACATAAAATAATAATACTCCTTATTCCACGTGCAAAAAGCAAATGGATACATTGAGAATGGACGGAGAGAGAAATTTATTAAAGTATAATTATTCATTACACAAAAAAAACTCTTTTTTAGTAACAGTATTCAATCTGTTTATAATTACCAACGGATTGCCAACAACTTTTTTTTTAACAATGAAATGTCAATAAATTTATTAAATTTTTACTAAGAAATAAAATTCGTTCATATTTACCAATAGAATCATTATGGAATACTATAAATTATAAATAGAAATTATTAACAACGGATTACCAACAAAACTAATTTGTTATTAAAAATTTATCGACCACCACCTACCAATAGAAAATTACCAACAGATTCTATTGTTAATCTGTTAGTAAACCAATGTAATAATAAAATTAAAACTTTTACCAACGAAATATTCTGTTAGTAAAAATTAACAGTTTTTTTTAGTGATTAGATAGTAAATATTATAATACTCTAAAATTATACTACCTCCGTCCACTGTCAATCTATCCATTTTATCATTTTGGGTCGTCCACTCTTAATATATACATTTCCTCTTTTAGACACATGGACCCACACACACTAATACAATTAAAACATGGGACCCATACATTCCACTAATACAACTGCCCACTACACATAAAATATTAATACTTCTTAATCTACGTGTAAAAATAAAATGGATAGATTGATAATGAATTGAAGGAGTATTTTAATATATTATTTATTAAATTTTAATCACTAAATATTTTTTTTATATTCCATCTGTCCCACCCAAAGGGTCCCTTTTTTCCATTTTGAGCGTCTCACCCAAAGAGTCTCATTTTTTTTTACACACATGGACCCACACACACTCACTAATTCAATTAAAATATGGATTCACACTCCTACTAATACAACTACTTACTACATATTAAATAATAATACCCCTTAATCCACGTGCAAAATGTAAAAATTACATTTTGGGTGGACGAAGAGAGTATATAATAATTATATTTTAATAGTTGACCAACTCTTTCACACAATCAATCTCTCCCATATAAGTTTATAACCGTGTTACATGGTAAAACCAAAAAATTATTTATTTTTGAGATATTTGATTCATTGAGTGTCCCTCAAAATTAATATAATTGATTGTTGATAGATGCTTATGTGGTAACGTGAGAGTCATTGACTTGTGGCGGTTATTAAATTGGAATTTATAAAAATAATCAACAAATGGCATCCCATGCTAGCTAATTGGACTTATACGATCAATAATTAATAATTAAATCATAGTTTCAGCGCACGCAACCTCGACTCAACTAATTTGATTGACACATCCGCACATGATCTTTCTCATCAACAAACCATGTTCAAATTGCTCATGTCTTTTTCCTTTTACTCTCATTTTATGTGAAAAATATTCGTTTGAAACCGTGGAACTTATAATTAAATAGATAAAAAGTGATAACATCTCATCAAAAAATAATATTTAAATTAATAAAAAATAATAGTAATGCAGTAAATTAATTCATGAATAAAGTATATTATAACATTATTAATGAAAATAATAATATCTTTTCAATAAAAAATTATAACTATTTAAGAAAACGTAAAAATAATTTCACATGAGATAATCTCACGCAAATGTTATACAATATATTATGCTTAATATTTGAAAAAGAAAAAAAATGAATGCTATACAGCTTAATACTCCATCCATCCCACCAAAAGATCATTACTTTTTGTGCGGATATTAAGGAGTACTATTATTTTGTGTAATTGGTAATTGTATTAATAATAAGTGGTAGGATATGTTGGAGATGAGAAACCATGTTCAAATTGCTCATGTCTTTTTCCTTTTACTCTCATTTTATCTGAAAAATATTCGTTTGAAACCGTGGAACTTAGAATTAAATAGATAAAAAGTGATAACATCTCATCAAAAAATAATATTTAAATTAATAAAAAATAATAGTAATGCAGTAAATTACTTCATGAATAAAGTATATTATAACATTATTAATGAAAAATAATAATATCTTTTCAATAAAAAATTATAACTATTTAAGAAAACGTAAAAATAATTTCACATGAGATAATCTCACGCAAATGTTATACAATATATTATGCTTAATATTTGAAAAAGAAAAAAAAATGCTATACAGCTTAATACTCCATCCATCCCACCAAAAGATCATTACTTTTTGTGCGGATATTAAGGAGTACTATTATTTTGTGTAATTGGTAGTTGTATTAATAGTAAGTGGTAGGATATATTGGACCATTTTACTAGAAGTGGAAAATGTGGACCTTTGAATAAGACACTCAATATAATAAACACTAAAACATAAATGAACTTATGTTACCCTCATAGTAACATTTTTATTATATACAACACATAATTGTAACATTATTCAAATTTTAATAATATATAGCACTTGTTTAATATATAATATCTATATGTAACATTTTTTGAAAGTAACACTTTTTAAATAACACTTCTGTAAATGTAACATTTTTTAGATTACATTTTTTTATATGTAACATTTTAATAGTATCATTTTTCATATGTTACACTTTTTATGTAACATTATGGTATATTTAATACTATCATAATATATTTTAAATACATAACATTTATATAAATAATAATGTAATATTTTAAGTAGTTTAAATAATTAAATAAACTAAACACTATTAAGCACTATTAAATAATTTTTATATTATACGAGTTGAAAAAATATGTTCTCATATAAATAAAATATTTATTATGTAAAATATTTATTAAATCATATAAAATATTAATAATGTATAAAAATATTTATATTTATTTTTAAATAATTTTAATTCATATAATTTATTATATAATAATAGATTTTTATTACATATAATTTGATTACTTTTAATTATTTAAATAAATATAATTTTGAATAAAATTATATCTTATAATATAAAATATTAATTAATTTTTTAAAATTAGTTAGTATAGTAACACTCAAGTTTAAATGTATTAAATTGTTTTAAAAGTTATATTTTAAAAAATTAAATAAAAAGTTTTGAAGTGTATAATAAAATAAAAACTCAAAATAAAAATAAGATTGTAGTTTAGTCAAGGTGGTAGAAGTCACACCTTCTAATAAGAAGGTCAAGGGTTCAAACCTTTGTAGTGCATTTTTTTTTCTTATAAATAGTGTTATATAAAAAGAATATCAAATGTAACATTAATAAAGTGTTAAATAAAGTTTTTTTTTTATCAATTGTAATATTTTTTGAAAAGTGTTATTAATGCTCAAAATAGTGTTGCCTTCAACAATAGGCAGCACGAGCAAACATTACACCATAAAAAATATTATATATTGTCTAAAGTTACATATTTTTACTATTAAATAACACTTTTGACGTGTTATATAAAGCAAGTTATGTTGTAGTGAAAATAGGAGTATAATAAAATAATAATATTGAATGTGAGTAATATTGTATGTATACAATGACCTAGTACTCCCTCCGTCCCGAATAAAGGTATACATTTGTCATTTCAAATTGTCTTAAAGTAAGGTTATATTTATTTTATTTTTTGTTAAGTGAAATTTACACAAAGCAATTAATATATCTTAATTGGACCCACACACAATATTAATATCAATACACACCTTAGGGCATGATTGATATGATGGAATATGGTGGGAATGGAATCGTAATTCCTAATCTCATTCCCATTCCTGCGATTGGTATATTTTTTTGAATAGGAATACCGATTCCAAATGAATGGGTATTACCTTATATGATGGAATGGACATTCCTCCTACCCCCCATGGTATTGCCCATTCCATTCCTATTCCCCCCACCCCACCCATTCCATATATATATATATATATATATATATATATATATATATATATATATATATATATTTAATTAGTTAATTTTTTTAAATTTATACAACATCTATTTATATAATTATAAAAATATTATTATTTTTCTATTTAACATGTAATATTTATTAAAAATATTTGTATTAAATTATTTAATAAAGAAATATTAAATCATTTAAAATCTAAATAAAAAAATAAAATATTTTTATATACTCAACTCAGTAAAAAAATATAAAATTTTAAATTTAATTCTTAAAAATTTTAAATATATATGAATATAATTATTTTAATATTTAAAAATTAATAAATTAAATATAAAAAATTTATATTATTAATTAAATTGAATATAAACATGTAATATAAATATAAATATAATTTTATATACATAGTATAATATTTTTTAATATATATAAAATTTTTTGTTTGTATTTTAAATTTTATTTATATTTTAAAAATATTAATATTTTATTTTATTTTTAATTTAATTTAATATTTTTTGTAATTATTAAAATATATAAAATCTTCACTAAAATTTTAAATGTAATATTATAAAAATATTATTAATAAGATTGAATTAATTAAGGAATACAAATTCTATTACTTGAGTTATTCTTGAACGATACCAATCATGATAAAAATAATTTTTAATCATTGCATTCCCATTGTCATTCCATTCATGAATTTATTCCATTCCATTGTTATTCCATTCAGTCATACCAATCTAGTCGTTAGAGTTTCTAATATTAAAATAGGATGTAGTGGTTAGTTATTTTTTTTTAATTTTTCATAATTTTATTTTATTTAATGGTGGATTAAAAAAAAACTTAATACCACGGCTAAGAACGTACAGGTACATCGAATATTTATTAATTCACTATATATTAAAATATTATATCTCTTAATTAATTTACGTGAAAAAAATAAATGTAAACATTTACTCGAAGATGTAGTATTTGTAAAAACTTTAAAGGAACCACTTTCTATTTTTTCTTTGGAATTGGTGCACTCTAATGGAATTGAATATTCATTAATCCATTATACAGTAAAATATTGTATCTTGTAAAAAAAAAAACGTAAACATTTGCTTGGAGGGTGTAGTATATATAAAAGCTTTGAAGGAACAACTTTCTTTTTTTACTTCAGTGCATGAACTCGATTCAGTCAAATTTTATTGATCTTTCTCTTTACATGAGCAGGTGTAGTTGGTAAAGTAACATAAGTAAAATAAGTTTCGTCGTAAGATTGTATAAGAATATATAGAGAGAGTATTTATAATAGTTTATATAAACGCATACCGCTAAAAGTTATTATTTTTTTTTATAATACAAAAAATTAAGGCAAAGACTTGTGTGAGACCGTCTTATTATGTAAAGGTTTATGTGAGACGGTCAAAAAGTGATAATATACTGAAAAGTGATACTACTAAATTAATGAAAAGTGATAATGTTATTTCATGAATAATTTATAGTATAAATTAAATGTAATAATATTTTATAGTGAAAATGATAACGTTTTATAACGAAAGTGGTAACTATTTTAAAAAGTACTATAAAATAATCTCATGTGAGTGAGACGATCTCACGCAATACCTACCCAAAAATTAATTACTCCGTACGCTTACTGTTTTCATGTTTTCATTTAATTATTACTTCTAATATACATAACGACTTTCGATTTTAGTTGCATAAACAAAGTTGTTTCACTTTTTTCTCTTATAATACTTATTATCTTTCCCTTTTTTATGAAAGAGATGCGTTTACTTTTTTCTTATAAATTAAATGATATACTCCCTCCGTCCATCTATAAATTATCCATTTGTTTTTGCACGTAAATTAAGGAGTATTGTTATTTTATATAAAGTGTATAGTTGTATTAGTCTCACTAAGGTGAGTAACCCATGTTCGATTCCCATAAGATACGAATTAGGAGGGGAGTTATATGGAGACTTTATGAAAGGGGAAGTATGGGTGCTTGGTGACTAACTACTAATTATATTAACAACTAACATTTACCTATAAAAAAAAAAGAAAAAAAGTATTGAGTGGTTGATATGTGTGAAACCTTTTTATTAAAAATGAAAAATGAATATCTTAAGAGTGGACGACCAAAATGGCAAAATAGATATCTTATCAGCGGACGGAGGGAGTAATATATTATATGTAGATAATGAGAAAGGTGGAATAATATTTTAATGTATAATAGTTGGTAATTGCATTAGTATTATGTGTGGGCCCCATGGAGATATATTAATTGTTTTATGTGGGACCCATTTAACAAAAAAGAAATGCACCCATTATATTGGGACAGATTAAAATGATAAAATGCACCTCTTTTAGAAAGATAGAAGGAGTATGTTTCTTTATTAAATATAATATCCTCTTCGTCTCATAAATAAATTCGCACTTATTATTTTTATTCATGCCAACCTATAAACAAGTTCACACATTCAAGAAAAGAAATAGCATAAAATTCAACAATCCCAAAACACACTTTTATTTAAAAATGTCATCAATTTATAACTCATATAACTTACTTAATAATTTATTTAATACCTAAAATTACCAAACTATTCCTAAAAACAAATAAAAAAAACCTTACTTAGAACTTCTATCCACAGTATCGTTGAATTTTAATATGGGATAAAGGGAGTTTTACTTTCATTTGTTCTACAATTTAATGGGTTACACTAAATGCACACCCCTCTTTTATTAAATACACACCCCTATTATTATATAATTAAAATATATACTTTTAAAAAGTCTAAATTATCCTTATTATTTAATACACACCCCCACATATTTTATAAATACTATAATATAATAAACCATAATTCTTGCCCTAAATTAATTAATTTTTTATACTGATCACTATAAATGATACACATCCATCAAAGATTCTAAACTTAGAGTGCTTCCTTCAATGGCAACGAACAAAAATATTGCAAGAATGGGTTGAAGCTTCCAAGATTTAATCCTTTCTCTGTTATGAAGATTTTGTTATACGATATTTGCATTCCTAACAGATTTCAAGTATCATGGTTTCCTCCTTGCAAATCATATGCTGATCGCTCACTCAGTAGTGTTTTTTTTTTTTAATTTCTAATGTAAATGTTTATTTCTATTTGTTTGAATTTCAATCTGCTATTCAATAAAAAATTTTATTTTGATTTTTTTTCTCACCATCTGGAAATCCTCAAGACTTCAACCACCCACCGTCTTTAGTTCCAAATTTAATTTAATGGATCAAAAGAGAAAATTAAAAGCGTAAATTTAAAAACTATAAGAAAATGGGAGATTTTGAAGAGTGTATAATTTTAAATTAAAAAGGTAAATTTGGGTTTTCAAGGGGCGTGTATATAATAAAATTAAGATTTAAAAAATTAAAAGGGGTGTGTATTCAATAAAGGGTGTGTATTCACTAAAAATTAGTATAACATTTTATTCATATCATAGAATTTAATTACTTGAGAAGTTCTCACGCTAATTTTTACCATGTATAAGGATGTGCTTACCTTCAATACTTTCAAATTAAATAGATTTAACCAGTGTTGTATGAGATATGTGACTATTATTTTTAATTGATTGTAACTTTTTATTTATAGGCAAATTGTTTATGAATGAATTTATTGGTTTGGTAATATCACTTAATGTCAATCTGATATAATTTTTTAAGTATTATTATCACTTTTTATCAATTTCACAAAATAAAATTAAATTTTCAATAATAATTATACTAATTATTTAATAAATAAAATTTAATAAAATGATGTAATTATTTTAAACAAAGTCTCCTGTAAGACGATGCCTAAGTGAGATGAATTGTGAGACGACGGTGCCTAAATAAGACGAATTGCGAGACTGGTTGATCTATTATTTAATTATGATTGTTATATAGGTAAATTAATATGCTCATTATTAGATAAAATATATGATTTTATAAAGTTTAAAGAATGATGAACTAAAGTACTCCCTCTCTCCCTTAAACAAATTCACAGTTATTATATTTATTTATCCCAAGAACAAATTCACACCCTCAAATAAGGAAATAACACACAATCCAACAATCTTACGAAATACTTTAATTTCAAATGTGTCAATACTTTACAACGCACATATTTTAAGTACTTTATAATTTATTTATTACCTGAAAAAACCAAACTACCTTTTAAAAGCAAGTTAAAAGCAATATTTCTAGAACTTCGGATCTACAGTATGCGTGAACTTCATTAGTATAGGACGATTATTAAAAAACATATATACACTATTGAATAAAAAGTTATACACATATAGATATTAGTTTTTTTAATGAAAAACTTAATGTGAAAAAAGTATACAATTATTACAAAACACGTATACAAAATAGAATAACATGTATACGAAATAGAATAAAAAGTCATACACATATGGGTGCACCCTTGCATTCGGATGCACCCAATATACACTCATTTTTTTGTGGTACCATCGGAGTACATATTATTTACAAAATTAATTGTCACCCTATGAAAATCTTTAACATGTTTTATCATTTATTTATAATTGAAAAAAAATCAAATATTTTTAAAAGTAATTTTTTCTTAAAAAAAGTGAAAATAGTCATAAGATAGAGGAAGTAATATTTAATTCCTAGTTGTATTTGCTATTTTAGTTTATTTCATTATAAGTTATATATATTATCTTCTTAATTTTCCCAGGAGGTGGGAATTACATAAAACAATTAATCATATATTCTATCCTACCCACAATATTAATACAATAATTCATTACATATTAAATTATTAAATTATTCGATCCATACAGACTTATAAAGGTTGTTATGAATCGTGCGCAAGTATTAAACTTAGCAAGAACTTATTGCATGAAAATACACGCACACACACTTATGTTGATTGTTTGAAGAATGAAAGGAAACTTAGAACACCAAGAATTATAGTGGTTCGGCAATTGCCTACGTCCACTCTTAAGGGAGAAGTGATCTTATTGATTAGGGTTACAACGATGAAGAATGAATACAACTTATATATATCTTAACTTATGATATATATGGATAATAATATATGAATAATATATGATATGATCTGCAGAATCTTGCATATCATATATTTGATCACAAACTTGCTTGCCAAGCAAGATGTCCATCAACACCAAGCCTACTTCACTATAGCCCACGCCAATCATTCTTGCATCAAAACTTATGTGTGCATTGCTGATCTTACATGCATGAATCATGCATCGAGCATAGTCATGCAAGAGTCTACTTCTCTCAACAATACTCCACCTTAGACCTTGCATCACCTCATCACAATTTCTACTTCTCCCCACCTGCTACATTAACTGTTGCAGCCACCACTTATCCTCCTTAGTTCATCGCAAACAAGCTCTTGCACAGCTCATACTTGAGAGCTGGCAAAGCCTTTGTAAGAGCATCAGCCGAATTTTCTAATGTCTTGATCTTCTTCACAACAACTAATCCTTTCTCAATCATATCTCTTATGAAATACAACCTAACATCAATATGTTTGGTTCTTTCATGATAGCCCTAATGTTTGGAAAGATGAAGAGCACTCTGGTTGTCACAAAACACTTCAACAACATCTTGTTGAATCCCAAACTCCCTCATAATTCCAATCAGCCAAATTCCTTCCTTGACTGCTTCTGTGAGTGCCACATAATCTGCTTCAGTGATTGAAAGAGCAACTACATGTTGATGTGTAGCCTTCCAACTCACTGCTGTATCAAATATATTAAATACATACCCTGTCAAGGACTTCCTAGAGTCAAGATTAGCTGCATAATTCGCATCAACATAGCCAATAACAGCCTGATCCCAAGCTGCTAACCTCTTAAACTTTAAGCCTGTTGATGCTGTTCTTTTATATATCTCAGTGCCCACTTTACTACTTCCCAATGTAACAACCATGATTTTCTCATAAACCTACTAACCAAGCTCATCACATAAGCTAGATCCGGTCTACAATACACCATTGCATATATCAAACTGCCAACAGTGCTAGCATATGGTATCTTGTCCACCTTTGCCTTCTCCTCATCTGTTTGAGGTCCTTGTTGTAAGGATAGACTCAAACCCTGCTTCACTGGTACAGTAACTGACTTACAAAGATCCATGTTATACCTCTTAAGAACTTTGATCAAATATGACTCCTGATGTAAGATCAAAATTCCAGCTGATCTGTTCCTGCTGATCTGCATACTAAGTATAACATTAGCTTCTCCAAGATCCTTCATCTCAAACTCTTTTCTCAGAGTTTCTTTTACAGCATATACTAGTTATACTCTTGCAAGCAATTAAAATGTCATCCACATATAGTAACAAGTATATGTAGCTCCATTCTTCACACCTTATGTACACACAGGTGTCATATAAGCTTCTTGTGAAACCATGTGATGTAATATACCCATCAAACCTTAAGTACCACTGCCTAGGACTTTGCTTCAACCCATACAGTGATTTGATTAACTTGCAAGCTCTATCTTCTGCATTTTCAACATTTACACCCTCAGGTACCTCTATGTAAATGTCCTCATCCAAGTTTCTATGTAAGAATGTCGTAGTTACATCCATTTGATGTAACTCAAGATCAAACTGATTCACAATGGCCAGCAATAATCTGATAGAACAATGCTTTACCACAGGAGAGAAAATTTCATTATAATCTACTCCCTCCTTTTGTGAGAAACCCCTTGCCACTAGCCTTGCTTTATATCTTATCCCACCTTCCTTACTAGTCACTGGCTTCTTCTTATATATCCATTTGCAACCAACAAGTTTCTGATTAACAGGCTTATCCACAACAATCCAAGTCTTATTTTTTTTGTAAAGACAGTAGCTCTTCTTCCATTGCACCTAACCATTTATCACACTCCTTGCCTGATATTGCTTCTGAGTATGTTCTTAGCTCAAATATTTCAACATCAGATGCAACATATAGAGCATATGATACAATATCAGCCTCAATGTATCTAGCAGGTGCCCTAATTTGTCTCCTCAATCTATCTCTGACTAGCTGATAGCTATTCAGAGTATTTCTGGTATCAACATCAGTTGGCTCTACTTCTTCTCTTGCTACTTCTTTCTCTTGTTCATTTATATCAGCCTAATCACCTTCTTGTTGTTGCATTTCCTTCCTCTTAGCCTCCACCTCAAGCTCAAATTTATCTAGAATAATAGATGTTCTTGTAGTCCTTTCAACTAGTGGCATTTTTTCTTCATTGAAAGTGACATCCCTACTAACAAGAAACTTGTTAGACTCATAGCACCACAACTTATATCCCTTCACTTCTTGTGGATAACCTACAAGTACACACTTGATAGCTCTTAGATCAAGTTTTTCTTGTTTCTGATGTGCATAAACTTGACAGCCAATTACTCTCAGATAACTGTAATTTGGAGCATTTTCAGACCAAACTTCTTCAGGTGGTTTGAACTTAAGAGCTGTAGATGGACATAAATTTATTAGATTGGCTGCTGTTGTCACCAACTCACCCCAGAAACCTTTTGAAAAACCTCCACTGCTCATCATGCATCTTACTCTCTCAAGAAGAGTTTGATTCATTCTTTCAGCCACTCCATTTTGCTGTAGAGTACCAGGCACAGTTTTATGCTTTTGATCCCCTTCTCCTTGCAGTAGTTGTTAAACTGCTCTGACACAAACTCAAGGCCATTATCTGTTCTTAAGCACTTAAGTTTGCTTCCTGTCTGATTTTCAACTTCTGTAAGCCATACCTTAAAAGCTGAGAATGCCTCATCCTTAGATTTCAAGATTCTTATCCATACTTTTCTTGAAAAATCATCAATGAAAGATATAAAATATCTTTCACCTCCCATGGTTGTGCTTCTTGATGGCCTCCAAAGATCAGAGTGTATGTACTCTAGTCTTGCTTTAGTGCTGTGTTCTGCAGCACCAAACCTTAACCTCTTAGACTTGCCAAGAATGCAATCTTCATACTGCTGCAGCTTGCAAGTTGAACTTATTTCTAATAGTTTCTATTTTGCTAATAGAGGTTGTACCCTAATTGATGAACATAAGAACATTCGGGTTGATTGGTCGTACCGTCAATCTAGGAATTTGAGTTTGTGCACTAGGCTAGATGTTTAATTCGTATGATTAATTAATTTAGTAAACGGGAGGGGATCGACATCCTAAACTAGGCTTTAATCGCTTGGTTAATTTAAATATTAATTTTCATCTACTTTGTTATTTAAATTGAGTTAATTATTGTCATTATTTTTATAATTTTTCTGCAATCAAAATTCTCCCTATTTTATTTAATATGTTTGAGTCACTTGAATTTAATTAAAGTTCATTTTACTCTCTTGGGTTCGACCCTACTTGCTACTATACTTCGTATAAGTGTGAGTTGGTAATTATTTGTATTTTGGTATGCCCGCGACAGCATACCAAATTTGGCGCCGTTTGCTCGGGGAGTAAAATTGAATTTTGTTAAATTTTTTGTGTTTCTGACATTATTTTGCATTGTTACAGGTGCTGGAATTTTTTCGATTTTTTTTTAAATTTTCGAAATTTCCAGTTACACTGACACTGACCCCATCAGTATCAGAAGACCCTGTTTTCAAAATTTCTTTTTCTGTGGATGATTACTCGATCTTCAGGTAAAAAACAGCTTGAATACATATCTGAAATTGAGAGAACTGCCCGGAGGTTGAGAAAGGAGTCCCGGAAGAAGAAGGAAACAAGTTCGTCCATTGGCGAAACCGCAGAAAACCTTACCGAGTCCGAACTTGCAGCTGGTCCACTTCATCTTGAAGAGGAGAATTCTGATTTTTCTGATCTAGAGGAAGAGGATACTGTAGGATCTGAGTCAGGAGAGGAAAATATGACTGGAAATAATGAGGAAAAAACCTTGAATGAATTGGCAAATCCGGACATAGTCCATCAGCCGTTATGCATTAACTTTCCAGCGATCACTGATAATACGGTATTTGAATTGAAATCAGGATTGATTCACTTACTTCCTGCTTTCCATGGTCTTTCAGGTGAAAATCCTCACAAGTTTTTGAAGGAGTTCTCGGTTGTATGCATAAGCATGAAACCAACCGGAGTGACGGAGGAAATGGTCAAGCTTAGGGCATTCCCCTTTGCAGTGAAGGACATGGCGAAGGATTGGTTGCATTACCTCCCTCCCGGATCGATTAATACATGGGCCGAAATAGAGAAGCTTTTTCTCTAAACGTACTTCCCAGCCACTAGAGTTGCTGTATTGCGTAAGGAGATATCTGGAGCTCGTCAGTTGCATGGGGAAAGTTTGCATGAGTATTGGGAGAGGTTTAAACGCCTCACATCAGCATGCCCCCAGCATCAGATAAGCGGTCAGTTGCTGTTGCAGTACTTCTATGAGGGGTTGTCGATCATGGATCGAAACATGCTTGATGCGGCTAGCAGTGGAGCTTTCATGATGAAAACACCTACTGCTGCTAGAGACTTGATTGCTAGCATGGCTGCCAACACTCAACAATTTGGCACACGTGATCCATCAGTTAGAGAAGTAAAGGAGGTCCATGATTCTAAGTTGGAAGAAACTTTGAATAAGTTGACACTTGCTGTGGAGAATCTTGCTAAAGGAAAAGAGGTAAATCCACCATTCTGTCAATATTATTTAACTAACGACTACTCTACTCTTGATTGCAGGGTTACACCTAGTGTGCAGCAAGTAAACGTCATGGGGCGACCCTATGATCCCTTCTCTCAAACCTACAATCAGGGTTAGAGAGATCATCCTAATCTCAGGAATGGAAGTGGACAAGGAGGAAATTGGGGGCAACAATAGTTTCAAGAGCAGAGAGTGCTGAATAGGCAACACAATTACCCTCAAGATGGTGGAAATCGCCAATTAGGTGGTTCAAGTTCCGGAGCTTCATTTGAGGAGATGATGAAAGAGTTGGCTGCCAGCAATCTTAAATTCCAAGAGGTGACACAGTCATCCATTCAGGACTTGAAGAGGACAACTCAATCGTCAATCCAAAACTTGGAAAATCAAGTAACCCAATTGGCTACAACTGTAGGCTAAATGCAGGCTCACAACAGTGGAAAGTTGCCCTCACAAACGGAGGTTAATCTTAAGAATGTGAGTGCTATCACCCTGCGGAGTGGGAAACAGTTAGAGGAAGTTGCACTGCCCAAAAAGCCTGACCAAGACATGGAAAAAAATGATGAAAAACCTGTTGGAACAGTGGAGGATCAATCCGATCAGTTTGGAGCAGAAAAATCTGTCGTGCAGAAACGAAACACTGACACTGACCCCATCAGTGTCAGAAGGTCGAAAAAAAATCAGGTTAAAAATTTTGACCCTATTCCTTTTGATATTAACCGTTTACCTTTTCCAAGCAGAATAAGGAAACCGGACACCACTGAGAAGGATATGCAGCTACTTGAAGTATTTCGGAAAGTGCAGATCAATTTACCTCTCCTTGAAGCGATCAAGCAGATTCCGAGATACGCCAAGTTCTTGAAGAATTTGTGCACCAATAAGAAGAATTTGAAAGTAGATGAAAAAGTGGTGATGGGAGAAAACGTATCAGCTGTCTTCCAGCAAACGTTACCTCAGAAGCGCAAGGATCCTGGCATGTTTGTAATTCCTTGTCAGATTGGGAGTTGTAAAGTGGAAAGAGCCATGTTGGACCTTGGAGCATCCATCAATGTGATGCCTCGATCAGTGTTTGAGAAGCTTGGTGTGGGAGAGTTGAAGAAGACTGGAGTTGTCATCCAACTTGCTGATCAAAGCCAGGCATACCCAGATGGAGTCATTGAGGATGTTCTTGTTCAGGTAGATAAACTAATATTCCCTGCTGATTTTTATGTGTTAGAAATGAATGACCACCCATCAAATTCCACTCCTATTTTGTTAGGGAGACCATTCCTCAACATGTCATGCACTAAGATAGATGTGAGTGAAGGTACTCCAACGATGGAATTTGATGGGCAGATCATCAAATTTAACATATATGATACTATGAAATACCCTGATGATGCTAACCTGCTTTCTATTGTGAGTACTATTGACCCTATTGTCCAGTAACACTTTGAACTCACCAGTAGGGATGCATTAGACACAGTAATTGATCATGGAATCATAAGGGAGGATGCTGAAAGATGTGATCATGAAGAGCTGAATCACTACGTCAATGTTATACATAGTTCCTCTCAGAGACCAAGCACCTTAGATGTAGCTTCTGTTAAATTGCCTGTGAAGTCTCCTAAAGACATTGATTCAGTTTTTGCTATGAATGTTGTTGAGCCTTTGGTGCATGATTGTTTTAAACTAACTCGCAGGGATAACTTTGGCACCATCATTGCAAATAGAAGCATGATAGTGCATGAAAATAAATTGAAGAAAGAAAAGCTTGGTGAAGTGCCTAAGCTAGAGTTGAAAGTGTTCCCCGAACACTTGAAGTCCTCGTTCTTGAGGCCGAACCATGAACTCAAGGAATATCATAAGGGGTTTCGCACTGTTGAGGTTGATCGGATGGAGTGGAATGAAATTTCACATACTTGAAAGATACATCTCACCTAAGTCGAGCCAACGTCAATAAACAAAGGCGCTGATTGGGAGGCAACCCATTTTTCTCGCTTTATTTTTATTTATTTTATGTTTATTTTTTTCAATAAGGTGTCTGATTGCTTAATTGCCTGAGGTTCTTCGATACGGTTTGTGAATTTAATTGCATAGTCTACTTGAAATTTCATCGTCAATAAATAAATAGTGAAATTGGGTCATGATTAATTTTCCTGCCCTATATTTTAATATATTAGAGGCCCAACTAATTTTATTTTTTTTGGAAATAGGCCCAATTATGTTGGCCCATGAAGAATTGGAGAAGAAGTTAAAGGCCCAAATTAGATTTGGAAAGACACCTCAATTGTACCTGCAAATTGAGCACCCGCCCGCGGCTTCCACCGCCATCACTGATGCTCACTCTCTCGTCGTGCGCCCTGGTTCTAGATGACGAGTTAACACTCCAGTTCGGCGATGCGCCACCACACGCGCAGCCGCCTGTTCGCAATCGAAGGGAGGGCCGCCACCACCGTCTGCAGTTGCTGGGACTACTGCCGCACCCCAACGCCGCCGTCCAGGACCAAAGTAGACCTCTCGCAACCCTTCGCAAACCCTGACCGACGCGGCCAGTCCAGCGACAGAGGCCACCGCTGCTCAGTTCGAGGTGGCCGAGGACAGTGATGGATCGTCGCGCCCAAGTGCCGCCACTCGTCCGTTGTCGAATAGAGAACCTTCAGCGTCGGAAGCACGCGACAATCCACCTATCGCAGTCGACCGCACATGCAACAATAAATCAGGTGTACTCAACCCAATTTCTTATTCAGTTTCTCTTTTATACTTGCTTTTGCTTGGGGACAAGCAAACGTTCAGGTGTGGGGAGGGATTTTATATGATAATTGGGGTAGAAAAGTGGTATAAAGTTGCTCTATGTCTTGTGTCTTGTTTAGTTTTGTTGTCCTCTGAATTGTGTGTTGATATGGAGTTGGATAATTTGAGGAATATAATCTATTGAGGTGATGAGCGTGACGCATGATTGAGAGGGTAGCTATGATGTTTAGGAGCTGTTGGAATTTGATTTTCTTTGCAAGATTTTTGTGATTGTAATGTCTCATTTTTTTCGAATTTCATGGCAAATATACCCAATTTTTGTGAGCTTTTGAGCCATAACGAGCTATCATCTATAAGCTCTATTGAACTTCTTTCTTGAGTGCATTAAATTTGAATTGTTCATTCTAGAACTTGCTCTTTTGAATGCATTTCAAGATCATGTGATTGGTTGTGTGTGATAAAATGATAAGGGCACTTAGGTTTAACCCTCTTGGCTTAAATTGCCCCACCTGATTGTGAAAAACTTTAGGGAAGCCACATTGAGCCTAAGCCTTTTCTTTGGATTATGAGCACATAAATGAACCTTAAATTCCCATTTCTTTCTTAAACTTCTCCATTTGAACCCTTCATCACTTTGCTATATGTGAGTCTTGTGAAAGTACTTTGTGGTTGAATTGATTATGGTGGGGGAGAAAGCTGAAAAAAATTTGAAATAGTTGGAGAAGGAGAATAAAAAAAAAGAAAAGGAAGGAGGTTGGATGATAAAAAGAAAAAAAAATGGTCTGTTAAAAAAAGAAAAGGAAAAGCAAGAAGTTGAAAAAAAAAGAGACTCTGATTTAAGTGTAAGCCTGCTGTTCCAAATATTGAAAAGGAGCAGGTGTGGGGAAGTTTTAGGTATAAGAAAATATTTTGAAAAGGAAAATGTGAGGATCATGGATGTTTTGATTTGTAGAGATCATGGTGTAAAGTGATGCATATAGCCATTCTTATCTCTTTATTTACCTTACCCTAACCTAAAGCCCCATTACAGCCCACTCAAAGACCTTTTGATTGTTGCACATGATCCGTCTAAAGTTGGTGGAGAATTGATTTGGGAGCAAGCTTATGGTAATGGCTTTCCTTTTCAATTTTTGAGTGATCTTGCTACCTTAATCATATACTTGAGCGTGATTGAGTGAATCTTGGTGAGGCCATGGAATTTTGAAACATTTGAAGCCATGAAAGTTGCAAACTTTGAGTGAAGAGTCATGTTTCATTTAGTTCCGAATGCTCATTGGTTGCTTGTCTCTTGAAGTGTGTAACTTTCATTTGTCTTGGTAGATGTTCCTTGGTTTTCTATTCTCTATGATTTTGGTTTGCTTGAGGACAAGCAAAGTTTAGGTGCGGGGAGATTTGATAAGTCATATTTTAGCACAATTATTTGGTTGAAATTCATATTTATTTGATTAACTTATGTGCTAATTTGGGTGCTAAATTGACTTATCTTGTCTTTGGTTAATTGAGGATTTAATGTTATAAATTGATGTGGAAACGGGCTATTTTATGCAGGAAATTCGTGCTGCCAGATTGACTGACACTGACCCCCTCAGTGTCAGAAGGGACCTGCGAGAATTCAGCATAAATAAGGAAAGTGTTATTGGACATATTCTCATATTGTCTCTTAAATTTCAGCGAAGATATCAGCCCAAGTCAGGCCCATATTGTGGAGAAGGCACGATAGATTAGTCAACAAGAAAAGAAAATATCCTTGAGATATTTTAGGAAGAGATAAGTAAGGAAAGAGATCAAACAAGATTACTTGGGGATCAAGATAGAGATATTTATGGGAGATATTTATTTTTGGGGCTGCTTCACTCGATTATTAGAGGAGAATTGACGATCAGAATGGGGATTAGAAGGCAAGGAGCAGAACTCGAACTGTAGGGGAGTTCAACGTGAAGATTGACAATCAAGACGCAATCGGTTTTATTATTTTAATTTTGTTTTTATCATGAACATGCGGGGCTAATCCCTTTTTCTAGTTTAGGATTCGTGAACCTCCCGTTGAATTATTAATTTAATTATTTAGGATTTTTATGTTGAATCTTGTGTGTAAGTTTATTTTATTACATGCGTTGATGTTCCTATAGTAATTTGATAATTATTTTGGCCTGATCAACTAGATTAATTATTTAATTGCTTACTGTTATTCTATGAACTACAATCCGTAATTGTTGTAGGAATTAGATTAAGTAACAAATAGAGATAATTCCCTCTAGGTGTAATAAAACCTAGGTTGTATGATACCTAGCCGGATTTCGTAGCCTAGTAATCCTATGTTTAGAGTTTTAATGCGTTTATGAGTTTGAATCCATATGGTCACTCATAGATAGTTCAATTTAGAGGTTGTACCCTAATTGATAAACATAAGAACATTCGAGTTGATTGGTCGTACCGTCAATCTAGGGATTTGAGTTTGTGCACTAGGCTAGATGTTTAATTCGTATGATTAATTAATTTAGTAAACGGGAGGGGATCGACATCCTAAACTAGGCTTTAATCGCTTGGTTAATTTGAATATTAATTTTCATCTACTTTGTTATTTAAATTGAGTTAATTATTGTCATTATTTTTATAATTTTTCTGCAATCAAAATTCTCCCTATTTTATTTAATATGTTTGAGTCACTTGAATTTAATTAAAGTTCGTTTTACTCTCTTGGGTTCGACCCTACTTGCTACTATACTTCGTATAAGTGTGAGTTGGTAATTATTTGTATTTTGGTACGCCCGCGACAGCATACCAAATATATATGAATAATATGTGATATGATCTGCAGAATCTTGCATATCATATATTTGATCACAAACTTGCTTGCCAAGCAAGATGTCCATCAACACCAAGCCTACTATCACTACAGCCCACATCCCATCATTCTTGCATCAAAACTTACGTATGCATTGCTGATCTTACATGCATGAACCATGCATCGAGCATAGTCATGCAAGAGTCTACTTCTCTCAACAAAGGTGATAAGTAGTATAATCCTCAATCCTTCAAATCCTACATATTCTCTCGTCCAGAATTAATGCAATTACGACTTCCTAACATTCTGCAGCGGTGATATATATTAAATAGTTCCTTATCACGTTTGCTTAATTTGTTGAATATATTATTGTGATAATAATTTATGTGGAATAATAAATAATAGGTGTTGCATAGCATGTATATGATCAAGTTGGCGTAATGTGTCCAAATTAAATGGATGAATAGGAGTGAGAGTGAGGGTGAGGTGGTGGGGAAAGAAAATGTGGAATAAATTTGTGGAAAGAGAATTGGATGGGTATACATACATTCTCACGTCTGTATACACATACAAAGCCAGGATTTGAAATTCACGTTAGGGTATCCTATGCAAATTACAGGAATGACGACAAATTAGTGAGAGAGAAAGGAAGGAGAGTGACGTGACTGGTCTAGAGAGAGAAGATAAGGCTACACGGCCCGATAGATTCGGAGGGCGTATTGCTGTTTCAACAGACCCACAAATATTTACGCCAGGTTTAAATTAGAGTCCACTTACTGGGTTAAAAATAGGGGGTGGATAATTTATTTTTTTTTAAAAAAATAATTATTTTATTTTATTTTATGGTAGAAATTTAATTAAAATACTCTCTCCGTTCCAGGCTAAGAGTCTCATTTGCTTTTGGATACGTGGATTAAAGAGTATTATTATTTAATGTGTAGTGGACAGTTGTATTAGTGGGTGTGGGGGCCCAGTGTTTTAATTGTATTAGTGGGTGTGGGTGGGTTCCATGTCCCCAAAAAAAGAAATGAGACTCTTTGCGTGAAACGACCAAAATGGTAAAATGACCCTCTTAGCATGGGACAGAGGGAGTATAATTTAACGGTTAAAATTGTCCAGGTGCAACCCGTGCTCCAAGTGCACAACAGTCGAACTCTTAAATTAAAGACCGAACTCTCATAACATTTTATAGGCGAATCGAATACGTGTTGACTCATTATCAAAATATAGTACTCCCTCCATTTTGGGTATTTTTACATGTTTGTACGGACACAAAAATTAAGAAATAGTATTATTTTTTTAATATATAATGTAAAAAAAATAAGGTTAAATTGATAATTAAAAAATAAATAAATAAAATTGTTGGGAATAATGATTAAAGTGTAAATAATTAAATAAAATTGTTGGAATTGATGAATAAAATATAAAAATTAGGTGAGATGTATTACCATTAATGGAATGAGTAAAAACAGGTGGGATGAGGAAGTAATTGTTATATATATAATGTATGTATTGATAATTAAAGTACAATAAATTATAAATTAAAATATCATTTTAGAGTATAGTATTATTCATTACAAACATACTTTAATTACTAATAAACATATTTTATTTACTCCCTCCGTCCCAACTTCAACTTCACACTTTCCATTTTGGTCCGTCCCAAATTTAACTTCACACTTCCATAAAAGGAAAAAACAACTAACTAATATCTCCCTAACCTACTTTAATTTCAAATTTCCCATCACCTTTTTAATCCAAATAAAATACTTTATCATTTATTTATTACCCAACTATACCATAGTGATCATATTACCCCTAAAAGTAAGTCAAAAAGTGACTTTTCTTAAACTCCGTATCTTCAGTAAACGTGAAGTTAAATTTAGGATGGAGGGAGTATATAATAATCATACTTTAATAATGGATCGAGCAAGAAAGTATCCTTTTAAGAAATAATGGTTGAAAGAGTCCTAATAAACTTGGTTTTTTTTTGAATGGATATTTGTTTAAATGCTCCATTCTATAAAAATAATCTTAAAACTAAAATTTTTATAGTAGAGGGTATTTTTCTCAATTCTGCATAAAGATATAAACTTAAATTTAGTTTAGAAAAGTATTTTATTAAATTTGATTGGGCACCGCACCTGTGATCGAGAAAAATGGTGATGGTGAAGAGTAAGTGCTTCTCCGAGGTGGCCGTGGAGATGGCTGAGTCGTGGGGTGACTTCTCCGAGGAAGTGTCAGATCTTCGCAGATTGGCACAGTCGTGTGAGAACGAGGTGTTCTCGGCATTCGATGTTACTGGGTGTTTGGTCGGAGAACTATCTGACATCATTTCTGATACCGACGAGGAGATCATGAACTCCCGTGGTATGACCTGCCCGCCGATATTCCGAGGAGTGACCACCAAATGGTTGAGGCAAAACTGGAGCCTCATTCAGAATTTGAGGGACATGTATCCTGCAGCCCTTAAATTGCCCAAATGGGGTGAGGTATAATGGCTTTACTCTCTATGTATTCCGTGAATGTGGGTTTTTGTGCATTACATGATGAAAAACTTGTGATATCCGTGGTGTTATGGGGTTGGGTTTAGTGTCACCATGCGTGGTTTGTTGGAGACTTGCAATTTCATATTGTAATGTCATCAACCGTGCATTTTGGAGACACGAACACTCGATGATGAGATTAAACTCTGAGAGTATTGTTTGTGTTGATGTCTAAACTGTGTTATATGAATATGTCTCTCTGATCTGTTAACCTATGGGGAATTAATGTTGGAAGAGTGTGATATTACAAACTGTTAAGTGATAAATTGCTTTTGGAAGAGTGTGATATTACAAACTGTGATGTGATGAATTTCTATTGTATGTCTGCTGGAAGAGTGTGATGTATCCCCTGTTAACTGATGGTTTGCTTTTGAAAGAGTGTGATATTACAAACTGTGCTGTGATGAATTGCTATTGTATGTTTGTTAGAAGACTGTGAAGTATCCCCTGTTAAGTGCTGAATTTCTGTTGGAAGAATGTGGTATTTGATGTGTTACTGTTTAATGATCTTGTTTGAAGTGTGATAGTGTGTGATATATGATGTGTTTAGGGTGAAGTGTTCTTGTGTGAAGTGTCTTGCTTAAGTCATATACATCCATTTATAGGTTTAGATTCACAGCTTTACAAAAGATTGTTTACTGCTAAAACAAACTATTTCTTTGAGTTGTGTTTTAGTTGTAAACAAACAATCTTAGACCCTATTCACATGCAAAATGCATCAAATGCTTCCACCACCATTAGTTGTGTTCTGTGTAGGTATCCAAAATTTCCAAATTGCATCTAATACTTCCATTGCATCCAAAATGCATTCAAAATGTACTGCAAAATCCTTCTAATCATTCTGTACTGCAAAATGCTTCCACTTTCAATAAAAAAAACTTCCTCCATAGCCTGAATTAGATCCTCCAACCCATCTTTTGCATTTTCTTCAATTAAAAATTCAAGACTTGATTGAACCACATCAGGGTCCACTTCCAAATCAGTTGGAAGCTCACCTGCTCTTTGTAATGCAGATTTACCCATATGGGGTATCTTGTATTCATTTTCACCTCTACGAACTAGAATTTCCTTTAGACAGCTTTGCAGTGTTAGAAACATTGAATTCAATTTTGTGTGGCTTAAATCTTCAAAAGATTTTCTCACCACTTCTAACAAATCCTCCACTTTGTTAGCAACTTCTTTGAATTGTAGAGATTGTAAAGCTCTAAACCAACCCAAGTCCAAAATGTTAGTATCCGGACTCTTAGCAGGATAAAAAACAAGATGGAAATTGAATCCATCTTGTGTTGAAGCCTGCCTCCATTCTTCATCATCATCTTTTATATGTGGCTTAGCATTACCCTGTTGTATGTATATATCTTTGCATGCTCCACTTGGCCATTTAGACTTGATAGCTGATAGGACCTGTTATGAGTGTAAATAAAATATAGTGCAAAATGAATGTATTTGTATGTATATCATGTGTGTAAAATGTAATCTGTGTTCAAATTATATACCTGGTCAATTAGAACCTTTTTTGTCTCATTCCTTGCCACTGACAATATTGGTTTAGTTACAATACTTCATGCCTCTCTGTTCTTGCTTTTCCTTTGTGCTGCAACTTTTTCCGTAAAGGAAAAATCCCTATCTTCCCATAAAAAATGCAGTCTCCGTTAGAGTCATAGGCTGGTCTTGCAACTGCAGCTAGGAACATGATCTTTCCAATAAAATTTTTACTTTCACAAGTCCTATGTGGTTCTGTTTCTTCTTGTATGAGGTAGTATCTCTCTGTTGTTCTTGTTAGGTTGAACCATTTCTCATCTATGTGAACTATTTGTGACATACTCTTGAATTTGATCAGTTTCTTCACTATGTCCACTTCTAGTGCTTTAAGACTGTGTCTGACCATGTTAATCTTGTGTTGGTGTGTGAGATATGGCTTTATAGCACTAGTATGAGGTCTAATAGGCCCCTACTTGATCCACATATGAACTGTGATCTTAGATGTGGCCATCTCTTCTACTAAATCCCTAATTGTCTCCTTTTTCTTAAACTGAATACTTTTCATTTTTTCCTTATCCAATTTTTTGCCATAAACTCTATGTGATCTAAGTGTTTTGTTGTTGACTAAAGAGATTGGATTACTTGATAGCAACTGCTCTCTAACTCTTTCCCATATCCTTCTAACAATAGCAATGTGCACTCCAAATGTAGAACTGGCTAAAATGAGCCTCCCACGAGCTGGTTGGCCATTGCTCGACCCCTCCAACAAAAAATGGGCAATGGAATTACGCTCTTTGGTTATTAAATTTTTGGGTCTTGGCATTCTCATTTTGTAAAGTGTATTTATGAGCTGGGAAAGTGGTGTATTTGGTTGGATAAGTTATTGTATTTAGAGTAGTAAGTGTTTATATAGTGTAGTTTAGGTGAAAAAATTTATAAATTTGTATCTGTAAATTATTTTTGATAATGGAATGAAAACAAAACTTAATTACCTCCAAGTATTATGTAATGTAATGATGTTGCAGTTTTTGAATTATGAATTGGGGCGCATGACATGTAATGATGTTTCAGATTTTTAAATTATGAATTGGAGATAATTTCCATTCTGATGTAATTTTTGTGATGATGTAAATTTGAAAAAAGTGGGACAGGTTTGTGTTTTTATATGTTGTCGCATTTTTTCATGTTTGCGCCAAAAATCCCATAATTGGATTAACGGCTTTCTTTTTTAAAATAATGTATTTTAATCTAGGGGTAAAATGGTAAACTTCCTCTTTTAACTACCCAATACACATTAAATATTAATACTCCTTAAACAACGTGCAAAAAGTAAAAGTAGCAATACTATTGGGACGGAGGGAGTACTATATACTCTCCCGTACTAGGAGTACATGAATGTATTTGGTGGCACAGAATTTAAGAAAAATATTTTTTTACTATAATGATGTAAGTAAAAGAAGGACAT
The DNA here is from genome assembly GCA_023678885.1 of Pogostemon cablin. Taxonomy (NCBI): domain Eukaryota; kingdom Viridiplantae; phylum Streptophyta; class Magnoliopsida; order Lamiales; family Lamiaceae; genus Pogostemon; species Pogostemon cablin. The sequence continues at coordinate 11,677,610 of CM042983.1, forward strand.
TTTGGGTAATTAAATAGAATAATGTATATGAAATAGTTGACTTTAACTAGATTGTATGTAAAAAGAATGTGATATTTTTGTAATATTGTAAGATTATTTATATTATACTACCTCAGTCTACTGTTAATCTATCAATTTTACCATTTTGGGCCGTCCACTCTTAATGTATCCATTTCTACTTTTAGACACATGGAACTCACCCACCCACTAATACAATTAAAATATGAGACCTACACACCCCACTAATACAACTACCCATTACACATTAAATAATAATACTCCTTAATTCATGCGCAAAAAGCAAACGGATAAATTGGGGATGGACGGAGGGAGTATATTGTTTTCATTTTTAGGATGTGCAATTATTTTTGGACGAATCAAAATAAAAAAATGTGCAATTATTATTGAGATGGAAGGGGTATTGTTATTTAAAATAATGAGATTATTTTTCTTTTTATAATCTATCATAAGATGTAAGAGTAAGATTAATTACTCTTTGTTCTAACATAACTCTAGGCACCATACTAAAATAATATTACTACAATAAAAAATCCTCGGTGGTGAGAATCATTAATTAGTCGTCCATGTGAAATGATTACTCTTACATTTAACACATGTGCACAGTTCATCTGAGATAAATTAGGAAGGCTAAATATAGTGTGCACCCACGTACAAATATAAGCAAAAACATATACAATTATGAGTAAAAATGTATACAATTTAATTGTTAATTTTTAATAAAAAATTGAGTGTAAAAAAATGTACAATTATTAAAATACATATATACACTATTGAATAAAAAGTTATACACATATGAATGCTTATTTTTTTAATGAAAAACTTAATGTGAAAAAAGTATACAATTATTACAAAACACGTATACAAAAGAGAATAACATGTATACAAAATAGAATAAAAAGTTATACAAATATGGGTGCAATGGTGCACCCGGGTGCACCTAATATACACTCAATTAGGAAAACAAAATCGATTAACATATTATATACTCCCTCGTTCCCTGCATTGACACATTTTTTTTTCTTCAGAAAAGTTAATGTATATATTTTTTAATATTACATGAAATCCTCACAAATAATATACTTATATATTACCATAAGGTCCACACACACATTAATATAACAGTAACTGCATATTAAAATATTATTTTCCAACTAACTATACATTAAATTATTATATTTCTAATTCTCTATATAAAAAATGATGTCAATTTCTCGATAGGAAGGGAGTACTGAATTGCAAAAGGGTACTATTCATATCCCAAATTTATCAAACATAACTATGTCAGGATTTTGTACGTTTAGCAAATTCTGTGTATATTCTGTAACATGACACAACTTAGCTACATGGAAAAAGTTTTTCATATATTGTGAACGTAATACGTATAAAATATAGAGTATATATATTTTTTAAATACTTTAGTCTTATATAATTATTATTGAGTTTTGTCCTAGAATTTAATATATTTGTCAATCGAGACTATACTTTTTTTTCAACCATTTGTGATCAGAATAAAGCACATTGGTTGTAAAAACGTTTTGTCGTTTTTCCATCTTAAAATAAACTGTGAAAAAAAAAAAATTTGCGAGAACATAATTATTAATGTTTTCAAATAATTAGATGTTAAGGTTATGTGATCTAATCTAAAATACTGATGGGTGGCAAGAATTCATTACAAATAAATCAATTTAAGCAATTAAAGTCAGCTCAATATTTATTAAAACTTCTTTTTCTAAAGAAATAATACACACGATCATCAGAATTTTCATACAATTATTCAAAATCAGCTTAATTATTTTTGCTCATTTTCTTTAGTTAATCAATAGTTGATTTGGACATATTTTAATATAAAATACGTTTTAGGTGATAGAGCCAAAGAAACACTAAACTGTATCTTGAGTATAAAACAACAAAATAATTAATGAACACATTTTCTCAAGATATATGAGTCTTAATATATACAAATGCATTATTATTTCAAGAAAATAATCACCAAAAATATTCATTGATGAGAATAAATTATTTCTCTTCGTAACTTACATCATTAATATATATATATATATATATATATATATATATATATATATATATATATATATATATATATATATATATATATATATCAATTCAATAATCTCAAAATAGAATTAATTTTTCTTTTTTAAATATTATTCTCACTTCGTGTATAACTTACTTGGCAAAGTATTTCTTACCCTCGATATTACTCTTAAAAACTTAAAAAATTATACTCCCTCCATCCCATGATTATTGTTACATTTACTAAAAAATGTGTACTACAATTAATGTTACATTTCTATTTTTGGATGATGTGATCACACAAAACTATTAAATATCTTCATGGGGCCCACAATACTTCACTAATACAATAACCCACTTTACATTATAATATTATTTCTCTTACCTCACAATAAATTAAAATACAATACTTCTTAATCTCCATGCAAATAGTAAACATAACAACAAAGGTGGGACAGAGAGAGTATAACTTTAAGAGTAATTTTTCATATGTTAAAAAGTAATTTGATCTGGAAAATTAGGTATACGCTACAAATTAAAGTCTACAATTAACAAGTCAATCTACTTTACACTTTATTTACTTTATTACCTAATTAATTAAAATACTAAATTACAAAAAAATTAAAAAAAATAAAAATATTAGTATGATTTTATTGTAGTTTATAAATTGAGATACAAATTGAATTGGGAATATTTATATAAATTTGGACATTAAAATAATTTATCATGTAAAAGAATTGTGATAAAAAAAATAAATAAATAAAATAGGATCATGTGAAATCTAACCCACGATAATATACTAATTAGAGAAACTCTCGAGACGGGTCAACTCATCACTAAAATATGCTTATTGTATAAATAAAGTATGCCCATTTGCAGTTAAAGTATGTCAATAATAAATTAAATTATAATACACTAAAATCATACTTTAATGCATAATCTAACAAACTTTAGAAAACATACCTTAATAACCATTAAACATACTTTATTTAAATAATAGACGTATTTTAACACGTCTCACGAATTATCTCACATAGAGACTTTGTCATTATTAGATCGAATACCAAAAATATCTAGCAGTGATTTGAATTCTGTGACAGTACTGTCACTCTACGTGGGTAAAATCTAACAACAGGCCAGTTGCATGAGAATACGACTATATTTTTGCACCCCTATTTTTTCGAAAGATAAAGAAATGTATATCTGTCAGAAATCAAACTCATTGTCAACCTCCTCACCCTCAACACCACCCCCACCCTCCCCCAACCCACCCCCAACCTTATAACCTGCAAAATTCGTTATTTTCTGCACCTTTTCGTATATTTCATTTCTCATAACGATGTCTGATCAGGATGACCACCGTACTACTCAACAACAAGAGGATAGTGGGCCCAACAAAGACATCGACGATGAAGGGTATCAAACTCCGACGGCTGAACAAAGCAGAATTCCGGCCGTAGTTTACAGCTGTCCGCCGCCGCCTCCGAAGAAACGGCGCCGTTTGCTTGTGAGCCGGAAGAGTATGAAGAGAGTGAAGGTGTATAAGGGTAGGGTCGTAGTTGATTCAGATTCAGACATAGAGTTGTTCTTCGGATCATTTGAGGCTAAATCTGAGATGGCTCCGCCGCCGCCTCCACCGCCTGCGGCGGCGGCGGTGGACTCCGACACTGAAACAGATGAAAGCAGCTGTCCCAAGAGAAGGCATGTTGATAAGTGAAGTATTTCTTTAATTTTTTTTAAAAATTTAAAAAAGGTATATATACATAGTATTTTTTTTACTTGATTATTATATACAATTTAATAGTGTGTATGCGTATATATGTATGTATAATCATTTTTGTTTCTTATGTAATTTTTTAAATTTAATTTATGGATAAAATTCAGGGTATAATTAGAAGATGCTAATTAATTTGGAAACAAGAGCAACATCTAATAAATAATTAGACTTATCAACTACTCCATAATGTAATTATAAGAAGAAATTCAATTCAATATTTATTATTTCAATTTAATTTAATTCTTTTGAAGCGTAAATAATGTTTCTTCTCTCTCTTTCTTCTTCGTTCTTGTCTTCACATACTTTGAATTTTATCCGATAAACATTGTATGTACTTTGGATTGGGAATTAAAAAAATAATAATAACATAATTTTCAACAGGATGGATAATCTATATATAAATATTTGAAATATATTGTATATGATGTCATCGAAAGATCAAATTTTAGTACTTATCGACGACACGTACTCGACTCTTAAGTTGCTATCGTGTGTATTAATTATTATTGCATCAATATGATACTCCTATCATAACACAAAACTTAATAGAACAGATGATCTAGCATTATTAGATGCATACTTCTTCCTTTGTTCACATTTTTCTCATTACATGGAATTGTTTGCATCCAAAGAATGAAAAATAAAATCCCATTTGTTGTGATCAAGAATGAAAACACACTTGGTTCCTACTTCTAATCACTCAAATAAAGAGAACACACTCAATCTCACGTTTTCAGATTTGAAACAATGAACAATTGAATCAAAGATAAACTGTAAAATGAAGAAAACAAACTCAAAGGGATTATAGTGGTTCGATCATGATGATCTACGTCCACTTTCAAAGGAAATCGAGCACTCTTTCATTGATAGATGATTACACTTGATGATGAAGAAAACTACACTCAATGATCACTCTTGGATCAATCTACTGAAGCTAACCGGAGCAAGGAACTAACTGATCTTCATCACAGCAGCATTGCTGCTTTATACTCCAAGCGGGCTGTTTGCTTGATTCAGTTGCATAACTGATGCTTCCTCCCTTCCAATGAGGCTTTGACACATCAGCACTTCCCTAACAACACACCTAACAAACTAACTCCCTTAGAAGCTTCTTGGATCAGCTCCCTAATCAACACAACTGATCACTAAACCCCCCTAACAAACCCTAATCATCCAACATGCACTCATGCAGCAAGTGTGTGAACTAATCCAATGTATAAACTTCAAGAAATACATATCCACTGCTCACATACCTCCAGGCCATTGTGATGTATTGTTTGAACGAGGTTATGATCATGTTTTACACTCCACCTTCTAACAATTCTCCACCTTAAAACAAGTATCATATCTTTCAACAAATTTCTGCTCAATTCCCTTTGTTGCTGCTTCATGAGCAGCTTCCTTCAAGATCACTGAAGATACATTCCAACTAAGCTCAAGCTTAGTTCAAACTTTGAACTAGGCAGGGCTTTGGTTAGGCAGTCTGCTGGATTGACAGAGGTATCAATCTTACTTACTTTAACAACTCCACTCTCCACAAGATCTCTCACAAAGTATAGTTTGACATCAATGTGCTTGGTCCTCTCATGATAGCCCTGATGTTTGGCTAGATGAATTGCACTTTGATTGTCACAGAATACTTCCACAACTTCCTGTCTTATCCCAAGTTCTTTCAACATTCCAGAGATCCACATTCCTTCCTTGATGGCTTCAGTTAAGGCAACAAATTCAGCCTCAGTTGTGGATAGAGCAACAACTGATTGATGGCTTGCTTTCCAGCTTATAGCTGTTCCAAAAAGAGTGAAAACATAGCCAGTCAATGACTTTCTTGTGTCTAGGTTTGCTGCATAATCTGCATCAACATATCCACTTAACATTTCACTGAGTTGCTGTCTTCTTTGAAACTTTAATCCTCTGTAGGATGAACCTTTCACATACTTCATAGCCCACTTAACAGCTTCCCAATGTGGTCTTCCTGGATGTCCCATAAATCTGCTTAAAACACTCATAACATAGGCCATATCTGGCCTGCAACATACCATACAGTACATGAGGCTGCCCACTGCACTAGCATAAGGAATTTTGTCCATTTCTGTTGATTCTGATGCAGATGATGGTCCTTGCTGTAGAGACAGTTTCAAACCTTGTTTAAATGGTGTTGAAACTGATTTACTTTCATACATATTGTACCTCTTCAACACTCTACACAGGTAAGACTCCTGATTAAGCATCAAACTTCCCTTGCTCTTGTTTCTGTTGATAGACATACCAAGAATCATTTTAGCTTCCCCTAGGTCTTTCATGTCAAATTCTGATTCCAGCATGTCTTTCACCTTCTGAATACCAATCATGGAGTGACTAGCTATCAACATATCATCTACATAGAGCAGCAGATAGGTGTATTGATCCTTTTCTTGTAAATAATACACACAGCTATCATATGAGCTCCTAGCAAAACCACAGCCCACTATGTATTGATCAAACCTCAGATACCATTGTCCAGGACTTTGCTTAAGGCCATAGAGAGATTTCTTAAGCAAACAAGCTTTAGAACTGTGATTTTGAACACTTACTCCCTCTGGTACAGACATGTAAATTTTCTCTTCCAATTCACCATGCAGAAAGGCTGTTGTCACATCCATTTGATGTAACTCAAGATCATACTGAGTAACTAATGAAAGTATAATCCTTATGGAGCAATGTTTGACAACATGTGAGAAGATTTTATTATAATCCACCCCTTCTTTCTGTGAGAACCCTTTGGCTACAAGCCTAGCTTTATACCTTACTTTACCATTTGGAACTGCAGATAGCTTCCTTTTGAAAATCCATTTGCATCCCACTAACTTCTGTCTCTGAGGTTTGTTAACAATCTCCCATGTTCCATTCCTCTCAAGTGACAGAAGCTCTTCATTAATGGCAGTAATCCACTGATCATTATCAGTGCTTGTTGTAGCTTCCTTGTAGCTCTTTGGTTCACTTGATTCAATATCAGTGGCTGTGTACAAGGCATATGATACATGATCAGCTTGTACATATCTTGATGGTGGGTGAATCTCCCTCCTTTGTCTATCTCTTGCAAGATGATAAGTACTTAGCTCATTCCTGTGTTCTGCTACATCTTGATTTCCTTCTGAAGTGTCTGCAGGCTCCACCTCAGAGTCAACTCTCTTATCAACTGTTGTAGCAGGCTCAAATTGCTCCAGAAAAGGCATCCTTGACTCATCAAACTTGACATCTCTGCTTACTAGGAATTTATGGTCATCTAGACTCCATAACTTGTAACCTTTTACTCCTGATGGATATCCTACCATCACACATCTCAGAGCCCTTGGATCTAATTTATCTTGCTTTATATGTGCATAGGCAAGACATCCAATGACCTTTAAGTTGCTGTAGTCAGCTGGCTTTCCTTTCCATACTTCTCCAGGTGTCTTGAACTTCAAGGGTGTAGAGGGACACCTGTTGATTAAGTATGCAGCTGTTGTTACAAGTTCCCCCCAGAAGCTCTTTTGGAATCCTCCTGCACTCATCATGCATCTTACCCTTTCTAGCAGAGTTTGATTTAGTCTTTCTGCAACTCCATTTTGTTGTGGAATTGATGGAACAGTCCTATGTCTCTTGATTCCCTTTTCTCTACAAAACTTGTTGAACTCTTCTGAGAGATACTCTAAACCATTATCAGTCCTGAAGCATTTCAGTGTCTTTCCTGTGGTGTTTTCAACTTCTGCAAGCCATTCTTTGAACTTTCCAAAAGCTTCATCCTTGGATTTTAGAATATATACCCATGCTTTCCTTGAGTGATCATCTATGAATGAGATGAAGTATTTTCCACTTCCTTTTGTTGGATTCTTAGAAGGCCCCCACAAGTCTGAGTGGACATACTCAAGTATTGATTGAGATGTATGTTCACCAGTTCCAAACTTGAGCCTCTTTGACTTTTCCATGACACAATGTTCACATAGCTTCAAATTAACTGATGTTTCTCCACATAATAGGTCTTGTTTTATCAATTCTTGCAAACCTCTCTCACTGATGTGTCCCAATCTGCCATGCCACAAGAGAGTACTATCCTGTCTTCCTATTGCATGGGCATGGGCAGTTACAGCACATCCACACAAGAAATACAAGTCATGTTTTCTAGTACCTTTTAGAAATATATCATCTCCCTTTGTGACAGTGAGAAGACCATCTTGTTGGATTGTATACTAAAAGTCTAGCTTTAGTATGAACAATGTCATAACATTATTTGAAATGAGAATCATTGATCAAATGATTGCATCTTATAATTTATTTTATATGCATGATGCAATAGTCCATTTACTTTATACTGTAGATAATATGTTGTGCGACAACACGCGGAAGATCATATTATCGGTTTCCTTATAAAGTATAAACAGATACTCACAACTGAGATAGACGGGGACTCTCTATCGGTATGGTTGTAGTGTGGTTTGGTATTAGCTTGTCTTGGCTATAGAATCACATTAGTGCACTTGTGTGTATTGAGTAGGACCGCCTGAGATCGTTCGACTTATACTGACTTATAGAAGAACTTGATCTCTGTTATTATGGAAGTTCGTGCTCTTAATCCCTATACAATAACCTCGACACGTAGGGCAGTATGTATTTCTTTGATTCATCAATGGGTGAGATTTATAAGTATTAAATCAACAAACTCGGTGAGTTGGGAAGTAGTGCTGTATCTATGGTGTGCTGTTGATTGTAGAAGGAATCCATGTCCGTCATAGGTTGATGATGTCCCCTTGAGGAGCTCATAAGGTTTATCATGTAAATCTTGCAAGTGGATTAATTCCGGCATGATAAAAAGGTTGAGTGGTACTACTCTTGGATGAGATATTAATTAATTTGAGTTGTCAGTAACTTAATTAATTAATGGACATTGTATATCTTAAACATGGGGAGACTATCGGGCTTATAATAAGAAGGAGCCCAGAACATAATTTTGGGATTGGACGGGTAGTGCAATAATAATATTTTAGTGGACTATATTATTATTATTGGATTTAATTAAAAGCTTTGGGCTAAGCTTGGTTAATTAAGTTCAATTGAGGCCCAGCCCAATTTCTCCTCCTGGTCCCTGCTGTAGCCCAATATATATATAGTCATCTCAGCTTCTGGAAACCTAACTTCCTGCGCCTCTTTTGACGTGAGTTAGAGAGAAGCAGATTGAGAGAACTCTGGGGATTGTTGACCACCCAACACCAGAGTTGACTTGGGACATACAGCAGAAGATCAAGAGGTGTTCTTCTGCAGTGATTCAGACTCTACATCAACCAGGAAGTACGGTAATCGGTTTTATTGCTTCCGCTGTTACTGTTTACCTGATAACCCAAACGGATCACGTTGAACCGCACGATCCAATTGCCCAACAATTGGTATCAGAGCGATGGTTTCGTGGTGAAACGTGAGTTGTTAGGTGGCTTGTGATTATTTGATTTAATCTGGGATAATCGCATGTTTGTAATCAAGTTATGTTATTGATTATTTTGATTATGTGATTATGTTAATTAATCTGGAAATAATCATGAAATTATCATATGGGTTATTGTTTTCCCCTTCGTATCCTATTTGGTCTGTGTGATTACTGCTGATTAAGAAAACTGTACACATCACTCTATCACCTATCTATTCGACACACACACACGCCCTGCACGACGGCGACCCAATAACACGGCTGATGGGTCAACGCGACGGTGGCTATCCCACGATTGTACGGTGATGGCTGCTGGAAAGGACGGCGGTGGCGGGTGGTGGCAATTAAGGGAGCAAGCACTGAAGTCGGCCGATCTGTCGATGAACGGAAGATCGGTGGCGCACGTGTGAGCCTCACGGTCGGATGATCTGATGGTGACAAGCTGAAGCAGTTTCCGGTCGCGTCTGAGGCAGGTTCCCGGCGACTCTGGTCGGGCAGGAACAGCTCGGAGCAGATCCGGCGGTGCTGAAGACGGCGCGATTGAATGAAGAAGGTGGCGGTGCCGAGTCGTGGGCAGTGGGTCACCTTGTTAACTCCGATCGATGATGCGCCGAGTAGATCGGGCCGCGGCTAGCGGCGGCAGGTGGCGGCTCTGGCGGAGCTGACGAAGCTGGTGCGGGCGGATCCCGATCGACGGCGAGCTGGGCGGTGGTGGCCTCGGATGGATCGCGACGACGTGTAGTGTCGGCGGCCTTCGTCCCGGTGGTTGGTTGGGGCGCGGCCACTGGCGGAAGCGGCGCCTGGTAACACCGGTGTGTGCTGGTCAGAGGTGGCTGCAGGCGACTCCACTCCAGCGGCGCTGTTAGATCGTCGTGCGGCAGACGGCAGTGAAGGCTGTGCACGCGGCCACCTGCTAGCAGCAGCGGCTATATGCGCCGGTGATGGCTCGGGGGATGTTGACAATCTGCAGGGACGGATGAAGGCGGCTGTCGGCGCGGCTCGTTTCCGGTGGCTGTCGGCTGGTCCGCCGGGTGATGCGCCGCTGATGGCATCGACGGGAAGCGGCTGGCAGGATGCTGGGCGGCTGTTGATTAGGGCAGCGATGAGTCTGGGCTTATGATCTTGCTGGGCCTTTCCCCTTTTTAATTTGGTTATGGGCTCTCCTTTGGGCCCATATTTAATTAAATGTAAATGGGCTGTTGGGCCTATTTTTGTTTGATGGGCTGGGCAATTTTTATTGCTGGCCTTGACTGCTGCTTGGGCTTGAACTTATAGGCTGCTCAATTTTTTTTAATTTGGTTTTGGGCTGCTGGGCTCAATTTTAATTAAAATTGGTTTTGGGCTGGCAGGTTTAATTAAAGGGCCCAATTCAGTAATATATTTTGGGCTGTTCATTAATTTTAATTTGGTTTTGGGCTGTTGGGCCCAATTTTAATTAAAATGGTAATGGGTTGCTAGACAATATGGATTGCTGAATTTAATTAATTGTGGGTAATGGGCCAAGCATGATAAATTAGTTGTTTATTAATAAGGCTAATTTTTTGCTAGTGGGCTTAGTGGAATTAATTTAATTTTGGGTTAAGATTATGGGCCATGGATAATGGGCTTGATTAATTATTTAATCTGCTGCTCATTTTGTGCTTATTTGTTGCTCTTGGGCCCGAATTGATTGATCCACTAATTATGCAATTAATTAATGTTATATAACTGATTAATTGATTTAATTGTCAATTATTGTTGTATATGTGACAGGCATGTTCTATGTGATTTATTTATTTAAATTGCTGTTAATAGAAGCATGTCTTAGTTGTATATTTTATTCTGGAATATTATATGCATGTTAAAAACCCTCGGTAATTAAATAACTAAGTGGGAGAGGGGATTGGTAATAAATTCCCGCGGCCTCCATTATTGGTTTGTTAGCAATGTGAATAGACTTGCGCGTCGGCATTAGAGCCTTCCTCCCCATCGGATGAGTTTATTCATGGATTGCTGGAACAGACTTCATTAAATAATTACCTTTGTAATGTGATGCATATGAACTTGCGCGTTGGCTTAGACCTTCCTCCCTATCGGATGAGTTTATATGCGGTTCACTGGTACAAACTTGTAATTGATGACTGTAGGAAGTTATCCGAGCGCGTGTGTACTTCTCCATCTGTAAGGCACACAAGCTTGGGCCGCGGACTTGGGGTCAAATAATGGTGTACACTTAGATGTGAATAATAAGTATCCTCCCCATCGGAGTCACTGCTTTTATTTGCATGGCTAAAGAGGAACCGACTATTAATTATTTTGTCATAAAGTGAGGTTGACAAATGAAATTAATGGGTAAAACCTTCTCTTGTAAATGTTCGGGTTTGTAAACGTCCACACTATCGTGGCTTGCAGACTCACGGTGCTTGAGATGTCGGTGAATTTTATTTTATATTGTTTTGAGGGAAATAATATAAAAGGATAAAATTCGAAGATTTGATCGGTAAATTTATTTGTGATTCTCTGGATTTCGAATGGTTTTATTTCACTAATTGTTAACTAAAAGACATTATATTTACTTGTCCATATTAACTGATTAGAGAAGAATCTTGGTTTGAAAATTACTGCTTAAGAAAATACATGTGTATTCTCACCAAGAACGTCTCATGATGCCTATTAAAGTCTCTAGTGAAGAGATGAGAGGTTCATAGAAATATGATGGTCTCATGTAACTCTTCGGATACTTGAGTAAATTAAAAAGGCAGAAGATCATGGTTCAATTGATGAATGAATTGGAAAAACTTGGAATAGAAATTGAAAGGAAAACCTAAATCAATTTATTCTTCACAATTTGCCTGGATGTTTTGAGCAAGTTCTACCTGAAATACGAGAGATTGTATATGGTGGGAAACTTCTAACAAAACATATGGCAAAAGAAAGCCAATTTTTCATCATGATCTGAACAAGGTTAATATCTTATTTACTAATGGTTTAAACATGATTAGTGATGGCATCTACTGACACGAAGTATGTAGATACTGGAATCACTAAATGTTTATCACTGAGTAAGGATAAGATTGTTAATAACATGGGTAAAACTACAAAGGTAGTGGCTATTGCAGTGGGAGTTATTTATTTATCTCATGATAAGAATAAACGATGGATTATGAGAAATTGTCTTTACGTACGTTTCATAGAAAGAATTTAATTTCGGTTTCTATGCATTAATGGATGGATACTTCACTTCATTTAAACGACATGGTCATAGTAATGAGGAATGAGGCTATAATCCGTTAAAGTACGTTAGTAGATAATTTGGATACTCTTGAATCATGCACATTCCACAGATGCAATAAATAGTAATTAAATAATGCATCTTCTAATATTAGTAAGAGAAAGGAACCTTCGGAAATGAACTAAACATACATTTGGCGTCTATGACTAATTCATTTTACTTGAGTAGGATTCAAAAGTTGATAGCCGATAGACCGTAAGGTTTATCTGAAGTGGAAACTATCGGACTTGCGAATCTTGCTTGGAAGTAAAATTGATTAACTGCCTTTTCAAGGCTGTGGGGTGTAGAGCCAAAGATATATATGTTGGAATTAGTTCATTCTGATTCAAGCAAACCTAATATTATCCAGGCGAGAGGTGGTTATGAATATTCGAAGATTATTCTGGAAACCGATATATTTATTTGATGCACTGCATGTCTAAGTTCTTGGATTAATTCAAGAATTGTAAGGCTGGTACAGTGAAGCGTCATGGAAAATATATAATATCATTACGATTCAATCGTGATGATGAAAACCTCTTAGGATAGTTAGGAACTTATAATCAGAAGTTGAGATTAAATCTCAAGTTGACTACACCGGGCATGCCCCAGCTGAATGGTGTGGTGGGTAGAAGGTATTAGGCTCTTATGGTTATGATTAGATAGATGATGAATTATTTGGAATAATTAAATTCATTTTATGGATATGCCCTAGATACAGTAATTCGTGAAATGTTTGTCTGTATATGGGATATCCTAGAAAAATGGAGGGTGATTTATTTAGTCCAAAAGATCGAAGGATAATTGTTAACTCAATAACCAGATTTTTGAAAAAGGACTATGTAATAAATCACAAGCCCATGTATAAGTTGTTCTAAAGGGAGTGAGAGGAAAACACTAAGTAAAAGTACCAAGTGTACAAGAGGATATACCACAAGGTAAACTGCAACGCGTGTCACGTCTGATACACAATTACATGTAGTGCCTTGTCGTAGTGGGAGGGTTGTTTAACAACCCATAAATATATGTTTTGGGAGAGTCGTGAGACTTGATCCCTAGTGAACATAGTATTATCCCACGGATACGACGTAGCACTACAAGATTAAAATGCGGAATCTTAGTAAGTTGCAATGTATGTTGAAATAGAATCTACGGATTCTAAATTAAGTCTGGAGCTTGAAGGATCACTAAATGGTGTAAAAACCATTGCAAGTGGTCATAGGAAATAAAAGAGGATCATATGGAAAGGTGAAAATCTTAGAAGCAAAGCTTGTTGCGAAAAGATGTACTCAGAAAGAAATGGTTCGATTATGAGGGAACATATTCGCTGGTAGCTATGCTTAAATTGATTCGGATTCTTTTATTTATTGCTGCTCATATTAAATTATGAGGGACAACAAATAGATGTCAAGACAGCTTTCCTGATTGGAAGTCTTGAGGAAAACATCTATGTGAAGCAATCAGAGTGATTTATTGCAAAGTACTAATAGCATTTAGATAGTAAGCTTAAAAGTGTCCAGCGATGGACTAAAGCAAGCTTTGAGATCGTGAAGCATCTGTTTTGATTAGGTAATCCAGTGGCATGGATTTAAATCAATGAGCGGATGAGTCTTGTGTGTTCTAAAGAGTGACGGAAACGTGGTGGTGTTTCTTGTACTATACGTAGATAGTATCTTGCTCATTGGAGACAATGAAAGAGTATTATCGGGCGTATGGGTACGGAAAGCGGTAGAAATGAAGGACTTAAGAAAGGCAAAATATATCCTTTTGATCACGGTAATACGGATCACAAGAAAGGATATTATGCTTATCTCAAGTTTCATAAAATGATACAGTCCATACTCATTTAGCATGTGAATAGACTTGCGCGTCGGCTTTAGAGCCTTCCTCCCCATCGGATGAGTTTATTCATGGAATGCTATGAACGAAGTTGGATATCTGTTTTGGTTAACGCATGAACAGTGGGTATCAACGTAACCCGGATCAAGAATGATGAACTGTAGTAAGACATATATAAAGTGCCTGAGAAGGACTGGAAATTATATATGAACTTACTGGACAGATTCACTGCTTCTTGTGGATTACGTAGATTCGGATTTTTAGTCAGATTGGACGGTAGTAAATTCTCCTCAAAGGTTATGTGTTTAATTTTAGGAAGTAGAGTCATAATGTGGAGGAGTGTTATATAGAAATATATTTCAGACTCCGGACTCCATCATGGAAAGATGATAAATTGGAGCATATGAGGCTGCCAAAGTATCTATATGACTCTAGAAACTTCAAGATGGACTTTGAAGTGTTTCTAAGTTTGCCCAAGATTATCACAATTTATATTGCTGATATTGGTGCAGTTGCAAACTTGAAGGAATCACGAGTCCATAAGGCAATTAAACACATGGAGCGCGAGTACCACCTGTTACGAGAAATCGTATGATGAGGGGAAGGTTGATGTCGCCTAGATTGCATCGGATGATGACCTAGTAAATCCATTTACGAGGACCTTAAGGCGAGAGCTTTTTATGGTCGTGTAGTGGGAGTAGGAATCAGATGTATGGCAGAAGACATGACAGCATAGTCTTTTAGTATAAGTGGGAGATTGTTGGATTGTATACTAAAAGTCTAGCTTTAGTATGAACAATGTCATAACATTATTTGAAATGAGAATCATTGATCAAATGATTGCATCTTATAATTTATTTTATATGCATGATGCAATAGTCCATTTACTTTATACTGTAGATAATATGTTGTGCGACAACACGCGGAAGATCATATTATCGGTTTCCTTATAAAGTATAAACAGATACTCACAACTGAGATAGACGGGGACTCTCTATCGGTATGGTTGTAGTGTGGTTTGGTATTAGCTTGTCTTGGCTATAGAATCACATTAGTGCACTTGTGTGTATTGAGTAGGACCGCCTGAGATCGTTCGACTTATACTGACTTATAGAAGAACTTGATCTCTGTTATTATGGAAGTTCGTGCTCTTAATCCCTATACAATAACCTCGACACGTAGGGCAGTATGTATTTCTTTGATTCATCAATGGGTGAGATTTATAAGTATTAAATCAACAAACTCGGTGAGTTGGGAAGTAGTGCTGTATCTATGGTGTGCTGTTGATTGTAGAAGGAATCCATGTCCGTCATAGGTTGATGATGTCCCCTTGAGGAGCTCATAAGGTTTATCATGTAAATCTTGCAAGTGGATTAATTCCGGCATGATAAAAAGGTTGAGTGGTACTACTCTTGGATGAGATATTAATTAATTTGAGTTGTCAGTAACTTAATTAATTAATGGACATTGTATATCTTAAACATGGGGAGACTATCGGGCTTATAATAAGAAGGAGCCCAGAACATAATTTTGGGATTGGACGGGTAGTGCAATAATAATATTTTAGTGGACTATATTATTATTATTGGATTTAATTAAAAGCTTTGGGCTAAGCTTGGTTAATTAAGTTCAATTGAGGCCCAGCCCAATTTCTCCTCCTGGTCCCTGCTGTAGCCCAATATATATATAGTCATCTCAGCTTCTGGAAACCTAACTTCCTGCGCCTCTTTTGACGTGAGTTAGAGAGAAGCAGATTGAGAGAACTCTGGGGATTGTTGACCACCCAACACCAGAGTTGACTTGGGACATACAGCAGAAGATCAAGAGGTGTTCTTCTGCAGTGATTCAGACTCTACATCAACCAGGAAGTACGGTAATCGGTTTTATTGCTTCCGCTGTTACTGTTTACCTGATAACCCAAACGGATCACGTTGAACCGCACGATCCAATTGCCCAACACATCTATGGATTGAAAACTATATCCCATAGAGTCAAGTTTACCAAGAGAAATAAGATTCCTCCTTAAATCAGGAACATACCTCACATCATGAAGAATCTTGACTGCACCATCTGTCATTTTGAACTTGATTGATCCCATACCCTTGATATTGCATGTCTGATCATTACCTAGCAGGACAGAACCTCCATTTTGTTGCTTGAAATCAATGAGCCAATGCTTTATTGGTGTCATGTGGAAAGTACAGCCTGAATCCATTACCCATTCAGAGTTAACTTCTGAGTTTGCAACTGTCAGGGCTTCAATGAACCCTTCACCACCTTCTTTGGCTTGCATTGTTTGATTTACTTGATCTTTTAGTTCTAGATCTTTGACCCTATCTATTCCCTTTACCTTATCAGCTTTCCATTTATAATAATTTCTCCTCATGTGGCCAGGCTGTTGACAGTAATAGCACTTTCTTGCTTCACCTCCCTTTGATGATTCATGATCCTTAGTTTCAGGCTTCCAGCTGCTAGAGTTAAACCTTTTCTTCTTGTTATTCTTCTTGGATTGATAGTTCTTCTTGACAATCAATCCCTCTCCCCCAGAACTTGCAACACTTTGGGATGACAGTTGCAATTCTCTTGATCTGAGAGCAAGCATTACACTGTCAAACTTGACAGTGGCTTGATTAGCATATAACAAGGTGTCTTTAAAACTTTGAAAGGCCTTAGGAAGTGCAGTCATCAACATGAGGACTCTTTCTTCTTCTGAAATCTTGACATCAACACTTTCAAGATCATCCAAAATCTTGATGAATTCATCAACTTGACTTAGTATAGGCTTTTCATCAGTAATCTTGAATGCATGAATTTTCTCTCTGATGTGCAGCCTATTAGCAAGTGTTTTCACCATGTACAGAGACTCTAATTTCTGCCAAACACCAATGGCAGTTGTTTCCCTAGCTACTTCACGCAATGCCTTATCCCCTAAACATAAAATGATGGTAGAATGGGCTCTACGAAGTACCTCATCATCCACTTGAGCTCTTGGAGGACCAGCTGCTGATGGATCCTTTATTATCTCAGTCTTGACTGGTGGAGGAGGCCTCAATGCATCAATGAGTCCTTGTTGTGTCAAGATCGCCTTCATCTTGAGCTTCCACAGGCTGAAGTCAGTTTTCTCAGATAGCTTTTCAATATCAAAACGTGTGATGTTCATCTTTTCAGCTCAGATTGGTTTGATCTTCCCACAGACGGCGCCAATTGTTGTGATCAAGAATGAAAACACACTTGGTTCCTACTTCTAATCACTCAAATAAAGAGAACACACTCAACCTCACGTTTTCAGATTTGAAACAATGAACAATTGAATCAAAGATAAACTGTAAAATGAAGAAAACAAACTCAAAGGGATTATAGTGGTTCGATCATGATGATCTACGTCCACTTTCAAAGGAAATCGAGCACTCTTTCATTGATAGATGATTACACTTGATGATGAAGAAAACTACACTCAATGATCACTCTTGGATCAATCTACTGAAGCTAACCGGAGCAAGGAACTAACTGATCTTCATCACAGCAGCATTGCTGCTTTATACTCCAAGCGGGCTGTTTGCTTGATTCAGTTGCATAACTGATGCTTCCTCCCTTCCAATGAGGCTTTGACACATCAGCACTTCCCTAACAACACACCTAACAAACTAACTCCCTTAGAAGCTTCTTGGATCAGCTCCCTAATCAACACAACTGATCACTAACCCCCCCAACAAACCTTAATCATCCAACATGCACTCATGCAGCAAGTGTGTGAACTAATCCAATGTATAAACTTCAAGAAATACATATCCACTGCTCACATACCTCCAGGCCATTGTGATGTATTGTTTGAACGAGGTTATGATCATGTTTTACACTCCACCTTCTAACACCATTCAATAAGAGTAAATAGAGTTGGCTCAATTATAAACATGCATCTTAAAGCTAAAATGGATATATTAATACTCCGCCGTCCGCTTAAAAGGGATTTGTTTGTTTTTTGCACGTGAATTAATAAACATTATTTTAATGCGTAGTGGGTAGTTATATTAATGAGTGTGTGAGCCTCATATTTTAGTTGTGTATAGTGGATATATGTGGATCCATGTGTGTATAGGAAATGCATAAGAGTATGAGACCCTGTGAATGCCCAAAATGAAAAAATGAGTCTATTTTAAATGGACAGAGGGAGTTTAAATTATTGTGTTTCACAATATCATTTATCTTTACTGTTCCATATTGTTCAAGAATTTTTTCTTTAAAAAAAACTATTTTATTAATTTTTTCCAAAATAATTAGGTACTTTTAGACAATAAATAAAATACTACTCCCTTCGTCCACTTTTAAGGTGTCCATCTTACTATTTTTGGCATCCGGTTCAAGGTATTCATTTATCATATTTAGTAAAAAAGTACACAATATGGCCCATCACTTCCCTCTAATACAACTACCCACTTTACATATAATAATAATACTCCTTAATCCACGTACAAAAAACAAACGAACACCTTAGAACCGGATGGAGGGAGTATAAAATATGGTTTGTACATTAAAAAAATGACAATTTTGATATTACAATGCACTTTTAAAGTTTGAGTAAGCTTTACTGTGTATTGGAATTTGGTACAGAGATTAAAATGGTAAATTGCGTAAATTTAAGTGGAAAGGAGTACAAAATACTCTCTCTATCCGCTTTCAAGGATTTCATTTTATTGTTTATGGTATTCATACCCAAGGATCTCGTTTCCATTTATGTACAATGGGGGACTCACTAATAATACTCCTACTAACCCTAAATTATTTACAAATTACCCATTTACCCCTCCTCATATATATTAATGAGGTGGAGGGGTAAAAAGGTAAAATTTACACATTACATACCCACTACACATTAAATAACAATATTTCTTAATATATGTGTCAAAAACAAATAATACCCCTAAAAGCGGATGGAAGAAGTAAGTTTCATGAGATTTGTATAAGTATTAATATCGAAAACCGTCTGATACTACTATTTTGTAGGATAAATGAAAAATGCATTATATTATTTTTATTAAGAACTTATAACTAATAAATAATAATTGAAAATATATCATTGTAGATGATGGCGTTACACGAGACTTTCTTATATACTCTCTCCGTACCAGGAGAGTCTCCCCTCTCTTCCTGGCACGAAGATTAAGAAAGTGATAATTTTTAGGAGTAATATGATATTTTTTGGTAATAAAATAAATGATAAACTATGTTAAGTGTGTTAGGTAGAGGTGGTTTTTTTGTAAATAATAAAGTGCATGGAAAATAGTGATTGTGCTTGACTTTTTATTTTTTTAGGAAGATGCAAACTTTTATAGGAGTACCCAAAATAAAAAGTGTGTCATCTGAAATGAGACGGAGGGAGTAACAATTAATCTCTCTCTAGATAATGAATTGCTTTTCTGTTTTGGGCCGATGCAAGCGGAGGCCCAATTCTTTAATTACGTTGCTACTCCGTCGCTCGCGCCATTTGTATTGGTCTGCTATTTATTTATCATCACTAAGAAACTGGAGAACTGTTTTATGTTGTGATCAAATACTTCGTGGTATATGCATATGCCAAGATTTATGTAATTAACATGAGATGATATCTTGTGCAACATGTATATGTGTGCACTTATATTTGTATAAATTTTTATTTAACATGTATATGTATTTTTTATTAAATAGTATATAATTTTTAATTTTTTATTTTTAATTAAAAAATTAATAAAAAATTCATTAACAAAGTATATAAGTTCTTATTCATTAGTGTATACTTATATTTTTATTTATTAGTGTATAAATTTTGAATTTCGTGCACCTAAGTACACAGAAGAATTAGCCTAAACTTATAGCAGCTAGTACAAGGATTGAAGAAAACTTAAAGTTCTGAATGTTGTGTTAAAATCTTATACTTCCCATGTTCTATATACAAAATTCGTCTAAACTTAAGGTAAGTTTAAAATGATGGATGGTCTAATTCAATAATGGATTGATTCTTTGTACAAATGTAATCTTTTACACCAAACGCTTCTACACTCCGGCCTGATAGTAGAATTGATTCTTTTTCGGAGGAATTTTGCATACTGTTTGGTCATACGTCCTTCTATTTTGAATAATCTTCCTTACTATACATGTTAAGTATGATTTATGTATTAAACTGCTATAAGATATAATATTTTTATGAATTAAAGTGTATACCATTGAAAGTTTAGGATATTCAGTTATTCACCAGTAGATTGATTTTTTGTTTGTACAAATATAATCGTCCACACGAGACGCCTCTATATCCAAATCCGACAGTAATGATTTGATTCTTCTTCGGAGGAATTTTGCATACTATTTGGTATACGTCCTCCTACTTTGAATGATCTTCCTTACTATACATGTTAAGTAGGGTTTATATTTTAAACTATTATAAAATATAATATCTTTATGAATTAAAGTTTATAGTATTGAAGGTTTAGGATATTAAACATAAAAACCCTAAAGAGGTTGATAACATACCATTCATATTTCAACCAACTATTTTATTAAAAAAAAATTATGAGTTAAAATCATTTAGAACAAATGTTATACTTTTGATTGTCTTTTGCGCCCGTGCATAAGAGACTAACTTCACTTTAATTGAAAAATTATCATTATCTTTTTAACACACTTAACATATTTTATTATTTATTCCTTTCGTCCGCCTCAAAGAGTATCATTTATTTATTTTGGACGTCTATTCCTAAGGGTTTCATTTCATTTTTTACACACATATGACCCACACACACTCACTAATATAATTAAAATTGGAATGAAATTCCCTTTTCATTTTGGGGTATTTCTCATACCCAATTGGAATGAAATTTCCTTTTCCTAAAAAAAAAAACTAATATAATTAAAATATGGGGCATACACACCCACTAATATAACTACTCACTACACATTAAATAACAATACTCCTTAATTCACATGCATAAAGAAAATAGATCTCTTTGGGCCGGACGGAGGTAGTACTATTTATTAACAAAAAATATCAAACTAACCTCAAAAGTAAGTAAACATTTGATTTTATTAATATCTGTGCAATTAACCTCTCAATACATTAGCATTTTAAAAATATCACTCTCATTTAACACATATAACTTAATTTATTTATAAATTATTTAAAACTTAAAAATATAATTTTTATCCTAAAAAAATAATGAAGTTGATAAATTTTTTTAAACTCAATTTCCAAAACCTTCGTAATACATTTGCCCACATACTTTAGGGTCATTCTAAGGTACCAGTGCATCCCCTAATTTATAGGTTAAAAGGGTAGTGAGTTAGTTCTTTTAAAAGATAAAATTAATTATTTTATTTAATGGTAGAGATTGAATTAAAAATGAATCTAATGGTTAAGATTGTCCAGTTGCACCGGTGCACCAGGTGCACCCTAATTGGACTCCATACTTTATCACGTGTTCAAATAGATGGGGCGAAGATCATAACATAACAAGAGTTGAATATTCTGTGTACTCAAGTGCATGCGCTTCCATTTATATATATATATTTTTAATAATTTGATGGAGATATGGAAGATTCAAAATAATTATATTCCCTTCGTTAGGTTCTAAGGTGTCTGTATGCTTTTTGCACGTGAATTAAGGAGTATTATTATTATATGTAAAGTGAGTAGTTGTAATAGAGGGAAGTGATGGGTCATATTATGTATTTTTTTATAAATAGAGGAAATGGATATCTTTGTAGCGAACACCAAAATAGTAAAATGGACACCTTAGAAGCTGACGGAGGGAGTAGTATAGATTAATTAGATATTAATATGATTTGATTTTATTCATATCAGTCATTTTTACCTTTTATACTTGTCATTATTGTACTCATTCCATCCCATTTCAATGTTTACATTTACTTTTTGCACGTTGATGAAGGAGCATAATATTTTAATAGATAGTGGGTGGAAAGATATAATATTTAATATAAAGTGGGTAGGTGTATTAGTGTTGGATGATATATTAATTATTTTAGGTGGGTTCCATATTCCAAAAAGAAAAACGTAAATATTGAAATGAGACACGCAAAATAGAAACGTAAACATTGAAACGGGACAGAGGGAGTAATAGATTTATCCCTATAAATAGGTGGTCATATTATTGATCGATGTCATTTTCACCTAAATTTTAGTGTCTTTTTATTATATATTTTCGTGTGTTTTTATTCATTTTGTATATCTTTTGGTGGTGTTTTATGTTCATAGGGAGATTTGTGGTTTGAAATGAGAAATGTGTGATTTTCATGATTAAGTGTCTTAAATTGCGCAATATTTGTAAATATTTAGAGAATTGGTACTTTGGTGGAATTTGTGTAATTTTAGGTAAAATGAACTCTAGACACGTCAAGGAAGATGTGGGAAAAAATGGAGCTTAATTCGGAGTTGAAACGCGGGAAAACGATCCAAAACAAAATTGCTGAAAACTGCACCAATTCAACCCGACGTCCGAGCTCGATTCGAGTCCCGAACTCTTCCCGCGTTTGGTCAAAAGTCAGATTTTTTATTAGTACGTGTTCTAGAAGCTTTCGGAGGGTATAAATATATGTTTTGATCACAAATTACGGGAGGAATATTCTGGATCAGATCCACACACTTTACACCACATTTCACACATATTCATCTCCATCTTTTTCATCATTCACTTCATCCACCCTATCCACTTGATCTCCTCAAATTCGTCCACTATTCCATCAATCCACCAATCTAAGAAGAAAAATACATCATTGGTTGAAAATTTTAGCATAATCAAGAAGGAGGAAGTTCACCATTAAAGGGGAGTCAACTTACCTTTATTTTGTTATTTTCTTCATTATTTGGCTCAATTGGAGCATACCATGAATTGTATAAGATTTATCATGATGATTTGTAGTGGTTATTCCTCATGTGAGACTAACAATATGATTGGTTAGAGATTTTGTAGATTTTGCACACCACATGTTTGATGAATTGATTATTATGAATATTTTCTATCATGAATGCTTATTCTCATTTCATGTATGATTTGTGTGGTTAAATTCTCTATTTATAATGTTAGGATGATCATTCTAATATTATGCTTGGTGGTTTAATTGAATCATTGATTGCATGAGATGAGTATGTGGAGAGTTAAATCATAACATTCTTGTGCTTAGAACTTCATGATAGGACATTAGTGATGAACTAGTGAGATGAACCAAACTTATGATCTTAGGAGATTTAAACTTGTAAAAGAGTTGAGAACCTAATTGCTTTGAGCATAAGGATTAGGGGTACATAAGTGATTGCCCTTAATATCATAACATGGTGACTTTTAATGCATGTGTGTGTGTGAGTCTACATGAGCCTTTTCCATGATGTTGTTTGTCTTGCATAATTCTTAGATTGCTCACCTTCATCCACCATCCATCTCATATGTATTTTCTATCTTTAATTGCTTTTTTAGTTAGTTTGTAGTGTTAATCAACCCCTCCTTTTATTGATTAGTCCTATTAGCCGGTTTCTAAATGATATCGAGCATGCCAGACAGAATAGAGTAAACACATCTTTCGAATACAGATATATACACTTTCTCCCTTGAGTTCGATATTATAAATTTTGCACTTGGTCACTACGGTTTACACAATGATAGAGTACGCTTGCTCTCATCAATATATACCAAAATTGAAACCAAGTTCAATTATTGTATCAATGGAATTAAAATTGAATGATAAAAAAGAAAGTTTTCTCTTGTCATCTTCTACGATATTCTTATGAATTAATGTATTTGAAAAGTCTATTTTTTGGTATTTTTTAGGAATCAACATATTATAGAGTTTGTTCTCGTATTATCATCTTTTTAATACGCTCTCGCTACATCAGTTGGTTATTATATGATCACAATATAGTGCACGGTACACCTGGTGCACCGAATAATTAGCGAAATAACAATAAATATTATAGAATATTGTGATCATATTATCAATAATAAAATGTAAAAATATTAATATATTAAAATTGAAATTAAATTGTATTAATGTTAAATCTTTACAATTGATCCATGTTACTTCTAATTTAACTGTCGTCTTACAATTGGAATGTATTTCCATAATGTTTAATATAAATAGTTTCATCCCTAATATATAAACGTAAAAGGAAAAAGAAAAAATAAGAGTTTTAAACTTTTAAGACCAAACTCGATCCCACGACAGATCTTTCTAATACTCTTTAATCATTCGATTTTCAGAATCGGAAAGTTTTCCCGGAATGTCGCCGAAGCCATCGGAGAACGGAATGGAAGGCGACGACGAGAGAGAAGAAGAATCCGAAGAAGATAATTCTGAAGGAGAGGAGGAGGAGGAGGAGGAGGATGAGCCGAGGCTCAAGTACCAGCGCATGGGCGGCAGCGTGCCCACGCTCCTTCAAAGCGACGCCGCTTCGTGTATCGCCGTCGCCGAACGTATGATCGCTCTCGGCACTCACGGAGGCTCAGTCCACATTCTCGATTTTCTCGGAAATCAAGTGAGTTCCTTTACGTATTTGTGTTGAATTTCCTCTCGATTGGATTTTTTCATTTTTAGAGGGTATTTGCTTCGGTTTGGGAGTTTTCGTGATGATCGAAGGGGGGATTAATTGAGCTATTTTGAATTTGCCTTTCGAATTCTGTTTACTGATAGCTACCTCAGCATGTCATTTCAGTATGTTAATAAAGGTGTTACGAAAGTCTATTGTTGGCATTTGATTAAAGAAGTTGGACTTTGAAGAAGCTGCAACTATTAGAAGAAGTTATTAGGAATTTTATGCTCACGAATTTAACTCTGGCAGAGCATATTAATACTTGCAGGTCTTAGCTACGTTTATGAGCTTTAACTATGGTTAAATTATTTTATATTAATTTTACAATGTTTCTGATCAGTGATCATATTGTCAAATGTATTCTGTTCTCTTTTTGGAAACTATAAAGTTATACTTAAAGACCTCTAAAAATCCTTATTTTCGGATATGTCATATTTTATGGTGTTTATGAGATTCTGGATTAATTTCAAAATAGGCTAACAACATAACCTCAAGTAAAAGAGTTGAACAAGATATCAGGAAAGGGTACTTAGTGCTCCAAATAAACGTTCATAACTTAATTATTAAAGTGCTACAAGTGTAGAATAGAGATGTCTATTGCTGTAACTTCACCACTCCCTAGAGTGAGAGCATATTCCTGTCGTCAGTTAAGATATTTGAATGCTCATGCTTGATGGGGGGCTTTCCAATACTTTCAAAGCTGCTCCTACTTCTCACCTTAAGTCTTATGTAGTAAATTATTCAATATCAGATGCAGGATTGGAGGATATTAGGCAAACCAATAGATTCCATATAAATTCAAAATTTTAAATTGAAGGGAAAAGTTTTGTCTATGACTAACATTAAGAAATGTGACACCACACCCTGCAAATCAGAGAGAACCTCAGTAACATACTAACAATGATTTCTTAGTATTACTAATTTGCAAAGCTCTCCAAAGTTGCACTTATTTTTATGTGTTTATCAGAGAATGAATTCCTATTTCAGAAAATTTTAGTTAATCAAAGACAAATCAGTTTAGAATTCGATCCTGATTTCAACTTTGCATCTTTAACCCCTTTGTAGTTCAATTTCCTTTGTGACCCTTGTGCAAATTGGTATTCCTTTTTCAAATAGAAATGGGAGTCATTTAACACCTACCACACTGATCTTGCACAAATGTACTTATCTTCTTAACTAAGGGACCTTATATCCGAAACATACCATTCTATGGTAGGTAGGAAGAGATCTAGCTCCTCCGAGGTGCCATTGGTGTATGCATTACATATGTTTTGGCAGATTGAATGTTCCAAGAAATACCAATAGCGATAATAAAAATTGCATGTTACTTAATCACAGTTGAAGCAATAGTAGTTCAACTTGAGCTGTTGATCACTTTTCTTTATAGGTATTACTAAGGCATTTAATTAATCTTTGATTATGTAAGGCCATAATATATGCAATTTTTGTTTTTCTTTTAAACGTAAATGAGATTATTTCTGGAATGCAATTTGTTTCTTAGATCACTGCAGGCTTGGGCCTTCTTTTAGAATGTATAGTACTCCAGCTTTACATTCTGAGTCTATTGTCGTAAAGTTCGCACTATGCTGAGTAACTTATTGCTGTTGTCATTGAGGCGAATATTAATTTAATGCATTTTTGAACTCTTTTCTGCAAGGATATTTTGTCTGATAATGTGACTGCTTTAGCAAATCAAATATACCATTTGATGTTTCAGTCTTTCAGATGACTAACCAATCTTTTCTTCGCCAGATCAAAGAATTCATTGCTCATACTGCTTCAGTTAATGATCTTTGCTTTGACATCGAAGGTGAATACATTGGAAGCTGCTCTGATGATGGTTCTGTTGTAATTAGTAGTCTTTTTACTGACGAGAGAATGAAATTTGAGTATCACCGTCCTATGAAGGCAATTGCTTTAGATCCAGAATATGTGAGGAAATCATCCAGAAGATTTGTGACTGGAGGTTTAGCTGGTCTTTTATATTATAACATGAAGAAATGGATAGGCTATCGAGACCAGGTTTATTTAGGTTTTGTGATACACTGTGCTTCTATGCTCTCATAAAGAACTCTGAAACGCATTCTGAAAGTTTGACCTCTTAGAAAAGGAAATTTCCTTGTCCCAGGTCTTGCACTCTGGTGAAGGCCCAATTCATACAGTGAAATGGAGAGGTAATCTAATAGCCTGGGCTAATGATGCTGGTGTAAAAGTTTATGATGCCGCTAATGATCATCGTGTAACATACATCGAACGACCTCGAGGAAGCCCCCGGCCCGAACTTCTTCTTCCCCATTTAGTTTGGCAAGTAAGTAGATTATGATTATTGAGATATCAGCATTTAATCTGTAATAAGTGGTAATGGTTTGAAAGAGAAAACTTTACAGGGCAAGTACCATGTGAAGTAAGTAGATTGCCTTACTGCGGATAATAGTGCTTCACTCATTTCTTTTGCAATTCATTCAGGATGACACAGTGCTTGTCATTGGATGGGGAACATCTGTAAAAGTAGTATCAATAAAGAATAATCAAAATAAGTGCGCCAATGGCACTTATAAGCAGATGCAACCATCCAGTGTGAACAAGGTGGATATTGTAGCTTCTTTTCAGACCAGCTATTTCATATCAGGAATTGCTCCCTTTGGTGATTCTTTGGTTGTTCTAGCATACATCCCCGTGGAAGAAGAAGGAGAGAAGGACTTCAGCAGTACTATTCCTTCACGGCAGGTATTTTCCTCTGTTATTAATCAGTTCAGACCTTATGGCTTTGGCAAGTAGTTCATGGACCTGTACGCCTGTAAATATTACATTTTCTTAGTTATGGCTATTTTGAATGTGCTCACTGTGAATCTCACTCAACGCCTAATTAACTAAACTAAATGATTGTTATATATTTTATTTGTAATAACAGGGAAATGCTCAAAGACCTGAAGTGCGAGTTGTCACTTGGAATAACGATGAACTGGCAACTGATGCACTACCTATTCATGGCTTTGAGCATTACAAGGCCAAAGATTATTCCCTTGCTCATGCTCCTTTCTCAGGTAATCCTTATTTTACATATTATCTAAAATTAAACACACAACTATAGCTATTTGTTCATTCCTTCATGGGTTCATCTAAGTTGTATTATTTTTAGATCTGTGACAGTGGACCTGATGTTATGCACCTGATACAGGTAGCAGCTACGCAGGTGGTCAGTGGGCTGCTGGTGATGAACCCTTGTACTATATTGTGTCCCCAAAGGATGTTGTTATTGCTAAGCCTAGGTTAGTTATTGTCTTTTGCATTCTGCAGAGTGTTCCTGGGTTTTCTGTTCTCTTACTTTAATGTGAATGATGTACATATGATGAGAATTGTTGTTTTGAGGTACCATGATAACATAACTTTAGTACTAAACAGAACCTTTTTTGTTCATGGTTTGTCTTCCTTGCATAGCTGTGTGCTGACTTCAAATCAGATTACTAAATGAAATGCATTGGCAGCCAATAGCATGTGTTTATATGTACTATCTAGATGTCATGTGTAGACTGCAGCTGTCTCCAACCAATTTCATGCTACCAGCCATTTAAATGCTTGTGGTAGGTGTGATATTCTTTGTTAAAAAAGGTTTGTTGGTTTTGCATATATTTCATGATCTCTGGGTGAAGATAGATCTGATTTTGAGGAGGATGGATCTATTGAGTTCCTATATGAAGCAAACATCAGGGAGGATTCTAGTAAGGTAGCCGAGTAAAGATGAAGTTGCGGTCTGGAGTTATCTTCAATTAATAAAGTGACATTTTTGGTTGATTGCTATAGAGGAATGTCCATGCATTTGTGCTGCATTCCTAGTCAATTTCATTGTTCCTAGACTTGTATTATGGTTTTCATAAGTAGCTGTGTAATTTTCTCCTCTCCTAACCCAAAAGTGGACATTAAATTTGTAAATTTCACGAATATTTTATCTATCAGATGATACAGAGGCAGCTAATTTATTAAGCTACTATAATTTTGGATTTTAGGGATACAGAGGATCACATATCCTGGCTTCTTCATCACGGATGGCATGAAAAAGCCTTGGAAGCTGTTGAAGCTGGTCAGGGTCGGAGTGAGCTCCTTGATGAGGTAATGTATTTAGTCTGTGCCTACCTAGATTATAATTTTGAAGAAGTGTGTTACGCTGGAATTCTTTGCTCTAGATGATCGTGTTTAGACTTCTAGCCAACCATAGGTTGCACTTATTTTTCTCCTCTTTTTTTTTTTTTTTTGGTGTGTTTTTTGATTTTATTCTTCACATTATTCGCATTAGTAAACTAGATTATGAAGGCACCAAGTACTAAGGAATTTTCTGTAGTTAGATTTGACTGCTAATTTTGACATACTCTTAGTTTCAATTTATTTTCATATAAAAATCTCTTAGAAATCTGGTATATTGTTCTCCATAAATTCAGAATGTTCACACTTTCGTTTATGTTATCTTCGTTAAAAAGAAAAAAAGACCAGTAAAACTCACTAGAGTTGGATACTTAATTGAAGATGTGTATGTGCCTATTATGTATTTCTGATTTACAGTTGATCTTCAACATCATCCATATTTAGTGACTAATCATTTTTATATTTTATTCAATCAATGGTGTCTGCGTACCATTGTCTTGAACTCTAATTTTTATTCTTAGGTATAACATATAAACACAATATTTCTATATCTTTTCCTAAAAGTAGCTGTAAGCGCTCACTTTTTTTTCTTAGTGTTCTTTAATTTTAGCATTTTGTTGATGCAAGACAGCTAAATGTTTTCCTTAGATCTGATTTAGTACACTCGTTATTATAAATAAAAGCCAAGGGTAAAAGACCACATACTTTATTTATTGTGTTAACAGGTGTGTGCGTTTCTGTGAAATAAATAGTTTCTGCTGTGGATGGTGTAATTGTATGATGCAGAAATTTCTGAAATTGTGATAACTATGGCTAGTTGATTATTATTATTATTTTTTTATTATTATCCTGTGATTCTTTTGGATTGTGCGATTGCTGATAAATTATGGCAATTTCCTTCTGTTCGCTACTTGTATTCTTCTTGTTTCCCTTTGCACGGTTTCTTGTTATCCAATTTTTCCTTTTCCATTATTTGGCCTTTTTGTAGGTTGCTTTTCTAATGCCATGGAACTTTTTTCATGAAAGAAAGATTGCAGCAATAATGTAATATGAAGAAAATCAATTGAAATAATTTATATTAACACCATATGGTTGGTATATTGGCTATAGAAATGCAATCATAATAATTAGATTAGAAATGTGCGAGCTATTAAAACACTGACCTGTACATTTTTAGGTTTGTTTTACATGAGTTCATTAGCTTGGAACCAAACCTTGACTAGATGTATATCTAAATTGTTTGATTTAACAGGTAGGATCTAGATATCTTGACCATTTGATTGTGGAACGTAAATATGCAGAAGCAGCATCTTTATGTCCCAAATTACTGCGGGGATCATCTTCTGCCTGGGAAAGGTATTATCATCTTATCTAAACATGCTCGAAATATTCTTTTAAAATAGCTTTGTTTCACTTTGCCAATTATGTACTCTGGGGTTTGGGGTTTTACTTTTACCTGATGCAGGTGGGTTTTCCATTTCGCTCATCTGCGTCAACTCCCTGTATTAGTTCCCTACATACCAACAGACAACCCAAGGTTACGTGATACTGCTTATGAGGTGTGTAATTCTTGGTGTTCCTCGTTACCTCGTATCCTTTTATTGATCATGCCGAATGAAATTTATCGATGCCTAACGTTTTTGTTTTATATTAGGTTGCTCTAGTTGCGTTGGCTACAAAAGCATCATTTCACAAGGATCTCCTTTCAATTGTTAAAACTTGGCCCCCATCAATATATTCCGCTTTGCCTGTTATATCAGCTATAGAACCTCAGCTTAATACTTCGTCAGCAACTGATGATCTCAAAGAGGTTAGTATCAGGGAGTGGAAGTACCATTAGTCCAATTATGCGCTTGTTGCTACGTCTTAAATTGTTCTGTTTCATGTCAGGCTCTGGCTGAACTGTATGTTATTGAAGGACAATACGAGAAAGCCTTCAGCCTGTATGCTGATGTAAGCAGTTAGCCTTTGAGTTCAAAATTCGACTGTTTAACTTCACCCTCCTTATTAACATGATCTGTGACTTCTGACGTAAGCGATTTTGACTTTGAATTCTATATACATCTGTTCAAGTTCACTCAATATTGAAGTGATCTCTGATTTGCTATTGGGAGGATAATCTTGCTTGGATTTCTGGTATGGTATACTTGATTCTTTAGTTAACTTTTAGTTTGTGTATTTCAGCTTATGAAGCCGGATATATTTGACTTCATTGACAAGCACAATTTACATGATGTAGTCAAAGAAAAGGTACATTCTGAACCATATTAATAAAGTGATATATTTTGCAAGAGCACCCCTTTGCCTGAAAAAAAATTTAAAGCTTAGCAATTATTTACAACAGATCCATAAATTAGATACGATTAGTCAGTTATTCCTAAAATTTTTTGTTAAGAAAATTGAAATATACCAATTTCTGTTTCTTCCTTGCATTCGACTTTGAAATTGGTTTTGCACTTTTTATATCATGCAGTATGATATGATGCAATATATACATAGCAAAATTGCATGTTAAATTGATATAAATGAGTTCACCTCGTCAAACCAAGACATTCAGTACATTTCCAATATTGAAACTATTCTGCAATCTTTTTGATTCATCTAACATGGTTTTGCAGGTTGCCCAGCTAATGATGATCGACTGCAAACGTGCAGTTCCATTATTTATCCAGCATATAAACATCATAAGCCCTTCCGATGTAGTTTCACAACTTAGGGCTGCGAAGAATAAATGCGACTATCGGTACTTTTTACATCTGTACCTTCATTCTCTGTTTGAGTCCCATCCCAACGATGGAAAGGCTTTCCACGACATGCAGGTTTGTTTATGCATGAATTTTCATTAACTTCTCCTGGTTTATGTTAAGCTTACTGGTAGACATGCAATATAATTCTTCATGAATGAAAATGTTTAATAAAATTTGGTTACATATTCGTGGTGGTTGTGGACAGGTTGAATTGTATGCTGATTATGATCCAAAAATTCTCCTTCCGTTTCTTCGCAGTAGTCAGCATTATACACTGGAAAAGGTCTGCTCCATAAATGGATTACTTCTTAGCTCTTATTCTTTTATGGTGTTTGACTTGCGATAATTTGTTTCAGGCACATGAAATTTGTGTTAAGAGAGATCTTATGAAGGAGCAAGTCTTCATCCTTGGAAGAATGGGAAACGCGAAGCAAGCATTGGCAGTAATTATTAATAAAATGGGTGACATAGAAGAGGTGCTGATCTTGATACGCATTACCTATTTCCAAGTTCTAAATCTGTATTAAAATGGCATTTATATCATGAAAATATACAGGCCATAGAATTTGTCAGTATGCAACACGACGATGAACTCTGGGAAGAGCTAATTAAGCAATGTCTGAACAAACCTGAGATGGTAAGTTGTAAACTGAGCTTGCTGATCAAATGCACGTGCAATAGTGTTACTTGGATGTAAATTCTCTTGCTTTGTATTGTTTTATCAGGTAGGGGTATTATTAGAGCATACTGTTGGAAATCTTGATCCTCTTTATATAGTAAACATGGTGCCCAATGGCTTGGAGATACCTCGGTATGGAGGCCTGCCTTTTCTTTTCTTGTAAATTCTATTGTGGGGGTTAAGCTTTATATTTGGTGAACTTTGAATCTGCTAAACTTGCTGGAGCGAAATGCATCTTGTTACAGGCTACGAGACCGTCTAGTCAAGATCATCACCGATTACAGGACAGAAACTTCTCTCAGACATGGTTGCAATGATATACTCAAGGTAATAATCATATTCAAATTCATTTTTAAAGAACCAAAGCCAATTGTGACCTATTTGAGCGTCTCGGTAAAAATTCTTTAAAGCTCAAACTATCAAGAGCTCAAATTGGCCTCGGCTCTATCCATGAGTAGTCCTAGTGGCCATCAACAAATGACTCGATTGATAGTAGTGTCTGATAACCGTACAGGCAGATTGTGTTAATTTGCTAGTCAAGTACTACAAGGAAGCAAGGCGGGCTATATACTTGAGTAACGAGGAAGACGAGCAACACAATAAAAGTGACAAAAACAGGATATCTCAATCAACATCACTGAGCATCAAAACTACGGAGGTCAAGTCAAAAAGCAGGGCAGGCACACGGTGTTGCATGTGCTTCGATCCATTCTCCATACAGGATGTGTCCATTTGTATTTTCTTCTGCTGTCATGCATACCATGAAACTTGCCTCATGGATTCCATTATCTCAATTAGTAGCAAAAAGAAACCTGCACCACCTAAACAAGATGACTTATCCTACTACGAGTACGATAATGGTGATGGTGATGACGATGACAATGGGGATGAAGACGGGGATGATGATGCTCTGATGCGGTGCATTCTGTGTACCACTGCTGCTGTCTGAACTTCGTATCTTTAGGTACCAGTTTATGTTTATGTAGGATGTATTTACATTTTTGTGTGCATATTACACGAGCATGATCTTCTTGAGTTCATTTCATTCCATGTATATGTTACAAATCTGCATATTGTACGTCATAATTCTAACCATTGTTTTCTATCTTGAGTTGTATTTTGCCTTAAAACGGCGTCGGTTGGCAATGCTACTGAATTTTTTGTTGGTGATCACTTGTATGTACTCTCTATTAATGCACAATTTTTTTATGCTCAAACCAACAGTTCTTACTTTTAATCGTGGATTTTTTTCTTTGTTTTTTTTGTTTTTTTTTGTTTTTTAATAATAATTAGATCATTCATTCAAGAGCTTTTTCGTTACTGAAATTTAATTCAAATTACGGTGGTGCATCTCCAGGGGTACTTTTTTAATATAGATTGATTTGCATCATTGAAACAAAATTAATTCTATAATCCACTGTTCATCTTCTCTATCAATATAACAATAATAAAATTTAAATCCTTAAAAAATATTGGCAATCATGACATCCCATGTGAGCCATATTAATATTTAAACTCATTTAGAATTTAATAAGGATTTGAGTGAAGTACTAATTAAATCTCAAGCCAATTCAACTAATCATTCATATCTTATATGCCCACTTCACATTCAAAAAATAGATGTCTCATAGTTTCCTCTTGTTTTTTGCATAACACACAATTTATTCATATCTTATATGCCCACTTCACATTCAAAAAATAGATGTCTCGTAATTTCCTCTTGTTCTTTGCATAACACACAATTCAAGTCGACCGTAGAATTAAGAATGTTCATCTTGTTCAAATTAGTTTTTGTTGGCAAAAGATCAAAGAGGACTCTCCATGAATGAACAATTACCTTCAACGGCGTGAATTTAATCCAATTGCTTTTGAAGCTTTTTTTCGTTTTTTTTTCAATGGGCTTAAACTTCTAACGTAACAACCTTGCTTGGATCCCTTCTGATTAGCCATAGTTTAGTGGGCATGACCAATTAAAGAAATTATCGAACCACAGCGAGGAAGATACTAGAGTTTAAGCGATCTCAAATTTATCGTGATTTTATAAGGACGACGGAAGAGAGGATATGATGCAAATAAACGCAATTACACTAATGAAAGAAATAAAGATAAAATGAATGCAAAGATAAAAGGGTTCCAAATGATGCAAGGATGAGATTAACAACAATCATGGCATAGATAAATAAGTAATCATGCAATTAATTCTAATCTCTCATGGACAAGGTATAGAAGCGATCACTAATTCCACCTAAACTCTCTCTCGAGATGGATAGGATGTAGGCCCTCAACAAGACTCCCAAAAGCACATAGGATCGAGACCATAGCAAACACCTCCCACTAGGTACTAATTACTCTATGAGTTCCCTAATTAGGTACTAAATCATAGGCAATATTCCCTTTTAAGGTACTATGAATTTACTAATGGCTTGGTTCTCCTCACCTAATCAACCAATCTCTCGATTAAGCTAATCAAATGTTCTATCAAAGGGTTCTAAATCTAGAAGGATATCTCTATCTCATTCTAAATTAATGCACATGAAGTGTATGATGAAATGATTCAATAAACTATCCTAAACACATAATTGATTTCTCAATCTAATCACATGCCCATGACAATTAATCACACAAATCATCATATACATCAAGCAATCAACAATCAATGATAGAAATAACACAAAGCCCATTCAAGATTAAAATCAATTTGCATAAAAACTAAATTATCCAACACCAATCATGGAGCTAATCTCACAAAGGAGATTAGCCTCTCATAGTTACAAGAAATTCAACATAGACATTAAAATCCTTACAAACCATGATCAATCTATAAAGAAATGCACAAAAATTAGAATTAGATTCCCCCTTTGAAGTGCTTCAATGGAGATCTCCTTCTTCTTCTTGTGATCTCACTCTCCCTTACTTCCTTGATCACTTGGATGGTGGATTTGATGGAGAGGATCAAGTGTAGATGGGTGGATGAAGAATGGATGAAGATAAAGGTGAAAAATGGAGGAAATGGTGTGTGATCTATGTGAACAGTCGAAACCCTGGCCAAAAATCTGATCCAAAATTGAAGTATTGGGTATTTATACCCCTTGGGAAGCTTCTAGAAGGATTCTGATTTTTTTACAGAATTTACACCTACACGGCTCGTGCTCTGCACACGGTCACAGGGGTGACCGTGTTGTGTAATCTGGTGTCTGCGCACGGCTTTCGTTACAGGCCCGTGTTTGGTACACGGCCCGTGTTTTTGCACTGGACACGGGTTGTGTTTTCGGGCTCGGCTGGCCGTGTTGTGCTGTCTGCTTCACTGTTTTGGCTCGTTCTTCCTCGTTTTAAGCTCATTCACACACATTTCAATAAAAACACAAAACACAACCAAATAGAACACAAATACGGATAAAAATATACGAAAACTCACATAAAAAGATACTAAAATCTAGGTGAAAATATCACTCATCACACCCCCAAACTTAAAGTGTTGTGCGTCCCCGCACAACGAAACTGATAAACCAAGGAGAGTGATTTTCACCTAGGAAAAGACTAAACGAACATAAGTAACAACACATCAATAATAATAAGAATCACAATTTATGCTAAGTCATCCTACAACATTAGATTCATGACATGAAGAATTAACAAGTTCAATCACAAGAGAATATTAATGTAATATAGTCTCTTTTTGGTCCAAGCCTCACATAGGTTATAAATGTCACCCAACACTCTTTAAAGTAGGGTAAATCATCACTCATTAACCGATTAGCTCGACTCGCTATAAGCTTGCTCGTGGACTACATTCACAAATCACCAAAGTTTAAATTAATGATCAAAAAGGTCTTTAATTGGGATGTAATGATAGGCTCTTTGGTAGGGTAGGAAGAATGTGGATAATAGTGACTAAACAAGTGTAAGTAATCGAAGAGATGACCAATTTCCTCAACTTCTCCACTTTTCGTTTCTTCCTTTCTTTTATTTATTACTCACAAGCACTAATCATCAACTTCCTTGGATTTCTTTAGCTTCTTTCAATGCATGCTTCCTTCTTTTGACTTTTAATACTTGAGCATTTCATTGTTTCTTTGCTCATTTTCTTGTTTTGAGGTTGCATGTTCATTTCTTACTTTTGCTCTTTTCATCCTTTTTCTTGCTTGTTTACCATTCCCTTTTCTTCTTTTGCTAATCAATCAATCCTTTCTAGCTACCATCTCCTCAATCACCCACATAAAGGTATATATAAGCTTGAATGGGTAATTAAGGCTTGTAATGTGCTAAATTCACAAGAAATATGCTTATAGGCTCAAAGTGGTTGACTAAGGATGATGTTCAAGGTAGAAACATATATGGCAATGACTATAATAACAAGGATGGCCCTAGATCATTTCACCAATCTCTACTAATCGGGCTCGTTCCTATAGTCCTTGAGCAAGTTCTAACTTATCAAACACAACCGATCCACTCATGAAGAAATACCATGTATGCATGGTTGAGGCTCAAATGCTCACATGCTTGTGCTCGGACCTTAAGGAACTTATTACACCACATTCATCTCAAAATTGAACAAGTTAAGTAAAACATGTCACAATTTGAAAGTGTAGAGATTCTTAATCATAGTTTGTCATCACTTATCACCACAACCTATCACCACTCATGTTCAAAAATGACTCACAACATCCCAAAACAAACCACCAAACATACCAAGACAAAAATAAGAAAACACACAAAACATAAAATAAAGACTCAACAAACAAGAAACAAAACAAAAACACATAACATGCAAAAACAACAATCACCATCATTAGAAAATGAAGCACATATTCAATCATCCATAACAATGTAAGCTCACAATCATCCCCATCCTTGATTGAAAAGGAAATCTCCCAAAGACATAACACATAAAGTAGCATGTTAATCCATCAATCCAAATCAAAATATTTCAAGCAACTAGAAGTGATAAGGTGTAGAGTACTCCCTCAATAGGCATTTGATAATGAAAGCGTTAGCTCCAAGCTCCATTCATGCTTCCAATACCTTTCACTCATGCTCAAAGACTCAACAAACACCATTAGCTCAACAATTTCATAAAAATATGGATAATCATGAACTTCAACACAACCAATCATACCAAAATCCAACCAAAACTCATGAGAAAAATTTTAAAATTGACCAATTTTTACAAGAAGACTTATTATTATCAAAATATCATCATATCAAGCAAACTCAATTGGTGAGTCACACCACACACTCTCCCCCCAAACTTAAATCGAAATAAGTTGAGACTTAAGTTTGTAAAAAATGGTGAGACTTACCTTTTTAGTTTTCATTGATGGTCTTCTTGTGGAGAAGCCATGAACACTTCTCTTTTCTTCAATACACTTTCTTCTCACGAGCTCAATCCACCTACATGATCAAAATCAACAAAAAGCATCAAAATATAAAAAGAATGGGTTGCCTCCCATTTAGCGCTAAGTTTAACGTCTTCAAGCCGGACGATAGTCTTTAGCTCATGGTGGTCTTGAATAGTCCTTAGGCACTATCATAGGTTTCTTCTTGAAGTAGTGCCGTGTGCCCTCACGCTCAACCACAAGAACGTTTCC
This sequence comes from Pogostemon cablin, assembly GCA_023678885.1. NCBI lineage: Eukaryota > Viridiplantae > Streptophyta > Magnoliopsida > Lamiales > Lamiaceae > Pogostemon > Pogostemon cablin. Next base: position 11,715,683 of record CM042983.1, read on the forward strand.
CTTCTTGTTAAATAGTTCAAGCAATTGGTCTCCGAAGGCGTTCTTCACAAGGAATGGCCCTTTCCACTTGTTCCACTTTTTCCATGGGGCTTTATATGCATTTTGAACTTCAACCACATCCCCCGGTAAGAATTCGGGCATTAACAAGTGTTGGTGTCCTCTTGCAACCTTTTTCCTACAATCACCAAACAAATTTTTATCAATAAAATCATGGAAGTTCTTAAGAGAATTTGAAATTTCAATAAAATGAGAAGGTTTAGGCTTGTGGGAAGTGAAATCCATGCTCTTAGTTTCCGGAGGCTTCTTTTCTTCCATAAGGGCATAAATCTCATCATGGCTTTGAATCTTGACTTTCTCTACCATTTCTTCAAGAGCTTCGACAAATCTATCGAATTCCTCCGTCAACTGTTCTTTCAACTCTTTAGCTTTCACCCACTTGGGCACCCTTTCTCTCTTTTCCTTCATAACCTCATCAACCCCCAAACTATCCTCTTTTCGATCTTTAATGGCCATGCATAGATTCGTTCTGGAGGTAGAAGGCTTGTTGTTCTCAACGGTGGATACAACTTGACTAACTTGGTGCTCAATGGAATCCAATCTAGCACCGAATGCTACTATTGCACTTGTCACCATTTCACACCAATTTTCCATTCGATCCATCCACGCTTCATTATACTTACTATCCTTCTCCATGCGCTCCATAATCTTTTCGATCAACTCATTGATGAGTGATATTTTCACCTAGATTTTAGTATTTTTTATGTGAGTTTTCGTATATTTTTATCCGTATTTGTATGTTATTTGGTTGTGTTGTGTGTTTTTATGTGTTTAGCATAAGTTATGTTGATTTGGATTGTTGTGATTAGCATGTTTCTTCATTTGTTATGTTTTTGGGATGTTTACTTTCGTAATTTAGGATTTCCTTTTCAATCAAAGGTTGGGATGATTGTGAGCTTACATTGTTATGGATGAGTTGAATGTGTGCTTCATTGTTTAATGATGGTGATTTTTATTCTTGCATGTTATGTGTTTTTGTTTTGTTTTATGTTTGTTGAGTCTTTATTTTATGTTTTGTGTGTTTTCTTATTTTTGTTTTGGTATATTTGGTGGTTTGTTTAGGGAGGTTGTGTGTCATTTTTGAATATGAGTGATGACAAGTTATGATTAAGAATCTCTACACTTTCGAATTGTGACATATTTTACTTAACTTGTTCAATTTTGAGATGAATGTGGTGTAATAAGTTTCTTAAGGTCCAATGCATAAGCTTGTGAGAATTTGAGCATCAACTGTGCATACATGGTTTTTTTTTCTTCATGAGTGGATTTGTTGTATTTGATAAACTAGAACTTGCTCAAGGACTATAGGAACGAGCCCGATTTGTGGAGATTAGTGACATGATCTAAGGCCATCCTTGTTATTATAGTCATTACTATATATTTTCCTACCATGAACATCATCCCTAGTCAACCATTTTGAGCCTTAAAGCCTATTTATTGTGATATAAGCACATTACAAGCCATGATTACCCACTTAAGCCTTACATATATATCATTTGTGTGGGTGATTGAGGAGATGTGGTTTAGAAAGGTTTGATGAGAATTGTGCAAGAAAAGAAAGGAAATGGTAAACAAGCAAGAAAAAGGATGAAAAAGAGCACAAACAAGAATGAACATGCAACCTCAAAATAAGAAAATGAGCAAAGCAATAACAATATGCTCAAGTACTTAAAAGTTCAAAGAAGGAAGCATGCATTAAAAGAAGCTCAAAATCTAAGGAAAGTTGATGATTAGTGCTTGTGATTACCAAAGTTGAGAAAGGAAGAAAGAAAAGTGGAGAAGTTGAGGAAGTTGATCATCTCTTCGATTACTTACACTTGTTAGTCACTATTATCTATACTCTTCCTACCTTACCAAAGAGCCTATCATTACATCCCAATTAAAGACCTTTTTTATCATTAATTTAAACTTTGGTGGTTTGTGAATGTAGTCCACGAGCAAGCTTATAGCGAGTCGAGCCAATCGATTGATGAGTGTTGTTTTACCCTATTTTAAAGAGTGTTGAGTGACATTTATATCCTATGTGAGGCTTGGACTTAAAAAAGGGACTATATTACACTATCATTCTCTTTAGATTGAACTTGTTAATTCTTCATGTCATGAATCTAATGTTGTAGGATGACTTAGCATAAATTGTGATTCTTATTATTATTGATGTGTTGTTACTTATGTTCGTTTAGTCTTTTCATAGGTGAAAATCACTCTCCTTGGTTTATCATTTTCGTTGTGCGGGGACGCACAACACTTTAAGTTTGGGGGTGTGATGAGTGATATTTTCACCAAAATTTTAGTATCTTTTTATGTGAGTTTTCGTATATTTTTATCCGTATTTGTGTTCTATTTGGTTGTGTTTTGTGTTTTTATTGAAATGTGTGTGAATGAGCTTAAACCTATGATTTTCACTTTTTATTGGATGCTAGATATGATAAGGAAGACGTAGAAAAAAGTGGATCTCAATTCGGAGTTGAAACGAGGGAGAACGAGCCAAAACAGTGAAGGAATCAGGGCAGCAGCAACACGACTGGCCGTGTCGGTGGCACGAGCCGTGTCGCAGTACGCGACTCGTGTAGCTAACACGGGCCTGTCCAGAATGGCCGTGCGGCGACATCTATTCATCCAACACGACCACCACTTGGCCGTGTTGGGGAGCTCGACTCGTGTTGCAGCACACGACCCGTGTAGCCAACACGGGCCTGTAAGGAGAGGCTGTGCGGGAGCATCAGTTCACGCAACACGGGCACCTTATGGCCGTGTTGCGTCACACGACTCGTGTCGTGTCTGGGATCAGAAAAAATCAGAATCCTTCTAGAAGGCCCATAGGGATATAAATACCCCTCCATTCAGATTTTATAAAGAAGATCCGAATTCCAACCCTTCTACACACACCTCACACACCATTTCCTCTATTCTTCACCTTCACCTTCATCCATTCTTCATCCTTTGGATCTACCTTGATCCAACCATCACATCCTCCATCCAAGTAGTAGAGAAGCAAGGAAGAGAGGTGAATTGCAAGGGGAAGAAGAAGATCACCATTGGAGACATCCAAGGGAATTTTCATCTAAACTTTGTATTGAAACCTATTGTTTATCATGTTTTGTAAGGAATTTAATGTCTATGTTAATTTTCTTATGGATATGAGAGGCTAATCTCCCTTGTGAGATTAGCAATATGAATTGTATTGGATAATTTTTGGTATTTTGCAATTGAATGATTATGTTGATTGGGTTAATTGATTTTCTATCATTGATGCTTTAGATCTTGAGGTTTATGATGATTTGTGTGTTTAATTGTTTTAAGCATGTGATTAGATTGAGAAGTCAATTGCATATTTAGGATAATTAAGTGAATCATTTCATCAAACACTTCATGTGCATTATAGATTGTGAGAGATTGAGAAGTCCTTCATAGTTTAGCACCCTTTGATAGAACATATCATTTATTAGATTGAGAAGTCAATAGATTATGTGAAGGGACTCTCATTTCAAGCTTAGTACCTAGTTGGAATTGTTTGAGTGAGAACCAATCCAATGAATGTCATTCCATATCCTATTCATTCCGAGAGGGAGTTTAGGTGATCTTAGTGTTGACCCTTAGCCTTTTTCCCATGACACATATGAATTCATTGCATGATACCTAGATTTTCCATGCTTTAAGTATTGTTAATCTCATCTCTATCTACTTGGCTTATTCATCCATCTCCCATTCATCTATCCATTTATTTTATTGTCATTTCTTGATTATCTCCCCTTCTCGTTCATCTCTATAATACTATGACAAACACGAGATCACTTAGACCCTAGTACCTTCCTCCCTGTGGTTCGATAATTTCTTTAATTAGTCATGCCCACTATATTATGGCTAATCACTCATCTCTAAGCTTCTCTCTATAGTCAAGTTGGGCGGAATAAGAGGTGTTGGAGTCTTGAAAATCTTCCCATAGTTGTGGTTGATTTCCATCTTGATTTCTAGAAAAATTTCCTTGAAAATCATCTTCTACACCTTGAGGGTATACTTGATGATGCATTTGATGAGGAACTCCAAAATTCTCATAACCTTGTTGTTGGAATTGCATATCTTGTACTCCATAATCCGGTTGCAAATTAGGTTCACCATTTGGCATTTGAAATCTTTGAAAATTTTCTTGTGTGTTCATAGCGGAATGAACACTTCTATTCACCATATCTCGAAGAATATCCATGTAACTCATATTTTTGGGGTTGCTCTCCTTCTTCTTCCTTCTCAAGGTATGCACCTATAAAAGAAAGAAAAATTAGAACAAAATTTTCCAAATCAAATATAAGATGCAAAAATAAAAAAAATATCCTTATTAAGACCACTCTAAACAATCCTTCGTCAAACTACAAGCGACAGTTACCTCCTCGGCAACGGCGCCATTTGATTAGCCATAGTTTAGTGGGCATGACCAATTAAAGAAATTATCGAACCACAGGGAGGAAGGTACTAGAGTTTAAGCGATCTCAAGTTTATCGTGATTTTATAAGGACGACGGAAGAGAGAATATGATGCAAATAAACGCAATTACACTAATGAAAGAAATAAAGATAAAATGAATGCAAAGATAAAAGGGTTCCAAATGATGCAAGGATGAGATTAACAACAATCATGGCATAGATAAATAAATAATCATGCAATTAATTCTAATCTATAGAAGCGATCACTAATTCCACCTAAACTCTCTCTCGAGATGGATGGGATGTAGGCCCTCAACAAGACTCCCAAAAGTACATAGGATTGAGACCATAGCAAACACCTCCCACTAGGTACTAATTACTCTATGAGTTCCCTAATTAGGTACTAAATCATAGGCAATATTCCCTTTTAAGGTACTATGAATTTACTAATGGCTTGGTTCTCCTCACCTAATCAACCAATCTCTCGATTAAGCTAATCAAATGTTCTATCAAAGGATTCTAAATCTAGAAGGATATCTCTATCTCATTCTAAATTAATGCACATGAAGTGTATGATGAAATGATTCAATGAACTATCATAAACACACAATTGATTTCTCAATCTAATCACATGCCCATGATAATTAATCACACAAATCATCATATACATCAAGCAATCAACAATCAATGATAGAAATAACACAAGGCCCATTCAAGATTAAAATCAATTTGCATAAAAACTAAATTATCCAACACCAATCATGGAGCTAATCTCACAAAGGAGATTAGCCTCTCATAGTTACAAGAAATTCAACATAGACATTAAAATCCTTACAAACCATGATCAATCTATAAAGAAATGCACAAAAATTAGAATTAGATTTCCCTTTGAAGTGCTTCAATGGAGATCTCCTTCTTCTTCTTGTGATCTCACTCTCCCTTGCTTCCTTGATCACTTGGATGGTGGATTTGATGGAGGGGATCAAGTGTAGATGGGTGGATGAAGAATGGATGAAGATAAAGGTGAAAAATGGAGGAAATGGTGTGTGATCTATGTGAACAGTCGAAACCCTGGCCAAAAATCTGATCCAAAATTGAAGTATTGGGTATTTATACCCCTTGGGAAGCTTCTAGAAGGATTCTGATTTTTTTATAGAATTTACACCTACACGGCTTGTGCTCTGCACACGGCCACAGGGGTGACCGTGTTGTGTAATCTGGTATCTGCGCACGGCTTTCGTTATAGGCCCGTGTTTCTGCACTGGACACGGGTCGTGTTTCTGGGCTCGGCTGGCCGTGTTGTGCTGTCTGCTTCACTGTTTTGGCTCGTTCTTCCTCGTTTCAACTCCGAATTGAGATCCTCTTTTTCCTATGCCTTCCTTAACAACTCCGAAGTGAAAATCGTAGGTTTAAGCTCATTCACACACATTTCAATAAAAACACAAAACACAACCAAATAGAACACAAATACGGATAAAAATATATGAAAACTCACATAAAAAGATACTAAAATCTAGGTAAAAATATCACTCATCACCTTCCATCTCTATCCGTCTTCGGTTGCTTCCTTACAACTATCTACTTTATACAATAACATAATAATACTCTTTAATATATACGTAAAAAAATAAATTGATACCTTCTCAATAGACAGAGGGAGTACATAATTGATGAAAAATAAAAGAATCCAATTAATTTATTTCATTAACAATTTATAAAGCACATATAATATTTTTTGGCCTGGGCTATCTACACACACAATTTTCACGAATATGCCTATTACTTAATACACTATTAAAAATTATATATACAGTCACTCTACTTTTACAAATATACCCTTTAATTTAAATTAACTCCAACCCACATACTCACTGTATATAAATGTTCAAAATTTCGTCCAGTAGAGGCCGAAAACTTATATAAATGTCGACCAGTATTGGACGACCATGCGTTATTTCTGTCGGCCAGTGGTGGTCGATCATGTATTGTTTCTGTCGGCCAGTGGTGGTCGAAAATTGCCATCCCGTTCAGCCCTGGTTGGAAAAATTTTTTGCGACTTTTTGGAAAAAAAGCACAAAACTACATTTTAATCGGTTAGAACACATAAAAATATATACCACTATGATCTTTGAGCTACCTTTGTCCACCATTATGTTACATATGTGTATGGGTATGACCCAAAGATGTTTTCTTGAACTAAGATTTTTTTTCTTTAGTTCAAAAGAGATGGAAGGATTGTATGAAAATTTTGTTGGAGTGGTGAGTGTATAGATATATTTTAGTATGCGTAACAATAAATTTTGTATTTATAATAAAATAAATACAATATTGAGTACAAAGATGATTTGAGATGGATTTAACTTGGAGAATATGTAAGCAGGTTACAATCTCAATCAATCATCTGATTCTTCTCTCGAACAAATGTGGCTTTACTTGGCTTTGACTTTGACTTTGACTTGACTTGTCTTGACTTTTGTGTTGACTTGACTTGTATGTATGCTGACTGTGTTGACAACGTGTATGTTGAGCTGGATCTTCGGATGAAGCTTGTCCAAGCTCGAGTGTGTAGTCTTGAACGTTGACCCGGAGGCGTTGAACCTTTGTTCGGATTGAACGTTGACTGGAGAGCCTTCCTCAGAGAACACTTGATCTGGGGGACTTGAAGCCTTGATCCCGGATTAGTAGCTGTTCTTGACTTGAAGCTTGCTTGATGCATTGAAGATCTTGAGCTTGAAGCTTTGGAGGCTTGAAGACTTGAAGATTCGTTGAATATCTTGAGCTTGAAGTTTTAGAGGCTTGAAGACTTGATACTTTGTTGAAGATCTTGAGCTTGAAGCTTTGAAGACTCTAAGGCCACTTGAAGCTTTGAAGACTCGAAGGCCACTTGAAGGCTTGAAGATCTTCGAAGATCACTTGAAGACTTGAGCTTGAAGACTTGAAGATCCGAAGGTCGCTTGAAGTTTTGGAGGCTTGAAGTTTTGAAGACTCGAAGGCCGCTTGAAGGCTGAAGATCTTCGAAGATCACTTGAAGACTTGAGCTTGAAGACTTGAAGATCTGAAGGTCGCTTGAAGCTTTAGAGGCTTGAAGATCGCTTGAAGACTTGAAGATCCTCGAACGTTCTTGAGCTTGAAGCTTCGAAGACTTGAAGATCGCTTGAAGTTCTTCGTTCGTTCTTCGCTTGAAGATCTTGAGGGAACTTTACTCGTGTTCTCGATTTTTTCAAGAGCGTCATCTTCGAATGCTTGAATGTGTCTGTCTCCTATGAATGGCGGAGACCCCTTTTTGTAGGTGAGAAAGGAGGTCCAGGCCACCTTTGGGTCTCACTTAACGGGCTTGGCCTCCAACTTGCTGGACCATAATCAGGCCTATTTAACTTGGGCCTGATTTAATTTACCTGGACTTATTTAACTTGGGTCAAGCCTCATTTGACTTGGGCTTAATTGACTTGGGTCAGACCTTATTTAACTTAGGCTTAATTAACTTGAGTCAGACCTCATTTAACTTGGTCTTAATTGACTTGGGTCAGACCTCATTTAATTTAAGCCTATTTAATTTGTTGGGCTCAAATTATCTATTAATTTACTTTAGAAATTAATTTATTTAAATTCCAAAATAAATTAATATTTAATCAATAAAATTCACGTGTCGCCATTTAATTGGATCGTAAGTTTTAATTGCTTACAATATGTTTCGTGGATGAGTGGGTGTATGAATAAGTTTTTTAAATAAATATTGAGTACGATGTGTGTGTATGGTTGTAATTTATTATGAAGGGAATTTTTTACATTTCTTATAAAATATTAACGAAGGTGGGTGTATCAATGAAAATTATGTGTATGAATAGTGGCGGCATATTTTTTTTAATAAAAAGTGATAATTAATTAATAAAATAGTATTATTCATGATAGCGTGTCAGTACTTACTATTTGATAAGTGTTTAATTACTTTGACCTAATAAGGTTAGTTTGTTTAGAATAAATCATGAAATTCTGAAGTCACGTAATATGTCCCATGACCTCCTCTGATTTTTTTTATATGATATTTTTGTTCTTGTTTTTCTTTTTCCTTATAAGTTTATATAAAAGATTTGAGAGAGATGCTAATCTACAACCATGCGAGTAGGGTTGTAAATGAATCAAATAATTCGAATTTGATTCAGTATTCGAATTCGAAAAATTCGAATCGAATGCGAATTCGAATAAATATCTTAGTTTGAATAATATTCGAATCGAATATCTTATGAATATTCGCGAATATATTCGAAAATTAATATATAATATATATTAATTATATATTATTAATATTAAATAATTATATATTTTTATATATTAAATACTCCCTCCGTCCCGGGTATTTTTACCCGTTTGTACGGTCACGGAGATTAAGACGTTTTATTTTTTTAATATATAATGTAAGAAAAAGTAGAGATAAATTAGTAATTTAAAAAGAAAAAGTGGATAAAGTTATTGGGAATGATGAATAAAGTGTAAAAAAGTAATTAAAGTTGTTGGGATTGTAAAAAGTAGGTAATAAAATATTATGTATTTTTGCCAAAAATGGAATGGGTAAAAATACGTGGGACACCCCAAAATGGAAAGTGGGTAAAAATACGTGGGACGGAGGGAGTATAATATTTTATTTTATAAATATAAATAAATATGTATATTATCTAATTTATTACTATCTTAAAATAAAGAGAAAAAGACATATTTTATTTTTTTATATATATAATGTAAATTATTTAATTATAATTTTTAATAATTTAATGGTTGATGTATTTAGTGAGTATTTCTTCTTAAATTTATTAATAGTACAAGAAATAAAAAAAATATATATTATTTTTAAAAAAATGAATTTATAATTTTGAATCGAATTCGAATTCAAATATTCAATTTCGAATGTTAAAATTCGAATACTCGAATATATTCGAATAATTCGTTTATTACCTTCGAATTAAATACGAATCTAATTTCGAATTCGATTATAATCGAATTCGAATTCGAATATTCAAATATTTAATCAAATACTATTCAAATACCTTAGTATTCGATTCGTTTACAACCCTACATGCGAGTGTATTCACTCTTTAAAATAAATAAATAAATAATAAAAATAAAAGTTATCTACCCCATATAAGGGTCTTGTACTAACAAGGCTTATTTTTGTGATTTAATGTCATGTCTGAAACATAACTATGAATAGACAAAAGGACGAAATCGTTCACAAGAAATGGACGTAAATGGGACCCAATAGTTAACGTATTGTTTGTTTTGAGGGTGAGTAAGAAAAAAAAAGATTTAGTAAAATTTAAAAAATAATATTAATTATATTTATTTTAGATTTTAAATTTATTTTTCAATATATAAGAATAAAAAGTGATGTGTAACTGTGAGAGAATATAACGTTATATAAGTAAAAAATAGGTATAATAAGAATTTATTAATAAAATCTAACTAAAATAAAAAAGAATAAGAATATGTTCATTTCTGAATTTTAAACTCAAGTTTTGGTTTTCAAAATCCAAATTCAAATTTTAAAAATCACTCATATAATATATCTATTGCATTTTCTCTCCTCAATTAATACACTTTCTCTTTTTATCTCCCATTTCTCATTTAACTTTTTAAATAAATTAATATATTAATTTGATATAAAGTTAAAATCTACTCTACCTAAAACTCAAAACAAACATAGAATAATTATTCATGATTTTTAAACCCCCTGTCAAATAGAAGACAAAGACTTGTATAGAACCTCCAATTGGTACAACCCCTGGTAAAACCTCCTTCCTTCACATTCAATGTGTGTTTTCCTCTATTTTTTATTTATTTAATTTTAGGGATATAATTATAATTTTACCATTGTGGTTTAGGGTATAATTTATCCCTAGGTTTAGGGTTTAGGGAATAATTGTAATTTTACCCCTTGTGGTTTAGGGTATAATTTATCTCTAGGGTTTAGGATTTAGGGTATAATTGTAATTTTACCCTTGTGGTTTGTTGCTCGTCAGATTTTAATCTCTTCTTAATGGTGGATTAATGTGGCTGTTATGGGAAGAAGAGGCATTAATCTGCGCAAAGCTAACATAAAAAGAGAGATTTGCCCCCAGACGTGATTGTGCCTTTTTAGGGGGTAAAGGGGATGATTGTATTGTTGGCGCTTGGATCGTTTGGCTAATATGACCCGTTAGGATACATATGTTTCTATCACAGCGCAAGCAATAAATCATAGAAACGATTACCGTTCACAGGGCATGTTGATGAAGATTGATTCTCGCAGGCAGCCTGTGCAGCCTCACGAGAATGGCCATAACTTCCTCGTCTGATATCGGAATTGAGTGATCTTTATGTTTGACAATCCTCTCTTTGACGACTTTCCGTCAGTATATTGATCATCAAATTCTGAGCACTGTACGAATTTATACAAATTTCGCAAGGTCGCGGACAGCAGCAGCAAACTACCTTCTGATCTTCTGCTGTATGTCCCAAGTCCGATCTCGACGTCGTGTGGGCGACGATCTACGAGACCTCCTCAATCTGCTCGCAACCCTCATCACACGTGAATAATCAGTTAGATTAGATTAGATTAGGGTTCCAGATAAGTTGAGGTGACTTATATACATGAGCTACAGCAGGGACCAGGAGGAGAAATTGGGTTGGGCCTCTATTGGGCTTAAGTATCCAAGCTTAGCCCAAAGCTTATACTTAAGTCCAATAATAATAATATATTCCACTAAAATATTATTATTGCACTACCGTACCAATCCCAAAATTACGTTTTGGGCTCCTTCTTATTATGAGCCCGTTAGTCTCCTCATGTTTAAGATATACAATGTCCATTAATTAATTTAAGTTACTGACAACTCAATTAATTAATATCTCATCCAAGAGTAGTACCACTCAACCTCATTATCGTGCCGGAATAAATTCCACCTGCAGGATTTACATGATAATCCTTATGAGCTCCTCAAGGGGACATCATCAACCTATGACGGACACAGATTCCTTCTACAATCAACAGCACACCATAGAGACATCACTACTTCCCAACTCATCGAGTTTGTTGATTTAATAACATGTAAATCTCACCCATTGATGAATCAAAGAAATACATATTGCCCTACGTGTCGAGGTTATTGTATAGGGATTAAGAGCACGAACTTCCATAATAACTGAGATCAAGTTCTCCTATAAGTCAGTATAAGTCGAACGATCTCAAGCGGTCCTGCTCAATACACACAAGTGCACTAATGTGATTCTATAGCCAAGACAAGCTAATACCAAACCACACTACAACCATCCCGATAGAGAGTCCCCGTCTATCTCGGTTGTGAGCATCTGTTTATACTTTATAAGGAAACCGATAATATGATCTTCCGCGTGTTGTCGCACAATATATTATCTACAGTATAAAGTAAGTGGACTATTGCATCGAACATATGAATAAATTATAAGATGCAATCATTTGATCATATGATTCTCATTTCAAATTAATTGTTATAATATTGTTCATACAAAAAACTAGACTTTTAGTATACAATCCAACAATCTCCCACTTATACTAAAAGACTATGCTGTCATGTCTTCTGCCATACATCTGATTTCCACTCCCACTACACGACCATCAAAAGCTCTCGCCTTAAGGTCCTTGTAAAGGGATTTACTAGGTCATCATCTGATGCAATCTAGGCGACAACAACCTTCCCCTCATCATACGATTTCTCGTAATAGGTGGTACTTGCACTCCATGTGTTTAATTGCCTTATGGGCTCGTGATTCCTTCAAGTTTGCAACTGCACCAATATCATCAATATAAATTGTGATATCCTTGGGCAAACTTAGAAACACTTCGAAGTCCATCTTGAAGTTTCTAGAGTCATACAGATACTTTGGCTGCCTCATAGGCTCCAATTTATCATCTTTCCATGATGGAGTCCGGAGTCTGAAATATATTTCTATATAACACTCCTCCACATTATGATTCAACTTCCTAAAATTAAAAGCATAACCTTTGAGGTAGATTTACTGTCGTCCCTATCTGATTTGAAAAATCTGAATCTATGTAACCCATAAGAATCAGTGAATCTGTTCGGTAAGCCCACATATAGTTTCTAGTCCTTTTCAGGTACATAAGTATATGTCTTACAACAGTTCATCATTCTTGTTCCGGGTTACGTTGAAACCCACTGTTCATGCCATCGGCAAAACAGATATCCAATCTCGTGCATAACATTCCTTAGATTAAGCTTCCTCATTTGCCGAAGCATAAGGAACCGCTTTCATCTTCTTTATCTACTTTTGTGTCACAAGACACATTCACTTAGATATATTCACATGATAAACGAGTAAGGATCGTATCATTATATGAAACTTGAGATAAGCATAACATCCTTTCTTGTGATTCGTATTACCGTGATCAAAAGAATATTTTTGCTCTTCTTAAGTCCTTCATCTCATACCGCTTTATCAACTATACCCATACGCCCGACAATACTCTTTCATTATCTCCAATGAGCAAGATACTATCTATGTATAGTACAAGAAATACCACCACGTTTCCATCACTCTTTTCAATACACAAGACCCATCCGATCATTGATTAGATCCATGTCACTGGATTACCTCATCAAAACGGATGTTTCATGATCTTGAAGCTTGCTTTAGTCCATGAATGGACACTTTTAAGCTTACTATCACAATGCTCTTAGCTTTTTGCAATGAATCACTCTGGTTGCTTCACATAAATGTTTCTCTTAAGACTTCCAATCAGGAAAGTTGTCTGGACATCTATTTGCTATCCCTCATATTTCATATGAGTAGCAACAAATAAAAGAGTCCGGATCAACTTAGGCATAACTACCGGCGAACAGGTTTTCTCATAATTGAACCTTTTCTTTCTGAGTATACCTTTTCGTAACAAGCTTGCTTCCAAGGTTTTCACCTTATTCTATGATCCTCTTTTATTCTTGCATGCCCGTTTCCAATGGCTTTTACGCCATTTAGCGGTTCAACAAGCATCCACACCTAATTTAAAATCCATCGATTCTATTTTAATATTCATTACACTTTGCTAGGATTTGGCATTTCTAACTTGTAGTGCTTCGTCGTATCCGTGGGTCCATTTCATGTTTGCGAGGGACCAAGTCTCACGACTTTCCCAAAACATGTATCTTACAAGTTGTCGAAGAACCCTCCCACTACGACAAGACACTACATGCAATTGTGTATCAGACGTGACACGCGTTGCAGTTTACCTTGTGGTATATCCTCTTGTACAATTGGTACTTATACTTTGTGTTTTTCCCTCTCACTTCCTTTAGAACAATTTATACATGGGTTTATGATTTAATACATAGTCTTTTTCCAAAAATCTAGTGTTTGTGTTAACAATCACCCTTCGATCTTTTGGACTAAATAAATCACCCTTCATTTTTCTAGGATATCCCACAAACAGACAAACATTCATACGAATTACTGTTTCTAGGGCATACCCATAAAATGAATTTAGTAATTTCAAATAATTCATCATCCATCTAATAATTTCCATAAGAGTGCTACACCTTCTATCCGCCACACCATTCAGCTGGGGTATGCCCGATGTAAACAATTTGAGATTTAATCTCAACCTCTGATTAATAGCTCCTAACTATCCTAAGAGGTACTCGTAATGACGATTAAATCGTCATTACTTGATATATTTTCCATGATGCTTCACTGTACCAGCCTTGCAATTCTTGAATTAATCAAAGAACTTAGACATGCAGTGCATCAAATAAATATATCGGTATCTAAAATAATCATCGATTGACGAATATTCATATCCACCTCTCATCCGGAAAATCTTAGGACCACATAAATCATAATAAACTAATTCCAACATATATATCTTTGTTTCTGCACCCCCTTTGCCTTGAAAAAGCAATTAGTCATTTTTTACTCCCAAGCAAGACTCGAAAATCAGATAGTTTTCACTTCAGATAAACCTAAGGGTCTATCGGCTATCAACTTTTGAATCCTACTCAAGTAAAATGATCTAGTCTTAGATGCCAAATATATGTTTAGTTCATATCCGAAGGTATCTTTCTATTACTAAGATTAGAAGATTCATTATTAATTACTATTTGTTGCATCTGTGGAATATACATGATTTAAGAGTATACAAATTGTTCACCAACGTACAATAACAGATTACAACTCTATCCTTCATTATAATGACCATGTCATTTAAATGAAATGGAGTATCCATCTATTAATGCATAGAAATTGAAATCAAATTCTTTATATGAAAACGTACGTAAAACAATTTCTCATAATCAAACGTCTACTCATATCATTAGATAAATAGACAACTCCCACTGCAATAGCCACTACTCTTGTAGTTTTACCCATGTCATAACAATCTTATCCTCACTTAGTAATAAACATTTAGTGATTCCAGTATCTACACAATTCGTGTTAGTAAATGCCATCACTAATCATGTTTTAAACAACTAGTGAATAAGATATAAAACTTGTTCACATTATGATGAAAATGGCTTTCCTTTACCACATGTTTTGCCAGAAGTTTTCCACCATATACATCCTATTGTAATTCAGGTGGAACTTACTCAAAAACATCTAGGCAATTCACGAAGAATTAAATTGATCTAGGTTTCCATTCAATTTATACTCCATGCTTCCCCAATTCATTCATCAAATTAAATCATGATCTTCTGCCTTTTAACTTACTCAAGTATCCGAAGAGTTACATGAGACCATCATATTTCTATGAACCTCTCATCTCTTCACTAGAGACTTTAATAGGCATCATGAGACGTCCCTTGTGAGAACACATATGTATTTTCTTAAGCAGTAAAATTCAAAACCAAGATTCTTTTCTAATCATCTAATTTGGACAAGTAAATATAATTTCTTTTAGTTAATAATAAGTGAGATAAAATCATTTGAAAATCAGAGAATCACAAATAAATATACCGATCAAATCTTCGAATTTTATCCTTTTATATTGATTCCCTAAAACAATATAAAAATAAAATTCACCGACATCTCAAGCACCGTGAGTCTGCAAGCCACGATAGTGTGGACGTTTACAAACCCGAATATTTACAAGAGAAGGTTTTACCCATTAATTTCATTTGTCAACCTAACTTTATGACAAAATAATTAATAGTCGGTTCCTCTTTAGCCATGCAAATAAAAGCAGTGACTCCGATGGGGAGGATACTTATTATTTACACCTAAATGTACACCATTATTTGACCCCAAGTCTGCAGCCCAAGCTTATGTGCCTTACAGATGGAGAACGCGCTCGGATAACTTCCTACAGTCATCAATTATAAGTCTGTACAGTGATCCGCACATGAACTCATCCGATAGGGAGGAAGGTCTATGCCAACGCGCAAGTTCATATGCATCACATTACAAACATAATTATTTAAAGAAGTCTGTCCCAGCAATCCATGAATAAACTCATCCGATGGGGAGGAAGGCTCTAATGCCGACGCGCAAGTTTATTCACATTGCTAACAAACCAATAATGGAGGCCGCGGGAATTTTTACCAATCCCCTCTCCCACTTAGTTATTCAACACCGAGGATTTTTACATGCATATAATATTTAAAAATAAATACGCAACCTAGCATGCTCATACTTTCAAATATATAACAATAATTGACCAATAAAACAATTATACAAGTTATATATAAGGAAATAAATTGCCAAAAATAAGTTGACTTGATCAACACTCCAACATACATGCATATAATATACCAAATATAATACGCAATCTAGCATGCTTCTATTTAAGGCAATAAATCATAGAGAATCATGCATACATATATAACAATAATCAATTAATAAATCAATTATAACAGTTATATAACAGCGAATTCGATTGTTCGCCACCAATCACGAATGCGGACAACTGCGATGGGGATCGACCTCCCCGCAGCTTGCTCCACCACTCTGGCATCCTGCCCGATCATATTGTGAAGACTCACGCGGAACCTGATGCAGACCAGTCGAACTTGATGCATACCCGCTCGAACCTGGTGCAGAGTCGATCAAACCTGATGCAGACCAATCGAACCTGATGTGAATCCGCTCAAACCTGGTGTTGCATCGATCGAATCTGATGCAGACCAATCGAACCTGATGAAAATATGCTCGAACCTGGTGCAGCATCGATCGAACCTGATGCAAATCCACTCGTCCAAGGGCCTACTTGCACGGTACCAAGTTCAGCCCAACGCGCAACATCAAACTACACCAACTGTCGTTCAGGGTTCGCAACTTTAGGAACCTGGGAATCCAATCTCCACCGTCCATAATCTACGTCTGTGAGTTTTGAACATGCTGTCCACATTACAGGTCGATCCAACGGTTAGATTGTGAGAAACAGCTCTTTTCCCTCGACTGCGCAGAACAGAATCGCCCAAAAAACTGCTTCTGTTTTCGGCGTATTTCCGACAACACAAAATTTCAAATACGATCTTCACCGTTCAGAATGTACATCCACAAAATCCGAACGTGCTGACCAAAACTAAGCCTGATCCGACGGTTGAAACTCCAGTTATTGCCTCTGCAATATCACTGCGCTGGATTTTCTCTCAATTTCTTCCTTCCATGTGAAATTGACGAACAGTTTTCGTCGAATCCTCTCACATACAACCATCAACGAACAGATATGATATAGGGTATATTTCACATAGGGATATTCATGTTTTACGCAGTAAAACCAAAAGCCTAAACATGCGATCCTAATTTCGAAAAATTAATCACATATACCCTAGCCTAACGTGTCACGCTTCACCGCGAAACCGAAGCTCTGATACCAATTGTTGGCGCTTGGATCGTTTGGCTAACATGACCCGTTAGGATACATATATTTCTATCACAGCGGAAGCAATAAATCTTAGAAACGATTACCGTTCACAGGGTATGTTGATGAAGATTGATTCTCGCAGGCAGCCTGTGCAGTCTCACGAGAATAGCCATAACTTCCTCGTCTGATATCGGAATTGAGTGATCTTTATGTTCAGACAATTTTCTCTTTGACGGCTTTCCCATCAAATTCTGAGCACTGTACGAATTTATACAAATTTCGCAAGGTCGCGGACAGCAGCAGCAAACTACCTTCTGATCTTCTGCTGTATGTCCCAAGTCCGATCTCGACGTCGTGTGGGCGACGATCTACGAGACCTCCTCAATCTGCTCTCAACCCTCATCACACGTGAATAATCAGTTAGATTAGATTAGATTAGGGTTCCAGATAAGTTGAGGTGACTTATATACATGGGCTACAGCAGGGACCAGGAGGAGAAATTGGGTTGGGCCTCTATTGGGCTTAAGTATCCAAGCTTAGCCCAAAGCTTATACTTAAGTCCAATAATAATAATATATTCCACTAAAATATTATTATTGCACTACCGTACCAATCCCAAAATTACGTTTTGGGCTCCTTCTTATTATGAGCCCGTTAGTCTCCTCATGTTTAAGATATACAATGTCCATTAATTAATTTAAGTTACTGACAACTCAATTAATTAATATCTCATCCAAGAGTAGTACCACTCAACCTCATTATCATGCCGGAATAAATTCCACCTGCAGGATTTACATGATAATCCTTATGAGCTCCTCAAGGGGACATCATCAACCTATGACGGACACGGATTCCTTCTACAATCAACAGCACACCATAGAGACATCACTACTTCCCAACTCATCGAGTTTGTTGATTTAATAACATGTAAATCTCACCCATTGATGAATCAAAGAAATACATATTGCCCTACGTGTCGAGGTTATTGTATAGGGATTAAGAGCACGAACTTCCATAATAACTGAGATCAAGTTCTCCTATAAGTCAGTATAAGTCGAACGATCTCAAGCGGTCCTGCTCAATACACACAAGTGCACTAATGTGATTCTATAGCCAAGACAAGCTAATACCAAACCACACTACAACCATCCCGATAGAGAGTCCCCGTCTATCTCGGTTGTGAGCATCTGTTTATACTTTATAAGGAAACCGATAATATGATCTTCCGCGTGTTGTCGCACAATATATTATCTACAGTATAAAGTAAGTGGACTATTGCATCGAACATATGAATAAATTATAAGATGCAATCATTTGATCATATGATTCTCATTTCAAATTAATTGTTATAATATTGTTCATACATAAAACTAGACTTTTAGTATACAATCCAACAATCTCCCACTTATACTAAAAGACTATGCTGTCATGTCTTCTGCCATACATCTGATTTCCACTCCCACTACACGACCATCAAAAGCTCTCGCCTTAAGGTCCTTGTAAAGGGATTTACTAGGTCATCATCTGATGCAATCTAGGCGACAACAACCTTCCCCTCATCATACGATTTCTCGTAATAGGTGGTACTTGCACTCCATGTGTTTAATTGCCTTATGGGCTCGTGATTCCTTCAAGTTTGCAACTGCACCAATATCATCAATATAAATTGTGATATCCTTGGGCAAACTTAGAAACACTTCGAAGTCCATCTTGAAGTTTCTAGAGTCATACAGATACTTTGGCTGCCTCATAGGCTCCAATTTATCATCTTTCCATGATGGAGTCCGGAGTCTGAAATATATTTCTATATAACACTCCTCCACATTATGATTCAACTTCCTAAAATAAACGCATAACCTTTGATGTAGATTTACTGTCGTCCCTATCTGATTTGAAAAATCTGAATCTATGTAACCCATAAGAATCAGTGAATCTGTTCGGTAAGCCCACATATAGTTTCTAGTCCTTTTCAGGTACATAAGTATATGTCTTACAACAGTTCATCATTCTTGTTCCGGGTTACGTTGAAACCCACTGTTCATGCCATCGGCAAAACAGATATCCAATCTCGTGCATAGCATTCCTTAGACTAAGCTTCCTCATTTGCCGAAGCATAAGGAACCGCTTTCATCTTCTTTATCTACTTTTGTGTCACAAGACACATTCACTTAGATATATTCACATGATAAACGAGTAAGGATCGTATCATTATATGAAACTTGAGATAAGCATAACATCCTTTCTTGTGATTCGTATTACCGTGATCAAAAGGATATTTTTGCTCTTCTTAAGTCCTTCATCTCATACCGCTTTATCAACTATACCCATACGCCCGACAATACTCTTTCATTATCTCCAATGAGCAAGATACTATCTATGTATAGTACAAGAAATACCACCACGTTTCCATCACTCTTTTCAATACACAAGACCCATCCGATCATTGATTAGATCCATGTCACTGGATTACCTCATCAAAACGGATGTTTCATGATCTTGAAGCTTGCTTTAGTCCATGAATGGACACTTTTAAGCTTACTATCACAATGCTCTTAGCTTTTTGCAATGAATCACTCTGGTTGCTTCACATAAATGTTTCCCTTAAGACTTCCAATCAGGAAAGCTGTCTGGACATCTATTTGCTATCCCTCATATTTCATATGAGTAGCAACAAATAAAAGAGTCCGGATCAACTTAGGCATAACTACCGGCGAACAGGTTTTCTCATAATTGAACCCTTTCTTTCTGAGTATACCTTTTCGTAACAAGCTTGCTTCCAAGGTTTTCACCTTATTCTATGATCCTCTTTTATTCTTGCATGCCCGTTTCCAATGGCTTTTACGCCATTTAGCGGTTCAACAAGCATCCACACCTAATTTAAAATCCATCGATTCTATTTTAATATTCATTGCACTTTGTTAGGATTTGGCATTTCTAACTTGTAGTGCTTCGTCGTATCCGTGGGTCCATTTCATGTTTGCGAGGGACCAAGTCTCACGACTTTCCCAAAACATGTATCTTACAAGTTGTCGAAGAACCCTCACACTACGACAAGACACTACATGCAATTGTGTATCAGACGTGACACGCGTTGCAGTTTACCTTGTGGTATATCCTCTTGTACAATTGGTACTTATACTTTGTGTTTTTCCCTCTCACTTCCTTTAGAACAATTTATACATGGGTTTATGATTTAATACATAGTCTTTTTCCAAAAATCTAGTGTTTGTGTTAACAATCACCCTTCGATCTTTTGGACTAAATAAATCACCCTTCATTTTTCTAGGATATCCCACAAACAGACAAACATTCATACGAATTACTGTTTCTAGGGCATACCCATAAAATGAATTTAGTAATTTCAAATAATTCATCATCCATCTATTAATTTCCATAAGAGTGCTACACCTTCTATCCGCCACACCATTCAGCTGGGGTATGCCCGATGTAAACAATTTGAGATTTAATCTCAACCTCTGATTAATAGCTCCTAACTATCCTAAGAGGTACTCGTAATGACGATTAAATCGTCATTACTTGATATATTTTCCATGATGCTTCACTGTACCAGCCTTGCAATTCTTGAATTAATCAAAGAACTTAGACATGCAGTGCATCAAATAAATATATCAGTATCTAAAATAATCATCGATTGACGAATATTCATATCCACCTCTCATCCGGAAAATCTTAGGACCACATAAATCATAATGAACTAATTCCAACATATATATCTTTGGTTCTGCACCCCCTTTGCCTTGAAAAAGCAATTAGTCATTTTTTACTCCCAAGCAAGACTCGAAAATCAGATAGTTTTCACTTCAGATAAACCTAAGGGTCTATCGGCTATCAACTTTTGAATCCTACTCAAGTAAAATGATCTAGTCTTAGATGCCAAATATATGTTTAGTTCATATCCGAAGGTATCTTTCTATTACTAAGATTAGAAGATTCATTATTAATTACTATTTGTTGCATCTGTGGAATATACATGATTTAAGAGTATACAAATTGTTCACCAACGTACAATAACAGATTACAACTCTATCCTTCATTATAATGACCATGTCATTTAAATGAAATGGAGTATCCATCTATTAATGCATAGAAACTGAAATCAAATTCTTTATATGAAAACGTACGTAAAACAATTTCTCATAATCAAACGTCTACTCATATCATTAGATAAATAGACAACTGCCACTGCAATAGCCACTACTCTTGTAGTTTTACCCATGTCATAACAATCTTATCCTCAATTAGTAATAACATTTAGTGATTCCAGTATCTACACAATTCGTGTTAGTAAATGCCATCACTAATCATGTTTTAAACAACTAGTGAATAAGATATAAAACTTGTTCACATTATGATGAAAATGGCTTTCCTTTACCACATGTTTTGCCAGAAGTTTTCCACCATATACGTCCTATTGTAATTCAGGTGGAACTTACTCAAAAACATCTAGGCAATTCACGAAGAATTAAATTGATCTAGGTTTCCATTCAATTTATACTCCATGCTTTCCCAATTCATTCATCAAATTAAATCATGATCTTCTGCCTTTTAACTTACTCAAGTATCCGAAGAGTTACATGAGACCATCATATTTCTATGAACCTCTCATCTCTTCACTAGAGACTTTAATAGGCATCATGAGACGTCCCTTGTGAGAACACATATGTATTTTCTTAAGCAGTAAAATTCAAAACCAAGATTCTTTTCTAATCATCTAATTTGGACAAGTAAATATAATTTCTTTTAGTTAATAATAAGTGAGATAAAACCATTTGAAAATCAGAGAATCACAAATAAATATACCGATCAAATCTTCGAATTTTATCCTTTTATATTGATTCCCTCAAAATAATATAAAAATAAAATTCACCGACATCTCAAGCACCGTGAGTCTGTAAGCCACGATAGTGTGGACGTTTACAAACCCGAACATTTACAAGAGAAGGTTTTACCCATTAATTTCATTTGTCAACCTAACTTTATGACAAAATAATTAATAGTCGGTTCCTCTTTAGCCATGCAAATAAAAGCAGTGACTCCGATGGGGAGGATACTTATTATTTACACCTAAATGTACACCATTATTTGACCCCAAGTCCGCGGCCCAAGCTTATGTGCCTTACAGATGGAGAACGCGCTCGGATAACTTCCTACAGTCATCAATTATAAGTCTGTACAGTGATCCGCACATGAACTCATCCGATAGGGAGGAAGGTCTATGCCAACGCGCATGTTCATATGCATCACATTACAAACATAATTATTTAAAGAAGTCTGTCCCAGCAATCCATGAATAAACTCATCCGATGGGGAGGAAGGCTCTAATGCCGACGCGCAAGTTTATTCACATTGCTAACAAACCAATAATGGAGGCCGCGGGAATTTTTACCAATCCCCTCTCCCACTTAGTTATTCAACACCGAGGGTTTTTACATGCATATAATATTTAAAAATAAATACGCAACCTAGCATGCTCATACTTCCAAATATATAACAATAATTGATCAATAAAACAATTATACAAGTTATATATAAGGAAATAAATTGCCAAAAATAAGTTGACTTGATCAACACTCCAACATACATGCATATAATATACCAAATATAATACGCAATCTAGCATGCTTCTATTTAAGGCAATAAATCATAGAGAATCATGCATACATATATAACAATAATCAATTAATAAATCAATTATAACAGTTATATAACTGCGAATTCGATTGTTCGCCACCAATCACGAATGCGGACAACTGCGATGGGGATCGACCTCCCCGCAGCTTGCTCCACCACTCTGGCATCCTGCCCGATCATATTGTGAAGACTCACGCGGAACCTGATGCAGACCAGTCGAACTTGATGCATACCCGCTCGAACCTGGTGCAGAGTCGATCAAACCTGATGCAGACCAATCGAACCTGATGTGAATCCGCTCGAACCTGGTGTAGCATCGATCGAATCTGATGCAGACCAATCGAACCTGATGAAAATATGCTCGAACCTGGTGCAGCATCGATCGAACCTGATGCAAATCCACTCGTCCAAGGGCCTACTTGCACGGAACCAAGTTCAGCCCAACGCGCAACATCAAACTACACCAACTGTCGTTCAGGGTTCGCAACTGTAGGAACCTGGGAATCCAATCTCCACCGTCCATAATCTACGTCTGTGAGTTTTGAACATGCTGTCCACATTACAGGTCGATCCAACGGTTAGATTGTGAGAAACAGCTCTTTTCCCTCGACTGCGCAGAACAGAATCGCCCAAAAAACTGCTTCTGTTTTCGGCGTATTTCCGACAACACAATATTTCAAATACGATCTTCACCGTGCAGAATGTACATCCACAAAATCCGAACGTGCTGACCAAAACTAAGCCTGATCCGACGGTTGAAACTCCAGTTATTGCCTCTGCAATATCACTGCGCTGGATTTTCTCTCAATTTCTTCCTTCCATGTGAAATTGACGAACAGTTTTCGTCGAATCCTCTCACATACAACCATCAACGAACAGATATGATATAGGGTATATTTCACATAGGGATATTCATGTTTTGCGCAGTAAAACCAAAAGCCTAAACATGCGATCCTAATTTCGAAAAATTAATCACATATACCCTAGCCTAACGTGTCACGCTTCACCGCGAAACCGAAGCTCTGATACCAATTGTTGGCGCTTGGATCGTTTGGCTAACATGACACGTTAGGATACATATATTTCTATCACAGCGGAAGCAATAAATCTTAGAAACGATTACCGTTCACAGGGTATGTTGATGAAGATTGATTCTCGCAGGCAGCCTGTGCAGTCTCACGAGAATAGCCATAACTTCCTCGTCTGATATCGGAATTGAGTGATCTTTATGTTCAGACAATTTTCTCTTTGACGGCTTTCCCATCAAATTCTGAGCACTGTACGAATTTATACAAATTTCGCAAGGTCGCGGACAGCAGCAGCAAACTACCTTCTGATCTTCTGCTGTATGTCCCAAGTCCGATCTCGACGTCGTGTGGGCGACGATCTACGAGACCTCCTCAATCTGCTCTCAACCCTCATCACACGTGAATAATCAGTTAGATTAGATTAGATTAGGGTTCCAGATAAGTTGAGGTGACTTATATACATGGGCTACAGCAGGGACCAGGAGGAGAAATTGGGTTGGGCCTCTATTGGGCTTAAGTATCCAAGCTTAGCCCAAAGCTTATACTTAAGTCCAATAATAATAATATATTCCACTAAAATATTATTATTGCACTACCGTACCAATCCCAAAATTACGTTTTGGGCTCCTTCTTATTATGAGCCCGTTAGTCTCCTCATGTTTAAGATATACAATGTCCATTAATTAATTTAAGTTACTGACAACTCAATTAATTAATATCTCATCCAAGAGTAGTACCACTCAACCTCATTATCATGCCGGAATAAATTCCACCTGCAGGATTTACATGATAATCCTTATGAGCTCCTCAAGGGGACATCATCAACCTATGACGGACACGGATTCCTTCTACAATCAACAGCACACCATAGAGACATCACTACTTCCCAACTCATCGAGTTTGTTGATTTAATAACATGTAAATCTCACCCATTGATGAATCAAAGAAATACATATTGCCCTACGTGTCGAGGTTATTGTATAGGGATTAAGAGCACGAACTTCCATAATAACTGAGATCAAGTTCTCCTATAAGTCAGTATAAGTCGAACGATCTCAAGCGGTCCTGCTCAATACACACAAGTGCACTAATGTGATTCTATAGCCAAGACAAGCTAATACCAAACCACACTACAACCATCCCGATAGAGAGTCCCCGTCTATCTCGGTTGTGAGCATCTGTTTATACTTTATAAGGAAACCGATAATATGATCTTCCGCGTGTTGTCGCACAATATATTATCTACAGTATAAAGTAAGTGGACTATTGCATCGAACATATGAATAAATTATAAGATGCAATCATTTGATCATATGATTCTCATTTCAAATTAATTGTTATAATATTGTTCATACATAAAACTAGACTTTTAGTATACAATCCAACAATCTCCCACTTATACTAAAAGACTATGCTGTCATGTCTTCTGCCATACATCTGATTTCCACTCCCACTACACGACCATCAAAAGCTCTCGCCTTAAGGTCCTTGTAAAGGGATTTACTAGGTCATCATCTGATGCAATCTAGGCGACAACAACCTTCCCCTTATCATACGATTTCTCGTAATAGGTGGTACTTGCACTCCATGTGTTTAATTGCCTTATGGGCTCGTGATTCCTTCAAGTTTGCAACTGCACCAATATCATCAATATAAATTGTGATATCCTTGGGCAAACTTAGAAACACTTCGAAGTCCATCTTGAAGTTTCTAGAGTCATACAGATACTTTGGCTGCCTCATAGGCTCCAATTTATCATCTTTCCATGATGGAGTCCGGAGTCTGAAATATATTTCTATATAACACTCCTCCACATTATGATTCAACTTCCTAAATAAACGCATAACCTTTGATGTAGATTTACTGTCGTCCCTATCTGATTTGAAAAATCTGAATCTATGTAACCCATAAGAATCAGTGAATCTGTTCGGTAAGCCCACATATAGTTTCTAGTCCTTTTCAGGTACATAAGTATATGTCTTACAACAGTTCATCATTCTTGTTCCGGGTTACGTTGAAACCCACTGTTCATGCCATCGGCAAAACAGATATCCAATCTCGTGCATAGCATTCCTTAGACTAAGCTTCCTCATTTGCCGAAGCATAAGGAACCGCTTTCATCTTCTTTATCTACTTTTGTGTCACAAGACACATTCACTTAGATATATTCACATGATAAACGAGTAAGGATCGTATCATTATATGAAACTTGAGATAAGCATAACATCCTTTCTTGTGATTCGTATTACCGTGATCAAAAGGATATTTTTGCTCTTCTTAAGTCCTTCATCTCATACCGCTTTATCAACTATACCCATACGCCCGACAATACTCTTTCATTATCTCCAATGAGCAAGATACTATCTATGTATAGTACAAGAAATACCACCACGTTTCCATCACTCTTTTCAATACACAAGACCCATCCGATCATTGATTAGATCAATGTCACTGGATTACCTTATCAAAACGGATGTTTCATGATCTTGAAGCTTGCTTTAGTCCATGAATGGACACTTTTAAGCTTACTATCACAATGCTCTTAGCTTTTTGCAATGAATCACTCTGGTTGCTTCACATAAATGTTTCCCTTAAGACTTCCAATCAGGAAAGCTGTCTGGACATCTATTTGCTATCCCTCATATTTCATATGAGTAGCAACAAATAAAAGAGTCCGGATCAACTTAGGCATAACTACCGGCGAACAGGTTTTCTCATAATTGAACCCTTTCTTTCTGAGTATACCTTTTCGTAACAAGCTTGCTTCCAAGGTTTTCACCTTATTCTATGATCCTCTTTTATTCTTGCATGCCCGTTTCCAATGGCTTTTACGCCATTTAGCGGTTCAACAAGCATCCACACCTAATTTAAAATCCATCGATTCTATTTTAATATTCATTGCACTTTGTTAGGATTTGGCATTTCTAACTTGTAGTGCTTCGTCGTATCCGTGGGTCCATTTCATGTTTGCGAGGGACCAAGTCTCACGACTTTCCCAAAACATGTATCTTACAAGTTGTCGAAGAACCCTCACACTACGACAAGACACTACATGCAATTGTGTATCAGACGTGACACGCGTTGCAGTTTACCTTGTGGTATATCCTCTTGTACAATTGGTACTTATACTTTGTGTTTTTCCCTCTCACTTCCTTTAGAACAATTTATACATGGGTTTATGATTTAATACATAGTCTTTTTCCAAAAATCTAGTGTTTGTGTTAACAATCACCCTTCGATCTTTTGGACTAAATAAATCACCCTTCATTTTTCTAGGATATCCCACAAACAGACAAACATTCATACGAATTACTGTTTCTACGGCATACCCATAAAATGAATTTAGTAATTTCAAATAATTCATCATCCATCTAATAATTTCCATAAGAGTGCTACACCTTCTATCCGCCACACCATTCAGCTGGGGTATGCCCGATGTAAACAATTTGAGATTTAATCTCAACCTCTGATTAATAGCTCCTAACTATCCTAAGAGGTACTCGTAATGACGATTAAATCGTCATTACTTGATATATTTTCCATGATGCTTCACTGTACCAGCCTTGCAATTCTTGAATTAATCAAAGAACTTAGACATGCAGTGCATCAAATAAATATATCAGTATCTAAAATAATCATCGATTGACGAATATTCATATCCACCTCTCATCCGGAAAATCTTAGGACCACATAAATCATAATGAACTAATTCCAACATATATATCTTTGGTTCTGCACCCCCTTTGCCTTGAAAAAGCAATTAGTCATTTTTTACTCCCAAGCAAGACTCGAAAATCAGATAGTTTTCACTTCAGATAAACCTAAGGGTCTATCGGCTATCAACTTTTGAATCCTACTCAAGTAAAATGATCTAGTCTTAGATGCCAAATATATGTTTAGTTCATATCCGAAGGTATCTTTCTATTACTAAGATTAGAAGATTCATTATTAATTACTATTTGTTGCATCTGTGGAATATACATGATTTAAGAGTATACAAATTGTTCACCAACGTACAATAACAGATTACAACTCTATCCTTCATTATAATGACCATGTCATTTAAATGAAATGGAGTATCCATCTATTAATGCATAGAAACTGAAATCAAATTCTTTATATGAAAACGTACGTAAAACAATTTCTCATAATCAAACGTCTACTCATATCATTAGATAAATAGACAACTGCCACTGCAATAGCCACTACTCTTGTAGTTTTACCCATGTCATAACAATCTTATCCTCAATTAGTAATAACATTTAGTGATTCCAGTATCTACACAATTCGTGTTAGTAAATGCCATCACTAATCATGTTTTAAACAACTAGTGAATAAGATATAAAACTTGTTCACATTATGATGAAAATGGCTTTCCTTTACCACATGTTTTGCCAGAAGTTTTCCACCATATACGTCCTATTGTAATTCAGGTGGAACTTACTCAAAAACATCTAGGCAATTCACGAAGAATTAAATTGATCTAGGTTTCCATTCAATTTATACTCCATGCTTTCCCAATTCATTCATCAAATTAAATCATGATCTTCTGCCTTTTAACTTACTCAAGTATCCGAAGAGTTACATGAGACCATCATATTTCTATGAACCTCTCATCTCTTCACTAGAGACTTTAATAGGCATCATGAGACGTCCCTTGTGAGAACACATATGTATTTTCTTAAGCAGTAAAATTCAAAACCAAGATTCTTTTCTAATCATCTAATTTGGACAAGTAAATATAATTTCTTTTAGTTAATAATAAGTGAGATAAAACCATTTGAAAATCAGAGAATCACAAATAAATATACCGATCAAATCTTCGAATTTTATCCTTTTATATTGATTCCCTCAAAATAATATAAAAATAAAATTCACCGACATCTCAAGCACCGTGAGTCTGCAAGCCACGATAGTGTGGACGTTTACAAACCCGAACATTTACAAGAGAAGGTTTTACCCATTAATTTCATTTGTCAACCTAACTTTATGACAAAATAATTAATAGTCGGTTCCTCTTTAGCCATGCAAATAAAAGCAGTGACTCCGATGGGGAGGATACTTATTATTTACACCTAAATGTACACCATTATTTGACCCCAAGTCCGCGGCCCAAGCTTATGTGCCTTACAGATGGAGAACGCGCTCGGATAACTTCCTACAGTCATCAATTATAAGTCTGTACAGTGATCCGCACATGAACTCATCCGATAGGGAGGAAGGTCTATGCCAACGCGCAAGTTCATATGCATCACATTACAAACATAATTATTTAAAGAAGTCTGTCCCAGCAATCCATGAATAAACTCATCCGATGGGGAGGAAGGCTCTAATGCCGACGCGCAAGTTTATTCACATTGCTAACAAACCAATAATGGAGGCCGCGGGAATTTTTACCAATCCCCTCTCCCACTTAGTTATTCAACACCGAGGGTTTTTACATGCATATAATATTTAAAAATAAATACGCAACCTAGCATGCTCATACTTCCAAATATATAACAATAATTGATCAATAAAACAATTATACAAGTTATATATAAGGAAATAAATTGCCAAAAATAAGTTGACTTGATCAACACTCCAACATACATGCATATAATATACCAAATATAATACGCAATCTAGCATGCTTCTATTTAAGGCAATAAATCATAGAGAATCATGCATACATATATAACAATAATCAATTAATAAATCAATTATAACAGTTATATAACTGCGAATTCGATTGTTCGCCACCAATCACGAATGCGGACAACTGCGATGGGGATCGACCTCCCCGCAGCTTGCTCCACCACTCTGGCATCCTGCCCGATCATATTGTGAAGACTGACGCGGAACCTGATGCAGACCAGTCGAACTTGATGCATACCCGCTCGAACCTGGTGCAGAGTCGATCAAACCTGATGCAGACCAATCGAACCTGATGTGAATCCGCTCGAACCTGGTGTAGCATCGATAGAACCTGATGTAGACCAATCGAACCTGATGAAAATCTGCTCGAACCTAGTTGCAGCATCGATCGAACCTGATGCAAATCCGCTCGTCCAAGGGCCTACTTGCACGGAACCAAGTTCAGCCCAACGCGCAACATCAAACTACACCAACTGTCATTCAGGGTTCGCAACTGTAGGAACCTGGGAATCCAATCTCCACCGTCCATAATCTACGTCTGTGAGTTTTAAACATGCTGTCCACATTACAGGTCGATCCAACGGTTAGATTGTGAGAAACAGCTCTTTTCCCTCGACTGCGCAGAACAGAATCGCCCAAAAAACATCTTCTATTTTCGGCGTATTCCCGACAACACAATGTTTCAAATACGATCTTCACCTTTCAGAATGTACATCCACAAAATACGAAAGTGCTGACCAAAACTCAGCCTGATCCGACGGTTGAAACTCCAGTTATTGCCTCTGCAATATCACTGCACTGGATTTTCTCTCAATTTCTTCCTTCCATGTGAAATTGACGAACAGTTTTCGTCGAATCCTCTCACATACAACCATCAACGAACAGATATGATATAGGGTATATTTCACATAGGGATATTCATGGTTTGCGCAGTAAAACCAAAAGCCTAAACATGCGATTCTAATTTTGAAAAATTAATCACATAAACCCTAGCCTAACGTGTCACGCTTCACCACGAAACCGAAGCTCTGATACCAATTGTTGGCGCTTGGATCGTTTAGCTAACATGACCCGTTAGGATATATATGTTTCTATCACAGCGGAAGCAATAAATCATAGAAACGATTACCGTTCACAGGGTATGTTGATGAAGATTGATTCTCGCAGGCAGCCTGTGCAGTCCCACGAGAATGGCCATAACTTCCTCGTCTGATATCAGAATTGAGTGATCTTTGCGTTCAGACAATCCTCTCTTCGACGGCTTTCTGTCAGTATATTGATCATTAAATTCTGAGTATTGTACGAATTTATACAAATTTCGCAAGGTCGTGGACAGCAGCAGCAAACTACCTTCTGATCTTCTGCTGTATGTCCCAAGTCCGATCTCGACGTCGTGTGGGCGACGATCTACGAGACCTCCTCAATCTGCTCTCAACCCTCATCACACGTGAATAATCAGTTAGATTAGATTAGATTAGGGTTCCAGATAAGTTGAGGTGACTTATATATATGGGCTACAGCAGGGACTATGAGGAGAAATTGGGTTGGGCCTCTATTGGGCTTAAGTATCCAAGCTTAGCCCAAAGCTTATACTTAAGTCCAATAATAATAATATATTCCACTAAAATATTATTATTGCACTACCGTACTAATCCCAAAATTACGTTTTGGGCTCCTTCTTATTATGAGCCCGTTAGTCTCCCCATGTTTAAGATATACAATGTCCATTAATTAATTTAAGTTACTGACAACTCAATTAATTAATATCTCACCCAAGAGTAGTACCACTCAACCTCATTATCATGCCGGAATAAATTCCACCTGCAGGATTTACATAATAATCCTTATGAGCTCCTCAAGGGGAAATCATCAACCTATGACGGACACGGATTCCTTCTACAATCAACAGCACACCATAGAGACAGCACTAGTTCCCAACTCATCGAGTTTGTTGATTTAATAACATGTAAATCTCACCCATTGATGAATCAAAGAAATACATACTGCCCTACGTGTCGAGATTATTGTATAGGGATTAAGAGCACGAACTTCCATAATAACTGAGATCAAGTTCTCCTATAAGTCAGTATAAGTCGAACGATCTCAAGCGGTCCTGCTCAATACACACAAGTGCACTAATGTGATTCTATAGCCAAGACAAGCTAATACCAAACCACACTACAACCATCCCGATAGAGAGTCCCCGTCTATCTCGATTGTGAGCATCTGTTTATACTTTATAAGGAAATCGATAATATGATCTTCCGCGTGTTGTCGCACAACATATTATCTACAGTATAAAGTAAGTGAACTATTGCATCGAACATATGAATAAATTATAAGATGCAATCATTTGATCATATGATTCTCATTTCAAATCAATTGTTATAATATTGTTCATACAAAAAGCTAGACTTTTAGTATACAATCCAACATGTATTGCTATGGGGGTTTTTCATATTTATATAGGATAATCTGACGTCATCCGTATCTGGGTAAGTTGATAGATTATCGCGTACAGTGCGAGCATTAAATGCGTTTAGCCTCATGTGACTACTTTTAGGATATGATCTAGGATATCCCCTACGCGTATATCTCGGAGGATATGCTGCGTATCTGAGGCAATTGGATCAAGTGGCCTAGTTGGCTTAGTCAGGCGGTTGCTCTTCACTTCTGGTAGAGAGGCTCGTGGGCTCTCAATGGACTATTAGGCTGAAGGGCCCAACACTTGAACAGGTGAAAGGCCCATTCCCAAAATTTATACCACATTAGCCCCCAGGTTTCGTCGTCACTGGCGCGTGGTAAGTGGAGGTGGAACCTTCTTAAAGCATGCGCGTGTCCCGATTTTTGAATTTCGAATCTAAAACGACGTCTTAAAGATCGTGAAGCGACGTTTCGAAATTTTGGGGCATTTTCGACGCATCTTTAAAAGGGCCTTTCCCCTGCCATATTTTTATCTTCGTTCCCTATCTGTTCGCTCTCTCGATTTTCCATTCTATTCCCTAATCGCTCCTAAGCATGAGTTTTAGTGGTCAGCCAACCAGTCAGTCGGGTCCTCAGCAAGCAGTAAGTGGGGGGGAGGTAGTATCAGAATCTTTGGAGAGGGCCTTTCAGGATTTACGAGAAGAGACTGAGGTTTCTTCATCTCGCTGCAGGCTTCCGCCGGTGTCTCGCTCCTTGCCCTCTTCGTTTGCTATGACAGAAGACGTGCTAGATCTGGAAAATATTCGAGCACGTATCGCCTCTCACGATGGGGCCCATAATGGGATGTGGGCCCACTTTCAAGATATCACTATTCCTCGCTCCCAATTTGAGGAGCTATCATCGAAGTATGCGGCGCCAGGGGTGAAATTCATCATGCCGGTTGAGAACGAGAAAGTGAGTAAGCCGGCTCAGGGGCGAGTGGCAGTGAACGTTCATATGCTGAAGTTAGGGTTCCGTCTGCCTCTTCACCCTTGTCTGGCAGAGCTTCTCAATTATTGGAATTTGGCGCCACATCAGCTTTTCCCAAACGCTTGGGCTACTATAATTGGTTTCATACTCTTATTTTGCAAGAAATGGTATGGGCACCTGTCCCCCAAGGAGATCGACTAC
Organism: Pogostemon cablin; assembly: GCA_023678885.1. Lineage (NCBI taxonomy): Eukaryota > Viridiplantae > Streptophyta > Magnoliopsida > Lamiales > Lamiaceae > Pogostemon > Pogostemon cablin. The sequence continues at coordinate 11,748,889 of CM042983.1, forward strand.
TTGTGTCGTCCTTCAGAGGAGAATGTTCACAAAGGGTTTTATAGAGTCAACCCCTCTCATGGGCTGACTCTCTCGGGGAAGTCCACGTCCATAAAAAATTGGAAGGAATAGTGGTGTTGGGCTTCAGGCGTATGGAAGCCGTCGAACATTATGGTTCCTTTGGCCTTCCAGTTGATTCGTTCTCATGGAGGTATGTTCGCCTTCTTTTATCTCTCGTTATTATTTTTGTATGCACGTGACGTATAGTCACTATGTTTTAAATTTTCAGACAGGGATACTCGTCCTGGTCCTCCCCCTTCGAAAGAGTTCTTGGAGTTGGTGGGCGTTATTAGCAAAATGAGCATCCAGGAGAGGAGTACCGACATCATTACTGATAAGCTTTTAAAAAAGTATGGGCTCATGGTGGATTTAGGGGTGCCGGTTCCTCTGCAGATGGTGACCGTGGCTACTCATACAGGCACTCATTCGGAGCCACCGACAACCTCCCTCGCTAATCCCGATATCCCTTTTGGGATGGCAATAAATCCTATAGGGTTGTCCGCCTCCCATGATCAAGCAGTTCCAAGGTCTGATTCCTTGACTGATATAATAGAAGTGGACGAGTCGATGAGTCCTCGAGCTTTACAGGGAGACACAACAGCACCGATGTCGGGAGCTGGGGACTTTACGGGTGATGATGTCAGAGCGAATCACGAGTCGGTTGGTGCCATGCTTCAAGAGGGTCTTGACGACGTGGTAGTCATTTCAGAGGGGGAACGCGAGGAGGACTTTCTGCTCCATGATTCTGGTTGCTCTTCCCCAGTCGTTCGCATGGTGCAGCACCGTCCTTGGGGATCTAGCGGGGTGGCCATAGACGATCAGTCAGCACCTGTCAGCAGGGCTTTCGAGCCCCCAAGTAAGAGGGTTCGGGCCGACAGCTATGGCTTTTTCTCTGGCGGAGCTGCCTTAGGGGTGCCTTCGACCGAGAGCCCTTACCTCGATTTTAAGGTTGGCGCTTCTACTCCGGAGGTTCACTTTTTGCCTTCAGTTCTTCGTAGTCTGTACGGGTCAAACCCGTATCACCCTGATCAGCCTACTCTTCCCGCATACATGTTGAGGGCGATGGAGTCCGTCCCTACTAGTTTCACTAGGAGGAGAGTGATATTATTGGGGTGTTGAATCCAAATAATCTTATTTATGCGGCGACTGAGTATCATGCATGGGCTTTAAGTTATTCAAGCCAGGCATCCCTCCCTTTAGCTCGCCAGAGTCAGGAGGCAGCTTAAGTCGCTATCCTTAATCGTCAAAAGGAGGCGGAGCTAATCCAGTTGAAGGAGGATATGGAGAAAAGGGAGCGGAGGCACTCGGAAAAGGTGGTGGTGATTAAAGGGTAGGCAGACCATCAACGCATAGCTTCAAAAGATGCCTTGAAGGCCCTTCAAGAAGAGTTGAGGCTGGTTGAGGAGAAACTCCTTTCGAGTGAGGCGTCGGCAAGGGCCACTGAGGAAGCTTTGAAAGAGTCGGAGGAAGTGCAGAGTCAATTCGTTTAGGAGTTAGATGAGGCGAAGAGGCAAGTAGCTTATTCCCAAGAAGAGCTGAAGGTCAAGGGAGTAGAAGTGACCACATTGTCCCATAAATACGAGGCGGACTTCTCTTCCGTTATTAATTCTGAGAGGAAGATTGTTGGAATAGTTGGTTTTGCCAAAGCCTTGGATCACTCAGCGCGGTTGGCCAACGGGATCGGCGCAACTGTCCTTTTAGAAAATTTTTGTCAAATGCTACACGCCTACATAGCGCTTTAGAGCTGCCTGTCGGAGTAGACTGGGAGTCAGAGGGGATGAACTTGGCCCCGTTAGGACTCGTGTCGGACTTTTTTCGTGTCCCATGTTTTCCCAGCCGAGTGGCATCTCAGCCTTCTACAGCGTCGACTTCCACCGTGGCCCCTACTGGATCTGTCCCGGCTCCGCCTGGCGGGACTTAGATTTTAGGATGGAATTGTAATCCTTCTTTTTGTAGATTTTCACCTGGTTTGTAATTTTGTTCTTTAATAGTAATGATTGCTTTTAATGGTGGTTCTGACATGCATTTATCACTCATTTAATGCGGTGGATCCCCCATATCTTCACTGTCGGTTTTTCTCTTTGAACTATCACATCAACATCTCTGCCCCACAATCTCCTAAACTCAATTTTGTCCACGTGTCTTGATCGGACGCTCCACGATTTTTCCCGCAAGTGGATTTTTCGAATTCCAAGGGGTAGGACAGAGAGTGGGGCAGTTATTGGGTCCCTACTCATCTTCTCCTCTTCTCTCTATAAAAGGGGTTGACCATGTTGAAACCTAAGCCTACACTTAAACTTTTCATCCAGAGCAAATTTTTCTTTTTGTTAAACTTGTACCAAAAGAATGGCATTGTTTCATTTCTTGCATTATTTGTACTTCTCGTTCTGTGTCTTGTTGTTCCTCCACTCATGGCGGTGGATTCGCGATCTTCACAGGATTTTCTTAGTTCTGAGGAAGATGAAGAGGCCAGTAATGCCAGGGCTCCTCCCATCATGCCTGTAACGCAGAGCAGTCGTTGTTCAGTTCCTCCGCCGCCGCGTTATGAGGTTCTTCGGGAGGCTGCTCTATAGGGGAGGGTTCGTCGCGCCGGCGCGTAGTTCTTAAGACTGAAAGTCGAGCCTCTCCATCCTTCATTAACTGAAAGATTCTGCCAGCCCAAATAGCACAAGTCGTCCCTCCAGTCGGGGCCGTGCGGTGACTGATTCTACTCTACGGGGTTATCTCACCAGTATGCGGGATGAGGATGTGGACAGGGTCTTCACTTTATACAGTTATCCTGGGATTGAGTTTGGCACACCTGGGCTACGCGAGCGTCCCTGGAGCGGTGAGCCTGATCACGCTGCCTTTAATATGGGTATGTTTGCTGCCGGCGTCAGGATACCTCTAGCCCACGTTATTGGGTGAGTATTGATTAATTAGAGTTTGGCCCCAATGCAGATAATCCCTTCAACTTGGGCGAACTTGATTGGTCTGCTAGTGTTGCTCCATGAGAATGGATATCGACTATGTCTATCGTTACGTCCTCGACCCTGGTTGTCAAGGCCATTACTACTTACAGGTGCAGAGAGGCGTTCGCCCTATATTCAGTAAAAATTCTATTGGTGGGCAGCATTGGAGGCGCCAGTGGTTTTGGGACTCCTGAATCTGGTAAGTCTTATCATTGCCTCTTTTCTTGTGCTCTTACTGTAACTCACTGGCCTCCTCCCACCCTTTTTTCAGTAGCCTTGCTTCGGCTGGCTGAGAAAGAGCTATACCTAGGGTTCTGCCGTGCTTTTGATGCGATCAACCGTATGACTCTTCCCCACGATGTGTTATCACTTTTGTTAGGCGACAGACTGTCGGGGATAAATCTTTATCAGGATCCGACTCGGGCTCCGCCGATAAGCTTCGAAGGGAGGGTAAGTAATAATTTTTCATCTGGGACACTACTCTTGACGAGTATTTTTTAGATCAGGTTATTTTTCCTTTGCCTCGGAGGCCCCGTCAAGAAGCCGGTCCTAGCACGACCTTGGCCGAAGATGCTTCCACAGTCGCAAAGGGTAGGACTAGTCTTCGCGGCATTGTAATTGTTCATGCTAACGGAACTGAGGAGGCGGTGATGGGTGCAGCTCAGGATGGGGTCTCTAAAATAGTACACGCTCGCTCACTGGACAAGGGAAAAACTCCCATGAGAGAAGCCGAGGTACGAAAAAGTGACCTTTTGGAGGCGACCATTCTAGAGATCACTCGTAGAACTAGTCAGGGTGCCGGCGTTCAGATCAATCCGATTGAAGATCTGCCTAGTGTCAGTCAGCCTCAAGTTCCCCTTCCAGATAGCGATATGACTCCCAGGGAGGAAGTACGTGAGAACATTGCCCAACCATGGGTTCCACTAATACGGGAGACTTTTGCCATGAAAAGCGACATTGTCGGGAGCATCCCCTTAGTTTCGTTGGATGGACTGTTACGATTGAGGAGTATGGGTGATGCTCGATCTGCTATTGAGTCAGAGCTGAGTGTTTCGGAAGCCGGTTTTGTTCCCACTCGTTCATGGAATCCTATGTTGTCTCGCTGGTTGCAAAGTGCGGGGCCACATGAAATTGGAAATGCCGCCCTGGTGAGTGTTGGGCATGCATTGACTTTTCTATGCCGCTTCTTTCTTGTGACAGAGTCTGGGCAATCTATCCCTCTGGGAGTCGGTCTTAGCACGGGGGCCTCTACCAGTGTTGAGGGGCTTCCTTCTATGGATGAGACTCGTCAAGCTATGGTGGTGGAGCAACTTATCACTGCGGCTAAAACTCAGGCTTCGTCCTATAGGGAGAGAGCACGCATGGCCGAAAACAAGGTTCATTAGCTGGAGGTTGTACGTTACCTAGCTGAGCATGAATTGAAGCGGAAGAGAGAGCGTGTTGCCCAACTGGAGGCGGAGGTAGCATGGATGAGGAGTCTTCGTAACTTCTCAAGGGCTAGTGATGGTGTGGGCCCTAGTGGCACGGGCGGCACAGGTCCTAGTGGTGTGGGTGGTGCGGGCCCCAGTAGTGTCTGATGGAGGATCCTCCTTTATTTTGTGTTTTTTCTTTTGCTGTAAATTTTATTTTGACATTGTGGTGGTATGTGTATTTTCTTGCACTCTTCTAGGTTATTATAGCTTTATAACTCTGTAGCCTTAACTTTACAATTTGTGCATATAGGAATTTCACTAAGCGCGCTTAAGCATAGAAGCGTTTTAAATTTTGTATATCCACGGATGTCTGATGCCTTCGCCACTGAGCTCACTTAGTTTATACGCTCCATTACCCAAATTTCTTTTTATTACGTATGGGCCTTCCCAGTTCGCTCCGAACACTCCACCTTGTTGGCATATTTTCCTCATCACCAAATTTCCAACTGCAAAATCCCTATTGTGTACCTTTTTGTTGTATTGGGATTCTAGCCTTGATTTGTATATCGCATGTCTCTCCGCTGCCTGTAGCCGAAGTTCCTCCAATAAGTCCAGGTTGAGTTTGGTGGCTTCTAAATTGGTTTCTCCTCCTTTTTGAGATACACGAATTATGGGGCAAGCTACTTCTGCTGGTATGACAGCTTCCGTTTCGTATTTTAACGAGCAGGGAGTCTCTCCAGTTGATGTTTTGCCAGTGGTGCGGTACGACCAGAGAACACCAGGTAGTTGTGAAGCCCAATTTTTCTTGAGGCTTTCCAGTATGGTTTTGAGGGTATGTTTAATTACTTTATTAACCATCTCAACTTTTCCATTCGACTGGGGGTGGTAAGGTGTTGAGAACAGCTTCCTTATCTCCAGCCCGTCACAAATTTTTTTAAGTTGCATGCCTTCAAATTGCTTCCCATTATCCGTCACAATTGCATTGGATATTCCGAAGCGACTAACGATGTTTTTCCATATGAAGGTTATCATGTTAACCTCATTAATTGTGGCTAAGGATTATGCTTCCGCCCATTTTGAGAAGTAGTCGACCGCCATCACGACATACTTGACGTCTCCTCTAGTGGGCGGGAATGGGCCTATCAGATCGATTCCCCACTTGGCGAAAGGCCAAGGCGCTTTCATTGTGATCAATTCTGTATAAGGAGCTCTGATTATGGGAGAATAAATCTGACAACTTTTACATGCTCTAGCGTATTCGATAGCGTCCTTTCTAAGAGTAGGCCAGAAATATCCTTGTTGAATTACCTTCAACGCCAATGCCTGTTCTCCCAAGTGATTCCCACAGACTCCTTCATGAACTTCCATCAACACTTTGGCGGCTTCCGCTTTATTCAAGCACCTTAGTAGTGGCATCAGGTATCCTTTCTTATATAGCACATCATTAATCAATGTGTACCTGGAGGCTCGAAGCCGCAGTCACCTCGCTTCCGCCCTGTCTTTTGGTTCATCTCCTTCTTTCAGGAAGGCTTTAATGGGGGTCATCCATGTCTTCTCCTCGTTGACTTGCCAAATCGCCTGGTCACTTGGGGCTTCTTGGTTCATTATGCTGATGCTTCCTAGTCGCTTGGCATTTTCTGAGGTTGCCAAATGAGCTAACGCATCGGCTTGGGTGTTCCGTAGTCTTGGGACTCGCGTGATGTAGACATGATCAAATTTTTGGATCATGTCTGCTACTAGCTTGCGGTATCTGACCAACTGTTGGTCTTTTGCTTTGCAGTCTCCTCTTATTTGGTTGACCATTAATTTCGAGTCGCTATAGATCATTATTATTTTCACCCCGATCATCAATGTCATTCTCATGCCAGATAGTAGAGCTTCATATTCAGCTTCGTTGTTAGTTGCTAGGAATCCAAACTTGATGGCCGAGCAAAACATCTCTCCGGTGGGGCTGGTGAGTACTACGCTGGCTCCGGAGGCATAAGTCGCAGATGATCCATCCACCAACATTTTCCAGGGTCTATCGGTCATCTCTCCTAGTAAAGTGGGGATGGTGAGTTCCGCTATGAACTCGGCCAGGGCTTGCGCCTTGATTTCTAGTCGGGACACGTACTTAATATCGAATTGGTTTAATTCTACTACCCATTTCATTAGTCTTCCTGCTACGTCCGGTTTTGAGAGCACTTACCTTAACGGGAAAGAAGTCACCACCTCAATTGAATGTCCCAAAAAATATGGTCTCAGCTTTCGTCGCTCATTACCAAAGTGTAAGCAAGTTTCTCAACTGCGGGATATCTGAGTTTAGCATCATGGAGCATTTGACTCACATAGTATATTGGCTCCTGTTGCTTTCTTTCAGTCCGGACTAGTACTGCACTCAATGCGGACTCGGAAGCGGCTAGGTATAGGCTGAGAGGCTCACCTGGCTGTGGTTTTGACAAGGTTTGAGTGTTAGCCAATACATCCTTCAATTCTTTGAAGGCCTTTTGAGCCGCCGGTGTCCAGTCGAATTTTCCTTTCCGGATCACATCGATGAGGGGTTTGCACTTATCGGACGCTCTGGGCAGAAAACGACTGAGAGATGCGATCTTTTCGGCTAGCCTCTATACACCTTTTGAGTGTTTGGGAGGTTCCATGTCTTGTATGGCTTTCACCTTATCTGGGTTTGCCTCTATTCCTCTCTTACTCACCATGTATTCGAGAAATTTTCCGGCGGACATCCCGAACGTGCATTTTTTAGGGTTGAGCTTCATTCCATATTATCGTAAGGTATCGAATGCTTTTCTTAGGTGGTGCACATGATCGTTTGTGTCCACACTCTTATCTAGCATGTCGTCCACATATACCTCTATGGTCTTTCCTAGCTCCTCTCGAAACATCTTGTTCATCAATCTCTGGTACGTGACTCCTTTAGGTGTAGAAAGCTATTTTTTTCACATTGTCTGGGTGCATAGGGATCTGGTGATAGCCAGAGTATGCATCCATGAAACTCACAGCTCGTGGCCGGACGTGACATCCACCATTTGATCAACATGAAGCAGTGAGAAACTATCCTTCGGGCATGCTTTATTGAGGTCCGTTAAGTTGATGCATAATCTCTATGACTTGTTTGCCTTTTGCACCAGAACTGGGTTGGCTACCCAGGCGGGAAACAACACCTCACTCACTAGATTGTTTGCCAATAATTTTCTGGCTTCCGTCTCAATGATTTCATATTTTTTGGGGCTGTACTTCCTTTTCTTCTATTCTACAGGGCAATATGATGGGTTTGTATTGAGTCGGTGGCATGAATGTTTTGGGTCTATCCCCTGGATGTCGCTGGATGTCCAAGCGAACATGTCAAAGTTGGACTTTAGAAATTCAATCAGAACCGTTTGATGGGGATCCTTTAGTTGTGATCCGATATATAACTCCAAATCTGGGTTACTTGGCTCCATCCTTATCGCTTCAGTTTCTTCGGCCGGTTCTCCCCTTTTTTTTTTCTTATCTGACCTTGGATCTTCATCAGTTATTGAGGGCAAATTGACTCCCTGGACGTCGAAGGGTCGGAACTTTTGGTCATCCCCTGTCGTTGAGTCGTCCAGCGGCGGAACCCCCTCACAATTTGCTTTCTCTTCATGATCTTGTTGTCCCATCATCATCAACTGGAAACTTGGGTTGTGGTAATTGAGCCCATCTCCTTTTTCGATGAATGAACACTCTCTGGCTTTCCTCTGGTTCCCTCTAATGGTACCGACTCGGCCATCGGTGGTCATGAACTTTATACATTGGTGGAGTACAGAGGGGACAAAGTTGAATCGATGAATGAACGTCCGTCCTAAGATACAGTTGTAGGGTGATAGAAGATCCACTACTTTGAATTCAAGGACGTGTTGGGCTTTTACCACCTGCTTCTCATCTATCAATTGGACTGATAGGTCTATTTGCATCAAGGGATAGTGATGGCATTTCCGAAGCCCCTGATCTTGTCATCGCAGGAAGACGTCTTATGGAGGGAGAGTCCTCCTATAGCTTCAAATGCCTTTTCGAATATAATGTTTGTGCATGCACCTGTGTCGACTAGACACCGGTGCACCTTCACCCTAGATATGATGGCCGAAATCACCAAAGGGTCATTGTGAGGAGTCTGTATTTTGGCGAGGTCTCCTTCGGAAATGAAGACATCAGTCTCTTGTAAAGGTGGTCGCGGACTTGCTGTAGCACATGTTGGTACCTGTCGAGCTCCCGCAGCTCGGCTTTCCGATTTCTTCGTGACAGGGTGATCAGGGCCTGGGAAGTCCCTACGTACCCTTCGCTCAATATGTATACCTCCCTAGGCGGTGTGGACAGATGGTCTCCCAATCCTCCTTGTCCCCGAGGGTGGGCTGGTCCATTAGGCCGTTCGGCTATAGCTTGGGGTTTTTCTTTCCTTCGTTTTGGGCCAGCCACCAGGCGATCTAGTTTTTCATCCTCGAACAGTGTGATGAGTTCGATCAATAGATCTCGGCACTGGTTGGTGTCATGGCCGATGGATTTGTGGTATTTGTAGAATTTTTTCTTGTTTAGCTTAGTTGGATCTGCACGTATCCTAGGCAGGGGGCTTAGCAGGTTGGTGTCTTGTATTTTGCTGAATATCTCCTCAGGCGTGAGTTCAAGCAACTCTGTCATCTCCTGAATTTGGTCGTCGTCTGGGAATGGCTTGAAAGAAGAGGGAGCCTTTTAATCCTTCTCACATTTCTTCCTCTTCTTGTCGCCTTCCTTAGGGTCGACTCTAGACTTTTTATATTCTTTGAGGATTTCCTCGCTGTAGATGAATGCTTGGGCTACGGCCATGAAAGCTGCGTAGCTGTTTGGCAATTTCTACTGGCAGCTAGACCGCATAAAAGATCCTGGGAGTAAGGTGGCGGTTGCTAAAATGATTGACGTTTCGTCTGACACTTTTTCTGTGTTAGCATGCTGCTCGTTGAATCTCTTCATAAAGTCCTTCAAAGATTCCTTCGGGCCTTGCCGTAGGCAAGCTAATTTTTGCTTGGGCTCCTTTTCCTGTTCCAAATATGCGAAGTAGGATGAAAAGGCAGTGGCGAGTTGTGCCCAAGAGTCGATGGAGTTAACGGGGAGTGACTCGAACCACGCGTGCACTTTGTCACCCAATATCAAGGAGAACATCTTACACCGATCCTCTTTTGAGCACCCTTGCACCAACATCCACCCAACATAGTTATTAAGGTGCGAGATTGGACTGGATTCAACGGCGTATTGGGGGATTTGAGGGATCCATATTTTTTTCATGGTGCTTGTCATGATTACTCTGTGGGTAAATGGGGACCTCCCTGATTCCGGGTCGGGGATGCTGGGGATTTCGGCGTCATTTCTTCTTTCCATTTGGTCGAATCGTCTTCTCAACGCATTGATTTCCTCATCATGCTGCCGCTTGAGTCGGGCGACAGGGTCGTCTCCTGCGCTTTCTCCCACTTGCTCGCGTCGAGTCCTTACGGGATCTGATCCTAGTCAATCTTTTGTGCTTACACGTTCGGTTGTGTGTGCGGGGGAATGGTTGGCGATTGAGTTAGCCCGGGATGCCATCCTTCTCCATTCGCGTCCCTCGTCTACCACTTTCTGGGCCTTTCTAGGTTCCTTAGATGCATCCATTTGGGTCATTCATTCGTGTACCGACTTCCAAGATGGAGTTCGTTCATATCGCCGCTCGTTCGTCTGTTCTGCTGAATTTTCTTCGAGGCTAAAGCTGAGCCTCCGACTAGCAGTCGTCACTCACTTTCCTTTCATCTGTTTGAGAAGGTCGAAGTACTTTTGTCGGAAGTCGGTCTGTGGATCGTCTTCTTCCGGGTCCGTGTTGCGCGGCGGAACTTCCTTTTCCACAGTCCAGGAGAGATTAGGGTCCTCCTGGCGGCGTCGGCTAGTGGTCGCATTGGCCCTACTAGGAGTGGCTCCGTCTTGCTCATCCACCATTTCTACGTATAGTTGAGTTGGGGCGAACTGAAGAAGGCAGTCGTTCTGGAGATCGAAGGCCACCTGCCCCTTCCTCTAGCGCCAAATGTCACTCGTCAGATTTTAATATCTTCTTAATGATGGAATAATGTGGATGTTATGGGAAGAAGATGCATTAATCTGCGCAAAGCTAACATAAAAAGAGAGAGATTTGCCTCCAGGCGTGATTGTGCATTTTTAGGGGGTAAAGGGGATGATTGTATTGCTATGGGGGTTTCCTATATTTATATAGGATAACCTGACGTCACCCGTATCTGGGTAAGTTGATAGATTATCGCGTACAGTGTGAGCATTAAATGTGTTTAGCCTCATGTGACTACTTTTAGAATATGATCTAGGATATCCCCTACGCGTATATCTCGGAAGATATGCTGTTTCTCATATTTATATAGGATAATCTGACGTCACCTGTATTTGGGTAAGTTGATAGATTATCGCGTACAATGCGAGCATTAAATGCGTTTAGCCTCATGTGACTACTTTTAGGATATGATCTAGGATATCCCCTACGCGTATATCTCGAAGGATATGCTGCGTATCTGAGGCAATTGGATCAAGTGGCCTAGTTGGCTTAGTCAGGCAGTTGCTTTTCACTTCTGGAAGAGAGGCTCGTGGGCTCTCAATGGACTATTGGGCTGAAGGGCCCAACACCCGAACAGGTGAAAGGCCCATTCCCAAAATTTATACCATATGGTTTAGGGTATAATTTATTCTAAGGGTTTAGGGTATAATAGTTATTTAAATAAAATAAATTTAAAAATAAAATAAGAAAAAACATTAATGAATGAACATAAATTAATTAAAAATGGTGGAGATCAAAATTGTATCAATTCAATTGTACGGCTTGTATCATAGTCCCTCCTAATATATAATATGGATTGAAGAAGTGAAAAACAGAGAAACTCTATGGATGAATCATGGTACGTCCATTTCCAGAAGGCCAAATTGCTTGACTTTTTGTCCTTGTGGGTCCCTATTAATTTTGATGGATGAATCACCGATCATAGGATTGGTATTGGTACGTCCATTTCCACATGCCCTAGTTGCTTGACTTTCTCTCCATGCGACTCCCTATAATTACCATTAATTATTGATATTTCCTTTAAACTTTTTACGTCGTAAAAAATACTTTTTAATGTAAATTAATGACTATAATATAATTTGTTAAATTCTCACATTCACTATCAAAAAACAATAAAATTAATAAAAAATAATTTTTTTAAATATAACTTTTCATAATATTATATATTGTGTTCGTTTGGTAGATTAAATAAAATGAGTAAGACTCTTGTTTCCCAAGGACACCGTGCCCTTTGCAATTTCCGTACTCTTTTACAATTTAAATTATCTAACAATACATATATTTAAATAGAATATGAAAGAGAAAAATTGTGTTTACATGGGATACAGCGTATCCGGAGGTGCAGGAGCTTTTGCCTAAAATAAAAGAGTATTATGGGAGCAAGTATTATGTATATTTATATAAGGAAAGTTGTGTTCACATGGATATAACGTATCCCGAGGTGCATGAGTTTTTGCCTAAAATAAAAGAATATTATGGGAGTAAGTATTATGTATGTTTATATAAGGAGGTAATATGAATTTGTGTTTTTATTTGGAAGAATATATAAAAAAGTAAAGTTAATATTACATGGCGTTTGATAGACAATATTAATATTGAGTTAAAGTTGTAATATTACTTTTATACCCTTATTTAATATTTTAAATTTAAAATTATATCTTTTAATGAAATACATATAATTTAAATTATTTTATATTTTATATCATATAAATTTTAATTTTAATTTATAATTCAATGCATAATTTAAAACTAACGATCACAAATTATCCAATTAATTAAAAAAAATCAAATTTAACTAATGAAGCAAAAGTGTACTATATTCCAAGTAGATAAATCGAAGGAATTTTCTGAAAATAATTAAAATTTTAATTCACCATGAGTGCTCATCTCTTCTCCATAATCATATAAGGCAAAAGCTTCTGCGTCCCCCGGAACACGGAGGGATATTCCGTGTCCCCATGTGAACACAACCCTCCCCTTCAATTCTATTTAAATCTATATATTGTTAGAGGTTTAAATTGCAAAAGGGCACGGAAATTGCAAAGGCACACGGATTGTGCTCAGTGCGCTCGGGTGCACATGAGCCTCACTCATCATATAATCATTAATTTACCATTACTTTGAAAATCGAAACAATATGCAGAAGTAATCCATAATTGCTTTTAACCAAGTCTTTCACCTTTTGGACACTTTTGGAGATTATCTTTTCAACTATTATATACGATGACAATGGAAATGCTGAGAAGGTGAACGACGGCTTATGGGGACAATGGAGATGCAGAGAAAGGGTATGATAGCGATTCCCTTAAAACTGACCCGTAATTTGATAGAAATGGAAGATGAAAATTATGACGATGGAGGATTTTGGTAACAATATACTAGGGACTTGTGAGAATTCCCAATTTAAATCCAAAGCAAAGGCCCAAAATGGTAATTACCCTCATTTATCTGGATTCACTGTTAAAGATTTTTTTTAATAAGGTCAAAGAATTATCATTCACACAAGATATAAGAAATACAAAAAAAAAAGCAAGTTTATAAGTTTACAGTAATTAACATCCTAACACCATACTCGGGTTAACCAACCAATCACTAAATGAAAAACTAGAACACCCTATATTGTTTACATAAAACCAACTTCACAATCTGATTTTAATATCGTCCATAATTTTATCAACAAAGAACTCCACACCATTAAATATCAAATCATTCCTACTTCTCCAAATTCTCCAAATCACACATAACCAAATAGTTACCGCCACCTTCATTCCTATTTTGCCTCTTAAGATTCGACTATGTGCAATGAGTTAGATAGAAAATGAGAATGGAGGACAGTAGTAATTCTCAACCATATAAGTTTGAATCCGTGCATCCTTTCTTCGTCAATCACTGCCGCATCTCTGAGTTCTACAATGATCGAATAAGCACTCCTCATACTATAGCTATCATTGGAAATTCCCAGCCATCTCCATGAGTCTGCAACTTCCTGTTTCAAAGTGAACCTGTTAAGAATAGACAACAGTGAATTAAAACTATCAAGTTCCCAATCAAAAAAATTTCTTCTCCATTCCCAACCCCATCTCCATCTCTCACCCTCCCACCTCCCATATCTCCAACTCGACTATTCTTATTCTTACAGAGTTGAAAGAGACGTAGAAATTTCAGCTTCAAAGAACCCTCTCCCATCCAATCAACTTCCCAAAAGTTTGTGTCCCTCCCATCGCCTAACATTTGTACTAATTTATTTTTAAACCATGCATCCCCTCCTCCAAAACAAAGCCTTATCACATCCCTCCACCACCTTGACCATAAGCTACCCCCATCTTTATTGAAAGAAATATCCCCCAACTTATCCTTCAACCCGTATTTGGACTCCACCACCCTCACCCACAAGCTTTTTTTTCTCTCAAAAACCTCCATGCCCATTTTCCCAACAAAATTTTATTAAAAATTTATAAATCTTTAACCCCGAGATCCCCATGGACTTTAGATTTACAAATCGCTCTCCACTCAACCCATGCTATCTTTCTAATGCCCTCTCTATCCCCTCCCCCCCCCCCCCCCCCCCCCCAAAAAAAAAATAAAGGTTCGTTGTAAACTCACAATATCACACAATATTTTTTTTAGGAACTTGGTAGAAAGATGGGTAGAAAAGAGGCAAAGATGAGAGTACCGCATTTAATAGGGAGATTCTGCCACCTAATGAGATTTTATTCTCCTCCCATCGCCTTAAACGATATTTGATCTTATGCACCACATTTGACCATTCCGCATTGTTTTTATGATTCATTCCAACCTTGACACCCAGGTAGACAAACGGAATTGATCCCAAAGAACAACTAAGAATATCCACCATTTCTCCAAGAGTGTTACTATCAACATTTATTCCAAAAATGCACCATTTTTCAAAATTAACTTTCAGCCCGCCATTTATGATTCACTGTTAAAGATGTAATGTTAATACTGCGGATGCCCCACGATTAATTAATGAATTTAACTATGGTGCACCTGACCTGAACGATATTAGTCGTTGGATTAAACAATAATTCAATTTCAACCATTAATTATGTTAAACAAGTAAAAATTAAAATTATATAACTACCCACTAACTTATATTTTTATCCTTAAAAATATAGGGTGCACCGGTGCACCAGGTGCACCCCAGAATAGCCCTTAATGATGTAAAGAGGAATAGTAGAATTTAACTGGCCATCAATTTAATACAGGGCCCTTATTAACAATATATGTGCTACCAAACATTAGATATGAGGGTAATACTTGTGTGAATTACCCATATTATATACTCTCTCCGTCCCATACTTATTGTAACAACAAATATTGTATTTATAATAAAATAAACACAAAAGAATTACAATGATAATCCAGAAGGATTAAACTTGATAATTTAGGAAACAATCTCTACTATCCTCTGATTCTTCTCTCGAACCAATTTGGCTTGACTTTGACTTGTGTTGACCGCGCTGACCGCGTTGACTGTATGTTTTGAGTCGGATCTTCAGTTGAAGCTTGTTCGAACTCAGATTTGGGATCTTATAACGTTTATCCAGAGGCGTCGAGCCTTTGTTTGAATTAAACGTACTTGATCCGAAGAAACACTCGATCTGGGGTGCTTAGCACCTTTATCCCAGGTCGTATGTTGTTCTTGGCGTGAAGAATGCCGAAAAACTTAGTGTATGAAGAACGCTTGATTTAGGGGGCTTAGCACCTTGATCCCAAATCGTATGCCATTCTTGACTTGAAGATGCTTGAAGATCTTGAGGAGCGTTGCTCGTGTTTCAATCTCTTCAAAGCATTTGTGTCTTCAGATGTTTTAGTGTGTGTCTGGAATGAATGGAAGATGACTCCTTATATAGGTGAGGAATGAGCATGCCCCATAAATAACTTGCAATCTGATTGGTCAATGACAGATTTGACCCGATTCTGTGGGCTTGGGCCGTTCCAAATATAACACAGCTTGAATGGTCATTGCTTAATTTGACCTGATTCTGGAACTTTCCAGACTTTATTTGACTTGGGAGTCAAGTTTTACTTAATTTAAACCCTACTTAATTAGTTGGGTTTTAAATTAATTATCAATTATTTATTAATCTATTTTAGAAATTTATTTATTTAAATCCCTTAATAAATAAATAATTAATTGATAATTATTGCATTAATTTGCCACATATTTTCCTTTAATAGGCAATAAAATTCAAGTGCCTACAAATGCCCCCTCGCATTTTGTTCACGGACGCCTTTGTGTTGAAGTGAACAAATTGCGATAATCCATTCTTGATCAACATGATTGAATTTTATTGCTTACTTCACCAACTTGATATGAATAGCCTGAATTATGACTGAACTTAGTGAAGTGCTAAGCTGCCTACGTACCTCTTTGAAGAGGATCAAGTCATAACGTAGTTCAAAGAGACATGATTTGATTTGAATGGGGGGGTGCCGTACACATTTTATACTCATGCGGGCCAGGAGTAACATGCAGTTTAGGCTCGTGCGTCATGGAGCATTGAACTTGAATTTGCTGACAGTTTATACTCGTGTCAATGAGTCTTGAATTTGAACTTGTAGACAGTTTATACTCGTGTCAGGGAGCCTTGTGTGGATATTTTTCACTCATGCCGAGGAGTATTGTATGAACAGTTTTCGCTCATGCCGAGGAGCTTTATGTGTAGAGAGTTTATTCTCTTCCCAAGGAGATTTGATTTGATTGGTAGATAGTTTATACTCATATCAAGGAGTGTAACTTCAGGATTTTAGATAGTTTAAACTCATATCAAGGAGTATTGTATGGACATTTTTAGCTCGTGTCGAGGAGCATAACATGTAGATAGTTTTAGCTCATATCAAGGAGCGTTGTGTGGATAGTTTCAGCTCATATCAAGGAGTGTAATGTGTAGAGAGTTTCATCTCTTCTCAAGGAGATTTAATTTGAGTTACACAGTTTAAGCTCGTATCAAGGAGCATACTGCAGACAGTTTTAGCTCGTGTCAAGGAGCCTTGTGTGGATATTTTTCACTCGTGTCGAGGAGTATTGTGTGTAGAGAGTTTATTCTCTTCTCAAGGAGATTTTATTTGATGTGTAGATAGTTTATACTCATATCAAGGAGTATCGAACATGTAGAGAGTTTTGTCTCTTCTCAAGGAGATATGATTTGATGTGTGGACAGTTTATACTCATATCAAGGAGTATAGTGTGGATAGTTTTCGCTCGTATCGAGGTGCCTTGAATTTGATTTGTGTTAGATAGTTTAAGCTCGTATCAAAGAGCATGACTTGAGGCTTTTTAGATAGTTTATGCTCGTATCAAGGAGCATAATGCAGAAAGTTTTAGCTCGTATCAAGGAGCATTGTGTATGGGGGATTTTAGATAGTTTTAGCTCATATCAAGGAGCGTAATGCAGACAGTTTTAGCTCATGTCAAGGAGATTTGACTTGAAAAACTTTAGATAGTTTAAGCTCGTATCAAGGAGCGTAATGCAGACAGTTTTATCTCATGTCAATGAGCATGATTTGTCTTGATTTATCAACAGTTTATTGCCCCCAATCTTGGGATGCACTATTTTCTCTTGCTTCAACATCATTTCTATTAATCTTTATAGAAACTGCAGCCTTTGTTTGTGGTTCCTCTTCCAAGGGCTCATTGAAGGACATGTATTCAAACTCGAAAGAGTCTTGAATAGAGGGCCATTCGATGTCATTTGATGTCAGGCTTAATTCCATGTCGTGAGCTCTTGAAGCCAACTCTTCAAAAGTTTTAGGTCGAATTCCTTAGAGTATGTAGCTAAGATTCCATTGCATCCCTTGAATGCACATTTCTATAGCTGAAGTTTTTTATAGTCTTTCTTTGCAATTGAGGCTTAGACTCCTCCATCTATTGATGTAGTCGATGACATATTCTTCATCCCTTTGACAAGTATTTGTTAGTTCCATCATGCTAATAATTCTTCGTGTGCTATAGAAGTGGTTGAGGAATACTTTTTCCATTTGCCCCCAACTGTCAATGGAGTTGGCTTCCAAGTCGATGTACCAATCAAAGGCATTTCCTCTTAAAGATCGGACGAATTGTCTCACCATGTGATCTCCGTTGGTCCCAGTATCATTGCATGTCTCGACGAAGTGCGCCACATGTTGTCTCGGATTGCCTTTGCTGTCAAATTGTTGAAACTTGGGAGGTTGGTAGTCAGTTGGCATCCTTAAGTTGTCAATCCTCTTTGTATATGGCTTGGCGTATGTTGAAGAAGATTTTGAGCTTTCTTCAAACTTGTCTTTTATCGTCTCTAAAACGATGTTCTTCAGTTGGTTCACAGGAAGCATTTTGTCAGTTGAAATTTGTATTTCTTCTTCAACTGGCTTCTTTTCAAGAGGATGGTGTTTCGCTGAGTCTTCTTTCTCGTGCTCATCCCCAACTTGTTTCTCATTTGTATGACTCGTCTCCACGTTCTCCATTTTCTTCATAAGTATAGAGATTTTTACGTCTTGAGCTTTCATGTACTTGTTGAGTCCTTCAATGGCTCTTATCATACTTGTGAGTTGTTCCTCAATGGTCATAGCATTTGTTGTCATCACTGCAGTTGCAGCTGAGGTAGATGGTGAGCTTGGTATTGAGTGAGGAGTTGAGTAGGTAGAATCATCTTCACTATTCTTGTCTCCTTGCAATGGTTTGTTAAGAGCAATCCCAACCACATGGTTTGTCTCTGAGGAGTCTTCAGGCATACTTCTTGTAACGAGTTCAGCATTTTCAATTTGCAACTCTTGAGGCTTTGATGCAGTTTGCCTTCGTATCACAATCTTTAGCGGAGTCATAACTTGCATCTTCGCAGCTTGTAGCTCTAAAGGCTTTGAGGTAGATGACCTTTTTATCGCGATCCTAAGAGGAGTCATACTTTGTTTCTTCGAGCTTGTTGAGAGAAGAGATGAGAGGTAGAGACTGTCCCACTGGGCGTGCCAAAATTTGTAACAACAAATATTGTATTTATAATAAAATAAACACAAAAGAATTACAATGATAATCCAGAAGGATTAAACTTGATAATTTAGGAAACAATATCTACTATCCTCTGATTCTTCTCTCGAACCAATTTGGCTTGACTTTGACTTGTGTTGAACGCACTGACTGCGTTGACTGTGTGTTTTGAGTCGGATCTTCAGTTGAAGCTTGTCCGAACTCGGATTTGGGATCTTATAACGTTTATCCAGAGACGTCGAGCCTTTGTTTGAATTAAACGTACTTGATCCGAAGAAACACTCGATCTGGGGGGCTTAGCACCTTTATCTCAGGTCGTATGTTGTTCTTGGCGCGAAGAATGCCGAAAAACTTAGCGTATGAAGAACGCTTGATTTAGGGGACTTAGCACCTTGATCCCAAATCGTATGCCGTTCTTGACTTGAAGATGCTTGAAGATCTTGAGGAGCGTTGCTCGTGTTTCAATCTCTTTAAAGCATTTATGTCTTCAAATGTTTAAGTGTGTGTCTGGAATGAATGGAAGATGACTCCTTATATAGGTGACGAATGAGCATGCCCCATAAATAACTTGCAATCTGATTGGTCCATGACAGATTTGACCCAATTCTGCGGGCTTGGGCCGTTCCTAATATAACACAGCTTGAATGGTCATTGCTTAATTTGACCTGATTCTGGAACCTTCCAGACTTTATTTGACTTGGGAGTCAAGTTTTACTTAATTTAAACCCTACTTAATTTGTTGGGTTTTAAATTAATTATCAATTATTTATTAATCTATTTTAGGAATTTATTTATTTAAATCCCTTAATAAATAAATAATTAATTGATAATTATTGCATTAATTTGCCACATATTTTCCTTTAATAGGCAATAAAATTCAAGTGCCTACACTTATCTGTACCGATGGTGTAGATACAGAGTTTAAGTATCATGTATTCACACTTAATCATGTTTTTTTAATTGACTTCACACGATGCACACTGATGTTCAGTAAGTATGAGTAAAATGAAAAAAATAATATTAAATTTTGTATCTGTGCATAATTTTCTATAGCGAATGTATAAATAAATAATATCCTCTATATATATATATATATATATATATATATATATATATATATATAATCTGACTTATAGAATTAATCTTTCCACAATGATATAAAATGATAACATTAATACATAAAAATTAATGAAATATAATAATCATTCAAATTGAGATGTAATAACATATTTAATAAATATATCATAGAATAATATAATAATAAAGGCAAAGACGTGATATTATTTCACAAAAATACTTTTATAAAATAGATAAAAATAATAATACTCGCATTAATAAGTATGTGGTTTCACATTTGCACGTTAAAAAAAAAAAAACGAAACAAACACATGATACCCTATTCTAATTAAAATGGATTAAGTGATTACATTATCATGTATTCTTGTTGTCTATCTAACGTGGGGTGGTGAAGATAACTATGAGACGGACTAAAACGAAAAGTGTGAAGATAAGTGTGAGACAGAGAGATTATTATATAATACCAAACTAGACCTTAGATTTTCCTTTTATGTTGCATTACTCAGCCACATGTTGACAGTTGGTGAAAGTCTATTACAACGGGAGGCACGTTACATACCACATACTCTATTTTTTATTTGAGAAATTATGTGAGATTAATTTTTTATGAGACGGTTGTAAGATGTGTTAATCCATTATTAAAGTATGCTTATTATATAGATAAAGTATACTTATTTAAAAATTAAAGTATGTCAATAATGAATCAAATTATAACACCATAAAATCATACTTTAATTCATCATTTATCATATTTTAAAAAGCATACTTTAACAATCACTAAACATATCTTATCTATATAATAGACATACTTTAAGGCGTCTCACAAATCGTCTCATATATGTGCCGTCTCATAAGAGAATTTATCTTTATATTTATATATTACCCTCACGTCTCAATAAGTAACGTAAAAGCAAATTTTATGGATATGATCACAATCACATGCTAGTGTAATTAGTATATATATAAATAAAATAGACAAATTTTCTTATAGTAGGGTGATTATGTGAGACAATTTGTATGACAGTATTAAAATATAATTATTATTATATAAATAAATTATGTTTATTGGTAATTAAAGAATGTATTTTTTTAAGTATTATAAATGATACATTAAAAATGTTATAATATAATTCATTACAAACATACTTAAATTATCAATAAATATATTATATATATAATAAACATATTTTACTAATGGGTTCACTCGTCTCATATATAATCAAGAGAGTATCCTAATAATTTTTTTATTTCAATTTTTTTTATCATTTATTAATTATAAGTATTTTATCATTTTAAAGATATTTTAATTAATTTGAATAACAGATAAATGGCTCAAATAATATGTACATGTCATATATTACTACACATAAAATAGTGCTCTAGTTGGTACGCCGATAGATTCCAAGTGTTTACAGAAGAATTAATCCTTATTTCTATATTATATTTTGCATAATTTAAATATTTTAAAAACATTAAAGCTTTTAATAACTATAACACCTTTATATATAGATGAATTTTTTTAATTGAAAATCACATGAAGTATTTATAATATAAGTAATGTAAACGTGAAAATAATTGGTTCAGAGTACAACGTTACGAGGTAGATGGGAACAAAAATATAAATAAGATGTACCCCATTAGCGAAGAATGAAAGTGAAGGAACTAAATTCATTGGGTCACAATAATTATCATTTGTCATACATCTTAGGATATTTTCAATTCAAATATCTCCTAAGTAAATTATCATTATTAATGGCAGATCTAAATTATTTTTTTTATCAATTAAAAACTTGAAATATATAAATTAAATTATTAATTTAAAGTCTGAATTTATCACATATTATCTTTTATTTTATTAATTAATTTAGGGTTGATTCTATATTGATAGTTTTATTCTCCATATATTTCACTCCCTAATTGACACAAAAAATAAATCAAATCCCAAATTAATAGTTTATCTATTTTTCTGGTCTTAAACAAACTTCAAACCCGTATGAATAGATAAAAATGCCCGGAACAAAGGGAGTATCAATTATTATTATCTATAACAAATAATATTAATAATAAAATTATTTTTGTATTTCCATTTAGTATACTCCCGTCCTATTTATGTTTGCACCTTAATTTCCTTTGTAAAATAATAATATAAAAGAGACGGAGGGAGTATATAATGCACTGGCATATATTTTATTTTAAATATATAAATATATTTTTATATTTATTAAATAGAATATATAAATTTTATAGCCACATCACATAATTATGACCGTTTTATAAGGCAAATATACCCTCAAAAGTTGTCATATAACGGTGTGAAAATGAGTAAGTATATTGTAAACCATCTTGTATTTAAACACCTTAGCAATGTATAGGGTATATAAGATTGGATGGGGACCACACGGTTTACACCATAAACTACTTTACATAAGTGTTGGATGGGGGACCACACGGTTTACATCATAAATTGCTTTACACAAGTGTTTGTATGTGAAATCAGCGTGTTACGATGGATTATTGAAATGTTATTTTTTATACTTCCTCCGTCCTGGATATTTTTACCCGATTGTACGAGCACAAAAATTAAGAGTGTTTGTTTTTTTAATATATATGGTAAGAAAAAATAGGGATAAATTGATAATTTTGAGGGAAAAAGTAAATAAAGTTGTTGGAATTGATGAATAAAGTGTAAAAAGTAAGTATGATGTATGGTGTATTTTTACCATTTATGGAATGAGCAAAAATACTTGGGACACCTCAAAATGTAAAGTGAGTAAAAATACGTAGGACAGAGGGAGTATTTAAATTAGTATAGAATCAGCGTATTATATGGGATTATAATTTTTTCTAATTTATTATTTATGTTATAAATCAAAAAATATTTTTATATGATAATAATTATTGTTTTAATATTAAACAATATTTTTATATAATAAATTTTTTGTTGAATTTCGTAATTAAAGTTTGAAATGTAACAAATTTAAAGCAAAAGATATGACAAGGCTAAACCTAGAAATGTTTAAAAATAGATCACAAAAGATACAAGAAGATATTTAAATTAAAAGATAATTATGGAGTGCACCTGTATACCCATGTACTTAAACCCATGTACTTAAGAGTTTAGGGATATACACTCTCTTATGAAACTGAGTCTATGTGACACTTATTATTAAACGGGTCGATTCGTTCTTAAAATATAATTATTATATAGGTAAAATATACTTATTAATTGTTAATATATTTATAGTGAATTATACTATAACACTTTTAAAACACACTTTAATTTATTATTCATCATCATACTTTAAAAATCCATACTTTAACTATATAACAAATATACTTTAACAACGAGTCGATTCATCTCACATAATTACCGCTTCACAAGAGATTTTGTCAAGCGTTTATAACTAGGCTAAACCTAGGGTATAATTGTATTTATACATTTTATTTTTTAATTTTTTTAAATTTAAATTTAAGGTGAAATTCAATTAATTTAAAATTTAAAGGTTTAAATTTTATAGGTGCGTTGATGCACCAACAACTCTTAAATTAATCAAGTATTAAATTTTTTAAATTGGGATACTTAATATTATGATCTTAACATTTTTTTAAACATTTTGCATTTTAGAATTTAAAACATCTCATTTTGTATATTTTTTAGAGGTTATTTAAAATATTGAAATAATCAATTTTAGATGGGGCAAGTCTTGTATGAGACTGTTTTATGGATAAAAATAGTAATAACATTACTAATAAAAAATAATATTTAATTGATGAAAAGTAATAATAGTGCTTTGTTGAAATACATTTTAGATTTATCCAAAAGAAAATTATTTATTATGTCATTTTTAAATTTAATTAAATAAAACCTATTTACAAGTGTAAGTAATTATATTTTAAATTAACTGTAAATTTTATTATTTCAATTCATTACAATTTTTACATCTATATTAAATATTTATTTGAACTTTTATACGGTATTTTAAAATTATTATGTGATGTATAATTTAAGGGTAATTTTGGGGTGCACCGAATGCACCTAAAGGTTTAATGATTTAATTTAGGGTATAATAGTAATTATATAAATTAAGAAGTTAGTTACTAATTAAAATCTAAGAGTGGAGATTAATTGTTTTAAAATTTAATGGGTTACATCTTACAGGTGTATCAGTGCCCAGGTGCACCCTAGTAAGACTCATAATTTAAATTAAAATATTTATAAAAAATATTATAAATTGAATATAATATAATACATCTAATAAATATTTTAAATTTTTTAATATTATTAAAATTAAAATATACTTGTAATTAAATTTCAAAAATATTGATTATGCCTAAGGAATCTTTATCAATGAACTAAATATCATTAAAATAATCAATGAACTAAATATCATTAAAATAATCAATGAACTAAGGTAAAAACTTGTGTGAGACTGTCACGGAGAGATTTCTGTGAAATGGATAAGACGTGATAATATTTTAATAAAAAGTGATATTTGATTTAATAAAAGTCCACTTCAACTTGGTTCAACCGAGTCGGGCCGATCAATTTGACTGATTGAACTGAATACCAAAGCAGGAATCGATACGAAAAAAGTATAAGTTGGATCAGGTCGAATAGAAAAATCGGTTGAACCGGTTCAACCGTTTCTATAAATGCATATTTTTTATTTTTCTTTAAAATTTTAATTTTTAAAATTATTATTTTTATAATGCTTCACTTTTATTGTTGTTTATTTTAGAACATTATATTTAGATATTGGATTAAGTTATGAATCATAGTATTGTTTATGTTAAATGATCAACTCATCTATAAATTTAAGCTGGTAGAGAGCTGAATCGTTTAATAATTAATCAAGTCATTCGTATTGTTTATGTTAAATGACCAACTCATCTAAAAGTTTAAGCTGGTAGAGAGGTGAACCGTTAATAATTAATCAAGTCATTCTAACATGTGCATGAATCGTTTAATATTTAATCAAGTCACTATAATACATCTCCTCACATATAGGTAGGGTTAATTTGAAACCTTGCATGTTGAATTCTCTTATAAATGGATGACTGTAAGGTCGGTGACGTTCGAACTCTGAACCTTTGCTAGAGTCAGAATTTCCTTTTAAACGAGTGGCGGTGAGGTTCGAACCTTGAACCTTTACTAGGTCATGACTCTGATACCATATTAATGATCACCTCATCTAAAAGTTTAAGGTGATAAAGAGGTGAAAAGTTTACTACTTAATCAAGTCACTCTAAAGTGTAAGTTTACTGTATTATAACTTGACAAATTCTCTTATGCACCCACATTCAGAATTTATACACTTTGTTAGCGAATTATCTGTTGGTTTTTTTAATAAAAAACTTATTATGCAAAAATTGTACATTTATTAAGAAATACATACTCCCTCTGTCCCGCCCAAAGAGATGCATTTGCTTTTTGCACGTAGATTAATGAGTATTATTATTTTATGTTAAGTGCGTAGGTGTATTAGAGAGATGTGATGTGTAGTGGTGGACCCTTTTTACTAAAATAGGAAAATATTGCAATTTGGATGAGATGCCCAATAAGTAAAATGATGCTATTTGGGTGGGACGGAAGGAGTATACACTATTGAATAAAAATTAATACAGTTATAAGAGCACGCGTGCACCCGAGTGCACAGGATATCAACTCTCATAATTACTATGCATGAATTACGAATTATGAACTATTATATTTTCATTTAATTAGATTTTCTTATTTTGTAAAATAATTTTGGTGATTATACATTTTTTATAAATGATAATTCTGTAAAATATAATTAAAAATATGTGAAATCTAATTTTTCAGTTCAACTAATCGCCGATTGAATTGGTCCAATCGATTAAACCTCGAACAGTTGTCTACACCGATTTGATAAGAGCAATGGTTTGTCTCTGAGGAGTCTTCAGACATACTTCTTGTAACGAGTTCAGCATTTTCAATTTGCAACTCTTGAGGCTTTGATGCAGTTTGCCTTCGTATCACAATCTTTAGCGGAGTCATAACTTGCATCTTCGCAGCTTGTAGCTCTAAAGGCTTTGAGGTAGATGACCTTTTTATCGCGATCCTAAGAGGAGTCATACTTTGTATCTTCGAGCTTGTTGAGAGAAGAGATGAGAGGTAGAGACTGTCCCACTGGGCGTGCCAAAATTTGTAACAACAAATATTGTATTTATAATAAAATAAACACAAAAGAATTACAATGATAATCCAGAAGGATTAAACTTGATAAGTTAGGAAACAATCTCTACTATCCTCTGATTCTTCTCTCGAACCAATTTGGCTTGACTTTGACTTGTGTTGACCGCACTGACCGCGTTGACTGTGTGTTTTGAGTCGGATCTTCAGTTGAAGCTTGTCTGAACTCGGATTTGGGATCTTATAACGTTTATCCAGAGGCGTCGAGCCTTTGTTTGAATTAAACGTACTTGATCCGAAGAAACACTCGATCTGGGGGGCTTAGCACCTTTATCCCAGGTCGTATGTTGTTCTTGGCGCGAAGAATGCCGAAAAACTTAGCGTATGAAGAACGCTTGATTTAGGGGGCTTAACACCTTGATCCCAAATCGTATGACGTTCTTGACTTGAAGATGCTTGAAGATCTTGAGGAGCGTTGCTCGTGTTTCAATCTCTTCAAAGCGTTTATGTCTTCAAATGTTTTAGTGTGTGTATGGAATGAATGGAAGATGACTCCTTATATAGGTGAGGAATGAGCATGCCCCATAAATAACTTGCAATCTGATTGGTCCATGACAGATTTGACCCAATTCTGCGGGCTTGGGCCGTTCCTAATATAACACAGCTTGAATGGTCATTGCTTAATTTGACCTGATTCTGGAACCTTCCAGACTTTATTTGATTTGGGAATCAAGTTTTACTTAATTTGTTGGGTTTTAAATTAATTATCAATTATTTATTAATCTATTTTAGGAATTTATTTATTTAAATCCCTTAATAAATAAATAATTAATTGATAATTATTGCATTAATTTGCCACATATTTTCCTTTAATAGGCAATAAAATTCAAGTGACTACACTTATCTGTACCGATAGTGTAGATACAGAGTTTAAGTATCATGTATTCACACTTAATCATGTTTTTTTAATTGACTTCACACGATGCGCACTGATGTTCAGTAAGTATGAGTAAAATGAAAAAAAACAATATTAAATTTTGTATCTGTGCATAATTTTCTATAGCGAATGTATAAATTAATAATATCCTCTATATATATATATATATATATATATATGAATCTGACTTATGGAATTAATCTTTCCACAATGATATAAAATGATAACATTAATACATAAAAATTAATGAAATATAATAATCATTCAAATTGAGATGTAATAACATATTTAATAAATATATCATAGAATAATATAATAATAAAGGCAAAGACGTGATATTATTTCACAAAAATACTTTTATAAAATAGATAAAAATAATAATACTCGCATTAATAAGTATGTGGTTTCACATTTGCACGTTAAAAAAAAAAAAAACGAAACAAACACATGATACCCTATTCTAATTAAAATGGATTAAGTGATTACATTATCATGTATTCTTGTTGTCTATCTAATGTGGGATGGTGAAGATAACTATGAGACGGACTAAAACGAAAAGTGTGAAGATAGGTGTGAGACAGAGAGATTATTGTATAATACCAAACTAGACCTTAGATTTTCCTTTTATGTTGCATTACTCAGCCACATGTTGACAGTTGGTGAAAGTATTTTACAACGGGAGGCACGTTACATACCACATACTCTATTTTTTTTTTGAGAAATTATGTGAGATTAATTTTTTATGAGACGGTTGTAAGATGTGTTAATCCATTATTAAAGTGTGCTTATTATATAGATAAAGTATACTTATTTAAAATTAAAGTATGTCAATAATGAATAAAATTATAACACCATAAAATCATACTTTAATTCATCATTTATCATATTTTAAAAAACATACTTTAACAATCACTAAACATATCTTATCTATATAATAGGCATACTTTAAGGCGTCTCACAAATCGTCTCACATATGTGCCGTCTCATGAGAGAATTTATCTTTATATTTATATATTACCCTCACGTCTCAATAAGTAACGTAAAAGCAAATTTTATGGATATGATCACAATCACATGCTAGTGTAATTAGTATATATATAAATAAAATAGACAAATTCTCTTATAGTAGGGTGATTATGTGAGACAATTTGTATGACAGTATTAAAATATAATTGTTATTATATAAATAAATTGTGTTTATTGGTAATTAAAGTATGTATTTTTTTAAGTATTATAAATGATACATTAAAAATGTTATAATATAATTCATTACAAACATACTTAAACTATCAATAAATATATTATATATATAATAAACATATTTTACTAATGGATCCACTCGTCTCATATATAATCAAGAGAGTATCCTAATAATTTTTTTATTTCAATTTTTTTTATCATTTATTAATTATAAGTATTTTATCATTTTAAAGATATTTTATTTAATTTGAATAACAGATAAATGGCTCAAATAATAGGCAAAAGCTCCTGTGCACCCGGGCGCACGGAACACTTTCCGTGCGCCTTTAGAAATTTGTGCTAAATTGTATACCTTTTAGTATACAGATGTGTACCCTTTATTTTCTAAAGAAAAATCTGGGCGCACGAACAACACTCCGTGCGCCTTTAGAATTTTGTGTTAAATTGTATACCCTTTAGTATAAAAATGTGTACCCTTTATTTTCTAAAGAAAAAAAATATTAATGAAAAGTGTATACCCTTTAGAACAAATTTGTGTACCTTTTAGTAATTAAAGTGTATACCCTTTAGACCAAATTAATGTGCCCTTACCCATAATACAAAATTTCAAAAGGCGCACGGAATGTGTTCCGTGCGCCCGGGTGCACGCAAGCCTCACTCCAAATAATATGTACATGTCATATATTACTACACATAAAATAGTGCTCTAGTTGGTACGCCGATAGATTCCAAGTGTTTACAGAAGAATTAATCCTTATTTCTATATTATATTTTGCATAATTTAAATATTTTAAAAACATTAAAGCTTTTAATAACTATAACACCTTTATATATAGATGAATTTTTTTAATTGAAAATCACATGAAGTATTTATAATATGGCAAAAACTCCTGTACATCCGGGCGCACGGACCACATTCCGTGCGCCTTTAAAAATTTGTGTTAAATTGTATATCCTTTAGTATATAGATGTGTACCCTTTTTTCCTAAAGAAAATCATTGTGTGTATCTGGGCGCATGGACAACACTCCGTGCGACTTTAGAATTTTGTGTTAAATTGTATACCCTTTAGTATAAAAATGTGTATCCTTTATTTTCTAAAGAAAAAAAAATATTAATGAAAAGTGTATACCCTTTAGAACAAAATGATATACCTTTTATTAATTTAAGTGTATACCCTTTAGACCAAAGCAATGTACCATTACCCATAATACTAAATTTCTAAAGGCACACGAAATGTATTCCCGTATGCCCGGGCGCACGCAAGCCTCACTCTTATAATATAAGTAATGTAAACGTGAAAATAATTGGTTCAGAGTACAACGTTACGAGGTAGATGGGAACAAAAATATAAATAAGATGAACCCCATTAGCGAAGAATGAAAGTGAAGGAACTAAATTCATTGGGTCACAATAATTATCATTTGTCATACATCTTAGGATATTTTCATTTCAAATATCTCCTAAGTAAATTATCATTATTAATGGCAGATCTAAATTATTTTTTTTATCAATTAAAAACTTGAAATATATAAATTAAATTATTAATTTAAAGTCTGAATTTATCACATATTATCTTTTATTTTATTAATTAATTTAGGGTTGATTCTATATTGATAGTTTTATTCTCCATATATTTCACTCCCTAATTGACACAAAAAATAAATCAAATCTCAAATTGATAGTTTATCTATTTTTCTGGACTTAAACAAACTTCAAACCCGTATGAATAGATAAAAATGCCCGGAACAAAGGGAGTATCAATTATTATTATCTATAACAAATAATATTAATAATAAAATTATTTTTGTATTTCCATTTATTATACTCCATCCGTCCTATATATGTTTGCACCTTAATTTCCTTTGTAAAATAATAATATAAAAGAGACGGAGGGAGTATATAATGCACTGGCATATATTTTATTATAAATATATAAATATATTTTTATATTTATTAAATAGAATATATAAATTTTATAGCCACATCACGTAATTATGACCGTTTATAAGGCAAATATACCCTCAAAAGTTGTCATATAACGGTGTGAAAATGAGTAAGTATATTGTAAACCATCTTGTATTTACACACCTTAGCAATGTATAGGGTATATAAGATTGGATGGGGGACCACACGGTTTACACCATAAACTACTTTACATAAGTGTTGGATGGGGGACCACACGGTTTACATCATAAACTGCTTTACACAAGTGTTTGTATGTGAAATCAGCGTGTTACGATGGATTATTGAAATGTTATTTTTTATACTCCCTCCGTCCTGAGTATTTTTACCCGTTTGTACGAGCACGAAAATTAAGAATGTTTGTTTTTTTAATATATATGGTAAGAAAAAATAGGGATAAATTGATAATTTTGAGGGAAAAAGTAAATAAAGTTGTTGGAATTGATGAATAAAGTATAAAAAGTAAGTAAGATATATGGTGTATTTTTACCATTTATGGTTGATTGAACTGAATACCAAAGCAGGAATCGATACGAAAAAAGTATAGGTTGGATCAGGTCGAATAGAAAAATCGGTTGAACGTTCAACCGTTTCTATAAATGCATATTTTTTATTTTTCTTTAAAATTTTAATTTTTAAAATTATTATTTTTATAATGCTTCACTTTTATTGTTGTTTATTTTAGAACATTATATTTAGATATTGGATTAAGTTATGAATCATAGTATTGTTTATGTTAAATGATCAACTCATCTATAAATTTAAGCTGGTAGAGAGGTGAATCGTTTAATAATTAATCAAGTCATTCGTATTGTTTATGTTAAATGACCAACTCATCTAAAAGTTTAAGCTGGTAGAGAGGTGAACCGTTTAATAATTAATCAAGTCATTCTAACATGTGCATGAATCATTTAATATTTAATCAAGTCACTATAATACATCTCCTCACATATAGGTAGGGTTAATTTGAAACCTTGCATGTTGAATTCTCTTATAAATGAATGACTGTAAGGTCGGTGACGTTCGAACTCTGAACCTTTGCTAGAGTCAGAATTTCCTTTTAAACGAGTGGCGGTGAGGTTCGAACCTTAAACCTTTACTAGGTCATGACTCTGATACCATATTAATGATCACCTCATCTAAAAGTTTAAGGTGATAAAGAGGTGAAAAGTTTACTACTTAATCAAGTCACTCTAAAGTGTAAGTTTACTGTATTATAACTTGACAAATTCTCCTATGCACCCACATTCAGAATTTATACACTTTGTTAGCGAATTATCTGTTGGTTTTTTTAATAAAAAACTTATTATGCAAAAATTGTATATTTATTAAGAAATACATATTCCCTCTGTCCCGCCCAAAGAGATGCATTTGCTTTTTGCACGTAGATTAATGAGTATTATTATTTTATGTTAAGTGGGTAGGTGTATTAGAGAGATATGATGGGTAGTGGTGGACCCTTTTTACTAAAATAGGAAAATATTGCAATTTGGATGAGATGCCCAATAAGTAAAATGATGTTATTTGGGTGGGACGGAAGGAGTATACACTATTGAATAAAAATTAATACAGTTATAAGAGCACGCGTGCACCCGAGTGCACAGGATATCAACTCTCATAATTACTATGCATGAATTACGAATTATGAACTATTATATTTTTATTTAATTAGATTTTCTTATTTTGTAAAATAATTTTGGTGATTATACATTTTTTATAAATGATAATTCTGTAAAATATAATTAAAAATGTGTGAAATCTAATTTTTCAGTTCAACTAATCGCCGATTGAATTGGTCCAATCGATTAAACCTCGAACAGTTGTCTACACCGATTTGATAACCGATACAATTATAAAAACACTAATTGCACTATAAGAAAAATATTTTTTAGCAACGGAATTTACCAATGGAATTCAATCCGTTGGTAATCACCAATGGATTAGCAACCAAAATGACATTTTTCTATTAGCAATAGACTGCCAACGAATTTATTCTCTATTTTACCAATGGAATTCAATCCGTTAGTAATTACCAATGGATTACCAAGTGAATATTTATATAAATTATCAACAGAATTTTTAGCAACGGATTACCAATGGAATTGATTTTTCATTGCTAAAAATTTACTAACCACCACTTTACCAACAGAAATTTACCAACAGATTTCATTGCTAATCCGTTGGTAATTTAATAATGTAATTAATACTTTTACCAACCGAATATTCTGTTAGTAAAAACAGTTTTTTTTTTTTTTGTGTTGTATACTCTTAAATTGTTGTGCGGATTCCATGGGAGTAGTACCTTTTCTCAATCAAACACTTGCACCTTATAATTATAGACTATCTCCATGTATCAGAATCATTGGGGGTGGAGCAACATGATGATGATGACACACGGAGAGCATCAATGATGCCATCTCAAGGAGATACTAATTAGTGTTTATTATCACTTTTTTTATACCGTTTCAAATAAAGTTTATATAAGTTACTTTAAAAAAAATTAAATTTTTAACAAACTTTATTCATTTTTTTTGGATCATATGAATTATTTAGGTAATAAATAATATATAAAGTATATTGTAGGTTGGAATTGAGATTGAGATATTATTTTTTCTTTTTAAAAGGTAAATTTTATTATGAAATGGAGAAACAAGAAAATGATAAAGAATGGAGGAAGTAATTTTTGATTCTAGATTTCCCCTGTCATTTGGTCAACCTCCTGCATAGTATTGTTGGATGAGCGATAAAGAAAAGGAATTACATAAGGCTCTTTTTGTTTTTGATTTTTTAGTCCATACTTAAGATTATGTAATTGAGTAATTCAATCATTATTCTATTTGAGATTTAATTAGTAAAATCAGATTACATATATCACATCTTAATATTTAACACATATCACTCTCATTATTATACATTAATTTGACATAAAATTAAAATATATCTTATCTAAATTTTTAAAACAAACATAGATTAAAATTATAGCCTACTTAATTCCTCAAATAAACATAACACTACAAGAAAAATGAGATATAACGACCAAAAATTTGCTGTGAATTCAGATTTCATCGCCAAATTCATTCTATTAGCGATTAATTCTTGTTTTTCGTTGCTAAATTAATTATCCGCTAAATAAATTGCGACGGTCATATTCTCATCAAATTTAGCGACAAAAAATTACATCGCTAAAATGAAATAACGACGAAATACACTACTTTAGCGACGAAATATTTCGCAACTATAACACTATTTATTGAATTTATTAAATACATCTAATTTTAAATCTACTTTTCTTCTTTTCTTTTTACGTAACTAAAAACAAGTATCTCCTAAAAGACAAACATAAATCCTTGAAATGATGATTAGATTTTCAATGTATGAGTCATACAATTAAAAGAAATACAAATGATACACGAAATTGCCCTGAATCTGATTGAATTTTTAGGGAACCAAACGTTGGTTCCTCCTAAGTCGGACATGATACATCTATTTTGACGTTTAAATTAAAAAGATATATAATATTTTTAATAAAATTAAGTTGATATATATATATATATATATATATATATATATATATATATATATAATACATATAAATTTTGTCTTTTTAAGTTTTTAACTTTGAATTCCTTATCATTTTAAGTATAAAAAGTTTTGTATAAATCGTGTTCATATATAAATACTATTATTTGTAAAAATAAATATATTTTTAAATATAATTCTAATAATAAATATTAAACCAAACTTCAACTAATTCAACTTCAACTTCTAATAATAATAATTATATATATATATATATATATATATATATATATATATATATATATATATATATATATATATATATATATATATATATATATATATACTCTCTCCGTCCTAACTTCAACTTCACACTTTCCGTTTTGATCCGTTCCAAATTTAACTTCACACTTCCATAAAAGGAAAAAACAACTAATTAATATCCCTCTAACATATTTTAATTTCAAATTTGCCATCACCTTTTTAACACACATAACATACTTTATCATTTATTTATTACCCAAAAATACCATACTATCCCCAAAAGTAAGTCAAAAAGTGACTTTTCTTAAATTCCGTATCTACAGTAAACATGAAGATGAATTTGGGATGGAGGGAGTATATTACAATAGGAAAAAACGTGTGTGCCCCAAGGGTACACCGTGCGCCCATACTCTTTAGTATTAAATTGTACTCCCTCCGTCCGCTTTCAAGAGTATCATTTTTCTATTTTGGGCGTCCGCCCCAAGGGTCTCATTTTCTTTTTTATCCACACACACCCACTAATACAACTAAAAAATGAGACCCACACCTCCACTAATACAACTACCCACTACACATTAAATAACAATACTCCTTAATCTCCGTGCCAAAAAATAAATGGCACCCTAGAATCCGGACGGAGGGAGTACAATTTAATACTAAAGAGTATGGGCACACAGTGTACCCTGGGGCCACACACGTTTTTACCTATTATAATATATGGAATAAAAAATGAGATTGCCACCATTTTTATATGTAATTTTAAAAATTATATTACTCATTTAATTATTAAGTAATATAAGAAAAAGAAAATAATGCGTAGTACAGAGGGTAAAGATATTGTGCGAATGGCAAAAGAGCCTGAAAATAAGCCAAACAGGCGGCTTAAAAAGATAATAAACTAAGAAAATAATTGGCATTAAAAGTGAAAACAGAAAAGAGGACTTCCTAAAAATTAGTTCCTGCAAAATGGTCCTCTACGAGTATTCCACCTTCCCCGGAGACTCCGCGGCTCTTAGTAGAATTTCTATAAGGCTGCCGTGAATAAGAATTCATATAGCAATCAACAGTCTCACAATCATCTGTGTAATCTTGCTTTGCAGTGAGGCTGCTTATAATCAGTTTGTAGTCCGTTTGAATATTGTCCTTTTTCCTACCCCCTCTCAAAATTGTTGTGCTACTTTCCAGGGTTGGAAATTGATCAAAGACATTTTCTTTCTCACGATTTTTCTGATCGGGAATGAAGTGAACCTGATCAGCATCAGCACGAAACGGAGCAGTCTTTATAATATCTTAGCCCAACTAGATTTTTTTAGAAAGCCCAAAACCTATTTATTTATTTTTATGGCCCAAAAGGCCAGCCCTATCTTAGCCCAACTAGATTTTTTTTAGAAAGCCCAAACTTATTTATTTATTTATTTTGTGGCCCAAAGTTTCAGCCCACTTAAATGACCTGATATATAATTATTATGGCTAAAGTTAAAAAAAATAGAAAAGAAAGAAGAACGGGAGAAGAAAAACAAAAGAGGGGAAAGAAGAGAGTGAAGAGGAGAAACCCTTGTTGATCAAATTTTCCCTTACAACCCTCATCCTAGGTGGTTTCTAAGTTATTTTGAGGTATGTGATATGTGAATTAAGCTTTCTTCTTCCATGGTTTTGTAATTTTGTGGGGTTTTTCTTTTTGGTATGTGGGTAATTCGCAGACTGTTCGAACTAATTTTGACATAGCTATTGCCCTCGAAAGTTTGCAAACTTAATTTTTGTACGTAGCTGAACTCGTTAGCTTTCCGTAGTCACTTAAAACGCCTCAATCCGATTATTCTACAATTAGTTATGATTTTTCTCGTAAACTGCCGCTAGCTGAAAAATTTCAGAATTTTTATGTCGAATTCAAATTTATTTTCTATCGTTTCGTTTAGTTAATGTATTGAAACGGGTTATGTGGGATTGAAAACTGATGTTAAGGAGTTACATGCCATTCTTATTTAATATCGACTCGTTCGAACTCGATTAGGATTTGTTTTTAGCAATGAAAGGTGATGTTACCACTAATAGTTAGTTATATTTGATTTGTCTTTAATTGCTCATCTCCTTTCTAGGTAAAGAACCATCGACGAAGGGTAAGGGACCGACTTCAGATTTCGAAGAGAGTTAATCACTTTCTTGTGAGTTGATAATTCGGGAACGCCTTCTCTTGTGGGAAGTGTGGACCCTCGATAAATGTGCATTTATTTTAGTTTTAGTTAATTAATAAGAAAATTATTTGGTATTGTGTTATGTGGTAAAGAGCCTGATTGGCTCGATTGCTCTGGTTAGAGTCCTGTTAGTCATTTTATGAGTATTATTGATTTTAACTTATGTTGAAGAGTTTTGCCGGCTCGATATCTGATAGCATTTATTGTGAATTATTTGAGAATTGATTTCTGGCTATTCTTGTATGCCAATTAAGATTCTAACTTGAGTCGTTATTCATCTTATGATGCATATGCATATGTATGCCTGGTACCAAGATTAAGTAGCCCGAATTGGTCACGGTTCGGGTGAGTTGGAGCGACATTGATTAAGTAGCCCGAATTATCGCGATTCGGGTGAGTTAGAGTGACAACTAAGTTGCCCGTTGCTTGGCAAACCCAGGTGAGTTAGATCTAACGGGGCACCTGTCCATTTGCCAAATACTGATACTCTGGAGGGTGATCGTTAGATGGATCAGTCTATTATAGGCTCAGTCAACGTCACCGGTGTGGGACATGCATGCCATATATGTTTATATATTTGATCATTTCAAGTATTCACGTTGATATTGAATTATGAACTTTAGCACTTGGCGTGTTGAGAAAGAATATTAATGTGCATTTTATCTAGAGTAACGGTGACGGGCTTGGACTGTCTCTCGACGGAGAGCTCAGTTCGAGGAGGATATTGACTACCCTCGTGTCTTTTATGTGATAACATGTTGTTTGAACTAATTGTGTTATTCGTAAATATGCACTAAGGTTTTTATTTTCATTAATATGTATACTGAGTGAGAAATAGTTATTGTGGGACGAAATATTGGATTTTATGTTATGAACCGCGAGTGGGAATACATGCTTCGTATAAGGGTTGGGGTGACCGGCTTATCACCTCACTGAGCTAGTGGTTATGCTCACCCCCATCATTCTTTCCTTTTCAGGTTGTTGATATCGTTTTGGTTAGAGGTTTGCTTATCGTTTGCTCGTCATCCAATCAGTGTTTTGGGTACTTTTTCTTTTATGTAAATTGACGGATTCATTGGCGAGATTGTATAGTTTATATTTGGTGACCCCTTTGATGTTCTTTTTGTACCCTCGCGATGTTATATCGTTCATGTATATTTTCTTTAAACTAAGTTACATCGTTGTATTTTGTACCTTTGTAAATCCTTGTTGATACTTTATGAGATGATGTCCTCGGGTTGTACCCGTTGTTATCAGTTGTTCAGTTCTACAGGTACTTGATAGCAAGCCTTACATTTTCTATAAACTCTGTGGAGTGGAGTGCACCCATTCCGCGAAATTTATGGTTAACGTGGCAATTGTCGCATTTTGTTTGGGGTTGAACTTAGTCGCATTTCTAGTGAAATGTCAAGAGTAAGTGTACTCTATCGCTGTTGTATACGCGTGACCAAGTGCAAAATTTATAGTATTGTCGTCCCAAGGGAAAAGGTAAACTCAAGTTGTATCCGGATTTTCCATTGATTTATGTTTTGTAAGGATGATCAAGATAATGTTTTGATTTAAGAACTATGATTACTCTATCAATTAACTAATGAACTAGACAAACAACTAATTATAACAAATATCAATCAAATCAAGTAGCAAGATGAGATGGAATGGATGAAGTGTATCTAAAAAGAGAGCAAGGCTAGCAACATCATGGTCAAGGTCTTATGTAGACTTCACACTTACTCAAGCATTGATGACTTTCAAGTTATGAAACTAAGGGCAATCACAATTGTACCCCTAACCCCTATGGCCAAGGTGATTAGGTTCTCAACTCTTTTACAAGTTTAAATCTCCTAAGATTGTCTTACTCTCAATTCCCTCATGGGTACTATGATCATAAGTTGGTTCCCCTCACTAGTTCATCACTAATGTTCTATCATGAGGTTCTAAGCACTTGGAGGGAATGGCTTTCCTCCCCTCATACTAACCAAGTCACCTAATACAATCAATGATTCAATTAAACTACCACACATAATATTGGAATGGCCATCCTAACACTATGCATAGAGAATTTAACCACACACATCATGCATCAAATGAGAATAAGCATTCATGATAGAAAGTAATCATAACAATCAATTCATCAAGCTTTAATAGTGCAAAAATCTACATATTTCCTAATCAATCATATTGCTAGCCTCACTTGAGGACTAGCCACAAATATTCATTGCAAATTGGCTACAATCCAATACAAGCTCCATATGAGCAATAAAATGAAGAAAGTAGCAAAATAAAAGAGATTGAGCTTCCCCTTGAAGGTAGACTCCTTCTTCCTTGATCATGCCAAATTCTTCAAACAAATCTGATTTTCTCTTCTTAGATGATGGAATGAATGGATGTATGGATGGATTTATGAAGATCAAGGTGAATTGATGGATTTAGATGGTGTAGATGGCTTGTAGATCTAGTGTGTGAGGAAATGTGGTGTGGATTGTGTGTAACTGCTCTCAATCTGATATAATCTGTATCTCTCCCCCCTATTTCGCACAAATCATGGTTTTATATCACTTATGGACCTTCTAGAAGCTTCCGGAACTTTCTGAAAATTACACAGGATTTTGCACCTACACGGCCCGTGCTGCAGTACACGGCCCGTGTAGGGCACACCTACTTCGGCGTTTTGTGCGTGCTTTCGGACACGGCTCGAGCTGCAATACACGGCCTTGATCATGGCCGTGTAGCACGTTCTGACGACAATACACGGCTTCTTCTTACAGGGCCGAGCTCCGCACACGGGGCGTGCAGCAGCACACGGCCCGTGCACCGGCGCATGGCCAAATCCCTGGGCGAGCAGCGTGCTCTGATGACATTACACGGCCAGCTGCTACAGGGCCGTGTTCCGCGCACGGCCCGTGCAACTGCCTGGCCTATTCTTCGTCTCCCTTTCGCTCCCGACTCCGTTTTTGTCCGTTTCATGACCTGTTTTACACATATTCAAGCTCATTTACACAATTCTATAAGTTCGTACCACTTTCCTCAAAACAACAATAACTCCACCAAACTTAACACAAATACGGATAAAAACATCCGAAAATACACACATAAAGACACTAAAACCTAGGTGAAAATGACGACAATCAACCCCCCAAACTTAAAGTGTTGTTCGTCCTCGAACAACTAAAAATGATAAACAAGAGGAGAAATTTTCACCTAGAGAACATCTAACGAACATAAACCACAACGCATCACAAGTAATAAGGACTTCAAAATCAAGTTAAGTATCCCTACATAATCAAACTTATAACATGAAAGATTAACGAGTTCAATCTCAAGCATGACAAAAGAGTAATCAAATCCCTTTCAATCCAAGCCTTTCATAGGATATCAAATTCACTCAACACTCTTTGAAGTAAGGTTTTGATCAACACTCATCAACCGGTTAAAATCGACTCACCATAGGCTTGCTCATGGACTATGTTCACAAGCCACCTTAGTTTCAATAAGTGATCAAAAAGGTCTTTATCTTTGGATGTAATGTTTAGACTCTTTGGTAAGGTAGGAAACTTTGGATAATAGTGACTTTTCAAGTGTGGTTGATCGAAGAGATGATTCCTTTCTTCAACGTCCTCACTTTCATGCTTCCTTTCTTTTCTACTTTAATCACAAGCACTAAGCATCATCATTCCTTGGATTTCTTGAGCTTCTTTTTTTTTTAAATGGCATACTTCTTGTCTTTGACTTTTGTATTCCTTGAGCATATTTTTCTATTTTGCTCCTTTTTCACTTTTGTTGAAGTTGCACTTGCTTTTATCTTGAGCTCTTTCATCCTTTTTCTTGACTCACCTTTCTTTCCATATACATTTGCACATTTTTCCACATCTTCCCTTTTGTAAACCATCATCATCCTCAATTACCCACACATAGGTTATATATATAAGGTTTAAATAGGTTTTCAAGGCTTGTAATGTGCTTATATCACAAGAAATAGGCTTAAAGGTTCAAAGTGGCTTACTAGGGATAATGTTTTAGGTAAGGAAATTTTATGGCTATGACTTTATTCAACAAGGATGGCCTAAGATCATTTCACAAATTTCAACCATTCGGGCTTCGTTCCTATAGTCCAAGAGCAAGTTCTAGTTTGTCTAAGTTCAACCGGTCCTCTCTTCAATAATTAACCATGGAGGCACGGTTGAGGCTCAACTCTCACAAGCTTTTGCTTGGACCAAAAGAAACTCAATTAACCTTCATACTTCTCAAAATTGAACAAATTATGTAATCCATGTCACAATTTTAACAAGTAGAAACCATTAACTTGCTTGCCATCACCTATCACAAACAATGCATCATAGCTCATATTCAAAAACATTACTCAACTCCTTCCCAAAACATACCACCAAAACCACACCTATACAAGAATTAAAATAACAACAAACATCACCTACTAATCAAGGGACCAACAAACAATACAAACATATAACATGCATAAATCAAATCATCCATCAAAAGAAAATAAAGCACATCAACTCAAACCCATAACGATAAAGATCAATCTCCCATTGCATCCAAACAACAAAAAAAAACTGAAAATAGCAAAAAAAACTGAAAATAAAATCCCAAAGTAAAACCTCCCAAAAACCAACAATTTAAGTACAATCCAATCAAATTCTAACAAATCAAATCAAATGTCTAAGCAATAATACTTCCAAAATTCTAAATAATAGCTAGATGAATGGACAAAAGTGCCAAGCACTCAAAATACTCCCTCATTGTTCCGGAGGCGGAGGAGGTGGACGATAGGTGTTCCATGGAATGTAGGCTCGAGGGTTCGCAGGAAACTGGAAGTTGAACATCATGGTCATCATCTCCTCCATGTTGTTGGAGTGCACCCTTGATTGTTCTTCATAGTACTCCCTCCTTCGTTGTCCAGCTCTCAACTCTTCAATGTGTCTTCCATGCTCTTGCTGGACTTCGCGAATCTCCCTGATCTGAGTCCCATATGTCTGCTGCACATGCCTCATGTCACGTACCTCATCCATCATATAGTTCCACCTTTCATCTCCTTGGCCCGGTGCAACTGGTGGCGGTGCCTCTTCCTCAAATAGTGGTGGATCAGGGCCTTGCTCCTCAAACTCAATCTGCTCTGGTTGCTCTCCTTGCTCATCACCCTCCATGGGCACTTGCTCGGCCCTCAAATTGGCTAGCTCTTCATTTTCTTCAACTCTAACCTGCCTCAGAACCTGTTCCATTTCATCCCTGTTTCTTCTATAAAATGCCTTGACAACTCTGGAATGGTTCACACTTCCCATAGCCAAATTTGCAAGCCTTCTCCTTGTATAAACTGTAGTGAGCTCCGGCATTGGCAACGGAAATGGAGCTCCCTTCTCCTGCCTTAAACAGTATTGATTTCCTACCATGGTCAAAAATTCCATCCTCATCAGCTGTGAGTAATTCAACCCTTCACTAACCATACGATTCTCCATCCCTGCGAAGTTAACTCCCATTCCTTGAGCTATCATTGTAATCATCCCTCCTAGCATTAACCCTTGAGAACTCTGCCTCTTTGCAACTCTCTCCGCATGTTGCACAAAATGTGCTGCAACATTAAGCGGTAACTCTTTATACATACAATACATTATGTAGAG
The DNA here is from genome assembly GCA_023678885.1 of Pogostemon cablin. Taxonomy (NCBI): domain Eukaryota; kingdom Viridiplantae; phylum Streptophyta; class Magnoliopsida; order Lamiales; family Lamiaceae; genus Pogostemon; species Pogostemon cablin. The sequence goes on from CM042983.1 coordinate 11,790,276, forward strand.
CTGCTTTTCTCCAACTGAGCCTCCTTCAAACCTTCCCAATATAGTGTTGGAGACGATCTTCTCTAAGTACCTCATTACAGGATTCCGGATGGCCGTCCCCTTTGAAGCACTAGGGATGTACCCTGCTCTCTCAGTTCCATCATTCACAAGGCTTGACCACCATTCCTGTTGGTTGAAAGTTCCTCCGGCATAAAAGCTCCGATGGAATTCGCATGGCGGGCACCCAAAACACTCATTCAAAAATGCCAATGGAACTTTTTCCCTCAACACATTATCTAGCTGAAAAGTCACCCACAGTGGATACCCATTCCTATCTTTCTTCACTTGTAAAGTGCTCATGAATTCCGCAGTGAGATGATAGTAGGTTGGAGGCCTCTTATCGAAGAAAGCTTCCATCTGAGAGAAGCGAAATAACTTCCTCAGATCTTCCTCTATACCTAGTCCCCTTATCGTCTCCGTGTCTTGGAAACGAGTAGCCTTGATCTTCGGAGCTAGAACTTGCCAGCGAAGCACAAACTTTCCCCAATAATCCTCGAACTCAACTCCAAATTCTTATGGATGAATTCCTTCAATAACCAACTGGGCATCCAAGTTAGATAACTCCTCCGGGTCGGTTATCACAATGAAATCCTCGGTCCTAGGGCGAACTCTCCTCTCAGCCATCTACAATATACAAACAATATACAACTTATCAAATATATTCACACTTAACAACTTATCACCATTCATCACAACTATCAACAATTATAACCAATTTCTACTCATGATCACACATATGAATCCTCACTTCAATTATCTTAAAATGCTATTCACATTTGACCATTGATAGGCTTTTTCTGCGCACTATAATTTAATCCCCAAGTATGAAGGATATCAATTATAGCGGTAAGCACCCAAGTTAAATTATCGATCCCGCTAAGACAGTTAATTATTTATTTATTCTAAATCACTATTTAATAAGAATTATGTAACTAAATTTCAATGTTTTGAAGTAAATTATCTAAATCTAAATAACGAAATATTAAATAACTGAATTAATTAAAAGCAAGGAAAAATAAAAGCAAGTTTCTAATCAAGAGATGACAAACAGTCCTAAGGAATCAGGTATTGACCAATTAATTTGGGTTATTAAACTTACGATTGCTCATTCATGCAGTTTCACTGAAAATACACCACATATCCCTGTTATCCCACCGAATATGATTCGATTCTAAGCTAACAGTATAATCTGGTTTAAATCCTAAGGTGCGCAAATATTACCAAGCCTTATTCCTAGATACTAATCAAAACAAGCAACAATACCTCCGGATGGTAAGCCTGACTAACAAGATATTTTCTGGAATTACTACAAGGTTCTATTCACTTCCTACTTGATTGTCTAATTGCATTGTTCCACTAAACTAATCAAGTATTTGATTAACCAGTTCATGAAATTAAAGTGCTTATAGCGGAGCTACTCTAATCCCTAACAGATAGACAATACCAATCATGAACGCACACATGCTAACACAATAATCCAAGCATTATAGCGGATGTCATGAATATATTATGAAGACGTTACGAAGCAGATTAACATGTCTTAGTAAAATAAGTAAAATCAAAAGCTCAACTACATAAAATCCCAATCTTTGGTCTAAATCCCCAAATCAATCAAATCAATCCATCAAACCCTAGAACTGTATATGAAATTAGCCTATGAGGTTACAAGCAACACTCATGGCTATGTAATTCATACCACAAATCAAGACAAAAGAAAATTAAAGAAAGGAATAGAAAAACCCTAGTGTTGGAGTTGTCTCAGATTCCTTCTCCGTCTCTCCAATTGACTGATCTTCCTCTTGAATAGCCTTTGAATCCCCCTTTGATGTGGATGGATGATGGGATGGATATGGATGATGGTAGATGATGGATGGTAGGGGGTAATCCCCTTGTGGAGGGTGGTGTCTCTTATGAATAATGATGTGAGATATATATAGGTGTGAGAAGGGAATGAGATAAGGAAAGAATTGTGCTCAAAGAAAGGGAATGAGATAAGGAAAGAATTGTGCTCTAAGAAATAGCTAAAATTGGCTAATTTTCGAAAATTTTCGGAAATTCCCGTTGGCAGCTGCGCAGTCTCACCGTTTCGAACATAACTTCCTCATACGGACTCCAATTTGAGTGATTTTTGCGCCAAAACGATCCTCTCTTCCGTGGCTTTCCAAAAATATATCACATAATTAATTTGAACTTCTACACGAATACAGAAAAATTATTCAAGTGGACGTGTCTTTTTCACCATTCCTTCACACTTTCACTCTTCATTCCAACTTTTAACTTTTGATCCTGTTTTACCCTTTAAAACTCAACAAAACACCTTAGTAGCATCTTAATTATGCAAGATATGAAAATCACTCAATTCTACCCAAAATCATGGCCACATTCTATCAAAAACGGTGTAATGTGAGACCTAAATCACGTGAAATTTTACTCTCAACAAACCCCAAACTTACCTGTTGCTCGTCCCGAGGCAACATCATAGAAAACCAATAGCGTAATTGAGAGGAAATTTCACGGCTTCACATCCAAGAAAATTTAACAATTCAAAAATCATACTTCAAATACCTTAATAACCATCCATCTAAGAACATACAATTCAAATCAACTACTTCACTTTTTCGGAATGCTCATCCACCCATTCTCACGGGTAGTATTTACGCTCATCGCTCAAGTGTGAGATATACACTTCAGGGTAAGGTGTTTACACTCAAAGTCAATTCAAACACATGCGTAACCATAAGCTTGGCAATCATCTCAACTCTCGACTAAATGAATAATTTCAACAATAGGATCAAAAAGGTCTTGCATTAGGTTGTAATGTTGGCTCTTTGGTAAAGGTAGGAAATATATGGATATCGTGACTCAATCACTAGTAGAGAATCAAAGAAGACTTACAGCTTTTCAACAAACAGCTTTACTTTCTTTTTTTTCTTCTTCAACGCTCTTCAATGCTTCTTGCAATTTGATTCCTCCTTCAATTTTGAACACCACATCCTTACTTGAAATTTTTTTTTTCTTCCCTCTTTTCTTTTTTTTTTCAAATAAGGGTACCAGTTTCAGGCACTACCCTTTTCATGGGGTACCAGTTTCGGGCACTACCCCTTTATGCAACAATTTAACCACTCTCTTCAACAAATTTTATCACTTCCAACTTATTTCTCCTTATATACTTCATCACAAGATACCAACTTGATTCCTTCAACTCTCTACTAGGTAGGAATTTTTTAAAGGCTAGCAAAAGGGATCAATTGGCTAATCACGTAGGCTTCCAACAAATAAGGCTTTTAGGTTCAAAAGGGTTGACTACGGATATTTCATTAGGTAGGAAAATAATATGGCTAGTGACTAATAAAAAAAACAAAGATGGCCTAAGATCATTTCCTATTGTCTAGTCAAACACGTAGCTTCAAGCAAGATATAAAGCCAAGTTCTAGAATACGTGTGCATGAACGATACTCACAAGAATAAACTGAATCATGCAATTAGTCATGATTTCAAAAGGCTCAAAATCTCACATGGCTATAGGAATGAACGAGCAATCCTAATAAAGTTACATAGCTAATCTTTCATGCACATAAATAAATTTCAAGTATCTCAATATCCAAGCACAATCTCAAACTGCATCTCAAACACAATCACACAAAAATACCATCAAGTGCCAAGAAAAATCAGAAAATCATCGTAGAGAACCAAAAATCAACTATACCAACACTAGGATTAACACAAAACAAACAATAAACACCACAAAACACGAAACCTGAAAAATCGCAAAAAAATCGAACCCTCAATATTCTCAAATAAATCAAAAATATTAAGAATCCACAAAAAATCGACTCTCCAAGCAACAACACAATGTAAAAATTCTATTTCGACACTGCAAGACAAGATATGTACGTTACTCCCCCCAAACTTAGATTAAACGAAGTGAGAAACTAAGTTTGCAAAGAAGTATATACCGCAGTCAAGCAATACCTAATAAAACTCCTACACCAACACAGACATATAAAAGCAATAAAACGGAAGGGACAGCCCCCAACAAGCGCTCATGTTTAACGTCGGAGAGTCACGACGTAATACCTCTTTTCAACTACTGGATCGGAGGATAGTCTTCTCTCATCTTTACTTTCAAGTACTTCCATCCTCTGTTATTTACTTCACCAATCATCTCACCCTTCTTTGTCACTCCAACAAGATCCTTTGAATTCTTTTCCTCCCATGATTGTCTTGAGTCCTTCTTGTCAATCCTCCACTCAATTGTAGGCTCAACCTGTGTAGCAAAATAAGGATCAAACAAGTTAGAATGTTCAACAATATGAGAATAAAAATCAGGAGGTAAGTTTGGAGGCTTCAAATATGGATCATCCATCTTTACTGCAACCAAAAGATTATCAAATATCACATTAGAGTTAGTAGTAGGAAAAGTAAGAGATACGCATGGTCCTGCGATCTCCTCTACCACTTCAACTCTTTGGCTCTCATGTTTCTCTTCCTTAGCAGCAGGCTGCATCTCCTCTTTAACAGTGGACTTCTTATTCTGATTCACTATGTCAGCAGTGGCTTTCTTATCTGTTCATCCCTTGCATCACCTAATGCAAGTAACTTCTCAAGATAGTCAATACATGCATCATTGGACAAACTCTCAAACTCTGCATCAGGCAGGATGAAGTCCTCTACTACTTCCACAGACTTGCATTGCTGCTTATCTGTAGGCCACTATATCTCTTTATTCAAAGAGAAAAAAAATGTGTTTAAATAAATCTAAAAAATTAAATATATATATCCTAATTAAATTAGCAATAAAAGAAAAATAAACAATTAAACTGTCCCCGGCACAACGGCGCCAAAAACTTGATAGGCTTTTTCTGCGCACTATAATTTAATCCCCAAGTATGAAGGATATCAATTGTAGCGGTAAGCACCCAAGTTAAATTATCGATCCCGCTAAGACAGTTAATTATTTATTTATTCTAAATCACTATTTAATAAGAATTATGTAACTAAATTTCAATGTGTTGAAGCAAATTATCTAAATCTAAATAACGAAATATTAAATAACTGAATTAATTAAAAGCAAGGAAAAATAAAAGCAAGTTTCTAATCAAGAGATGACAAACAGTCCTAAGGAATCAGGTATTGACCAATTAATTTGGGTTATTAAACTTACGATTGCTCATTCATGCAGTTTCACTGAAAATACACCACATATCCCTGTTATCCCACCGAATATGATTCGATTCTAAGCTAACAGTATAATCTGGTTTAAATCCTAAGGTGCGCAAATATTACCAAGCCTTATTCCTAGATACTAATCAAAGCAAGCAACAATACCTCCGGATGGTAAGCCTGACTAACAAGATATTTTCTGGAATTACTACAAGGTTCTATTCACTTCCTACTTGATTGTCTAATTGCATTGTTCCACTAAACTAATCAAGTATTTGATTAACCAGTTCATGAAATTAAAGTGCTTATAGCGGAGCTACTCTAATCCCTAACAGATAGACAATACCAATCATGAACGCACACAAGCTAACACAATAATCCAAGCATTATAGCGGATGTCATGAATATATTATGAAGACGTTACGAAGCAGATTAACATGTCTTAGTAAAATAAGTAAAATCAAAAGCTCAACTACATAAAATCCCAATCTTTGGTCTAAATCCCCAAATCAATCAAATCAATCCATCAAACCCTAGAACTGTATATGAAATTAGCCTATTAGGTTACAAGCAACACTCATGGCTATGTAATTCATACCACAAATCAAGACAAAAGAAAATTAAAGAAAGGAATAGAAAAACCCTAGTGTTGGAGTTGTCTCAGATTCCTTCTCCGTCTCTCCAATTGACTGATCTTCCTCTTGAATAGCCTTTGAATCCCCCTTTGATGTGGATGGATGATGGGATGGATATGGATGATGGTAGATGATGGATGGTAGGGGGTAATCCCCTTGTGGAGGGTGGTGTCTCTTATGAATAATGATGTGAGATATATATAGGTGTGAGAAGGGAATGAGATAAGGAAAGAATTGTGCTCAAAGAAAGGGAATGAGATAAGGAAAGAATTGTGCTCTAAGAAATAGCTAAAATTGGCTAATTTTCGAAAATTTTCGGAAATTCCCGTTGGCAGCTGCGCAGTCTCACCGTTTCGAACATAACTTCCTCATACGGACTCCAATTTGAGTGATTTTTGCGCCAAAACGATCCTATCTTCCGTGGCTTTCCAAAAATATATCACATAATTAATTTGAACTTCTACACGAATACAGAAAAATTATTCAAGTGGACGTGTCTTTTTCACCATTCCTTCACACTTTCACTCTTCATTCCAACTTTTAACTTTTGATCCTGTTTTACCCTTTAAAACTCAACAAAACACCTTAGTAGCATCTTAATTATGCAAGATATGAAAATCACTCAATTCTACCCAAAATCATGGCCACATTCTATCAAAAACGGTGTAATGTGAGACCTAAATCACGTGAAATTTTACTCTCAACAAACCCCAAACTTACCTGTTGCTCGTCCCGAGGCAACATCATAGAAAACCAATAGCGTAATTGAGAGGAAATTTCACGGCTTCACATCCAAGAAAATTTAACAATTCAAAAATCATACTTCAAATACCTTAATAACCATCCATCTAAGAACATACAATTCAAATCAACTACTTCACTTTTTCGGAATGCTCATCCACCCATTCTCACGGGTAGTATTTACGCTCATCGCTCAAGTGTGAGATATACACTTCAGGGTAAGGTGTTTACACTCAAAGTCAATTCAAACACATGCGTAACCATAAGCTTGGCAATCATCTCAACTCTCGACTAAATGAATAATTTCAACAATAGGATCAAAAAGGTCTTGCATTAGGTTGTAATGTTGGCTCTTTGGTAAAGGTATGAAATATATGGATATCGTGACTCAATCACTAGTAGAGAATCAAAGAAGACTTACAGCTTTTCAACAAACAGCTTTACTTTCTTTTTTTTCTTCTTCAACGCTCTTCAATGCTTCTTGCAATTTGATTCCTCCTTCAATTTTGAACACCACATCCTTACTTGAAATTTTTTTTTTCTTCCCTCTTTTCTTTTTTTTTTTCAAATAAGGGTACCAGTTTCAGGCACTACCCTTTTCATGGGGTACCAGTTTCGGGCACTACCCCTTTATGCAACAATTTAACCACTCTCTTCAACAAATTTTATCACTTCCAACTTATTTCTCCTTATATACTTCATCACAAGATACCAACTTGATTCCTTCAACTCTCTACTAGGTAGGAATTTTTTTAAAGGCTAGCAAAAGGGATCAATTGGCTAATCACGTAGGCTTCCAACAAAATAAGGCTTTTAGGTTCAAAAGGGTTGACTACGGATATTTCATTAGGTAGGAAAATAATATGGCTAGTGACTAATAAAAAAAACAAAGATGGCCTAAGATCATTTCCTATTGTCTAGTCAAACACGTAGCTTCAAGCAAGATATAAAACCAAGTTCTAGAATACGTGTGCATGAACGATACTCACAAGAATAAACTGAATCATGCAATTAGTCATGATTTCAAAAGGCTCAAAATCTCACATGGCTATAGGAATGAACGAGCAATCCTAATAAAGTTACATAGCTAATCTTTCATGCACATAAATAAATTTCAAGTATCTCAATATCCAAGCACAATCTCAAACTGCATCTCAAACACAATCACACAAAAATACCATCAAGTGCCAAGAAAAATCAGAAAATCATCGTAGAGAACCAAAAATCAACTATACCAACACTAGGATTAACACAAAACAAACAATAAACACCACAAAACACGAAACCTGAAAAATCGCAAAAAAATCGAACCCTCAATATTCTCAAATAAATCAAAAATATTAAGAATCCGCAAAAAATTGACTCTCCAAGCAACAACACAATGTAAAAATTCTATTTCGACACTGCAAGACAAGGTATGTACGTTACTCCCCCCAAACTTAGATTAAACGAAGTGAGAAACTAAGTTTGCAAAGAAGTATATACCGCAGTCAAGCAATACCTAATAAAACTCCTACACCAACACAGACATATAAAAGCAATAAAACGGAAGGGACAGCCCCCAACAAGCGCTCATGTTTAACGTCGGAGAGTCACGACGTAATACCTCTTTTCAACTACTGGATCGGAGGATAGTCTTCTCTCATCTTTACTTTCAAGTACTTCCATCCTCTGTTATTTACTTCACCAATCATCTCACCCTTCTTTGTCACTCCAACATGATCCTTTGAATTCTTTTCCTCCCATGATTGTCTTGAGTCCTTCTTGTCAATCCTCCACTCAATTGTAGGCTCAACCTGTGTAGCAAAATAAGGATCAAACAAGTTAGAATGTTCAACAATATGAGAATAAAAATCAGGAGGTAAGTTTGGAGGCTTCAAATATGGATCATCCATCTTTACTGCAACCAAAAGATTATCAAATATCACATTAGAGTTAGTAGTAGGAAAAGTAAGAGATACGCATGGTCCTGCGATCTCCTCTACCACTTCAACTCTTTGGCTCTCATGTTTCTCTTCCTTAGCAGCAGGCTGCATCTCCTCTTTAACAGTGGACTTCTTATTCTGATTCACTATGTCAGCAGTGGTCTTTCTTATCTGTTCATCCCTTGCATCACCTAATGCAAGTAACTTCTCAAGATAGTCAATACATGCATCATTGGACAAACTCTCAAACTCTGCATCAGGCAGGATGAAGTCCTCTACTACTTCCACAGACTTGCATTGCTGCTTATCTGTAGGCCACTGCATCTCTTTATTCAAAGAGAAAAAAAATGTGTTTAAATAAATCTAAAAAATTAAATATATATATCCTAATTAAATTAGCAATAAAAGAAAAATAAACAATTAAACTGTCCCCGGCACAACGGCGCCAAAAACTTGATAGGCTTTTTCTGCGCACTATAATTTAATCCCCAAGTATGAAGGATATCAATTGTAGCGGTAAGCACCCAAGTTAAATTATCGATCCCGCTAAGACAGTTAATTATTTATTTATTCTAAATCACTATTTAATAAGAATTATGTAACTAAATTTCAATGTGTTGAAGTAAATTATCTAAATCTAAATAACGAAATATTAAATAACTGAATTAATTAAAAGCAAGGAAAAATAAAAGCAAGTTTCTAATCAAGAGATGACAAACAGTCCTAAGGAATCAGGTATTGACCAATTAATTTGGGTTATTAAACTTACGATTGCTCATTTATGCAGTTTCACTGAAAATACACCACATATCCCTGTTATCCCACCGAATATGATTCGATTCTAAGCTAACAGTATAATCTGGTTTAAATCCTAAGGTGCGCAAATATTACCAAGCCTTATTCCTAGATACTAATCAAAGCAAGCAACAATACCTCCGGATGGTAAGCCTGACTAACAAGATATTTTCTGGAATTACTACAAGGTTCTATTCACTTCCTACTTGATTGTCTAATTGCATTGTTCCACTAAACTAATCAAGTATTTGATTAACCAGTTCATGAAATTAAAGTGCTTATAGCGGAGCTACTCTAATCTCTAACAGATAGACAATACCAATCATGAACGCACACAAGCTAACACAATAATCCAAGCATTATAGCGGATGTCATGAATATATTATGAAGACGTTACGAAGCAGATTAACATGTCTTAGTAAAATAAGTAAAATCAAAAGCTCAACTACATAAAATCCCAATCTTTGGTCTAAATCCCCAAATCAATCAAATCAATCCATCAAACCCTAGAACTGTATATGAAATTAGCCTATGAGGTTACAAGCAACACTCATGGCTATGTAATTCATACCACAAATCAAGACAAAAGAAAATTAAAGAAAGGAATAGAAAAACCCTAGTGTTGGAGTTGTCTCAGATTCCTTCTCCGTCTCTCCAATTGACTGATCTTCCTCTTGAATAGCCTTTGAATCCCCCTTTGATGTGGATGGATGATGGGATGGATATGGATGATGGTAGATGATGGATGGTAGGGGGTAATCCCCTTGTGGAGGGTGGTGTCTCTTATGAATAATGATGTGAGATATATATAGGTGTGAGAATGGAATGAGATAAGGAAAGAATTGTGCTCAAAGAAAGGGAATGAGATAAGGAAAGAATTGTGCTCTAAGAAATAGCTAAAATTGGCTAATTTTCGAAAATTTTCGAAAATTCCCGTTGGCAGCTTCGCAGTCTCACCGTTTCGAACATAACTTCCTCATACGGACTCCAATTTGAGTGATTTTTGCGCCAAAACGATCCTCTCTTCCGTGGCTTTCCAAAAATATATCACATGATTAATTTGGACTTCTACACGAATACAGAAAAATTATTCAAGTGGACGTGTCTTTTTCACCATTCCTTCACACTTTCACTCTTCATTCCAACTTTTAACTTTTGATCCTGTTTTACCCTTTAAAACTCAACAAAACACCTTAGTAGCATCTTAATTATGCAAGATATGAAAATCACTCAATTCTACCCAAAATCATGGCCACATTCTATCAAAAACGGTGTAATGTGAGACCTAAATCACGTGAAATTTTACTCTCAACAACCATCAATTTCCAACGAATTCCTCTCTTAGACATTTCATCGAACACTTGGTATGCACAAAATTTAAACATCCTCTCAACATACAATTTGCATATCCTCATGCCCAAATCCTCAATATCTAAAGTTAATCTCTTACAAATAAACATCATACTCATGTAATTCATCAATTGGCACAACATAATTATTCACACTCATAATTCTCACACAATTCCCAAATTATTCCTCATGAACCCTATTTCAACTTTTTCAAAATAAAAAAAATTCCACAGTTCATAATGACACACATGCGTGAATATCATCAATCAAGCATGAAAACATCATAAAAATAAAGCCCATATATCAATTCAATCAATTCATATCAAAATGTTCAAGTTAGGGTTCAAGAATTTCATACCTTTCACCAATTGGATGTGGAGATGTGAATTTGGTGTGAACACTTACAATCTCTACTCACACTCTTTCAACACTAACCTTGGTGGAGTTTCGTGTGCTTGAATCGTGTGAATTGGGTGAAGGGGTGCGTATGGAATGTGTACGGAGCAGCCCTTTTAAAAAAACTGGAACAAGCCCTGCACGGCCCGTGTTACGCAGCACGGCCTCAAGTGAGGTCGTGCAGCGTGTTCTGATCCCATTACACGGCCACCTGTTACAGGGCCGTGTGCGGAACACGGCCCGTGTACCGTTTCTCCTACACGGCTCGAGCTGCGTAACTCGGCCATCATCCTGGCCGTGTAGCATATTCTGAGCTCGCTACACGGCTAACTGCTACAGGGCCGTGCACGGCGCACGGCCCGTGTAGCAGTTTGCCCTGTTCTCCATTTTTCTTGCTTCACTCCATCCTTGCCCTGTTTTTCACTCTTCACATACCCTATTCATGCTTAAACACTACTCAATGTTATCCATGCTACACTCATAATCAAGAATGGATCGAAATGTACTCAAAACACCACCAAACACACCAAAACTATCCTAACTCATGAGAAACATATTCAAAATTGTTCAAAAATGACCATTTTGCAAAGATGATATATATACACAAGATAACACAATCAATTGAACAAAGTATAGATCACACCACACACTCTCCCCCCAAACTTAAATCGAAACACGTTACGAATTAAGTTTGCAAAAGTGGTGAGACATACCTTATTCGTTTTCTCAATGCTCTTCATGAACTTCTCCACCTCTTATGCCTACTTTAAGCTCCAATTGATCAAGTGTGACCACCACGCAACCTCCCCCCAAACTTAAATTAACACAAGTGTTAAAATTTAAGTTTGTAAAGAGTGGTGAGGCATACAATCATCATTCCACCTTTAGCATCCGTGTCTTTTCTCTTATGCGTTTCTCATGAACTTAACCACCTTCATACCAAATCTACAAGAAAACTAAAAAAAAAAAAATCTAGACTAAACCACTACTCAAAAGAAGTTTAAGAAGAGAGAGTAACCACATACACCCTCTCCTTTTGAGAAGGAGATAGGTAATGCTTCACTCTATGACCATTTACCACAAATTCATTATTTGGGCCCTTTAACCTCAATGTATGTCCATTCAACACTTCAAGCACTTCATAGGGTCCCATCCATTTTGATTTAAGCTTTCCGGGAAATAACTTGAGCCTCGAATTGAATACAAGCACTTTATCCTCGAGAGCAAACGTCTTCTCCTTGACCTTAGCATCATGCCATCTCTTCATATTTTCCTTATGGATAATTGAGTTTTCAAATGCTCTTCCTCTAAACTCCTCCAACTCAACTAACTTCAACAACCTTGCTTGACCACTTTCCCCCTCGTCCATATTAAGACGTTTGATAGCCCATAATGCACGGTGTTCAAGCTCCACGGGGAGATGACAAGCTTTACCATAGACCAATTGATACGGTGAGACACCAAGAATGGTCTTAAAAGCTGTCCGATAAGCCCATAAAGCGTCGTCAAGCTTGTCCGACCAATCCTTCCTCCCTCCATTGATGGTCTTCTCCAAAACTAACTTGATTTGGCGGTTTGAGACCTCCGCCAAACCATTTGCTTGAGGGTGGTAAGGTGTAGCCACTCGATGTTTCACTCCATATCTTTTCAACAAACTCTCCATCAACTTGTTTACAAAGTGTGATCCTCCATCACTCACTAAAGCCCGTGGAACTCCAAACCTAGCAAAAATGTTCTTTTTCAAAAACTTTTGCACAATCAAAGCATCATTCGTCTTCGTGGGGATTGCCTCCACCCACTTGGACACATAATCCACAGCTAGCAAGATGTACACATATCCTTTAGACGAGGGAAATGGTCCCATAAAATCAATCCCCCATACATCAAAAATTTCTACATCAATCCTTAAGGTCATGGGCATTTCATCTCTCTTGCCTATTCCCCCTATCCTTTGGCATCTATCACACTTTGCAACAAACTTCTTTGCATCCTTAAACAATGTTGGCCAATAGAAGCCCGATTGTAAAACCTTAGCCCCCGTCTTTTGATGAGAAAAGTGACCTCCACACAAAGACGAGTGACAAAGTTCAAGAATCTCCATAACTTCTTCTTCCGCTACACATCTCCTTATTACTCCATCATTGCAAATTTTAAACAAATACGGCTCATCCCAAAAATACTTCTTAACTTCCACATGAAACCTCTTTTCTTTGTACTCATTAAGCAACGTGGGCTTGATTCCACACACAAAGAAATTGACGTAATCGGCGTACCAAGGCGGCACATTCACCATGCGAGTACTCACTTGCTTGACCTCTAGTAGTAAAATGTCCTCATCCGGGAACTCATCCCCAATGGGCTTCAAATCTTCATTTGCACCTCCATTTTCTAACCTAGACAAATGGTCCGCAATCACATTCTCCACGCCCTTTTTATCCTTGATGACCACATCAAATTCCTGCAAAAGCAACACCCAACGAATTAAACGAGGTTTAGCATCTTTCTTACTCATGAGGTATTTTATAGCCGCGTGATCCGTGTAGACAATCGTTTGTGTTCCAACCAAGTATGGTCGAAACTTCTCAAAAGCATACACTACGGCTAAAAATTCCTTCTCCGTTGTGGTGTAGTTAATTTGGCACGAATTCAATGTCTTTGAGGCGTAATAGATTGCTCTAAACTTCTTCTCTCTCATTTGCCCCAACACCACTCCAATGGATTGATCGCTAGCATCACAATGAAGTTCAAATGGTAAACTCCAATCCGGGGTAACGAGGATCGGAGATGAAGTGAGAGCATCCTTAAGCACCTGAAATGACACACAACACTCATCATCAAAGTTAAATGGACAATCTTTTTCAAGCAATTTACAAAGGGGTTTAGCAATTTTGGAAAAATCCTTAATGAAGCGTCTATAAAAGCCCGCATGTCCTAAGAACGATCTCACCCCCTTCTCACTAGTAGGAGGGGGTAGACGTTCTATGGCTATTACTTTAGCTCTATCCACTTTTAACCCATTCTTTGAAATATGATGTCCCAAGACTATCCCATCGGTCACCATAAAGTGACATTTTTCCCAATTTAGCACAAGACTCGACTCTTCACACCTCTGCAACACAATCGTGAGATTAGTTAAGCAAATATCATTAGAAGATCCATACACGGAAAAATCGTCCATAAACACCTCCATAATATTTTCAATTAAACCATCAAAGATTGCCATCATACAACGCTGAAAAGTGGCAGGGGCATTACATAGACCAAATGGCATCATTCTAAATGCAAATGTACCATAGGGACATGTGAACGTTGTCTTCTCTTGATCTTCCGGTGCAATCAATATTTGATTGTACCCGGAATAACCATCAAGAAAACAATAATACTCATGCCCCGCAAGACGATCCAACATTTGATCTATGAATGGCAATGGGAAATGATCTTTACGAGTATTCTCATTCAACTTACGATAATCAACACATACTCTCCAACCCATGATAGTTCTAGTGGCAATTGTTTCATCTTTGTGCCAACTCTCTCCATGTGTTGTAGGATCCCGGTGGTAAAGTATGATACCAAGCCTTAGCTCTATCTCGTAATGAAAACGAGAAGAGCTTCAATTTAATAACATCCTCACTTACCCCATTTATCTTGACCGTGTTTGCTAACTCCGTAAATTGGGCTAAGTGAGCATTTGGATCCTCCATAGTACCACCACCAAATTGGTTTGCTTGCACCATGTTGATCAATCCCGTCTTGATCTCAAAATGATTAACATTCACCGGTGGTCCCACAACATAGTTTCCATATTGCGGTTGGAAGTGATCTCGGATGTTCATTCCCACTCCATTATTCCCATTTTTACGAGGTTGATTTTGCACCATCGGAGGATCATTCCTTGCTTCTTGTTGTGCCAACAAGTTTTGAATAATAGCTTGCAATTGTTGGTTTTGCAAGTGCATTTGTTGAGCATAAACTTGTGGCACATATTCTTGATTACCAAAACCTCCTCTAGCATTATCACCACCTTGAAAATTTCTCAAGTTACCTTCTTCATCAACCATATTTGCATTATCCCTTACTTCTTCCATATTTTCTTCCGTTGGTTCCAACACTCCTCTTCTTTGTCTTCTTAAGGTAGCTTCTAATTCCAAATTCAAAGGTTCAATAGATTGAGACCTTGAACGAGTTTGCATGTACCTACAAGAATTCCAAAATTAGCTCTCCAAGTAACCAAGACAAGTAAACAACTATACAAATGAAAGAAATATCCTTATCAAGACTAATCAACTTCAAACTCGTTACAACCACAAGTTTAACATTTCCCCGGCAACGGCGCCATGAACTTAGTCGCATTTCTAGTGAAATGTCAAGAGTAAGTGTACTCTATCGCTGTTGTATACGCGTGACCAAGTGCAAAATTTATAGTATTGTCGTCCCAAGGGAAAAGGTAAACTCAAGTTGTATCCGGATTTTCCATTGATTTATGTTTTGTAAGGATGATCAAGATAAGGTTTTTATTTAAGAACTATGATTACTCTATCAATTAACTAATGAACTAGACAAACAACTAATTATAACAAATATCAATCAAATCAAGTAGCAAGATGAGATGGAATGGATGAAGTGTATCTAAAAAGTCTTATGTAGACTTCACACTTACTCAAGCATTGATGACTTTCAAGTTATGAAATTAAGGGCAATCACAATTGTACCCCTAACCCCTATGGCCAAGGTGATTAGGTTCTCAACTCTTTTACAAGTTTAAATCTCCTAAGATTGTCTTACTCTCAATTCCCTCATGGGTACTATGATCATAAGTTGGTTCCCCTCACTAGTTCATCACTAATGTTCTATCATGAGGTTCTAAGCACTTGGAGGGAATGGCTTTCCTCCCCTCATACTAACCAAGTCACCTAATACAATCAATGATTTAATTAAACTACCACACATAATATTGGAATGGCCATCCTAACACTATGCATAGAGAATTTAACCACACACATCATGCATCAAATGAGAATAAGCATTCATGATAGAAAGTAATCATAACAATCAATTCATCAAGCTTTAATAGTGCAAAAATCTACATATTTCCTAACCAATCATATTGCTAGCCTCACTTGAGGACTAGCCACAAATATTCATTGCAAATTGGCTACAATCCAATACAAGCTCCATATGAGCAATAAAATGAAGAAAGTAGCAAAATAAAAGAGATTGAGCTTCCCCTTGAAGGTAGACTCCTTCTTCCTTGATCATGCCAAATTCTTCAAACAAATCTGATTTTCTCTTCTTAGATGATGGAATGAATGGATGTATGGATGGATTTATGAAGATCAAGGTGAATTGATGGATTTAGATGGTGTAGATGGCTTGTAAATCTAGTGTGTGAGGAAATGTGGTGTGGATTGTGTGTAACTGCTCTCAATCTGATATAATCTGTATCTCTCCCCCCAATTTCGCACAAATCATGTTTTTATATCACTTATGGACCTTCTAGAAGCTTCCGGAACTTTCTGAAAATTACACAGGATTTTGCACCTACACGGCCCGTGCTGCAGTACACGGCCCGTGTAGGGCACACCTACTTCGGCGTTTTGTGCGTGCTTCCGGACACGGCTCGAGCTGCAATACACGGCCTTGATCATGGCCGTGTAGCACGTTCTGACGACAATACACGGCTTCTTCTTACAGGGCCGAGCTCCGCACACGGGGCGTGCAGCAGCACACGGCCCGTGCACCGGCGCACGGCCAAATCCCTGGGCGAGCAGCGTGCTCTGATGACATTACACGGCCAGCTGCTACAGGGCCGTGTTCCGCGCACGGCCCGTGCAGCTGCCTGGCCTATTCTTCGTCTCCCTTTCGCTCCCGACTCCGTTTTTGTCCGTTCCATGACCTGTTTTACACATATTCAAGCTCATTTACATAATTCTATAAGTTCGTACCACTTTCCTCAAAACAACAATAACTCCACCAAACTTAACACAAATACGGATAAAAATATCCGAAAATACACACATAAAGACACTAAAACCTAGGTGAAAATGACGACAATCAGGGGTCGGGGCGTGACAAGTCTGATTTGAGCAGGCATGAACTTGATAATCGCTGGGGAAATAAGCATGAAGCTGAGAGTTCTCAGCTTCAAAGAGGTGTGCAGCTAGCGCTCTCATAGTTGCCTCGAAACTCATCGAGGACATAGCTAAATCAGTCAATTGGTTATCACTGTTCCATGGGGACTCAGACATTTCTTTGAAATGATCCATAGAAGGATCCATATTCACATCCAAGTGAGAGTCTTCGTCCAGCATACTAAACTTATTCGAGAGAGGGATAGCTGAAATAGAGTGAGCATGTAAAGCATCCGAAGTTACCTTGTCAATATCAACCATCCTATCAGGATGGGCAGAACCAGCATCATGGGGCATCACCGAAACCTTTGGTTGAGTACTCATTTAATTCATTATAAGACTATACTTAAAAATTAATTACTCTAAAAATTTTGTATTTAATTACCATAAATCTTCAACTAAAAATATAATAATATTTATAAAAATATTTATTTAACATAAATGTTATACTATTTATTATTATATATATAAATTTTAGTTATTTAATTTTATAAATTTAAAATAAAGTATAACAAATATCGTATAACACATGGGGCAAACAGAAAAATACAAATAATTATATATATTGATAATTTAACTAATAAATATTTAATTAATATAAACACGTGTTCATAAAAGTAATAAATATTAATGAATTAATTTGTCTTATTAATTTATGATAAAGTAAATTTATGAATCCGTGTAGCACACGGAGGAAAAAACTAGTATATATATATATATATATATATATATATATATATATATATATATATATATATATATATATATATATATATATATATATATATATATGGTCTTGCATTAGACCGTCCCACATAACACAATTTTACATTTTTTAAAATAATTATTACTTTTGCTATAAAACGTTATCACTTTCGTTATATAACATTATCACTTTTCAGTATAAAATTTATCACTTTCTGACCATCTCACATAAGCATTTACGTGAGACGGTCTCACACAAGTCTTTGCATATATATATATATACTCCTTCCCTTCCGTTTCAAATATTTCGTTTGTTTTTTGCACGTAGATTAAGGATTATAGTATTTTAATGTAAAGTGGGTATGTGTATTAGTGTGGAGTCTGGGCCCATGGAGAGAGAAAAAATTATTTTGAGTGGGTTTCATCTACCAAAAAGGAAAATGTAAAAATTAAAATGAGACGCCCAAATTAGAAATATATAAAGATTGAAATGGGACTGAGGGAGTATATATATATATATATATATATATATATATATATATATATATATATATATATATATATATATATATATATAACATAAACTTCCATTACTAACTATTACTTCCGTCTCATAAACAAATTCACATTTTCTATTTATATCCGTCCCATAAACAAGTTCACACCCCAAATAAGGAAATACACACAAATAAACAACCCACAATATACTTTAATTTTAAAATTGCCATCATTTACAACTCACATAACTTACTTTATAATTTATTTATTATCTAAAAATACTAAGCTATCCCTAAAAGTAAAAAAAAAGTACTAATTTTTTCTTAAACTCCGTATTTACAGTAACTGTGAACTTTTTTTTGGGACGAAAATAAATTGATTCACACAATATTCACTTTACACATAATTGTATCCAATCATTATTTCTCCAAACATCACCTTAACTATATATATATCTTAAGTATACTATAGCAGAAACTTTTCTTGCTGACGTGTCGTCTCCAGAGCGCTCCAATGTGACGTGTAATTTTCTTAATTTTTTAAAATTTTTAATACTTTTTTAATATTTTTCTTATTTACTTTTAATTAACTTCTTTATTTAATATTTTCTATATATAATAATGTGTTTCTTATTTTTAATAATGATTAAATTTTTAATATTTTATTTATTTATTTGGGTATCATTAATTAATTAGTAAATCTTTTAATGCAATAAATAAATTAATATCAAACTAAATCATATATATAAAGGAAAAAATATTTCATATAATATTCTCTCACCCCACCTATAAATAAGACTTTTCGATTATTCATTCTAAATACACATTCGATTCTCCAAGAGGAATATGAGCTTTCTTCAAGTTCCTCTAGAGAATTAATTTATGAAAGTATAAAAATTTATTTCGATAGAGCAAATCAAGTAGAGATTCGATCTACCTCTAAAATATCGATTTAAGTATTCTTCAAGAGGAAGATAATTGATTCAAGTATTCTTAAATCGATTTTCCTCTTAAGAATCAATTTTTCAAGAGGAAGTGAATCGATTCAAGTTTTCTTGAATAGATTTACATCTTAAAAATTGATTTTTCAAGAGTAAGAGGATCGATTTAAGTATTCTTGAATTGATTTACATCTTAATAATCGATTCTTCAAGTGAAAGAGGATCGACGATATTTCAAGTACTCTTGAATCGATTTACTTTTAAAGAATAAGATGTTGAAAAACTAATTCATTTATAGAATCGAAAGTTTAAGTTCTTAAAGTTAAATCATTATTTCATATCAAATAATATTAAAACTTAGTTTGTAAATATTTTTTAATTTTTTAAGTTAGTATATTAATATTTATTTACATATATGTTAATTATTCAATTATAAAATATGAATTATAAAATTTATTTTCTTTAGTTGTTTATATAATTTCAAATTAATAAAATTAAATAAAAAAAATTAATAAATTTATTACAAATTTATGAATATTTAAAAAAATAATATATATAAATTAATTTTATTTATATTATATTATATATATATGTATATATATATATTCTGGAATAAATTTACATCTTAAGAATCGATTCTTCAAGAGGAATAAAAATCGATTCAAGTATTATCTTTTAAGAATTGATTCAAGTATTCTTTAAGATCTACATCTAAAGTATTGATTCAAGTATTCTTCAAGTGAAAGAGGATCGACGATTCAAGTACTCTTGAATAAATTTACATCTTAAAAATTAATTTTTCAAGAGTAAGAAGATCGATTCAAGTATTCTTGAATTGATTTACATGTTAAGAATCAATTTTTCAAGGGGAATAAAAATCGATTCAAGTATTCTTTATGATCTATCCATAAAGTATTGATTCAAGTATTCTTCAAGTGAAAGATGATCGAAGATTCAAGTACTCTAGGATCGATTTACCTCTAGAAAATAAGAGGTTGAAAAACTAATTCATGTATAGAATCGAAAGTTTAAGTTCTTTAAGTTAAATCATAATTTCATATCAAATAACATTAAAATTGAGTTTGTAAATATTTGTTAATTTTTTTAAATTTAGTATATTAATATTTATTTATTTACATATATCATAATTATTCAATTATGACATATGAAATATAAAATTTATTTTCTTTAGTTGTTTATATAATTTGAAACTAATAAAATTAAATAAAAAATTAAAATTAATAAATTCATTACAAATTTATAAATATTTAAAAGAATATTATATATATATATATATTACATTAGTTTTTTTAAAAATAACAATTAATGGAACTAGAATTATTATTATATAGTTATAAGAAATACTAAACCATAATCATGAGTACAAAGTAATACTCCATTTAAATATTATTTATAATATTACGTATATTTTAAAAAAAAAATATATATATATATATATATATATATATATATATATAAATTATTTAAAATATTTTAATAATTTTATTTTAATCAATAATAAAATGTTTGACCTTATTTTCTATAAATAATCATTATATATTAAGTATAGTATAGCAAAGTCATTTGTCATTTGATTTCGTATAGTTTTACTATTTATTTATTTTCCCTATACATTTATTATGACTTTATTATGACTTATTTACTTTAGTATTATTAATTCTAATTAATAAATAAATCATTCGATATAAATAAATTAATTAATTAGTATCAAATCAAATCATGTATTGAAAAAAATTTGAGATTTTTTTTATATATAATTGATATTAATTTTAGACAAACAATAAAATTAAAGATCTATTACTAAGAGTTACATATTTTGATTTAATTGCACTTAAATACAATGAAAAAATGAAATACTAACAACTATATAAATATACAATAAAGAGACAAAATTACCCCTATATGGTTGCATATTTTTTTAGAGAGACAGAGGGAGTAATGAATAGTTTTCAATTCTATTATTATGTTATAAAGTAACATTTAAAAAAAAAATACTAAGTAAAGATTCTTTCAAATAATTAGAATATATGTACATATATATTAACTTTTTACATTATCAAAAGTCAAATGTTATAATTTGTTGCAAATTCTTTACATTGATGAAAGAAATTGTCTAACTATACGAAAAAAAATTCTCTTCAATTAATGTTGTTACGTTATATAACATAGATTATTTAATTACAAAAATAGGAATAATTAAATAAATGACCCCGCGTTGTACGCGGTTTCATACTAGTATATATATATTAGTCTAAACTTTTTCAAATTTATACTCATATTTTCCCAATTACTCTTTTTATAAAAAAAAGTTACACCAATATGCATGAATCTAGTAAAATAAAATTCAATATTGTTGTAAACTATTTAATAAGAAAAACAATAACATAAATATAAAAAAGAAGAGAAGAATAAAGAAATATGGGAAAAGAGAGATTTCATTAACATTCATGTTGATATCAGTATGTACAAAACTCTCACTCTTTATATAAGGAAGAGAAATAATATAATATTAATAAGCTCTCTTCCTATCAAATGATATATGGAGTAATGTCCATATAAAATATTTCACAACAAATATCATTAAAAAAAGAGTAGTAACTTTGGGAGGAGAAAAAACAACCTAAACATGTGGTACGTCCATCTCCTTACGTGAATTTTGCGTGTAAGGAACTGAAATTCTATATATGGTCCACATTTATTGTCATTTGTTTATCATTACTATTAATTCCATTCTGCCCTCCCAAATGCTCCTAACTGATTTGTTCAAACTCCGCATATTAAAATAATGCTACACTTATTCTTGGTTAACTTGATAATTGATAATACAAAGTTTGATTCCTTCATTATTAAAATAAAATAAAATACAAGTGCATGTATGTGTCCATAAAGATACGTGAGTACTAAGTAATATTAGAACATATCTAATTAGTAACTCATATAATTGGAGCACAAATTACTATACGTATGACTTCGTGGTTGTGTTCTGATTTATTTTGTCTTCCGTTTTAGGTTTTTAAACATACATCAATTCGAAGGGTGGTTTCGGGGTCCACTCAAGGTATCATTACAACCTACGTCAGGGTTGATAGGTATAATATACTCTATCCGTCCGATTCTAAGATGTCCGTTTGTTTTTTGTACGTGGATTAAGAAGTATTATTATTATATGTAAAGTAGGTAATTATATTAGAAGGAAGTGGTGAGCTATATTGTATACTTTTTTACTAAATAAGAAAAATGAATACCTTTGAACCGAACGTAAAAAATAATAAAATAAACACATTAGAAGCGGACTGAAGGAGTAGAATATAGTGTGGATTTAACTATTAAATTCATTTAATTACTCTGGTGTGCCGTGTACATTCTAGTTAGACTACTCTTTTAGATAGAGTTTTAAAAATAACTCATATATGGATACTTATCAATTCTAAATACGCCCACATCTCATATATCATTTCTCTTAAATTAATATTTTTTCTCCGTATATCGTATCTTCTCTCAACATCAATTAATAATTTCTTACATACGTGTCACACTATTCACCTTTGTCAAATACCATCTCTCGAGAAGACTTACGTAAGATATATGGATAAGAAGTTATAACATTTTAATAAATATAATTCTCGCATTAATAAAAATTAATAATGATACAATGAGTTATTTAATAAACAATTCATAGTATAAATAGGAGGTAATAATAGTTTTAATAAAAAGTGATACTCCTCCTATATTATAGTATACCTAAAAATAGTATGCATAAACCCTAATAACCTTAATTCACAAAAAACATATAGGTACAAAAGATGGAATCGCCCACCCAGGCAGTCCTACATCCCAGCCTGACAGAATGGTAGAGAACTTAATCATGGTAATTCAACTGATCAATAAAGGTTAGAACATGCCCACTATACATAAGGAGCCCCTCGTTTTGAGAGGTTGTTCCCTCGGTTGTAGGATTCGATTCTGGTAAGACATATTCAATTACATACACATGACAGATGCTCATCTAATTAATTTGGATAAGATCTATCATGATATTGATAACGTCCATTACCTTAATCACTTCATATTTGACTACTAGCATTTTTGTATATAGTAATTGGGGCTCATTTCTTGAATATATAATTCATATATCATGACGGGCATTGCCGGGTGGCAGGAAACATGGCGCCATTTCACTAATTTAGAAACAACAAAAAATTATTATACTTTTATACTTTTTTTTTTTTTGTGAAATTAGAAAAAGAGTGATTCGATAAAAATCAAAATCTATTGTTTGTATATGAAGTTTAAAATCTTCTAAAACTATTAATTATTATTCCTTTTTTAGTATCAGGAAATATGAAATTCTTAAATCATTAATTCGATGCAAGATTTGCAAATGCTAATTATGACAATAAATAAATATATGGAACATATAATTGAAAAAGTGGTACTCCCTTCGTCTCACCTAATTGGTTCTTTTTTGCTATTTTGGGCGTCCCACTCCCACCCAAAGAGTTTCCTTTTCTTTTTTACACATATGGGACCCACACACACCCACTAATATAATTAAAATATGCTCACTAATACAATTACCTACTACAATTAAATAATAATACTCCTTAATCCACGTATCAAAAAGCAAAAACAACCCTTTTGGGCGGGTCAGAGAAAGTATATTTTAGGGCAAAAATTTATATGTCCCGCGGACATGCTCCATAGGAACACAAGAATTTATTATAAATTCTTGTGTTTCATGGAAGCGCAGTATACCAGGGCACACAAGTCATCTCATATTTTAAAAGTCAATTTATACTCAATTGATATAAATTAATCAAAATCTGAAAAGTAATAGTAGGAGTATTACTTAACTTACACACTTTACTTTCTACGAAACTTGTTATTTATGAAACTCAGCTATCAGATAACTACTTAAAAAAAAAAAAAAGGAATCTTTCAAAATCGTGTTGGCTCCAAAGGTAAGAAAATATTGGAATCTCTCATTACCGACTAAATAGCAATGATCGAGATGGAACTATATGTAAGAGTGACCCTTTATATTGAGTTTATTTATGGATAACAAGGGAACTAATACCCCCTCCATCTAGAATAAGGTATTATTTTATTATTTTCGACGTTAATTCTAAAAAAATTTATTTTTTATTTTTTAATTTTTAGACACCACACAAATTAATTAAGTAGAATTACTAATTACTCATACTTATTAATTAATTTACGTAAAAAATTAAATAAATATGTTAATGATCTACAAGCACTAAAAAAATATTTTTTAGCAATAGAATATATAATGGAACTCAATCATTTGGTAATTATCAATGAATTAGCAACCAAAATGACATTTTTGTATTAGCAATGAAATACCAACGGATTTATTCTCTATTTTACCAACGGAATTCAATTCGTAGGGAATCTTTATATAAATTACCAACAGAATTTTTAGCAACGGATTACCAACGGAATTATTTACCAACGAAATTGATTTTTTGTTGCTAAAAATTTACCAACCACCACTTTACCAATGAGAGTTTACCAAATTCCGTTGCTAATCCGTTGGTAAACCAATTTAATAATGAAATTAAGACTTTTACCTACGGTATATTCCGTTGGTAAAAAACAGTTTTTTTGTAGTGAGGGGAGTATTTTTATTTAAAGTTTAATTGGATTTTAAAACTATGAATAATGATAATCTAGTAAAGGTTCGAACCTTGAACCTTTACTGGTTCTAATACCATATTAAATGATTACCTCATCTAAAAATTTAATTTTATAAAGAAAAAAATTATTTAATATTTAATTAATACACTCTAATAATACCACTTTAATTTTATTAAAATATATTATCACTTTTATTCCTGTCATGAATACTTCTCGTGAAACAGTACCACACTAAAGTTTATCAACGATAAAAGGATAAACTTTAAAGTACATCACTAAAATAATAATACTGCATATGTAGAGTGTATAGATATTTTGGCAACTATAAATACCTACACATCTATGTATTAGAATCATGAAGAATATTCAACACCAATTTCAGTCCAACTCTTTGATATGAAGATTCCATTAGGAGTAATACTTATATTCCAACTTTACCCTCTCCTCCTCCTCCCTCTCCAAACACTTTCATTACAGAAAATACCACGGCTGTCTCGCCATGACAGGGAATTAACACGGACATGGAGACACCATGATGACGTCGGCAACACGTCATCACGGAGATTTTATTACTACAATCAAACACTAGATCATTTCAACTACGCACCAGGGAGTTACGCCACCTTCCAGCAACGATACGTCGTCGTATCCGAGCACTGGGGTGGCGCGAGCTCCGACTCTCCGATTTTCGCATACCTCGGGGCGGAGGGATCAATTGATTACGACGTGGATGTTGAAGATGGAATTGGTTTTCTCAATGAAAATGCTCCTCGTTTCAACGCTCTTTCAGTTTACATAGAGGTGATAATATTTTCCTTCTAACTATTTATTTCCATATCGGATCTTCTCCGCCATTCTTGCACACCATCTTTTGTGCCACGCGTTAAGTGATTTACATGTAAGAGAGGAAATAAATCCAACTATTGCCCTTAAGGTTTAAGCTTTAGGGTATAGTTTCTCTTTACCTTACGTGTCGTTCATCTAACAGTGTGACACAGAAAATAATGTACTAAAATGATACAGAGAATCCGAGACGATTTATTTCTATATCACTTACTTATAATTTAATTATCGGCACTCATCCAACCGTTAGATGCAGGAAAAGGAAATGACACACAAAGTTGTCATAGAAATCCGATTGATAACCTAAGCTAATACATGCGTGTACGACGTACGTATGTAACGTATGGACCTCATGGACCAAACTTAGTCCCTACCTAGTATTTAACTAGCTATTAATTCG
This sequence comes from Pogostemon cablin, assembly GCA_023678885.1. NCBI lineage: Eukaryota > Viridiplantae > Streptophyta > Magnoliopsida > Lamiales > Lamiaceae > Pogostemon > Pogostemon cablin. The sequence goes on from CM042983.1 coordinate 11,816,516, forward strand.
AGGAAAAATGAATACTTTTACTTTGTTTTTGTACAAGGACTAAATTTAAATATAATATTTAATATATATTAAAGGGAGAGATATAATATTTTAATGTATAATGTGTAGTTATATTAATATTGTGTGTAGGTCTCATACATATATTATGTGAGTTCTACTTACTATAAGGAGAAATGTAAATTTTATGCTGAAACGCCCAAAATAGAAATGTGTAAATATTTCGGTGGGATGGAGGTAGTAAATATACTTAAGAGTTCAAAATAGCTTAGATTCTTTTTAAAAAATAAAACCATTTCTTATTAACCGCCCTAAATATTATAACATATAGAATGATACTTTATTTTATTTATCATTCTTTAGAAAAATATACGTTAACTATTAATAAGTATTTTTTACTCATATAATAATTATATTTTTACGATAAAATTATAATACGTCTCACAATTCATCCATAACCAGCAAAGACTTTTTCATAAAGGATAGTTAAAGTGATTTATCTCTAAAAATCTAATTACGAATAATAATTGGAAGCTCAATTAGTTAGGTATATATTTCATGTATTGTATAATGAAAGTGATGTTTGCCTAAAAATAACTGATGTTGAATAAAACGATAATAACGGACATCATTATTTGTATTCTAGCTCATGATATATTTATTTCAGCATAGATTCTATGGGAAGTCAATCCCATTTGGAACAACAATAGAGGAAGCCTTGAAAAACGAGTCAACTCGTGGATACTTCAACTCAGCACAAGCCATAGCTGATTATGCAAAGATATTATTGCACATAAGACATCAATTTTCAGCATATTATTCTCCCATTATTGTCATTGGAGCCTCATATGGGGGAAGTAAGTAATTTAATTTAAATTAATTTATAGTATATATTTTTTAAAATTAAATAACTAAATGTATTAAATTTATTTCAGTGCTTGCTTCGTGGTTTCGACTGAAGTATCCACACATAGCTCTAGGTGCTCTAGCATCGTCATCCCCCATTCTTTACTTTGACAATATTACCCCTCCGGATGAAGGATATTATTCCATTGTAACTAAAGATTTTAAGGTACCCTTTATTATATTTAATTATTCAATAAATCCCTTAATTAAGTCAAATTTTATAATTAATTAAAATTTTGATGCATGCAGGAGGTTAGCCAGAACTGCTTCGACACAATACGAAAATCATGGGATGAAATCGACAAAATAGCATCACAACCTGGAGGCCTCTCCATACTTACCCAAAGATTCAAACTTTGCTCGTAATTAAAACAATACACATATTTAATTAGATCAATTATTATAATAATAATTAAGAGAGGATTAAGAATTAATTAATATTTCAGGCAGCTAAATAATACAGAGGAATTGAAGGAATATTTGGAACTAGTGTATGCGGCGGTGGCGCAGCATAACAGACCACCAAATTATCCCCTGCAGGCGCTGTGCAGGGGAATTGATGGAGCTCCCACGTGGAGCGACCTGATTGGCCGGATCATTGCTGGCGTGGCGACTTATCAAGGGAATAGCAGTTGTTGTCAACTAAAGGAGTCTCAAATATCACAAACAGAATTGGGTTGGGAATGGCAAGTGAGTCACTTATTAATTATTATGCTATCTAAATTTCTTCCATCTCATCTTTAATTTACTTTTACCCTTCATTTATATTAGGTTATATTTTCATGTTTATCTTCTTTTACATGCGTCAGATGAGTGATCAGTGATCGATCGTTACACATATGCGCAAGAAAAATCTTACTCTCTCCGTCCTCCAAAGTGTTTTGCACTCTCCTTTTTCATCCGTCTCACAAAGTATTTCACACTTTACTTTTACTAAAAATGATAAAAAATGCACTATAACAATACCTACTTTTTACACACATCCCAACATAATACTCATTTTTTCACATATTCCAATAACTTTACACACCTTTTTCATTAAATTAATTAAAATACTTCTTATCTTTCTTATTTTATACATAAAATAACAATTTTTTCTTAAACTCTGCGCACAATAATACGTGAAATACTTTGAGGGACGGAGGGAGTAGTCATTATTCCTTAAATTGATATTTTTCTTTTAGAGTATAAATCGATGCTAACACGAAAATCTTCATATTAACATGATATAATAACAATATTTATAAGAAAATAAAAATAATTTAATAATAAAGTTTAACACAATATCATATGACATCATGATTTATCAACTTGATAAAGAAAATAAAATTGTAATAGTGTAAGGTACAAAATGACATAATTAAATATGGTATATACAGTTTGTTATTATTTCATCCATAATTTTCTATTTAACAGGTTACAAACAACACACTATATAATATTTTAGTATTTTTATGATGTTGCTTAAACATTAATCCTCAACTTTCAAATTTGAGTACTGTTGATTGATATTTGAACTGGAAATTTAGCAGTGAACTGATTCTAGTATGATTATAATTATATTTTAGATTGTGGAGTAAGATTAGATCAGGCACACCTATAAATATGTCACAATTAGCTATAATCCTCATTTCTTCGTCTCATAAAAGTTCATAAAAGTCTTCACTATGTATTTGTTTTACAGAATTATTCACCCTTCAAAATGGAAATTACGTTTTTATTCATAATCTTAAAGACACTTTAATTACAAATGTTTCATTTCTATATACTAAAGTAACTTTTTTTAAACAATTCATAAAAAAACAGTAAAGGTGAGGGGGAGGTATTTAATAAATTAATCTCATTTTTCATAATTATATGTCTGACTTCTTCCTAAGAAAGCCATCAATTTTCCAAAATGCATTATTGTAACACTTCTATTGCATATGGATCCTTGCATCATATGAGTTGGAACATGTGGATCCTTACATCATATGAATTGGATTTTGGGTGACTTGTAAATTAATTAGGACAAGGAAGTTGTGGGGTGACTTGTAAATTAATTAATTAGGAAAAGGAAGTCATAAAGATACAAATTAATAAATAAACTTAATGGTGGTGGGCAGTCCACTCCACTCGATAGGAGTGGATAGTGATGCATATGGTGATATGTGATATATACAGAGATATCCTGTGTTTTCAAAATACTGATTTAATTTTATGCATTCAATTTTTATTTTTTATAATAAAAATCTGTATTAATTTTGATTTAATAATATATTTCTTAATAAATACATCATTTTTTAATATTCAATTATACCATTAATTTTTCATTAAAAAATATTTAATAAAAAGTTCTCTAAAAATTTAACTTAACAAACTAGTATATAAATTTTAATAAATTAATGTAGAGAAATTCTCTTGTAAGACGAGTTATTTGTGAGACGGATCGGCCCATTACTAAAGTATGCTTATTGTATAGATAAAATATGTTTATTTGTAGTTAAAGTATTTTAATAATAAATCATATTATAACACACTAAAATCATACTTTAATGTATAATTTAGCATATTTTAGAAAATATATTTTAACAACCATTAAACATACTTTATCATTAATGTATATATGCATTTGTTATAACGTCTACTACAAATAATATTTTGCCAAATATATGTATAAGATATTAATAAAATATAATAAATTAATTAAGGTTTGCATTGCAGACATGCAGTGAGATGGTGATGCCAATGGGTAAAGAGGAAAATGACATTTTGTTTCCACCATCGCCCTTCGATTTGCATCAATTTACCCAAGATTGTACCCACCTCTATGGAGTTCAACCTCGTCCTCATTGGATTACCACTTATTATGGAGGTCATGTGAGTATTCCCATTTTACCCTTCATTCAATTCCATTTTTTCTTCTTCTCATTTTTTATGTCACAATATTTTGTGTGGTACTACGATATAATTTGTATGTCATCTATTACTTTATCAGAGTTTATTGTTTATTATTATTATTTTCATTGTATAATAGTATTTTAATATTATGGCTCACATGTGAGAAAAACCTTGTTGTTCGTGTTTAATTTCACATTCAAAAAATAATATGGTTCATGTATTATATACTTTATCTTTAGGGTTGAAATTTTGTACTAATTATATCGTTATTATAAGTATAATTTCATTCTTAACATTCATATAGTAATATATTTCTTTGTGGTTCAATTCGAGGTTAAAGGTTTAACCCTTGAAACATAGTGTTGATTGTTAATTCATAATTAATTACTTTATTAAAACTATAAATATAATTAAATTGTACTCCATAAATTAAAGAACAATACAAAGTGTATGCGGACCAATAAATTATTTATGCATTATTATTATTATTATTATTATTATTATTATTATTATTAATACTTGTGTACTTGTTAATTAACTTCATACTTATTAGATAACCCCAGCTACTAATTATTTGAGGTCTTTACATGATACAGGATATTAAAATGACCCTTAAGCGGTTTGGGAGTAATATCATTTTTTCCAATGGCCTAAAGGATCCATACAGTGGTGGCGGGTAAATTACTCTATTATTTACCAAATTAAAATACAATTATATATATAAATATAATCATTTGTACTATGTATAGTGGCCATCTATTTATTTGATTTGGACTATAATTGATTATGTTTGTCATTTGTCATATCATAGGGTCCTGGAAGACCTATCGGAAAGTATCATCGCAGTCACAACAGCCAATGGTATGTTGTTGTTTAATTGCAATTTATATACTACTATATATAAATAATTAGATCAAGATTAAAAATAAAAAAAAATTGACGATAGTTGGGGTGTAACTGGCCAGTGGTCATGTACAAAAGTACAAGTACACCTACCTTAGGGTTTATGACTTTAGTTTAAGGTATACTATATAATATTAAATATAATTTAAAGAAATAAAAATTTAAATGAAATTCGAGAAAATGGATTAATTAATTTAAAAATTAATAGTTTAGATTTTAGGATTAATTACTAATATGTACACACTTTGTATCACTAATTACTACTAGATACATTGATTTAAAATAATTATTATTTAATACAAAATATTATAGTAAAATACCAATTATAACCTTATAATCTCATACACTTTTAAACCACCAATCCTACCCCTCACCCACCCACCCGTCGGCGTTGACCGACCGTTGACCGGCGTTGACCAGTGTTCACCGGTCGTTGACCGGCCGTTGACCGCGTTGCCCGGTCGTTGGCCGGTGTTGACGGGCCGTTGCCCGCCGCCGGACCATCACATTTTTTTTGATGCACACACTTTTTTTTGTTGCACACACTTTGCTGCACACGAACACTTGCTGCACACAATATTTATGTGCAACACATTTGTAGGGGTAATATTAGAATATCACTATATATTTTTGTAGTTAGTAATAATATTTTGTATGTTTGTATATCTCATAGTAATTAAGGGTTTTTTTGTTTATCTAGTAGTAATCTCCCTAGATTTTATAAGTGTATTTGTAACTTAATTAGGTGCACCTTATTACGTCGTCATTAACATTTTCTCTCTTTTTATAACGGTAATAAACGCTATGATTGATGCACTATATATTATCAACCAATTATATATTACTTCAAAATTAACAAAATAATAATAAAATTCAAGGAGAGATTTCGATACAAAACTTATTAAATTAAGTTTGTAAAATGATTTTAAAATCAGCACTCATGGAGTTTGGATTTAAGTAAATAAAAAATGTCAATCAAAATTCATAAACGTATTCACACCATATAGTTTCGATATTATTTTATATAAACCATTATTTGAAAAGAAATGTGGTTCTCACGAGAAGATTAATTACTAGCTATGTGTGTTTTTAAAATATAGGAATTAAAATAAATAACAAAAAAAAAAAGGAGATTGTATTAAATCGGAAATGGGAATGCAGGTTCACATTGTCTGGATATGTTAATGGCAAAAGAAACAGATCCAGAATGGCTGATAATGCAAAGGAAAGAAGAGGTTTCCATTATTGAAGGATGGCTCTCCAAATATTATGCTGAACTTCATGCTGCTGAATAATTAAGATTATTTGGTTAATGGAATTTTAATTAATGGCTTTGTGTTTAAAATTGTGTTTTAGTATATATGTAAATATATGATCTAGTTTGAGATTATGTATGCTTTGTTTATTCATTTTTGTTGTAAAAACTTGACGATGGATATGATCAGAGAATTTAGTATACTCCTATATGGTGAAAAGTTTTCGATATTGTAAAGATATTATCAATCGTTATCTATCCCCATTTAATAAATTGATAAAAATAGTTTTAATAAAAAAGTTATTACTTCTTCTTTATCAAACATTACTTTATATTATAAATAATATATTTTTTTATGAATTGATAAAAATAGTTTTAATAAAAAAGTTATTACTCCTTCTTTATCAAACATTACTTTATATTATAAATATTATATTTTTTTATGTATTGAACCCACACAAGCTTTTTCTGGCTGGTTACAATAGTAAAATTATTTTTAACTTTTTATATTTAAATAAAAGCAATAGCAGAATGATTGAAAATGACTAGAAGGATGAAAATAATGAAAGGAAACATAATAGGGAGTATTGCGTGCCACGTACGCACATATGCAAACGTCTTACCTATTTTTTAATTAATTAATTATTTATTTTAATTACAAAAATTATACATTTAAAAATAATATTCAATCCTAATAATAAATATTAAAATTCAAGGGAAAGAACAGACTAAAACCACAAGGTTGAATTTATGATTATATTATTAGATCAATACTAAATTCTTATTAAATTTTAACATAAAATAAACTATATATTACAATTATAAAATTACGTTTATACCCTTAAAATTAAACTACTATATAAATCATGAACTACTTGACTAACTATTACAGTAAAATTACTTATATATTATAATAGTAACTTAAAGAAACGAGAGTAAAAAACAAGGTAAAAATAATATAAAAAGACAATAGTATATAAAGGGTGTAAACCTTCTCCATGATAATTTGACAAACTTTTTATTATCAGTAAAAGAATTTTTATTAATAAAAAATATAAATCATGAACTACTTGACCAACTATTACAGTAAAATTACTTATATATTATAATAGTAACTTAAAAAAAAGAGTAAAAAACAAGGTAAAAATAATATAAAAAGACAAAATAGTACATAAAGGTTGTAAACCTTCTCCATGATAATTTGACAAACTTTTTTTTATCAGTAAAAGAATTTTTATTAATAAAAAATAAAATTAGGCAAGAGAACTGCCATGACTACACTTGGTATACATGCAAATTTACATAGGAATTAAAATACATGAAATTATTTTATAAGATCCTAATCACCTGTTAACAAGTAAGCACCTAGGATTACAAAATCAATCTTGAATACTTACACTCCTATCATAAATATAAGTATCATATAACCAACTCCAGATCCTTGATTTCAATTCATCTATAATCTTCTCCACTTCATACGTCTCACCATGAAAAATAAATGCATTTTGATATTTCCAAATGAGCCACACCACACACTCCCATATGCACACGCAAAGATTCCTTCCTTTCCTTTCTCCAAGTAGATGACTAAAGTGTAGTAAATTCATAAATGGGTTAGAAACTCCAAACCAATTCAAGCATTTCATCCAAATATGGTACGTAAATATATTATCAATCCTTATCTATCTCCATTCAATAAATTGATAAAAATAGTTTTAATAAAAAAGTTATTACTTCTTCTTTATCAAACATTACTTTATATTATAAATATTATATTTTTTTTATGTATTGAACCCACACAAGCTTTTTCTGGCTGGTTACAATAGTAAAATTATTTTTAACTTTTTATATTTAAATAAAAGCAATAGCAGAATGATTGAAAATGACTAGAAGGATGAAAATAATGAAAGGAAACATAATAGGGAGTATTGCGTGCCACGTACGCACATATGCAAACGTCTTACCTATTTTTTAATTAATTAATTATTTATTTTAATTACAAAAATTATACATTTAAAAATAATATTCAATCCTAATAATAAATATTAAAATTCAAGGGAAAGAACAGACTAAAACCACAAGGTTGAATTTATGATTATATTATTAGATCAATACTAAATTCTTATTAAATTTTAACATAAAATAAACAATATATTACAATTATAAAATTACGTTTATACCCTTAAAATTAAACTACTATATAAATCATGAACTACTTGACTAACTATTACAGTAAAATTACTTATATATTATAATAGTAACTTAAAGAAACGAGAGTAAAAAACAAGGTAAAAATAATATAAAAAGACAATAGTATATAAAAGGTGTAAACCTTCTCCATGATAATTTGACAAACTTTTTATTATCAGTAAAAGAATTTTTATTAATAAAAAATATAAATCATGAACTACTTGACCAACTATTACAGTAAAATTACTTATATATTATAATAGTAACTTAAAAAAAAAGAGTAAAAAACAAGGTAAAAATAATATAAAAAGACAAAATAGTACATAAAGGTTGTAAACCTTCTCCATGATAATTTGACAAACTTTTTTTTATCAGTAAAAGAATTTTTATTAATAAAAAATAAAATTAGGCAAGAGAACTGCCATGACTACACTTGGTATACATGCAAATTTACATAGGAATTAAAATACATGAAATTATTTTATAAGATCCTAATCACCTGTTAACAAGTAAGCACCTAGGATTACAAAACCAATCTTGAATACTTACACTCCTATCATAAATATAAGTATCATATAACCAACTCCAGATCCTTGATTTCAATTCATCTATAATCTTCTCCACTTCATACGTCTCACCATGAAAAATAAATGCATTTTGATATTTCCAAATGAGCCACACCACACACTCCCATATGCACACGCAAAGATTCCTTCCTTTCCTTTCTCCAAGTAGATGACTAAAGTGCAGTAAATTCATAAATGGGTTAGAAACTCCTAACCAATTCAAGCATTTCATCCAAATATGGTACGTAAAGATATTATCAATCGTTATCTATCTCCATTTAATAAATTGATAAAAATAGTTTTAATAAAAAAGTTATTACTTCTTCTTTATCAAACATTACTTTATATTATAAATATTATATTTTTTTTATGTATTGAACCCACACAAGCTTTTTCTGGCTGGTTACAATAGTAAAATTATTTTTAACTTTTTATATTTAAATAAAAGCAATAGCAGAATGATTGAAAATGACTAGAAGGATGAAAATAATGAAAGGAAACATAATAGGGAGTATTGCGTGCCACGTACGCACATATGCAAACGTCTTACCTATTTTTTAATTAATTAATTATTTATTTTAATTACAAAAATTATACATTTAAAAATAATATTCAATCCTAATAATAAATATTAAAATTCAAGGGAAAGAACAGACTAAAACCACAAGGTTGAATTTATGATTATATTATTAGATCAATACTAAATTCTTATTAAATTTTAACATAAAATAAACAATATATTACAATTATAAAATTACGTTTATACCCTTAAAATTAAACTACTATATAAATCATGAACTACTTGACTAACTATTACAGTAAAATTACTTATATATTATAATAGTAACTTAAAGAAACGAGAGTAAAAAACAAGGTAAAAACAATATAAAAAGACAATAGTATATAAAGGGTGTAAACCTTCTCCATGATAATTTGACAAACTTTTTTTTACCAGTAAAAGAATTTTTATTAATAAAAAATATAAATCATGAACTACTTGACCAACTATTACAATAAAATTACTTATATTTTATAATAGTAACTTTAAAAAAACAAGGTAAAAATAATATAAAAAGACAAAATAGTACATAAAGGGTGTAAACCTTCTCCATGATAATTTGACAAACTTTTTTTTATCAGTAAAAGAATTTTTATTAATAAAAAATGTAGTTAGGCAAGAGAACATGACTACACTTGTTATACATGTAAATTTACATAGGAATTAAAGTACCTGAAATTGTTTTGTAAGATCCTAATCACCTGTTAACAAGTAAGCACCTAGAATTATGAAATCGATCTTGAATACTTACACTCCTATCATAAATATAAGTATCATATAACCAACTCCAGAGCCTTGATTTCAATTCATCTATAATCTTCTCCACTTCATACATCTCGCCATAAAAAATAAATGCATTTCGATATTTCCAAATGAGCCACACTACACATTTCATTATGCACACGCAAAGATTCCTTCCTTTTCTTTCTCCAAGTAGATGACTAAAGTGCAGTAAATTCATAGATGGGTTAGAACAAAGAGCTGATTGAACTCCTAACCAATTCAAGCATTTCATCCAAATATGGTACGTAAAAGGGTATTAAAAAAATGTGGCGTACTATTTCCGGGCACGTTGCGCAGAAGACGCAATTGGTGTTGGCGTTTGTAGGTTGGCACTGTCTTTTTTGTAGATTAGTTGTTATATGTACTCTTTCCCAAAGGACTCTCCATGCATGAACACGAACTTTTGGAATGATCAACTTGTTCTACATCAATATGAACTCCTTTCTAGCTGGTATATTGTCTGCTGTTTTGTCTCTTAGAAGCACATCATATGCTGCCTTTGTGGAGTACCTGTTGTTTTTCCCCTCCTTCCATAGCCACATATCCGTTACGCCAATTTCAAGCCTGAAAGAGGACAACAAAGATAAGAGGTTATTTAATAGCTCGTTTTCTCTTAATCTAAGATCCCTCCTCCATCTCCAAGACTAACTCCATTCCCCGTTTCTCCATTCACCCATTTCCCTCATACTCTTATCCTTATTTAATGATAATTGGTATAATCTTTTGACCTTATCTCTCAATATTTCCTCTCCCCTCATCCATTTATCATCCCAAAACATAGTGTTACTACCATCTCCTATGACTCTAACAAGACCTTTTGAGAATCATCTCTCATTACTAACCCCCACAGCCTTCAACACCTCTCACCACTAACTACCTGGTTTATTTCTACCTTGATTCATCCCCCTTAAGACTTTATCTTCCCATGAGATACCCCACCTAGACCTAACCACCCTTGCCATAGACGATCACCCTCCCTAAAATATTTCCACACCCACTTGCCCAACAAAGCTTTATTGAAGCAATCTAGATCTCGAACCCCAAGTCCCCCCATATGTTTTGGGCTGCATATCGTAGCTCATTTGACCCAAGAAATTTTATGATCACTCTCCCCTCCCCCCCTTAAGAGATACGTTGAATCCTAGCTATCTCATTCAAGATCTTTAGAGGAACACGATAGGCGGACATCAAGTACACCGGGAGAGAGGATAAAATAGAATTCACAAGAGTAAGCCTTCCACCAATTGAAATCTTGAGATTTATCCATTTCTGAACCCTTCTCTTAATTTTTTGAACCATGTAGTCCTAATCTGAAATCTTACGATGTGCGCACCCAACCTTCACCCTAAGTATCTGAAAGGTATTCTTCCCAAACTACTCTCCAGAAATTCTGCTTTATTCGCCATCCAATCGTCTTCTACATTTAAGCAATGCAACTCACACTTATTTATATTGATTTTCAACCCAGAAACAAGTTCCATGATAGACAAAAATTTCTTTAAAAATATGATATTTTCCTCAGTTGCAGCCCCCAGAAATAAGTATCATTCGCAAATTGAAGGTGTGAGATTTTTATTTTTTCTTTTCCCACCTCAAGTGGAAGGAAAAAACCCATATCCAAGGCTCTGGACATCATAATACTCGAGCCTTCCGCTGCAAGTAGGAAAAGAAAAGGAGAAAGAGGATCTCCTTTTCTAAGCCCTCTTTCAAGCTTGAACTCTCCTGAGGGACTTCCGTTTACAAGCACTTAAGCATGAGCGATTGAAACACACTCCATAACCCATTTAATCCATTTAAGATCGAAATGAAACCTCTTCATCAATATCTCTGAGTAACCCCATTCAACTGTATCATATGACTTCGCAAAGTCGATTTTAAACAGAAGGCTCTTTGTTTTTCTTTTTTTGCCTCTTCTATTGCCTCATTCAAAATCACCACACTATCCATCAATTATCTTCCCCCTATAAAAGCTGATTGATAATCAGATATGATGGAATCCATAACCCTGCATAAACGGTTAGATAAGACTTTAGAAATGATTTTATAGATACCACCTATGAGGGAGATGGGTCTATAATCATTTAAAATCGAGGCCTCCTATTTTTTTGGAATGAGAACAATAAAGGATGGGTTTAATCCCTTGACTGGCTTCCCATGCCTATGAAATTCACCCATGAGTTTCATAATGTCCTTCTTAAATATATCCCAATGATTTTTTAGAAAGCCAAAATTGAACCCATCAGGGCCGGGGCTTTTGTCACTTCCACAAGAATTTACAGCTTCCTTAACTTCATCTTCAGAAAAATCAGCCACTAACTTGAGGTTGTCTTCTAATGATATCTTTTTACTAGTAAAATCACCCACCAAGCCTGGTCTGAAAATTTTTTCTGAAGATAAGTGTTCCTTAAAATATTCAAAGATCCCCCTTTTCACTTCCCCAACCTCTTCTATCCATTGTCCATCAATGTTGATGCCCACGAATTCGTTCTTCTTCCTTTGCATGTTGATACATCGGTGAAAAAAACTAGAATTAGCATCACCTTCTTTGATCCACTTTGCCCTCAATTTTTTAGATAACAATTTATCTTTTTCACGGATATCCATATACAACAATGCTCTTTCTTTGTTTCTCATAATAATCTCCTGTTCATTCAGCCCTCTAGCCTCATCAATTTAATCAAGTCTGAGAATTTCTTTTTTCATCTTATCAATTCTATTTTCAATCACTTTAAAAACTACCTAATTCCAAATTTTCAAATCACCTTTAAGTTTCTTGAACTTCTCTTTGACAATATAGCCTCCCCACCCTTCCACTACATAACTGCTCCATTTCTCATTGATGAAATCTTTGAATCCCGGAATGGACATCCATGAGTTGATGCATCTAAACGGCTTTGGACCCCAATCTTTTGCTTTATGTTCTAAAAGAATGGGGCAGTGATCCGAGAGAGACCTTTGTAAACCAACTTGAGTTGAATTTGGCCAAAAATAAACCTATTTATTGTTGATGAGAAAGCGATCCAACCTGCTTTTACATGAGCCATCAGGCCTATACCATGTAAAGAGACGTCCATGAAGTGGCAAATCTATAAGGCTTGAGTCTCTGACAAAGGAATCAAAGCACTCAACATCCTTTTTACATGACTGTACTCTCCTGCCTACTCTTTCAGATGGTTTACGAACAGAGTTGAAGTCACCAGCTACACACAAACACGAATTATTATAAGAAGAAATAATCTGCTGCAACTTGTCCCATAACTCAATTCTTTCTGCCAGAAGACAGGGAGCATAAACATTGATGATACAACCCTCCACTCTGTCATTTCCCCAATAACCATTCACGATAACAGCACCTTCCATATGCCACCAACTAGAAGCAGCAAACACCTCATTATTCCACATTGTTAGAATCCCCCCCGATCTGCCCACAGCTTCTCGGTAAGCCCTTCCAATATTATTATTGCCCAACACTGATTTACATATGTCCTCCTCAAAATACCTATCTTAGTCTCTTGAATCAAGCAAAAATCGACTCTCTTATTTCTAATGAGATCTCTCACCTCTTTCACTTTCGCTCTACACCCCAAGCCTCGTACATTATAAGATAAGATCTTCATTGGGGGGTTATTCTTACTGGACTCTTTAACCCCCGAACTCGATGCATTCTCCCTGTTACCCAGCTTTGTAATTTTAGTGATTATATGGTTTTCACACCCCTTATGTCAACCCCAATGATTTTCCCAACTCCCAAATTTTACATGCTTCAGAATTAGCCTCTAGATCATCTGTACATTTAGGTTCAGAGTGCGCACCTTTATTAGTATCTGAATAATCCTTATCCATGGGCTCGGATTACATTGGGCTCCGAGATCTTATCGCTATTGAAAATGCAGTTTTTCCCACTCCTGTCCAGTGATCGTGAATATGATGTTGAGCCCAAAACATTATTAACTTCCTCATGTCCAGAAATGCTTAAACTTAGATCCTCACTTGGGCTTGTAAAGTTATTGGGCTCGGATTGGGCTTCCTTAGACTTGGAATGATCCAGGCCCTCAATTTGTATATTTTGGGCATCTTCAATAGTTGGAGGATTTTCATTATCCACGTTATTAGAGAAGGGCCCATCATTCTTCAAGGATTTCATCTTCCGCCCGTTCTTTTGATATCCCGTATCCCTTGGAAATTGTAGTGTAATTATTACCGCCCCCAGCGTCATCATCATTTTCCTTGGGAAGACCCTCTGCAGCGGTGGGACAGCAACCTGCATCGGAAATTTCAGAAAAATTACTCCGTCCTTGTAAGTTTGCCATCGCCGGGCCAAAAATGATAGATCCGGGCAATGAGCTATACTCCATGGCCTAATCCATTCAAACCAGTAAGATATCCATTCTTTCATTTCTTTTAGTAAATCTTCCATAGGAACATCACTCAGATTCTGTACAAAGATAGCATTGTCACCTGCAAAACGCATTTTCAATTTAATACCACATTCTTGTTGTATCTCCTCTCCATTTTCATATCAAGAAAAGTTGTTTTTAAGTTGTCCAAAGTAGCATTTCGAGAGCCATTTGCATTCATCTTCATGTGGATTAAAACTAAAGCTAGTCATCTTCAACTCCACATTCTAATTTTCTTCTTTTTTTGATCCTGATACTTTATCTTTAAAATGTGATGAAAACTACATACTAGTGCTTGATCAACACTAGAAAGTATTGAGTGTGTGTTCAAGATCAAGGCTGATGCTGATGTATGTATAAAACGGATGCAGCAACAATAGCCAACTTGAATAAACTCAAATCAGCAGCAATTTGATACCAAGTGTGCAAGTGGGGACCAGGGTGATTTGTAGCTGTTGTACAGGTGGCGTGTGAGCAGTTTCTGGAAGGTTCCACACATGGATGGATAGCTCGTCACGTAGGGTATGTGATGGAGTCAGTTGCAACCGCAAAGATTCGTTTTAACCACTTGGAAATTCAGCTGGAAGGTGATTACACGAGTTGGTCCTGTAACTTTGCTGTGCATGCATAGAGTGTATATAATGATGTAATCTATGCATGAGCTAATTGTAACACGTTTATTCTCTTAATCAATAATAGATCTCTCTCTCACAGTGGATGTAAGCTTATTCAAACAAGCTAAACCACTATAAACTCTTTCTTCTTCATACAATCACACACACACACTTTTCAATATTGTTATCATATGTGATCAATTTCTTGTGCTCAATCCATTGTATTAATTGTTAATTCTTAGAGTAATTGTTGGATTACTTAGTTAGAATCTTCATCCGTGAGAAAGTGGCGCCGTCTGTGGAAAACTAGGCCACAAGATCAGCAATCAATAGAAGGAGGAATCAAGAAGCAGTTGAAGGAAGTTGACACCATGGTTGCAACCAAGTTTGATATTGAGAGGTTTACAGAGAAATCTGACTTTGGTTTATGGAAGATCAAGATGAAAGCTATATTGGTACAACAAGGATTGGTAGATGCCATTAAGGAGAAGCCTCCAGCAACTGCAGAAGCTGCACAAACAGCTATAGAAGCCACTGCATAAGCTGATACTCAAGAAAGAGCATTAAGTGTCATTGTATTATGTCTTAGTGATAAGGCTTTGAGAGAGGTACAGAGAGAGACATCTGCAAGAGCTGTATGGAAGAAATTTGAAGATCTGTACATGGTAAAATCTCTTGCTAACCGTTTATACTTAAAATAGAAACTATATTCCTTTAAGATGGTTGAGGATAGATCAGTTTTAGTGCAACTTGATGAGTTTAATAAGGTATTAGATGATCTAGAGAATGTTAATGTTAAAATTGAAACAGAAGATAAGGTCTCAATATTGTTGTCAGCTCTTCCAAAGTCCTTTGAAAGTTTCAAGGACACACTTCTATTTGGAAATAGAGAAACTATAAGTCTTGATGAGGTTGAAATTGCTCTAAAGACAAAGGAGTTTCAGAAAGTTTCTGAAGAACAAGGAACATCAGGAGAGGGATTAATGATCAAGAGGAATGATCATGGTAAGAAGAATAACAAGAAAGGCAATTCTGATTCAAAGAAACAAGGAAACAAGACTGATCAGTCAAACCCAGATAAGGAGGGAAGGAAGTGTTTTCACTGCATGAACCAGGCCATTACAAGAAGAACTGCTATAAGTACAAAGCAAAAAAGAAAAGGAAAGCAGAAGCTGGTAAAGATGGACAACAAAGAGTGCAAGCAAATCAGGTGGTAAACAATCAGAATCAGGCTACTGATTATCCTGAGGCACTGATGGTTGGATCATCAAAAGGATCTATGGATTGGATCCTTGATTCAGGATGTACATTCCATATGTCTCCTATGAAGCATTAGTTTACTGATCTTAAGTTGCAGAATACTGGATCAGTATTGTTAGGGGATGATCACACATGTCAGATCAGAGGTATTGAATCCATCAGGTTGAGGATGCATGATGGAGTTACTAGGATTCTGACAGGTGTGAGGTATATCCCAGAACTCAAGAGAAACTTGATTTCTTTAGGTATCTTAGATGCTTCAAGCTATGAGTTTAGGTCAAGGGGAGGGGTACTCATTATTGAGAAAGATGAGTATGAAGTGATGAAAGGAATCAGGAAAAATGGATTGTATATTCTTGATGGATACACAATGGTTGGACAGAATCTTGTCTCAACTGGAAGTAATGAAATTCACTTATGGCATGGAAGACTAGCTCACATAAGTGAGAAAGGATTACAAGAACTGTCAAGATAGAATGTTATCAATATCAGATCAACAGGCAAGTTAGATCAATGTGAGGATTGCATTTTTGGCAAAGCTAAGAGGCTAAAGTTTGGCATTGGTGAACATACAAGCAAATCCAAACTTGATTATATCTATTCAGATCTGTGGGGACCTGCAAGAACACTAACAAAAGGTGGAGACAGATATTTTATTTCATTTATTGATGATTACGGTAGGAAGATATGGATATATATACTGAAATCTAAGGATGCAGCTTTCATTACTTTCAAGAATTGGCTAACTGAGGTAGAGAATAGTTGCAATATCAAGATTAAGATATTAAGAACTGATAATGGTCTTGAATAATGTTCTGATGAGTTCAATAAGTTTTGTAAGGAGAGGGGGATCATGAGACATAAGACAGTACCAGGTACACCACAACAAAATGGTATTGCAGAAAGGTTAAACCAGACTTTACTTGAGAGAATAAGGTGTATATTAAGTAGTTCTGGTCTTTCAAAAGATTTCTGGGAGAGTTGGTTAGTACAGTAGCTTTTCTAATCAATAGGTGTTCATCAACACCTCTTAAACTCAAAACTCCTCAGGAAGTATGGACTGGAAAAATTGCTAATTATACCAGACTCAGAGTTATTGGTTGTCTAGCTTATGCACATGTTAAACAGGATAAGCTAGCTCCAAGAGCTATCAAGTGTGTCATGATTGGATATCTCAAAGGTGTTAAAGCTTACAAACTATGAAACATTGAAGGTAAAAAGATTATGATAAGTAGGGATGTTACCTTTAATGAGGCTGTTATGCCATTGAAACCTCAAGATCAAAGTAAGTATGAAGCTGAGCTTGAGGTGGAGCTTATGAGCAAGGTTCAGAAGGATCAATTAAGAATTGAAGGAGAGACAGTGCAAGAAGGAACTGGTTCACCATCTGAAGATGATCAGATCACATCTAATACTGATGAGCTGCTCAACAGCTATTAGTTGGCAAGGGATAGACAAAGGAGGTCTATTAAGACTCCAGCTAGGTTTGCAGATGCTGATATTGTGTCTTTTGCACTGTATTCTGCAGAGGATATTAATTCATATTAACCAAGAAACTATCAGGAAGCAATGAACAGTAAGGATAGTGCAATGTGGAGTGCTGCTATGCAAGAAGAGTTGCTTTCATTGGAGAAGAATCAGACCTGGAAAATTATTCAAAAACCAAAAGATCAGAAGTTAGTGAGCTGTAAATGGATTTACAAGAAAAAGGTCTCACCAGAGAGGACTGATGGTGTCATGTTTAAAGCAAGATTAGTTGCCAGGGGTTTTTCTCAAAGGGAAGGAATTGATTATACAAAGATATTCTCTCCAGTTGTGAAACATTGTTCCATTATGATATTGTTAGCATTAGTTACTCAGTTTAATCTGGAATTGCATCAGATGGATGTGACTACAGCCTTTCTTCATGGAAATTTGGAGGAGAAGAACTATATGACAGTTTTAGAGGGAGTTTCAGTTCAAAACTCAACTACTAAGGCTTGTTTACTTCTGAAGTCACTATATGGATTGAAACAAAGTCCTAGGAGATGGTATCTTAGATTTGATGAGTACATTATCAAGTGTGGTTTTCAAAGAAGCAAGTTTGATAGTTGTGTGTACATCAAACAAGACAGTGAGTGGTATATTTTCTTATTATTATATGTTGATGACATCTTAATTGCTTGTAAGTCTATGGAAGGGATCATAGTTGTGAAAGAAATGTTGAAATCAGAGTTTGATATGAAGGATTTGGGTGAAGCTACTGTTATACTGGGAATGGAGATTAAAAGAGACAGATCAGCTGGTTCTATAATACTACATCAGAGCTTATACTTAGAGAAAGTTCTCAAGAGGTATAATATGGATCAAAGCAAGGCTGTTACTACTCCTGTGAAGCAAGGGTTGAGTTTATCAGCTCAACAGTCAGCCAAAACAAGTGAAGAAGTATCAGAGATGGAAAGGATTCCTTATGCTAATGCAGTTGGCAGTCTCATGTATGCAATGGTGTGCTGCAGGCCAGACTTAGCTCATGCAATGAGTTTGGTGAGCAGGTTTATGGGAAATCCAGGGAGAGATCACTGGGAAGCTGTTAAGTGGATTCAAAGATACATCAGAGGCAGTTTAACAACAGGTTTGAATTTTAATAAGTTTACTTCTAACATTGATTTTCTTGCAGGTTATGTAGATGCTTATTATGCTGCAAACTTAGACACAAGAAAGTCACTATCAGGCTATGTATTCTGCTTGTTTGGTACAGTTATCAGTTGGAGATCAACACATCAGTCAGTGGTTGCATTGTCTACAATTGAGGCTGAGTTTATTTCACTTACAGAGGCAGTAAAAGAGGGCTTGTGGTTGTAGGAAATTTTGTCTGAGTTTGGAGTATTACAAGAGTCAGTATTGGTGCATTGTGATAACTCTAGTGCTATACACTTGTCAAGATATCAGGGTTATCATGAAAGGACAAAGCACATAGATGTAAGGATGTATTTTGTTAGAGACTTAGTTGAAGGAGGAAAAGTTATTGTTAAGAAGATTGAAACAGAAAGAAATCTAGCTGATTTTCTCACTAAGGCCTTGCTTAGTTCAAAGTTTGAATTATGCAAGAGTCTTATCAATGTGTGCTGAACATATCAGTGGAAAGTTCAGCTGCTCTCATAAAAGAAGTGTACAAGTTTGCTGTCTTGATAAAACGATGGAGTGAAGGAGTGATTGAGGTTGATTGAGTATGAAGTTTTAGGTGGAGAATTGTGATGAAAACTACATACTAGTGCTTGATCAACACTAGGAAGTGTTGAGTGTGTGTTCAAGATCAAGGCTAATGCTGATGTATGTATGAAATGGATGCAGCAACAACAGCCAACTTGAATCAACTCAAATCAGCAGCAATTTGATACCAAGTGTGCAAGTGGGGACCAGGGTGATTTGTAGCTGTTGTACAGGTGGCGTGTGAGCGGTTTCTAGAAGGTTCCACACATGGATGGATAGCTCGTCATGCAGGGTATGTGATGGAGTCAGTTGTAACTGCAAAGATTCGTTTTAACCGCTTGGAAATCCAGCTGGAAGGTGGTTACACGAGTTGGTCCTGTAACTTTGTTGTGCATGCATAGAGTGTATATAATGATGTAATCTATGCAAGAGCTCATTGTAATACGTTTATTCTCTCAATCAATAATAGATCTCTCTCTCACAGTTGATGTAAGCTTGTGCAAACAAGCTGAACCACTATAAACTCTTTCTTCTTCATACAATCACACACACACACACTTTTCAATATTGTTATCATATGTGATCAATTTCTTGTGCTCAATCCATTGTATTGATTATTAATTCCTAGAGTAATTGTTGGATTACTTAGTTAGAATCTTCATCCGTGAGATAAAAGATATTCCTGGCACACGAAGACCCACATCCGCTTTGATAAGATGAGTACTCCTGAATACATGGCTGGAAGATGTCCTCTGGTTACGATCAAATTTTGGAATGAAAGCCTGTATCTTATAACTCCCAATCCAAATTTTGTTGAGTGCTTTCCAAGTTCAGAATTTGTTTCTTCCAAAATCTTACAAAACCAAATCTCTTTCCAGCAATGTCTCTTTTGAATGGACAGAATAAATCTGCAACCTCTCCCACTTCACTGAATTTGGATCTCAACAAGTGGTTGTCACATTCTTCTGGAATGTTTCTGAAGAAGAAAGAAACTGAATCATCTTCAAGACATGCTGCATTATCATGGGACATTCTGAAATTATTCCTTCTCCAAGAAGTACATGAAGACCGCCCATCGGAAAAATAAGGGTTAACTATGTGCCTCGGAATGGGTGGACCTAGATTCTACCCAAAATCTCACTCTCTCTCTAGCCATCCTTTCTTCACAGTAATAATTTGACAAATTTAATACTCCCTCCGTCCCGTTTTAACTTTCACATTTACTGTTTCACGTTGTTTAAGAAAAATTGCTTTTTTGACCAACTTTACTGACTTTTAAGGGTATTGTAGTATTTTTAGGTAATAAATAAAATATAAAGTAATATTATGGGTGTGAAAAAGAAGTGACCTATTTGAAATTAACTTAACTTTTGAGGTTATTGAACAAAGTGATGTTTCCATTTTTGGGGTGTGAAAATTATTGTGGGACAAACAAATGGGGAAAGTGTGAAAGCTGCTTTGGGACGGAGGGAGGGAGTAGATATTAGGAACAGTGACCCTGGATTTTATTATTAAAAAAAAAGACAAATATTAGGATGGAATCAGTTTCATATATTATTATTATTATTATTATTGATTTACAGATAGCTAATAGAAAATAAAATTGTATCCTATGAATTTACACTAATTTTATAGTTCATGTCATATTTTATTATTAGGGTTTATAAATATTAGTTTAATTCTTAGAGTATGATAATTGTAATTAATCGTAATAATTTATGATGTATTTTACCTTAGTAGTTCAAGTCCTATTTATTAGGTTTTATGTTTTCTTTAGGGTTTATATACTTTAGTTTCATTCTTTTAGGAGTTGGTATCATGTCTATTCAATTTTATTCAATAGTGTATTTTTTTTCTTAATACTTGTATAAATTTTTTATATACGATTTTTTTTATTAAAAAACAAACAGTAAATTCACTAGTAACGTATATAAATTCTAATTCATTAGTGTATAAGTTTCTAAATATGAGTGAAAAAAAATCTATCTTCCTTTAAAGTGTTATCACTTTAAATTTATAATATAAATTGTTTATGAAATACACAACACTTTTATTACTTTTTATCAATTAATTATCACTTTCATTATAAAAATTATTGTTATTTATCCATTTTACAAAAATTTTACATAGGAATGTCTTATACAAGGCCTTTAAAAGTACATATCTGTGTCAATCTTTCATAATTCATTCAACAATTTATTTACTCGTATCTTGCTTTTTGGTAGAAATCCTAAATCTTAAGAAACTTTTATTATTCCATTAACTAATGTTTGTTTGGGCCTTACTCTTTGTGGACAGACTCGAAATATATTTTCCGAAAATTTATAGCCCAAATAGGATGGACTTTTAATGATTTTTTCAAAATATTTATGGCCCAAAATCATAGCACTCCTATGCTCATAAGTTCATTAATTATTAATTAGTCATTAAAATATTTTGAGTAAATAATTTTAAATGCAAACACGTGTGAAAGACATATCATGGAATATTAAAATAGAAAGTAGTACCCTGATTAATGAAAAATAATAATAATTATTATTATTTTATGAATAATTCGTGATATAAATTAAAAGGGATAATATTTTATGAAAAGTGATAACTATTTAGAAATAGTAAAACGGTCTAATCATTAGACAGTTTCATGCAAGTGTTGCTCTTTTAAAATAAAGTCTCTTGTGAAATGTCCATTACGTGAGATGGATCATTAGATGAGTCAAATTTATATATTATTTATTAATTAAATAATACTCGATAATTAATTTACGTTAGTCAACTTCTTAATTATGGGAACTCCCTAAAATCCATAAAAATAACTAAATAAAAAGATTCTGCATTTTATGCTGCTAGTGTAAATTAATTTTCATTCGATTTATGTCGTCTACACTATCATCTGATTGCCGTAGTCTACTCCATCATTTGATCTCCGCCATCTACTCTGTTGTTTCCACCATAAATATATTTTTTCATATTTTACTGGTAATCAGCTATAAACCATTAATATTGTTTCATATTACGAAGGAAGAAGACAATGAGATGAATTTGTGTTTATGTTTAAGTTAGGTAAAAGTATGTTTAATACTATATATGCTAAAGGGTATGTTGGTTCTGTGTTAAAGTATATTGTTCGATACTTATTGATAGTAGGATTTTAGGAAGAATAGATTTATTGTTCCACCTGTGTGTTCCATGACACAATAGCTAGATTAAAGACACATTACATTTTTTATTATTTATTTTTTAAATTTTAATAAGAGGTGATGTGTCTTCCATCTGGTATGTATGGAACAAACATTTGAAATAGGGGATCCTATTTCGAATTTTAGGAGCCTATGCCAAAAATTATTTAAGCCTTTTGTTTTTATAAAAATCATAAAATAATAATAAGATCACATGATACAATGTAATTATTTTCTTACGCACATAAAATGATATATTTAACAATAAAGGGCTTGTAATATATGTTAATATAATACTTACAATATCACAATTCACATAACACTTTTTCATCATATCAGTGTTCCGTCGGAATATTTTCATATAATTAAAAATTCAATTTTTTATGTAAATCTTTTTTTTTTCTCAATTTTTGAAGCGTATTTACCAAAGATTCAAATTTTATTTCTTTCTCAATTTAAGATTGGTCGTAAAAATATTATTTTTCAAATTCAATATATACTATAAATCGATATGAAATGTCAATTAAAATAATACACATTCAATGTCATGATTTGATTTGAAAGGGTATAATTATTTTTTTAAAAAAATTTAGTGCACGTAAATATTGCTTCTGCTATATATTCAATATTCATCATTATATGTTACCTATGACATTGAAGTGGATGTTAGCTTCAAAATTAAGCAGAGGACCACTTTTTGTTAATGCGCGATGGGAAATATGAGCGAGAGTGGAAGAAATAATAATGAGAATGTTTTTCTACATAAGAAGATACTATGTTTATACTAGTTTTAACTAGAAAAAAATATGTGTACACACTTATTTGGCTTTTAACAAAATTTAATTATGTGAATAAATTAAAAATAAGATTCTTTTTGTTATCATATATATTAAAAGCCTTCACTTATGTAAGTATTAATTATCATATAATAGTGATCTATTTGTAAGTTTCCATAAATATTTTTAGGGTTAATTGAAAAAAAACCACGAATTTTACTTTTATTGCAAATTAATCTTCACTTTTGAAAAATTACAAAAAAAAACCCACAATCTTTCTGTATTGTTGCAATTACCCCATATTTTTATTTCCTTTTCTTCCTTCCAAGTATTGTACACATTTATTTATTTATATTCTTTAGAACTTTTCCTTGCACCAAGTTTGTACTTTACACCCTAATTGTGTATATTTTATTACTCTTATCCTATAATTGGCATGATTAAATAAAATTATTTGTAAATGGAATAGTGATTAGAAAAAAAAATTATGAAATTATAAATTTTATGATTGATATGACATGATAATAAATTAAGTTATAAAAAGTAGAATAGTGTTTCTAATTCTTCAGAGAATGAAATAGTGTTTTTTAATAAATATACAAGGGTGAGATGAATCTCAATTCCTTAAAATATGTTTGGTTATATAATATACTTCTTTAGTTTATTTCACACTTTTCTTTTTTTACACATATACATAAATGATCTTATGTTACACCTCATAGTAATATTTTTATTATATATAACACATAATTGTAACATTATTCAAATTTTAATAATAAATAGTATATTTAATACTATAATAATATATTTTAAATATATAACATTTATATAAATAATAATGTAATATTTTAAATAGTTTAAATAATTAAATAAACTAATACACTATTAAGCACTATTAAATAATTTTTGTATTATACGAGTTAAAAAATATGTACTCATATAAATAAAATATTTATTATGTAAAATATTTATTATATTATATAAAATATTAATAATGTATAAAAATTATTTATATTTATTTTTAAATAATTTTAATTCATATAAATTTATTATATAATAATAGAATTTTATTACATATAATTTTATTACTTTTAATTATTTAAATAAATATAATTTTTAATAAAATTATATCGTATAATATGAAATATTAATTATTTTTTTTTAAATTAGTTAGTATAGTAACACTCAAGTTTAAATGTATTAGATTGTTTTAAATGTTATATTTTAAAAAATTAAATAAAAAGTGTTGAAGTGTATAATAAAATAAAAACTCAAAATAAAAACAAGATTGTGGTTTAGCCAAGGTGGTAGAAGTAACACCTTCTAGTTAGAAGGTCAAGGGTTTAAACCCTTGTAGTGTTTTTTTTTACTTATAAAAAGTGTTATATAAAAAGAATATCAAATGTAACATTCATAAGATGTTAAATAAAGTTTTTTATCTATTGTAACATTTTTTGAAAAGTGTTATTAATGCTCGAAATAGTGTTGCCTTAGACAATAGCTAGGCAGCAAGAGCAAACATTGCACCATAAAAAATTTTATATATTGTATACAGTTACACATTTTTACTATTAAATAACACTTTTGACATGTTATTTAAAGCAAGTTATTATGTTGTAGTGATATCACCACTTATACATGTTTCTAAATATATAAAAAAATACATCTTAATCATTGGAGTATTCACATCCCAACAGCTTTCCATACTTTTTTTAATTAAATTATTTAAATACATATTTTTTATACATATCCCAACAACTTTATATATATTTATGCATTAAAAAAATATATTATATTACACTTTGCGAAAAAAATACATGCAATACTTTATGGTACAAATGAGTAATAGCATATTTTTTCATAAACTATTGAAGTTCTTACTTTATAACTTAGCACACCTCAGATATCAATTTTTGGATCGGCCACTGTTAGTAAAAGTGTTTGTTAAGAGAATTATTTCAAATTAAAAAGCTCACATATCTATCAGAATTAGAAAAATGTGTTTTGACCGGTGAAATGTGATGGAACGACTCTTTGTACGCGCTTTTACCACACCATATTGATTGAATAATGAAAACAACAGAAACTGAGAATTTTCTTGCTATGGAAATCAAAAGGCAAAAAGTAAAAAGGAAGAAAGAAAAAGTAGAACTAATATAAATGATTTTTGAGCCATAGAAATTGAAGTAGATATTTTGTTGCAAGAACCCAATTCTTTTTCGCCATGCTTGATTAATGAATTGCCAACTATGATGGAGAAATATTTTGTGATTCTAATGAGTTTGAATATAATGGTGGTAATTAATTGGATTGAGAAAGTTTGCTACCATATTGTAGTATATATGTATAAAATATTATATTTTATGCAATGCAAACGTTATATAGTGAAACTCTTTTTTAAGTAGGTAACTGTAAGAGTTTGTAAGATGGATAAAAAAAATATAAATTTAATAAAAAGTGATACTTGAAATGATAAAAATGATAATGATGCAGTGAATTATTTCATAAACAATTTCTAGTATAAATAAAAAGTTTAAATATTTGAATGAAAAGTGATAAATCTTTAATATCAGCAATAGTATTTTTTTAAAAATTGTAAAACAATCTCACTTTGAGATAATTTATGCAAGTATTGCTTTTTTAATTAATTATAGTTGAAAAATAGATTTGACCCATAGAGATACAACTTCACACGAACTATAAGTCTGTAAGGTGAAATCACAAAGTATACATTTAAAAGTCTGAACGTCAAATAATATAGTAATCCATTTACCCGTTCATAAGGGTATCATTTATTTTTTTCACGTAAATTAAGGAGTATTATTATTTAATTTGATGTAAAAATCTCATATTTTAATTATAGTAATGATATGTATGAGTCTCATATCAATTAAAAACGAAAATGATACTCTCTTTGTAGGTAGCTATAATGACAAAATGTTATCCTTCAAGTAATATACTCCTTTTATATTGACGCTATAAATAAAATACTAACATGAAAATAGAAAAAAAAGAAAAAAGAAAAAAAACAAATATATATATATATATACCAAAAACGCTGATTGACATCGGTTAAAAATCGATGCCTATTTCACCAAGCAGCCGATGTTGAAGCCCCCGATGTTGAAAGTGGGCGCTGATAGACATCGATTTTTAACCAATGTCTTTTACATTGTTTAGACATCGGTTGTACTCTTTGACATCGGTTTCATTCTTTGACATCGATTATCCATCGATGTCTTTCCTAGAAAAGACATCGGCGAAGACACATTAGACATCGGTTTTTAGCCGATGTCTATCCACTTAAAGACATCGGTTGGCACCTAACACATCCACCGATGTCTTTTTGTGAAAAGACATCAGTTTTCACCAAAACACTTAATTTTTCCACTGATGTCTTTCCTAGTATAGACATCGTTTTCATACCAATAGACATCGGTTTTTACATGATATCTTTCATATTTTTAATTTTTTTTAATTTTATACATAAATATATATTATTATTAAAACAAGTTTAAATGCAATTATACTATATACTTAAAACTTACGAATTTTTTACAAAAAATTCAAATTTTTAATTTTAAATACACTCAAAATCATCCATTAATCTAAAAGTACAAGAATATCCTTACTAAATAAACCTAAAGTTACATTGAGCATTTTCTTATCTTATATAGTTACTTTGTCTTCTTGCCTTCCATCATATAATATCTTTATCTTTTTGTAATCTCACTGCAACAGAGACGAGAAGTAACTGATGATCCATACAAATACAACTTCAAAAGGACATTGCGGCTGCGCCTTCACCCTTCACATCCACAAATGAGAAAATACCAACATCACATCCACCATCTGTAAGAAACTCTGGTATTAATTTACTAGAGGATGTAAAAACTTACCCAAATCATGAGAGAGTAGCTCATGTGTAACATCATAAAAATCATACACAACTTTATCTGCACGTTTTGCAAGTTCAAGAGTAGGATTGCTGATCAAAGTCAAATGGAAGATGTTAGCAAATAACTTTTAATTACATTTTATGTTTAACATTAAATTGTTCTTTGGAGTTGAACCCAAATGGAAAGAACAGTTGAGCACTAGACAGATAAAGTGTACATACATATATATATATATATATATATATATATATAAAAGGACAACATTGGGAATTTCAAGGTAAACCAACCAAAAAAAAGAAAAAAAAAGTCCAGTAGGGATATTGAATAATTTCAAGACAAAA
The DNA here is from genome assembly GCA_023678885.1 of Pogostemon cablin. Classification (NCBI taxonomy): domain Eukaryota; kingdom Viridiplantae; phylum Streptophyta; class Magnoliopsida; order Lamiales; family Lamiaceae; genus Pogostemon; species Pogostemon cablin. The sequence goes on from CM042983.1 coordinate 11,844,207, forward strand.
TCATACAAAGACATCATGGCGTCCAATTAAACAAAGTATGAATATGAATCCTGAGGGAAAAAAACACTTAAGAACTGTAACTAGCTAAAATTTTTGGTTCCAAATAAAAAGAATTTTAAAATAAGAAGGCTTACCAACTGTATTTCTGAATATGAGATGCACCAGTTCCACGATACAGTCAAAGACTAAACTAGCATCTCGCAGACCACAAATTCATATTACAAATTCATTTATGCATTTAGAAGTATAGTACTGACTTCTTACAGTTTCATATTCAATCATTATTAACATATTCATGTTATAAGTGTGTTAATATAAATCAGGTGTGTTAAGATTTAAATATTAAAAAATGATCGAGGGATGGGGGATTACAGAGGCCCCATCAAAGCAGAAAATCTATTTAGCACCGATGTCTAACAAAGCATAAACATCATACACATCTTTAAAGATAAAAATAATTAGTTCAAATTCACCCAAAATTGAACAAAAATATTGTTGAAAATCAAACCTAGATAGAAAATCAAACTTAGACAGAAAGAGGAGAGGGAGAATACCTGGAAGAAATGTATCAGGAAACTTTTAGTTTTTGAAAGCAAAATCGATATAGGAGATTTCAAAGCTACCGCCGGATAATACAAACTCTCGCGCAAATTTTCCTTCATTCGATTGAGGACGGCGAGCGTGTTGGCGACGGTGGCAGAGTAGGAGAGATAGCGGAATGACGGCTTTCCCAAGCAACAACAATATCGTCTCCTTTCCAAACACAAATATTCTCCTCCGGATTGTGTGGCGAGCGCATCTACGACAGGAGAGAGAACTAAGCGGCGGCATTCCCAAACGGCGGCGAGTGTGGCGATGATATCGTTGCTGGCCAAAGAATGAAATCAGGGCTTCAGTCGGAGAATTTGGGAATTCTGTGTTAGAGTTTTGAAATGGTTTGTTCACTTAACAAACAAACAACGATTTTAAGAATAAAACTACGTTTTTTAGTTATATATATATATATATATATATATATATATATATATATATAACTAATAATATAATATATATTATTATAAATAAAAACATCACTATAAGACATCATATAATAAACATCGGTTTTTTATAATCGATGTCTAACAAAGCATAAATGTGATACCCGAGCTTCTCACTACTCATGTGCCAAAATAATTTAATTTGTATTATGTGCATTTTATAATTATATGATAATTATGGGAATTATGTGATAATTATGTGGCAATTATATGACAATTATTTATACATTTTGTCTGTCTTTACAATTTTATTTGAGTCAAAATGGTGACAATATGTGAATATGTGTGTATAAATATTTACGTGCAATAATTTGGATATATATAAATTATTTTATTTGTATAAATATAATATTTCTTAATTATTAAGTATCACACGTGTTCCCATAATAATACTAGTGGTAAGAAAATGTACACGTATGTGTATTAATTTGTGAATATATTATATCTTAGTTATTAAGTATTGCACGTAAATTAAGAATGGATAATAATAATAATAATAATAATAATAATAATAATAATAATAATAAAAGTAAAGTCACGGCAATGTGGTTAATTTGCAGCCATGACTTTATTTGGGTGGGAGTGACACACGTACATACATATCTTTAAAAAAAAAAGGAGATTGATAAGGCCAAACCTTGGCCGACTTACCCCCCTCACAAGTACTATATAAATGGGTGTGGGGAGGTGATTACCTCACGCCCAAAAAAGAATTAAAAAAGAAGAAGAAAGAGAGATAGAGAAGAAGAGTGAGAGAGAGAAAGAGAGAAGATGAGGGAGAAAGGAGAGCGTGTCGGGACGTGTGGGTCAGAATGGGAGATCGGGAATTAGTTACAGTTTCTCACGGGTCTATAGTATTATTATTGTCGGAGTCCAGGTAAGTAGAAGTCCAACTACAATGCATAAATATGTTGTTGTGAATTATTTGTGATTAATATGTGATAATTATGTTATGAATTATTTGTGTTTAATTTAATTACGTTATGAATTATTTGGGATTAATTTGAGATACAAGTTGTGGATTTATGTAATTTGAGATAATATCATTGTCCTATATAGATCTGTGTGATCGGAAACTATTGAATATAGATCTGTATGATTTGAAAAGATATTGTTTATAAGATCTGTGTGATTCGAGATGAGGTTGTTATTCTAAAAAGGGATCCGTGTGATCCAAGGTGAAGCGGTTATTCTATAAATGGATCTTTGTGATTGAGGTAAAGTTGTTATTTCCAGAAGTGGATCTGTGTGAATTAAAATTAAGTTGTTGCTTTATTGTGATTTAATATTGATATTGATATTGTAAATAGTTTATGATGCACATTTAATTGTTCTGGTTGCATACCATGCATAAACATGAAAGTGTTTTCCCCAAAATTAATAAGATACTAATGGTGTGTGCGGCCAATATATATGCATCTCTGTCAGGATTCGGAAAAATTATTCATTATATTTTATTAGGAGATCAAAAAAATCGTCCCCAACACTCTGCCAGGATTCGAAAAAATCATTCCCGGCATTATATTCAGGGATCAAAATCGATCTGACACTAAGTGTGTCTATTGAGCTCATTTGGGGTGCATATCATAAGTGTATCGTGGGGATCCCGCAACGTGAATAATTTTCAAAATAAAAGAGACCAACTAGAAAGACTAGGAAATAGGCAATAGAAAACTGAATGCATTTTCATGCACTGACATGCATGATTTCTACTTACTGAGATTTTAATCTCACTAGTTTATGCATTGTAGGTGAGCCAGATGATGATTGAGTATGTGGTGTGTTGTATAAGTTGTGGAGCTTCTTCAGGGTCTTGAGCGGATGTACATAGATGACGACCTGTTGGGCTAGTCTGTGTGTTTATTTTGTTTCCACTGATGTTTTGTTATGTCATATAATAAGTATTGTCATGAGTTTGTCTGGATTGATATGTTGTCAGAAACCAGTTACGTATGTTGAATTGGTGTGATAGTTTTGGTTATAAATATTATGTGAGGAAAAAAAATATATGCAAGTTTTAATGATGATGTTTATGTTAATTAGTATTTTAATTATAAGTTATGTAAGGTGGGTCGTGTCAGAGTGTATCAGAGCACGGTTTAGGTCATGCAGACTGTCTATATACATAAGCTCATTCATTGGGAGTGCAGCCTTGCGAGTAAGTATTATTTTCATTCTGTGCTGCTATGTGTTTTATAAATTATATTGGCCATATGGTGTAGGACTCGTAGTTAGTAAACAAAATTGTAAGGGCTACAGGTGAAAGTTCTGATGGGGATAGGACTGCTGAGCAAGCAGCACCTACTGAAGGAAATAATCGTGATGTGGTGATTACTCGACTAATGGAACTGGTTGAGTGCTAGTCCCAACAGATACAACAACTGATTCAGCAGAGAGATATGGGTGGACATCCAGAGGGTAATGCTAATCAAGATAGACGTCAAGTAGAATGCGTGAAAATAGTTTGTGAAAGGTTTCGAAAGCTGAGCCCTCCAATATTTGAGGATGCAGCAAACCCCACAGAGGCAGAGGATTGTTACGCACGGTGGAAAATGTTTCAATATAGTAGAATTTCAGATGGGGATAGAGTGTTGTGTGCTTCGTTCATGTTACGAGGAAGTGCTGGTCACTAGTAGGATACAATTAAAAGTATCGAGGATGTCACGACTATGACATGGGAAAGGTTTAAGGAGCTTTTTAGAAATAAGTACTTTACGGCACCGTGAGAGCAATGAAGATGAACGAGTTCATACAGTTGAAGCATGGAGGTATGTCCGTTACAGATTACCTTCGTAAGTTTGAGCAGTTGTCGAGGTTTGCCAAACACATGGTGAGTACAGAGACACTGAAAGTAGAAAGGTTTGTGGAAGGCTTAAGGCCTGAACTTTTCAGAGATGTGAGTATAGCGGGACTGCATGGAGCAACATACTCATAAGTTGCAGAAAGAGCCCAGATTGCTGTACAAGCAGAGATGAGGATCAGACAAGCGCAGACTATCAGACGTCAATTTCAGCAGAAACCAGTGCAGCAGTTTGGGAGAGATGATAGAAGGCCGATGCCATTTCAAAGGCCAAAATCAAATGTTCAAGTGGAGCAAGGACAGAGACAAGGAGAACCAAACAAGCGCCCCAAGTTCGATCAGGGTAAAGTACCACCGTCGTCGACACTACCTATATGTCCTAATTGTGCTAAGCCACATGGTGGGGAATGTCGTATTCCTTTGAGAATCTGTTATACATGCGGAGAGAAAGGGCATGTGACTACTACATGTCCTAAGTAAGGGAGGCAAGGACAGCAGGGAAGAGCTCCAGCAAGGGTGTACACTTTGACGAGGGAGGAGGCTGATGCGAATCCCTCAGTTGTCACAGGTAAGTTCTCTATTTTGGCACTTCTACATATGTGCTATTTGATTCTGGAGCAACACATTCATTTGTATCCACTGAGTATGTGAGGAAGTTGGGAGGAACATCTAACTTGATAAAAAGCTAATTATAAAGTGATGATACCTTCTGGTGAGTCAAAACAAACCAATCAACTTTTTCAAGGTTGTGGTATTCCTATTGAAGGAAGACAACTCCTTGCTGATTTGATTGTATTAAGTATGATTGATTATGATATCATATTGGGCATGGATTGGCTGTCAAAGTACGGTGCTACAATAGATTGTCGGAAGAAGAGTATCACTTTTCAGCCAGTGAAAGGAGAACCGTTCACTTTTGTTGGGATTAAAAATGTTGGGATTAAAAAGAACTTCAAATTTCCAGTGATATCAGCTGCAAAAGCACGTCGATTGTTGAAAAGTGGTTGTGAGGGGTATCTGGTGAGTATGATGAATATTGAGAGATAGCAATGTCCAGTCCTTGGTGATGTACCAGTAGTTCGGGAATACCTAGAGGTGTTCCCAGATGATCTTCCAGGGTTGCCACCAGATCGGAAAATAGAGTTTGTTATTGAGCTGCAACTGGGAACTGCTCCTACATCTAAGGCGCCATACAGAATGACACCAGCTGAATTGAAGGAATTGAAGATACAGTTGCAACAGTTGCTAGATAAAGGGTTCATCAAACCTAGTTTCTCACCTTGGAGAGCACCAGTTTTTTTCGTTCGAAAGAAGGATGGTACATTGAGGATGTGCATCGATTACTGAGAGCTCAACAAAGTTACAGTCAAGAATAAGTATCCATTGCCTCGCATTGATGATTTGTTCGATCAACTACAGGGTGCAACTATCTTTTCAAAGATTGATTTGCGGTCGGGGTATCATCAGTTGAAGATTAAGAAGGAGGATATTCTGAAAACTGCATTCAGTATAAGGTATGGGCATTATGAGTTCTTAGTGATGCCATTCGGTTTGACAAATACTCTAGCAACATTTATGGATTTGATGAATAGAGTATTTTAGAAATTCCTCAATAAGTTTGTGATTGTGTTTAATGATGACATTCTGATTTACTTAAAGACTAAGGAGGATCATGCTTTGCATTTGAGGAAGGTGTTAGAGATTTTGAAGAAGAAGTAATTGTATACGAAGTTTAAGAAGTGTGAATTTTGGTTAGACCAAGTTGTTTTCTTGGGACACGTGGTATCGGGAGAAGGAATTTCGGTGAATCCAAGCAAAGTTAAAGCAATCCATGATTGGCCACAACCCTTAAATCCTACTGAGGTTCGTAGCTTTCTTGGATTGGCTGGATATTATCGAAGGTTTGTTGAAGGATTTTCTAAGATTGCTTCACCATTAACACAGTTGACCAGGAAAAATGTGAGGTTCACATAGACGGAGGCATGTGAACAAAGTTTTTAGGAATTGAAGAAACGATTGACATCAACACCTTTCTTAACTATTCATATGGAGACAGGAAACTTCAAGGTTTACAGTGATGCTTCAAAGAATGGTCTTGGGTATGTACTGATGCAGAATAGGAAAGTGATAGCGTATACATCCAGACAGTTAAGGGAGTGCGAGAAGAATTACCCAACTCATGATTTGGAGTTAGCTGCAGTAGTGTTTGCACTCAAGATTTGGAGGCATTATCTGTATTGGGAACGTTGTGAGATCTATACTGATCATAAGAGTTTGAAGTACTTCTTCACTCAGAAAGAGTTGAATATGAGGCAAAGAAGATGGTTGGAATTAGTGAAGGATTACGACTGTGTTATCAATTATCATCCGGGTAAAATCAATGTGGTTGCTGATGCATTGAGCCGAAAGACAATACAGAGTGTAGCTGCTATGACCACAAATCAGAAACCATAGTTGCTTGACTTGCAAAGAATGGATGTGGAGATCATTCAGGAAGGATCGTTGGAAGCAAAGATGGCAGCTCTAACACTTCGACCAACCTTGATGGATAAGATTCGACACGGCCAACAGGAGGATAAGTTGTATGACAAGATAAAGAATGATATCATCTCTGGAAAGTCTTCTAACTTCCAATTAAGAGATGATGACGTGATTCGTTATAGAGGTCGATTATGTCTACCTGAAGTGAACGACATTCAGAAGGAAGTGATGGCAGAAGCTCATTCAGCACCATACTTTGTACATCCAGGAGCTACTAAAATGTATAAAGATTTAAAGTCGCATTATTGGTAGCGGGGATGAAGAGAGATGTCGCTCAATATGTGGAGCAATATTTAACTTGTCAGCAAGTCAAAGACGAGCATCAGAGACCAGCAGGAACTTTACAGCCTTTATTTATTCCAGAGTGGAAGTGGGAGAACATCACTATGGATTTTGTTATCGAGCTACTGAGGACAATGAAAGGTCATGATGCCATTTGGGTTATCGTGGATTGATTGACTAAGTCATCTCATTTTCTTCCTATATGCTCTACGTATTCCATGGATCGTTATGCCCAGCTATATATTCAAGAGATAGTCAGACTCCATGGAGTACCACTTACCATTGTGTCAGATAGAGACACAAGATTTTTGTCTACTTTCTGGAAGAGTTTACATAAGGCGTTGGGGACACAGTTATCTTTCAGCACAATATTTCATCCATAGACAGATGGTCAATTGAAGCGTACAACACAGATTTTGGAGGATATGCTCAGAGCATGTGTGTTGAATTTTCAGGGTCAGTGGAGTAAAGTTTTGCCTTTGATAGAGTTCTCGTACAACAACAGTTATCAGTCTACTATCGGGATGGCTCCATATGAAGCATTGTATGGAAGGAAGTGCAGATCTCTAGTACGTTGGGATGAAGTGGGAGAGAAGAAATTTTTGGGTCCAGACTTGATTCGTGAAATGACAAAAGCTGTAATACGGATTAGAGAGAAGATGAAAGTTGTCCAAGATCGGCAGAAATGTTATGCAGACAAACAGAGAAGGGAGTTGGAATTTGAAGTGGGTGATTAGGTTTTCTTGAAAGTATCTCCAATGAAAGGAATAATGCAATTTGGGAAGAAAGGGAAGCTCAGTCCAAGATATGTTGGTCCATTCACTATCATTGAGAGAGTTGGCAGTGTTACATATAGGTTGGAGTTACCAGCATCAATGTCTAGAGTACATGATGTGTTCCATGTGTCTGTGTTGAGAAAATATGTTCCAAATCAATCTCATGTTCTCAGGCAGGAACCAATTGAGTTGAAAGAAGATATGAGGAAATACCAGTTGAAATTGTACGGCGAGAAATGAAGAAGCTCAGAAATAAAGAGATACCATTAGTGTAGGTGTTATGGAGGAATTAGTTAGTTGAGGAGGCCACTTGAGAAAGAAAAGATGAGATGATGGCTAAGTATCCAGAACTCTTCAGGTAAGTAAATTTCGAGGAAGAAATTTTTATAAGGTGGGGAGGATGTGATACCCGTGCTTCTCACTTCTCATGTGCCAATATAATTTAATTTGTGTTATGTGCATTTTATAATTATGTGATAATTATAGGGTAATTATGTGATAATTATGTGGCAATTATATAATAATTATTTATATATTTTATCTGTCTTTACAATTTTATTTGAGTCAAAATGGTGACAATATGTGAATATGTGTGCATAAATATTTACGTGCAATAATTTGGATATATATAAATTATTTTATTTGCATAAATATATTATTTTTTTAATTATTAAGTATCACACGTGTTCCCATAATAATAATAGTGGTAAGAAAATATATACGTATGTGTATTAATTTGTGAATGTATTATATCTTAGTTATTAAGTATTGCACGTAAATTAAGAATGAATAATAATAATAAAAAAAAGTAAAGTCACGGCAATGTGGTTAATTTGCAGTCATGACTTTATTTGGGTGGGAGTGACACGTACATACATATCTTAAAAAAAAAAGGTTGATAAGGCCAAACCTTGGTCGACTTACCCCCCTCACAAGTACTATATAAATGGGTGTGGGGAGGTGATTACCTCACGCCCAAAACAGAATTAAAAAAAAAAGAGAGATAGAGAAGAAGAGTGAGAGAGAAAGAGAGAAGATGAGGGAGAAAGGAGAGCGTGTCGGGACGTGCGGGCCAAAACGGGAGATCGAGAATTAGTTACAGTTCTTCACGGGTCTATAGTATTATTATTGTCAAAGTCCAGTTAAGTAGAAGTCCAACTACAATGCATAAACATGTTGTTATGAATTATTTGTGATTAATATGTGATAATTATGTTATGAATTATTTGTGATTAGTTTAATTAAGTTATAAATAATTTGGGATTAATTTGTGATACAAGTTGTGGATTTATGTGATTTGAGATAATATCATTGTCCTATATAGATCTGTGTGATCAAAAACTGTTGAATATAGATCTGTATGATCTGAGAAGATATTGTTTATAAGATCTGTGTGATTCGAGATGAGGTTGTTATTCTAAAAAGGGATCCGTGTGATCCAAGGTGAAGCGGTTATTCTATAAATGGATCTTTGTGATTGAAGTGAAGTTGTTTTTTCCAGAAGTGAATCTGTGTGAATTAAAATTAAGTTGTTGCTTTATTGTGATTAAATGTTGATATTGATATTGTAAATGGTTTATGATGCACATTTAATTATTCTAGTTGCATACCATGCATAAATATGAAAAATATTTTCCCAAAAATTAATAAGATAATAATGGTGTGTGCGGCCTCTATATATGCATCTCTGTCAGGGTTCAGAAAAATTATTCCCGATACTTTATTAGGGTTTCGGAAAAATTGTCCCCTACACTCTGACAAGGTTTGGAAAAAATCGTTCCCAATATTATATTCAGGGATCGGAATCAATCCGACACTAAGTGTGTCTATTGAGCTCATTTGGGGTGCATATCATAAGTGTATCGTGGGGATCCCGCAACGTGAACAGTTTTCAAAATAAAAGAGACCAATTAGAAAGATTAGGAAATAAGCGATAGAAAACTAAATGCATTTTCATGCACTGACATGCATGATTTCTACTTACTGAGATTTTTATCTCACTAGTTTATGCATTGTAGGTTAGCCTGATGATGATTGAGTATGTGGTGTGTTGTGCAAGCTGTGGAGCTCCTTCAGGATCTTGAGCGGATGTACATAGATGACGACCTGTTGGGCTAGTCCGTGGGTTTATTTTATTTTCGCTGATGTTTTGTTATGTCATATAATAAGTATTGCCATGAGTTTGTCTGGATTGATATGTTGTCAGAAACCAATTACGTATGTTGAACTGGTGTGATAGTTTTGGTTATAAATATTATGTGAGGAAAAAAATATATGCAGGTTTTAATGATGATATTTATATTAATTAGTATTTTAATTATAAGTTATGTAAGGTGGGTCGTGTCAATAAACATTAGGTGAAAAGACATCGGTTTGAAGAACCGATGTCTATCAGCGTACTTTTACTCCGTTAGACATCAGTTATTTACCGAAAGACATCACATTTTATGAAAAACCGATGTATATTCAGTGATGTCTTTGAGCTTTTTTTGGTGTATGTAAAAATTGTAATAGATTTCTCATGTAGTTTCCAATATCTTAAGAGTTAGTCGTTCCCGGGTACATAAGGTGTAAAATGTTACTCCTTCTGTCCATCTGTAAGGTATTAATTTGTTCTTTGCATGTAAATTAAGAAGTATTACTATTATTTTACATAAAGTGGGTAATTGTATTAATAGTGAGTAGTTGGTATGTGTGAGACTCTTTTACTAAAAAAAATGAATACCTTAAAAGTGGACGATCAAAATGGCAAAATACATAACTTATCAGTTATCAGTAGCAAAATGGATGCTTTATCAGCGAATTGAGGAAGTATAATCTTTTGTTCTAAATGTATACATTTTAATTAATAAAGATATAATTTTTTAATTAAAAAAATATATTAAAATTAATATGAATAATATAAATGTTTGATTGAAAAATTAATTTTTTTTTAAAATTAAGGTATAATCCCTTATACTAAATTGTATATTATTAATATTAAAAAAGTATAACTTTTGAAAATTGAATTATGTAACATGATGGCACGGGTCAGGCAAGTTTTATGCATATCTTAATTTCAACAAATTAAGTTTATTTAAAGTCATTAAAGTGCATATCGTGTCCTAAAACTAAAAGTGGAGTTGCACTTTTATTTGACCCGAGATCACTAATCACGCACGCTAGTGTCCAATGTTTCCAATTCTAATCTTCTAGATTCTAAATCACACGTGTCACGCTACAATTAAATCAAATAATCGATGTATTACACTATATCCCATCCACAATCCATAACAACTCAATTCAAAAATATAATATTTATTTCTCTCTCTTCAACATATACCACCTACAATTCAACTAAACCTCAATTTTTCTATACTCTATCAACAATCCAATTCAACCTACATTTTTCATAAATAATCATTGACAAAGTCTCTTGTGAGACCTTAATTTTGTAAGACGGCTTGTGAGACCAGTTAAAGTATGTCTATTATATTGATAAAATATGTTTAATTATTATTAAAATATGTTTTATAAAATATAATGAATTATGAATTAAAGTATGATTTTATGGTGTTATAATATGATTCATTATTGACATACTTTAATTATAAATAAATATACTTTAACTATATAATAACCATACTTAGTAATGGGTCGACCCGTCTCACAAAAAACTCGTCTCTCAAGAGAGAAACTCATAATCATTTCTCTCACATCTATATATACAATAATTATTATTATGAATTTTTTTAAAAAATTATTATTAAAATTAAAATTATTATATTTTAAAAATATTTAATTCCATAATCATATTAGAAATGAGAAGATATAATTTGAGATTGAGAAAAAAAAAGAGAATTTTTAATATTGATTCAAAATATATCAATATTATACTCTATTTATAAAGAAAAAATTAATTTAAATATTATTTATATAAAAATTTAAATTATATTTATAAAAATATACAGTTACCAATCACAATGTGACAAATGTCAACATTGTGATTGTGATTGGTAATTGATAGGTTGAGTGGGTGTCATAACACAAGGGTCGACTGCACACCCCTTCAAGCAACCGGTTGCTCAATTGTTTTCATTTTTTTTAATTTTTCTTCTCTTTGTTGTTTGTGAACAACATATGGGAGTGGTTGCCAATGGGGATGGCCTTAGCTACTTTGCGATCAATATTATGCATATACTTCTATTTCATATATATTCTATCGTATTTTGTTTTATAAAAATATAAAAATTAAAAAAATTCTTATAACATTAACTTCATTCTTTACATAATGTAGTTACCTTAAATATTGAGTTTTGAAAAAAAAAATATTTTTTAACTTGTTTTTAAGAATAATTTAATATTTTTAGGTAATAAGTAATTATGAAGTAAGTATTTGGGTTGATATTAATTTTGAAATTAAAATTTACTGTGGGGGATTATGTGATATCTTTTATTTAGGAGTGATAACTTGTTTGTGAAATAGAAAAAAAAAATGGTAAGTGTGAATTTATTTATGCAATGAATTTAAATTTTATATGTATGTATATTCTCATTACTCCCAATGCTGTTAGGATACGAATTTACCAGAATAATAACAATATATATTGCTTTGTTTTAATTTTCTTTTAACTTTTGTGGCAATACCAATGATAACTAACAAACTAAACCCACACTAAAAAGAAGTTTTAGCTAATAGTTTTATTATTTTTTTCCAACGAAAAAAAAAATACAAGAATACTTGTATGTACGTACGATTTTGACTATGTGTGCTATGTAGCCTTTCTTAATGTAATACTTTTACAAATGATGGACAATAAATATCTCTTTATAGTTGCAAACAAATTATTTAAAACAATGTATGCGTTTAATACTTAATTTTTATTAAAATAATCTTTAGAAAGGATTTTTACGACCTCAAACAAAATGTTTCAAATTAATTACAAAAAATATCAATCTTGTTTAATTTTGTTGAACAATGAACTGTATACTTGAGAGGTAAAATATTTTGAAATAGGTAGATACATCATACATGTATATATATGCTACCGTGCCTTCATCATCATGTTATACTCTTTTGTACAATTAGTCTTCAAAATGAAAAGTAAGGGGCTGTTTGGTTAATTGGGAGGAATTAGAATGGTAATGGTAATGATAGTAGTGAGAAATGGTAAAAGGGTATGATTTCTAAAATTTTGATGTTTGGTTAATAACAGGAATTACTATCATTATCATTAATTTTGTTTGGTTTGCCTAAAATTTCTTTTGGAATAGAATCAAATTTTTTTATTTTTTATTTGAGAATAATAATGTTTTAGTATTATTATTATATTTTTATTATTAATGGAACATCTATAAATACCTGAATTACCTCAAAATGAAAAATGTACATAAATAAGTGGGACGAAGAAGTATTATTTTTGTCTATATGACATATTATAACTTTCCCTATCTATAATATTTATTGTATAGTATTATTCTACGCTGGGTTAGATATAATCTTTTGTGCCCCATCATGTATAGCCAAGGATAAAAATATTTCGATATATCCATGATATATCTATTTTTTTAGAGTACCGATATCGATATGGGAAAAAAATATATTTCTTTTCTAATATTGAGGATATATCGAGAAATATCGGTAACAACATCGATATCGAATTGCCACAATTCAAATTTTTCTAGATTCGAGATATATCGAGGAAATATCAATACAATATCGATAAAATATCGAGGATATATCGAAAAATTATCTATAATTAAAAAAAATAAAATAATTTTTTGTTTTACTTTTACTAATTAAATACTTTTTTGTTATTAATATTTTTAATTTAAAAAATAAAATAAAAAATAAAGCAATACTTGCGTGAAACCATCTAATGATGAGATTGTTTTACGTTTGATTAATTAATTATCACTTTTTATTAAAATTATTATTACTTTTCATTAACATTATTATTATGACTAAGTAAATTAAGAGGGTTCACGTACACAATATATTTTGACTAGACGGCACATAGGCCCGACCCTGGAGTTGTCATTGTGGGCCCAAACCATGGGCCCCATAATTTGGGGGCCCCAATACTTTTATCTCTTTACATATATATATACTACTAATATGAATGGAAAATGTTTCAGGCCCACTAATTTTATTTATCTTCTTAATATTAAGGCCCAACTATGCAATTTAACGTTAAAAAAAAATCAATAGTAATAATTATTTATTGTTCTCTCTCCTAATATAGCGTCCTTTCTATATTCTTCTTTAAGAAGCCCTAACACAAGTGATGGTACTCAGGCTAGAATTATTTCCCAATTTTAAATATTTGCATTCCTATTTTCTCTCATGCAAAATTAGTCATAAAACACCAAATTTCATATTATAATTTTCAATTCTTCCATGTTACTGCTTCTTAGTATTATTCATTTATTATACAATTAAAGCTTAAAGTCTTAGAGGAAAATTATTTTTTATTTGTATTAATATTCTATTACTTTTCTATGAATTTTCTTTTGCTTTTCCTTTTATTTTATAAGTCATATTTTGAGAAATATGAATTTTATATAAATAAACTATTGGGTGCCACTAAATACACACCTCATTTTATTAAATACATACCCTCATTATTATATAATTTAAAAATATATTTTTAAAAGTTTAAATAGTCCTTAATTCATTGAATACACACCCTATCTATATTATATACTCTTACTGATTTGATAAGCTTATTAAAATAGAGACACAGAAATACAAATGAATGTAAGTTAATTTATTTTTGTTATGAACAAATTAATCAATTTCATATTTTTAGACTTTGCGTATACATGAATTTTGGTTAGCATCTCCGTAACAGTTAAGGATGAGCGATGATAAGAAAAAAGGTGTATTTAACAACACTCTAAACTATTTAAATGCCTGCAATCTGTTTGAATTTTTATAAATTCTAAATCCTAAAATTATTTTGTAAATTGAAGATCAATAAAAATCTTGAATTGAAGTAAAATAAATCAAGTTAAATATATGATCAAGAAAATATGAATAGGGTAGTATAAGAAGATTCATTGCACTTTATAAATTATAATTATCATGAGAAAATAGATATATTTTGATTATAATATTACTTTTTTGTTGAAATATTTTATTATAAAATTTATTAAATAAAGAAAAATATTAAGGGCCTCAATTTTTTTGCACGTCCCCTAAAAACTCAGGGTCGGGCCTGACGGCATATTCATAATTATGTTCAAAATTTCTTTAATTCGATGAACTGATACCAATATTGTTTAGATCTACACGACATGACATGTTTTACATTTGAGCCTCAAAGATTATTATTTTGGTATTAGTTATTATGTATTAAACAATAAGTAGTAATATTGTATGACTCCAGACTATTTAAATATGTTTTTATTGATTTGCTTATCATGTGTTATGAGTTTTATTGAGATCTTAAAGTATATTTATATATTAAAATTAGTTACTAATATATTAAAAAGTTAATTAATTAATTTTTTCTATTTCTTTTTCAAGTTTTCGTGATTTTTTAAATTTTTACCGATATCAATATTGATATTCAATATATCAATCAATATATCCTTAAATTTGAAGTACCAATATTTTTATCGATATCGATATTTTCATCATTGGCAATACTTGCGTGAAATCATCTCATGATGAGATTGTTTTACGTTTGATTAATTAATTATCACATTTTATTAAAATTGTTATCACTTTTTATTAACATTATTATGACTAAGTAAATCAAGAGGGTTCACGTACACAGTATATTGTGACTAGATGATACATTCATAATTATGTTTAAAATTTCTCTAATTCGATGAGTTCGTACCAATATTGTTTAGATTTAGACGACATGATATATTTTACATTTGAGCCTCATAAATCATCATTTTGGTATTAGTTAATATGTATTAAACAATGCTAAGTAGTAATTATTGTATGACTCCAAACTATTTAAATATGTTGTTGTTGATTTGTTTATCATATGTTATGAGTTTTATTGAGATTTTAAAGTGTATTTATATATTAAAATTAGTTATAATATATTGAAAATTTAATTAATTAATTTTTTTCTATTTTTTTCAAGTTTCCGTGATTTTTTAAATTTTTATCAATATCGATATCGATATTCAATATATCCATCGATATATCTGTAAATTTGAGGTACCGATATTTTTACCGTTATTAATATCTTCATCCTTGTGTATAGCCAGATTCATTAAGGTCACATTAGATGATTAGGAAGAAGAGGAAACCCTACCATAAAAATAAAGTACTATAAATTAACTCCATTATATTAGTAATGATTAATTATTATTTTTCTATAACGTGTAATAAATTATGTAACCATAAGACAATAAACGAAAATTACATATAAAGAAAGAAGGTATTTTAGAAATGTGACCACGACATGCAAACTATAATAAGTCTATAAATACCAACATCCATGGATTAGAATTTTCAAGAATATCCCAACTCAAAGAAGCTAGTCAATTCTTTATCACAATGATCCCATTGATAGTACAATACTTGTTCCAATTGTACCCTCTACTCATCCTCCCCCTCCTTCTGAAAAGAGCTTCAGCACACAAGATTCCAACACTGTCTACACATAACAGAGAAGCATTGAGATGGAGGCAACCCGACGATGACACGTGGCGTGCATCTGACGGCAGCGATTTGGAGACATATTATTACAAACAAACAGTGGATCATTTCAACTATGCCCCTCAGAGTTACTCCACTTTCGAACAACGATACGTTGTCGGCTCCCAACACTGGGGTGGTTCGAATTCCAACTCTCCTATCTTTGCTTATTTGGGAGCAGAGGAACAGCTGGATGAAGACTTGAATGTTATTGGTTTTCTCAATGATGTTGCTCCCCATTTTCACTCTCTTTCGGTTTACATTGAGGTAATAAAGTCTATCCCGCACCACCATTCACACCCAAAAAAGAAAACATCACTTTATCCAACAACCTCAAAAAGTTAATTTAATTTTAAATTTATCACTCATGTTTTAAAAACATATCATTATTTTATATTTATTATTTATTACAAAAAAAAACTATAATATTCTCTAAAGTCAACAAAATTGGTAAAAAAAAATAATTTTTTTCTTAAATTATGTGGGGCATTAAACGGAAAGGGTGATCGGAACGGAGGAGTATTTTATTTCAATTTTTGTATATTAATTCTACATCTGAAACGGATTAAATATGGGAACGTGGATTGTCCGATATCATTTTCTGTGCCATAATTTGAATATATAATTTAGACACGCTGGTTCGGAACCGCCGATTTCGATTTTTGAAAATGAGAAACCAGAATCGAATAGGGGTAGGAAGGTTTCAGTTCAATTTTGGAACCGTCAGTTCTAGTTCAGAACCGCCGATTTCGATTTTAATTTTTTTTAGCAACATAAAAAAAAACCGCCGGTTCCAACCAGTTTTGTTGGTTCCGATTTTACGAAAAAAAATTGGAATCAAACCGAAATATATTCAGATTCGGTTTGATTTTGATCAATTCCAATTTTAGTTAGAGCAGCCGGTTCCGATTATTTTATACATGTCTAATATAATAAACATGGGTGAGGAGAAAATTTAACAATTGACTTTTGGAATGTGGGGGCGGGCGGGGGGCTTCATGGGCTACGTACCGTTGTAACCCCAAATCGTAAAACAACTTGGTACCTATTTAAAATTTTTTTTACATTCTTCACTTATAAGTTTAAACATTCTTTTTTTTTTATCAGTAAAAAAAGTTTCATTCACATAGGATATAAGAAATACCCAAAAATTACAGCTTATACAAGTTTACAATGCTTAACATCCTAGTACCATTCTCGAATTTACTAGCCAGTCACAAAATGAAAAATTAGAGCATTCTATCTTATTTACATAAAACCAACTCCAAAATCTTGCCTTAATATCTTCAACAATTTTGTCAACAGAGAACTCAACATCATTAAATATCAAATCATTTCTACCTCTCCACAGTCTCCAAATATCTTACACCCTAATTGTTATCGCCACTTCTTCCCTATTTTGCCTCTCAAAATTCGACTATGTGCAATGAGGTTAGAAAGGATATGAGAATGAAGTACAGTATAAATTCCCAACCACTTAAAGAAAGTCATCCATACCTCATGTGATATTGGGCATTCTAAAAGAACATGCCTTTCGGTTTCAAGGTGTGTTCCACAGAATGCACATTTTGAATCTTTCATCGAATGCAACAAATTTCTTCTAAGCAAATTAGCTCTTGTTGGTAGCCTATTCCAGAGAGCTCTCCATGCGTGGGCTATTACTTTTAGCGGTGCAAAAATCTTCCAAATAAGTTTGAATCCGTGCATCATATCTTCATCAGTCACTGTCATTACACTGGGTTGCATAAGGATTGAATAAGCACTCCTCTTATTGTAACAATCGTTAGAAATTTCCCTCCATCTCCATGAATCTGCAACTCCTTGCCTCAAAGTAAACCTGTTAAGAATAGATAATAATAAATTAAAGCTACCAAATTCCCAATCAAAAAGATTTCTTCTCCAATCCAACTCCACCTCCATCTCTCTCCTTTCCACTTCCCTATTTCTCCAACCAGACTATTCTTATTACTATAAAGCTGAAAGAGAGGTGAGAATTTCAGCTTCAAAGAGCCTTCTCCCGTCCAATCATCAACCCAAAAGTTTATGTCCCTTCTATCTCCCAATATCCTTACTAATCTATTTTTAAACCAAATACCCCCTTCTCCAAAATAAAGCCTCATAACATCCCTCCACCACCCTGACCATAAGCTACCTCCCTCTCCACTAAAAGAAGCATCCCCCAACCTATCCCTTAACCCATATTTCGACTCCACCACCCTTACCCACAAAATATTTTTTTCTCTCAAATATCTCCAAGCCCCTTTTCCCAACAAAGCTTTATTAAAGAGATCTAAATCTTTTACCCCGAGTTATCCATGATCTTTTGATTTACAAAAAGTACTCTACACTCGACTCATGCAACCTTTTTAATTCTCTCTCCACCCCCCATAAAAAATTACGCTGTAAACTCACAATATCACACATGGTTTTTTTAGGAATTTGATAGACATAAAGATAGTAAAGAGGCAAAGTAGAGAGAACCGCATTTAATAGGGTGATTCTGCCGCCTAACGAGACTTTGCTCTCCTCCCATCGCCTTAAACGATTTCTGATCTTATGTACCACATTAGATCATTCTGCATTACTTTTGTGATTCATTCCAACCTTGATCCCAAGTAGACAAATGGAATTGAGCCCATTGAGCAACTAAGGATATTCGCCATTTCACCCAGTGTGTATCTATCAACATTTATTCCAAAAACATTTTTCAAAATTTACCTTTAGCCTCGAAACTAACTCCATACATCTCAAGATTCTTCTCATAATCCAAGCATTTTCCACTGATGCCTCTCCCACAAAAATAGTGTCATCAGCAAACTGAAGATGAGATATTGTGATGTTGTTCCGCCCTATTTTTGCTCCTTCAAACAGCCTCATCTCAGTTGCCTTTGTCATGAATATACTCAAGCCTTCAGCCACAATCAAGAATAGAAAAGGGGAAAGGGGATCACCTTATCTCAGACCTCGTTCTAACTTGAATTCACCAGATGTGCTTCCATTAATTAACACTGATGTCGTTGCTGTTGACACACGCTCCATTATCCACTTTCTCCAAATAGGGTTAAAATTAAACCGTTCAAGCATCACGTTTAGAAATCCCCCCAATCTACCGAGTCATAGGCCTTAGCGAAATCAATTTTGAAGAACATCCTTCCCAATTTCTTTTTCTTCGCTTCATCTATTACTTCATTAAGGATCACAATACCGTCTAGAATTTGTCTGCTTTCCACAAAAGCACTTTCATTTTCAGAAATAATAGAATCCATGACTCTGCTTAATCTCCTTGCCAAAGCCTTAGACAGGATTTTATAAATTCCTCCAACAAGAGATATAGGCCTGGAAACATTCTATCTATTAATCTCAACTCATCTTTACATTTACTGTATAAATATTAATAAAAGTCATTTTACATACTTCTAAAAATGTGAAGTAGTATTTCTTTTATAATACACAAATGGTAAAGTATGCTATGTATATTTAAATGAGATAACTTTGAATTAAAGTGTAATGTAAAATTATTAATTAAGTTTAATATTATATAGGAGTATGAACTTTAGTTGGGACAAAGGGCTAAGGGAGTATACTTTTTAACTAACTATATTCCCTTCGTCCCGTACGCACATGCACACTTGATATTTTAAGAAAAATGATTTTTTTCCTTTTACTTAATTTTTTGACTTATTGAGATAGTTTGATATTTTTATATTATAAATAAATAAATTATATGCATGCAAATCTTGTGTTTAAAAAAAATATGACAAATTTTAAATTAAAGTGCATTTTTGAGAATTAGATGAGATTATTTTATTTTATTTATTTTATTTTTTAGTATTGGACAAATTAGAAAAGAAAGTGTCCAAATTAAGTATTAAATGGTAAGAGTATATCATATTTCCAAAATTACATTTTTGGATTCGCCATTGTTTGGAGTTTATGCTTTTGTTCTAGAATTTAGTTTTTTTCCCACTCATGTATCTCTCATTAACATCCTCCATGAGATTAGAAATGATACATCATTATTTTTTTAAATAATAAAAATAATTAATAATTCAAACATATGATTATTGATATTTCCCACGATATGCATGAGAAAGAAGAGACAAGTTAAAAGAGATGAAAATTAACTAACCCTATTATATACTCCAAAACTTCAAATCAAACTGTCCATATGTAGTGCTTGTGTTTTATGATATATATATATGGGATGGGTGATCATGTGATTATGGACTTCGATAGTCCTGAAATAACAATTGTAGAAAGAAGTGAAACGATACTTAATATATTAGTGTGTGTTAAAAAAAGTTAATGATTCATACCTTTCAAAATATATATTTCAATCATTAAATAAATGGGCCGTGTACACGTGTTTAATGAAAAAAAAAGTGTGTAATATTTAAAAATCATCCTTAATTTATATAGATGATGAATAAATAATAATATTTTAGAGATAATAATTGTTAATTTCTCCAATATAATTATATGTCACATCTCTTATGTCTAATACCATATTTCATCTTATGGTGGATTATTTTGACGATTAAAAATGGTAGAATAAACGCTCTTTCGATTATTAAAAGATTAAATTTAAATATTAATTCATAATTTGGTGTATTTCAGCATCGATTCTATGGAAAGTCAATTCCATTTGGACTTACATTGGAGGAAGTCTTGAAAAATGAGTCAACTCGTGGATACTTCAACTCGGCTCAAGCTATTGCTGATTACGCACAGATATTATTTCACATAAGGAATCAATTTTCAGCTCATAAATCTCCCATTATTGTCGTTGGAGGATCATATGGAGGAAGTCAGTAATCATATATATATATATATATATATATATATATATATATAATTACTCCTTATATATTTTTTCTTTTAAAAAATATTGAGTTCAATTCCATCTTTAAATTATTATTATTTTGTTTGATAATTTTACTATTGATAAAAATATATATGTTGAATTTCAGTGCTAGCTTCGTGGTTTAGACTCAAGTATCCACACATTGCTCTAGGAGCCTTAGCATCATCAGCCCCTATTCTTTACTTTGATGATATAACTCCCCAAAATGGATATTATTCTATTGTAACTAGAGACTTCAAGGTACATATTTAATTCCATTTAATTATTCAAAATACATTTTATATTAATTCACAATGTTTTGTATGTAATGGTGATACGAAACTTGTGCATTATATACCTTTGGGTTAGATGTTTATGTTTAGGTTACAGTTTAGTATAATTTAATTAAATTCATGAAATATATATATATATATATATATATATATATATATATATATATATATATATATATATATACTCATGTATGAATATATCTTAGTGTTAAATCTTTATTTTTTGGTAACTTCAGTTTTATGGTTCATAAATCTATTTTACCCCTTGATTTAAAGTTTGCTAGGGAGTATATATTTTGTGAATTCATATAGCATAATAATTATGTTTTTTAATTTGTATAGGATTAAATAAAGAGGTTTTAAAGGAAATCGATTCTATAAAATGAATAATATAAATAAGTATTTAATTTTGATGCAGGAGGCTAGTGAGCAGTGCTTCGAGACAATACAAAAATCATGGGGTGAAATCGATCAAATAGCATCAAAACCTGGAGGCCTCTCCATTCTTACCCAAAGATTCAAACTTTGCTCGTAATTAAAAATAAATAAATATATAGCAATTAATTAATAAATTATTAAATAATGAAATTTGAATTGTTTCAGGCAATTAAATAATTCTTGGGAGTTGAAGGACTACTTAGGGGGGTTATACGCAACAGCAGCACAGTATAACAGTCCACCAAATTATCCAGTGGAGAGAGTGTGCAGGGGGATAGATGAGGCTCCCACGTGGAGCGACGTGATTGGCCGGATATTTGGTGGTGTCAAGTCTTATTACCAAGTGGAAAGAAGTTGTTATCAGACTAATCATTCTCCCTCCCAAACTACAATGGGTTGGAAATGGCAAGTGAGTCACTTCATTAATTACTATACCTAATTTTTTACCCTTTTTTTTAATGTTATTTTTTCATTAGGTCTGATTTTACACGAGTTTGTGCAATATATATCATGTGATGGATTAGTTGAACATGTAGACTTGCAGTGAGATGGTTATACCTATTGGGATTGGGGAAAACGAAACCATGTTTCAATCACAGCCTTTCGATCTTCAACAATTTACCCAAGACTGTAAGAATTCGTTTGGGGTACCACCTCGACCTCACTGGATCACCACTTACTATGGAGGCCATGTAAGTATACATCTTATATTTATAATGATTTGCATAATTTAATTTTCGATGGATCGGGTTTACATATATGGTTAGTTATATGAATCACATTAATTTATTATGGCAAAAGCTCCTGTGCGCCCGGGGACACGGAAAGATGCTCCGTGTCCCCATATGAACACAACCCTCCCCTCCAATCCTATTTAAACCTATGTATTGCTAGGAGTTTAAATTGTAAAGGGACATGAAAATTGTAAAGGCGCATGGAATGTGCTCCGTGCGCCCGGGTGCACAGGAGCCTCACTCATTTATTATACCATTGGTTTCAAAGGCTTTTTTTTAGAATTTAAAATGCATGTTTGAAAGCGTGTTAGTTATATGAATCATATTGTCACTCTTATCGTACAAAAATAACTTACTTTAGTTTTTGTTTATTACTTAGTTGGCCAGTTGAATATCAACATTATAACTAATAGTAGCAAACATAAATAGTTACTTAGTTGGATTAATTCAGATTAGATAATGCTATTTTCTGATCTTTAATACAGGATATAAAATTGGTCCTACAGCGGTTTGGAAGTAATATAATTTTCTCCAATGGCCTCAGAGATCCCTACAGTAGTGGAGGGTAAATAATGCAATTATTTACATTTTCATTATATAATTAGTGGAGTATTTAGATACTCCTCCGTCCCGAACTTATTTTCACCGATACATATGTAGTTTAAGAAAAGTTATTTTCACCAACTTTTAGGGATATTGTACCATTTTTAGATAATAAATACTCCCTCCGTCCAGTCAAAAGATGATCTTTTATTTTTTTGCACGTAGATTAAGGAGTATTATTATTTAATGTGTAGTGGGTAGTTGTATTAGTGAGAGTGTTGACCCCATATTTTAATTGTATTAGAGGGGGTGTGTGGATCCCATGTGTGTAAAAAAAGAAAAGGGTCCCTTTGGGTGGGACAACCAAAATGGAAAAAATACCCTCTTTAACTGGGACGGAGGGAGTAAAGTATAAAGTATTGTGCATGTTAGATGAGAGTGATACTTTTGTAGTAAAGATAATTTTTTAGGTTATTGGTTGATGTGATGTTTCTTTTTTGGATGGTGAAGATAAGTATGAGACGGACGAAAACAGAAAGTTTGAAGATAAGTATGGGACAAAGGGAGTATAAAAAAATATTTATACACCTTAATATATGGAATGGAAGGTCATAAGCGTATAGTATATAGTATTACTCCATCCATCCACTTCAAAGGTATCCATTTTACTTTTTTTAGCGTGCACTTCAAAGGTTTCCATTTTCCATATTTAGTAAAAAAAAGTACACAATATGACCCACGACTTCCTTCTAATACAATTACATACTTTACCTATAATAATAATACTCCTTAATCCACGTGTAAAAAAAGCAAATGAACACCTTTGAACCGTACGGATGGAATATTACATAGTACTCCGGTATAACATATTTGTTCATAATTTGAACTTTATATATATAGTAGATTATCATATTTGAACTTGTATTTGAAAATTTTTACAATTACAGGGTGCTGGAGGACCTATCCCAAACTATCGTTGCAATTACCACGCTTAATGGTATGTCACAAACCCTACCAACAATATTCCATCACCAATGCCAATTACAATATAATATAATTAAATCATGATAAATAGATAATAAAAATATGAAAATGGATATATATTTCATAATTTATCTCTTTTGATAATTCTAAGAAATGATCGATCGATCGACAGATAATAAACCATGTTTAATTAGATTACTATTTCTTAAAGAAATTATGAGAGAAAACCAGCAAAAACGAAAGTTTAGTTACATCCAAAACAACTATCACTACAAAAAAAAAGAATTTTATTATAAATTATCGAAGTTTTAATACAGTAGAACCTCGTTAAATTAATACTCGATAGATTAATAACCTCATTATCAATCAGATTCTTATAGATTTAAAAAAAATTCTATAGATTCAAATAAATAAATAAATAAATAAAAACTATCAAAAGTCTGAAAGAATAATTTTGTTTAAAATAATTTAGCAATAATGTAAAAAAAAAGGCAATTGCACTTAAGTGAGATTTTCTACAAAATGAGTTTCGTGATGATAAAAGTGATAACATTTGATGAAAAATTATAATGAAAAGTGTTACCCGTTCAATAAATCGAAGTAGCATAAAAGAATAAAATCTTTAATAATAAAATAATAATATTTTAATGAAAAATATAAGTGATTAAAAAAAAATTAAAATGGTCTCATACAATTCACTAGCTCAACATAAAATTATTAAATTTGCCCCCAGGCATAACTCAAGTGATAGAGGGGAGGGTGGAAAGGTCTTCCAACTGAGCTTGGTTACTGCAGGGTGGGGGTTCGAATCGAATCCTGCTTTTGGCATGGATTTGGCCCATTGCAAGCACAAGTTAACAGTGAGCCCTCTCTATAAGCCACTTGAGGCACATCCTGCGATTTACCTCCTCCATCAATCCCCAGGGCAGGGGTGGTGGGGGCACCTAATGGTGGGGTACACTATAAAATTATTAAATTTAGTTTTGTTATATTTTAAACAAATTTATTATTTCATGTCTTGAATTATCGATAGTTTGACATTATTTCAGGCACGTGCAATTTCCGGGAACTTACTTTAAATTTTCGTACAAAATGGACTATATATATATTTTGACAAAAAAAAATTAATAACTAAAATTTACATTGTATTTATCTATAGTAAATTGTAAGGGAGTGTTTGGTTGGTGGATGTGGATGACAGGAATATGAGTCATCAATTCCCATGGCAAGGGTGGTGGGGCACCTAATAGTGGGGTACATAATAAAATTATTAAATTTAGTTTTGTTAAATTATTTTAAACAAATTTATTATTTCATGTCTTGAATTATCGATAGTTTGATATTATTTCAGGCACGTGCAATTTCCGGGAACTTACTTTAAATTTTCGTACAAAATGGACTATATATATATTTTGACAAAAAAAATTAATAACTAAAATTTATATTGTATTTATTTATAGTAAATTGTAAGGGAGTATTTGGTTGGTGGGTATGGATGACAGGAATAGGAATGGTAAAAGAGTGTTTCTTTAAATGGAATGAAAGTAGCAAGTGATTTTGATTCCTCAAAATGTGGGAATGGGCCATTCCACCCCATTTTGGTATCTATGACTTTCATACAACACCCTTATATTTGCAATCAAAATTTTAATGATATAAAATTTTTATTATAAATTATAAATATTAAAATAATAATTTCTTTTTATAAATAGTAAAATTCTATTCAAATAAAAAAATAATTTGTAAAAATTATGAATCAATTCCTATTGAATTTGATCATACCAAACAGATTCAATAGTAATGAAAGTCATTTCCTATCATTAATCAAACAACATAATTATAAAAAACAAACTCATTACCATTCCATACTACTATCACTATTATACACATTCCGATTTCTTCCAATAAACCAAACACTTTATCCTAAATTAGAGACACATTAGTGACTCTTACCAATACCAATCAAATTCTCATCTAAACTAACTTATAAATAACTTTTATTTTTTATTTTTTAAAATGTTTTTAAGGTATATATTAATCTGGCTCTACACTTTAATAATGTTACATTTAAATGTGCATATTTCAGGTTCACATTGTCTTGACATAGTTCGAGCGCATGAAACAGACCCAGAGTGGCTTATTATGCAACGAAAAAAAGAGGTTAACATTATTGAAGGATGGCTGACCACATATTATGCTGATCTTCATGCCTTGAATTAAAATAAGGGTAGGTCTTGCGTGAGACCGTCTACGTGAGACCATTTTATATTTTTTAAAATAGTAATCACTTTCGCTATAAAATTTTATCACTTTCGATATAAAATATTAATCACTTTTTATTTATACAGTAAATTGTTAATAAAATAAAATTATCACTTTTCATTAATTTAATATCACTTTTTAGTATAAAAGTTATCACTTTCTGACCGTCTCACATAAGAATTTACGTGAGACTGTCTCACACAATTCTTTGCTTTAAAATAATGAAATAGTACTCGAATTTCAATTTCAAGTTTTATTTTAAATTTAAATTAATTTATAAGATGCGATATTGTTGTTTATTAACAGGGGTTCAAATCAAATACAAGATATTACTCTTACTTAATTATGTCTAATTATTTCTTGCACAGTTATATCATTCACCCTTTATATATTATTACATGAAAATTATACCCCTTTTCTTCTGTCTCAAATTAATTATCGTGCACTGTTATGGTAGATATTACGTTAAACAAATTAAAGTTACTTTCTACCAACTTTATTGTTTTTTAAAGTCTTTTTAAGTAATAAATACTTCTTCCGTTTATTTTCATTATAATCTAATTATGGATAATAATATATTATTATTAAATTATGGACAATAATATATTATTACGCAATTATATTAGTTAAATGTTCTAATAAAGATAAAAAAAATCAATGGGCTATAATAATAAATTAGTATGAGCTTATTGAGTAGATACTCAATATTAAATGACTAGATGATTATGAGTGGAGGTAGTACGTAAAGACTTCCAGGTTATGTTATGTTTGAATCCTTAAAATTATTCTCTCAACTCTGACTGGATTTTAAGGTTGAGATTGATACTTATTTGGATTATTTTACTTCAATAATTTAATTATAATTGTCGCATGATAATTAAAAGCTATTATTGGGGATGAGATAATTAATTAATACTGTTAATTCTGATTATGATTAATAATATTGCTTGTTCACCTTTTCGCGTGTCCCCAAGTGTAGGGAATCAATTGCATATAAGCGTGTGACCAAGTCTATTATCGAACCCAAAGGATAATTTTAGACTTACTATTTAATCTACTTATGACAACTTTAACCTAAGATAAATCTGGATTTTTAAGAGAATTAATTAAACTAAAAATGCAGAAAATAATTACTAAAAATAATAAAATAGCAAATAAAAATAAGGATGAAGTGTTCATGAGAGAAGATAGATAGCACTAAGTTAAATTGGTCAAATCAAATCACTAGACAATCGGTTAGAATTCCTGCAGATTTTATGAAAGCAATCACTTAATTATGTTAAATCCTTTTGGTGAAGTAAACTTAACACATAAATCTGGTTTAAACCCTCAGATGTAGAAGAATAATTCCTACTCCCCTTCTAGGTACTTAAAAAATAAACTTCAATTCCCACATAACAATCTAAGAAACCAAATCCTCTAGAATGGTAATTAATAGATATATTAAGTGTACAATATTAATTATTCTAATGAATATAGGTTGTATGGTTAAGTCCCCTTTACCAATAAATAGACAGACAAATATAATCACTTTATGATAAAATAATAATAATCATAATCATAAATATGCAAAGGTAATTGACATCTTCATGAATAAGGACATATTATATAAGACAAAAATATAAGTCTCAAATTCAAAGCATTATTAAAGGAATAATTATACTGCAGAAATTCAACCTAGTCTAAATCATCAATTCAAACCAATTCAACCTATCAAAACCTAGCACTATCCAAGAAGTACTAGCCCATGATGTCACAAGCAACACCCATGGTTAGGTATGAAAACAATCCCATGAGTCTATAATTCAAAAGTAAGAAGGAAAGAATAAGAAAAACCCTAGTTGTGGCGTGATTCTCCGTTCTTTCTTCCGTGATTTTGAACCTTCTCGTTCTCCTTCTCAAGTAGGCAACATTGATGAACTCTCCAGGATGGGTGGATGGGATGGGTGGATGGGATGGTGAATCTTGATTTCGATATGGTGGTAGGGAAAGGGTATGAAAAAGTATGAAGAGTTGTAAAGAGTTAGGGTTTGGAACACTCCAAGGGCTCCTTTTATAGTTGAGGACTGATAAATCCCAAATTCTGACTCAAAAGCGGGCTTTTTCACGTTAAAAACACGAATGTCGCCAAAAACTTGATCGCTATTTTCTTTTGGAAAATATGAATCTCATCCTCAAGTGTAAGGGATCAATTGTAGTGCGCGTGTGACCAAGTTAAATTATCCTACCCTGTCCAAAGAGCCTACGTTACAATCAAATCATAAGTCCTTTTTTATTCATGATTTGCTAGCTACAAGTAAAAGGAGAGTTGAGACAATAGGCAAGCTTATGGTTACGCATACACTTAGAATTGAGAGCACTTATATATAACTCATACGGTGTACACTTTATACACCATGAGCGTGAGAGTTACACTATATATATCCTGTGAGCATAGGTGGATTGAGCACTTGAATTGGCAAAGTAATTATCTTAATTTGCATGTTTTGAATGAATTGATGCTTTTGAACTTGAAGTTATGTGAACCGAGTTAAGATTGATTACATCTTTTGAAGGTTTAGTTGATGTTTTGATCATTCCCTTAGAACATGACTTTCCACCTCATTATTTTCTCTTGGTTTGTCGTTTCGTTGTTCAAGGACGAACAACACCTTAAGTTTGGGGGGTTTGATGAGAGTTGAAATTCATGTATTTTTTGGTCCAATTTAATACCTCTTTGAGTGTTTAATTGCTATTATTTGCACAAATCTTAATACTTTGAATGACTATTGACTAAAAGGTGCTTGAGAGGTATTTTTTGTATTTTGATAGGAAAAATGATAAAAAAAATGCTAAGTTGGAATGAAGGTGAATTTGTGCAAGATGTCAAGAAAATAGATAACTACATTCCATAATTTTTCTGTATTTCTATAGAAGTCCAAATTGGTCATGTTATATATGGTTAGAAAGCTACGGAAGAGAGGGTCGCGTGGGTGCAAGAATCACCTCAATCGAAGTTTGAATGAAGAAGTTATACTAAAAACCGTGAGGTCGCGCAGCTGCCAGCGAGAATTTCAAAAATTCACGAAAATTGCCCTATTTTTCTTATTTTCTTGGTAGCCAAGTTATTTCTTCATCTAAAATCCCTCCATATATTCCATAATTATATTTTTTCTGATTTTTTCAAGATCCCATATCCTTTTTCTCCTTATTATATTCCATTCTCAAACCTATATAGACTCATCACCACATAGAAGTGTGGAGAAACCGTCTAATCTACCACCACCACATCACTTAGGGTTTTAAACCCTAATCCGCCATATCCGGCTTTCATCTTCTACCCATCATCCGCTACCTATCATCTGGAGATGATTCAAGAGAGTATTCGTCTACTTGATTGAAGACGGAAATTCTAGAGAGGACGGAATTGAAGAAGGAGAACTTAAACAAATAAGTTTTCTTTTCTTTACTTTATTCTTTCTAGTTTTTAGACTCATGTGTAAGTCTTCTTCCATAGACATGGTTGTTGCTTGTAACACCATGAGCTAAGTATCTTTTTGGTATTGTTAGGGTTTTAGACAATTTTGACTATGTGATTTGATTGCCCTAAATTTGAATTTATTATATTGCAAAATATTTATTTTTTTATTGAAGAAGATATTTTGAGACTTCATATTATTGTATTTTGAGTTTTGATTCATTTAATTATTCATGACAGTATCACTGATTGATAGTTGATAGGATTCTTTATTTCTGCATGATAATTGTTGTTTCATGTGGTAATCTTAGGGAATTGGCCTATAATTCCTAAGAATGGTAGACAATCAATTTGGGACATTAATTACTTAGTAAAACATCATTATTAGGTAATTGGTAAGGAGACAAAAGAGGTTAATAATTTAGTACCTAGAAAGAGAAGTCTAGTGCTCTAGCCTTTAATAGAATTTAGCATGAAGTACCATATAGGGAGTGAGAGTTAATTCCTTATCGATCCTAGGATTTGCAGCTCATTATAAGTGTTAGATTCTACCTGATCAAGGAGGTCTAACTAGGCTTAGCGATCCTCTTATAAATATCTGCAGGTAATTAATTTGGGTTTAGAATAATCTGTCACATGTTAAACTGGATTGTCCTTAGCATTATCAGTCTCTTATCTTGAAATACTTGATTTTTTTCTCGCCAGCGTATCTTATTTTGTTTTATTATTTAATAATTAATTTTCATAATTTGAGTTTGTCTTAAATAGAAATAGTCATACTAGATTTATTTGTCACCCTGACACTATCCCGTGAGTTTGATAATTTAACTTGGTCATACGGGCACTACAATTGATCCCTTACACTTGAGGGTTCAATTCATATTTTCTGAAAGAAAATAGCGATCAAGTTTTTTCATTTGCTTGTTCACCTTTTTGCGTGTTCCCAAGTCTAGGGAATCAGTTGCAAATAAGCGTGTGACCAAGTCTATTATCGAACACAAAAGATAATTCTAAACTTTCTATTTAATCTATTTATGACAACTCTAACCTAAGACAAATCTGGATTTTCAAGAGAACTAATTAAACTAAAGAAGTAGAAAATAATTACTAAAAATAATAAAATAGCAAATAAAATAAATATGGAAATGTTCAAGAGAGTAGATAGCACTAGGAAATCTAGTTAAATTGGTCAAATCAATTCACTAGACAATCGGTTAGAATTCCTTCAAATTTAGTGAAAGCAATCACTTAATTATATTAAATCCCTTTGGTGAAGTAAACTTAATACATAAATCTGGTTCAAACCCTCAGATACAGAAGAATAATTTATACTCCCTTCTAAGTACTTAAGAAATAAATTTCAATTCCTACTTAACAATCTAAGAAACCAAATCCTCTAGAATGATAATTAATAGATATATTAAGCATCCAATATTAATTATTCTAATAAATATAAGTTATATGGTTAAGCCCCATTTACTCATAACAGACAGACAAATATAATCATTTTATGACACAGGCAATAATCATAAATATACAAAGGTAATTGGCATTCATGAATAAGGACCGATCATATAAGACAAAAATATATGTCTCAATTCAAAGCATTAATAATGGAATAAAAATACTGCAGAAATCCACAACCTAATCTAGATCATCAATTCAAACCAATTAAACCTTCAAACCTAGCACTATCCAAGAAGTACTAGCCTATGGTGTTACAAGCAACACCCATGGTTAGGTATGAGAACAATCCCATGAGTCTATAATTCAAAAGTAAGAAAGATAGAAAAAGAAAATCCCTAGTATAGCGTGGATGTTCTTTCTTTCTTTCGTGGTTCTCAACCTTCTCGTTCTCTTTCTCAGGTAAGCAACACTGATGAACTCTCCGGATGGGTGGATGGGGTACTGACGGTATTGTGGTAGGGTATGGAATAGAAAAGTGATGAAAAGTTTTGGAGAGTTGTGGAGAGTTATGTTTTGGAACTCCCCAAGGGCTTCTTTTATAGTTGAGGGCTGAAAATTTCGAACTCTCTCTCAAAAGTGGGCTTTTTCAC
Organism: Pogostemon cablin; assembly: GCA_023678885.1. Lineage (NCBI taxonomy): Eukaryota > Viridiplantae > Streptophyta > Magnoliopsida > Lamiales > Lamiaceae > Pogostemon > Pogostemon cablin. The sequence goes on from CM042983.1 coordinate 11,875,901, forward strand.
GTCAAAAATATGAATGGGCCAAAAAATATATTTTGGACACGTTAGGGCTTGGCACTAGTCGTGTCGGCCATGACACGGGTCGTGTCGGCCATGACACGGGTCGTGCCGGCCATGGCACGGGTCACGGGTCATGCCGGCCACTAGTGCAGCACCTCTGCATGGGTCGTGCCACCCGTCGGCAGTCTGCGCGACCTCACAGTTTTGATCATAACTTCTTTATCCGATCTCCGATTAAGGTGATTTTTGCACTCACGCGATCTTCTCTTCCTTGTATTTCTATTAATATAAAAAACTCATGAAAATTCTCTCATTTGAGTATGGCACGAATCATTCAATCTATGGCACGAGTCATGCTCTTTTGGCACAGCTTGCGACTTCACCTTTTGATCATATCTTCCTTATCTGAGCTCCGATTGAGGTGTTTCTTGAGCCAAAATGACCTTCTCTTCCGTGACTTACGAACCATATATCACATGACTAATTTGTACTTCCATATAAATACATAAAATTATGCGAATTGGATATGCGTTTTTCAGCATTCTTTCATGATTTTACTCTTCATTCCAACTTTGCACTTTTAATCCGTTTTCTACCTGAAAATACGAAATAACACCTCAAATGCACTAATATCTTAAATATATGAAAATGAACCATTTAATGCTAAAATACGAATATAAATTCCACAAAACGGTGCTCAATCAGACCCTAAAACATGCAGATTTTCACACTAATAAAATATTATTTTATATAGATGAGTGTTGAATTATTTATGTGTTCTGTGTTAGGCCCATAGGTAGGCATAATGATAACACTCATGTGATGATAAGTATGTGATAATTATTTTGAATTGTTCATGTGAACATCAGTCGGTTCAAAGATAGACTTTTATTTGACATAACTTATTATCAGTACTTGATTATTACGTCAAGATAACCTCTGTAGTTAATTTTTGTCTATAGACGAGGTTAATGTTACACAAGATGTCTTGTGATAGGTTCCCAATTAATAATGTTGTTGCGAGTGTATTTTCATGCGAGTTTTTAATGGTCCATAGGTAGATTAATATTTGGCCCGAAATACACAAACACCTATAGTGGTGAATAAGTGACGATTATTTAGTTTTACATATGAGTAATAAGTCGGCCTAAAAGAAGACTATTGTTTGACAGTTTTATTGTCAGTATTTGACTACTGCATAGAGGGTGTCACTTAAAGTTAGTATTGTTATTCAAAGACTTGATACTAATAATGTGTTTGATTCCTCGAGATAATTCTAATTATTTAAATTGTGAAAGATTATAAAGTTTAAGGCAAGCATGATAATTATTTTAAATTAATTCTCTGTACAATTAAAAAGGCTGCTAATTTTGCCTATATCAACAACATACTCATATTTGATGAGTGAACTTCAATAATAATGATGAGATTGGTAAGTTTCTAGCAAACATAGTCTCAATAAAGTATAAGGGCAATAAAAGAAAATCCATTAAAAAAAAGCTTCTAAAGACTAAACTAAAATATAAACTTCTATTTCTATTAAAGGCTTGTAAAATTATCTTTGAATACACCATGTTAAAGTTACTCAGTGTGAATGGTGTAGTTAAAAAACAAAAATAGTAATCCACAAGATATGGTTACTAATGAGAGAAATACTAAAGAGTGCAGCTTATGATCTCAATAAAGTTTCTAACTAAAGTAGTTGTGAGAACTCTTTATGAGTTTCACATTTGGTGATTTCCAACTAAGACTAGATCTTTGGGATCCGCTAAAGAAAATTGGACTCAAATAACTACCAGCTACTTTATTTATTATGAATAAAAATAAAAGTTTTATAATCCAATTAATCGGATTATATTTAAGACTGGTAATACGGTATTATTTGAGAATGTTGATTTGGGTGGAACAATAATATTAGAGACATTGTCTTTGAGGGGGAGTCGATTAGACCCCTACTTGTACTTTTAAGATTTGCAAATTCAGAATATCGATAGGAATAAGTTAATAATATTTAAGGATAACAAATTCAACAACCTCAAGAATTAATGTCACTAAGGAAATCACTAGAGGGAGAAAAACAATTCGGATGATTATGTAGTTTTCTCCTAAATAATGAGGACACTATGTAATTAATGGTAGAACATTCCAATAATGTTCATCAAGCCATGCAAGGTCCATATACTCGAAAGTGGATTAATGCTATAAGTTATGAGTTTAAATCAATACAAGATTATCATGTTTCTATCTTGGTAAAGGATTATACTAAAAAAGACATTGTTTTAAGAGAATTTTATCCAGTTACAGAGAAAGATTCTTTTAAGATAATTGTGACATTAGTATCACATTTCGATCTTGAATTGCATTAAATGGATGTAAAGATAATTTTTCTTAATGGTAACGTTGATTAAATAATATCAACGATTTAAGAACTAAAAGGAAATCCATCTATCAATTCAAGCAAGCTTTTTTCACATATAGGAATCATTGATTTTGAGACTAATATAGATGGTAATGTGGTTCAGTGAGAGAATGTTTAAGTTAAATAAGGGAGATAAACAAGTCTCAATCAAGTGCCCTAAAGTAAAACTAAAGATTTAAGAAATGTAGAACTATTCTGCATGCTTCGACTATTGGAAGCTGTTTTATGGTTAGGTCAGTACAAGACCTAATTTAACTTTTGATATTGGTATATTAAGCAGACTTTTAACTTAAATGAGGATCTTCATAAAGTAGTTATAGAGAATTGAAGATTACATGCTTATATATCAGAAATCAGATTTCTAGAAGATCATAAGAAATTTGACTCTGAGTTTGTTGGATGTCAATACAGTATAAGATCCACTTCTGGTTACATCTTTTGTTGGTTGGAAGAGCTATACAAGTAAAAGTATTAAACAATACTTATAGCACATTAACCATGTCCACAAAATTAGTAGGACACTAAGGGTTAACCAATCATGAAATAATGTTGCGAATTTTGTAACATGAAGTTTATCGTGAGAATTAGTTCGTAATAAGATACTTTAATAGCAACAAGAGTTCTTATAAGTCAAGCATATTGACAAAGAACTCTTAGTTGTTAAAGAAAGTGTTTTGTGTGGATAAATTTAAGTAGAGCTTAGTTGTTAAAGAAAGTGTTTTGTGTGGATAAATTTCAGTAAAACATATGTGATAGACTCTAAATGCAGATCCCCAACAATATATGTATTCAACACTCTGTAATTTTTATGAGCTAGCTACTCATGTGAGTGTGATATGATTTTAGAATACACTGTTTTAATAGGAGTCTATTGCTCTTTAAAGTTTCAAACACTTTAATTTGGATATTAATATAGTGATTGTCAGGGTTTAACCACGATTTTTAGTGTGGTGAATGCCGCGATAGATCCATATTAGTATATGAGATGGATTAGATTGTTAAGTATAGCTTGAAGAAGAATAGCATAAAGTTGCACAACTAAAGATTCTTGATATAATTGCTTTGGGAAAATATATACCCTAAATGAGAGATTGTTATGAAATTTTTGTTTTCATTATAATCTAATTATGGACAATATATTATTATGCAATTATATTATTTATTCAATTATTTTATGGACTTAATTAAGTGATCTAATTAAGACAAAAAGTCCATAGGCTATAGTTATATGGGCTTATTAAATAGATACCCAATACTACATGACTAGGTGATTATGGGTGGCCTAGTTGGGTAGTATATAAAGGCTCACAAGTTATGGTCCTCAATACTCTAAGCTGTACATAGTTCTCTCTTCTTCCAATCGGAAGAGATTACGACGATCCCATAAAGGAATAAAGAGGTTTAGTTGAGGAAGACCATAATACCGATAGATCATCGAGTTCATGTTCCGCCTAGAGGACTCAAGTGATCAAGGTACGCTTCCACTTTACGATTTAGATCTCAGTTTATCATGATATGGCCTCAAGTTTTAGGATCTATGAATTTATTTCCAATACTTCCGTCCCGCCTTAAGAGTTATATTTTACTAATCATAGTGTCCCACCAAAAGATTTATATTTCCCTTTTGATACATGAGACTCACACAAAATAATTAATATATCTTCATTGGGTCTACGCACAATACTAATACAACCCATTATACATTAAGATATTATACCCTATCCATCCCACAAATATTGTTAGATGTTCTTTTTTAGTAGATGAGTAATCGCTAATTTTTTTGCATGTGATAAGACCAAACTCTATTGTAGTAGTCTTTAGGTGACCAAGTTAAATATCAATCCACGGGAGATTTAGACCTTAAGTGATCTGGATTCGTGTTCAATCATCTTTATACGAATATGGTTTATAATGTGAAATCAATCACAAGTATCAACTAAAAATAAATGAACAATTAAACAAACAATCAATTAACAAGAACAAGAGATGAAATGGATATGGACGAAATGTCAATCTAAGGAAATAACAAGGTTAACCACACTATGACTAAGGACGATTCTTGACTTATAGATATGCAATGGTTTCTCTTGTTCATCAAGACATAAAAGACAATCACTCAACGCACTTACTTCCAATGGCCATGGAGAGAAGGATATGTACTCTTTACAAGCTCTAAAAAGGGTCCTAAGATTAATCTTACTCTCAATTCCCAACAAGGACATTATGATAGTAAGGATGGGTTCCCCTCACTAGGTTAATCCTCTTGCATGAATAAACTTCTCAGTGTTCTATTTTAAATGTTCTAAGCTCTCGGAGGTCTTGGCTAGACTCACTTACACTAATATACATAAATCCTAGAATAAGACTTTTCAATCAACCTCCCTAACATCTAAATGGAATTTCTATCCTAATTACGTGAAATGATAAATCAACCACACGTCTCAAAATGACATCTAAGGAATTAGCATTAAGAAAGATAACATACCATCATAAATCCACAAATCTAGATTTCTCTAATCTATAATGTGGCTAGCCTCACTAAAGAGATTAGCCTACTATAGAATCCATGAAAACAATAATAAAATCATTACATAACTCCGCAGTAGTTAAATTTCTCTTCTCTTAAATAGAGTGATATATATATATATATACCACAATTTAAATTTTCTCAGATATCGAGATATATCGAGAAAATATTGATACAATATCGATATAAATTTAAAAAAATAAAATAATTTTTTGTTTTATTTTTACAATTTTTTTTATTAATATGTTTAATTTTAAAAAATAAAATAAAAAATAAAGCAACACTTGCATGAAACCATCTCATGGTGAGATTGTTTTACGTTTGATTAATTAATTATCATTTTTTATTAAAATTGTTATCACTTTTCATTAATATCATTATGACTAAGTAAATCAAGAGGGTTCATGTACACATTATATTGTAACTAAAAATACAATTATTTTGTTGCATTCAATCGGGACGGGTGTAGTATATTATTTCCCACATAAAGTATATTGTCACACACATTCCTCATAGATCATCATTTTGGTATTAATTATTACTATGTATTAAACAATAAGTAGTAATTATTGTATGACTCAAGACTATTTAAATATGTTGTTATTAATTTGCTTATCATGTGTTATGAGTTTTATTGACAATTTAAAAGTGTATTTATATATTAAAATTAGTTACAAATGTAATCGAATCGAGCCGAGTCGAACACTACTAGGTTTGAGGATTGTTTGTTAAGAAATTATCGAACTCGAGCCCGAGCTCGAACTCGTCAAGAAAAAAAATATCGAACTCGAGCTCGAACTCAAACTATTTGTTAAGACTCGCGAACATGTTCACGAATACATAAAGTAACTTGTTTATGAATATATTTTCATGAACATTTAAATAATTTTGTGCCTGGATATTAAAAGAATGTTTCGTTTATAAACATTTAATGTTACTCATAATATTAAATAAATAAACTAACAAAATATAATAATAAACGGTAAAAAGTATTTAAATATTTAAATAATTACTTAAGTTATTATCATATTTGTGTGGTTTAATATAAAATATTTAATTATTGAATATTAATAAATAAATAATAATATATAATTCTAAAGAATAACTATAAAATTTACGAATGCGTTTGCGAGCCATTAGCGAGCCTATAAACGAATATGTTCGCGAGCTTTCGAGCCGAACACCCTTAGGCTTGAGTTTGATTTGATAAACTATTCGAACTCAAAATTCAAATTTGGTTTGGCTCGTTAAGGTTAACGAACGAGTTCGAACGAACATTTAATCAAACCGAGACTCGAATAGTTCGCTAACGGTTTGCTTTGGTTACATCCCTATTACAATATATTGAAAAGTTAATTAATTAATTTTCTTCTATTTTTTTCAAGTTTTCGTGATTTTTAAAATTTTTACCGATATCGATATCGATATTCGATATATCCATAAATTTGAGGTACCGATATCGATGTTTTCATCCTTGAGTCCACCATTCTTTTGTGGAGAGAGTCTTGGGATTTTTTAGATATGGAGGAGGGGGAAAAGAAAGGAGATGAACAGAAGTTGAACATGCAACATAGCTGAAGGAAGAAGGAAGATAGTTTGCAGGTAAGAAGGTGATGCTGACAACAGATGTATATATTAATAGGACAATTGACACAGCCTAACTATTATAGTACAAAGGCAAATGATATAATTTCAGATAATTGAAATTAAAAATAACACTGAAATAGTTAAATAGATATTATTAATGTCTTCGTACAGTCCAATGACGGAGGAGGGCAGGACCACTGGGCCCCCTAAATATTATGTCATATTAATATATAATAATATGCAAAATGGGCCCACATTCCTTCGAGCTACCCCCATCAATGATACTCATCCCTCGGTCGTCCACTACAGGACAAAAAAATTAAAAAAAAGAAATGTAATGGTGCAACCGGTTGAAGAATAATGTCTGACACAACCATTATCCACTTTATCTCAACCTATTGATTTTCATCCACAATGTGACATTTGTCATATTGTGTTTGTGTATTATTTATTTTTGAAAACAAATTTTAGATTTTCAATAATTAATATTTAAATTTTGTAAAAAAAAAATCAAAATTCTTATTTTTCTTCTCTGTAAATAGAGTACAATATTGACATGCTATGGACCACAAAAAGAAAACAATATTTTCTCTCCATCTCAAGTTATATCTTCTTCTTTCTTTTGAGTTTCATTTTTTTTCCTTTTTTTATCATTTCTCATGAATCCTAACAATCCAAATTGCTTTCCAAACTCGCAAAATTTTTTAAACTTTGATGATTTCATTAATTTTGAAAGTTACCAAAACTCTCAATACCATCAAAGCTCCCAATTTTTGCCAAATCTCAATCAAACTTCAATTTCCGAACAAGTTCAAGCATCACAAAATATTTCTTGAAGTTTATTCTATAATATTCAACAAACAAATCCCTTCCCAAAGAGCAATTGGCGTGTGAAAAAAGATATTTCTCTTATGTCATCTTGGTGTTTCATTAGTGAAGATATAGTGTATGAAAAAAATCAGAAAAGTATTTCACTATGGAGACAAGTTCATGAGATGTTTCATGACACTCTAGCAGAAAATCCTAAAGATATGAAGGAAAGAAATGTGGATATGTTAAAATGTCTCTCAAATGACTCAATGAAAGCGCAAACACGTGGATTGCAACTTGAAAGGAAGCACATACTCGAAAAATGAGCGAAATGAGCAAGAAAGATATCGAGAAAGAAGCTCATACAATTTATTAAGCAAGTGGTACTAAGTTTACTGATTTAATTGTATTTAATGAAGTTGTGTGTAAACATCCAAAATGGAAGCTAAAATTAGATCATGACTCAACATGTTTCCGTCCTGAAGATGAGGAGGACAATGACGAAAGTGGTGGAAGCTCCAAAAGAGCCAAAACATGTGAAGATTGGGGGTATTCTTTTCCCAAAAATCCGGAAACTCCAAGTAGTGGATGCTCAACCATTGCTCGTACTAGTGGTAGAGATAAGGAGAAAAAAAAGAAAGGTAAGGCCTCACAATCTTTTCCTACGAATGAGATTGCTGCTGAAATTCGTGTATTGAGGCTCACTAGAGACAACGAAGTTGAAGTAATGAAAAATTTGGGAAAAAAAAAATTCAAATTGAAATGAGCGAAGTTACAGATGAATCAAATGAGGATGAAAGAACTTATGCTGGATACATTGCTAGCTAAAAGATCACTTATCTCCAGAAAATAAATAAATGAAATGCAAATTAATGGTAATTGTATTTGGACAGTAAATCCGTCTTATTATCATGTATTTTAGGTATCACATTTTAATTAGTGTCTTTTAATTAAATGTATTTTAAGCCTTTTAATTAAATAAAAAAGGTCAGACATGATTAATATATTTAATTTATTATTGGTCTGGCGGACGTGTCTGTGAGTGTGAAATATTTAATTTTATGGGCGGACAAGTAACTTTGTTGATAATTAATCAATTTATTTATTTTAATATAGAACATGTTCGATCATAATAGTAATATTTAAAAATAATAATATTGAGAATATTTATTAAAAATAATATTAAAAACTTTTTAGAAAATTATATATGGAGAATATTTGTTAAATATTAATATTTTATATAATTGATAAAATCATTGTTTAAAAATAACTTGGGCAATTATGTATTTGCTTGCCCAGCAATATAAGCCATAATAGACATGGGAAAAAAATGGATTTGGTAACCCATGTCTGCTATGACTTATATCGCCGGGCAAGCTATGGCTTACACATATATATATATATATATATATATATGTGTGTGTATTGCTTGTCTGGATTTGTAATCCATATGTGGAGATGGGTTCCTTAATTCCTCTTTTTTTATATACGTATTGCTTTCTTATACTCCTATATTTTTTTTACATGGTGGACACGTCTTAATTAAAAATTTTTTTTTTTAATTTTTTTAAAAAATGAGACATGTTCGATTGGGATTTGAAAAGGACATCACTCGGCGGTATAAGAAAATCTTTTAATTTATCAACGGACATGTATAATTTTTTTTGTTGAATTTTGAATTGTTATAATAATATATATTGGCGCACAAAAGAAATTTTTTTAATATTTTAATAAATTACTTTTTTAATTTTTTATTAATATTATAAAGATTGTTTCACGTTGGGGGAGTACACGTTGAAACAATGTTCAGCGTTTGATGATGTAAGTTAGTCAAATTGAGTGTATGGATAATAAACAGAGTTTGATATTTGTGTGTCCGCCAAAAATTTTGCATGCCCGCCATCTCAATTAAGGCTTACATAACGTGTCCACTGATAAAATTGTTATATAATTGTATGTCTGACGATCAATTAAGCATTAATGCAGCGTGTCCTCCAATAAATTTGATAAGTACTTGCATATCCGTCAATAAATTATGCCTTATGTAGTGTGTCCACCAAAGAATTTCTTAAGTAATTGCAGATTGAGAAGTAATTGCATATATAGTGTGTCCGCAAAAAATTTCTTAAGTGATTGTATGACCGCCACTACAATCCTCTTTAAATGCTTGTCCACAGTTGAATTAGATATGTAATTGCATGTATGCAGCAAAATTTCTTCTTTCATTGCTTGTCCGCCGAAGAATTTGATTTATTTTTTTCATTAATTTTTTTATTATTTCATAAAATGTACAATATCATTTTGATATTCACATGACATGTCTGTTTATAATCCTCATATTTTTTTTTTTAATTCCATCATCACCATTACTGGACATCAAGCAAAATAAAATAAAATAAAAATCTTTTATTTATTTTCTCAATAAATCACCGGACATATATATAATTATAGATATGATATATGTATGAAAGAAAAAAAAAATCGATTATAAGTGAATGTTAATGGCAATGTTTGATAGATATCAACTTATAAAAAATTGGATTTTCTTTTTCAATGTGTACAAATATTTAGTGTATATTTTTGATATAATATCTTTTAGGGTTGTCAGGGTGATATTCATATTTTATGGATTTTTGTTACGTAATCTTGATAAGAATTAAGAAGATAATTAGAAAAGAAATGACAAATTAAAGAAAAAAAAGAAAATTAAAGAAAAACATATCTTATTACCGGACACGTGTCCGCCAATCTGTGTTAATGTGTTTCTATTTTTTTATATGTCCGTGCCATGTCCGGAATAATATTTTTTTGTTTCTTATCACCGGACAGGGCGTGTCCGCCAATCTGTGTTGATGTGTTTCTGTTTATTTTATTTCTTTTATTATATTGGATGTCCCATCCAAATATCCCCATTTCTCAATTTTAGTGAAAAGGTACCACATGTGGCCCACCACTCACTACTAATACAACTACCAACTACACATAAAATAATAATACTCCTTAATCTACGCACAAAAAGCAACCGTTGATGTTTGGGCGGGATGGGGGGAGTATATATATATATTCACAACTATTGAATAAAAAAAATCATGCACGTCCACTGATAAATCTCATGTCCGTCAATTGGGGCATGTTCAACATTAAAAAAAAATTTGGCCCAGTGCATGTTCGTTGTACCAAAGAGAAAGAGAGAGAGAGAAATAAAGCCTGACACGAGAGACAGAAATAAAGCCTGACACATGACATATCCCAAAAATTCTCTCTTGACCAAAGCTGACATGTGGGCTACCCTTAGGGGTATTGTTGATATTATTGGTAGAATGTCTTAAAAGTGGGCATTTCAGATGCCACATTTAATATTGGGCAAGACTTGGCATTTATACATGCGGGATATGGTAAGTCGGTCCTATTTGGGGGCACGCCAGAGGAGGCCTTGAAAAATGAGACGACTCAAGAATTACTTCAACTCTGCTTAAGCTATTGCTGATTACGCAGAGATTTTGTTGCATGTGAAAGATAAATATTCAGCACAACAATCTCCCATCATCGTTTTTGGAGGCTCATATGGAGGAAGTGAGTAACGTAATATAAACAAGAAAATTACAACTATATGCTACAAAAATTTCCTAAATTATAATAATTGATTAATCATGTTTCAGTCCAGCCACGTGGTTCCGAGTCAAGTACCCACACATCGTTGTAGGGGTTGTAGCATCTTCGGCTCCCATTCTCTATTTCGACAATATAACTCCCAAGATGGGTATTTCTCAGTTGTAGCCAAAAACTTCAAGGTAATTTTCTAACATGCATTTATATATATATTCAAGTTCAACAAATAAATAGAAAATATAGTTACTTGAACACTAATACAGGAAGTGAGCCAGAATTGCTTCGAAACTATACGAAAATCATGAGATGAAATTGAGCTAGTAGCATCCAAACCTGGAGGCCCCTCCATTCTTAACAATAGATTTAAAACTTGCACGTACGTATATATAATATCGGCTCAGATTCTCTGTGCCAGTTGGTGCATCATCTTCTGTGCCACACCATTAAATGGTCGACACGTAGGAGAGAGAATCTATACCCTAATCCTTAAACCCTAGGGCAATGGTTGGATTTATTTCCCCCTCTTACGTGTCACTTAATTAACGTGTGGCACAGAAGATGATGCATCAAAATGGCGCTGAAGATCCAGTGTGTATATCATATATATTAGTGTTAAGAAGGAATAATAATTCTAAATTTGCTATTAATTGAATAGTTATTAATTTGCGGTTAAATTTCATTCTTCGTCTTGGATTTAAATTTGCTATTAAATTAAAAAATTGAAAATTAGTGCTAATGCTACTGTAATATTCAGCCTGAAGGCCTCTCCAAGAGTTTACTATTGAATTTGTTTATGCAGTAGGAATTTAATTAACCTGCGGTGGCAATGCTCAAATTTTAGAAAAGGATTCGTTAAAGTTAGCTAAATAAAGCATGCAATTTACTTAAATAGAATTAATTAAATAAAGCACCACGCTCTTTCCATTCACACCTCCTCCGCTTAGAAATGTAATCGAATCGAGTCGAGTCGGATGCTACTATCGCTACAAGAAAACTGTGAAATTCTAACAAAAAAATTCCAACAAAAAGCAAATCCGTTGGAAATTTTAAAATTCCATCGAATTTTTCAATGAAACTTTAAACCGTTGGAAAATTCCAATGAAAATTTCCATAGAAATTTAAACCGTTGGAAATTTCCAATGCTAATTCCAATAGCCTAATAAACTATTGAAAATTTCTAACGAAAATTCCTGTAAAACCTAAAACTGTTGGAAAGTTCCAACTAAAATTCCCATATAACTTTTAACTATTGGAAAAATCCAATAATAATTCTAATATCTTGATAAACCGTTGGAAATTTCCAATAGAAATTCCAATTAAACTTAAGCCGTTGGAAAATTTCAATGAAAATTCAATCGAAAAAAGAGACTTTAACAAATTTAATTGTCAATTTATAACATAAATTATATATTAGTTAAGTTGGTAGATGATAAACTGATATACTCAAGTGGTCAAGGGTTCAAATCTGAATAAATACTTTTTTTTTTTCATTGAACAATTCCAACGAAGTTGGAAGATCGTTGGAATTTATTCCAGCGGTAATTCCAAAAGAAAATTATGTTGGAAAAATGTTAGAATCACTTTTAGATAAAAAAAATTTAAACAAAAATATGTCGTTGGATTCATCGTTGGATTTTAGAAACCATTGGAAATGTTGTTAGAAAAATGACATTCCAACGGCTACTTTTCCAACGGAAAGATTAGTTGGAATAGCTGTTGGAATCATGAATTCAACGGTATTTTTACATATTCCAACGGTTTTTCGCCGTTGGAATTTGACATTTTTCTTGTAGTGTGTTGAGTATCGTTTGTTAAAGAATAATCGAACTCGAGCCCAAATTCAAACTCGTCGAAAAAAAATTACCGAACTTGAGCTCGAACAAAGACTGTTTGTTAAGGTTCGCGAACGTGTTCACGAGCACGTAAGGTAATTTTTTCATGATATTTTATAATGAACCTATAAATATTTTTGTTCGTACACATTAAAAGAACATTTCGTTAATAAACATTTAATGTTATTCATAAATGTTAATAAGCAAACCAACAAAAGAAAAAAATGAAAGTTAAAAAAAACATATTTAAATTTTTAGAAAATCATTTAAATTATTATCATATTTGTGTTTTTAATATAAATATTTAATCATTAAATACTAATAAAAAATGAATAATACTATTTAAATATAATAATAAAATTTACAAACGTGTTCGTGAGCCATTAACGAGTCATTAACGAATATGTTTGTTAGTTTTCAAGACGAATACCCTTAGCTTGAGTTTGGTTTGACTCGTTAAAGTTAACGAGCAAGTTCAAACAAATATTTTATCGAACCGAAACTCGAATAGTTCACAAACAGTAACTGTTGTGGAAGGAGACCATATCCAAACTAGAACAATCAATAGGCAAAGATATTCTCAGCACAACGGAAATCCCAATAATATCAATGCACTAATCCTTCCACTCAAATATCGTAGTAGGCAATAAACCAAATAAATATATAGAAAATCAATAGATCAACACCAACGATTTTAACATGGAAAATCACTCTTTGAATACAGAATAATAAAGGAGAAGAGAATAATAAATCTAGTACAAAAAGAATACGAATCACTCGAGTCTTATTTCACCCCTCGAAGATGTTTTTAGAAAATCCACTTTAATCAATATGTAAGGGATGTCGCCACGAGCTCCCCTCGAAATTTAGAGTGAAACGGTGAAAAAATGAATCCTTAAATTTAGGGTGCTTCTCACGCACACTTCTCATTTTCTCTTATTTTTTCACACACTGATTCTGTTCCTTTTTGTGTTGATTTGAGCGCTAGACCACACAATCACGCCTCCTCCATTATTTATAATCAACCCATGGAGTGGGCTTCCTTTTTAATCAACACATTAAGGGTCTTCAAATGGGCCTTATAGTTAATGCAATTCATGGGCCATTATTAATATACAATTGGGCTTTTTTTATTTTTTTTCTAGCCACTAGCCCAACAAGTGACCCCCTCCCACGAAACCATCTCTGAACCTATCTCCTGATCATCCTCTCCATTAATCCTCTCCTAATCTATATTCACCTATGGTTTATATACTACTTTCCTTATATTAAAAGAATTATATTAATGTTTGAATAAATATTAAAAATATATTATTTTGATATATAATAGGTTGAAAGATATAATATTTAAAATTTATTATGTGTGAGTATTTTAGTGGTATGTATAATCACAGTTATATATAATGATCGAATATAAATATATTAATTACTTTGTAGGTTTCATCTATAAAAAAAGAAAATTTTACCTTTATAGTAAGATGTTTGACTAATAAAATGTAACTTTGATGACAAGATTAAAATTGTGCAATTTAATTCGTAATAGTACACGTTAGTGGCAAATTAGTTAAGTCTCCTTGATGATCCCAAAGGTGTCGTGGGTTCGTGTTATTGTCATGACATTGGAAATTTGATTTTCCTCTTTATTTTATTTAGTTTTTTCTTTCTTTTTTTTCTCCTATTTCATTTTATATATTTATACAATTAATTTTATTTATTATATATATATATATATAATTTTATAGTAAATAATATTTATTCATATTATAAAATTTTAAAATATTAATCTCTTCATTCTTGTAGTTTTGCGTATTTTTCATTTTGAGTCGTCATAGTTATCTTTGCATGTTCAATTAATAATAAAAATACACTATACATTTTACTTTCTTTTTATACTTTATTAATCAATTTTTTACATTTTATTCATTATTCCAACAACTTTTATTTACTTTTTCTTTAAATACCAAACTTACTACTACTTTTTTTTACATCATACATTTAGGAAACACCTCCTCCTAATCTGTATGCCGGTGTAATTGAGCATAACTATTTAAAACGGAAGGAGTATTATTAATATTTATATTGTAATTAATTAATTAATTAATTTTAAAATACGTAATACTCTAGTCCTTTCAAATACATAACTCCCTAAATATAAGGAGTATTATTAATTACTCCTAATTTTATTTGAAAGTGATATATGGAATCCACACAAAATGATGAGCCCACACATAATACAATTACTCACTTTAATATTAATTCTCTTACTCTATTATATATTAAAATATTATTATTTTTAATCTCCTTAAAGAAAACAAAAAAAATTATTATTGTGAAATAGTGGGAGTATTTTAAAAAATTATATACTGTACAAAGAGTAGTATGAACAACGTGAAATATGGGCTCCCTTTACTTAAATTTATGATTCAAATTAAGGACAGCACAAAGTAAAAAGATATAAATTTATATTACATATTAGTATAAAAGTGAGATGATTAATGGTTCTTATATGCATGGAATAAGACAAGGGTCATTTTCTCTGATATGCATTTTTAAGACAGAACAAAGGTGCATGCATTTTTTTTTTTATTTGATGAATGGTACGCACGCATTAATGTGATATAATTAGGTTTTACTAATTTTGTGTTTGTGAATACAATACACGACAAAACGTTTAACTAAATTATGAGTTTTACTGAGTACACTTGTGCGACCTCTGTATTTGGACGATCTCAATTATTAGATTAAACTTTAATTTAATTCTTAATATTTATTAATTTAAATAATTGAAAATTAAAATAGAAAAACTATTCACTACTTATACTTTTAGCCTTTGAATTCTAAGGTGCACCCTAGAATAACCCCATAAATTATACTCTCTGCAATGATATAATTTTAGCGTTATTCTGTTGTGCACAGAATATATCGGTGTACCTAGAGTTTATCGGTTAGTTTTAAGGGTTATATATAGTTATATTTAGTTTTTAAAATTTTAATTATTTTATTCAATCTAAGGGTGGTTATTAATAAGTTTTTTATCTAACGATTATTAATAACTAGGTGCACCATAATTTAACTCATAATTTTAACATATACTCCATACTGTACGTGTATCTGTTTATTTTTTTCATTTTTAAGGAAATGTTTGTCATGAATGTAAAAGTGATTAATTGTACTCCATCCGTCTACTCAATAAGTATATATTTGCTTTTTGCACGTAGATAAAGGAGTATTACTATTATTTAATGTGTGGTAGGTAGTTGTATTAGTGGAGTGTGTGGGTCTCATATATTAAATTAAATGTATTAGTGATGTGTGTGAGTTCCATGTGTAATGTGTTTAAAAATAAAAATGTATACTTTTGGTGCAGACACCTAAAATAACAAAATGAATACCTATGTGTCGGACGGACGAATTAATAATGGTTAACTAAATTTGTGTATTGACTAATTATTCACGTACATAGTGCTGGTGCTTGGATCGTTTGATTAACGTGACCCGTTAGGGATTCATACATTTCTATCACAGCGGAAGTAATAAATCATAGAAACGATTACCGTTCACCAAGGTATGTTGATGAAGATTGATTCTCGCAGGCAGCCTGCGCAGTCTCACGAGAATGGCCATAACTTCCTTGTTTGATGTCAGAATTGAGTGATCTTTATGTTCAGACGATCCTCTCTTCGACGACTTTCCGTCAGTATATTGATCATCAAATTCTGAGTACTTTACGATTTTATATAAATTTTGCAAGGCGGCAGACAGCAGCAGCAAACTACCTTCTGATCTTCTGCCGTATGTCCCAAGTCCGATCTCGACGTCGTGTGGGCGACGATCTACGAGACCTCCTCAATCTGCTCTCAACCCTCATCACACGTGAATAATCAGTTAGATTAGATTAGGGTTCCAGATAAGTTGAGGTGACTTATATACATGGGCTACAGCAGGGACCAGGAGGAGAAATTGGGTTGGGCCTCCATTGGGCTTAAGTATCCAAGCTTAACCCAAAGCTTATACTTAAGTCCAATAATAATAATATATTCCACTAAAATATTATTATTGCACTACCGTACCAATCCCAAAATTACGTTTTGGGCTCCTTCTTATTGTGAGCCCGTTAGTCTCCCCATGTTTAAGATATACAATATCCATTAATTAATTTAAGTTACTGACAACTCAATTAATTAATATCTCATCCAAGAGTAGTACCACTCAACCTCATTATCATGTCGGAATAAATTCCACCTGCAGGGTTTACATGATAATCCTTATGAGCTCCTCAAGGGGACATCATCAACCTATGACGGACACGGATTCCTTCTACAATCAACAGCACACCATAGAGACAGTACTATTTCCCAACTCATCGAGTTTGTTGATTTAATTACATGTAAATCTCACCCATTGATGAATCAAAGAAATACATACTGCCCTACGTGTCGAGGTTATTGTATTGGGATTAAGAGCACGAACTTCCATAATAACTGAGATCAAGTTCTCCTATAAGTCAGTATAAGTCGAACTATCTCAAGCGGTCCTGCTCAATACACACAAGTGCACTAATGTGATTCTATAGCTAAGACAAGCTAATACCAAACCACACTACAACCATCCCGATAGAGAGTCCCCGTCTATCTCGGTTGTGAGCATCTGTTTATACTTTATAAGGAAACCGATAATATAATCTTCCACGTGTTGTCGCACAACATATTATCTACAGTATAAAGTAAGTGGACTATTGCATCGAACATATGAATAAATTATAAGATGCAATCATTTGATCATATGATTCTCATTTCAAATTAATTGTTATAACATTGTTCATACAAAAAGCTAGACTTTTAGTATACAATCCAACAATCTCCCACTTATACTAAAAGACTATGCTGTCATGTCCTCTGCCATACATCTGATTTCCACTCCCACTACACGACCATCAAAAGCTCTCGCCTTAAGGTCCTTGTAAATGGATTTACTAGGTTATCATCCGATGCAATCTAGGTGACAACAACCTTCCCCTCATCATACGATTTCTTGTAACAGGTGGTACTCGCGCTCCATGTGTTTAATTGCCTTATGGACTCGTGATTCCTTTAAGTTTGCAACTGCACCAATATCATTAATTTAAATTGTGATAATTTTGGGCAAACTTAGAAATACTTCAAAGTCCATCATGAAGTTTCTAGAGTCATATAGATACTTTGGTTGCCTTATAGGTTCCAATTTATCATCTTTCCATGATGGAGTCTGGAGTCCGAAATATATTTCTATATAACACTCCTCCATATTATTACTCTACTTCCTAAAATTAAACACATAACCTTGAGGTGGATTTACTGTCATCCCCATCTGATTTGAAAAATCTAAATCTACGTAACTCATAAGAAGTAGCGAATCTGTCCGGTAAGCCTACATATAATTTCTAGTCCTTTTCAGGTACATAAGTATATGTCTTACCACAATTCAACATTCTTATTTTTGGGTTACCTTGATACCCACTGTTCATGCCATCGGCAAAATAGATATCCAATCTCGTGCATAGCATTCCTTAGATTAAGCTTCCTCATTTGCCGAAGCATAAGGAACCGCTTTCATCTTCTTTATCTACTTTTGTGTCACAAGACACATTCACTTAGATAAATTCACATGCTAAACGAGTAAGGATCGTATCATTATATGAAACTTGAGATAAGCATAACATCCTTTCTTGTGATCCGTATTACCGTGATCAAAAGGATATTTTTGCTCTTCTTAAGTCCTTCATCTCATACCGCTTTATCAACCATACCCATACGCCCGACAATACTCTTTCATTGTCTCCAATGAGCAAGATACTATCTACGTATAGTACAAGAAATACCACCACATTTCCATCACTCTTTTCAATACACAAGACCCATCCGATCATTGATTAGATCCATGTCACTGGATTACCTCATCAAAACGGATGTTTCATGATCTTGAAGCTTGCTTTAGTCCATGAATGGACACTTTTAAGCTTACTATCACAATGCTCTTAGCTTTTTGCAATGAATCACTCTGGTTGCTTCACATAGATGTTTCCCTTAAGACTTCCAATCAGGAAAGCTGTCTCGACATCTATTTGCTATCCCTCATATTTCATATGAGTAGCAACAAATAAAAGAGTCCGGATCAACTTAGGCATAACTACTGGCGAACAGGTTTTCTCATAATCGAACCCTTTCTTTCTGAGTATACCTTTTCGCAACAAGCTTGCTTCCAAGGTTTTCACCTTATTCTATGATCCTCTTTTATTCTTGCATGCCCGTTTCCAATGGCTTTTACGCCATTTAGCGGTTCAACAAGCATCCAGACCTAATTTAAAAATCAATTCTATTTTAATATTCATTGCACTTTGCTAGGATTTGGCATTTCTAACTTGTAGTGCTTCGTCGTATCCGTGGGTCCATTTCATGTTTGCGAGGGACCAAGTCTCACGACTTTCCCAAAACATGTATCTTACAGGTTGTCGAAGAATCCTCCCACTACGACAAGGCACTACACGCAATTGTGTATCAGACGTGACACGCGTTGCAGTTTACCTTGTGGTATATCCTCTTGTACAATTGATACTTATACTTTGTGTTTTTCCCTCTCACTTCCTTTAGAACAATTTATACATGGGTTTATGATTTAATACATAGTCTTTTTCCAAAAATCTAGTGTTTGTGTTAACAATCACCCTTCGATCTTTTGGACTAAATAAATCACCCTTCATTTTTCTAGGATATCCCACAAACAGACAAACATTCATACGAATTACTGTTTCTAGGGCATACCCATAAAATGAATTTAGTAATTCCAAATAATTCATCATCCATCTAATCATTTCCATAAGAGTGCTACACCTTCTATCCGCCACACCATTCAGCTGGGGTATGCCCGGTGTAAACAATTTGAGATTTAATCTCAACCTCTGATTAATAGCTCCTAACTATCCTAAGAGGTACTCGTAATGACGATTAAATCGTCATTACTTGATATATTTTCCATGACGCTTCACTGTACCAGCCTTGCAATTCTTGAACTAATCAAAGAACTTAGACATGCAGTGCATCAAATAAATATATCGGTATCTAGAATAATCATCGATTGACGAATATTCATATCCACCTCTCATCCGGACAATCTTAGGACCACATAAATCATAATGAACTAATTCCAACATATATATCTTTGGTTCTGCACCCCCTTTGCCTTGAAAAAGCAATTAGTCATTTTTACTCCCAAGCAAGACTCGAAAGTCAGATAGTTTTCACTTCAGATAAACCTAAGGGTCTATCGGCTATCAACTTTTGAATCCTACTCAAGTAAAATGATCTAGTCTTAGATGCCAAATATATGTTTAGTTCATATCCGAAGGTATCTTTCTCTTACTAAGATTAGAAGATTCATTATTAATTACTATTTGTTGCATCTGTGGAATATACATGATTTAAGAGTATACAAATTGTTCACCAACGTACAATAACAGATTACAACTCTATCCTTCATTATAATGACCATGTCATTTAAATGAAATGGAGTATCCATCTATTAATGCATAGAAACTGAAATCAAATTCTTTCTATGAAAACGTACGTAAAACAATTTCTCATAATCAAACGTCTACTCATATCATTAGATAAATAGACAACTCCCACTGCAATAGCCACTACTCTTGTAGTTTTACCCATGTCATAACAATCTTATCCTCACTTAGTAATAAACATTTAGTGATTCCAGTATCTACACACTTCGTGTTAGTAAATGCCATCACTAATCATGTTTTAAACAACTAGTGAATAAGATATAAAACTTGTTCACATTATGATGAAAATGGCTTTCCTTTGCCACATGTTTTGCCAGAAGTTTTCCACCATATACATCCTATTGTAATTCAGGTGGAACTTACTCAAAAGCATCTAGGCAATTCACGAAGAATTAAATTGATCTAGGTTTCCCTTCAATTTATACTCCATGCTTTCCCAATTCATTCATCAAATTAAATCATGATCTTCTGCCTTTTAACTTACTCAAGTATCCGAAGAGTTACATGAGACTATCATATTTCTATGAACCTCTCATCTCTTCACTAGAGACTTTAATAGGCATCATGAGACGTCCCTTGTGAGAACACACATGTATTTTCTTAAGCAGTAAAATTCAAAACCAAGATTCTTTTCTAATCATCTAATTTGGACAAGTAAATATAATTTCTTTTAGTTAATAATATGTGAGATAAAACCATTTGAAAATCAGAGAATCATAAATTAATTTACCGATCAAAACTTCGAATTTTATCCTTTTATATTGATTCCCTCAAAACAATATAAAATAAAATTCACCGACATCTCAAGCACCGTGAGTCTGCAAGCCACGTTAGTGTGGACGTTTACAAACCCGAACATTTACAAGAGAAAATTTTACCCATTAATTTCATTTGTCAACCTAACTTTATGACAAAATAATTAATAGTCGGTTCCTCTTTAGCCATGCAAATGATAGCAGTGACTCCGTTGGGGAGGATACTAATTATTTACACCTAAGTGTACACCATTATTTGATCCCAAGTCCACTGCGCGAGCTTGTGTGCCTTACAGTTGGAGAAGTACACACGCGCTCGGATAGCTTCCTACAATCATCAATTATAAGTTTGTACCAGTAAGCCCCACATAAACTCATCCGTTAGGGAGGAAGGCCTATTGTCAACACGCAAGTTCATGTGCCACATTACAAACAATAATTATGTAATGAAGTCTGTACCAGTGATCCGTGAATAAACTCATCCGTTAGGGAGGAAGGCCTATTGCCAAAACGCAAGTTTACTCACATCACTTACAAACCAATAATGGAGGCAGCGAGAATTTTTACCAATCCCCTCTCCCACTTAGTTATTTAAGACCGAGGGTTTTTACATGCATATAATATTTCAGAATAAAATATGCAACCTAGCATGCTCATACTTCCAAATATATAACAATAATTGACCAATAAAACAATTATAGAAGTTATATATAAGGAAATAAATTGCCAAAAATAAGTTGACTTGATCAACACTCCAACATACATGCATATAATATACCAAATATAATACACAATCTAGCATGCTTCTATTTAAGGCAATAAATCATAGAGAATCATGCATACATATATAACAATAATCAATTAATAAATCAATTATAACAGTTATATAACAGCGAATTCGATTGTTCGCCACCAATCACGAATGCGGACAACTGCGATGGGGATCGACCTCCCTGCAGCCTGCTGCACCACTCTGGCACTCTGCCCGATCATATTGTGAAGACTCACGCGGAACCTGATGCAGACTAGTCGAACTTGATGCAAACCCGCTCGAACCTAGTGCAGAGTCGATCGAACCTGATGCAGACCAATCGAACCTGATGTGAATCTGCTCGAACCTGGTGCATCATTGATCGAACCTGATGCAGACCAACCGAACTTGATGCAAACCCGCTCGAACCTAGTGCAGAGTCGATCGAACCTGATGCAGACCAATCGAACCTGATGTGAATCTGCTCGAACCTGGTGCATCATTGATCGAACCTGATGCAGACCAACCGAACCTGATGCAAATCCGCTCGAACCTGGTGTAGCATCAATCGAACCTGATGCAGACCAATCGAACCTGATACAAATCCGCTCGAACCTGGTACAGCATCGATCGAACCTGATGTAGACCAATCGAACCTGATGCAAATCCGCTTGAACCTGGTGCAGCATCGATCGAACCTGATGTAGACCAACCGAACCTGATGCAAATCCACTTGAACCTGGTGTAGCATCAATCGAACCTGATGTAGACCAATCGAACCTGATACAAATCCGCTCGAACTGTCGCTCGTCCAAGGGCTTACTTGCACGGAATCAAGTTCAGCCCAACGCGCAACATCAAACTACACCAACTGTCATTCAGGGTTCGTAATCGTAGGAACCGGAGAATCCAATCTTCACCGTCCAGAATCTACGTCTGTTCGTTTTGAACATGCTGTCCAAAATATAGGTCGATCCAACGGTTAGATTGTGAGAAATAGCTCTTTTTCCTTGACTGCGCAGAACAGAATCGCCCAAAAAACTGCTTCTGTTTTCGGCGTATTCTCCACAACACAAAGCTCGAAATACGATCTTCACTGTTTAGAATGTACATCCATAAAATCTGAACGTGCTGACCAAATATCAGCTTGATCCGACGGTTGAAACACTAGTTATTGCCTCTACAATATCACTGCGCTGGATTTTCTCTCAATTTCTTCCTTCCATGTGAAATTGACGAACAGTTTTCGTCGAATCCTCTCACACACAACCATCAACGAACAGATATGATATAGGGTATATTTCACATAGGGATATTCATGGTTTGCGCAGTAAAACCAAAACCCTAAACATGCGATCCTAATTTCGAAAAATTAATCACATAAACCCTAGCCTAACTTGTCACGCTTCACCACGAAATCGAAGCTCTGATACCAATTGCTGGTACTTGGATCATTTGGTTAACGTGACCCATTAGGGATTCATACATTTCTATCACAGCGGAAGCAATAAATCATAAAAACGATTACCGTTCACCAAGGTATGTTGATGAAGATTGATTCTCGCAGGCAGCCTGCGCAGTCCCACGAGAATAGCCATAACTTCCTTGTCTGATATCAGAATTGAGTGATCTTTACGTTCAGATGATCCTCTCTTCGACGGCTTTCCGTCAGTATATTGATCATCAAATTCTGAGCACTTTACGATTTTATATAAATTTCGCAAGGCGGCAGACAACAGCAGCAAACTACCTTCTGATCTTCTGCCGTATGTCCCAAGTCCGATCTCGACGTCGTGTGGGCGACGATCTACGAGACCTCCTCAATCTGCTCTCAACCCTCATCACACGTGAATAATCAATTAGATTAGATTAGGGTTCCAGATAAGCTGAGGTGACTTATATACATGGGCTACAGCAGGGACCAGGAGGAGAAATTGGGTTGGGCCTCCATTGAGCTTAAGTATCCAAACTTAACCCAAAGCTTATACTTAAGTCCAATAATAATAATATATTCCACTAAAATATTATTATTGCACTACCGTACCAATCCCAAAATTACGTTTTGGGCTCCTTCTTATTATGAGCCCGTTAGTCTCCCCATGTTTAAGATATATAATATCCATTAATTAATTTAAGTTACTGACAACTCAATTAATTAATATCTCATCCAAGAGTAGTACCACTCAACCTCATTATCATGTCGGAATAAATTCCACCTGCAGGGTTTACATGATAATCCTTATGAGCTCCTCAAGGGGACATCATCAACCTATGACGGACACGGATTCCTTCTACAATCAACAGCACACCATAGAGACAGCACTATTTCCCAACTCATCGAGTTTGTTGATTTAATTACATGTAAATCTCACTCATTGATGAATCAAAGAAATACATACTGCCCTACGTGTCGAGGTTATTGTAAAGGGATTAAGAGCACGAACTTCCATAATAACTGAGATCAAGTTCTCCTATAAGTCAGTATAAGTCGAACTATCTCAAGCGGTCCTGCTCAATACACACAAGTGCACTAATGTGATTCTATAGCCAAGACAAGCTAATACCAAACCACACTACAACCATCCCGATAGAAAGTCCCCATCTATCTCGGTTGTGAGCATCTGTTTATAATTTATAAGGAAACCGAGAATATAATCTTCCGCGTGTTGTCGCACAACATATTATCTACAGTATAAAGTAAGTGGACTATTGCATCGAACATATGAATAAATTATAAGATGCAATCATTTGATCATATGATTCTCATTTCAAAGTAATTGTTATAACATTGTTCATACAAAAAGCTAGACTTTTAGTATACAATCCAACACATAGGTTGTCTTATATCCTTTGATGTCAATAATTAGGCCTCCAAACCACAATAGGCATCCCTCTTCATGAAGAGCAGTGCTTATATTTAGGCTCAATCTTAGAACGCATATAACCTAGCTTGTGGATCTTTTGGTCTGAATTTATTCAAGCATCCACAGGAGAGTTATGTGTATTACAACTACAGTATGCGCTACAGTTATCGCCAGGTGTAGCATCCAATCTTGTGTTCGACACCTTCCGACAACGATATGTCGTCGACTCCCGATATTGGGCCGGTCCAGGTTCCAACTTTCCAATCTTTGCTCATCTGGGGGCTGAGTATCGGTTGGATCCGGACTTGAAGTTCATGGGCTTTCTCACCTACGTTGCTCCTCACTTCCAATCTCTCTCTCTCTACATTGAGGTGATTATTTATACATATCTACTTCCAAATATCTATAATTCATGTGTACGCTTGGATTGAAAAATATACTCCATAATACAACATCAATTCTATGGCGAGTCGGTCCCATTTGGGAGCACGAGAGGAGTCCTTGAAAAATGAGACTACTCGAGGATACTTCAACTCTGCTCAAGCTATTGCTGATCACGCAGAGATCTTGTTGCACATGAAAGATAAGTATTCAGCACAGCAATCTCCCATCATTGTAGTTGAAGTTAAGAAAATTACAACTATATATATGCTACATAAATTTCATAAAGTATAACATTTAATTAATCATGTTTCAGTGGTTCCGACTCAAGTACCCACACATCGCTGTAGGGGCTGTAGTATCGTCAGCTCCCTTCTCTATTTCGACAATATAACTCTTCAAGATGGGTTTTTCTCCATTGTAGCCAAAGACTATAAGGTACTCCCTCCATCCCATAAACAAATTCACACTTTCTATTTATGTTCGTCCCATAAACAAGTTCACACCCCCAAATAAGGAAATACACACAAATCAATAACCCCACAACACACTTTAATTTCAAAATTATCACCACTTTACAACTCACATAACTTACTTTATAATTTATTTATTACCTAAAAATACTAAACTACCCCTAAAAGTAAAGCAAAAAGTAAAATTTTCTTAAACTCCGTATCTACATTAACCGGGAACTTGTCTTTGGGACGGAGGGAGTAATTTTCTAACATGCATATATGTATTCAACTTCAACAAATAAATAGAAAATAATTACCTGAATACTGATGCAGGAAGTGAGCCAGAATTGCTTCGAAACGATACGAAAATCGTGGGATGAAATTGAGCTAATTGCATCCAAACCTGGAGGCCTCTCCCTTCTTAGCCGTTGATTTAAAACTTGCACGTACATATATATTAGCTCCAAGAGTTTGCCATTTAATTTGTCAGACGCAATAGGAATTTAAAATTTTAAAAAGATAGTCTATATGAACCGGGTTTACGAAGTAAATCCTGTAGTCTTGCTTTAATTTAAACCTAGCAATACATAAGGTATAATATGATTTGAAATTGGACCACAGAATTTATATTGTGAATCCAATTTATACATGTGTTTGTGTTTCGAAAAAGGATTCATTAAAGGTAGCTCAGTAAATAAAGCATGTAGTTAATTTTCATAGAATTAATTGAATTAATGTAGGGTATGCAAGTGTAATTGCTGATGTGAATATTTATATCGAAATAGTTGATTTAGTCCTTTGCAGTATATGTACCTATCAAACAAACTTACATGCTTAATGGAGTAAGAACCTACTAATTACTCTGGATTAATTTCCATTGTATTGAAATTTTTACTTTTAGTTCCAAGAGTTTGCTATTAAATTTGTCCGATGCAGAAGGAGTTTAATTAATCTGCAGTGGCAATGCTCAAATTTTAAAAAATGATTCATTAACGCTAGCTCAGTAAATAAAGCATGCAGCTAATTTTCATAGAATTAATTAAATTAACTTAGGGTACTATGCGAGTGTAATTGCTGATGTGTATCTATATATATCCAAATGGTTGATTGTGTCATTTGCAGTATATGTACGTATCAAACGAACTCACATGCTTAATGGAGTAAGAGCCTACCTAATTACTAGATCTGGATTAATTCCCATTAATGATTTAAGTGAAACATTTAAAATGAGTTTAAATTAATATATGGTGCACATATACAAGCGAATTCAATTTTATTGGAAACAGCTTGTTATATAATAATTAATTATCTCATTATATATATATTTATATATAATATGATACACATAGAAGATTAAAAATAATTAGGCGTTGGTTAATTCTATAAATGAAATATGTATAGACTAATACGAACATTAATTTAGATAAAAATGATTATTATAAGAATTAATTGTATTATATATTTCAGGCATTTGAAAAATTCAAGGGAGTTGAGGGATTTTCTGGAGGATATGTATGTGGAGGCAGCACAAGAGACGTCATTGATCAGATATTCAACGGTGTCGTTTCTTACTTGGAGGAAAAACTTTTACCGGTGGGCAATGGCAAGTGAGTACTACATGCACTTAATTAATGACCTAATTAGTGATATATGTAATTCTTTTTTGAAGATATATATAATTAATTAATTTGGATGCATGATTTAGAGCTGCAGTGAAATGGTGATGCCTATGGGAATCGGAGAAAACAACACCATGTTTCCACCATCACCATTTGATCTTCATCAATTTGTCCAACATTGTAACAAATCGTTTGGGGTCTTACCCCTTCCTCACTGGATTGCTACTTACTACGGAGGCCATGTAAGTGCATATTAGTTTTAATTAATTGATTATGATTCATTAAATTATTACATAATTGTAACGTTATAGCCCACCTTCATATATACAGGATATAAAACTCATCCTTAAGCGGTTTGGGAGCAACATAATTTTCTCCAATGGCCTCAGAGATCCCTACAGTAGTACAGGGTAAAATAGTAAATCTATATTTTTTCTTTTATTAGATTATTTCATGCATAATTTTAAAACATATGTAACAAATAATTCAAAATAACAAGGTAACCATTGTACATGTAGGGTATTGAGGACTTGTCTGAAAGTATTGTCGCATTAACAACTCCAAATGGTATGTACTTACGAATTTTATACTAGCATTGTGTTTGATTACTTTAAACTTATAAGTATAAATTAAATCATTATAAAAAATAATAGTATTAATTAATAATTACATACTGCATAAAATAAATAAATAAATATTTATATAGGGGTGGAACTAGACCAAATTTTTAGGGGGAGGCTAAAAATAAAATCACGTTGATATTGTAGTATTAAAATTTCTTTTGTCTCGATTTTATTTGCATCGATATTGCTGATACAGAGTTTTAAGAAAAATTATTTATGTACTAATTTTATTATGTTTTAGGAGTAATGTATTCTTTTAAATAATAACAAAATGTAAAATATGTTTTATGTATTAGGTGAGAGTTTTTTTTTTAAAATTAAAATGTAGAAGTATAATAAGTGTGATGTTATTTTTTGGTGGTGCAAGGTATTATGGGACGAACACAAATATAGAGAGTGATGATAATTGTGGGATGACGGGAATATAATATAGTGTAATATAAAAGCATAAGTTGCTATAAAAATATTTAAGATATTTTCATATAATTTTCAATGTTTTAAGAAAAAAAAAGTGTAAATGATGTTTTCATGGATTAAAAAAGACAAATTGTAGAATTTGTGATAAAATTGGTAGATTTTTCTTTATAATATGTAAGGTTAAATTAATTGCAAGAATAATTATTAGAAAGTTTGAGGGTTAAATTACCATTAAAAAGAGAATAATGATTAATAACTAAAAATACCATGCATATATACTAAAGAAATTTTTTTTGGTCTAAAGCCCCCTTATTATATATATATATATATATATATATTTATATATATATATATATTTATTTATTTATGACTCAATTTTGTATATCCTTTTTTTTATACTTGTACGTATGGTTAATTGAATATTGACTTATTACATAAATTAGTATATTTTACAAATATAAACTTAGAGTATGATAGTAATTTATATGATAGTCATTCACTTCATTTATATTGATTTGAAACACATTATAGTAACAATGAAATAGATACAACCTTTTCATATGCAGCAAGTGTTTATGTTATGAGTAACATAATTTGTGAAAATATTGTATATTTTCTTTTATACATTTAATTTTATTTCTATAATTGTAATTAAATAAAAAATATGTGCAGGTTCACATTGTCTGAACATGTTGCCAGTAAAGATGATCCAGAATGGCCGATCGAGCAAAAAAATTTAGAAGGTAAAATTATTGAAAAATGGCTAACCACATATTATGAAGATCTGGGACTGCCTTGGGGTGGTGCCGGAGGTGCTACAAAGAGGGCCCCGGGATATTTTAATTATATATTTATATTTATGTCTTTTTTTATATGATTTTAATGTTGAGATATTATTAAAAAGTTTTGTGGCTTAGTTGATCTCTTCTGTAACTCTTTCTATTTTCAACACAGGCTCTACCGTAATTGTATCTTTCAGGATAGACGGCTAACCATTAGTGGAGACCAAAAATGTTAATGTAATTCCACAATATTTCTCATTGTTAACCCAGAAGTACTAAATTTAAATAATGAACCTAATGTGAAACAAATGACTAGATGATTGCTATTAAATTCACTCAAAATTTGAATCAATTTTATGGCTTCATTTAAATAAGGATTTATTACTATCCAATACAAAATATATAATATAATTATTAATAGATACAAAGAATATATTTTATTATTACGCACTACAAAATTATATATTGAAAAGTCCTGCTTACCCCTATATGCATCAACTAACTGATAAAATTGGGAGAAATCTACGTTTCCATAATTAATTCATTTCCTAAATTCAAATTCTATCTCACAGTGAAAATCATAAATCATATGTTAGCTCTTGACACCATGATGATTTTATACTATTTTCTAAACATAAGTGATGATTTTAGTCATATAAATTCTGAAAACCACAATGTATTTAGAAATGTTTTCTCAGTATTTCGTGAAATATTTAGAATGTATTCAATATATTTCAAATTCATTTATTAAAATGCTTTTGTATTCAAAATCAGTTAGTATTTAGAATATTTAATATTCAATAAGATGTATTCAGAAATATTTTCTCAATATTCCATGAAATATCCATAATGTATTTAATATATTTTAGATTCGTTCACTGAAATGCTTTTGTAATCAAAATTAATAAGTATTCAGAATATTTAATGTTATTAACAATGTATTTAGAAATTGAACGCAAAATATGGGGCATAACTCATGCAACGTGGAATGAATTGAATTAATCTAAATAGATTTTTAGGAGAAAAAGATGGAATATATCATTGAACACAATCCATTAAGGATAAGAAAGTTATTCCTCTCATTTAAAATATATTAATTAGTAATATTTTTAGCTTAATGTACCTATTAGTAATAATAGTATATAAAATGTACCTGGTAATAATGGACCCTTTAAATAATTAAGCATGGTTTTCATATAAAATACTATTAATTGCTTGATTATTTGGAAAATGGTATTTTTGTTGATTTTTCAAAAAATAGAGTGATTTTGATAAAAATGAATTCTACAAGTAAACAGGAAGATGTGGACAAAAAAGGAACTTTATTCGAAGTTAAAACGAGAAAAACGGGCCAAAATAAAATTTGCACACATGCTGGAGTTTTCAGCACCCCATGAATGGCCCATTAGTACTTTAAAGCCCATTATCTACTTAATGCGTGCAACCAAAGCCTATTCTTACTTATGGGTTGTAGATAGAAGAATTAACCTCTCCTTAATGATGAGTTAATGTGGCTGTTTTAAGGGTGATTGGAGGGATTATCCGTACTAATCTAGCATAATAATTTCATTGTGATGCTCAAGGGTTCCCTCCAGGCGATCTTGTGCCTTTTTGGAGGTGAATAATGTTGTTTATTCGTTATGAGCAAGCTCCATATCTTGGTGGGCTTGACGTCATCCATATATCCGGATATATCGTCAAGTCACATCACATTAATTGTGAACACTGTAGGCATTAAATGCTATAGCCTCATGCGGCTATTTTGTGATTTGTTTTAGGATATCTCCTATATGTGAATCTTAGAGGATATCTGTATGGTTCATAGGCTAGGCGGCGCAATTAACCAAGTGAGGTTGACAGAGGACTCGCCCAAGTCGAATGTGTGGGTTGGATGCGCTCGGCTATTTCATTATCAAAAGCTCTTAGCATCAGGCCGAATGATCATCCTTGTGGGGGTAATCTCCTTGGGCCTAAGCAAATGTGGCCCATATTCTCTTCTTGGGAGGCCCAGTTGATGAGTGATATTTTCACCTAAATTTTAGTATTTTTTTATGTGAGTTTTCGTATATTTTTATCCGTATTTGTATGTTATTTGGTTGTGTTTTGTGTTTTTATGGAAATGTGTGTGAATGAGCTTAAACCTATAATTTTCACTTTTTATTTGATGCTAGATATGATAAGGAAGACGTAGGAAAAAACGGATCTCAATTCGGAGTTGAAACGAGGGAGAACGAGCCAAAACAGTGAAGGAATCAGGGCAGCAGCAACACGACTAGCCGTGTCGGTGGCACGAGCCGTGTCGCAGTACGTGACTCGTGTAGCTAACACGGGCCTGTCCAGAATGGCCGTGCGACGACATCTATTCATCCAACACGACCACCACTTGGCCGTGCTGCGGAGCTCGACTCGTGTTGCAGCACACGACCCGTGTAGCCAACACGGGCCTGTAAGCGATGGCCGTACGGGAGCATCAGTTCACGCAACACGGGCACCTTATGGCCGTGTTGCGCCACACGACTCGTGTCGTGTCTGGGATCAGAAAAAAATCAGAATCCTTCTAGAAGGCCCATAAGGGTATAAATACCCCTCCATTCAGATTTTATAAAGAGAGATCCGATTTCCACCCCTTCCACACACACCTCACACACCATTTCCTCCATTCTTCACCTTCACCTTCATCCATTCTTCATCCTTTAGATCTACCATCATCCAACTATCACATCCTCCATCCAAGTAGTAGAGAAGCAAGGAAGAGAGGTGAATTGCAAGGGGAAGAAGAAGATCACCATTGGATACATCCAAGGGAGTTTTCATCTAAACTTTGTATTGAAACCTATTGTTTATCATGTTTTGTAAGGAATTTAATGTCTATGTTAATTTTCTTATGGATATGAGAGGCTAATCTCCCTTGTGAGATTAGCAATATGAATTGTGTTGATAATTTTTGGTATTTTGCAATTGAATGATTATGTTGATTGGGTTAATTGATTTTCTATCATTGATGCTTTAGATCTTGAGGTTTATGATGATTTGTGTGTTTAATTGTTTTAAGCATGTGATTATATTGAGAAGTCAATTGCATATTTAGGATAATTAAGTGAATCATTTCATCAAACACTTCATGTGCATTATAGATTGTGAAGAGATTGAGAAATCCTTCATAGTTTAGAACCTTTTGATAGAACTTATCATCTATTAGATTGAGAAGTCAATAGATTATGTGAAGGGACTCTCATTTCAAGCTTAGTACCTAGTTGGAATTGTTTGAATGAGAACCAATCCAATGAATGTCATTCCATATCCTATTCATTCCGAGAGGGAGTTTAGGTAATCTTAGTGTTGGCCTTAGCCTTTTTCCCATGACACATATGAATTCATTGCATGATACCTAGATTTTCCATGCTTTAAGTATTGTTAATCTCATCTCTATCTACTTGGCTCATTCATCCATCTCCCATTCATCTATCCATTTATTTTATTGTCATTTCTTGATTATCTCTCCTTCTCGTTCATCTCTATAATACTATGACAAACACGAGATCGCTTAGACCCTAGTACCTTCCTCCCTGTGGTTCGATAATTTCTTTAATTGGTCATTCTCCTCTATATTATGGCTAATCACCAGTCCGATGGGCCCTATTACATTAGCCCCCAGGCTTCGGCACTGGAAGGGTTAGTCGAGTGGAGGGGGAGCCTTCCTTATCAGTGCCCGTACTGCCATTATTCCGATTTTGAATTTTAAATTTCCTAACAGAACGTCACATTTTGAAAGATTCTAATGTGACGTTTAAAATCCAGGCTATATCTTCAAGGCGCCGTCTAATTATTGCATTGATTGGATAAAGCGTTTTGCCTTTGTTACTTCCTCGTTAGGGTTTTGTCGGTTGGTTGGGGGTTGGTCTATTATATAAAATCGTCCCTCTCTCTCAGAATTTTCACACTTCTCCATCTTCTTAATTTTCTTATTTCGTCTCTCCCCATTGTCTATTTTCTTCGGCAAGTAACTGTATGAGGCAAGGCAATCGTCCCAATTTTGGCCGTCCAGTAGGTTCAGGCGAGCGGTAAGCAGTGGGAAAGGGGTTTTAGAGTCTTTGTAGAGGGCTTACCAAGAGTTGTGTGGGGAGAGTAAAGTTTTCTGCTCTCGGCACCTCCCGACTGTGTCTCGCTTGTTGCCCTTTACTTTTCCGACGATGATGGAGGATGTGTCAGATCCGGCCAATATCCGGGCTTGAATCGCATCGCACGATAGGGCTCATAATGATATGAAGGCCCATTACTAAGATAGCTCAATTCCTCTGGCTCAATTTGAAGAGCTGGCCTCGAAATACGCGTTGTCAGGGATAAGGTTTGTGAAGCTCATCGCGGGAGATCGAGCAAGCAAGCCAGCCGAGGGGCATATGGAGATGAACGGCTCGATGCTGAAGCTAGGGTTTTGCTTATCTCTTCAAAGTTCCTTCTGCCTTTCAGCTTCTCCGTGCGCATGAGTGTTTGGTCATTGCGATATTCTCTCATCTTTTTATTTATTTTATCTCTATCATCGCTTGACGGTTTACTAACTTAACTTTTATCCTTACTTGCAGATAGAGACTAGTGTGCGGGGTCTCTTCTTTCGAAGAGATTTATCAAGCTCGCAGATGTCATCAGTAAATTGAGTCCGCAATGAGCATTGATATAATCATTGACAAGCTTCTGATTAAGTATGGGCTCATGATGGATCCAGATGCGCCCGTCCCTTCATTGGTGGTGACTGTGGCTGCCCATGCCGAGACAAGTATTGAGCTACCAGGAGCCTCAACCGCCATTGCAGGCCTACCTATCGGGATAGTAGTGGGGTCAAGTGGGCCCTCCATCCCAACCAGTTCTAGGGCGGTCGGACCGAGCTCCCTAGTGGAAATTGTGGTGGTCGATGATACTTCATCCGCAGAGCCAAGTCCCCAGGCTCCGCCAGAGGGTATTCTCGGGCCAGATCCTAAAGGGGCCACTCGGGCCACTAGGAGGTCACTCGAGCGGATGCGGGTAAGGGTGCTCTCAATCCTCTTGGCCAAGAGGGGTTTGGTGATGTTGCCGATGAGCGAGAAGGGGAGTAGGAGGAAGACTACCTTCTTCATGATTCTGGCAGTTCTTCTCCGATTGTTCAGCCGGTTCAACGCCAGCCTGAGGGACCCAGTAGTGTCGTTTTGGGTGATCGGTCATTGCCTGGTAGTGACCCTTCCGAGCCCTCGAATAAGAGATCTCGAGTCGAAAGCTTTGGTCTTTTACCGGTGGGAGCATTTTGGGGGCCACTTCAACCGAGACCCCTTATTTGGGTTTTAAGATCGGCGCTCCTTCTTTGGATGTTCGACCGCTTCCTTCAGTACTCCACAGCCTCTATTGATCAAACCCATATAATTTTACTCAGCTGGACTTCCACGTCTATATACAAAGAGCCATGGAGACGGTTCCTGTCTGCTTTACCTAGGAGGAGAGTGATATTATCGGGGATCTAAACGCCAATAACTTGATCCACTTGGCTACCAGGTATCATTCGCGGACCCTGACTTACTTGAACCAAGCCTTACTCCTCTTAGCCCCGAGAAGTCATGAGGTAGCCCAGTCGGCTGTTCTTAGCCGTTTGCATGAGACGGAGTTAGCCTAGATGAGGCACGACAGGGGGGAGGTGGAGCAGAGGCACTCGGAGGGTTTTGGATTGGTTAGAGAGGTGGCAGCCCAACAACACAAAGCCTTAGAGGAGGCTCTAGAAATCGTCAAAGGAGAATTAAAGCTGGCCGAGGAAAGGTTACTTTCTCGTGAAGTGTAGTTGAGAGCCGTAGAGGATGCGTGGAAGGATTTGGAGGAGAGAGGCGAGCGACTTGCTAAGGAGCTGGATGAGGCTAGGAGACAGCTACTAAGCGCCAGTGAGAGTTAGAAGTGAGGGAGGCCGAAGTGACTACTCTCAACAATAGGTATCGGGCCGACTTCTTGGCTTTGATAAATTCTGAGAGGAAGATGACCAGTATTGTCGGGTTTTCCAAGGCTTTAGCGTACTGGGTGCAATTAGCGAATGGGAGCAACGCCACCGTCTCCTAGAAAATTTTCACCGAATGCTGTGGACTAGGATATCCGCCTCGGGGCTACCAGCCTGTATCAATTGGGAATCCGAGGGGATGAATCTCACTCTGTTGGGATATGTGTCTGACTTCTTCCCTATGCCAGGATTCGCAACCTAGGCCATCTCTCAAACATCAATGGTGTCAACTTATGCGGTAGCGCCTCATCACTCGGCTTTCCCTCCTTCTGGTCCCTCTGGAGAGACTTAGGGTTTTAAGAGAAAAGCTTTGTACTCTTTACTTTTTGATTCAAGCCTTTACTCAGTTTGTATTTTTACCCTTTAATAACAATGATTGCATTAAATAGTGGCTTCTGACACACATTAATTGCCATTTAATGCATTTGATCTCCCGATGTTCTTGTCGCCATTTTTCTTGAACCACATCAGTTGTCATTCCCTCATGCTTAAATGCTCGATTGCGCCCACGTGTAGCAATCCGACGGTTTTTGTTTGAACTTTTGGCTGGGCGCTTTTACCCCCACTTCACTCTTATTCTTCTATAAAAGGGGGTTGGCCATGCAACTGGTAAGGCCACACTTTTATTTCATACTTCTGCAATTCCTTCTCTTTTTTGTCTTTGCGATAATTCTCTGCCATGACTATTGTTTCTTCTTTCAAGGCGCTCATGTTTGTTTTCCTGTTCTTTGGTGATTTTCTCCTATCGCTCTTGACCGTGGACTCAAGATCTTCTCAAGAGTTCCTTAGTTCTGAGGAGGAAGACGAGGAGACCAGCAATGCTAGGGCTCCTTTTGTAACCCACAGCGGCCGCCATTCATTTCATCCACCGCCCCGTTATGAGCTTCCACACGAATCAATGCCTCTTATGGAGGGAACGTCACACCGCTGAGTGGTGCCCAAGACTGAAGGTCAAGCCTCTTCCTCGTTCGTGAATCTAGAAGACTCTACCAAGCTCGGTAGTTTTAGTCGTCCATCTAGTAGGGGTCGCGTCGTGACCAATTCAATGCTACAGGGTTATGCTTCCAGTATGTGGGATGAGGACGTGGAGAATGCCTTCAATCTTTAAAGTTATCCTGGGATAAGGTTTGTGACTCCCACTTATCGAGAGCGGCCTTGGAGGGGTAAACCTGATCATGCTACTTTCAACACAGGAATGTTTGCTGCTGGCGTGTGGCTTTTGCTAGCCCACACTATCGGCCGTGTGTTGATAAATAAGGGTTTGGCTCCTTTGCAGATAATACCTTTGGCCAGGACTAATTTGATTGGTCTCTTGGTGCTTTTTCATGAGAGTGGGTCTCTTCTCCCATGGCTAGGGATATTGATTATGTGTACAGGTACGTTCGTGATCCCTTGTGTCAAGGCCATTACTACTTGCAGGTGTAGCAGGGCGTTCGTCCCATCTTTATTCAGAACTCTAATGGAGGTCAGCACTGGAGACGTCAGTGGTTCTGGGTTTATGGGTTCGAATGTCGAGACCATCTCGGTAACTATCTGCTTGTCCTTTGTACTTTTTGGACTCCTGAGTCTCGTAAGTTTCTTTAATTAAATTGTTGAATCCTCGTCCTGCTCTTATGATTTTGATCTGATGTTACACTTTTTCTTTCTTGTTGGTTGCCTCGATTCATTCGACTGAGGAGGACTTGTCCCTAGGTTTCCGATGACCCTTTGACGTGACCAACCAGATGGCTCTTCCATGTGAGTTTCTCTACTTTTGACTGATACACGTCTTTCAAATGGCAATCTATTTCAAAATCCCACTCGGGCTCCTCCGCTAAGCTTCGTAGAAAGGGTAAATGACGATTTCACTTCTTGGGACGCCGCCCTTGATGAGTATTTTTCTAATCAGGCAGTGTATTCCCTTGTGATTTGAGATACACGTTAGGAAGCCGGCCCAAGTTATGTGGCAGTCGAGAATACGCCGATTGCTGTTGGAAGTGGATCGAGACTTCAAACTAAGGTTACTATTGCTGACGAGGAGACAAAAACAGTTGAGGCAGATGAAGCCCTAAGTAGAGGGGGCTAGTGGACGAAGACTCTTCCGGGGAGGATGATACGGCTCGCGCCTACCTGGATAAGGGAAAAATGCCGATGGATGAGGCGGAGGCACGAAACAGTGATGCTTTTAAATCAGTCTTTCATCCTGGCCCGTGCTATAGAAGTAAGGATTAACCCTGTTCAGACTCCACCTAGTTCAAGTAAGCCTCGGGCTCCCCGCGTGGAGGAGGGTACGCGCACCGAAATTAGCGGTACTGGTGGCAGGGTTCCTCTGATTGCCTTGGAAGAGTTACTGAGGCTGAGGAGCATCGGCGAGGCTCGGGCGGCCATTGAGGCAGAGTTGAGTGTTTCGGAGGCCAGCTTCATCCCTGCCCATTCGTGGAGTCCTGTTTTGACTTGTTGGCTTCAGAGCGCAAGACCTCACGAGATTGGGAATGCCACTTTGGTCAGCGTTGGTCATGCCCATACTCTTCTATGCTATTTTTTTCTCCTAACCGAATCTGGCCAGGTTATTCCTCCTAGAGTTGGCCTCAGTGCTGGGGCCTCTGCTCGCGTCGAAGACTTCCCAGTTTCTTCGGAGGTTCCGCAGACCATGGTGGCTGAGTAATTGATTTCTGCTGCAAACACATGTACCGCAGCTTATAGAGAAAGGGTCCGGCTGGCTGAGAGCTTGGTTCATCAGTTGGATGTTGCTCGTTATCTTACCGAGCATGAACTAGAGTGAGAGAAGTAGCGTGTCACTCAATTGAAGGCGGAGGTAGCCTAGATGAGGAGCTTTCGTGACTTTTCCGGTGGTGGCGGGAATGGTGCTGGTCCTAGCGGTGCTGGTGGGAGAACTAGTAGGCCTTTTTAGTTTTATGCTTCTTTATTTTGCTCATAGTTGTGTCCTTATAGGATTCTTTTATAGCCTTTGTGAGGCGTATTCTGAAAATGTTTTATCCGATGAAAGACTATCGGGAGCGAACCTTTATTAGGATCTGACTCAGGCTTCGTCGGTAAGCTTTGAGGGAAGGGTAAGTGATAATTTCTCATCTTGAGACGCTGGCCTTGATGAATATTTATCCGATCAAGTCATTTTTCCTTTGCCTCGGAGGCCCCATCAAGAAGTCGGCCCAAGTATGGCTGTGGCCAAAAATGCTTCTGCAGCTACGAGAGGTAGGACTGGTCTCCGTGGCGTTGTAATTGTTCACGCTGACGGAACTAAAGAGGCAGTGATGGGTGCAACTCAGGGTGGGGTTTTTGATGATGAAACAGTACATGCTCGCTCACTGGACAAGGGAAAAACTCCCATGAAGGAAGCCGAGGTACGAAAAAGTGACCTTTTGGAGACGACCATTCTAGAGGCCACTCGTAGAACTAGTCGGGGCCCCAGCATTTGAATCAATCCGATTGAAGACCCGCCTAGTGTCAGTCAGCCTCAAGTTCCCCACCCCGATAGCGATCCTACTCCTAGAGAAGAAAGATGTGAGAACAGCGCCCAACCGCGGGTCCCTCCAACACGGGATACTCTTGCCATAGAAGGCGACGTTGGTGGGGATGTCCCCCTAGTTATTTTGGATGAGCTGTTACGATTGAGGATTATGGGCGATGCTCAATCGACTATTGAATCGGAGCTGAGTGTCTCAGAAGCTGGCTTTGTTCCCGCTCGTTCTTGAAATCCTATGTGGTCTCGCTGGTTGCAGAGTGCGGGGCCTCATGAGATTAGAAATGCTGCTTTGGTGAGTGTCGGGCATGCATTGACTTTTCTGTGCCGCTTCTTTCTTATGACAGAGTCTGGGCAGTCTATCTCTCATGGAGTCGATTTCAGTGCGGGGGCCTCTACCAGTGCTGAGGGGATTCCTTCTATGGTGGAGACTCGTCAAGCTATGGTGGCGAAGTAACTTATTACTGCGGCTAACTCTCGGGCTACGACCCATAGGGAGAGAGCACGCATAGCCAAAAACCAGGTTCATCAATTGGAGGTTGCACGTTACTTAGCTGAACATGAATTGGAGCGGTAGAGAGAGCTTGTTGTCCAATTGGAGGCGGAGGTAGCATGGATAAGGAGCCTTCGTAACTTTTCTGGGGCTAGTGATGGTGCGGGCCCTAGCGGTACGGGCGGCGTAGGTCCCAGTGATGTGGGCCCCATCAATTTCTGATGGAGGGTCCTTCCTTATTTTTGTGTTTTCCTTTTGCTGTAAAACTTATTTCTGACATTGTAGTGGGCTTTTGTGGTACAATGCATGTTCTCTAGCATTATTTTTGGTTATCATGGCTTTATAATTCTGTAGCCTTATTTTACAATTTGTGCATATGGGAATTTTACTAAGTACGCTTAAGCATAGAAGCGTTTTAAATTCTGAATATTCCATGGATGCTTGATGCCTTCGCCACTGAGCCCACTTAGTTCGTACGCTCCATTACCCAAATTTCTTTTTACTATGTGTGGGCCTTCCCAGTTTGCTCCGAACACTCCGTCTGGTTGCAGATTTTCCTCATCACTAAATTTTCGACTGCAAAATCCCTATTGCGTACCTTTTGTTGTATTGGGATTCTAGCCTTGATTTGTATATCGCATGCCTTTCTGCTGCCTATAGTCGAAGTTCCTCCAACAAGTCCAGGTTGAGTTTGGTGGCTTCTAAATTGGTTTTTACTTCTTTTTGAGATACACGAAATGTTGGGCAAGCTATTTCTGCTGGTATGACTGCTTCTGTTCCGTATGTTAACGAGAAGGGAGTCTCTCTTGTTGATGTTCTGGCAGTGGTGCGTTACGACCAGAGGACACCAGGCAGTCGTGAAGCCCAATTTTTCTTGAGGCTTTCCAGCCTGGTCTTGAGGGTGTGCTTAATTATTTTATTTACCACATCTACTTGTCCATTCGACTGGGGTAATAAGGTGTTGAGAATAACTTCCTTATCCTCAGACCGTCACAAAATCTTTGGAGCAGTATGCCTTCAAATTGTTTCCCATTATCTGTCACAATTGCGTTGGGTATTTTGAAGCGACAAATGATGTTTTTCCATATGAAGGTTATCATGTTGGCCTCATTAATTGTGGCTAATGCTTCCGCCTCTGCCCATTTAGTCGACTGCAACTACGGCGTACTTGATGCCTTCTCTAGCAGGCGGGAATGGGTCTATCAGATCGATTCCTCATTTGGTGAAAGGCCAGGGCACTGCCGTTGTGATTATTTCTGTGGAGGGAGCTCTGATTATGGGAGAGTAAATTTGACAGCTCTTACATCCTTTGTCATATTCGATGGAGTCCCTCCTAAGAGTGGGCCAGAAATATCCTTGTTGGATTACTTTTAACGTCAGGATCTGTCCTCCCGAGTGATTCCCACAGACCCCTTCGTGGACTTCCATCAGCATTTTGGCGGCTTCTTCCTTGTTCAAGCATCTTAGTAGTGGCATCAAATATCCTTTTTTTACAACATGTCATTTATCATGTTATACCTGGAAGCTCGGAGCCGCAGTCGTTTTGCTTTCGCCTTGTCCTCTGGCTCCTCTTCTTCTTTTAGAAAGGCTTTAATAGAGGTCATCCATGTCTCTTCCTTACTGATTTGCCAGATAGTCTGATCGCTTGGGACTTCCTGTTTTATTATACTGATGCTCCCAGTCCCTCGGTATTTTCCAAAGTTACCAGCCGTGCCAGCGCATCTACTTGAGTGTTTTGTAGTCTAGGGACCCGCACGATATAGATGTGGTCGAACTTTTAGATCATATCCGACACCAGTTTGCGGTAGCTAACAAACCGTTGATCCTTAGCTTCATAATCTCCTCTTATTTGGTTGACCATCAGCTCTGAGTCGCTATAGATCATTACTCTTTTCATCCCGATCGTCAATACCATTCTCATGCCGGATAGTAGAGCTTCATATTCAGCTTTGTTGTTAGTTGCTGGGAATCTAAACCTAATGGCCAAGCAAAACGTCTCTCCAGTGGGGCTAGTGAGTACTACGCCAGCTCCGGAGGCGTAAGTCTTAGATGATCCATCTATTAATATTTGCCAGGGTCTATCGGTCACCTCTCCTGGTAAAGTGGGGATAGTGAGTTCCGCTATGAACTCGGTCAGGGCTTGTGTCTTGATTACCAGTCGGGATATGTACTTAATATCGAATTGGCTTAACTCCACTGCCCATTTCATCAGTCTCCCTGCTACGTCTGGTATTGAGAGCACTTGCCTTAGTGGGAAAGATGTTACCACCTCAATCGAATGTCCCAAAAAGTATGGTCTCAACTTTCGCGTGCTCATTACCAGGGCGTAAGTGAGTTTCTCGACTGCAGGATATCTGAGTTCAGCATCATGAAGCATTTGACTCACGTAGTATACCGGTTCTTGTTGCTTTTTCTCGGTCCAAACCAATACTGCGCTCAACGCTGATTCTGAAGCGGCAAGGTACAAGCTGAGAGGCTCACCTGGCTGTGGTTTTGACATGGTTTGAGTGTTTACCAATACGTCCTTTAATTCTTCGAAGGCCTTTTGAGCTGCAGGTGTCCAGTCAAATTTTCCTGTTCGGATCACGTCCATAAGGGATTTGCATTACGTTTGGGCAAAAAATGACTGAGAGACGCGATCTTTCCGGCTAGCCTTTGTACACCTTTTGAGTGTTTGGGAGGTTCCATGTCTTGTATGGCTTTTACTTTATTCGGGTTTGCTTTTATTCCTCTTTTACTCACCATGTACCTGAGGAATTTCCCGACGGACACTCCGAATGTGCATTTTTTAGGGTTCAGCTTCATCCCATATTTCCGTAAAATGTTGAACACTTTGGTTAGGTGGCACACGTGATTGTTTGTGTCCACGCTCTTAACTAGCATATCGTCCACGTAGACTTCCATAGTCTTTCCCAGCTCCTCTCAGAACATCTTGTTCATAATCTTTGGTACGTAGATTACTTTTGGTGTAGAAAGCCATTTTTTCTATATCATCCGGGTGCATAGGGATCTGGTGATAACTCAAGTATGCATCCATGAAGCTCATCAATTCGTGACCGGCCGTGGCATCTACCATTTGATCAATATGCGGCAGTGGGAAACTGTTCTTTGGGTATACTTTATTGAGATCCGTGAAGTCGATGCATAATCTCCATGACTTGTTTGTCTTTTGTACCAGGACTGGGTTGGCTACCAAGGCAGGGAATAATACCTCTCTCACTAGATTATTTGCCAATAGCTTTCTTGCTTCTGCCTCGATGATTTCGTACTTTTCAGGACTGTACTTTTTTTTTTGTTCCACGGGGCGATAGGATGGGTTCGTGTTGAGCTGGTGGCATGCGTGTTTTGGGTCTATCCCTAGATGTCACTGGATGTCCAGGCGAACATATTGGACTTTAGAAATTCGATTAGAGTCATCCTATTGGGCTCTTTTAGTTGTGATCCAATGTACAATTCTAAGTCCGAGTTACTTGGTTCCATCCTTATTGCATCGGCTTCTTCGGCTGGTTCCCCCCTTTTCTTTTTCTTAACTAATCTTGGGTCTTCATCGATTATTGAGGGCAAATTGACTCCCTGGGCATCAAAGGGTTGGAACTTTTGGCCATCCCCTGCTGTCGAGTCATCCTACAGTGGAACCTCTTCATGATTTGCTTCCTCTTCAGGGTTTTGTTGTTCTATCATCATCAACTGAAAACTCGGGTCGTGGTAGTTGAACCTGTCTCATTTCTCGATGAACGAACATTCTCTGGCTTTCTTTTGGCTACCTCTAACGGTACCAACTCGGCCATCGGTGGTTATGAACTTCATGCATTGGTGGAGTGTGGATGGAACAGAATTGAATTGATAAATGAACGTCCATCCTAAGATGCAGTTGTAAGGTGATAGGAGATCTACAACTTTGAATTCGAGGACGTGTTGATCTTTCACCACCTGCTTCTCATCTATCAGTTGGACTGATAGGTCTGTTTGCATCAGGGGGTAGTGACGGCATTACCGAACCCTCGAATCTCATCGTTGCACAGAGACGTCTTATGGTGAGAGAGTCCTGTTATAGCTTCGAATGATTTTTTGAAGATGATGTTTGTGTACGCGCCCGTGTCGACCAAGCACCGATGCACCTTTACTCTAGAGATCATGGCCGAAATCACTAATGTGTCATTATGAGGGGTTCATATTTCGGCGAGATTTTCTTCAGAGAAGAAGACGTCGGCTTCGTGTAAAGGTGGTCGCGGGCTTGCCACAAGCACCTGTTGATACTTGTCGAGTTCCCGCAGCTCGGCCTTCCATTTTCTTCGTGACAGGGTGGTCAGGGCCTGGGCAGTCCCCATGTATTATTCGCCCAATATATATACTTCCCTAGGCAGTGTGGGCAGACGATCTCCAAGTCTGCCCTGTCCTTACGAGTGGGCTGGTCCATTAAGCCGTTCGGCTATGGCATGGGGTTGTTCTTTTCTTCGTTTTGGGCCAGCCACCAGTCGATCCAACTTTCCATCTTCAAATAGTTTAAGGAGTTTGGTCAACAGATCTCGGCATTTGTTGGTGTCGTAGCCGATGGATTTATGGTATTTGCAGAATTTATTCTTATTTAGCTTAGCTGAATCTGCGCGCATCCTAGGTGGGGAATTCAGCAGGTTGGTGTCTTGTATCATGCTGAATATCTCTTTGGGTGTGAGTTCAAGCAGCTCTGTTATCTCCTGAATTTGGTCATCGTATGGGAATGGCTTGAAGGAAGAGGGAGCCTTATAATCTTTTTTGCCTTTTCTCTTTTTCTTGTCGCCTTCCTTGGGGTCGACTTTAGACTTCTTATATTCTTCAAGAATTTCCTCGCTGTGAATGAACGCTTGAGCCACAGCCATGAAGGCTGCGTAGCTGTTTGGCAATTTCTGCTGGCAACTAGTCCACATGGGAGACCCCAAGAGCAGGGCGGCAGTTGCTAGAATGGTTGATGTTTCGTCCGACACTTCTTCTGTGTTAGCGCACTGTTCATTGAATCTCTTCATAAAGTCCTTCAAAGACTCCTTCGGGCTTTGTCGTAGGCAAGCCAATTTCTACTTAGGTTCCTTTCCTTGCCCTAAATACGTGAAGTGGGACGAGAAAGTCATGGAAAGTTATGTCCAGGAGTCGATGGAGTTAATGGGGAGAGATTCTAACCACGAGTGTGCCTTGTCTTCCAATATCAAGGGGAACATCTTACATCGATCCTCTTCTGAACACCCTTGTGCCAACATCCACCCAATATATTTATTGAGGTGTGAGACTGGGCTGGATTCGCCAGCGTACTGGGGGATTTGGGGGATTCATATTTTTTCATGGTGGCTGCCATGATCACCCTGTGGGTGAACGGGACCTTTCGAATTCCAGGTCAGAAATGCTGTGGAGTCCGGTGTCATTTCTTCTCTCCATCCGATCGAGTCGCCTCCTTAGCGCATTTATTTTCTCATCATGTTGTTGCTTGAGTAGGTCAATAGGATCATCCCTCGCGCTTTCTCCCACCTTCTCATGTCGAGTCTTCGTGGGATATGGTCCCAATCGGTCTTTGGCGCTTATGCGTCCAGTCGTGTGCGCGAGAGATCGACTGGTGACCGAGTTAATGCGGGATGCCATCTTCTTCATTTGCGTCCCTCGTCAACCGTTTTTTGGGGCTTCCTTGGCTCTTTATGTGCATCCTTTTGGCCCATTCGTTTGTGTACCGACCTCCTGGGTGGAGTCCGTTCATGTTGCCG
The DNA here is from genome assembly GCA_023678885.1 of Pogostemon cablin. Lineage (NCBI taxonomy): Eukaryota > Viridiplantae > Streptophyta > Magnoliopsida > Lamiales > Lamiaceae > Pogostemon > Pogostemon cablin. The sequence goes on from CM042983.1 coordinate 11,920,558, forward strand.
CTCGCTTGTTTGTTCCGTTGAATTTCCTCGAGGCCGAAGTTGAGCCTCCGACTGGCAGCCCTTGGTTCCACGGCTCGCTTTTCTTTCATCTGTTTGAGAAGGTCGAAGTACTTTTTTCGAAAATCAATCTGCGGATCATCTTTCTCTGGGTTCATGTCGTGTGGCGGAACTTCCTTTACCACGGTCCAAGGGAGATAAGGGTCCTTCTGTCAACACCGGCTGGTGGTCAGAACAGCCCTACTGGGGGTGGCTTTGTCTTGCTCATCCACCATCAAATGCACAGTTGGACCGAGGCGAATTGAAGGTAACAGTCGACTCGGAGGTTCAGGCGCCCTTCCTCTAGCGCCAAATGTTGCTAGTCAGATTTTAATCTCTTCTTAATGGTAGATTGATGTGGTTGTTATGGGATGAAAAGAGACTAATCTGTGTTAAGCTAACATAAAAGGAGAGATTTGTCCCCTATGCATGCTTGTGTCTTTTGATGAGTGATACTTTCACCTAGATTTTAGTATCTTTTTATGTGAGTTTTCGTATATTTTTATCCGTATTTATGTGTTATTTGGTTGTGTTTTGTGTTTTTATGGAGATGTATGTGAATGAGCTTAAATGTATGATTTCCAGGTAAAAAAGAGATTCTAGGCGCAACAAGGAAGACGTAGGAAAAAGCGGATCTCAATTCGGAGTTGAAACGAGGGAGAATAAGTCAAAGCAAAATGCTGAAAAAACGCATGTCCAACTTGTGAACTTTTTCTGTACTCTTTTGGAGCTCAAACTAGAAGTGTGATACATGGTTGAAAAGCCACAGAAAATAGGATCGTTTTGGTATAAGAAACACTTCAATTGGAGCTCAAACGAGAAAGTTATGATTAAAATGGTGACATCGCGCAAGCGGTCCTATTCAGCACGGTTGTGCTAATTTGCATGACTTGTTACACCTTCAAATGTTAGAAGTTTTGTCAAATCTTTATATGGATAGAAAGCCTATGAAAAGAGGATCGCGTGAGCATAAGAATTACTCAAATTGGAGATCGGATGTGGAAGTTATGCGCGAAACGGTGAGACTACACAATCAGCAGCTACACGGGGCGTGTACCGAACTCAGCCCTATAACAGTTGGGTGAGTTCGGACACCTTAAACGCCTACACGGCCACCCCTGTGGCCGTGTACCGTACACGGGCCGTGTAGGTGCTTTTTCTGCAAAAAAAATCAGAATTCTTCTAGAAGCTTCCCAAGGGGTATAAATACCCAATACTTCAATATTTGAGGAGATTTTTCGAAGGGTTTCACTCCTACACACACCTCACACACCATTTCCTCCATTTTACACCATCATCTTCATCCATTCTTCATCCACCCATCCACACTTGAACTCATCCATCAAATTCACCATCCAAGTGATCAAGGAAGCAAGGGAGAGTGAGATCATAAGAAGAAGAAGGAGATCTCCATTGAAGCACTTCAAAGGGGAAATCTAATTCTAATTTTTGTGCATTTCTTTATAAATTGATCATGGTTTGTAAGAATTTTAATGTCTATGTTGAATTTCTTGTAACTATGAGAGGCTAATCTCCTTTGTGAGATTAGCTCCATGATTGGTGTTGGATAATTTAGTTTTTATGCAAATTGATTTTAATCTTGAATGGGCTTTGTGTTATTTCTATCATTGATTGTTGATTGCTTGATGTATATGATGATTTGTGTGATTAATTGTCATGGGCATGTGATTAGATTGAGAAATCAATTATGTGTTTAGGATAGTTCATTGAATCATTTCATCATACACTTCATGTGCATTAATTTAGAATGAGATAGAGATATCCTTCTAGATTTAGAACCCTTTGATAGAATATTTGATTAGCTTAATCGAGAGATTGGTTGATTAGGTGAGGAGAACCAAGCCATTAGTAAATTCATAGTACCTTAAAAGGGAATATTGCCTATGATTTAGTACCTAATTAGGGAACTCATAGAGTAATTAGTACCTAGTGGGAGGTGTTTGCTATGGTCTCGATCCTATGTGCTTTTGGGAGCCTTGTTGAGGGCCTACATCCTATCCATCTCGAGAGAGAGTTTAGGTGGAATTAGTGATCGCTTCTATACCTTGTCCATGAGAGATTAGAATTAATTGCATGATTACTTAATTATCTATGCCATGATTGTTGTTAATCTCATCCTTGCATCATTTGGAACCCATTTATCTTTGCATTCATTTTATCTTTATTTCTTTCATTAGTGTAATTGTGTTTATTTGCATCTTATCCTCTCTTCCGTCGTCCTTATAAAATCACGATAAACTTGAGATCGCTTAAACTCTAGTACCTACCTCCCTTGGGTTCGATAATTTCTTGAATTGGTCATTCTCCACTAAACTATGGCTAATCAAATGGCGTCGTTGCCGGGGAGGTAACGATTGCTAGTAGTTTGAAGAAGGATTGTTTAGAGTGGTTTTAATAAGGACATTTATTTTATTTTTGCATCTTATTTGTTTTAGAAATTTTTGTTTAAATTTTTCTTTCTTTTATAGGTGCATACCTTGAGAAGGAAGAAGAAGGAGAACAAGCAAAAAAAAAATATGAGCTACATGGATATTCTTCGAGATATGGTGAATAGAAGTGTTCATTCCGCTATGAACACACAAGGAAATTTTCAAGGATTTCAAATGCCAAATTGGGAGCCTAATTTACAACCGGATTTTGGAGTACAAAATATGCAATTCCAACAACAAGGTTATGAGAATTTTGGAGTTTCTCATCAAACGCATCATCAAATATACCCTCAAGGTGTGGAAGATGATTTTCAAGAAAATTTTTCTAGAAATCAAGATGGAAATCAACCACAACTATGGGGAGATTTTCAAGACTCCAACACCTCTTATTCCGCCCAACTTGACTATAGAGAGAAGCTTAGAGATGAGTTGATCGAAAAGATTATGGAGCGCATGGAGAAGGATAGTAAGTATAATGAAGCGTGGATGGATCGAATGGGAAATTGGTGTGAAATGGTGACAAGTGCAATCGTAGCATTCGGTGCTAGATTGGATTCCATTGAGCACCAAGTTAGTCAAGTTGTATCCACCGTTGAGAACAACAAGCCTTCTATCTTCGGAACGAATCTATGCATGACCATTAAAGATCGAAAAGAGGATAGTTTGGGGGTTGATGAGGTTATGAAGGAAAAGAGAGAAAGGGTGCCCAAGTGGGTGAAAGCTAAAGAGTTGAAAGAACAGTTGACGGAGGAATTCGATAGATTTGTCGAAGCTCTTGAAGAAATGGTAGAGAAAGTCAAGATTCAAAACCATGATGAGATTTATGCCCTTATGGAAGAAAAGAAGCCTCCGGAAACTAAGAGCATGGATTTCACTTCCCACAAGCCTAAACCTTCTCATTCTATTGAAATTTCAAATTCTCTTAAGAACTTCCATGATTTTATTGATAAAAATTTATTTGGTGATTGTAGGAAAAAGGTTGCAAGAGGGCACCAACACTTGTCAATGCCCGAATTCTTACCGGGGGATGTGGTTGAAGTTCAAAATGCATATAAAGCCCCATGGAAAAAGTGGAACAAGTGGAAAGGGCCATTCCTTGTGAAGAACGCCGGAGACCAATTGCTTGAACTATTTAACAAGAAGGGAAACGTTCTTGTGGTTGAGCGTGAGGGCACACGGCACTACTTCAAGAAGAAACCTATGATAGTGCCTAAGGACTATTCAAGACCACCATGAGCTAAAGACTATCGTCCGGCTTGAAGACGTTAAACTTAGCGCTAGATGGGAGGCAACCCATCATTATCTTTATTGCTTTATTTAGTGCTTTCAATAAGGATTGTGGATTTGATATTGTTTTGCATTTTGGTTTGTAGGTTGATTGTGCTCATGAAGAGAATGCGTATTGAAGATACGAGAAGTGCTTGATTTGAAGTGTATAGGTACATCATACCACTTTTTGCATACTTAATTCGAAATTCTTGTTTCAATTTAAGTTTGGGGGATATGGCGTGGTGTGAATTACTTTGCTCGAAGGCATATACTTTTCATATTTTTGAGCTAATTTTGAATTTTTCTTATGAGTATTGGTTGGATTTTGGTATGATTGGTTGTGTTAAAGTGCATGATAATCCATATTTTTAATGATATTGTTGAGCTAATATTTTTGATGAGTTGTTGAGCATGAATGAAGTGTAGTGGAAGCACGAATTGAGCCCGGAGATCAAGTCGAGATTCATTTTGCATTCAATCCGGAAGCCCGTGCCAACCATTTCCACTACCAAATGCCTTTCTAAGGGAGTTCGCTTTACATCTCATCTCTTCTATTTGCTTAGTATAAATTTATGTTGATTTGGAGTGATGTGATTAGCATGCTACTTCATGTGTTATGTTTTGGGATGTTTACTTCCGTAATTTAGGATTTCAATTTTCAATCAAAGATGGGGATACTTGTGAGCTTAATTGATCATGGATGATATAGAATGTGGGCTTTATTGTTAATGATGGTGATTTTTATTTTTGTATGTTATGTGTTTTTGGTTGTTTATTGTTTGTTGAGTCTTTATTTTATGTTTTGTGAGTTTTCTTATTTTTGTCTTGGTATGTTTGGTGGTTTGTTTAGGGAGATTGTGAGTCATTTTTGAATATGAGTGATAATATATTGTGGTAGTAAGTGATGACAAGTTATGATTAAGAATCTCTACACTTTCGAATTGTGACATGTTTTACTTAACTTGTTCAATTTTGAGATGAATGTGGTGTAATAAGTTTCTTAAGGTCCAATGCATAAGCTTGTGAGCATTTGAGCCTCAACCGTGCATACATGGTTTTTCCTTCATGAGTGGATCGATTGAGTTTGATAAGCTAGAACTTGCTCAAGGACTATAGGAACGAGCCCGATTTGTGGAGATTAGTGAAATGATCTTAGGCCATCCTTGTTATTCATAGTCATTGCCATATATTTTCCTACCATGTACATCATCCCTAGTTAACTATTTTGAGCCTTTAAGCCATTTTATTGTGAATTTAGCACACTACAAGCCTTAATTACCCACTTGAGCCTTACATACATACCTTTTGTGTAAGTGATTGAGGAGATGGTAACTAGAAATGTTTGATTGAAGAACAAAAGAAAGAAAGGAAATGGTAACAAGCAAGAAAAGGATGAAAAGAGCAACAACAAGAAGGCACATGCAACCTCAAAGTTAGAAAATGAGCAAATCAACATCAAAATGCTGAAGTAAACAAAATTCAAAGATAGGAAGCATGCATCAAAAGAAGCTCAATCCAAGGAAAGTTAATGAATAGTGCTTGAGATTGTAAAGATAAGAAAGGAAGAAAGAAAAGTGGAGAAGTTGAGTAAGTTGGCCATCTCTTTGATTACTTACACTTGTTGAGTCACTATTATCCATATCTTCCCTACCATACCAAAGAGCCTATCATTACATCCTAATTAAAGACCTTTTTGATCATTAATTGAAACTTTGGTGGTTTGTGAATATAGTCCGCGAGCAAACTTATAGCGAGTCGAGCCAATCGATTAATGAGTGTGATTTATCCTATTTCAAAAGAGTGTTGAGAGACATCGATATCCATTGTGAGGCTTGGACCAAAAAGAGACCATATAACACTATTATTCTCTTGTGATTGAACTTGTTAATTCTTCATGTCATGAATCTAATGTTGTAGGATGACTTAGCATAAATTTTGATTCTTATTATTATTGATGTGTTATTACTTATGTTCGTTTAGTCTTTTCCTAGGTGAAAATCACTCTCCTTGGTTTATCATTTTTGTTGTGCGGGGACGCACAACACTTTAAGTTTGGGGGTGTGATGAGTGATATTTTCACCTAGATTTTAGTATCTTTTTATGTGAGTTTTCGTATATTTTTATCCATATTTATGTATTATTTGGTTGTATTTTGTGTTTTTATGGAGATGTATGTGAATGAGCTTAAATGTATGATTTCCAGGTAAAAAAGAGATTCTAGGCGTAACAAGGAAGACGTAGGAAAAAGCGGATCTCAATTCGGAGTTGAAACGAGGGAGAATGAGTCAAAGTAAAATACTGAAAAACGCATGTCCAACTTATGAACTTTTTCTATACTCTTTTGAAGCTCAAAACTAGACGTGTGATACATGGTTAAAAAGCCACAGAAAATAGGATCGTTTTGGTATAAGAAACACTTCAATTGGAGCTCAAACGAGAAAGTTATGATTAAAATGGTGACATCGCGCAAGCGGTCCTATTCACACGGTTGTGCTACTTTGCATGACTTGTTACACCTTCAAATGCTGGAAGTTTTATCAAATCTTTATATCGATAGAAAGCCTATGAAAAGAGGATCGCGTGAGCGTAAGAATTACTCAAATTGGAGATCGGATGTGGAAGTTATACGCGAAACGGTGAGACTGCACAGTCAGCAGCTACACGGGGCGTGTACCGAACTCGGCCCTATAACAGTTGAGTGAGTTCGGACACCTTAAACGCCTACACGGCCACCCCTGTGGCTGTGTACCGTACACGGGCCGTGTAGGTACTTTTTCTGCAAAAAAAATCAGAATTCTTCTAGAAGCTTCCCAAGGGGTATAAATACCCAATACTTCAATATTTGAGGAGATTTTTCGAAGGGTTTCACTCCTACACACACCTCACACACCATTTCCTCCATTTTACACCATCATCTTCATCCATTCTTCATCCACCCATCCACACTTGAACTCATCCATCAAATTCACCATCCAAGTGATCAAGGAAGCAAGGGAGAGTGAGATCATAAGAAGAAGGAGATCTCCATTGAAGCACTTCAAAGGGGGAATCTAATTCTAATTTTTGTGCATTTCTTTATAGATTGATCATGGTTTGTAAGAATTTTAATGTCTATGTTGAATTTCTTGTAACTATGAGAGGCTAATCTCCTTTGTGAGATTAGCTCCATGATTGGTGTTGGATAATTTAGTTTTTATGCAAATTGATTTTAATCTTGAATGGGCTTTGTGTTATTTCTATCATTGATTGTTGATTGCTTGATGTATATGATGATTTGTGTGATTAATTGTCATGGGCATGTGATTAGATTGAGAAATCAATTATGTGTTTAGGATAGTTCATTGAATCATTTCATCATACACTTCATGTGCATTAATTTAGAATGAGATAGAGATATCTTTCTAGATTTAGAACCCTTTGATAGAATATTTGATTAGCTTAATCGAGAGATTGGTTGATTAGGTGAGGAGAACCAAGCCATTAGTAAATTCATAGTACCTTAAAAGGGAATATTGCCTATGATTTAGTACCTAATTAGGGAACTCATAGAGTAATTAGTACCTAGTGGGAGGTGTTTGCTATGGTCTCGATCCTATGTGCTTTTGGGAGCCTTGTTGAGGGCCTACATCCTATCCATCTCGAGAGAGAGTTTAGGTGGAATTAGTTATCGCTTCTATACCTTGTCCATGAGAGATTAGAATTAATTGCATGATTACTTAATTATCTATGTCATGATTGTTGTTAATCTCATCCTTGCATCATTTGGAACCCATTTATCTTTGCATTCATTTTATCTTTATTTCTTTCATTAGTGTAATTGTGTTTATTTGCATCTTATCCTCTCTTCCGTCGTCCTTATAAAATCACGATAAACTTGAGATCGCTTAAACTCTAGTACCTACCTCCCTTGGGTTTGATAATTTCTTGAATTGATCATTCTCCACTAAACTATGGCTAATCACCTTTGTTAGGGGGTGAAGGGATTATTATATTATTATGGGGAATTCCCACATTTATATTGGATAATCTGACATCATCCGTATCTGGTAAGACGTCAGATTATCATTGTGAGCATTAAATGCGTTTAGCCTCATGTGACTATTTTTAGAATTTGATCTAGGATATCTCCTACGTAAATATCTCGGAGGATATTCGCATATCTGGAGCAATTAGATCAAGTGGCCTAATGGCCTTAGTCTGACGGTCACTCCTCGCATATTTCTTAGGGGGACTTGTGGGCTCTTAATGGGCCGCTGTCAAGCCCAATACAAGAACAAGAGTAAGGTCCAATCTCAGTAATCTTACCACAAGGCAAATTCTTCAATGCACCACATTCAACATGCATACACTAATAAATAAAATATATACATTAATTAATAAAAATTTATACATTTTGTTACCGAATAAAAAACTAAATATAACAAAATTATACTATACTCCCTCCGTCCCATAAAAGTTGACACACTTTCCTTTTTAGTTTGTTCCACTAAAGTTGACACATTTCCTTTTTAATATATGTGACCCACATAAAAATAATTAA